>CM070546.1:3351787-4727084 GCA_036346405.1 Phyllostachys edulis | reverse complement strand
AAAAGAAAGAAAGGACCTATTGTAACATCCCAAAATTTGAATGAATTCAAATTCTTGAAAATATGAAAATTTTCAAATTTTTTAATGCATTTTGTTGATACTCAAATTTCCCTGGATTTTCTTTGAAATGCTTGTCGGATTTTGAAATCCCAAAGAAGCAAATTAACAAAAGAAAAGTTAAATTAAAACCTAATTTCAATCGAGGAAATTTGAAAACAAAATTGAATCGAAACCTAAATTTAAAATGAAAAAGAAAAAAATGAAATAAAACCTTAAAAATCGCTTTGGGCCAAATTACAACCAGCCCGGTCCATTCCCTTTTTCTTTTCCTCCTCCTTTTCTTTTTCTCTCCCTCCTAGAGCTCGGCCCACCTTCCCCTCTTTCCCCTGGCCCATGTCTTCAGTCTCCAAAGCTCCAATCATGTAAACTTGTGCATATTTGCCATTCTGGGTCTTCAATTGGACCAAGAATCCCCTTTACAATGGACAATTGAGCTAATGTTGGCACTTCTGAATCTACACTTGACTTGCACAATCTCTCAGTGTCGTACACGTTGAATTTCCATTTGTCATTCCTCTTTAGCACAGTGTCTCCTAGTCGCTCTTCGGGCCAATCTGACTTAATAGCTTCCTCTAAAGGATAGGCTTGTTTGACAAAAGGACGTCCAGCTGAAAGTCTCGGTCCAAGCTCAATAGGAATCCAATCCAGCTGCTCGATTTCTGACAAAAGACAAGTTTCAGGCTGATCCTCATGAGCAATTTCTGATTCATCGTCGATTAGAGAAGGATCACTCTTGGCTTCAACTTTAGCTATTATAATAGTGGCCAACTATTCTTTTCACTTCAAAGTATCAACCAATTCCGTAGTGACAGGTTCAGACTTTTCTTCCTCTTCGTCTTGACAGTCTTCTTCAAATTCATCCCACGAATTGAACATTGTCTGAGGCTTCACAATTTTGTTAATTATCTCCTTGCATTCTATTGAATTTTGTCAAGAAATATACCCCCTGCAGTTGTATTAACATGTTCTGCCGATGAACGAGACAAAGCAATATAGAATGTTTGCAAAAGAACATCCCCAGGAATTACAAGATTAGGTCCTGAGGCTAACAAATCTTGAAGCCTTTTCCATGTATTACTAACACGTTCTTTGGGCCGTTGAGCAAATGTCATGATCTCTACTCGCAACTTCTGAATCTTAGGTAACAGAAAGAAAGACATGCAGAATTGCTTCAAAAGTTTAGACCAGTTACCCCTGAACAATGATACGTATCGAGTATACCACTTTTTCGCTCTTCCAGACAGCGCGAGAGTAAATAATAGCGATCGATACATCTCCATTGGAGCGCCTTGATGTTGAAACGTGTTGCAAAAAATCCATGAAATTCTTCCCCCGGGTGTGGGGATCTATTTTAGTACCTTTTTATGCTATGGTTGTGTCTTCTTGATATTGAGCATCTTCTTCAGTTGATAATTAGGTATGCATGATTATCGATTGCTTAGCCCTAAATGTAGACATGGTGTTTGGATCTATCATGCGGATCTATATCAAGTTGTGTAGGACATGCCGGTGTTTATTAGCTCGATGGATTCGTGACAGGGGAGAATAGTGAAGGGGACGATATTGAACTGTAGGGTGAGAGCCAACATAGTATTATTTGGTGATATTTGCTATTAGATCGATTAGTGTTTTGTTATAGTAAGTGAATCTAGCATAGGGGAGGAATTTCCACATCTTGGTTAGTTATCTCGTTCTAGATTTGGTT
The DNA here is from genome assembly GCA_036346405.1 of Phyllostachys edulis. Taxonomy (NCBI): domain Eukaryota; kingdom Viridiplantae; phylum Streptophyta; class Magnoliopsida; order Poales; family Poaceae; genus Phyllostachys; species Phyllostachys edulis. The sequence continues at coordinate 4,725,319 of CM070546.1, read as the reverse complement.
GATTTTCTCTAGTTACTTTCATCAACTCATAATCGTTGCTTTATTTAGTAGTAATTCATTATAAGTAGTCAATCTATTTGTTGCTTTCTTGTGGATTTCAATATCTTGGAATAGTCCTTGGTAAAAAGCTACAAACGACCCGTGCGCTTGCGGATATCAAATTTGTATGTGTATCTTGTGTCAACAAGATTTTCTGGCACCGTTGTCGGGGTAGCGCGATCAAGATTTATAGCTTAGATTATTTTATTACTAACCCCCTTTTCATAATCGACCCCTTGCTAGTTTTTGTTTTTCTCTTTTTCTGCAAATATGAATTCCACATGTTCTTCCAGGAGCTTGTGGGATTATTCAGCTCAAAGCTTGAGCCATTGCAACCCGCCGAGGTTTGATGCCAAGCTCGAGGTCGAAGAATTCAAGCTTAGTCCAGCGCTCATAAAGATGGTTCAAGCCAAACCATTCGTGGGATTAGCCGATGAGAGCCTGGCATAATTAAGCACAGAATATTGCATAAAATGATGACAAATAGGGCAAAAAAAATTATGCAAATTGAGCACCAATAGTGGCCTTCCAAGGAGGAGCTTGTGGAAGACATCTGGAGAGTTGTGAAGGTTCAGAGTCTACTTATCCGAAGAGGAGAAGGACTGCCATGAGTTGATTGCTTGGATCCTTGCGCGAGTTCAAGTAGGAGCTATGCTCTTGCGAGAGTGCTCCAACGAGGATTAGAGGAGGTCGCCGAATCTCCAAAACCTCGGTAAAAAAATATGGTTCTCTTGTCCCTTTTTATGTTTCCGCACTTATTTTATTGTTCTTTCAATTCCTAGATCACTAGACTTACGAAGGATTGGAACTCAGACTGCAAAACTTCACTAGCATGTGTTAGGAGTTGATTGAGCACACCAGCAAACCATAGACACTTAGGTTGGGTGTAGTTTATAGGTTTCTCTAAATTTGTTAAAAAAAGATACCCAGTTCAACCTCACCTCTCGGGCATTAGATCCACTTCACACACCTTAATTTATAGGAATAATTTAGAATTTGCCACAGTAAATAAATGGATTTCAGGATTTACCCCCTATGTGTCTATGATATGTGGGTCCTGGACACACATGTCATAGACACATGAGAGGCAAATCTTGAAATCCATCTATTTCATAATGGCAAATTATGAAATCCCCCTAGTTTATACTAGAGCAGTGTGAGGATATTCAAATTGTAAAGGTCAAATCCATAAACATGATCCATTCTAAAAGATATGGTCGTATCCACATATACCCAACCACACAAAATCCAACTATTGTTCATTATTAAACCATGAATTTGATTCACCAACTCCATTATTGTTGTACATACTCCTGTTGTCACCTCAAATGTAGCCAATTCGATATGTGCCACCTCAAATGTTGCCAATTTGGATATTTGATATTTCCACTTCAAAAGAGAAAACCGGACCATAAAATTCGCCAGTTTGGAGAATATGTTACTAATGCACTTTCTTATCTAGGACTTCAATATACAAAATATTTACTACTATGAAACACACACTGTTGTCAACATTGATTTTTCTTAATATTTGGAGAATCAAGTGGCATGTTTTGAGGTGGCACATACTAAACTTTCTAAGTACCAAAATACTAAGAAAATTCTACTGACAACAATGCGTGCTTCATAGTAAAATATTGTAACGTCCCTTTTTTGGAACGGTGAATAGTAATTACCTTTTGGTTTTTGCTTTTCATTCGTTTTTCAAATTAGCTTATGTTCTCAAAAATTCTTTAGCTTTCTCTAAGCTCGGGTTTGTGTTTCAAACATCTTTGCAAATTCCCAAATTCAAATTCAAGTTTGAATTCCTCTTTTCGGATTTTGGGCCTTTTCTCAATCTGGCTCTCCCTCTTCTCTTTTACCTCAGCCCCATTTGTTTCTTGGGTCGGCCCAGCCTCCCCTGGCCCATTTCCTTTCCCCTGCCCATTCCTCCTCTCAGCCAGCTCGGCCCATCTCCCCCATCTTGGCCCGTTCAGCCCAGCCTCCCCTGGCCTTTCCCTTGGCCTGGCTCCCTTTTTCCCTTTGCTCCCTTTTCTTCCTCCTTGAGCCTAGTAAGCACGGCGCCAGGTCGGCGCTTGCCACACCTTGTGCCACTCCTGCGCCCACCCACTCCTGCCATGCCCACGAGGCGGCTGGCTTCGCGTCTTTGCCCTTGCCATCTTAGAGTGACCACGCTGCTCGCTGGTGCTTTGCCCGCTGTATCCCATCGCCGGCCACCCACTCCTCCTGCTCTTCTTCTCCCACTGGCCAAGACAGTCAAAGCCGCCCCATCAGCACGCCTGCCTGCAACGGTCGTGCAGGTCGCTGCTCGCATCAGCAAGGCCATGACAAGTCGCCATCGCTGCGCTCAGTTCGCGCTGTGAGTGTCTACTCCGCTGCGAGCACGCGCCTGCCACCGCCTGCCGCGCCGCCTTGTCACCTCCTGCTGTCCACGCCACTCCAGAGCATGCCCTTGTGCCCTCGCTGCGCACACGAGCCACCTGCTCACTCGTCACGTCGCTTCACCATCGTAAACCTCACCTGCCCGCCTGCGCATGCTCCTGCCCCGACCCTCTAAGTCATCGCCTGCGTCGCCCATGTCTTCGCGTCACCAGAGAGCTCCTGCACTTGCCCCCGTCCTTGCGAGCCGCACCCATGCCGCCCTGACACTGCCCTCGGGACTAAGCGCTGCCTGGCCATCAAGCCCAACGGCTCCTTCTGCCCCCACTCCTTCAGCTATAAGGGCCCTAGGAGACTCCCTCTGGCCTCCCCTCGACTCCCCCTTCGTCCCTGGTAAGCCACTGAACAATAGCGTCCACAGCTCCTCTTCGGTCGTCACGCCCTCGACGCTGTCTGGCCATTCCGGTGATGCTCTCCTTGTGCCACCATCGTCACCGGGTGTCCTAGGACCCGAGGACCTCCTTCCCCCTCTTGATTTCTCTTTTGGCCATAGGATTTCGCTGGAACGCCATTCATCGCCATTTCCGGTCAAATCGAGCTCCACTACCGCCATCTCCTCCTCGGTGCATCTCGAACCAATTCTTCACGGCTGGAGCTTCCCCTCAGCATCCTCAACCTCCTCCGATAGCCGGCTAAGCCTCCCCGCTGCCCTAGGCCGCCGCCGCCGTGAGTCGCACCGACGCCGCCCCAGGCTCACGTCGTTGGCCCACCACAGCTTCTCTCCGGCCAGCCCAAGCACTCGGTGAGCTTCCCTACTCCTCCCCCGTGCTCATGCTTCCCTCCCCTTCCCCTTTCTTCCCTCTGGCCGCCATCTGGCCCCTACGCCCGTTCGCTCCAAATGCCGCCGCCTTCTACTCGGTGTCGCCCCAGCCCCAGCGCCACCTCCCTTGGCCTCCTCCCTTCCCCGGCGGCCCGTTTTGCCCATCCACGACGCCCCTCTGACCGCCACTCACCGCCGGCCAGCATGCTGCCATGCGCCCCCTGGCTCCCTTGTTCTTTCCCCCTGTGCGGTAGCTCCCTTTCTCCTTTTCTTTCTCCCAATGACCAGTGGGTCCTTGCCTTTTTGAGCTAGCAAGAGGTAGCCAACTGTTCACCAATTTCATCTTTTTAATTGAAGTTCATACAAATAATTTTCCAACATCTACAACCTCTCTGTAAATAATGTTTAGTTGTTGATAAACATTAATTTAAGTAATCTTCAACTAATATGTAAAAACCATGAGACACAAGAACTCAAATTTACAAATTTTTGGAAATTGAATTTGAAGCTATTCAAGTATAATTTTGGTACTCTCAATATCTTGCTCTAGAAACTTGAACTTTAATTGAGAATACTATCAATATTCTTCAGTCCAAATAATAACCATCACATCTTTATCTCCCGATCTAAAGTTATCAACGATAATTAAAAATAATTAGAGTAAAGATAAACTCGGCAAAAATATCTAGTATCATCTCCATACCCCCAAAAATCGTGAAGACCTTTAAAATGGTAATTTAATAATTAAAGAAAAAGAATAAGTTGAATCTTAAATCACTAATATTTATACCACATATAACATATGTATGGAGTTATGCACAACCTTGTGTAAGAGGCAAATAAGTTAAAATAAAGTAATTAACAAATATGCCTTTGCCATCTAATTTAAAAATGCAAACTTAAATTTGAAGTCTTGCCAAAGATATCATCTTGCCCAAATATCAGTCACCCTATCTTTATCTATGGATTTAAATCACTAGTGGTAATTAAGAATAATTAATGTACTAACAATTCCAGGCACAACCTCAAGAAGGGAACTCCGATAAAATACGGACTCCAAGTTTAAATCGACAATTTAAAATCATACTCTTCAAATGTTAAACTCACACCCTAATCTCTAATGTTTAACGCTCTTTATATAATGCCCGGTGTTCTTGAGAGACTCATATCTATCATATATCTAACCCTACTCATGGAACTCCCTTACTAAATATCCAATAATTAAAGAAACTCTTGAATTTAAAAGATCAAGCTATGTCTCTTTTTCCTCGATCGGCAATATCTTGCCATCTTCCAAATTCGAAGTAGAATATTCCTATAAATGTTCCTTCGACCTTGATCCTCCCTTGTTTTTCCTCCTGGTAGAGTTTCTCCGCCATTTCCTCTTCCGCTCAAGTATCGTTTGACTCTGTCAAACATCCCTCATTCACCAAATCTTCTCTCATAATCTCGATCATCGCAAATCTTAAATAAGCTCTTTTGAATTTATTTGGTCTTTTGAAGTTCTTTGGATTTATTTGGTTTCTCGATCGTTATCGTGTAATTAGATGTTGGAGTCCCGAAGAAACAACAACTCGAGCGAGATCAAGATTCGGATAAAGACCCGGACCAAGAATTCAAGACCCCTGACTAAGAAGGCTTTGAGTAAAGATCAAGGCCATGGTAAATTGACCCAAGCGAGTCAATACTTTGATCGTTTTGAGCCTACATTTTATGTAAATTATATTCATTTAAATTACCAAAATTGCATGCTTTAATTCTTTAATCAAATGTATATTAAATCTTAAGGTAGTTAATTACCCATTTGATGATTAATTACTTATAATGCCATCCTTTGATAATTGAATCCATTATTCCATGTCACCCTAGTAACTATGTGGTAAATACTAGTTATAGGTTGTACTTAAGCGACATGTTAGTCTTGCTTAAGTATCGGGGTATTAAATACCCCAATCATCATCTTTTCAAACATGAAATGATTTTGGGTAGTCATTGGTGGTCCATGACTGAAATGAATGAGATAATTTGGTTTTGCTCCTCAAAAACCCTAATTGGTGTTACTATCTGGGCGGATGGTATAATGAATGGTATAGTGTTGATGGGTGCTAATGCAGCCCAAGGAATATTGGTATATGAAATAAACCACCCAGATAACCCTAAGGACTTAATCTTGTCATGACCTCCCGTGTAAAACAAGTACAACCATAAGTCTGCAAATTGCAACTTGGCTTAGTAAATTTGTTGAACCCTGAAAGTCATCTCGCTGAAGAGGCGATGAGATTGTGCAAGTGTGGACATGATCCAACTTGAATGGGACACCTATATAGGTGAAGTTGCCAGTCGCTGAGGTGTAGTTCAACTACTCCAGATCACCGAGGTAGACATCCCGCACAATGTATGGGTGTAACCTCATATAGGTGAGATGACGGAAGGGGTGAGATATTTCGAAAGGTTACTGTGACGGTCACCCAACTACATGACTAAGGAATCATGTGGGGTAATGAGTATGACTATCTCTTGTGGGTACAGTGTACAACCTCTACAGAGTCTAAACTGTTTAAACAGCCACGCCTATGGTCAAAGGCGGACATGGGAACTTAACTAGAGTTAGTTATATTTCAAAAACCATTGTGGGTGGTATGAAAAATGTGGTGGGCTCATCTAGCCCTGAGGTTGGATTTTCCTGAGTTTTCGAACTCAGTGGTGTTAATGAGTAGGGATAGCCCCCAATCAAAAGAAGCAGGAGGTATAGGTTCCGACGGAGGGGACCTCTACTGAAATAATTATTACACAATTACTCTCTTTAATAAAATACAATTTGGTTAAAATGCTAAGTGATAGGACTTTGTAATTATGATAATTAAAAATATGGCTTTAGCAAATAAAGAACCCGAACCATCCTTGTTAAGCCTTGCATGTATATTATTTCATTGTGTGTATTGGCTCACGAGCACGGAAGTTGTGCTCATTCTCGTTCTTTCCCCCAAAACCCGCAGAAGTAGGAAATTCTGAAGATTATGACTACTACGAGGATCCATAAGTTGGAGGCCCAGGAAATGATGAGGAGTAGTTTAGTTCTTTTAGTCTAGATCTCACCTCAGTCTAGCTGACTCCGTCGGTGCTTGCGTGCAACCTATATTATCTGAGTTTTCGGGTAATATCGAACGCACACGGGTTTTCCCCAGTTGCTTGCCTGTGGAGAGATGTGCTCTCACCCTTTTGCTTCCATTGTCGCTTCTGCTACTTTTGTAATGTAATCTTTGTCTTGTTCGGCCCTTATTATAAAACTTGACCTGATGCGGTCTATGTAAACTTTGATGTGTTAAATTAATGGAAGGTATGGTTTTACGTTTTGTATGATTGATTCAGTAGTATGCCTGTGAGTGCTATCTACTGATCCAGGGAATATATAGCACAATGTTTTCACAGAGGATTTGAATTCTCAGAATCCGGGTCCGACAAATATATTGGTGATGCTATTTAGTCGGTGTACTCTTCCCCTTTTGGTTTATTTGAACTTTTTGGATTCTCGGAATCCGGGTCCGACAAATATATGGGTGATGCTATTTAGTGGGTGTACTCTTCCCCTTTTGGTTTATTTGAACTTTTTGAATGTTTTCAAAGTGTGATTCAAAATTTCAATTTCGGATTTGAAGAACTTTAAAATCGAGACTTTCAACTTGGACTTGAACAAATTTTCTATTCGGATTTTAAACCTTTTGAAAAACTTTGAAATTTCGATTTAAGAAACTTTTGGTTGAACTTGAACACTTTCAAATGGGAATTCAATTTTTAATTAGAAAGTCAGCAACTTTTGAATGGGAATTTCAACTTTGAACCAGGATTTGAAAGAACTTTCAACTCCAAATTTGGAATTTCAACTAGGAATTTGGGCAACTTTCACCCCACCCCCAACGCACACATGGAAAGGAGGAATCACCGGTGAGAAACTAGCGATGAGCCTAGCATGCTGTGCGGCGTGTTATAGCATGCATGTTGTTTGTGCGATAGCACACCTGGCACATGGCATCACGTTGGAGGGGAGCTAGGGTTTGGGGACTAGGAAGAGGAGGAGAGAAAGAAATTCAACTGCTCATCGTCGAACTGTTGGGGTAGAGGACGCGATGGTTGGGGCTGGGGCTAAGGCTGTGGTTGCGAAATCAGTGGGCGGTGGGGTATGCGAAGGGGAAGACAGAGTGGCGACTTGTGAATGGGAGAGATGACACCACGCAACGACTAGATATGTTGCTCTAAGCCCGAACGTGCTCGTCGCCCACATGGGCACATCAAGTAGCCAAGATCATGCGCATACAAAATAGCCAAAAAGATCGTATTTTGTTTATTGAAGTCCTAGATTAGAAAGTAGAGCAGTCAATGTTGTAGGGGTGGCCCATCGGCCACAGTGACCTGGCAAAGACACTGATCAGTGGCACCCCTCAACCCGCTTGAAGGGTACCAGGTACCCCTTCGTATGAAATGAAGGGTACAGATAGGTCAACACAACTGTCTTGGATGAAGGGCACAACAATACCCCCCCTCGCATAGAGCGAAGGTGTACAACCCGCCCTAGAGCGAAGGGAGTCCATGAAGGCTTCGCTCTGGGACGCCTCGTACGGAGCTAAGGGGCTCAGGAAGGCTTCACTTCGGTTCCACCTCGCACGGACCGAAGGGAGTCCAGACTACCTGTGGACCAGGAGTAGAGGCGTGGTGGACAAGGTCCATGAAGGTTTACCGTGCACCAAAGCAATGCACAAAAGGTGTAAAGACCGCGAAACCCCTATAATCATGGAGCCTTTTTAGGGGTAGCATTATAATCTCCTGTACCCCTAATGTAATACTATAAATAGTCCATCTCCCCTAGTGGAGGGGGACTATTGTGAATAAAAAAACACATTTACTCATATCAATATCGTTCCCCTTTTCTGATGACCTCGGGGGTTCGCCCCTTCTCTTTGCAGGGAACCTGAGGGTCCCCTTCTCTATTGTCCAGTTTATAGCTATGACAGTCACAGTCTCATGAGTCCTCTACGAAAGGCAAAATTTGTGTATGGAAAAAAGATTAGTTGAACTTTCCAATTAATTCATCCCATGTACATGTCAATGGATCTCGTGCTAACTCCTAACTCCTATGTCATACGTCTATTCCTCTCTTGATCAGACGCTTCCTAGTCACCATGTTTGTTCGACCACGCAACAGTTTTATCTAGGTATCACCATTGCCGTGAGGGCGTTGCTATATACATTGAACCGATAAATTAACAAAGAATATCCTATTTAACAATGTTATTCATGAGGGCAGTTGGATTTATCATCTATGCAATGATATCTGCAACTAGTCTCTACGGTGCCATAGCCATTGCCCCTTGTCTCGGGGCTTCCCACAGTGGCGGTGAGTGTCGAAGTTGTCCATGTCCTACGATTTCGTGATGTAAGTGCATCGTACAATAACAAACGTTACAAGGATGTAAATTGTATATAACTCACGTCTTGGATACAGAGTGCGCCCGGGCTACCGAATATGCTACGACATCGGCCGGTCTCAGTTGAAGGAGCCTTCCCCTTTCCCTTGTCGCGGGACTCCCCGCATCGGTATCGTTTGTTGAAGTCATCCATGTCCTGTGATTCCATGATGTAAGTGCACCGTATAGTAAAAAAACATAAAAAGGATGTAAATTCTACATAACTCATGTCGTCGATATGGAGTGTGCCTGGGCGACTAGATACGTTATGGCAGTCGGGCTCAATCGCAGGAGCCTTACCCTTCCCCTTGTCTCGGGACTCCCCACGTCGGTGTCGTTGTCGAAGTCCCCCATGTTCTGCGATACAGGCTGGATGTGTTCATGTTGTTAGAAGAATGAAAGGGCAAATATAAAATCAGGACACGAATTGTACGTAACTCACTTCATTGATATGGAGTGCTTCCGGGCAACGGGAGAAGCTACGACGATCGCTGGTCTCAGTAGCAAGAGCCTTCCCCTTGTCCATCAGGCAAGTCCTAGGCTTCTTCGGTGCCTCGTCAACAGGGTCCAGTATGTGTGGTTTCCATCACTCGAAGGTCTTGGCCCGCATCGAGTAGTTGAACATGTACTTCTACTAGATGAACGCCCTGTCGTACATCTCCGGGCTGTCGACCCACTAGAAGAAGTGGTAGCACATCTTGGGCTACCATTACACAGGGATGAAGTTAAAAATTTATGGAAATCAACATAGGGAGAGGAAAATCGATGTGTGCGAAAGAAATGCTTACGAGGTGGTGCCTGCACATGTAGTACGCCCGGGCGGAGGTGTCTGGGTGTGTGGACTGAATGATCTCTGCCAGCTCGTCATACACACACTACGGGACTGGAAACCGTGGTGGTACTGGAGCATCTTTCATTGAAAAATCTGGATATTGTAGATGTTTGGCCTTCTGCGCAAGCCACTTGAGCTTCTGCAACATCCTCGTGTAGAAGTTTGCCGATGAGTCTGACATATCTGGGTATCGTAGAAGTTTCTCTATACATAACAAAACAAGGCAGACAATACATTAAATTACGACACTGAATGACGACTAGGCGAGCTCAGTTTGTTGGGGCAATCTTTCATTGAGTGTCCAGGGGTCTTGCATATCTTGCACTTGATTGTGCGGCTAATACTGGTACATTGGCTAGCATCTATGTCATTTCTGAAGCACTGCATCTACTGTCATTCCTTCCCTATTGTGTTCAAGGCCTCGTTCGGGCCCCATTGCACTGTGTCTAGCCAAAGATCCTTGTAGTTCATGTCTAAGCCGTACGAGCGAAACTTTACACTATATGTACCGAAAAGGTGCTACATGTCGTAGTACTCGGAGATGTACGGCATAGACATTTACCTCATTTGCGCACACACCTTGTACACATGCGAGCATGGCTTGTGCAGGAGCTTCAGCTTGTTGTAGGTGCATGTCGTCGCATCATCCAGGGTGCATGCCTGTTTCCTTACCCCGCTGGCATGACTATTGACATATTTCTGCCGAAGCCTGATCTCGTACTTCCTCCTGAGGCCATCGATCACCTAGATGTCATGCACTCAGGCCTTCTCCATCTTCTAGTCCATGTACCTCTGCATGTTCTCGGACCACTGCCTTCCTTCTTCCATCTGTTGCTTGACTGCGGTGGCTCTATTGACGAAATAACCAATAGTGCGAGTCCATGTCTCCTCGGAGATCACGCTGATAGGGAGGCACCGCACACCTTTCAGGACGCTGTTGTACACCTCGGACATATTGGTCATCATAATCCTGTACCTCGCACCGTTTGCGTTGTAGAGAAGGGACCATTTCTCCAGTTCTGGAGCATGGTGTTGAATCCACTACGAGAAACTTATGGCACTCTTGGTTTGCTCTCCCTCTAGTACCTCCGAAGTGGACTCCCTTATATGCCACGTAGTCCGGTGTTCGAGGTCTGTCCAGATGGACTCAAACTTTCACCTCTGGTTCTGCAGACACAATGCCTTGAACGTCTTCATAACTTTATGACTGCGAAACTGCGTGAACAAGTTAGATACAAGATGCCTCATGCACCACCAGGTTTGCACATCTTTCCACTGTTGAGGGGGTTCCGTCCCATGCTGCATGGTGTTCAGGGCCGACAATAATCCAGCGTTGCGGTTTGTGATAAGGCATATGTTGCGTCGGTCTCCCACCAACGCCCGCTTCATGCTCGCTAGGAACCACAACCAACTGGATGCATTCTTGCTCTGCACAATGGCAAATGTCACCGGGAGCAGCTGATTATTCGCGTCGGCTGCCACTACGGTGAGAATGGTGTCCTTGTACCTCCCCATGAGGAAAGTGCCATCCATCGTGAGCATAGGACGATAGAACTTGAAGCCCTCAACGACCTGGGCGAAAGCCTAGAACACCCGGTCCAGTATGAAGCAGTTGGGCCCTCCATCAGTATCTTCAGTTTCAAGCTTGTTTACGTACGTTCTGGGGTTTGATTCGGCAATCTGGTGAAGCAATCTCGGCACAGGGTTGTATGCCTCTTCATATGTCCCGTACATGGACTCGATGACCTTCTACTTGGCTCGTCGGATCTTGATATAGCTGACGAGATAACCAACCAGATTGGTGACTTTTGACATCAGCATCTTCGGGGGAGACGGACACGTTTGCCGCAACTAGGTGGCTGACGAAGCTATTACATATTATTAAACAAAACGTAAATATACCTTATGGCTTTTAACTCGCAGAATGGCCGATCAGGCCAATTACCTTTCAAAATACAGCAGCGAAAGCAGCATCAAAGTGTAACACGTGGAACCCTCTTGATATACCCACCGGCAATCGATTGTGGGCTCACGACCTAGTTCTTGGTCTTCTTAATCTTCAATCTTGTCCAATGCTCATATTTGTCCCTGTAGTCTTCTTTTGTTCTTACTGACTAAAAGAATATAAATAGCAAGTATGAGTACACAACCGTACTCGTGAGCCAATAGACAATGCAATTATTATATATGCAGGCTAATCAAAGGGGAGGCTCATGGTTGTTTTATTTTTGCACAAAGCCATATATTGAAATAGATTAAGTATTAGCAAATCCTGAGACTTAGCATTTAACTAACATAAGTTTTTATAAACAGAGTTTTGTTGTAAAGTACTAGAAGAGATTTCATCTCCTATACCATTGAGTGGCTCCGTCCACTCAATGTTTAGGCTATCTCGTATTTACCACTGGTCCCTGATCAGGCCATCTCAAATCCCTGGGTTCCCAACCCAACTTTTCATTAGGCTCATGGTTGTTTTATTTTGCACAAAGCTATTTATTGAAATAGATTAAGTATTAGCAAATCCCGAGACTTAGCATTTTACTAACATAAGTTTTTATAAACAGAGTTTTGTTGTAAAGTACTAGAAGAGATTTCATCTCCTATACCATTGAGTGGCTCCGTCCACTCAATGTTTAGGCTATCCTGTATTTACCACTGGTCTCCGACTAGGCCATCGCAAATCCCTGGGTTCCCAACCCAATTTTTCATTCCATCCACAAATTGTTTTATAAAAATAAAAGCTATATCAAGCAAGTTCTCAGTACTGCTCTTGACCGAGCACAGCTATCCAGATATTTTTCTTACTCTACAGAGTTTGCACACTTTACCCACAAAAGATATTCAACTTATAATGTCTCATACACACTTCTATAGGTGTGCGACTAAGTTGATAATCACAAGGCCTTTACAATGTCCCACCTCGACGCAAGTTTGCACCGCTAGGTATCACCTCCTTAGGGCCTGCACTCGCCCACGGAAGGTCTCCTATTTGCGTCGTGCAGTTCCCGTGGCTTTGTTCTCCCCCGTCTACCCACCCGCATCCACCAGCGGCGAAGCCACGCTGAGGCGAACAAATTAGTTAGCTAGGTCGTACCCATTATAGACTTGTGGTTGCACTATTTTTACATGAGAGGTCATTACCAGATTCAGTCCTTAATGAACTTGGGCGGTACATCCACATACCAACTCTCTCTCTCTCTCTCGTGCACCCGGCACCAGCCACTCTTTCCAGTTGCCCAAGTCGAAATCCGTTTTCAGGTTTTTCTTTTAAAATTACCTTTAGCCAACATACCAGCCATGCTCCAGCCTCGACTGCCCAATTTCATTTTCAAAAGATTAAGTGATGTCGGGCAATTTATTGCCTGAATGACAGTGTATCTAAGCAAGGCTAAGCATGACACTTAGATACAGACTTTATAAACTAGTATGTTAACCATTAATTCTAGGGTAACAAGGATAATATCCAAATTCAAGGAATTGGGAGTTTATACACAATTATTGTTAAGGCATTAACTATGAGCAAGACCAATATATTTGTATAAAACATAGCAATGCAATTTCATAATTTAAAGCAATATAATTACAAAAAGTAGGTGCAATATGATCAAAGTATTGACTCACCTTGCTCAATATTCTGATAACCTCGGCCCTGCTCTCGTTCAATGTTTTGATAATCATCACACTCAATATACTGATAATCGTCCTGTTCAATGTCCTGACCATCTTGATCTTGTTGGGATTGTTGTCCCATCACAGCGTTAGAGTCTAACTACGTAGAATACGATTAAATCAAAGAACGTCTGAAAATAATAAAATGAAATCCAATAAAAACATATTCAAACCAAATGAAGCACTTCAAATAAGACTAAACATATTAACGGCATCTTGAAAGAAGGGAGTACTTCAGAAGAGATCGAAACATAATCATCTAGAGCTAATGAAGGAAATACTGCAGATGAATTATCTTCAAAAGAAATTGATGAAGGAAATACGTCAAACGAAGTATAACCAAGGAAGCTGATGAAGGAAATACTACAGACAAAATATATCAAAAGGAGTTGATGAAGCAAATACTTCAGACCAAACTAGGTAAATCCAACAAGGAGAGAGAGAATGTTTGCATGAACATTCCTCACTGGTTACCTAGATTGGAGATATTACCTGGTTAGGTAATACTCTCAGATCTGCTCTTGAATCACGAATTGTTCGATCACTGAGAGCGTATAGCGGTGAATGATAGCTAGAGCCTAGGCGATGCCTAGTGGATGAACTTCTATCATCCACTAGGGAACATACCACCGCTGCTCACTTGGCGTCTAGCCACTCTAATGATTATTTCAGTTATTACTTCCTATTTACCAAGGAAGTTCCAAGAAAGCCAGGTGAGACCTATGCATAAGTGTGGGGTTTGCTATGGGTAGACATAAGTCTCACCGACACATGGGACCTAGTGATGCAGGCGGCGTGCCCGATCTTTCGATGAGATTGATAACTATCGATTTTTGGTGGAGGTGACTCTCGCGATCTGACTACAACTGTACGACGATGCTTGCGCCTTAGCAATCGTTGAACCAACTCCGAGATGGTATTGAACTTGCTGGAAGCGCGATCAACCTGAACACGAGGTTCAATCCCTGCGAGCAATCGAAGAACTAGCAAGAATAAGATGTAGGCAATCTGATATTGCAAATAGGATTGTAGTGTAGATGGTATTGAAAAACAAAGGTGGAATCCCGAAGGCTGTCTTGACAGGTGGTCGTCCGACACAACTGAAGAACAGAAGTTTGCACAATGGCTAAACCTAAACTCAACGAAATTCGAGTTCTAGCAAAGGGAGGCGGCGGCTCCTATATGGGGAGACGACCAGGGTGGTGGCTGTGAAGTGGGCGCGCCCTAGGGTTACAAGGCCCATGGGCCCAAGTGGAGGTGGCGCAGCACCCTTTTGACTCGGGCTCAGAAATAGACGCGGACTCTTTTGATGATTGTGGCCGGCTCAGATGGAATTTAAAAATTAGGTTGGATCCGTTGGAAAATAGACTTGATAATATTTCCATGAAGTCCAAGAACGTCCCAAACGGAGTCCGTATGAAGTTACGGCCGTTTAAACTTAGTACTATCGTAGCAGTCCGAATCCGAATCCAGAACGGGCCCAACTTGAACTCTTGCTTGACTCGGACCCAAAGTGACGTGGTGACCTCCATTATGCCTTCCATGCATGTCCATGACTCCGTATGCCTCTCCTTGGTCCTTTCCCATGTTCCTAAGCACAATTAAATCACTTGCATGAGGTCTATTCTCAGTAATATACAAACCTAGGAACGAATTCACCTGGTAATTAAGTTGGCGAACACGAGCTTGAGTAAGTGGTCCTTGTAACACTGGTTGTGAATGAGTTGTGTGTGTAAGCGCGGTTGTATCCATGGTAGGGATGTCCTCATCATCCTCCCCTTCTTGCATTTGAGTCGTCCTCGACTCAAGCTCATCCTCTTCTCCCAAGTAAGGCTTCAAATCTGCAATGTTAAATGTAGGACTAACCCCAAAATCTGCAGGCAGTTCAAGCTTATATGCATTATCATTAATCTTTTTTTAACACTTTGAAAGGACCATCAGCTCTAGGCATCAATTTTGACTTTCTCAATTCAGGGAACCTATCTTTCTGCAAGTGCAACCAAACAAGATCTCCTGGTTCAAAAGTTAGATGTTTTCTCCCCTGACTACCAGCAAGTTTATATTTTGCATTCATGTGCTCTATATTCTCCTTAGTTGTCTCATGCATTTCTAAAATCAATTTAGCACGTTGTTTAGCATCAAAGTTCAATTTCTCCGAAGATGGAATACGCATTAAATCAATAGAAGCACGAGGCACAAAACCATAAACAACCTCAAAAGGGCACATTTTTGTAGTAGAATGCAATGAACGATTATAAACAAACTCAATATGAGGCAAGCATTCTCCCTACATTTTTAAGTTCTTTTTCAACACAGCCCTAAGCATTGTAGATAAAGTTCTGTTCACAACTTCAATTTGTCCATCAGTTTGGGGATGACAAGTAGTAGAAAATAACAGCTTAGTCCCTAATTTAGCCCATAAAGTTCTCCAAAAGTGGCTAAGGAATTTAGCATCACAATCTAAAACTATAGTATTAGGCACAACATGCAAACGAACAACTTCACGAAAGAATAAATCAGCAATATTGGCAGCATCATTGCTCTAATGACATGGTATAAAGTGGGCCATCTTAGAAAATCTATCAACAACCACGAATATACTATCCCTCTCCTTCTTTGTTCTAGGCAATCCTAAAACAAAGTCCATTGAAATATCTTCCTACGGAACGCTAGGAACAGGTAGAGGCATGTATAAACCATGAGGATTAAGTCGTGACTTAGCTCTTTGACATGTAGTGTAGCGAGCAACGTAGCGCTCGACGTCCCGTCTCATCTTTGGCCAAAATAAATGATCAGCAAGTATATCCTCCATTTTCTTCACGCCAAAGTGTCCCATCAGCCCACCTCCATGCGCTTCCTGTAACAACAACAAATGAACGGAGCTAGCTGGAATGCATAGCTTGTTAGCTCTAAACACAAACCCATCATTAATGACGAATTTGTTCCACATTTTCCCTTCTTTACAATTCAACAATATATCCGTAAAATCAGCATCATGCACATATTGCTCTTTAATAGTCTCTAATCCAAAAATTTTGAAGTCAAGTTGTGAAAGCATGGTATATCTCCTAGACAAAGTATCAGCAATAACATTCTCCTTTCCCTTCTTGTGTTTTATGACATACGGAAAGACTCAATAAATTCAACCCACTTTGCATGTCTACGGTTCAGTTTAGTTTGACTTCGAATATGCTTTAAAGATTCATGATCAGAATATATAACAAATTCTTTGGGCCATAAATAATGTTGCCAAGTTTCTAAAGTTTGAAAGAGTGCATATAACTCCTTATCATAAGTAGAATAGTTCAAACTAGGCCCACTCAATTTCTCACTGAAGTATGCTATAGGTTTACCTTCTTGTAACAACACGTCACCTAAACTAATTCCACTGGCATCACATTCTAGTTCAAAAGTCTTATTAAAATCAGGGAGTTGGAGTAGTGGGACATGTGTTAACTTATCTTTCAATGTGGTGAAGGCGTTCTCCTGTGTGGCGTTCCAAACAAATGGCACACCCTTCTTGGTGAGCTCATTCAATGGTGCAACGATGGTGCTGAAATCCTTCACGAAGCGAGGATAGAATCCAGCAAGTCCTAAAAAGCTCTGCATCTGTGTGACCGTGTTAGGAGTCGGCCAACTCTGTATTGCTTCAACCTTGGCTTGATCAACTTTAATTCCCTGTGGAGTAACAACATAGCCAAGAAACGCGACTCGATCAGTGCAAAAGGTGCACTTCTCAAGGTTACCAAATAAACGTGCACCACGTAAAGCATTAAAAACAGCATGTAAATGGTCAAGATGTTCGTCTAATGATTTGCTATATATCAATATATCATCAAAATAAACCACCACAAATCTACCAATGAAAGCACGTAAAACTTCATTCATTAGTCTCATGAAGGTGCTAGGTGCATTAGTTAAACCAAAAGGCATTTGTGAGGACCCTTGAGATTGAATATATTCCAAATTAAAAGATTATACCAAAAGTATAATTTTTAATAGGGAATGAACTCAATTTCAAGTTCCAGGATATATGTCTTACATTAATTCCCAAGATCAAAGATTAATGTACACATATCCTAACAACATTGTACAAAGTCATACAAAGGCCATATATTTATAACAAAACTTTACAAGTCCTGAGTTTCAGTACGATAATTACATATACGAACAATTGGCAACTAAAAATAAAAGTCTGCAGCGGAAACAACTATAAACACCAAAAGGTCCACCAAGTGTGCCCTAAAACACTCAGGCAACCGAGTGGAGATAGAAACAGCATCACTCGTTAGTGTCGCCATAATTGGCGCTAACGGAGGTGTCGTAAACATACTCGTCCTCACTTGCAACAAGTGGTTAAAGCAACTGTGTACAGAAGGTACTCGCAAGACTTACACAAAACTACTAAAAGAAAGTGTTTAGTAGAACCTATACAAAAGATTAGAATCTTTATATATGCTTAAGGATGTCCAAGGGAAGGTTATAGTGGCATTAGTTTTGCATAAAGCAACAAGTTTTACTTCTAGACTTACTAAATTTTGTAAAGGTCATTTTGCAAACAAGTTTGGACTTAAAAACAACAAGTAGTAAAGAAATAATCATAACTCAAAGCAAATCAAAGTGGCTGTCCACTTTGACTTGTTAACATGCATGAATAACACTTCATGCTGAAACCAAGTGTTCCCATAACAAAATTTTAGTTTAGAGTCTAACGATGATGTCTATCAAAACCAAGTATTGTCTGTAACCGGGGACACGGCTATTTGAATAGTTTTAAACCCTACAGGGGTGTACATCTTTACCCACATGACTCGACCCTGCCCGTAAGCCTCTAGAATTAACACACTTCCTTAGGTGTGTCGGTCGGGTAGATCGAGATTCGGTATTTTTCAGCAAGAAATCCCATTGAGTTAGACCACCCATGCAAGTTGAATCCCAACTTAGTACACATGCATATAGCAAATACTAAGCGGGCATGCACGTTGTGTCGGAGGGGCCAGTGTGAGGTAGTTAGTATGTTGGTTTTCCTCAACATAGGTAATCGTGCTCCCTTGCACAATATATATCACACTGGGTTCCTAAGGAACATAGGATTTCACAGTCTCTATGTCCTCACACCACCTACAGTCTAAAGTGATGAAACCTTCCCATTACTTGACCAAACCGGCCCCAATCCAGCATGTGGAAGTACGAGTAGTTCTTGGCATGACAGCTCAAAGTTCGGTCCTTAATGATCCAGACAAGACTACCACATTCCCAAGTCTCGTGCACGAAGGCACCATCACTATCAAGCACTTGTCCAGATCTAAACCAAGTTTTTAACAAACAAATTTTAACTTAACTTTCAGTTTTCAACAAACTAAACAAAGAAACCAAAACTAGAATTCAATTAGTGTTTCCCATGACCGACAAGATAAGCTTGTCAACCAAACTATCATTCTACTGACTTGCATGTCTAAGCAATTATCTAAAGGCCATTTTTCTAACACAAGATTTCTAACCTAAGCATAAGTGTATGAATTTGATTAAGGATAAGCCACAAAGATAGGGATATAACTAACTAACTCACAAAGTATTGATTTATACAAACATAGCATGCACACAATCATTATTGCATTTCAAAAACACTAATTACCAAAACTAGGATCAAAATGATGTAAGAGGATGCTTGCCTTGATTATAAACCACTTGCTCAACCTCAGGTTGCTCAGTAAAATAATCACTCACGTCGGATCGTCGAACCTAAAGAATGATAGCAAATGAATCATCGAGAAAAGTAGCAAAATGCAAAATTACAGAAAATGCATGAAAAACTTACGGTAGGAAGGTTCTAACTCCAGGGAAATTTTAGTGAAAATTTTAGTTTAAAAGGATTTCATTTGAAATAGTTATGAATTTTACAAGATCAAAGCCTTATAAGTATAATTAAAATAATTAACAAAATTTTTTACAATAGCGACAGGTTTAAAAGTTATACTAGATTAAAGTTCAGTAAAAACTAAAACTAACAAAACTGATTTCACTCAATTTGGAGTTAAAACGAAATACTTATGAATTTTTGAAGTTTAAACTAATTATTAGTTCAAAACTAAATCAATTCGGAAATTAAAACGCATTCTGTGAACACCATGAGGATATGCTCATGGACCTAAGTGATGTTACAATTGGCAATTTGGTTGAAGGTTTGTTGGAATTCCTGTTTTTCAGAAAGTTTCAGCAAAGTGTCAGGATAATCGGTAATCTGGGTGTATAAGCAATGATAATACGCATGTATGAACAACCGCTTAAGTAGAGTGGTGCTTAGGAGTTTTTGTGAGAGCATGGCGGTTTTACGGTATCGGTAGTACGGCTTGGAAGCCATGTATACTCTGCAGAATGTGATCTGACCGCTTGGTTGAAACGGAACTACCGCGTGTCTTGTTTTTGAATGCGTGTTTTGCTAGTAGCAATGTCTTGGGAGATTTTTTGGGAATCCTTTGAGAGCGGTATGACCGCAGTGCTAAGAGCGGTACTACCGTGATGCGGTAGTATCGGGTGTTACATGGAGGTAGTGCCGCATTTGCTGAGAATTTTGGTTATCTTTGTTTCTTTCAGAGATTTGAGTTGGGGGTAGGTCATATCCTTGTTTGCCATTGCATATGTGTTGCATATTGCATGTTTTGAGCTAACGTAGGTCAAGTTGTGAAGAACTTATTCCCGGAGACGATTTCTTTGTCTATTACTGTACAGGTGGCTTGCAGGTCAACGACGGTCAACGGCGAGGAGGATCGGGACTAAGCTTGGAGAGCTGAGGTCCAGAGCGATCATGGATGCCGAGTGAGGTCAAGTGACTCAAGCATGGCGCAGAATGGACGAGGTTGATCGAACGGGCAGTTCGATGCAGCTGGTCGGATCAAGCGGCGCGGGGATCGGTGCAAGTGCCTTGGAGGTTCCGGTGGGATCCGGACGGGAGAGACTTGCCGACATGATGAGAGCCGTTGATCAACCTACACGTGGCGGAGCAGGCGATTACTTCGACAAGATTGGACTCGGTCCATGGAGAAGGATTGAGAAGGGGTATTTTGGTAATTTCATCAAATACTGCCCTTGTGACTTGTTGGCTAAACCGCGGCGCGGGTCGGCGTTTGGAAAAGCGATTTAGGTCAATCAAAGACGAAGACGGCGCTTTGAGATGTGTGCGTGTGTTAACCCATTGTGTGTTAGGGTTTAATGGGTGCCTTAATGGAATATTCCTAGATGCTTAGCCTCCACTATATAAGCACTTGGTGCTGTGTGTTTTGCAAGGGAAACAGAACACGAGAGAAGCCTTTGTGTGGTTTTAGGGTTTTGGAGAGCTAGGGTTTAGGGATTGCTTGATCTGATGCTCATGTTGTGAGTTGTGTCCTCCAAGATGGAGAGGCTGTAAACATCAACCATATGTTCAGATCAATCCAATCATGTTTCTGGAAGTGAGTCTCTTTCGTTCTTTGTCTTCTGTTTTGGGAGTTTTTGTGATTTTGATGATCCACTGCTTTTCTCTCGAATCCCTCTGTTGCTTATGCTTGCTGTGACTTGTGAGAGACCATCTAAGGTCATCTTGATCATCCATAGCCCACGAGTAAGCCTAGGATCAGATTTGGGTTTTTGACCTGTTCTTGAACCGAACTTTACCAAATCTGAAAAAGGTCAAGATTTTG
This sequence comes from Phyllostachys edulis, assembly GCA_036346405.1. NCBI lineage: Eukaryota > Viridiplantae > Streptophyta > Magnoliopsida > Poales > Poaceae > Phyllostachys > Phyllostachys edulis. The sequence continues at coordinate 4,704,445 of CM070546.1, read as the reverse complement.
ACGTGGATCTATTGAATAGATGATTGGAATAGGTTCCTGTTATTCTTTAGATGTTATGTTTCAAGTTTGATAAAGTTTGGTTGGATAAAACTCAAGTTGATCATCTTTTAGGTTTTGAAACTCTGTTGTCAGGTTGAATCACACGAAGGGCGGTAGTACCGCACGTTTAACAGCGGTAGTACCGCATCCTGAGTTTTATCAATAGACTTTCTTGTTTACATTCTCGTTCTATTCACCCACCCCCCGCCTCTAGTCGCATTTCGGTCCTACACATTCAATACTTTTTCTCCGAGTTGGAGCTAGCGGAGGCAGCGATTTAGCGGGGCCCGAGTCGAGTTGACTCGGTCGAAATTGACCCAAATTTCACCAGTAGCGATGCGTTGAAAACGTAATTTTGAAAAAATACGTTTCCCAGAAACAAAGGCGAACTTTTGATTTACAAAGTAACGAAATACGTTTTCACTTAATACAAAGCGTATTATCTAAACCTACGCATTCACTTAACCGATTAAATGGGCCCACATGTCAGCGTCATAGGTGGAACTCAACGGCTTAAGCACGTGGTTTTGCACGTGGTCCCACCTGTCAGCGAAACCGGTTAAGACACCATTAATAGCTAATCATTGTTTAACTAAACCGATAGTGATTAGCGGCTAATGACCCCGCTACAGTGTTGTCGGGCTATCCGACAACAGAGCAGCGGTGGCTGTGAGCTTGAACGGTGGCTAGCAGGCGCGCTGGCCTGAGGCCGCGTGAACCAATGCCCAAAACAGAACCCTAATAGTGAGGCGGTCCTGCCGGTGGCTAGAATTTGGCCAGCGGTGACCCAAGGCAGTAGCGCGACAAGAATGGGTAGTGGTGCAAAATACGGCAAAAGTGGCGACCACGATTTGGTGGCGCATTGAGCAAATAAGTGCTTGCTTATGCTACTAGAGGTTAGTGGGAGCCTACCTGAGCTGAGAGGGTGGTCGGAGAAGCTCTAGAGCTCGCCGGCAACGAGAGACCGAAAACGACAATTTAGAGATCCACGGCGACAAGATAACCTAGACAAGGATTCAAAGAGTGGGTGATCAGGATAGGTCACTTAGGTCCCTAGGAAGCTTACATTAGGAGGAATTGGAAAAGAACTCACCAGGCCGGAGTTGGAGACAAAAGGGGCACTTTCGGCCGAAAATAGAAGAAACCCACAATTCGACCAACCTGAAAGACCATTAACGCAATAAGTTGAGGGGTTTTGCTCCCCATAACCTAGCACACGAAATGACACACAAGAACGAGGAAGGAACTCACCGGATGCTAAAATGCCACACCAGCAGCCTTCGGTGCGCGCTCTGGGAGACCAAATGACAACTCCGAGGTTCCCGATCTATAAGCAATGCCAAAAGCTCCCATTAGCAGGAGGAACAAGGGACCATGAGAGATGAACAAAGGTGCAAGAGAGAGAGGATACGCCGTCGAGAGGAGGAAGAACTCTATGCGGCATCAACTTGGCTGAGAGTGAGGAATGGGGGTTTCGATGGCATTCTGGCCGGAGGGAACGAGGAGCGTGCGTGTCGACAATAGATGGAGCATTGTCAGCAACCGGAGGACAAGTGGCAGTTGCATGCGACGAAACGCGCGGCGCAACGCCACCTCGCCCTCGGCGTCGCACAAAGCTGGCCAGGCTCGCGGAGAAGACGAGGCCGTGAGGCTGACATGGCGGGCCCATGCAGTCAGAGAGACGAGCTGTAATATCCCAAATTTCATAAGTGGGATTAAAGGAACTAAAATGAAAATTAAACACAGATAAAGAGGGAAAAATTCAGATTTGTAGGTGAAGTATTAGAATCAGGGCCTTTGGCCCATAGTAGCACTTTGGCCCAATTGGAAACAAGTTTAAAAGGAGAAAACCAAACCCTAGTTTTTATTTCCCTGCTCTCCCTATCAAGACCTCCCCAAATCCTTGCCCTGCCGCCACTTGCCTTGGTCGCTGCTTGGCCTTCATTGGCCATGCTGCGTGTGCGTGTGGCCGATTCACTGCTGTGTGTGCGTGTGTGTGTGCAGCTCGCGGCTGCTGCGTGTCTGATTGCTGCCGATCTACTGTGTGTGTGCGTGTGTGTGTGCAGCTCGCGCCTACTGCGTGTCGATTCTTTGCATTGTTTCTTCTTTGTCATTTCTGCGTGTCTTTGCACCGGTTCTTCTTTGTCGTGATGTGTCTTTGCTCTTGATTGGGCTGCTTGTGTCTTCTTTGCTTCTTTGCTACCGATTCTTTGCTTGAAATTCTGCTGAGAGGAACCACTAGCCTCTGCATTTTAGCCTTTGCTGCTACAGCAAGAAAGGGAGAGAGAGAGAGAGAGAGGATTTTTGGTGCTGCCGGCCAAAAACTAGGAGGAAGAGCCGGGTTGCCGTCATCCATTGAAGATCCGCGTGAGGTTCTGCATTTCACGCGTTGTTGAGGGTATAAATTCGTTTCCCTGCTGTTTGGTTCAATTCGTTCTTGGTAGATGTCGTTTATTGATTCGTCGTTAGTGCTGTGATTTGAACAGATTTCTGTTCTCCGTTGTGCTTCAATTTTCGTTTAGATCAAGTCCGAATTAAGATTTGGGATCTCCTAGAGAGTTGAGGGGTTTTTCGTCAGGTTTCCATAGCATATGAGATCACCTGGATCCGAGTTGTGGTTTGAGAGTTACGGCAATTTTTCTACTGCTATCTAGAAACTCGGTTAGTTTTCAGCAGTCATTTTAACTAGCAGATTGAATGCTGTTAAATTCTGATTCAGGATTTCCTCCCATTATGAAAATTGTAGGCCTTGGTCTTAGCTTTCCAGTTTGATAAAGAACACTAAGTTTGGTTCAGCCAATTAGGAGTTACATCTATTTCTGTGCTGCTGTCCAGTTTTGTTGATTAATTTCCGACAGAAGATGTTCATCATGCATTAGGGATTAGATCTGAGACAGATTTCGGGGTGTCCTCCAAATAGGTTGTTGTAGATAATTTCATTACCTTTTCATAGGATCTAAGATCACTCCGTTTCGAGTCTCAGAGTAAAAGATATGATGCTTTTCGTATTACCGTCCAGAATAGATTTTTGTTGGCAGGTTGACTAGTTGAGTAGATAAAGTGTTTAATCTTGGGTTATGGAAAATGATGTAGAGTGCTGCGAGCAATATCTTTTTAAGCATGTTGTTTGATGCTTAATATCATTCTTGGTTATCAGGTGGTGATGAGCCCCAATGCTAGAGTGTTTCGCCTTATGTCTTCCGTCCCACGGCTGAGGCAAGTGCAAGTATTATTAATGAGTTATTATATTATATACTTGATGAATGCCATAGTTGATTGATGTTGATTGTTGCTTGGTAATGTTGATGAGCCTAAATGCCATAGTTTAATGATAATGCTTGCTGCTTGGTAATGTTGATGAGCATAAATGCCATAGTTTAATGATGATATTTTATGATGATGCGTACGTGATGAAGCTTACATGGAAATGTTTACATGACGATGCATGCTAATGTTTATGTGATTACGCTTACATGGTGGAGTTTATATGAGGATGCTTACATGTCAATGTTTAAATGATGATGTTTACATGGTAATGGTTTCATGATTGATGGCAATATTGATAGGCCAAGGTGAGCAATGAGACTACTTTGTTAATGATGACAATGATGAATCATGATAATGACATTGGTCATGTGCATTGCATCATGGCAAGGATGCATGAGCCAGGTCGGTGAGAAAGACATGTAACTAGTCCGTGAGGTCGGTGAAAAGTTACATGACTAGTCCGGTGTGCTCGAGCAGTCGGTGAGAAAGACATGTAACTAATCCGGTGAGGTCGGTGAGAAAGTTACATGACTAGTCCGTGTGCTCACATTTTTCATTGAGATCCCGTCATGTATTGGGCGGACTTGGGTCCCCACACTCGTGGAGTGTGGGCATGAGGTCCCTGTGCTCGAGGGCACGAGCTCGAGTATACATCGACGGATGTACTACTCCGCATTACCGTAATTGCTAAAATGTGAAGAATGTGCATTCATGACATGTCATTGCATTTACGCATAAGATATGAATTTTTTGTTTAGCATATGATGTTGTTGTTCGGGATGGGATTGCTTAATCTCCTTTGACTTCTTATGATGCCATCATAAGAGATGGGTTTAATGGTATATCATGTTGTTATTCATGATGGAATTGTTTATTCCTTTTGACTATTTATGATGCTATTGTTTGATTTGCTATTGCACTTTCTTTGAGTCGTGGACTCACACTTGTCGTGTTGTGCTTGCTAGGTACCTCTCGAGGCAGCGACATGCATGGGAAGGGTAGACTTGGTGCCGTCATATAATCACAAACCACAATGAATAATCGAGTCCATTAAGCCACAATTCTTATTCTTGATAATTGCTCTAGATTCAGATTGTGACCATCCTTCGTGGTGGTTGTTTTAATTGTGGTCATGGATGATCCATTTATGTTCTTATTCATTCGTTGATTGTGTTCATTTAATTCTCGTTGATGGATTAGAATGTTTGGTTGATGGTTTAGTGAGTTGTTGAAATTAATTGATTCAGTAGAGTCTCAATAATTTGTAATAGGGTTGATTAGAAGATTATGGATGCCCTTTTGATTATGTTATAGTTGTTTAGCTTATCCTGGATGTCCTTTGATGATTCGTTAATTGGATGATTTGATTGTTGAATGATGCTATGCTAAACTGTTTGAACCCCCGGTATAGCCAACTATACAAAGGAGGTTCTACCGGATTTTTAGAGAAATGTCTTAGTTCTATTTGGTTAAAGTATTATTGTTTGACAAATGGTTGAAATTATTCCGTATTGTTGTTGTACGTTAGTCTTTTAGGTAACATCTTGGCTTCCGCATAGCTAGGGTGTTACACGAGCGAACGGCACAGAGGAACGGGCGCGTGCGTGAGAGAGTTTGGTGCAGCTGAGTCAGATGGCACGGGTCGGAACAGTGCAACGTGGTGCGGTCTGAGCCCAAGTTGACCAGATTTGAATTCAGAACGTTCTAGTTTGACTGGGCAGTTAAAAATAGCAATAAAATTTGTAAAAATCTGAAATTTTTCAGAGATGCTTCTGGGATTATGTAGTTCCCATAAAAATTTTGAAACACCACTGTTCACATTTTAAAATACATAATTAAATACTTTAAACAAATAGGTTTAAAACTGAAGTTAGGTTTTTCTTAAGGTCAAACAGATCTCTACAAATTTGACAAAAATTATATTAATTTGTGAAAAATAAACTAGTATTTGATAAAATTATTTCCCAGGCTTCAATACAAGTATTGACTTGCATTTTCTCATTTTCTTTTGAAGCTTCAAAACCTGTCTTAGATTTGGTTTGAAAATGGAAGTTTTTAAATTGTAACAAAATGCCCATGTTTCAAAATGACCAGAAATGCTATGAAAAGCATTTTATTACTGTTCACTAAAACTAAGGCTGTTACAGCATTATTAACCACTCATATAACCCAAACTTTGTTTTAAATGCTGTTTTCGATTCATCGCCTAATTTCATGCGAATTTGATGATATCCACTATGCAAATCAACCTTGGAGAAAACAATAGAGCCACTCAATTCATCAAGCATATCATCTAACCTAGGAATAGGATGACGATATCTAATGGTGATATTATTGATTACTCTACAATCCACACACATGCGCCAAGATCTGTCTTTCTTAGGCACTAAAATGACCGGAACAGCACAAGGACTAAGAGATTAGCGCACATACCCTTTATTAAGCAATTCTTGAACTTGATGCTGAATTTCTTTAGTTTCTTCCGGATTGGTCCTGTATGGTGCGCGGTTGGGCAATGATGTGCCGGGAATTAAATCAATTTGATGCTCAATCCCTCGAAGCGGTGGCAACCCCGGCGGTATGTCCTTCGGAAAGACGTCTTTGTACTCCTGCAAAATGTTAGTGACAGTGGGAGGCAAAGAAGAAGGTATATCCTCAAATCAAAACAAAGCTTCTTTGCAAACTAATGCATAGCAAACAGAATTACTAGCATCCAATTCGGTCATATCAGATTTGGTAGTAAGAAAACTAGCACCTTTCAATTTAATTTCTTTATTCTTCACATGAGCAGATTTAGGTTCTTTCTTCTTATGTTGTTCAAGCTCTTTCGCTACAATCTGATTTTCGCTCTTAGCATTCTCTAAATTCTTCTCTCTACTAGCTCTAGCAAGTTCATCTTTAATAATTTGTTCAGGAGTCATAGGATGCAACACAATTTTCTTTCCTTTGAACATGAGAGAGTATTGATTATTCCTACCATGATGCACACAATCAGTATTGTATTGCCAAGGTCTTTCTAATAACAATGAATAAGGTTGCATAGGAACAACATCACAATCAACATAATCATGGTATGAACCCATAGAAAAGTTTACTCTCACCATCCGTGTTACCTTCAACTTACCATTGTTGTTGAAACATTGAATATGGTATGGGTGGGGATGAGGGTTGGTCGGCAAAGCAAGCTCCTCTACCATATCCATACTCGCCAAATTGTTGCAACTCCCACCATCAATAATTATGTGAATCGAGCATTCCTTGACAACGCCCTTTATTTGAAACAAATTATAGCGCTGATTTTGCTCGGCACGAGAAACTTGAGCACTTAGTACGTGTTGCACTATAATGCTCAAATATTTGTTGGCATCTTCGGCGCCAACATGTTCCTCTTCATGATTAGATTTATCATCATGTCCTGCAGGGTCAGTTGCAAGCATAGCATATGTTTCATCATCAAAATCACTAGCAGAGGAATACCCACCATTATCGCGTATAATCAGTACGCACTTGTTTGGACAGTCTCGCATCATGTGTCCATAGCCTTTGCAACGATGGCATTGAATGTTCTTAGTTCGTCCTGTCGAAGCAACCGAAGAGGAAGTTTTTGCAGAAGCTTGTGGTGCTGATTTGGCTGCTTCAGAAACTCGTGGTGCTGAACTTGAAGTAGTGGGGCGCTGCTTGTTGTTGGAGGATAATGGTGGTGGTGCAATAGTGGAGGGGGCAGTAGGGGTGCGTGGTGTCCATGAGTTTGTGCGACCTGTAGAAGAGTTAGATCGTGTCCTCGTCTGGCGTCCCTGCACTTCTTGTTCAGCTTTGCAAGCAAGATGAAACAATCTAGTAATAGAATTGTAATCTTTATAATCAAGGATGTCTTGAATTTCTCGATTCAACCCTCCCAAAAACCTAGCTATGGAGGCCTCCTCATTCTCAACTAAACCACAACACAACATACCAATTTGTAATTCTTGATAGTAGTCTTCCACAGACTTTGTACATTGTCGTAAACGTTGTAATTTATTTAACAAATCACGAGCATAATATGAGGGAACAAATCGATGCCGCATAAGCAATTTTAAAGCCTCCCAAGTGTTAGGAATGTTATTGGGATGTTGACGGCAATATTCTTTCCACCAAACAGAAGCAAAGTCGGTAAATTCACAAGTAGCAGCCCTGACTCGTCTAATCTCAAGAAAGTCATGGCAAGCAAATTTTTGATCTACGGTAAGCTCCCATGTAAGATAAGCTTCAGGATCATATTTTCCAGCAAAAGGAGGCATAGTGAATTTAATTTTACCAAAAGCATCATTATAGTCATGTACCGCATGTTGATTTCTTCCCATACGTTGACGATTGTGACGATGCTGATGATGGTTGTGATCATTGTGAACATTGACTCCATCGGTCTCTGTATCAGCAGTGTAGTTGTTCACATCTTCTTCTTCCACCTCATCTGCCGAAGAGCGGGCAGCAGGTGGTGTGCGGTGAGCAGGAGGATCCTCCACTCTTGGCTCACCCTGGGCCGTGGTTTCAGCAAGTGGCTGACGTTCGAGGAGTGCAACACATGTGTGGAGCGCCGCGAGGTTGTCATTGATCTTATCCAAGGCATCGTGAACACTCTCACCGAGCGAGTGCTCAATGTGCCGCACGAGCTCTCTTGTGCGAGGTGTGAGAGATCCCTCACTCGTATGCTCCAAAGAGTGGTCATTGTTGTTTCTGCCATGTGTAGATCTGTGTGACCCTGCCATCGTTAGTAGAAAACAAAGGATAAATCACAGTGTATATGTCCCTATCAACTACTAGGTTCTGGCGTTTCAACAGTCGCTCACACTCAAGCCTTCTATAGAATTCTTACCAAGCAAACAGGGGTGATCGGCAACCAGCGGGGTCAATGTATCTCCGAAGATTGGATGGAGCGATTGCTAGGTGAAGTTCAGTATGTACGGTGTAGAAAAGGTGTAGCTGGGAAGGCTCAAGTATGGTAGCAATGGATTAGCAACAATCAATTCAGCAAATGCAAGTTGAATAAGTATTCAAAGTACTAGTCAAAATTGCTAATCCTCGCCTAGACCAAAGAATAGCTAAACCAACAATGGAAACAAGCAGAGGAATACAAATGAAGCGGCAAAGGAAAAAGGTGCCAACAGCCCTAGAAGAGAGGATTTTTTTTTCGCTCCTTTTTTTTTGCACTCTGATTTTTTTTTTTTGCGAATGAGCACCTGACTCAAATCTCTTCCAATTCCTCTTTCAGGCCTAGGGAGCTATATGGGTCATAAATTCTCTCTCTCTCTCTCTCTCTCTAAACTTTGATTTTTTTAATCACGTTGCCGAAGTCAGATGACTCTTAGTTTTCCTTCTGGCAGCACAAAAACAACCTCTTCCTTTTTTTTTCTTGAAACTGAAAACAAACTCTTCCTTATCAAACCAAATCAATCTCCTTCCTTTTATCTTCGGCCAAACCGAAACAAAGATGCACTAGGGTTTCCTTTCAATCTTACCAAAGAGTGGCGGTTCTGGCGGCAAAGAAGACGGTGGTGCGTCGGTGGTGTCACAGTTGGCAGATAGGCACAAAGAAGCAGCAGTGACTTGGTGACCGTGGCAGGGAATGGTGGCAGGAGAGCGGCAGCGAGAAGTTGTCACGGCAGTGTTGAGGTGGCCGATCGGTTGCTGCGGCAGGTGTTTTGGTGGCTGTGGCAAAGATCGGTGGGTAGTGGCGTGGTAGGGGGTGGTGGGTGCAGCAGCAGCAAAGGCAGCGAGGTATGAACTAAACACCGACCTCAGCTAAGACCAGCAACGTGACACGACGATGTAACACAAACTCAACAATGCAAATTACTGAAAAGAACGAAGCAATGGCGCAAATAGTCTTGGACAGAAAGGTGATCCAATCCTATAAAAAAATTTGGCCTTTTCTGGACCTTCAGAATTAAGCAACCTAACTATGAAAATAGTAAATTCTCACCGAGCAACATTGAGCTTTGATACACTTGATGCACACGGGGTGCCCGATCTTTCGATGAGATTGATAACTATCGATTTTTGCTGGAGGTGACTCTCGCGATCCGACTACCACCGTATGACAATGCTTGCGCCTTAGCAATCGTTGAACTAACTCCGAGATGTTATTGACCTTGCTGGAAGCGCGATCAACCTGAACACGAGGTTCAATCCCTGCGAGCAATCGAAGAACTAGCAAGAATAAGATGTAGGCAATCTAATATTGCAAATAGGATTGTAGTGTAGATGGTATTGAAAAACAAAGGTGGAATCCCGAAGGCTGTCTTGATAGGTGGTCGTCCAACACAACTGAAGAACAGAAGTTTGCACAATGGCTAAACCTAAACTCAATGAAATCCAAGTTGTAATAAAGGGAGGCGGTGGCTCCTATATGGGAAGACGACCAGGGGTGTCGGCCAGGGAAGTCGACGCACGCCCCTAGGGTTACAAGGCCCATAGGCCCAAGTGGAGGTGGCGCAGCACCCTTTTGACTCGGTCTCAGAAACAAACATGGACTCTTTTGATGATTATGGCCGGCTCGGATGGAATTTGAAAATTAGGTTGGATCCATTAGAAAGTAGACTTGATAAGCTTTCCATGAAGTCCAAGAACGTCCCAAACGGAGTCCGTATGAAGAAGTTACAGCCGTTTAAACTTAGTACTATTGCAGTAGTCTGAATCCGAATCTAGAATGGGCCCAACTCGAGCTCTTGCTTGACTTAGACCCAAAGTGATGTGGTGACCTCCATTATGCCTTCCATGCATGTCCATGACTCTGCATGCCTCTCCTTGGTCCTTTCCCATGTTCCTAAGCACAATTAAATCACTTGCATTAGGTAGCAGTCTATTCTCAGTAATATACAAACCTAGGAACAAATTCACCTGGTAATTAAGTTGGTTAACACGAGCTCGAGTAAGTGGTCCTTGTAACACTAGTTGTGGATGAGTTGTACGTGTAGGTGCGGTTGTATCCATGGTAGGGGTGTCCTCATCACCTAGATCTTTTAAGGATTCCTTTTATGATTTTATATTTATCAAGGAAATTCCATGAGCTTTAGTTGGAACTCCCAGACATTGGCTAGATATCATCCTTGTGAGTTAACCAGTTGTATCATTGGCTGCTAATTTTTGATTAGTGAGTAATTGGCCTAGTTTGTTTTATTAACATTATCTGGTTGCGATTAATTGTTCACTAGGGCAATCCTGAATATAAGACTATATTATAATAGTGTACGTAATCATATTTGAATTCGGTTGGACAAAACTTCTATTCACAATTCGTAGCATAGCATGAGTCCCTAATTAACTTAACTAGACTACTGCTTTGATCGACTTAGTTATCCTACTAAGCATCCGATAATGTGGGACACAATGCTATGCATCTCATATATTGAAAGTACTTTGTGGGACATAATAAGCTAAGGCCCACCGACAATGATCTACTGTGTGCATAGCTAGGTGTTAGTAGAGACGAAGTTTTGGGTTCATGAACTCTCTTCAGCAATTAATATTTTCATACAAGGTTACGTCGATCGACTCTAATCAATTAAGTTATAACTATTACCATTATTATTATGTTAGCCATGTTCTATGGTTTGTATGTTATTGGGACAACTATCCCATATAGGATCTATTACTAAATCCTTATTCTTTGAGTTTAGTAGATAAAGGCAGACTAATTAGCCCCTAATTACCTTAAATTATCCTATTAAGTTATCCATTGGTTGGATCTTATTCTGATTACTTGATCTGAATTAACTTAACCTTGGTCACTGATGATTTTATGTAGGCTCTAATTGCTTAATTCAATCACTACCGTAGTTGTAATTTGCTAAGGCATAGACATTTGTCAAATACTATACGATTTAATTTCTAGTTACCCTAATCCCCTAATTAAGCTTTAACCATTTTTAGCAAAGCTCTACTCACTGGTCATGCTCATTAGTTAACACCATTTGAGTATGTGGTTTGCTTACTAACATTTAATTATCTAAACTATTCACTAACTAATTAACTTAACAAAGTGCAACTTGATCTGTTATGTTAATCAGTAAAACTAGTATTAACTAATCCACTAACTGGAACTAGTCCTACTGTCAATGATCCAAAGAGACACAGAGAGAGGAGAGCCTGGGAGATAGAGGGAGGGCCCATTGTCATGGACATCAACACACAGAAAGAATCACAAAAACATAGAACACACAGAGAGCAACAGGGGAGAGCCGGAGGCGGCTCGGTCGTGCTCAACGCCAGCGAGGAGGGTCGATGGCGGCAGGATAGCATGGTCAAAAATGGATTGCGCAGAGGGAGGTGAACCCGTGGGTGGTGGCGACGCGGTTCAAGGTGGTCAATGGCGGCCGAGCAGTGGGGATAGGAGGCCAGGCACAGGGGAGAATCAAGGCGGTGGCGCTAGAGGGGAATAGAAGAAGGAATGGTGTGCGCATGGGCTCCGGTGCAGTGGTAGGAGCTTATCCACACGATTGGCCGGGGAAGAGGAGGACCCAGGTGGGCTGGCGATGGAAGCTCGCGGTGGCGCGATGGGCTCGCTGTGGGAGTGGTGCTACGGGGAGGGAGGGCTCGGATGGATGGTGAGGGAAGGTTAGGGGAGGTGTGGAGGTGCTCCCGACGAGTTTAATTGGGTTGGGGCTCACCGAATAGGGCACGGAGGTGCTGGCAGCAGAATTGACTAGGAACTGGGAAGACGACTGTGCGGCGCGCTCCGATGGATGGATCTTCCAATCAACTAGGGGCTTTTGCTTGCGGGGTCTGGGGACACGGTGTGACGTGGATGGCCGGCGTGGCTTGCTCTGCGCTTCTTCTGGAAATTTTTGGGGAGGCTCCTAACAAAGTCTAGTTCATACTGTAATTTTTGTAAAATTTTACTTGTTTCTATTTTTCTCTAAAAATCTTTTAAGCTCCTGTTTGCTTGCACTTTATTATTGATTTGAGGAAAAAACACTTTGGATTTTTAATTATCATTCTCATTTCAATTTATTTTAAGAAATTCTCATGTGGTGATAGTTCATAATCTGATATTTGTTAAACAATTCTAATCGGCTCTTGAACATTATTCTTATTCTAGGGTTTATACTTCATATAATTTTTCAAAGGGCAATACTCTTACGTTTTTGCTATTTCTGATACTAGGATTTATGTGTTAGGGTTTTCTTGTGCCGGCAAAAGAGAAAATACAGCTCAAACAATTCTAAAAAAATGCTGGCAATAGATATCACATAAAATGTTTTTTTTTAAAAAAATCCCATATTTTTGCATTTAAGCATTTTTGGGGTGATATAGCTTGGCACACATGTGGAAGTCATGTTCTGATGCCGCCGTACGGGCTCGCTAAGCTTGCAAGTGTGATCGGTCACCGCCTTGACCGTGAAGACCGAGCTGATGATCTTTGCTCGGTAAGCACTGACCTTGTCAGGGCAGCCTTCCACTACGCACTTCACTGTGTAATGTCTTGGGTTGTTCCAGTGCACTCAGTACACACGGCTGATGGACAAGACGTATCGTGCTATAGCTTGTTGCACGGCCACCTTGCTAGGGAAGTGCTGCCCAACTAAGTTGGTATCGGCATCAAACCCCCACTAGGACCCTTCTTTTTGCGGCAGTATGAGGGAACACACCGTGATATCATCAAGTCTCGACACCACATAAGACAGTTCTGATGACACAATTCCCCTGGTCGGACCACCGGCCTATTGTGCATCCTTATCGCTACCATCCGAGCCTTGGTCGATGTCCTTGTCGGATTCCAACCAGAGAGACTGGTCCGGTAGATACTCATGGCAGTCAATGCAGGTTGACCATCACAACTATGCCCTCTCATTTCGCACAAAATTATGCGCGAGCCTTCCCTCCGAGGCAACACATTCCATACTACCGTCTTCAAGCTCTGCCTACGGTTGCCTGCTTGTTGAGGCGTCGGCATCATCAAGATTTCCCAGCGCCCTACGTACAAAATTCACGTACACCATCGGCCTCCCGTAAATGGCCGCCTCGGGCTAGGAGGCGATCTGCATGTACTGGCTCCATACTACGCTTCCATTCAACTTCACCAGCTCCCACACGATATTCGTGCAGGTGATCCCCTCGATCACAAGTTTCTTCGTCATTGCCTCCATGACGAACTCACTCTAGATGCAGCTTCGAATCTTATGAATATTCATCGCATCGAGTCCCTCTGCCCAGACCACCTTGTACTGGCATCTCGATAGGTCTAACCCATCGGGTCTGGCTCGTACGAGACCATCGCAAAGAAAAAACTACCAAGTCTTGCATGTTTGAAATTAGCTACAACAACCCGATTCTTTGCACACAGGACATCTAAGTATACCACGCTTCTTACTTGGAAGACCATGTTCCAAACTATACATGGAAGGTACTAATACTATGATAATTAGATGGCTCTGGTCCATCCTTTCCCCTCGATCATTTGATGCCTCTGGTCCTTATTTAGACCGGCCATTTAGCTACTCTCATGCGCACAGTACGACTTGGTCCTTCCATTAATTGGTGTCAACCTTGAAAAGTTGAAAAGATAAATCACATCTGCACGCTTTTTCGAAAACATAATCACATCTTTAGGTGCAAGTGGAACTTCCACTATGTTGCGTGAAGCTAAAGATGTGCATTTCATTCCAGTCTATTTTCATAGCTAGTTATTGCTTGGTTCAGTGTCATGGAGATAATATTGTTCAATCTCTAAGGCCTGAAAGTTTACCTAAATTTAAGTGTGTAGTTGCTTCGTCATTGGCACTAACTAAATAGTTACCACATTCAACCACTTATTTCGGACAAACGTAATCAACACGACTAATTCATTACGACCTAATTTATCGCTACTAACTGAGAACACAAATTTAATAACGCCTAAATGATGGGGACTAAATTAATTATGCCTAGAAACCTACAAGTAATTTATTACGGCTAATTAACTAATTAGCTAACTACACATTTAATAAAGACAATACATAAAAATTACCTGTTGATATGACCGCTAATGAAGGCTCTAAACAACACTTAATCCTCTACGAAAAGAAACACCGAAATGGCGAGAGAGCACGGGCCAAAATTAATGCGAGTGTAAGTGAGTGCGTGTGAAAATAAGTGTGCGAGCGAAGAGCCTTGCTCGCAACACCGCATTTATAGCGAGGATGAGAATGCGGTCCGTTGGGAGGGAATTACATGTGGGGGACTGTATGCATGCATGCGGGGAACAGATGTGACGGACAAGACATGAGGGCGATGGACATGACATGAGGGCACTTTCGGCACGTCTGGCTGTGTGCGGGGCGAATCTTGTTTGTGTATCAACACGACTAGTACATGTGCAAATGGAAAGGAGAGCCTTTCGACTTTCAGTGCCTGCACGCAAACCACCAGACATCATATACAGTTGGTGTGTGAAGTGCAGTGCTAGACAAACAGTATACTAAAAAGAAATTGCGAGAGACATTCCAAATGAATAAAATTAAGCAAAAAATTACACAAGCAAGTAAACTGTGTCGGGAGTCTCCACAAAAACTTTCATAATTGTTTGAGCTCATTTGCTATATTTAAAATTTTAAACAAACAACAGTGTATGAGGGCTTCTGCTGCTAATCAGTTTGCATTAATTTGTGTCTGGCTAGTGACGGGTTGGCGGAGGCGGTGTCCGGCCGGTCACGGGTCGGACTAGGGAGGGTGGGCGGGTGACGTGGGCATCCAGCCGTTCGTGGGCCGGACGAGAGGCGTGGAGGGGCGTCCAGCCGGTCACAGGCCGGACGAGGTGAGGTGTCGCGTGCCCATCGCGTCCGACTGGTGACTATGCAGATGAGGCTACAAAATTGTCATTTCGTTGCGGTGGTTGCTACTTTCGTAAAACAAAATCACAATGGTGCTATTTGCGCCAAAAAAAATCATTTGTTCGATCAGGCAACATTTTTCTCTAGGTACCACCATTGCCGTGAGGGTGCTGCTATATACCTGGCCAATTTGGCCCTACTTTTCTCCAAATATTTCTGAATTGTTGGAAATATCGGCAATATTTTAATTCCAGATTTTATTATGAGACAAAGATCACAAATAACTAGAGATGCATAAAATAATACTAACAGTAGACAACACATTGTACTTCTAATCATACACAAAGATAGGATTATCACTTGGTCGCACAAACAACTTACACTCGAGCTTGATGAAAAACAGAAAGCAGTGTAGGTGCGATGCAGTGTAGAACATAGATGAAGAAGCGCAGCGAGCGATCACGCGGATGCGATGCCCAGAAACCTTATTGCTGCCCCGTGTAGGTGGACTCTTCGACAATGGTTCAGAGATACTCGCTCACTTTCCTTCCCGGTGCACGCCGAGAAGAAGGGACGACTTAGTTCGACAACACAACTCTCCAGCACAGTTCAAAGAGAGGAAGCAGAAGAATTGGGATAAAGCTCTTTTTCTTGCTTAGGCCTGGACATCTCCAGAACCTTTTAACGTCGAGACAATTACTCTCTAGTAACTGTCTAATAAAGCACATATTCAATCACTGATAACTGCTAATTCAAAACCAATTAATGGTAATTAAGCAGTATTTATCAGTTCTTGATTACACACTGGTCTATAGTTTTGACCAGTGTATTTCGACCACACTGGTTCATGGATCTGACCAGTATTTTTCAACCACTATATTTCGACCACACTGGTGTATGACTTCGACTAGTTTATTTCGAGCTGACTGGTCTATGGATCCTACCAATGTTTTTTGATCACTGTGTTTCGATCGGGTTTCGACCACACTGGTGTATGGTTTCGACCACACTGGTCTATAGATCTGACCAATGTTTTTCGACTACTGGTTAAAGTTGTATTTTAAAGACCGTATCAATGTCCAAAACAATTTGTTTTTGTGAAGGGAGAGTACCATGCTAGAGCGTCTATGGGCTATCTCATGACGATTGTCATTTTCTTGACATTCCAATTGGAGAGAAGAATCTTGGTGTATCCGTGTTACATCCTCGGAGTATCCCAGTGAATTCTTTGGAGTTTCCCCGTTTGAACTTTGCCCCCTTCCGTGAGATTACTTGGAGCAGTAAAAAAAACTGAATGCAATCTGCATGCCCAAAAAAAAAATCACCATTGCCCTTCAGTCACCCCAGAGTCCTTGGAGGAGCTGCGTACGTTTTATGCAAGACAAAGTTGTATATGCGTTTTGTCTGGTACATCGTCGTTGGGACAGAGAGTGTGCAGTTTTTTGTCGCACGTATTGTTATTGTTTCGGTTGAGTACGGTGGAGCGTTTGAGATTCGAACTTACTCAGCATCACTGATCATCGAATCATCATTGACCAGTCCTAGTAAATTAAGCATGGAAACATACCGGCCGCAACGGGATGTTTCTGCTTCGCAGCTAGCTTTACTGAACCGCAACCATTCTCGGTAATTCAGGTGCAAGTGCGGACGACCCATGGCACGAAAGCTACGTGCTCGAATGTCTTCATGTTGCTGGTATTCATCAGAGTATCAAACCGCTATAAAAGGGAGGCCTGTCCAAGCACACTTCGGCACCCACCACAACACAAAACACACCAAGCACAACTCTTCACTGTTTCTTGTACTACCTATAAGGCACGCTCCAAGTAAAAAAAAAATAGTCTAACCATGGCAAGCCGAGCTCTCACTCCCTTGCAGCTCATTGCCACCGTCTTCGCGGCGCTCCTCGCCACGTGCCATGCCGGCGACATCGCCATCTACTGGGGCCAGAACGGAGGTGAGGCGTCGCTGGCCGAGACGTGCGCGTCCGGCAACTACGAGTTCGTCATCATCGCCTTCCTCCCCAAGTTCGGCAAGGGCCAGACGCCGCAGTTGAACCTTGCCAGCCACTGCGACCCCTCGTCAGGCGGCTGCACTGGAAAGAGCAAGGAAATCCGCTCGTGCCAGCGCCGCGGCGTCAAGGTCCTGCTCTCCATCGGCGGCGGCGACGGACGCTACGGCCTCTCCTCCCCGGGAGACGCCCGGCAGGTGGCCATGTACCTCTGGAACAACTACCTGGGCGGCTCGTCCTCGTCCCGCCCCCTCGGCGACGCCGTCCTCGACGGCATCGACTTCGACATCGAGCTCGGCGGCACCAAGTTCTGGGTCGACCTCGCCAGGTAATTACTAACTTATCGTTGCAAACCAGTAGTCAATAAGAAGCCACTCACTTTAAGTACGTGGACACCATGCGCGCGCGCAGGGACCTCAAGAACTTGGGCAAGAACGGCGGGAGGACGGTGCTGCTGAGCGCGGCGCCGCAGTGCCCGTTCCCGGACAAGTGGGACCGCGGCGCGATCAACACGGGGCTGTTCGATTTCGTGTGGGTGCAGTTCTACAACAACCCGGAGTGCCAGTTCAGCGCGGGGCGCCGGGCGTTCCTGGACGCGTGGAAGAAGTGGGAGTCGGTGCCGGCGGGGCGGGTCTTCCTGGGGCTACCCGCCTCCAAGGACGCGGCGGGCACCGGGTTCCTGCCCGCCGGCAAGCTCACGTCGCGCGTGCTGCCGCTCATCAAGGGCTCCCCCAAGTACGGCGGCGTCATGCTGTGGTCCAAGTTCTACGACGACCGCACGGGCTACAGCTCTGCCATCAAGAGCCACGTGTGATTCTTTGCGATATTCGGCTCGACATGCATGTGCTGCATGTACATTTGTGTTACCGAGTGTAACGTATACTAGGCTAAAAGCACGCTACGCCGCACCGGCGATTGCAGGATGGTTCGATAATTTTTGTTTCTAATATACATAAAACCATAGTGGAACAATAAAACTTAACAGTGCTTAGGATAAAAGCACGTGGTACTTTCAGTAGAAATATATCCTACACTATTATTGAATGTCTTGCTTAAAACAAAGAACATGCAACTACATGGAAAAACAAAATCAATGTCCAACCTTAAATCTATACAATGTCATTAGGGTACAAACAAATATTTCATCGACAATTCTAAAGCAATCAATCCCATACCCTGACTTTGAATGAAATCTTTAAAAAACAAAGGATGGTTCTTACCATTTCAGTCTTTGGCAACCACCCTTCCTGAGAAAAGCAAGGAACACGATGAAGTTCAACATTTCAAGTACTTTTGGTTTACTGAAATGTGCAACATTTAAGGTGCCAGTTTACTAATACATATATTTCCAAGTAAAATGGGGAAACATGAAAAGGACTTATCTTTGCAAGTAGTGCTTACCTCCGTGGTCATCAAAAACACCAAAGAATGCAGTCTCTGTGTCAATATCTAGCAAGGCTGAATGCTACAGAATTGCACATGACATTAAACATTGTGTGAGAGAAGGACTTCAGGAAAGTATGGTTAAATGAAATCAACAAGATTGCAGCATTTATATGTCTACGAACAAATACAATGCATTTTATAGTGTAACGTAGCAGTTCATATCGCTGTGCTAAAGCACCAGTATAAATAAAAAGCATCTCAGCTCTTAGTGCAATATTGATTCATTGAATCATTTCTAAAGTAAATTAATAGTTTACGGATAGATTGTTAAAGGAAAGCATATGCATCCATGGTAACGATGGTTATAAAGCTGAAACTGTGATAAATTTTAGTCCAAACTGAATCATGCAGCTATACTCAATAGAAAGCTATATGGCATATCCAATAGAAAACCACAATGCCTACAATATGAATCAATAAGTTGTAACACCCTAGCTATTCGAAAGCCAAGATGTCACCTAAATAATCTAACATACAACCATAATGCGGAAGAATTTGGATAATATATCATCTAATGACATAAAGAAATCAATATTTAATAGAACCATGGCATGAATATAGTCTGAATTCAAGCAAGTATATCAAAAGGGTGATCGAAGATCACAAGTAGTACTTAATCAACCATAACATAGAGAGGGTTATCAACCACATCTAACTTTACTTATTACAGTTCATCAATTAACGAATGAAGGATAGAACCAAGTCCTATTATTGAAAGGAAATATGGTGAAGTGAACGAATAGTACGTGTCTACTCCCTCCCAATAGAGTCATCATCAACGATCACCTAAAATAAACAAACAAAGCAAGAATGAGTCCGAGACTCAGCAAGTCTGATGAATAAGTGGACATCAAACAAATATGAACATAGCAATCAATGAATATACGAATGAATGGATTGAATGGATTGAATGAATTGAATGGACTGCACACATGCTTATACCGGTATAGCTAGTGACACACCCGTCGGTGTTCACCTAAGCCCGCATTTAACAAAATGCGGGGATCCAAATCCCGTATGAAGAACGTTTCATACAGGTGTCCAAATCTGCCCATATTGGAATGGTGGGTCTTATATGCCCATACTGGAATTGATGGGTCTTATAATCCACTCCCGTGGAAGGAACATGAAAATAGATGCATGTATTGAAATATGAATTATGAAAGACATCATATCTACACATGGAAATAACACATAAGAAAGGAACATAAACTTTGAATATTCCCATGGATCACAGAAAAGCACAATACGAACATCAAACATTCAGCATTCACTAATCACAAGAACATCAAAGTACTTGCCTTTCACGTTGCAACACGTTAGTAGGCAATGACGGTGCCTCTAAACCCGAAGCCTCTCCTCCTACACAAGTAAGTACTCGAAATAAGAACAACATGTTACAGGATACTACCAGTAATGTTCTACAACACCCTCCTGAACACCCAAGAAATAGCCATTTACCCTATTCTGAAATAAGGCAACACAACCACAGAAACGAATCTGAACAGCGGCACGGAATAAACTATAACTATTGATCTGGGACTCGGAACTAGGTGAGCCCAATTTATAAAGAAACTTAACGAACATATCTACAACATTCTAGTTGGAGAGATAACCCAATTCGGGCAAAATAAAATGCTAACAGGCAGATGAACTTAAAAGACAGATTCTGCCCAGACGAAACGGACAGCAGTAAAGAACAGATCACAACTTTTGATATACAACTCCGATTAGGGTCTTCTTTATCATTATTGAAAGGTTATAAAAAATACTAAAACAACCTAGTTGGGTGGAAACCCTGAATTTGCATTTAACATAAACATATCTTAAAAGACAAATCGATAGATCAATCTCGTCAGAATTCTGGACAGCAGGAATGAAACGATCATAACTTTTGATCCGTATGTCGGAAATAGGTGTTCTTGGCGGCCAAGGAAAGATAAAAACATTACCTAAATATCTCTAGGATATGGACATCTCAAATTCGGCCTCTAAGAACCCTAAATGGATCACGCAAGATACTGGACAGAATTGAACATCTACCGGCAGCAAAACGATCCAACCCAATTAATCGAATTCGCAACTAGTCCTCATCAAACAGTGGGGAAAGCACTTTGTTATCCTTGTAGAACCCTAGGAAGATGCTGATCAAATACCCCGAAGAAGATCTCTTCTCATCTCCTCCCTTTCTCCCCTCTTCTCCTTCCTCCCAATGGCCAGCAGCAAGGAGCAGCAAAGGGGGCGACATGGAAGGCGTGGCAGCAGGGAGGGGAGGATTTGGTACAGTGGTGGCGTGCTACAGTAGCCACGAGCTATAGTAAAAAGTGCCTAGGGTTTGGTTGCCCCCTTCTTAAACCAACTTTCCGCTTGGGCCAAACAACGTGGACCGAAAGCCCAAGATTAATTCTCCTCTAAAAAAAATCTGTTTTCTCTTTTTAATTCCTGTTAAATACCTTTCTCATTTCAATTAATTCTCTAATGTTAAACAGGATATTACATAACTGTTGTTGGATACTTTCTTTATTAGGAGAAATTCAAAATTGAATAAATTCCCTCTCTCGAATAATGTTCTCTCTATTTGATATTCGGGGTTTTACATAAGTAACAACAGAATCCTGAATCTGGTCTGCTATAAGAGCTATCATTCATTCCATAGATCTTTAACAAAGTTTAGATCTCCCTGTAGAACCGAATTGCGCCGGAAAAAGAAGCAAGCAAAAAGAGGGAGATCAGTAACACAATACAAAAAAAACCGTAATTGTTGGCTGCGAAGTGTATTGTTTGCAGTGTGGCACCTATCACATTTAATTATTGGCCGATGCTGTGAAGAGGAATTCAATCTGTTTTTTGAATTGCAAGACTGGGTGACATGCATATGGCTATGGCTCTGCACCTTGCAACAGCAGGAACCACCTTTCTGTATGACATCAAGAACCTAGCAAATACAATTTGAATCCTTGCGAAAAAAATGAAGGAACCGAGATTTTTAATAACTTACTTTAGCAAATCAATCTCGTAAACAAACTAAATCCAACCAAATGTAATAATAGAACATGTCAAATTCTCTTACCATAGCAGGAAATATCAAACACACTAACCAAAAGTTTGCATGCTGCTTCTCTGCACCACGATCATCAATCACGGTATTAGCGTATTGCAATGGCATTCTCAAGCCTGCGTATCATATGAAATATCACGCCGACATAATTTATTTGCTTTATTTTAATTTCTAAAGTTTTAAAAAGTTAAAAGTAAAATTTATTGAAGTTATTGAAGTTCTTGTTGATTTAAAAAGAGAAAATTTTAATTTTAATTAATTTCTGGAAGTTTAAAAGTTTTTCCCTAATTATTTTAAAGCCAAAATAAACTACGTGCAAAAACTATTACCAATTATAAGTTGAAAATATTTTTATTAAGTTTGAAATAATTCTAGAAATTTTGTGAATTTTTCTAGAATTTTTGGACTCTATTTGCTATCTTCTAAAATTATATTTGTTTATTGCTGAAATCTGAATTAATTTCGAATTTTACAAAAAAAAAAAATAAAAAATCCCTCGCGGGCGCCCCCGTTCCCACGAGCTCACCCATCCCAAATTTCCCCATGAAGCACCACACTTAACCTTCTTTGCATGTGTGCTGCCAAGTTGCCATTTGGCTTTCAATCGTTTATATGCTTTCCATTTAGCTCTTTATCCCCCTGTTTCTCTCACCTTTCTTCTTCCACCTCACGAATCGTTTCTTCTCTGGTGTTTTCTTCTCAAACCGAATGCACACATGGTAGCGCCTCTTGCTGCCGGCCTTGGCCACCTCGTCGCCCACACCTCCGGCCGCCGCCGACCTCGCCGCCGACAATCACCACCGCGCCGCCCCTCCCCTTCCCTCTCCCGCACCCCCACGCAGCGCACCGAGCTATGCCTCCATTAATGGCTGCCGCCATTTTCGGCCAAGTAAAGCTTCGCAATATCCACGATTCGCTCCCCTCTTCACGCGCGGTCATGCGCATTCACTCTCGCGCATCACGCCACTTTCCCTCGAGCCGTTTTCCCCCTCCATCACGCACGGAATAGCCGGATCGCAACCGCCGCCGCCGCCATCTCCGCGCGCACGACCTCCCACGTCGCCTCGCCACCCCGGTGCCCCTCGGCCCCTATAAAAGGAAGCCCCAGGTGCCCCTTTCCTCACTCAACCCAACGCCGCCACCCATTCCTCCCCTCTCCTCGTGAGCTCGCCGGAATTCGAGTTTTTGTCGTTACCGGCCGCAAGCGCCCCGCCGCCTCTAGCGCCTCCGCCGAAGGAGCTCCTCCACCCTCGTCGCCACCGCCGGCTTCGCGACATCGTTCTCTACGGGGTGCTTCCTTCCTCTTCGCCGGAACCTCGCCAGAGTGTCGTCTCTCTCCATGGCCGCCGCCGCCACCGTCCACCGTCCGCCGTGCCGCCACCTCCTTCGGACTCGTCGCGGGGTAAGCGAACCATTTCTCCTATAGCCGGCCACCCCTCCCTTTTTCTTTACTGCCAGCGCCACCATTTTTCTTTTCTTAATGCTTGCTGTTCGGCGGCTGAAGCTTGAAGACAATCTACAGTACCAAAATTTATCTAGTCATGACCATCCTTTACACATGTCCATTTTAATCTTCCAGAAATTCGTTCTCTCACATGCAAGCTTAAACTCCATTGATTCTTCCTCCTAAATTCATCTAAATCCATCTACTATTTTTAGTATTTATTTCATAATTTTTAGATTTTATTTAATTTTTGTTAATTATTCGGTTCATTTTGCGCGTCGCCGCCACCACCGGCCGACCTTTGCGCATTCCACCACAAACGGGGTGAGCATTGTGTTCCCCATGGTTCCCTCTTCAAATCGTCGCCAGCTTCACTCGCTAAATCCTCTCCGTTTGCCCAGAACGTCGATGTTCGCCCGCCGAGGGTCTTTCCTGTCGGACTACGTCACCATCGAAGATCCTCTCGCCGAGCCGTCTACACCGTTGAGTTCGTCTCGACGTGTTCAACGTCGTACTTTCTCACCTTGGCAATAAATCTCTTTCTTTTTGTTCCCAGTCATCCGAAACCATAATTTCCGATGAATAGTACAATTTTCGGAATTCATCATTTCATGTGATTTTCAAACTTCCCGAGGTTCGTTCTCCTTCATACGAACTCCGATTCTGTCGATTCAACTTCATAAATTCATATAAAGTTGATATATTCCTGGCAGTAATTATTCTATAATTTTTGGATTTCATTTGGACTTTCTTTGAATGTTATTTGAATTCGGATCGTTTACGCGTATAGATTTCGACGACTTCGGACCACATGCAAGTGACTCATTAGGATTAACTAAACAGTTAAAAGGTTAGTTATCCTTATTGATGCGATTAGGCACGCTGATGACGTGCTACAGTGCTGTCATCGCGGTGCCACGCGGTGGTGCTTCATGGCTGCACTGCTTGCTGGCGATGTGGGGCGCGGTGAGGCAAAAGAGTGCTAAAAATAGGATCTACATACTATTGCGCACCTGCCGGCACTGACGGCGTGGCCTGGGGTGGCTCAACACGGTGGCGCGCCAACGGCGAGCGGAAGGACTGCTACGGCAAACGATGACAGCGCAAATGAGTGATGCTCTTGGCAAATGAGCGCGCGCATAAGCATCTAGAGACTACTAGGAGTGTACTACACAGAGGTACAAAGATGGTCGGAGACGTGCTGTCGACGACAAGGTGTGGCGGCGTGGTTGGTCACGTGTGGAGACGAAAACCGGGTGAAGGATCTTGAAATCCGATGGTCGTGGAGGCTTCAGAGAGTCCTGGCAATGCTTCGGGTGCAGCGAATCGGTTCGAGGTGTCGTGAAACGCCGGTGAGGCTTGAGGCGGCGTTTTGATTGGAGACGAAGAAGAAAAGCCAATTCAGGCGATCCTGTGAAGCAAAGACTGAATTGAGTAAGGGGAAGGACTCCAGGTGTTAAAGGACGTGATATGACACGAAGAACTTGACACCAAACCCTTCACGGCGCCGGAGACGAAGGTGATGGCACACAGTGGTTTTAGGGTTTTAGCTCTCGGAGCTTTAGAGTTGGATTGAGGGGATGAAATGAGAAGTGAGCAAGTGCATGAGTTTGGAAAAGAGAATACGATTCTTGGGGTGGCCTTTATATAGGCAAAGCGGCGGAGATGGACGAAGTAGAGCTCGGGCAGCCATGGTCAACAGGGGCAGAGCTTCACAACATTGTACAGGCAGAAAAAGTTGGCGCGGGCAGGCTTGGGCGCGGCATTGAATGGCGAAGCGACCGGAGTGGTTGAGTTGCAGCAAAACCACGGGCAGTGATCAAAAACGGTGGGCGGCGCGGCGGAGAGCTCGCAGTGCTGCGTTGGAGCGCCCGGGCGTGAGGTGGACGCAGGTCCCTGCGCTCAGGGCCCACCAGTCAGCGACACAAAGAAACAGTAAGAGTTGATCTAATCTTGGTGGTCCAATTAGAAACGAACGGTTGAGATGAAAAGAGATGTTCGGACGGTCCGAACAGCCCAACCAATCGGGACCGTCTATTTCACCATCAACAGCTCAGATGAAATGAGCTGTTCGGACGGTCCGAATGGCCTAATCAATCTAAACCGTTGATTTCAAAATCCAACGGCTCAGAGACGCCAGGTCTGATCCACTTATGGAGATGGTCTGGTTCGACCGTGGGGTTTGAGCTCGAGCCCGAGGAACAATACTAGCTTTTGGTTTTTGAATTAACAGCCGAAATCTTTGCTGATTTAATTCATCAACCAAACGAAGTCCAAAATTTATGAGATTTTTTGTGTAGACTACTGAGCTCAATTAGTTTCTACAAAAAAAAATTCAGAGGCTAACACCTTCCATGAATTTCTACAAAATTCAAACAAGGTGCTGCTCCTAAGAGATTGTAAATATTTTTCTAAGCAAAATTTCATATAGAAATTTTGTTGAATGATTCCTGAGATAAATAGCCCAAAACCATCCTTTCACTTAGAAAATTATATTTTGTTTTCTCTATTTCCTTTTTAGCACCTAAAGATGTTCAAGTTTTATTTTTAAAACCAACATAAGATTTTCAAAAAGGCATAGTTTAAATGCAAATGTTCGATGGATTTTTTTTCCTAATGCATTTTATATCACTTAATCCCAAGATTAGGATTTTGGGATGTTACATTAACGACTTACCTGCTACATGTCTTCCTGTGAGACGACTTGGGAACCGATTCGGCGATACGCTTTTCTTGTTCCTTCGGCGTCTTCTCCACAGGAACCGATGAGGTGGCCTTCTGAAGCGAAGGTTGAGGTGGAGTCATCGAGAGTCCCGTTGGAGAGTAATAGTTGTGTCGAGATCGCGGCATTGTAGGGTCCAGGGAGATGTCCTTCTTGGGCCACTGGATAAAAGTGTGCATGGTATCCCCTAGTGTTCTGATGTCTTCATTCAGGCAAATCTCCAGTGGTATGACCATGAAATTATCATGTACCATGTCCACCTGGACCCTGGCGTAACCTTGCGTTAGCTGGGCACCGTGCTGCATTGTCCCTTTCTAGTATGGATACGCCATCCCCCGCCCAGCCTCAATAGAAATAGACCCAACCATCCTCACTTGGAGCTTGCAGGGCGTCGGCACCTACAAAACGATACCCAATTAGCTAAGGTGTCCTATAGGTCTATCTTTGGAGCATTCCAGAGATGTACATTACCTTGATGTCGTCAATAGGTAATTGGATGTCATCATGTTTAGAATTATGCATGGACGCGACACTACTCCGATGTTGAGGAGGACTGGCTCCCAAAATAACGGGGGCAGCTTGCAACTGGTTGAGGAGTTGATTCATTTGATCCTGCAATCTTGTTATTTGTCCTTGAAATTTTACAGTAAGCATCTGTACCAACCGGTCCCCGTGCTCGGTCTTAGATCTCTTCCTACTCCTATACGTGTCGGAGTCGCCTCGGAATCCATCCCTCCAAGGTACATAAACCCCAAGGCCTCGCGTGCAACCCGGGTAATCCTTGTTTCTCAGGGCCATAGATAGTATATCATTCTCCCTGTCTGCTTGGAAGGAGCCTTGGGAAGAATCAGTAGTCAATGCATGCTGCAAGGGGTCATCATGTTATTATAGAGACTATGAAGTTATGGTCATCATGTTATTATAGAGGGTCATCATGTTATTATAGAGACTATGAAGTTATGGACTTATTAACAACTAGGTAGTTTGACATATTTACCAGACGTTGGGACACTACCTCGTCTGCCAAGTTTGTGAAGGAGATGCCACCCGAAGACGTGGCTGATGCCCTTGCTCTTAACCAGCTTTGAGCGCACTCATCTGTGATCTCAGCAAATGGTCGGGTTGCGTTTTCGTCCTCCACCGTCCATTCCGTGGTTTTACCCGCATACCCAATGGTGCCGAGTTTGTGGGGATGAGTGTTTTGTGTCTGGAGAGCTTTGTGCACCGCACTTTGCTCCTGAAATTCGGCTGTCGTCTTCATCCGCACAAAGGCGTCCCATATATCCCACGACAACAATGGATACTTCATGAAGGGCGTCTGACTCGTGTTCCCGTACTTCATGACAAGCGTGCTCTTGAAGGTCCTCCACGCGTGTCCCATCGCGAGCAACGCTTGCCATTCCATGCGTGCCTGGTCTGCTTCTAGGATAGTGAACGAGCCTAAAATTTCAGTACGCAGCTGGCCTCTCTCTACGTCTGTCAGAGACTTCCAGCTTGGTGTAGATGATCCGGAATCTCGCCGCTGCTTTCTTGGGACTTAGAGGAACCCCAATGGCACTGACCTCCGTGATGGTCATTCGGCCTGCAGGTAATTTCGATATTCCTCTACCATCTCACTTACGTACCACTTTCGTCGGAGATCAAGACGCATTCGGCGACATCGATGCCGGCGACGAAGACGGTGTAGACGCCATCTCGTTTGCTTGCTATCTATATAAGTTAAATACGCAATGAACTAAAATTTTAGAATTCAAAATGCTGAGAGTTTAAATAAAATGGATTGCAAGTTGATATCTAGTAGGTATTTTCGAAGATAATTTCCCTTGGAAACATACTTTATACAGAAAAAATTGAAGTCTTATTATGAATAACAAATGCCCAGTCAATCTTAAGGCAATTTAGGGCCTGTTTGGTTTGTGACCTTAGGGAGCCATACCAAAATTTTGGCAATGCCAAAACTGGAGCAGTGCCAAAACCAGGGCAAAAAATAGTGCTTGGATCGTAGCCATGCCAAAATTTGCCAAAATTATGAGTATGACACGCGGGTCCCGCTTGACATATATATTGTTTGCCCTAAAATATGTCAACTTGGGTCTTATTTTGTTGATAAAATAACAAGGAACACAACGGTTCAAACGGATCACAAATCAGATACTCGGTTTAGAAAATATGATCATTTGAAACTGATTAATTCATCAATCCATACAATTAGCGGGAAATTAGCTCAGTGACATCGCGTTCAGACGTATTTAGAGGAATGACATTGCGTTCGTGAGGCACTACAAAATAACATCGCGAAGACAAGAAATACTGCCGAATGACATCACCGTCACATTCCGTCCGTTAGTTTACTGTTCCGTTAGTTACTTCCGTTTGGTCAATTTTGAAATATATAAAATGAGCTCAAAAAATTATGAATTTTTTTGTGGAGTATCCCGATATAGTTTACTTGCTTGTGTATTTTTTGCAAAATTTTATCCATTCTTATTTGTTCTCTAAAATTCATTAAAGTATATTGTTTGTAGGACTTTTTTAATATAGCAAATGAGGTCCAAACATTATGATTTTTTTAGGCTCCTTACAAGGTGAAATTGATTGTGTATTGTTTCCAGAATCAAAATTTATTAATGCAATTAGACCTCATTTTCTATATTGGACAACTTACACAGTAGACATCATGAAATGATGTCTAAAAAATTCTGAAACAATTATACAATCAAGTACACTATGTAAGGAGCCTGAAAAAATTCATAATATTTAGACCTCATTTTATATATTAGAAAAGTCATCCAAATAGTATACTTTAATGAATTTTAGAGAAAGAATCAAAATGGATACAGTTTAAAAAAAAATACAAGCAAGTAAACTATATCAGGATGCTCCACAAAAAAATTCATAATTTTTTGAGTTCGTTTTCTATATTTAAAAATTGGCCATATGGAATTAACTCGATGTAATAAAACTAACTGACGAATGTGACGCATTTATGTCATTCGGCAGTATTTCTTGTCTTCGCGATGTTATTTTGCAGTGCCTCATAAATGCAATGTCATTCCTCTAAATACGTCTGAACGCGATGTCACTGAGCTAATTTCCCCTACAATTAATACACTACTCTCATCCTATCATTGTATGCCACATGTCCCATTGATTGTTGCCAACCAAACCAAATTCCTAGGCAGGCAATTTGGCTGCCGCAATTTGGCTAGGAAAAGGTGAAGAAAACTTTAGGCAAGCCAAATTTTCTAAGGGTAATATCAAATGTTGGAACCAAACCAAACACTGGCCAAATGTTCAGGGTATTACCAAAATTTTGGTTTGGTAAGTTAGGGTGATGAACCAAACAACCCCTTAAATCCTAACTCAACAAGTACATAATTGCACATGTGAAGAGTTCTAGATAGATACATAATTGCACATGTCAAGGCATAAGCATCGTTAAAACATACTGGGCACACAATCAAGAGAATAGATAAAAAACACTAACCATACACTTTCCCAAAAGAAATCTTTTTGTAGGCACAGATCAATCATACTACTAAAGGACTAATAAAGGCTCACTGCTGCCTCCCTAACTAGGACCTCTCCAAATGTGATTTGGCAAATCATTTTTGAATAATTGTTCGTGTGTCAGCTACATTGTTAGAAAGATGGCAATATTTTACCATACTACTAAGACAACACATGCATTGAACTTCAAAAACAAAATACAATAACCATCATAATCATTCTATAGCTCATCGAATTGTCAAACTACTTTTTGTGTAGAATAATCTTATCAGCAAGGGCTATGCCATAACAACTTGTTTCCCAAAAATATACATAAGGAGTATGATTAGGACTTAATAACAAAAATTATGCACGAAGCACATGACTGAGGCTAATTCAATTCGTAAATCGACCCTATGCGCTCAGTATCAAAATTCTAAAATCATTTTCCTTAGGTTATCTAGCATAAAGATTCTAGTGGCCATAACTTTTGCCATGGACCTCTTAACAGACATGAGCTCAATATCTCAATTGACCAACACATCAGCAAGGGCAAGCTTCCCAAGGTGGATGGTAGTATTCTACCCTCTACAGAAGCACTAATATCGACAACATTTTGGTGTTGCATCAAACTAAGGGACAGTAGGAGTGAAGACGTACCATGGGAGGTGGCTTCGGATGGAGATGGGGGAGGAGGAGGCTGAGCAGCGTGGAGGAGGAGGCGTCGGGGAGGGGGATTCGGGCGGCGCCGGCGCAAGTTGGGGGCAGCCATCGGGGAGGAGGCTTCGGGCGGCGGCAACGTCGTCGATGTTGGTGGCGGCGGTGGCGTCGAGGTCGGCGGCGGCAGCGTTGAGGTCGGGGCGCTCGGGTGGGGAGGCGAACAATGAGAGCAAGGGGCTAAGGGCGCTGGCGAGGTGAACAGGCGAGAGTAAGGGCGAGTGACGAATAAGGGCGCAAACCCTAGCGGTTCCCTCCTAATAAAGGGATATCATAGACGGTTCTATTATGGAACCGTCTATGATAAGTAATAACAGACGGTTCCATAATAGAACCGTTTGTGATATGGTCCATATCACAGATGGTTCCTTAATAGAACCGTCTGTGATATGGTCCATATCACAGACGGTTCTATCACTACTATAAAAAGGCTAATACTGGACGCCTCATTACAGACGGTTGATCAAAACTGTATGTATTAAATACAATCACAAATGGTTTTGGTTTAGCGTCCGTTTGTGTTACTGGCTGCTCTAAAAATAAATGCAGGAAAGTAATATCACAGACGGTTAGTGTTGAAAACCGTCGTGATACTACTAAATATCACGAGATGGTTTTCAACACGAACCGCTCAGGATTTCCGCCCTCATCACGCATTTATTTGTATTAAAAACCATATGTGATAAGTATTTCTGATTTTACCATAGCTTGAAATCACTAACTCTCTGATTTTACCATGGCTTGAAATCACTAACACTCTAGAAAAATTCCAAGCAATGGTAAATCAAAGAGTAAGAAAAATTCATATTAAGAAACCGTCTGTAATAAGATACATATCACAGACAATTTTTAATACGAACCGTATGTGATAAGTATCTTATCATAGACGGTTCGTATTAAGAACCGTCTATGATGCGCAGCGCGGGAGTTCAAAAAATTTTGAACGTGTGCGCGGGAGGCAAAATATTTTGGCGCTGCCCTTATATATTATAGCCACCCTAGCCTTGTCTTTCATCAGTCTTTCCCTCTCCCCTCCCCACACCGAGCTCCAGCAACCACCCTCGATTCCCCATCGCGGTTCAAAGAAGGAGATCTGACACGGCGGCGAGGAGGAGGAGGGATCGAGATGCTCCTTGTCCGCCATGAGGTAGGCTCTTGGGAAGGTACGTGTACATCCCCAAAACATACACAATTTGTTAGCTGTTTGTTGTAAATAAAATTATCTTAATTTTGTGTTACCTAAGGTCGGAGCGCCGCCGAAGGTTTTCAGTCGTCTCTCCTTGCCGACGAGCTTGAGTCGAACTTGACGACATACAAGAACATCTTGTGATATGCTGGTGAGGTATAGAGAGGAGCTCACAAGACCTATCCAAGAAGCCGATGAGTTCTTCAGGAGCTTGGAGGTATAGATGGTTTCTAGCTAGTTTAACTTTGTAACTTTATTCTTTTTTCCCATTTGGAGGGGACGTTGTGAAACCTTTTTGTTTCCTTTTCCTATAATGTGTTTGCCATCAGAATTTTAATTGGATTTTAGTTGTCTTGCTAGAGGTTGCATATGAAAACTACTGACAAGCAATTGATTGGTTTGGCTCAAAATCTTTTTTTTTTGCAATAGACAAAAACTATCACAGACGGTTCTGAACAAGAACCGTCTGTGATAAGTAAATATTACAGGCGGTTCTTGTTCAGAACTGTCTGTGATAGCTTTTTTCTCAGACGGTTAAAAAACCATCTGTGATGACCTCATGTCATCACTGACCCATAAAGTCAGACGGCTCATCAAACCATCTATGATGACGTTTTTTAACCATCTGTGAAGACCTTTTCTGTAGTAGTGTATTATGGAACCATCTATGATTACTTATCACAGACGGTTCCATAATAGAACGGTCTGTGATATGCCACTACATGATAGTTCATTCAGAGAAATGTGCAACAAGTATTAGGCATACAAGAGTAGCGAGACATTAAGTCATACAAGAGCACATTCAGAGAAATCCATAATTTGGCATATTAGGACTTGAGAAAAATAGGTTGAATAAGTGCATAATATTATCATTCCACATTACAATGAAGTCCACATTGACAGCAAAATCAGAGGTGACAAGTCCATATATAACACATTAACACATGACAATTCCACATTGACATCAAAATAAGAGATTACAAGTCCATAACACATGGCAAGTCCACATTGACAGCGAAATAATTACCAAGAGTAGGAAACACATATCATGTCTCCTGTTATGGAATAAATTACAATGGAATAAATTCTTAATTAAAATATAGCCCTTCATGATGATCGACACGCATATAGCTAGCTTCCTGACTGGGTTCTTCCTCGAGCCTGATGCCGTCTCTGAAAGGAGGCAACTCGTCAAATTGATTGTACTCTTCCTCATCCACGATATTCTCAACTCCGACAATCATTCTTTTTCCATGAAGAACTACGTGGCGGTTCTTATTTGTCGGGTCCATTACATTAAAATCTTGAACAACTTGCTTAGTGAGTACGAATGGCTCGTCCTTGTATCCGACACATTTGAGGTCCATAGTAGTGACGCCGTACTTATCGACCTTCACACCTTGCGGAAGTTTAACACAATGGCATCAAAACAAGGGAATCTTGAAAAGTACGTAGTCGAGCTCCCAAATCTCCTCTATGAACCCATAGTAGGAGTTCAACCCACGTGACCCGGTGGTATTGAACTACTCGTGAAACGCATCTATGCGGACACCGCTGTCTAGACTGTGCTCTTCCTATCCTGAGCTGTCGTATAAAATGTGTACCCATTTATGTCGTATCCTTGTCATGTCACAATTGTAAATTTTGGCCCTTTTGCCAACCATAGCAGTGTATCATCACTTGATGACCTCCCAGTGAATTACACCTTTAACCATTCATTGAACCGACGGTTGTGCTCTCTCGTGATCCAAACCTCCGACTAGTCTAGATTCTGCTGGCATACCATGTCTTTGTGCAAGTCGATGTATGGGGACACTTGGGTCATGTGTTGCAAAACTGTGAAATGGGCTTGATGTATGTATCCAGATCGGGAGTGGTTGATTTCCTTCCGATGGTCCCGATACCCTCCAGTCTCTCATCATGACGAGATAGAGGCACACCTATCGGTTCCACTTGAGCCATGAAGTCGACGCAGAACTCAATGACTTCGATTGCATAACCTTCGATGATGCTACCATCTGGTCGAGATCGATTCCGTACATAGGACTTGAGAATTCCCATATACCTCTCGAACGGGTACATATGACGTAGGAACACAGGGCCGCACATCTTTATCTCTTTTACAAGGTGAACAATGAGATAGACCATGATATCAAAAAATGATGAAGGGGAATACATCTCAAAATGACATAGAGTTGTCACCACCTTGGCCTGCAGAGCATCTAGTCCTTAGGGATCGATGACCTTCTGAGCAATTGAGTTAAAGAAATAACACAGCCTCAAGATTGCCACTCGAACCTTGTTCGGCAAAATACTCCTAATTGCAACAGGAAGCATTTGTATCATCAGCATATAACAATCATGAGACTTCATACCAATTAATTTCAAATCTTCGATAGAAACAAGTTTCTTAATGCTGGCGGAGTAACCAGATGGAACTTTCACACCATGCAAGCTCTAGCACAGTTCATTTCTCTCAGCCTTGGACAGAGTGTAGCAAGCTGGGGGGAGATACATTCGTCCTTTATCGGTCTCTTTTAGTGCTAACTCGGTCCTTATGTTTATATCAATGAAGTCACACCGTGCGTTAACACCATCCTTTGTTTTGCCACTAATGTTCAGTAAGAGACCAATCAAGCTATCACATAAATTCTTCTCCACGTGCATGACGTCGATGCAGTGGCGAACTTCTAAGTGCTCCCAATAAGGTAAGCCCCAAAAAATTGACCGCTTCTTCCAGATGTTCTTCTGATGGGTCCTTAATTTACGTCCCTTCCCAAGTACAACATCAATATCCGTAACCATATCATAGACCTATTTCCCTCTAAAAGCCCTTGGAGCTGAACCGTCCTCTTTATTTTCGTCGAATTGTTTCTTCATCTTGCGGTATGGGTGAATCCAAGGGCAGGAAAATCATTGATGGTGCAGAACAACATGGTGCGTAAAGTAAAGTTCTCTCGTTTGTACGCATCTCATACTTGCACCCCTTTGTTCCACAGTGTCACAAGATCCTCCAGCAATGGTGCTAGGTACACATCACTATCATTCCCAGGTTGCTTCGGCCCTTGGATAAGTAGTGACATCAAAATGTACTTCCGCTTCACACACAACCAAGGAGGAAGGTTGTACAAACATATATTCATGGGCCAGGTGCTATGTCAACTGCTCATGTTACCGAAAGGATTCATTCCACCTGTACTCAACCCTAACCTTATGTTCCTTTGTTCCGCACCAAACTCTTCGAAGCTCCGATCAAAATTTCTCCACTTGGCAGAATCAGAGGGTGTCTTAGCTTTTCATCTTTCTTACGCTCCTCCGAGTGCCAACGCAGCAATCTTGCATCCTTTCGGTTCGCAAATAAATGCTTCAAACGTGGGATCACAAGTAGATACCATAACATCTTAGCAGGAGGTCCTTGCTTTACCTTAGCAGTATTCTCACGCTTGTATCAGGATGATTTGCACATGGAACATACATGCATGTCTGCATACTCTTTATGGTAGAGGATACAATTGTTCGGACATGCATGTATTCTTTCTACTTCCATTCCCAATGAGCAAGAACCTTCTTTGCTTAGTAGGTGGTGTTGGGCTACACATTTCTCTCTGGAAGGATGTCCGCTAGGAGACCTAACAACGCCGTAAAACTCTTGTCAGACCAACCATTGTTTGCCTTCAATTTCAGCAGTTCAAGCATGGTTAACAACCTTGTGTATTCCGGCTTACATCCAGGGAACAAAGGTCTCTCCGAGTCCTCCATTAAGCCCTCGAATTTACAAAACTCTCTCTCACTGTAGTTCTCTTCTGCATCGCATAGCATCTGATCCAGATTGTCATCATGTGACCTATCCTCATCAAAAGCACAGTCCACATCTGACATATCGTTGACTTCCTTAGCGATGTCATCATTATTAACTTCCTATATAAAATGCTCTTCACCATGACTGGTCTAATATGTATACCCTTTTTTGAAACCCCTTCGAATCAAGTACGCTTCGATCTGCGCCGGGTTGTTAAATATTTTTAGATTACCGCAATCAATACATGGACATTGCATAAATTTTATCCCCTTCTTCAACATATCTTTATCAGCGGCTCTTCTAAAAGCAAACATGCCATTAATGTACTCTTGACTCACACGGTTCTCACCGTACATCCAGTTTCGGTCCATCTACACTACGCATGTAACAAATTAGTGTCAAATTAGATTAATAAACCGCAAGTACGTACTCTTCCTATTGACCAAACATACTTAAATTGATTAGCGATTAACCTAGAGCAAATATAAAGGGTTACAGATCGTTACCCTTGGAGCTCAAGACGAAAATACCAAATATCCCGCGAGATTCCTCACCTTCTCCTTCTCCTTCTCCTTCCTTCCTCCTCTCCTTCTCCTCCCTTCCTCCTCTCTTTATCTTCCTCCATTCCTTCTCCTCTCTAAGGTGGTGCAATGGGGGAGGAGGCAGCAGGGTGGTGGCTCAAACCATTCTTAGAGGCACTAGGGGTAGGGGGTCTGTAGGGACCGGGTATTTATAATGCCAGAATATCACAGACAGTTCTTAATAAGAACCATCTGTGATAATCTCCTCATCACAGACGGTTCTAGTTATAAACTGTCTGTGATCGTTATGTATCATAGACGGTTCCAAAGGAACCGTCTGTGATAAGTGTAACACAGACGGTTCCTATGAAACCGTCTGTGATGAGATGTCTTATATAGCCTGTTTTGTAGTAGTGGGGGCCGTCGCCGGTGCCGGAGCGGCAGCGGCGGCCGGTGGGAAGGTTGGGGCACGGCCTCTCGGGGACATGGCGTCGGCCGTGCAAAACAAAGAAGCGGCGGTGAGGGGTCAGGCGAGGCTCTCGGGGACCGCGGTGTCGCAAACGAGCGACACGGGAGCGTGGTCCACTTCATGTCTTGACGTGTTACTACTTAATTACTAGAGGTGCAAGTCCCATGCTTTGTAACACAACGTGATTTGTACCATTTGTTAATTGTTTGAGATGATATCATCCCAGTGTTAGCTACCTTAATTACCATTGTTCTATAGACATGCATGCATTTACGGAAGTATAGACAAGTATTAACAGAGTAAAGTAGTAGTGGACCGACCAAATATAGACAAGTATTAACAGAGTAAAGTAGCAGCAGAAAGAATAACAAAAGTAGCAAAAACTCCAGCAGCATGCCCATCCAACCCTCAGGCAACTGACAAGAAACAAGGATCTAGATAGACCTGTCACCGAACCGTCCTGTTCTGGGTGAGAAGAATGTGTCGTCTGGCGTTGGCTCATCCTCATACTCTAAACAACAACATAAGCAAGATTGAATATATTTCGTACTCAGCCGGACTTGTAGTGTATCACAAAATTTATATAGATGCAAGGCTATCAAAATATGAAGCTCTAATTCTACAAGTTCTTTTGCTTTAAGCCAGTTTTATTTGCAATAACCATACATAGTAATTTGCAACGACAGTTTCAAAAGCAGTTAAATAGATATAGGACAATAATAAGTAATTGAATGAATCACTAATAATAACAACTACAACTCGCAACCCTCCTCGACTATGAGTAATATTTCAGGTTTAGCCATAACTCGGCAGTTAACTCAAATAAAACCATAAACCATTCCCTCGTTTTTCAACAAGAATCATTTTTGTGAAAATCAAGTCTATACCCAGCAATACTACACTTAGCACGCTCATGACCACGAGCATGGCTATTTAAATAGATTTACACTCTGCAGAGGTGTACAACTTTACTCACATAACACGACTTCTCTAGTTTGTTTGGCATCTGGCGTTACCACTCCACACTACCTTTGGTAAGCAGTCTAGAGCACGTGTCGAAGCCTTTACATCATCTAGTCCTACCATTGCACTAGCCCAACAAATGTCTATCCTCACTCCGCTCGCCTAACTCCCGTGGAGTGAGGCATTCGCAGTTGTGCCGGCAAGCTAATTTGTTCCCAACACCGTGGTGAAGGGAGCCCCTTCGAACATGCTTAACTAGCCATGTCCGCACTCTACGGCCTTCCTACGTACAAGGCTAGTTTTCACTGACTTAATTAGCTAAGGCTGTCCTAGTGCAACATATGTGGTTGTACACTTACGCTTAGGTCAGATATACCGGCGTTCAGTCCTTAATTGACCCGGTCGAGAATCTCCCCCTATCTACTAGCGAGACTCATTTCCCACTCTTTTCAAAATATAATATAACTCGTCCACGTCGAAAACTAGGTTTTTCATTTTTATACAAAATAGCAGAGGCACACCCCCTGTACATTTTTCATAAATCTCCCAAATTCACAT
Source organism: Phyllostachys edulis (assembly GCA_036346405.1). NCBI lineage: Eukaryota > Viridiplantae > Streptophyta > Magnoliopsida > Poales > Poaceae > Phyllostachys > Phyllostachys edulis. Next base: position 4,666,970 of record CM070546.1, on the reverse strand, counting down.
TTATCATATTGTCCTTTTATATCTCTTTCCGGGAAAACTATCATTCTAGTAAGCATTTGTGCGATAACTCGCACTCAAACAAGGCCACCACGTTTCCTTCTTGCATAGGCCACCACTTTTCCTTCTTGCATCAGCACACAACCGAGGCCGTGACGGGATGCATCACAATACACAACGAAGCTCTTGTCTATATCTGGCAGGGTGAGCACTAGGGCTGTTGTGAGCCTTTTCCTCAACTCGTGAAAGCTCTTATCACATGATGCTGACCATTCGAACTTCTTCTGCTTCTTCAGAAGTTGAGTCATTGGTCTTGCAATCTTTGAGAAGTTCTCGATGAACCGGCGATAATATCCGGCTAAACCAAGGAAACTTCGAACTTCTGGAACAGTGCGTGGCTATTTCCAAGCTAGGACATCCTGTATTTTGCTCAGATCTACTGCCACACCTCCTTCAATTAAGACATGGCCTAGGAAACCAACTTCCTTGAGCCAAAACTCGCACTTGCTGAACTTGGCGTAAAGTTGATGCTCACGTGGCTTGTCAAGCACCATCCTCAAGTGTTGCTCATGTTCTATTGCAATCTTAGAGTAGATAAGAATATCGTCGATGAAGACCACCACGAACTAATCCAAATACTTCATAAGGTTCATGAAGTTTGTAGGAGCATTGGTCAGTCCAAAAGACATTGCAGTGTACTCATACAGACCGTAACGGGTGGTAAAAGCAGACTTTGGGATGTCTACTGGTCTGATCTTGAGTTGAAAATATCTAAGTCTGAGATCAATCTTGGAGAAGACACTTGCACCATTCATCTGATCAAACAAATCATCAATCCTCGGGAGAGGATATTTGTTCTTGATGGTAACTTCATTTAGAGAACGATAGTCGACACACATCCACAGACTGTCGTCCTTCTTTTTTACAAACATCATGGGGCATCCCCATGGTGATGAGCTAGGATGAATGAATCTCTTGTCCAACTGTTCTCTGAGTTGTTTCTTCAATTCGGCTAACTCGTCGGATGCCATCTGATAGGGTTGCTTGGACATAGGTGTTGCCCCTGGCATTAAGTCGATGACGAACTCCATGTCCAGCGGCATTCCTAGCAATTCATCCGAAAACACATCGGGATACTCACATACAATAGGCACCTGACTAAGCTCTGGGATTGAGATGGAATTGGGCGTGGGTTCCTACGATGGAGCGGCATATATGGAGGGAAAAATGATTCATTCCCCGTCAGAGTTGACAAGAGACATGACTCGTTTTACACAATCTATTACTCCTTTGTGTTTGGTTAGCCAGTTCATCCCAAGTATTACATCTATCCCAGGTGTATCTATCATGATGAGGTTGGATTTCAATCCTACCCCATTGATTTCAATTGAAACATCGAGACATCCGAGTTTTGCCCTCAAGACTGAACCAGGTGAGTGAACTAGCATAATGCTTTCTAGAGGTATGGTTTCTAGCTTTTGTTGCCCGGCAAACCTCTTAGAAACAAAAGAATGGGTTGCTCTAGAATCAAATAGTGCCAATGTAGGTACGATGTGAACGAGAATCGTACCTATCACCACATCTGGCGATGTGCCAGCCTCTTCCACGGTAGTATGGTTCAGATGGCCACGTCCGAAACCTTGCACTGGCTTGGGCGCTTGCTGTCCTCCTTGTTCTCATGCGGCCCTGGGATCGCTGCTAGATACCGAGAGGTTGAGGTGCTGGAAATCTTCTCTTCGAGCATGTACTCACATACTGTTCATGCTCTCTGCAACCGAAACAAGTGATGTCAGTTGCCTGGTTTTGAGTACCGGATGGCTGCACTCCACGATTGTATTGCTGAACCGCAGCTTGCTGAGGGCGAGAACCTTGTGCTTGAAATCTTGGAGGTGGTGGTGCAAAAGGACGCGCATTTGATGGTTGCCAAACGTGTGGTCTTGGCACACTGTTGCTTGCTGATTTTTGTGCAAGCCACTTGCTCTTGCGGCTCTACACCACTGCTTGGGCACTGTCTTCAATCTGCATAGCCATGTTGATCAGATCCTAGAAGTTGGGGACATCATGGGTAGCAAGTGACCACTTAAACTCATCGTTGAGGCGTTCCCAGAAGAGAGAAATTTTCCTCCCTTCATTTGGTATCTCGGACGCTGCATAGCTAGCGAGTTAATTGAATCGGTGGAGAAACTCCATAACTGACTGGTTCCCCTGGCAGAGTTCACAGAATTCCCACCTCTTGATGTCCATGATGCTTGAGGGGATATGGGCATTACGGAATGCCTCCTTGAAAGTGGCCCAGGTGAGAGTCTGACCCTCTAGAAGGATGGCCTGATGATTCTCCCACTAGGCAGCTGCTGCGCCTTGCAGCTGGTAAGATACGTACAACACCTTCTCTTCATCATTGCATTGGGCAATGACCAATCTACTCTCAACAGTGTAGAGCCAATCGTCGGCGTCGAGAGGATCAGCTGCTGAAGCGAAGGTCGGTGGCCGAGTTCGCATGAACTCACCCATCCTTGACTGTGGTTGAATTGCAGTAGCTCTATTTTCTTCGGCGGTAGTGCCGAAGGCTATAGTGTCTTGCACCAGTTGCTGGAGCAGAAGGGTGTTGGTCTGCCGTCCTTGCTCTATTATGGCCAAGACTTGCGCCATGGTGGGCGATTGCAGCAGCACTTCTTCTTCGTCGACAGCAACAGGCTGAGGTTTCTCAGCTTGCTGCGTTGATGTGGATAGATGCGGTGGGTTGGGATGCGGAGGATTAGGAACCTCGCCTCCCTGTGGTTGTGATCCGAAGGTAGCTCCTACTGCCATGAGCTGACAAACAGAGCGTGTCACCAGCATCCTATTCATGCATTGAGTAGGTTAGACAAACACACGCAAGGTGAAGGGGAATAAGCATAAGCTGAGTTGGTCAGCACCTACAATTTAAGGAAGAAAGAAAATTGGTGATCATGTAATAAGAGACATGGATAAAAAATGATACTTGGCAAGAGAGGAATTGTAGTACATTTTTCTTATTCATTCTCTATGGTTTTTAACCAATACCTATGGCTCAAACTCAGGTCATACTACCCCTTGGTCTTTATATATAATTAGACCTCCATAATAGCAATCAATATAACTCCAAATGAAGGTAGGAGGGGTCTAAAGAATAGTACATCACATTGTTTTAAGAAAGTAACTACGTTCTGACATTTTGGGGAAGAGATCCACCCGAAGCAACATCTTGCGGTGTCAACAGCGGGTTCTTCCAAGAGATCTTTGTGTATGATGTTTTAAGGGCTTTTTCAAAACAATTTGGCTCAGTTTTAAGGTCCTAAAAGTGTTTAAGAATGTTTATTTTCAGAGAGCATCCCATCTCTCAAACTAGAGTCATTTTGAATAAGGTGAGAACAGACGACCAAAAGAAAGACTTTAGATAAGAGGAGAATGCTAAGAGGGATAAGATTAGCAAAAACTCCTAAATTTTCAGAATCAATCCTAAGATTAGATTAGATAGCATTTTTAAATTCTAAATTCAAATCTAACGGCCATTCTATCTAGAGCTTGTCCTACCGACCGCCGGGCGTGGAATACCCAAAGACCTTATGTGTGTACCGTACTAGTCCCATGATCAGTGGCTAGTGCACACATTCACAACATTTGGCATTTACATCCATACATTCACATGTAAAAATAAAGCAAAGGGTACTTAACTTAAGAGGCACAGTTATTACATCAGCAGTCGACCGGCCAAATATAGACAAGTATTAACAAAGTAAAGTAGCAGCAGAAAGAATAACAAAAGTAGCAAAAACTCTAGCAGCATGCCCATCCAACCCTCAGGCAACCAACAAGAAACTAGGACCTAGATAGACCTGTCACCGAACCCTCCGGTTCTAGGTGCGAAGAACGCGTCGTCTGGCGTACCACAAAATTTATATAGATACAAGGCTATCAAAGGGTGAGGCTCTATTCTACAAGTTCTTTTGCTTTAAGCCAGCTTTATTTGCAATAACCATACATAGTAATTTGCAACAACAGTTTCAAAAGCAGTTAAATATATATAGGACAGTAATAAGTAATTGAATGAATCACTAATAATAACAACTACAACTCGCAACCCTCCTCGACTGTGAGTAAGATCTTCTACGACCTTCTTTCTAAGTAAGTTATTTTATCATATTATCATTTTATATCTCTTTCCGGGAAAACTATTGTTCTAGTAAGCATTCGTGCGATAACTCGCACTTAAAAACTCCCAAGCGATATTATATATTGTCTAACCCATAATCTAATGGCTACAACAGAAAGACATCAATTCTTCACAGGGATATATGCATCAAATAGGATTTACAACTACCGACTTCCCAAACATAGCATTTTCATACAAAACATACACACATACATAATAGAATTTGCAAAACAAAGTACAGTAAGTAATATACTGGGATCAACATGATCAAAGGAGGTGCTTGCCTTGCTCCGGTTGTTCTAAGTATGAGGTCGGTGGGTCGTCGAATATATCGCTCGAACAATCATCATCTATTGCAAAAAGAGCCGGAAAACAATTAAATAATGCAAATAAATTCTAACAGTAACCAAATTTGCAAAACAAAGTTGTCGGTTATCTAGAACCGATCTTACGTATGATTATTTGTTTTGGGAGGTCTCCAAGACTGGAATCACGTAGAGAAAGACACAAGGATTTTATACAGGTTCAGGCCTTCTCCGGAGAGAATAACAACCCTACTTCTGTGTGGCTATATTGAGTGTACTGATTACAATCAAGAGAAAGACTAGAGCTTGTGCTCCAGATTGCTCTTGTACTTCTGCCTTCTGACTTTATCTCTTATATAGCGTATGAAAAGGTGGCAGTTCCTTCAGATGAAGAGGTGCCTCAACGTTCCAAATAAAGAACCGCTCGATGGAGGTTGTTGTTAGGGATGTGGCACCCCCATGTCGCCGAGCAGTTGTTGTCAGAGGCAGAGGTGATTCATGCGGTTATCCACAAAGAATAATAGTGTATATTAATTACTCCATGTGTTAAACACAGCGTATAAGACTCCCTGACTGACTAGGCCCACATGTCTATGAGCTCTATCAATTATAGGGTTGTTAAGGCTAACCTTGTCATAGGAAGCTCTACGACCACAAGGTAGTCGTAGAGAGATTTACAACTAGGCCATGGTCGTAGGAAGGCTTACGACCAAAGGGTGTTCGTAGAAAGACTTATGACCACATGGCTAAGATTCTCCCTTATGGGTATTAAGGGGTATACTCAAGGCAAGCATGGAGAAATTAATATCTATAATAAGAATTAGAGGTAAATAATAATTAAATAAGGATTGTTATATCCTCGTCATCTAGCCCCCCAACTTCAAGCGAAAATAACTTACTTGGAAAGAAGGTCGTAGAAGATCTTACGACTACAAGGTAGTCGTAGAATAGTGGTCGAAAGTAAAGCCTTTCCGATTGAAATTTCATTTGACCAGAAATAAACCTTGGTCAAGAAGGTAATTTCGCTTGAGTTGTAAAGACAGGTTCAGTTTTCTTGAACAGATAAATTAAATAATCTCAAACACCCTCACAGACCCGTCTATTGGAGCGGTTCCCGAAGTGGTGGTAACTGTTGAGTTACCATGATTTTTAACTCAAGTGCGCGGTTATAAAAAGTCACCGCAGGCGTAGCTAGGGTTTTACTTTTCCCATTTTCCTTGCTTGTTCTTCGAGATCTTGCGCTCTCTGCCGCCAACAAAATCGCATGCTCTCTAGAAACCTTTCCAAATCTAAATTCACCTCACTTGGAGAAGATGGCCAGAACCGCTTCTAAGTGGGCCGAATCAGAGATGGATGTGGCTGAGATGAAAGCTTTGGTCGCTGCTGAGAAGATCTCGAATGAAAAATTCGTGAAGTGGATTGAAGCTTCTGGACAACACTAGCCATCAAGGGAGATTGCCATCTTTCAGGTGTACTATGAGTGTGGCCTTCGGTTGCCTGCTCACCCTTTCCTCACACTCGTACTCGAGCGCTTTGGGGTGGAATTGGTGAACCTTGTTCCCAATTCCATCACAATATTGAGCGTATTCGTATACTTGTGTGAGGCTTACTTGGGAATTCCAGCAGACCTGGAGCTCCTCCAGTACTACTTCGGGATGTGTAGACAAACTAGAGTCACGGGGAGTTGCAGTATGAAACTCCATGATGGGAAGACGAAGGAATACATCCAAATGTTCACCCGGTCATCTTGGTCGAGATGGAAGAAGAAGTGGTTTTACTGGAAAATGACCAGTGAAGATAGCCTCTCCTTCGTAGGGAAGGCTACCGAGAAGATTCCTTCCTAGGATTCGATTCCCAAGGATATCGACCGGATTGCCCCTTATATTCAAGCCATAAAGGACTTGAAGGAAGAGGGGCTCACCGGATAGCATGTGGTGAAGGACTTGTCGGACCCAGGATTAACACCCAAAATCCTCTGTGTATTTCTGAACTAGTTCCATGATCAGTAGCTAGTTCACACAGTAAACAGATATGGTAACATCCATAAATCACATAATATTATTAATAATCAACAGAGTTTATTACAAAAGAGGATTACAAGCCAACAATAAAGAACACAGCGGAAGACGAAGAAGACGTAGTGGAATCCAGCTGATCTGCCACAGGCAATCGACTGGGGTAGCGGCCTAGTCGTCAAGATCCACACCGGTAGCGAAGTCCTTCTCCTCTGAAATTTGTTTGCATAAAGCAAGTATGGGCACAACTACCGTGCTCACAAGTTACACCCGTCAAATAACAGAATGACATGCATACATGGATATCTCAAAGAAAGGCTTAATATGGTTGATTTGCATAAAGCCAAGTCTCTTTCAAATACAAATACTAAGTTCCAAGGTAGTTATACAATAACTAAAATTCATTTTGCAAATTAGTATTACAGTTTGGATAACATTAATCAACAAGTGGTGAAGGATATCCTCCTGTCACAAGGCTTCCTGCCCAATTCCCATTTGCATAAACCATTTGATAAAGTATTTTCAAAACAAAATCAAAGTCTAACTTTGAGTGGCTTTGCTAGCATGTCCATGAGCGTGGACACGGCTATTCGAATAGTTTTACACTCTACAGAGGTTGTACAGCTTTACCCACATGACATGAATTCTCTAGTTTGTTTGGCACCCGTCGATACCACCGCTCACTACCTTAGGTAAGCAGTCTAGAGCACGTTTCAAGGCTTTTACAATGTGCCATTCCACCGTAGTCCCCCCTCGCTAAGGTTTCGCCCCTTTGGGTGACCGTCCATGGGTTTAGGCCCCTCTTGCGCCAGGTGGGACTAACGTAGGTCATAACATGACTACCCACCGCATCTGAAGGGAACGACCACGGTGGAACATTGCAAATTAATCAGCCAGGTCCCCTCCCCATTCTCAGGACGTGTGGTTGTACGATGAGGCATAGCACATTATAGGCATAGGCAAAGGAACGCTCAGAGGCCGGTCCTTAACTGACTTGGGCGACTATCCACAAAACCCCTGAGCTTCAACCTATACCCGGATTGAGCCCGTGCATAAACCTACACCCACTAATCAACCATTTTGCCCAAGTACAAACCAACTTTTCCTTTTTGCTTTTCAAAAACATTTACAAAATCTTCCATGACAAACCAATGCCATAGACTTTTAAACATCATTTGATTTTTGGCTGAAATTCCCAAATCAAATATTTTTGGTCTAAGCATGGCTAAGCATAATTTTTCTCAAAATGTTCTAGTTCATACTATTGCATGAACTAGATTTTCATCTAAGGTGTCAAGGTAGATTTATTTCAATGGCAAGATTGGTAGTACAAAGGATTTAGGCATAACTATAATTTAAAACAGGAATTTAAATTAACTTGAATATAAATAAGCATGCAATAACTTAAAACAGAAATTAAATAATTTTAAATAATAGGATCAAATATGATCAAGGGTATAAGTTGCCTTGCTTTATTAGTTGCTCTCAAACGGCGTCGAAATCTGACTCTCCGAAGTCATTGAAATCTATACGTAAAAATAAGCCAAATTCAAACAAAATTCAAATGAAGATTCAAATGAACTCCAAATTTAATAATTTTAGTTCAGATAGCTATATATTGAATTTATATGAATTTAGAAATTTGAATCGACGAAATCGGAGTTCGTATGAAGGAGAACGAGCCCCGGGAAGTTTAAAACCCTAAGGAAAACCCTAAAAAGGAATTTCTGGATTTTCTTGATTATTTTTCTAAAGAAAATCCGCTTTATGATGTTGGCAGACATCAACGGCTGAATTTGAGAAATTGAAATGATTATGACAGGTGGGGGCCCACTTGTCATAGGAGTGGTGCATGGTGGATCTGGTCTACGAGGTTTTGGAACGGGGTTTTAATGGGAGTGCCACGCCAGCGACACATGGGATGCCACGTAGTAGCCACGTGGGCATTTTGTGCAAAGGTGGCGCTTACGCGGCATCGCGGTGGTGCCACATCGGCATGCCAACGGCGGCGGCACGGGAACCACGGCTCGCCGACAACTGGAGGCACGGCAGCGGCCGGCGAGGATACGAGCGGATAGAGGAGAGCGCAGGGAGTTGAGGGCGCACATATTAGTCACCTGAAGACGCAGCGATGGCCGGCGGCGAGGTGAAGAGCGGCGGTGCGGTTCGGGTCATGGCGGCGGCAGTGCTCCCATGGCTCTCGGGGCGAGATGACGTGCGCACAGGGTAGCCCCGGGGACAACGATGCTGATGGTGGCAGCGGCGAGGCCGGGGTGTCACTGGTGGCGCCGGGATTGAAGAAAATTCAAGCTTCGGTGGCACGGGCGAGAACTCAAAATTTGGACGTTTAGGAGGGAGAGGAGAGGAGAGACTTGGGGGCTTGGGATGAGATGGAGGAGGCGCACCAGGTGCTCCCTTTTATAGGGGTCGGGGAGGGGCGGAGACGGCGTGACGCGCAAGAAGGTCGCGCGAGATCGCTAGCGGAAATTGGGCGATTTGGCGAAGAAAGGAAAGGATAGAGGCAGGATCAGGCGCGGAATTGAAGGGCGCTTTGAATGCTCACAACTGCGTAAAGAGAAGGGGAGGGAATCGCAGAAATGATGGAGCTTCAAGCGGCGAAAATGGCGGCGTCGGGCGTTTGGCCGTGTGGGGAAGAAGAGGTGCGGGGCCCACTGGCAGTGAGGGAAATGGAGTGGGAGGCGCGTGGGTCGTTGGATTTAGATCCAGCGGCCGAGAGAGGGGAGGCGCGGTGCGGTGAGAGCGGGCCGACTCGGGCCAAAAAGAAAGAGAAGTGGGCCAAAGCAGTGGAAATTCGGCCCAAAAGGAGTTCTAGAAATTTAATTGATTTGACTATTTAATAAATTCTGATAATTCATTTAGGCTATAAAAAATAGCAAATAAAATCCAAAAATTCTAGAAAAATTCACAGAAATTCCTAGAGTTGTTTTGGACTTAATAAAATTATTTCCAACTTAAAGTTGGCTTTTAATTTTGCAAATAAATTATTTGGGCTTTAAAATATTTAGGAAAAAGCTTTTAAAATTTCAGAAATTAGTTAAATTTTTATTTTTCAACTTTAACTCAAATAAAACTTCAAATAAATTTTATTTTTAACTTTAAAACTTCAAAAATTCAAATAAAGCAATCAAACTCTTTCAAATATCGAAAATCTAATAAAATAATAACTTTATTTATTTTTAAATTGGTAACAGCACTTGGGATGTTACAAACTACCCCCCTTAAAAGGAATCTCGTCCCCGAGATTCAGAGAGGCTAGAAAGGAATAATATGCACATAGGATAAATGAATTGAGAGATAGAAATAGTCTATCTTCAAGTTGGCTTCTTGTCTCTGGTCTTGAGTTGTTCGAAGTTTTGAAGTATCAATCCGTCCTTCAAGTCCTTGGTGCTTCGATAGCTAAGCAGTCTAGAGTACGTGTCAAGGCTTTTACAATGCGCCATTCCACCGTAGTCCCCCCTCACTAAGGTTTCGCCCCCTTTGGACCGACTGTCCGCCGGGTTTGTGGCCCCCTCTTGCGCTAGGTGGGACTAACGTAGGTCATAACATAACTACCCACCGCATTTGAAGGGAACGACCACGGTGGAACATTACAAATTAATCAGCCAGGTCCCCTCCCCAAAAGGAGTTTAGAAATTTAATTGATTTGACTATTTAATAAATTCTGATAATTCATTTAGGCTATAGAAAATAGCAAATAAAATCCAAAAATTCTAGAAAAATTCACAGAAATTCCTAGAGTTGTTTTGGACTTAATAAAATTATTTCCAACTTAAAGTTGGGTTTTAATTTTGCAAATAAATTATTTTATGTTAAAATATTTAGGAAAAAGCTTTTAAAATTCGAGAAAATTTCATAAATTAATTAAATTTTTATTTTTCAACTTTAACTCAAATAAAACTTCAAACAAATTTTATTTTTAACTTTTAAAACTTTAGAAATTCAAATAAAGCAATCAAACTCTTTCAAATTTCAGAAAATCCAATAAAATAATAACTTTATTTATTTTTAAATTGGTAACAGCACTTAGGATGTTACAGGACTTCATCACACGTCACATTAGCCCTTTAAAGAAACGAACACATCCTATGTGGATGTACTCAAAAGCTAAGGATTCGACTAGAGATTATGAGAAAAGTAAGTAATCTTTCAAATTAGCTCTCATTTTGATCAATCTCAAGCCTAACTATTGAGTGTATTATCTGCTTGCGTAGATCTTTTACAAACAGAGATTGACATCCGAGTCAAACTCGTTTGTGGAAAAGCTCCACTACCTGATGTGGTGGCTCCTCAAATCCTGGTGGTTGTGTCCGCAGAGGAAAAGAAGGACTGTCTAAAGGTAATCAAAGATTGATTTCATCTTCGGGATCTCATAGTCATAGAAAATGACCACTTAGTAATATTTCTTTTTTTGTCCTTTGCAGAAAGTATGCATGGAAAATCATCAGGATGACAAAGAAGTCGAATTGATGGTAGTCGAAAAAGGGGCGGAGGAAAACAAGGCTCCTTTGGCCAAATGGCGTCGCCTTGTGAAGGCTGCCGACAAGGGAGACGCAAGCTCAAGTTTCGATCCGACCAAGCCCTTCGAGAAATTCTCTGCAGACATAGTTGCTGCAGAACAAATAAAGGCAATCGATGCCCTTAAACATAAAGCCCCGGAGGCCAAGGTACCATTCTACTATGATGACAAGACTTTTTTAGTCATAGCTTCTCATGGCTTTGTTAAGCGACTAGAAAAGGAGAACTGGAAAAGCTTTGTATCTTTTGTGAAGAATACTGCTGCGTTGGCAAAGCCTATGGTCGAGGGAAGTGTTGTTCCTGATGTGGTTGAGACAGGTCTCAACCATCAAGAGAGTCAGGAAGCTCAAGGAGCGGCATTTCTCGCTCAAGACCTACGACCAGACGTGGTCGTAGCAATCCCTCAACTCGAATATCGACTAGACATGGTCGAGAAGCAGCAAAAGAAATCTTCCCTCGGGAAGGTTTCTTCTAAATTCATGATCAAGGCCAGAAAATTAAGATACGTAAAAAGTCAAAAGCATGAGAGCAACATTTACCTTTTGCTTTCTACAATCTTGAATTGTTTTTCTTTTATGGTCTTAGCTCAAATCCTCCAATCCACAAGAATGCTTCTACCGAGAAGGCCGCTGCTACTTCTTCTGCAGTCGAAGAGACGACAGTTGAAGTGGTCGAGGGGTCGGCCACTACACCTATGGTGGAAGAAGTCATTGCCGCTAAAGCAACTACGACCACTGTGGTGGTCGCGAAGGTAGAGGCAAAGATGGTGAATGAAGCGGCAGAAGCATCTGGCCAAGGCGGTGGAACCTCCGACCACCGGATCAGGAAGGAAGTTATCGAGGACGCTCCCCCCGGTCCCCAAGGAGAAGTGAACGACGCTGCCGTTGCCGAAGAAGAAGAAGAAGAGTACCTCAACTTCTTTTCTGAGTTCTTTGGACCACCTTCCATTGTGGGATCTTCTGCATTTAGGTCTTGTAACCGAGTTCCTCACCCTAAGGATATTCCTGACAGGGGAAATATTTTCGACGACGAGTGTCTGGAAAAGGTGTGGTGGAACTGAGTTTAAGAGATCGATGAACTAAAGGATTCCACGAGAGTATTTTCCACCTTTGCTCGAACAAGAATTAATGTAAGCATGTGATGCCAAACATTTACATATGTGATTTTTTTTCTCGCTTCTCACTATCTTTCTATATGCAGAAAGGTTTGGAACAAATTGTCACTATTGGTTAATACCATCGACAACTTATGCAGCTACGACAGCAAAAAGCGGAACTCTACAAGTGGACAGAGAGATGGTAAGTTATAGTCACATGTAGTCTTTTAGAATTTCGATTACTTGTCTAGTTCTCGTATCGACTCTAACCTTTGCAGGTTTAAGAGCGTTGAAAATACCTTGGCAGACGCACTCGACTACGAAAAAGTCGAGACGCAGAAGCTAAGGAAAAAGAATCAAGATCTTCATAATGAGATAAACAGTAAGTTTTGAACTAAAAACTGCTTATACGAATTACTTTCTTTTCTTTTCTAACTCTTTTCCCTTGATAGAAAAAGATGTCGAAATGGGTAAACTCCAAACCGAGGTTAGACAGAAGACCTTGGTAGTTGGAGAACTTACTCGTATTGACAAAGAAAAAGATCAGACGATAAAGTCACAGGAAGAGCAGTGTGCAAAGAGTGTTGCCTCCCACGATGATGAAGTCAAGAAGCTAGACTCTCGACTAGTAGGTAAGCAATTCTTTACCTACGGCCAGTTATGTTAACTAGTATTTTTCAGAGGAATTTTTCTGATCAGTCGTACTCTATTTCCAGAGCAAGCGATCGAAATAAAATGACTCCATGAGGTTTTGACTCGTCGCTAGGAGATGAAATTGATGAAGATCAACCTTCAAGACAACATTTCCCTCTTGAACAACGTACTTAGTGGGCTACGTGCTAGGAAGGTCACTCCTCTTAAAGACATGATGATTGCTCACATGAGTACCATTAGAGAACAAGTCGGGGCCTTGCAAGAGTTGGTGACCACTCCGAAGACCAACCAAGCTGACTCAATAAAAGAGGCGATCGAAGGCACAATAAGTTATGCTCTGGCAAAACTTAGAGCCCATGACCCCAATCTTAGTCTGCAACCAATCGAGGCTGACTTTGGCTGCTCTAAAGCAGAAGCGGGGCGGTTGATTGAAGAAATGCAGTCGATCAGCAAAAAGGTCACGTAGGGGATGCAATAGGATCTCCTTCATCAAAATAGTTTGTAATAAGAATATTGTAAAGACAAGCTTTTGTTGATGTATATAAACCTTTCTCTTTCCTACAAATTGCCTCATCGAGTAGTTAGTAACTCATAAGACAATGAATGGAAAAAGAAGAAATTGAATTTGTGACTAAGAATTGATATCATATTAATAACTTTATCCTAGCCCCCGACTATTTACTTAGTTTATTTAGATAAAATAAGTAAATAGTGTATAAAGGGTTTGCTTAAAAAGTAGTTTTTCCAACCTTTGTTTTCAATCTCGATTGTTATACTATGGTTACAAGAGTTAGTAGCAGATTGACACTAGGAAGTTCCTTCTAGTGTGTAGGACCACGTGCAGAAAGGGAAGACTTCGATTAGTGAAGCTACGTTCTTCGACCATAGTAATCAAATCGAAAGTGTCAACATTAGTAGGATAAACTTGCAGAGTGCCTTAAAAATTCGTTCGACCAGTCTTAGTGAACTCGACAGTAGTATGCTGACAACAAGAGTTAGAAACAGTACGACACTAGGAAGTTCCTTCTAGTGGGCAGGACCACATGCAGAGGGGAAAGACTTTGACTAGGTGTTGTATCTCCCTCCGATCAAGTTGAACTAATCGAGTGTACTAAAAGTAGTTGAACAAATCACAAAAGTATACTCCATTTAGAGAATTTTTCAAAAAGCATGAAGAAATAAACTAAAGTAAACTAAGGATGCTTGAAATTATCTCGACCAGATTGTATTGAACCTAGTTTCTTTGTATTGGCAGCAAAAGTTGGGAACGAGTCGACACTAGGAAGTTCCTTCTAGTGGGCAAGACCATATGCAAGAGGAAAGTCTTCGACTAGGTGATGTTACCCTCCTTTCACCATTGTAAAGAAAACCAAGTGTTTTAACAACGATCAGAAAACCATCAAAGCAATGCTCAATGTAAGACAATAAAGAGTGAAGAAACCTAAAACTTTATTAATAGGGGAAGGAGTTACATATAAAATTTGCATAATTGGTCGATGTTCCAAGAATTGGAGAGAAATCGGTCGTCCTCCATTACCAGTCGTACCAAACATGGTCGCGTAACTTCGACCATAGTGTAAGGACCTTCCCACTTAGGGGGAAGTTTATTTCGATTAGCCTGAGATTGAATTTTCTTCAACACCAAGTCACCTACAGCAAAGCTGCGAGGTTGGACCTTACGATTGTAGTATTTGTGTAGGACTTGATGGTAGACCGCGAAACGGATTAAGGCTTGATTCCTCTTCTCTTCGAGTAGGTTGATGTCATCGCTCGAAGTTGTTCCTGGGTAGAGTCGTTGAAAGTTTTGACTCACGTCAACCTTATCTTCAGTTCTGAAGGAAGCACGGCTTTGGCTCCAAAGACTAGGAAAAAAAGTGTTTCTCCTGTAGCCCGACTAGCAGTCATACGAATGGCCCCATAATACAAAAGGTAATTCTTGTACCCAAGCTTGTAGCGCTTTACAAGCTGGTCAAAGATTCGAGTTGTGATTACTTGCATAATTTGGCCATTTTCTCTTTCGACTGCCCCATTACTTTGTGGGTGGGTGACAGATGCATAACAAAGTTTGGTACCCAACTCGTCGCAAAATTCCTGAAATTTTACGCTCAAAAATTGTTTACCATTATCTTTAATTATTCGACTAAAAACACTAAATCAAGTAAATACACTTCTCATCATGAACCTTTTGGCTGCTTCCGTTATTATCCCAGTCACAGCTTCAACTTCAATTCATTTTGTGAACGTATCAATAAATACAAAAAGGAACTCAAAGCCCCTGGTGCATTTGGAAATGGTCCTAGGATATCGAGACCCTAGGTCACAAAAGGCCAAGATACAGGGATAGTTTGCAATGCCTGAGCCGGTTGGTGTATTAGTCTACTATGAAACTGGCATTGTACACACTTCTTAACCAACTCTTTGGCATCATGAAGGGTTGTTGGCCAGTAGAAACCTTTTCAAAAGGCCTTTTCGACCAACGTTCTATATGAAGCGTAAGTTCCACAAATGTCTCCATGTATGTTGTGAATGAGATTTAATCCTTCTTTCTATGATATGCATCGTATGAGAACCCTTGAGTACCTCATTTATAGAGGACTCCTTTGACAAAAGTATACATTTTGGCCTTTCGAGATAATCGATTTGCCTCGAGATCATCATCGAGTACTGTACCCTTCTAAAGATACTCATAGATGGGAGTCATCTAGGTATCCTCATATTCTAGAGAGGTCGTCTCAATAGGAGATGTCTCTGGTTCTTCGACCAGAGACGGCTTCTGGAGTTTCTCCAAGAAGACTCATTTTGGTACTTGTGATCGGGAAGAAGCCATTTGAGCTAACTGGTCTGCGGGGAAATTATCCTTTCAAGGGATATATTGTACCTCGAAACTAAAAAAAATGCTTTTCAAGCTTTCTGACTTCCGATAAGTACCAAGACATTGTCAGATTAGAGCATTGGTACTCTTTTCCGTCTTGATTTACGACTTATTGAGAGTATCCTCTCACGAATAGCCGTCGAATCTCGAGTGCTTTTGTTGCTCGTATGCCAGCCAATAATCATTTGTATTCTGCGACATTGTTAATGGCAGGGAAGTTGAATTGAATAGCATCCTTTAATGTATCTCTTGTAGGAGATTCCGGGACTACCCTAGCCCCTGAGCCACTTAATGTAAGTGACCCGTCAAAGTACATCATCCACTGGTCATGGGAATCGTACTGGGGATCCTGTACAGGTTTAGGATTTGTCCATTTGACGACAAAGTCTGCTAAGATCTAGGATTTACTGGCCGTTCAGGACAAAAAATGGAGGTCGGACTCCTCAAGTTCTACTGACCATTTTGCCATGTGTCCCACTGTTTCCCTGTTCTAGAGGACCGCTCCTAAGGAAAACTTAGATGACACAATTATCTTGTGCGCTTGAAAATAATACCATAGTTTCCTCGAAGACATGAGGAGAGCATATAGAAGTTTTTAGACCTGAGGGTAGCGCTCCTTAGACCCGTGTAAAACTTCGCTTACGTAGTAAACTAGTCGTTGAATGTTTTCGCATTCGGCAACCAGTATTGCGCTCACTGCCTGTGGTATGACAGCTAGATATATTAAGAGCGTCACTCGTAAGATACCTCTTGACATCCTCAAAGGCATTGTTTTCCTTTTCTAACCACTCGAAACTCTCATGCTTCTTGAGAAGTATTAAAAAAGGAAGTCCTTTTTCCCCCAGTCGTGTGATGAAACGACTTAAAGCCGCCGTGCACCCTATAAGTTTCTAGACTTCTTTCTTCATAGTCGGAGGGCGTATTTGTTCAATGGCCTTGATCTTCTCAAAATTTGCTTCGATTCCTCGTGCAAAAACAAGGAATCTAAGCAATTTTCCTGATGAGACTCCAAACATGCACTTCTTTGGATTGAGTTTCAAACGGTGTTTTCTAAGGTTGTCGAATGTTTCATGCAAGTATGAGATATGATTAAGTCGCTTGATGATTTTTACGACTAGATCATCAACATAGGCTTCCAAACTTCATCCTTGTTGAGGTGAAAAAGTCATTTGCATTAAGCGTTGAAAAGAAGTGCTAGCATTTTTTAAACCAAATAGTATTTTGACATAGCAAAATTCCAAATGGTGTAATAAATGCGGTCTTTTCTTCATCGTCTAGACACATACTAATATGATGATACCCAGAGTAAGCATCTAGAAAACTTCAAATTTCACCACCAACAGTAGAATCCACCAATTGATCGATACGAGGTAAAGGAAAATCATCTTTTGGACAAGCTTTATTAAGATCAGTAAAGTCTACACATATACACCACTTACCATTATACTTCCTAACCATTACAGGGTTAGCCAACCACTCTGGGTGATCGACTTCTCTTATAAAGCCTGCTTCGAGTAGCTTGTCCAATTTTGATCTAATGGCATCCCGTCAATCAGGTATAAATCTCCGTAATTTCTATTTTATGGGTTTCTTGTCAGGCCATAGAGCTAGCCTGTGCTCGATCACCTCCCTGGGGACTCTGGGCATGTCGGATGCTTGCCACGCGGAGACAACTGCGTTTTCTCAGAGGAAGGTGACGAGGGCGTCTTCCTATTTAGGGTCGAAAGTGACCCCAATTCAAACAGTCTTCGAGGGCTCCTCTGGATTCAGGGGAACCTCTTTGACTTCATCGTTCGGCTTTGGTGTAGCTTTAGGCTTCGTCTGCTTGATTGAAGGTTGACTTGTGCTTGCTTCTCGAGTTGGTATCTGACCAACCATCTCGAGGGATTTGTGGTCGCATGTAAGCGTCTTCGTCTTGTCACAGCGGACTGTGATCCCTTCTTTGGGACCTAGCATCTTAAGACATTAGTACCCATAATGAGCAGCCATTAAGAAACGTGTCAAAGTTGGTCGTCCGAGTATGGCATTATACGCTGTGTCGAAATCAACCACATCAAAAGACATTTTCTCTATCTTGAAATTGCTTGGAGAACCAAACGTGATAGGAAGAAAAACTTGGCCAATTGGCTTGGCCAAAGACCCCAGTACGATCCCATGGAATGAGTACCATACAGGTTTTATTCTGGTCCGAGGTACTTGCATCTCGTCTAGGGCACACATAAATAAAATATTTAACTAACTACCACCATCGACCAACACTCGATTTATTCGACAGTTATTGATGGTGGGCTCGACCATGATCATGAACCGGCCAGGTCGAGTGGAAGGGATCGGATAGTCATTTTTCTCAAAGGAGATAGTGACCTCCGACCACTTCGGTAATTTATTGACAAGAGGAGGGTCAATGGATTTTACCTCTCGTGCGACGGCCTTGAGCTGTCGCTTTGACTCGTATGCCGAAGATCCCCCCAAAATGTGGTCGATGATGTGCTTTGGATCCAAGAATGACATCTCCTCGTCGTCGTCCAACTACTTACGATCACTCATTTGTCCTACCTCCTTGAGTGTAGGGAGTGGTCCTTTGCCGGTGTAGTAGTCCTCGAGTTTTCGTTGGAAAACCCAGCAGTTGCAAAGGTCATGTCCTTTCTTTTTATGGAAAGGACACCACCTAGGCTTGTCGTTCTTTCAATTGGGGTGTTTGCCTTTGCCACGATTGTAGTATGGTTTAGAACTTCGTGGCTCCTTATCGCTTATGGCTAAGACTTCCTTAGAACTATTGGCTTGAGGTTTCTGGCTCTTTGCCTTGTTCTTGGATTTCATGGCCTTTTTGTCCTTCTTCTTGCTACTTTCGCCTGCTTCTTAAGGATTCTTGTTGTCTCAATCGATGGTTTTGTTCCATTAGACTGCTTTAGCAGCAGTCACATATCGATCAGCCATCTTGAAGAGCTCAGCGATAGTAGCCTGAGGATTCAAAGCGATGTCTTCTGTAATCCTTCTTCTGCGGACTCCCTGCTTAAAGGTTCTGATAACAGATGAGTCAAAAACCTCTAGAATTGAATTTTGAACCTGACTAAAAAGCTTGATGAATTGACGTAAGGTCTCGTCGTCATTTTGTCTCATTCTGTGCAGGTCGTCCTCCTTTCCAGGGCGATTGTAGGTGCCCTGGAAGTTGGCCAGCAAGAGGTCGCAGAGGTGTTGCCACGAATAGATCGACTCGAGTGGTTGATTTAGCAACCACGATTGAGCGGACCCTTCAATCACAGTTGGAAGGTAATTCGCCATGACGTGCTCTCCTCCTCCTACTGCTCGGACAACGGTCGTGTAGATCTGAAGAAATTTGATGGGATTCTATGACCCATCAAACTTTTCTATGTTCATTGGTCGAAACCACGGCGGCCAGCGAACTGCTCGGAGATCGAGCGAGAATGCCCGGCATCCGGTAATGACATCATACCGCCTTCTCTATAGAAAAGAGGGGTTGATATCGCCAGGTGATCGTAGAAGAAGATACCCGATTGTAGGTGAACCCGACCTATGATAGGTCTCAGTCCTACGAGAGTAATACTCCTCATATTCCATCTGTTGTTGCAGATTTCTGGGTTGGAGAGGTGAACGATCACCTCTCTTGAGAGCTTGTCGATCATCAGACGTTCAAGGAACTCTTCTCCGACTAGAGTTAAGGTTAGGGGAACGATGTAACCCGTTGTCATGCCGATCTCCATGTGGTGAGTTCTTTGAACGACTGGTAGTTGATAGAGTTGTACCGCTACAACTTCCGGAATGATGTCGGTGAGGATGCTCGAGTCTGGACATCGTGCTCCGAAGCCTTCGTGCAATCTCTTCGGTAAAGAGGTCGATGTCTGGCATTCGAGCAAGTTCTTGAGTTGGGTTCTCGAGCAAATCATTGATATGTTGGAGTTCATGTGTTTCCTCTGACTTATACTGAATGCGCCTAGGAAAATTTCTCTGAGCCGCAATTCTTCTCCTTCGGGTTGTCTCAGGATCATCCACATCTGATCCTTGAGTTTGCCTCAATGGAGTGCAATCATTGTGAGGATCTCTCCCACGCTCATCAGAGTGTTGATCCCGTTCATTGCCAAAGGCCTCCTCGCTATCCCTACGAGGGGTCGTAGGGTGTGATCGGTGGGGAACATCCTCAGGCCTGCTTCTAGGAGAGAGATCATGATCTGAGGGGAGGATGAAGACCTCCTGTATATGATCTCCACTTACTCTTGAGGCTTCCTAGCTTGATGAGTGGTCAAATGACACCATCTGGCGATTTGGAGTAAACCCCTCCAAGAAGGGGAATTCTTGGCTATAACCGTCTCCATCCAAAGGTGAGCTCTGCGATGGAATGGTCGAACCCGTAGAAAGAGCATACTCGCCCACATCCTCTGTGGGGCTAATCGAAAGGAGACGACCACCAGATGCTGATGGAGTCCCGGAATGATGGCTTCGAGGACTTATCGTGCCAGATCAGACTACCTTAGACGGACTCGAACACTTGAAGAGAGAACCCTTGCTATGTTCTGGGTCTGCCTTGGTGCAGTCCGAATTGTGGTCGGATAGACCCTTGCCCTCTAAGGAATCGGGTTCCTCATTTGGACGTACTGTTGTGGGGGAAAAGGATCCCTCCTCAACTCCATCGGTGGCATGGTCTCCAGGATCTGGCGATTGATCTCTGGAGACGGCATTACCATCGGATGAAATGATACTCGGCTCATAATCGAAGCCAGCATCCATGTCAATGTCCACGTGATCCGCCAAGTCAAACCAGTCCTCCTCATTCTAACCTCCTACCATGGAAGCATTAGAGTTGAGAAAATGAAGAGAACCTGTTGACAAGGAATCGCCGGAGAAGTTCCCCACGATTGGCGCCAACTATCGGTGATCTAGAACTGATCTTACATATGATTATTTGTTTCGGGGGGTCTCCAAGACGAGAATCACGCAAAGAAAGGCATGGAGATTTTATACAGGTTTAGGCCTTCTCTGGAGATAATAACAACCCTACTCCTGTGTGGCTATATTGAGTGTTCTGATTACAATCAAGAGAAAGATTAGGGCTTGTGCTCCAAATTGAGCTTGTCTTTCTGCCTTCTGCCTTCAACCCTTATATAGCGTATGAAAAGGTGGCAATTCCTTCAGATGAAGAGGTGCCTCAACGTTCCAAATAATAAACCGCTTGATGGAGGTTGTTGTTAAGGACGTGACACCCCCACGTCGCTGGGCAGTTGTTGTCAAAGGCAGAGGTGATTCGTGCGGTTATCCACAAAGAATAATAGCGTACATTACTTACCCCATGTGTTAAACACAGTGTATAAGACTCCCTAACCGACTGGGCCCACATGTCTATGGGCTCCATCAGTTATAGGGTTGTTGTGGCTAACCTTGTCGTAGGAAGCTCTACGACCACAAGGTACTCGTAGAGAGATTTACAACTAGGTCATGGTCGTAGGAAGGCTTACGACCGAAGGGTGGTCGTAGAAAGACTTATGACCACATGCCTGAGATTCTCCCTTCTGAGTGTTAAAGGGTATACTCCAGACCAACATGGAGATATTAATATCTATAATAAGAATTACAGATAAATAATAATTAAATGAGGATTGTTATGTTCTCGTCAAAAGTACAATAAGTAATATACTGGGAATAACATGATCAAAGGAGGTGCTTGCCTTGCTCTGGTTGTTCTGATTATGAGGTCGGTGGGTTGTCGAAGATATCGCTCGAACAATAAACGTCTACTGCAAAAGAGCTGGAAAACAATTAAATAATGCAAATAAATTCTAATAGTATCTAAATCCAAATATTTTCTGCATATCCAGGTAGATTATGATTTTAGATGAATTTAGAGACCAAAATCATTCAATTTGGAGTTTTGTAGCAAAAGTTATTAAGGTTTGAAGTTGATTAGGTTTCAAAATTCAGAAAAAGAATAGGGGAGAGAGAAACATCTCTCTGATAGGTGGGACCCTAGCTTTTTCATTTTCTTTTTGATTTATTTTACTTTTTGAAATTCACTAGTGGATGACAGGTGGGCCCTTTGTATTTTATTTTATTTTCTTTTATTTTCCCAAAGAAATCCATTTACTTACAGGTGGGACCTAGGTGTCAGTGGCTCGGCTCACCAAATAATGTGTGGACCGAGAGTCCACAGCACAGTGCTTCGGTTTATGCGGTGGTTTACTGTGCAATTAAAGGTGCTTGGGTTGGCGTGTTGTTCTCGTTACGGAAACTGGCACATTAACTCGATTTTCGTTCGTGACCCCACACATCAGCGAAACCATTAGTACTTAACTCAGCATTTAATTAATTCTTAACCCTAATCAACCGAGATTTGGTTTAATCATTGTGCTACAGGAATTGTCAGTTTTTCTAACACAACAGGGGGCTCTAGAGCACTGGCTTCTTAGGCTAATCGTTGGTGATTCCGTCCATGGTGGCACAGGTGGGTGGCCAAAATGGTATCCTTGCGCCCCCGCGCATCGGATGGTTCCGGTGGCGATGGCCAAAACGGCCAGTAGCGGCGGCGCGGTGGCGAGAAGCGGTGGTGAGCTTCAAGCTACATGCCATTTTGCATCTCGTCAACGTTTTTAGTGAACTAGCGTGCGCAAGAGTGTCTATATGGTCTAGGGGACTCACCGGGGTGGCTCGGTTCACCGGAGAAGGAAGGGGAGAAGCTGGCGACGATGGCCGGCGGTGGTGGCAATGACCTTTACGTGGAGGGGATGACCTGAGCAACTAGAAGAGCAGAGGGTGGTTGGAGAAGCTTAAGGGATGTAAGGAGAAGCTCTGAGAGGAGGGAATTAGGGAATGGTTCACCGAGGAAGAAGCGGTGGGGGAAGTGGTGGTTTCGGCCAGAGCCGAGGAAGATGAGTGCCCCGACGGTTTCCTGTGAGGCAAAAATAGAAATTAGATTAGGGAAAAGTTTCCTGAGACTCTGGAACATGTCGTGACGAGGGTGGGGAGGAGAGAGCTTCACTGGTGCGGCGAGGAGATAATGGCGGTGTCTCGACCAGAAGTGGAAACTGATGAGGACATCACTCCTTCGGATACACGTACTACACAAAATCCTCCAGATCCGGTTGCTAAACTACAAGGTCCTATGATAAGGGCTCGTGCACGTCACTTAAATTATGAGGTGAGCTTGTTTCTAGGTGCTAATAATTTATCTATGCAGAATGGTATACTACCTAATAATTGTGATCTTTTATTACTTAGGAATAATGGGGAGGATCCATCAAGTCCTGGTCATCTGCGCTGATTGCGCCCAAGAAAAGGAAGTCCATCTGATTGCGCCCCAAGAAAAAGAAGTCCATCTGATTGCGCCCCAAGAAAAGGAAGTCCATCAGCACGAGATCTCCTCCCCACGTTTTCAGCTCGATCACAAGTTTTACGTCTACTCCATCTTTTCCAGGCCGAGAGCAATAGGTGTTACGCCACCTTCCATTGGACCCAATGGTCATGTAATAGGATAGGAAACTAGGGGCTATGCGCACCCCTTGTCTTGTGCGCCAACCCCCCTGACCGAAATTCCCTCTTCCCCTTTTCTCCTCATAAATAGTTAGGAACCAGCACCTCCCATGACGGGTTTTTCTTAGATTATTCTGCCACTTTGCAGTTTCGCCGATTGATCGGTTTGAGGAACCCCACTTTGTGAACTTCATCCATATTCGCAATACAATTCAGATTGCATCTTCCTTGTTCTTGTGAGTTGCTTCGATTGCTTACAGGAACAATAACCCTCGTGGTAAGGTCGATCGCGTGCGAGCGTGGTCGATAACGACAGTCGTGCGGGTGTAGCGAATTGCGAGGTGACGGTCTGCAGGTCGGAAGCCTCAAAGCGTCAACGTCCTCACAACGAAATCAATCGAACCTATCGGAAGATCAGGCCGCCGTATCTCATCAGAAACTCATGTTTTCTTTGTGGTTTCACTGGGCGAGAGTGAGAGGGAGAGAAAGGAATGGCTTGGGGTGGTAAAGGGGGAGCTCGAGGTGCTTTCAGCTGGCTATTTATAGGCCGAGGCAGAGAGTGCAAGGAGGAGCCAGTGCAGGTAGCAGTGACAACACGCTCGGCGTGGCGATGAGACAGGTCGAGCATGGGCAGGTAAAGGGTCCAGCCGACGCGGGCGAGGCGATGAATCCGTGTGCGCGGGATCAACATCCGAGGGCAGACCTAGGTGGTTGGCGCGCAGGGTGGCTTGGTGGAGCTAGTGCTGGGGCAGCATGGTGAGCTGGTGCAGTGCGTGCGCCATGTGGGAGATGATGTCTGGCAAGCGGGACCCGCTTGCCAACGAGAAGAGCAAAAGGAATTGGAATTTCCAGATTTTTAGAAAATGGCTAAAATTTTTGTGATTTATTTGACGTAGTTGCTGAGCTCTAAAAATAATGAAAATTTTTGGGGATGCTAAGAAAATAGTGAAGATCGTTGTGTAAATTTCTATGATTTTATTTGTAGTATATTTTTCTCAGAAAATCTTTTAGCGTTCCATTTGCTTGCATTCTCATTTATTTGATTTGAGGAAAATTTGCAAGGTATGCTTTAACTAATTTCCCATTTCATACTCAGTGTAATTATGATAAGTCTGGATTTTTAATTACAAACTTTATCTCACTTTGTTTTATTTACCCCTTAGGTTTATGTTTTCCATAAATTGATGTTTAGGTTTTGAAATTAACAAAACCTTGAATGAAAATTTCTGTTAAGTCAAATGACAAAGGAATGAATCAAAAGTTTTAAAAAGTTCATATTTTCATTCAATTGAACTTATTCCCAAAATTTGGGATGTTACGGGAACCATTTTTCAAATATTATCGTTTTCGGTTACCTGCTATTTCTAAACCATAATATGGTTCTATTTGGCATTACGGTGGCTTTTGGAAAGCACTTTTCTATAGTTTACATATAATATTTAGTTGAAAGCATCTTTTCCAGGGCCATAACAACATAATCTTACTCAGTGTTGTGGAAAACGTTATGCGCTCGATGGACAGATACTGTACCATTTAATGATTAATCGCGATATGGCCAATTAATTGGAATTTAACAAACGATTATGTGTTCTTATTAATACATTTATTTATACTTAAAATTAATTACAAACATTCTATTTACCCCAAGTTATTGTAAATTATAACTACAAAACATTATTTGTCATGTTTTGTATTTCAGTGTTAATTTATACTTCATTCATATGGTCCATACAACAGACACCATCGACACAATATTATAAACTAATTTATCATAATTAGTGAATAAAAAAGTTGTTTTCTCAAAAAATGGTCGATTAATCAGATTATGCGGTCAATTAATCGCTCGACGGCGTTAATAGCACTCCGATTATACTATTCGTGATGGTTCAATCACCGTCACCGATTAATTGTCCGAGTCGGCCGTTTTTCACAACACTGATCTTACTAGAGTCAGTAAAGATGCATATAACAAACTAGATTCCACAAAGCAACAAAACACCGCAAGTACAAACTTGCCCTACATCGAAGATATATTATTACATTTCAAATAAAAGAAGTTCGTAGTAGTTACTACAGAAAAATATAATTTATAATTGCGAAAGGGTAAGATGGGTAACATCCCAAATTTTGCGCATAAGTTCAAATGAATAAAAATATGAAAATTTTAATGTTTTTGATGCATTCCTTGTCATTTGATTTTTCTGGATTTGTAGTTAAGGTTTTGTTAATTTAAAGCCTAAAGCATCAATTTTGGAAACATAAACCTAAGGGATAAATAAAACAAATTAAAATGAAAGTTGATATTTAAGAATCCAAACTCATCATTTTTATATTGAATGTAAAATGGGAAAATAATTAAAACATGTTTTACAAACCTTCCTAAAATCAATTACTAAAAGTGAGAGCAAACAGGAACTTGAAGGATTTTTAGAGAAAAATAAATATATAACAGACAAAAACCTAGAAAAATTAAACAATAATCTTCACTATTTCCTCAACCTCCCCAAAAAATTTCATTATTTTTGGAGGTCAGCAACTATGTCTAATAAGTACCTTAAAGTCTCATCCATTTCCTGAAAAATCCTAGAAACCCTAACTTACCTTCTCCCGCTAACTAGTGGACGCCACCGGTAGGCTTCTCCCTCCACGCGCATAGCGCAGCAACACCAGCAGAGTGCCATGGTAGCTCTGCTAGCTAGCGCGCCACTAGAGTCGCCCCTAGTTTTGACCGCGTGCCCCTGGTCTCCTCGCCCTCAACCGCATCGGCCGCGCACGTCCATTCCCTGCCCCTGCCCTTGTCAAGTGGCAACCGCTCGGCCACCTATGCCCATGCTTGGCTATAAGAGGCCACCAGAGCCTCTCCATTCCCCCTCTTCGCCAGAGCTAGAGCACAAGGTATAGCTCAAGCTCCCATTCCGGCCGAAGCGCCACCACTTCCTCGTCGGCGCTCTGGTGGTCTCCAAGCCACGTCGTGTGCGTCACCATGTGTTCCAGGGCATGAGAACCATTTCCCCCAAGTTGATTTCACTTTTCCTCTATAGGAGCTCGCCGAAGCTTGGTTCTTCTCTATCTCCGGCCGTGAGCAACATTCCAGCCACCGTACCATCTCCGGTCTACCCAGACCGAATTCCTCCCTCCCCAACCATCTAATCACCTCTCTCATGCTTCCCTGATGACTCACAGCTCCTACTTTTGCTCAGGTCATCCTCCCTACGTCAGCCTCATCGCCGCCGCCTTGGAACATCGTCACCGACCATCCTTGGTCACCTCCATCACCCCACGTCACTCCAGTGAGGTCCATGGACCTTCCTAGTGCTCATGTGTGCCTTATTTTGCAACGGGCACCCTTGCTTTGTGAATTGGCATGTTAGCAGAGCACCATAGCTGCTCATCGGCATAGCATCGCCACTATGGGCCACCATGGGCCTCGCCGCCGGCACCTTCAAGTGCGCGAGCATGCGGGGGTTCCATTTTAGTCACTCACTCACGCCGTCGTGCCTCCCCTCACCGGCGATAAGCACGACAAGGCACTACCGCAGGAGCTTCCTGCTTTGTCTGAAGATGACCGCCGCTTTAGCAACGTACTTAATGAGCAAATCTCGATCGGTTAGGGTTAAGTAAGGATTATCACTGAGTTAAATACTGTTGTTTTCATTGATGTGCGGGCTCGTGAGCAGAAATCCAAGAACAGTAATGAGCTGTTTTTCGTATTCAATCACTAAGAGCATGTACAATGGGCTTATGTCAGCCGTCTATAACTATTGTCACGTAGGATTTTTGTTGACGTGGATGAAAGAGAATGAAGAGAGAGAAAGATGCTGTCTACAATCCTGTAGTCGACTATAGCACAAGAAACAAGAAAAGCATTAAAAGATTGTGTGTTGTATAAAGACAACTAAAAGACAAAGAAATTGCTATACCATCAGATAAACTATCTTTAGTGTTGTCTACAAGTGACATGGATAGTTGTTATAGACAGCAGCTGTCTATACCATTGTACATGCCCTAACGCACAGGCCCGAGAGCATTAAGTGCGCAATGAACCTTAGTCCGTGGAATGGTGGACCGAGTACGTGGACTTCAGTCTATGCACTATTTGGTGAGCCGAGCCAATGACACATGGGTCCCACCTGTAGGAAAATGATTTCCTTTAAGAAAATAAAAGAAAAGAAAAGATAAATCACTAGGACCCACTTGTCATACAATAAACCTTTTTGGTTGGAAAATAAATAAAAATAAAAATAAAATCCCGCCTGTTAGTGAGAGAGATTCTCTCTCCCCTTTTCTTTTTCTGGATTTTCAATCCAACTCAAATTGAAACCTTAATAACTTTTGCATAAAAACTCCAAATGAGTTGATTTTTGTCTATAAGTTCATATAAAATCATAATATACCTTAATATCCAAAAATATTTGGATTTGGTTATCATTAGAATTTATTTGCATTATTTAATTGATTTTTGGCTCTTTTTGAATTAGACGCTGATTATTCGAGCGATATCTTCGACAACCAACCGACCTCATACTCAGAACAACCAAATCAAGGCAAGCATCTCCTTTGATCATGTTGATTCCACTATTTTACTTATTGTACTTTGTTTTGATAAATCTATTATGCTTGCGTGTATGTTTTGTATGAAAATGCTATGCTTGGGAAGTTGGCAGTTGTAAATCCTACTTGCTGCATATATCTCCTTGAATGATTGATGTCTTACTATTGTATCCATTAGGTTATGGTTTAGACAATATATAATGTCACTTGGGAGTTCTGAGTGCGATTATCACACAAATGCTCACTAGAGCGATAGATTTTCGAAGAAGTTATAAAAGGATAATATAATAAATGTGAATTTGGGAGATTTATGAAAAATGTCTAAAGGGGTGTGCTTTTGTTATTTTGTATGAAAATAAAATGAAAAACCTACTTTTGGACGCGGGCGAGTTATATTATATTATGAAAAGAGTGGGAAAGGAGACACTAGTAGATAGGAGGAGATTCTCGTCCGGGTCAATTAAGGACCGAACACTGGTATATCTGACCTAAGCGTAAGTGTACAACCACATGTGCTAGTGTGGGATGGCCTTAGCCTATTAAGTTATCAAAAACTAGCCTTACATGAGGGGTAGGCAGGAGACGTGCGAGCATGTTTGAATGCCGACATAACGGCGAATGCCTCACTAAGACGGGTATACCCGGGTGAAGTGTGAAAAACGTAGCACTGAGACGAGAATACTCAGGTGAAGTGAGGAGAAACATTCGACGGGTTAAGTGCATGGTTAGGGCTAGATGATGTAAAGGCTTCGACACGTGCTCTAGACTGCTTACCAAAGGTAGTGAGCACTAGTATCGACAGATGTCAAACAAACTAGAGAATTCGTGTACTGTAGGTAAAGTTGTACACCTCTGCAGAGTGTAAATCTATTATAATAGCCGTGGTCGCGGTAATGAGCGTGCTAAGTGTAAATCTACAACTCGCAACCCTCTTCGGCTGCGGAGCAACAATTACTTGCTTACTGTCCTTTACTTATTTAAACTGCTCTTTTAAACTTCCGTTGCAAATTACTACGTATTGATATTGCAAATAAAAATGGCTTTAAGAAAAATAACCTATAGAGTAGAGCATCATCCCTTGTTAGCCTTGCATCTATATAAACTTTGTGATACACTATGAATCTTGCTGAGTACATAATGTACTCAGTCTTGCTTCAATTGTTGTTCAGAGTATGAGGAAGAGCCAACGCTAGATGACGCTTTCTTCGCACTAGGAACCGGACGGTTCAGTGATGGGTCTATCTAGGTCCTTGTTCCTTGCCGGTTGCCTTTGGGTTTTAGATGGGCACACCACCGGAATTTAGTTTACTATCATCACTTTCATTTTCGCTGTTACTCTGCTACTTCTGGTACTTAAGTTTTTATTTGGCCGGT
Organism: Phyllostachys edulis; assembly: GCA_036346405.1. Taxonomy (NCBI): domain Eukaryota; kingdom Viridiplantae; phylum Streptophyta; class Magnoliopsida; order Poales; family Poaceae; genus Phyllostachys; species Phyllostachys edulis. The sequence continues at coordinate 4,637,923 of CM070546.1, read as the reverse complement.
GTAACACTCCAGCCAACATTGAGTCTAGAATGCTACTAAACTACCTTAACAAACTACTTTATTTCTATGTTCCATAAAATTTCAGCAAGCTCTTCAACATCACTTAAGCTAGCAATAATCAATTTAACCAGCACAAGCTACACTTAACCAAGCTAATAATCACCGTATAGTAAAATAAAAGAGTCTAGGCAATTATCTAGTTCATGCTTGTCAAGTAACTGATCAAAATAAATATTTCAATATAGTGAGAAGAGTTCCTTACTAGCTATAAGTATTTCTTAAGTATTTCTACAAAGTTTTACTTAGATGAAGTCTAAACAGGATACTTGGAAAAAAAAATTCTATCATGTAATAGCTTAATAACACAGGAACAAAAGTTTAAAGCATAAATAATAATATCCTCAAGAATTACTTAACTATTCCTGTTACAAATAACTCATTCATAGTGAAGGATGAGCACAAACTTAGAAAAAGAAGTAATAACGGGTTCACTTTAACTTAAGCAAATGTGTTATTTTTATTTGTCATAGGTAATCTTGAGTGAAGTGCACCAACGATCTACCCCTTCCCATGCATGCCGCTTTCACTGCGAGTACCTAAGGAAAACATCAACAACAAGCGTGAGTCCTCAACTCAGCAAAGCACAAATAGTGTAAGAGACAAACACCATGAACCAATATTGAATGTAACACAAATCTCATATACTCGTTAACAACAAACTCATTGTGACAACTCTTCCACTTTCATGCAATGTAGATGTCACGAATGCAACTCTCTTCCTTCTTTGCAATTGCTAGTAATGCGGAGTAGTGCATCCGTCGATACATACTCAAGTCTGTGCCTTCTAGTACATGGACCTCAAGCCTACACTCTACGAGTGTGGGGACCTCATGCCTGTCCAATACAAGACGGGGACCTCAAAAGAATCATTCTTGGCTACCACGTAGTCCAAGACTTAAGGATGTATGCTTTGATACAAATGAGCATAATAACCTTAGTCGAACATGAACAAATATCTTCCAGCAACAAGATCATGAATAAAATTCATACAAGTAAAACAATGGCAATTTTAATTAATTTTATTTCCTCATATGCTACACACTAGTTGTACTTGCCTCAACCGTGCGATGGCTAACGACAGGTAGATGACTCTAACCCCGGTTTCTCACCACCACCTGGCATTCGTAAAACATACTAAGAATACCATCCAAAATAACACAATATAACAATAAAACTAAATAAACATATCCACTCCTAATCGTAACCCGAAACGATACCATTCTTCCCGAACACCATTCTGTCCAAAATAGGACAATCACCCTAGAAAAATCATAACTCTTGATTTATAGCTCCAAAAATCATGAACTCAAACTTTTAAGAATCTACACACTTATACGCACAATTTATCACCTGACCGAAAGTACAGATTATTTTGTTTAAACCCTTGTTTTTAACTCTGAAGACATATCTGTCATCTTCGGTATTATCGACTTAGAGATTCCATAACTTTTAATTAGTACATCCAAAAATAGTGATCTAAGACATTCTGGAATCCCCAGAGAATTAGATACCATAATAAATTTAATCTAAGTTTTCTACTCTGCAACAAACTTTGCTAACTCAATATTTTTCTCCGATTGTCGCATAGTTCACAATTTCATAACTCCTATTATACTTGTCCAAAAAATGTGATATTTTGCTATCTGGAATCATTATAAAGTTAATTTGCATAACTATGTTCGCTGCCCGAAACCCAGAGACTAAACAGGCACTCGGATTGTAAAAATCATAACTAATTATCTACTTATCCCTAGGAGACGCAAACCCCTAATTTCTCACTAAACTATTCCAAAACTACAGATCAATTAGACTGCAGATTACCGATCTACTAACAGTAGGGAAACCAATCTAACACTTGACAACAAATCGCATAGAAAAAGAATTAAACTAACTATTGGGGAATCGAAAATCACCCTCGAAGACACACTGGATCCCGCTAAAATCTCCAAGAGAATTCCCCTTTCCCCCTTTTTCTTCTCCCTCTTCCTCTTCCTTCTCTCCTTGACCGGTAGCACCAAAAGGGGCCCTCCCCCTTTCTTCCTCTTGGCTGGCAGCAAGGAAGAGCACAAGGGAGGATGGGAGGTGGCACCAAGGGAGGAGAGGAGGCGTGGGAGAGGTGCTGGACAGGGAAGGAAGGGGCGGCCAGGGGGAGGAGGTGGCGACCAAAAGGGTGGGGTGTAGGGATGGCAACGGGACCATTCCCCGTCGGGGAGTGGTGGAACATCACCGTCCCCGAGAGAATGAAACAACCCCGTTCCCCGTCCCCGTCAGGTTATTGGGGCCCCACGGGGACCCAGACCCGAAAATTGGATCTCCAATCTCTCCTATACGCACACACATCTGCATTTACGTAATCGAGGATCCAAATGATTTAAAGAGTGCTTATCAGTGTTCCAAATGAAGAATTCCAACAATATTCTTAAAGATGGTGTCCTAACTCCCAAGCAAATAAGTAAGAAAACCTTTAAAGATTTAAACAGTGCGATAGTAGGGCTAGTGGCCCACATGTCATAGGGTTATCAGGGCCCCATGCGGGTAGCGGGGATAGGGAGTAGGGGAACGGCCCCGGCCCCGTTTCACCCGATGGGGAATTGTATTTGCATATTAGCATCCCCATGGGGGAAGAAATAGCCCCAACCCCGGCCCCTAATGGATGAATTCCCCATCGGGGAATGGGGAATGGGGCCCCATTGCCATCCCTAGTGGGGAGGGGGAGGCGGAAGGGAGAGGGTGGCTTAGGGTTTGGCTGCCCCCCTCCCCACATGGCCGGCTACCCTAATGGGCCAAGATGATGTGGGCTTTCGGCCCACGGCTCAGGTTCCATGAATAACACAAAAACCCCCTGAAATTTTGGTTAAAGCCACTCTCTAAAACAATTCCTATCCATAAAGTATTTCTCCTCTTTAAATATTTGGGATATTACAGCCGGTCGGCCGTTGTGATGTAAATATTGTAATTGCTTAAGTTAAGTACCATTTTGCTTACTTTGTATATGTGAATGTATGGATGTGAATGCCAAATATTGTGAATGTGTGTACTAGCCACTGATCATAGGACTAGTACGGTATACACATAAGGTCTTCGGGTATTCCACACCCGGGTGTACGACAAGGAAAGATAGACCGATACAATGGAAGGGAATAATATCTATGGATCCGACCAATGTTTTTCGGCCATTGTATTTCGACCAGGTTTCGACCACATTGGTATATGGCTTCGACCAGTTTATTTCGAGCACACTGGTCTATAGATCTGATCAGTGTTTTTCGATCTAGTCTTCGACCATTGTATTCTTACCACACTGGTCTATGGCTTCGACCACGCTGGTCTCCTGACCACACTGGTTTGACCAGTCTAAAAGAAGAGAGAGAAATACACGGTTAGCAAAAAAAATATGGACTAGTTTCACAACACATTTACAAGTTACACGATTGCCACACGAATATATGTGACACTACTACAAAAAAGCTAATACTGGACGCCTCATCACAGACGGTTGACCAAAACCATCTGTATTAAATACAATCATAGACGGTTTTGGTTTAGTGACCGTCAGACATCGGGCCGCGCTTAAAACCGCTCGTGAAGAAGTAATATCACGAGACGGTTCGTGTTGAAAACCGTCAGTGAAGTATCACAGAGCTCAACAAGAACCGTCTATGATACTTAGTAGTATCATAGACCATCTATGATACTACTAAGTATCATAGACGGTTCTTGTTCGTAACGCTCGTGATACTTCACAAACGGTTTTCAACACGTAACCGCCTGTGAATTTCATGCTCATCACGCACGGTTCATGTTGAAAACCGTCAGGAAGTATCACAGACGGTTCGTATTAAAACCGCTCGTGATATATATATTATCACAAACGGTTTGTATTAAAAACCGTCAGAATTTGAAATTTTCTTACTTTCGATTTTACCATGGCTAACACTCCGATTTTACCATTGCATGAAATCACTAACACTCGATTTTACCATAGCTTGGAATCACTAACACTCTGATTTTACCATGGCATGAAATCACAGAGTTAGTGATTGGAAGCTATGGTAAAATCAGAGTGTTAGTGATTGGAAACTATGGTAAAATCAGAGAGTTAGTGATTTCAAGCTATGGTGATTTTACCATGGCATGAAATCACAGAGTTAGTGATTGGAAGCTATGGTAAAATCAGAGTGTTAGTGATTGGAAACTATGGTAAAATCAGAGAGTTAGTGATTTCAAGCTATGGTAAAATTAGAGTGTTAGTGATTTGAAGCCATGATAAAATCAGAGAGTTAGTGATTCTATGCCATAGTAAAATCGGAGTGTTAGTGATTTCAAGCCATGGTAAAATTAGAGTGTTAGTGATTTCAAGCCATGGTAAAATTGCAGAGTAAGAAAAATTCCAAGCCATGGTAAAATCATAGTGTAAGGAAAATTCTAAGTCACAGACGGTTTTTAATACAAACCGTCTGTGATAAGATATATATCACAGACGGTTTTTAATACAAACCGTCTGTGATAAGATATATATCACAAACAGTTTTTAATATAAACCGTCTGTGATAAGATACTTATCACGCATTTGGTTCAGATAAGAACCGCTCAGTGATATGTCGTCACTGCACGGTTTTTCTATGAAACCGCTCGTGATTCGCAGCTACGAGTACGAAAAATTTTGAACGCGCGCGCGGGAGGCAAAATATTTTGGCACTGTCCTTATATATTATAACCACCCCAGCCTTGTTTTCCATTAGTCTCTCCCTCTCCCCTCCCCACACCAAGCTCCGGCGACCACCCTCGATTCCCCATCGCGGTTCAGCGAGGAGACACAGCCGACGACGACGATGAGGAGGGATACGGTCATGCAGAGGAGCTCCTTGTCTGCTGCAGGAGGTAAACTGCTGGAAGGTACATGTACATCCCCATAACATACACAATTTGTTGGCTGTTTTTTGTAATGAAAATTATCTGAATTTTGTGTTACCTAAGGTCGAAGCGCCGCTAGAGGTTTTCAGTCGTCTCTCCTTGCCGACGAGCTTGAGTCGAACTCAACGACATGCAAGAACATCTTATGATATGCTGGTGAGGTATTGAGAGGATGAGTTCTTAATCCAAGAAACCGATGAGTTCTTCAAGAGCTTGGAGGCATAGATGGTTTCTAGCTAGTTTAACTTTGTAACTTTATTCTTTTTTCCCATTCGGAGGGGACATTGTGAAACATTTTGGTTTCCCATTCCTGTAATGTGTTTGCTATCATAATTTTAATTGGATTTTAGTTGTCTTGCTAGAGGTTGCATATGGAAACAACTGTCTAGCAATTGATTGGTTTGATTTTTTTGCAATAGAAAAAATTATCACAGACGGCTCAATAAGAACCGCTCGTGATAATTATTATCACGCACGGTTCTTGTTCGTAACCGCCTATAATAGATTATCGCTGCACGGTTCAACAAGAACCGCTCGTGATAGTATTATCACGACGGTTCTTGCTCGTAACCGCTGCGATAGTTTCACGACGGTTCGAAACCGCTCGTGATGATCATATCATTATCGACCCATAAACTCGCACGGCTCACGAAACCGTCTGTGATAATGCTTTTGAACCGTCTGTGAATGTCTTTTCTGTAGTAGTGTGAGCGTGTGTGTGACTTTAATTATAGTCCTCCTCGTATGTCATGTGTCACATGTGTAATATCCCGTTTAACTAGATAAGTAATTCAGAATTGGAAGAGATAATTAAGAATAAAACATCATAATTTAGTGGATTAGGGAGAGTAGTGGGCCGCCGGCCCATATCCTAAGTTGGGAAAGCCCAGATCTAAATAGGAGGGTAGGGGGTGAACCCTAGCTCTCTTCCCTGCCGCACCCAAGCCGTAGCCGGCGCCGGTGTTTCATTTGTTGTAGCTGCAGCCTCCTTGTGTTGCTGCCATCTGCCCTGCCGTGCGCCCCTACCCTGCCGTGCGTGTGCTGCAGCTGCTGCGCTAAGTCCCGGCCGAGCCACCGCCAACCCTTGCAGCCCAGCCACGGCGCCCTACCGTGCAGCACTTGGCCGAGCTGTTTCCCTGCCACATCTCCATAGCCTGCAAAGCTAGCGCCGACTCTCCCTTCTGTGCCCCACGCCAACATCACACATCAAACCTTGCCATGCATGCACGTGAAGTTATCTATCCATCTCATCTACCCAGCATGCTGCTGTTCTTGTTTTTTTATTGTTTTGCTACATGCATCTACAAGAAGATTACTCATGTTTTTGCCTCTCTACCACGCCTGTGCTAGCTCTGCATGCCAGGGAGCCGCCGTGTGCTGCTACTGCCCAAGCCGCCGCCACAAGCCCTAGCTATTGACGAGCTGCCACACCATGAGGGCTGCCAGGCGCTGCCTCTGCCGTTGTTGCGGCTGGCCGTGTGCTGCCTTGCTGCTATCGCCGCTAGCTGCTCTGCATGGGAGCCGAACATGCATGCATGTATGTGCTGCTACCCTTGCATGCTGCCGAGAGAGAAAGAAGGAAAAGGTAAATTTGGTGTTACGTGTACTGTTGCTATACTAGATAATTAGTGCTTCGTGATTTGCACTTGTCCATCAACATTGGAACAGTAGAGAAAGAGGAAGTTAGCAAGAGGAAAGGAGGAAGGAAAGAGAAGATCTCGCGGTAAGAAATCTAGTGATCCTCGTCACGGGCTCCAAGGGTGACGATCAAGATCTCTCTTTTGATTTGTATAGCAAATTCTAGTCCATAGAAATCATTTAGTAGATTGGTATTTTGCTGTACGGTTGTACAATTATTTCGGGTACTATAGGGGCGTAATTTGAGGATATCATCTACTAGATAATTGTCGAGAATTTTGGTAGCTTTCTGTAGAATATTTAATCTTGTCGATCGGAAAATTAGATTTCGAGTTATGAATTTTATAGTTCTGCTGTCCGGTAGAGTTTGTCGTGTGTTGACAGTCTGTAGTAATTAGTAGATTAAAAATAGTAGGTTAGTTAATCTGGGAATTTGGTCAACATGAATGTTGTAGGTAAGTTCTTAAGGTTTTCAGAAAGTCCTGGTTGGTTGAATTTGGAGTTCGGATGAATAAGTTAGAGATATTTTACTACTGGGACAGTGGGTAGTGCGTCAGGTAGATTCGAGTTAATTCGGTCGGTTTGGCGTAAGCATGCGAGATCGATTAGTGTGATGGATTGGTGCTATGATGATGTGATTTTGATGATGTTTTGAGTGTGTGTAATTACTTGTTTGTTCAGGGACTGTGGTCTCATACGCCATGCCACAAATTCGTCATCCGGCTTCGAAGGGCTAAGAGGCAAGTACATAGTAGAGTGGTGAACAATGGGTTGTTCGCCACTGTCATTGATATTACTTATCATGCTATTTATTATGCTTTCGTTAAGCTTATTATTATACATGATATTGATGATATTGAGTGAATGAGATTATGATATTGAGATAATGAGGATGAGATATTGAGTTAATAAGATGGACTATGTTGATGAATAATTAAAGGTGTCACATCATTTACATTCATCATGACAGGAGTTGCATGAGCCAGGTCGGTGAGAAAGTCATGTAACTATTCCAGTGAGAAAGATACATGACTAGTCCGGAGTGCTATAGATAAAATCCTACTTCGGTGGGGACTTCACGGGAGTGAAGGATAGAGTGTGTCATCGACGGGTGAACACTCTGCTATACCGGTATCAGCTGATGAGATGCATATGAGCATGAGCATGATGGTGCATTCGCATATATGTGCAAATTGTTAAATTGTGCAACTTTACCTATATGGAATATGACTTATTTGTTTGAGTATGAGAATGTCATTAAATAGATAGATGATGATGATAACCTTGATTGTGTTTGATACACTGTTGTTTATGGCTTTATTATGTATTTGCTGAGTCTTAAACTCATTCTTACTCTATTGTTGTTTTTAGGTGACCGTTGATGACGTTTCACTCGGGAAGGGCTAGCACACTTGGAAACACAACCTACACCCAATTATTTGATTCATTGGACGTGAGAAATTTTTACTATAACCCGATGAATTACATTTAAGACATGATGGTGTGGAATAATCTTAGATGATAGGTTGGAGTTGAATATTCATTCAATAGACCTTATTCAATTGGTTTTACGTTGTTCTTGAATTATTATCTTGCTATGCTTCCTAGAGATTAATTATTTATGATTGTTATATCTTTTTACTTGTTTTCATGTGACCCGTGGATTGGTTTTATTGTTGAGATGCTTGCTATAATTTGTTATAAAAGGATGTTAAAATTGATAGTTAGTGCAATTAGTGGCATTCTGGGCTTCGTATCGGGCCGGAGTGTTACAACATGTTTGAAGGGGTGATAATGATTCTATCTTATAAATTACTCTCTTATCACTTATCTAGACTGTACGATACTAAATCATACATACTTTAAAATTGAAGGGAGAACGAGCCTTAACATTGTCGATCAGGTTCTTGTTGTACGTCTGCGCGTTCCCCAAGCTCGCCGCTATCCCACCAGCCGACGTTGACGTCGCCGCCACCTGCTTGCTCTAGTGCGGCGTAGATTGCGTTCGCCATCGCGTCGATTGTAGAGGTTCGTGTAGGTCAGCCTGTTGCCGCTATCCCTCACCGTCGTGCCCAGCTGGAAGAGCGCGTAGTTGAGGGATGGTTCCCTGCCGTTGCGTCCCCGGTAGAAGTAGGGGTCAACCTCCAACCGAATTAAACTTGGCTAGGACTTTATCTTCCCTATTTAAAATAAAGGACTATCTTCAGAAAAGACAAGTCTACCATATCTACATGGTAGTCTCCCAACGATCAGACAAGCAGAGGCTAAGTGGGTCCAGCTCTCGGTGTTTTGTCGCTATTAGGTGTACAAGAAAACACCTTTGGAAGATTGACGATCTCTGTACTTTAGTATTATTTTTTATATAACAAACGGTGTTTCTAATGTAATTAAATATTTCCCGATGGTAAGGATAAATTACCGACAAAAGGATGTGATTGCCGACAAGATGGTCGCTTGACACACAGGTCAACTGGAATACGATGTGACGTCAAAAAAAGTTCGGCGGCTTTGGAGTCCTCCAGCTAGCAGCATTTGGCAAGGTACTCCGTCTCCACTAGCTATAGTATCAATGGAAGGAGTCGGAGAAACAATGGAATGGTATGAAATTGCCAATAGATGAGAAAGATCATAAACTATTTCATGTTTCAACAAAAATCGCCTTAGGAAGTGAAAACATAGCAAGTTTCTGAAAGGACGCTTGGATGGGGCCAATACCCCTAAAAAACATGGCACCAAGCCTATACGCCATTGCTGCCAGAAAGAATAGGACGGTGAGGGAGGCACTAGAGGAGAGCATGTGGATCGCCGACCTTAGAAGAAAGATCGCAGAGCACCAAATTTTGGACTTCGTATACCTGTATGGAAAAGTCGCATAGGTGGAGCTTACACTGGAGTTACCGGATGATATCATTTGGAGGTGGACAGCGACAAGGACATATACGGCCAAGTCGGCATACGAGCCACAGTTTTTGGGATCGATTGAGAAACCTTTCGTCGGCCTCATCTGGAACTCTTGGGCGCCGCAAAAATATAAAATTTTTGCATGGCTGGCTGTCCAAGAATGGCTGCCTACGGCGGATGTCCTAGCAAGAAGGCACATGCCAAATGATTTCTAGTGCCTGTTATGTACAGACAATCCAGAAATAACACCCCATCTTCTCCTCAACTGCACCTTCACAAAAAGGGTATGGAATGTGGTATCAACTTGGGCACATCACAATAGCTTAATACCAGCACAATGGGAAGCTCATGAGACGGTCCTGGATTGGTGGCTAGAAATATCGGAAAGGGAAATGGGCATGAGTAGGAAGGGCCAAAGCTCACAATGTGGCAAGTCTGGAAAGAAAGAAATAAGAGGATTTTTCAGCATCTGCGAAACGAGACGATTGGGTCGGTAGTGATCATCAAAGATGAAGTCAGGGCCTTGATAACAAGTGGGGCAAAAAAAATTGGTGGCCTACTTACCGGCAGAAGACGTGACAATTTCTTGAAAACCGGCTTAGAAGGGGGGCGACAATGTGAGTTGGCCAGGAGGGTCAAGGTGACATTCGGATGTAGTCCCGAGAGGAAGCAGATCGTGCGGCATTCCTGGAGTTTTTCTTTCTTGGTTTTAATTTTAATTTTGTTTTGTCTTTAATTTGCTATCTGTATTTTGGTTATGTACCTTGTGAACATCTTCCATGTTTAATGCAATAATGGCAATTCTCTTGCCATTTCACCAAAAACAAAAGATGGTCTCTTGAAAATTTTGTTACAGACGATAACACCCTCGGCGATATACTGATAACTGTCAGAAAATGTTAAAATCCTATTAGTGACTGGGATGAGACTAGAGGTGTCAATGGATCGGATATGAATGGAATAGTGGTCTCTCCGTATTTGTATTCGTATTTTTTTAAACGAATACGAATATGAATTCAAATATTGTCGAATACGAATCGAATGTTGTAACGAATACGAATCGAATAGCTACTCAATTCGGTCAGAATTGGATATCCTCATAACTTACGTGATTGCAAAATATTTATAATACTTTATCCTCGTACATAGCACACCTAATCATTCTAGTTTATCTATTTCACTTAAAAACATGAATTCGTATTAAACTAAAAACACTCATCCAACTAATTAGCCATACTGCAATAAAATATGCATATTGTTGTATCGAATTCAAATACGAATACGAATAGTGCGGATAAAATAGCATTTCGGATGACAAGCCCATACCATATGTGCATCCATATTTTTTATGCGAATATGAATAGAGGGAGAATTAATCAGATGAAAAAATATAAATCATATTCGCTACAAATCGAATTCAGATGCCGAATAAAATTGATAATTCGGATTTGATTGACACCCCTAGATAAGGCAGATATATGCGATCTGTGTACTTAGTAAATTGTAAACATGCATGTCGATCAATGGACCTCGTGCTGACTCCTAACTTCTATGCCCTACGTCTATTCATGTCTATTCCTCTCTTGATCAGACGCTTCCTAGTCACCGTGTTTATTCGATCAGGCAACATTTTTCTCTAGGTATCACCATTGCCGTGAGGGCGCTGCTATATACTTGGCCAATTTGGTCCTACTTTTCTCCAAATTTCCAAGCTCGTGAATCGTGACAGCCGACAACATTTTTCATTAAAGTTTTTGCTTACTGCCAAACATGAAAATTTGTAGCCAAATTTGGCTTACTACATATATACCCTGCTAGCTAGGCATGCTACCTGAATATCAACTATATACAATTAGCAAAAATCAGGTCCGATTCACACAATAGTATATCCTTCGTCTGTACTGTATGGCTGTATGCCACTTGAAAGTTATTTGTTCGATTCATTTGATATGGTTGCAAAATTAAGAAGGTACGTTCATCTTTCACATCTTGTCGGGACTAGGCAGACTTAAAAGCAGTTAAGCTTAGCTTGCACTAGTACCTCGTTGCTACTTATCACTTATGAATATGAATTTCTCAACTAAATTAAAGTGAATCGTTATTCAGAACATGCGGCAATTCATATCCAGGAAATCCAACAGCGAAAAGTTCTACACACATTATCCAAAGTTCGAACTCATGAAAAAATCACTCAAATCCCAAGCCAAATATCTCTTGCAGGCTCTTCTGCCAACTTAATTATTTGTCCACAATGGTTAAAGCGTGCATATGGAGCACGCACTTATCCTGCTTATAAGTGCATTATTGCTTAATTTCCTTGGAATGCAATAGGGTAAACCGGTGACTTGTCTGGATTGAACAGCCCAAACTTCTTCTCCGTGGGGTCCCCCGGCTTCTGGTTCTCGTTGAACATGGCGAACACGTACACCTCCATCGGCCCGGGCTTCTTGGGCGTGCCTTGGCCAACATGGTTGATCAGGTTCTGGTTGTACGCCTGCGCGTTCTCTACGGTGGCCCCCCTCCCGTCGGCCGACGGCCACCCGCTCTCCGACACGACCACGTCCACGTTGCCCCCGTCGCTCACCTTCTCCACTGCGGCGCGCACCGCGTCGACCATCGCGTCGAAGAGGTTCGTGTAGGTCAGCCCGTTCGGGTCATGCACCGTCGTCGAGCTCGGCTGGAAGAGCGCGTAGTTGAGGTCGATGCGCTGGTCGTCCTTGTAGGAGAAGTAGGGGTACACGTTGGCCAGGAGCGGCGCGTTGGTGCTCGCCAAGAACTTCACGATGTCCGTCATGTAGGACTGCGCAAACACGCCCATGGAGGGCGGGAAAGAGTTGGCTATCACGTCGAACCTCACCGACGTGGACACCTTGATGCTGCCGAGGCCGGCCGCGGACAGCGCATCGTTGAGGTTCCGCATGGCCGGGAGGATGCTCTGCGTGGATTCGCCGCTGACCTCGTTGCCGACGGCGATGTACTTGATGTTCACGGCAGGGTAGTAGGGCCTGACGTTGTTCTGGACCCAGGAGGCCGCGTTCGCGGAGAGTTCGCCGAGCTTGTCGTTGCCGACGTCGAGGATGAGGCTGATACCCGAGTTGCGCAGGGCGTCGAGTGCCTCCTTGTCGGGAAAGTAGATGCGCATCCCATTGATGCCCTTGGACCTGTAGAGCTGCACGACGTCACTACGCGACGGGAGGTTGTTGCCCTGGACGCCGTAGCAGACGCCGATGGATTGCACCGCTGCGGATAAGGCAGAGCCAAGAGTGGCACCCGTTAGCCATCAGAATACTACTACGTGCTGATCTGAGTACGAATGAAAATCAAGTGCTACGTGTTGGGAACTAACATGCATAGCTTACAGCGATGTTTGTTTGTGTGCTTAGTTCTCCTGATGAAATACGGAAGGAATGAGCTACTGAATCTTACGTGTCTGAATTTAAAGCCATAATATTGTACGTGATCATGCAGAAGCAGAATCACGAGGACCTAAAATTCCTCGCCTGCCGTGCACGCACGAGAACTACATGGGGGGATCTAAAGTAGTACTACTAGAAAATGCTAAGTGCCTAGTTAAATTTTCGTTCAAAATCATTCACAGTATATATATATATATATATATATATATATATATATATATATATATATATATATATATATATATATATATATATATATATATATATATATATAATCCATTGCAAAATGCCAACAGAAATTTTACAATATTTTTTTTTGAAAAAATCAGTGGTTCATTCAAGAACTTTATGAGCTCTTCAATGTTTTCATTTACTCTAGCTATTAAACCTCACAGCACGTGCATGCAAATGCAGAACAGAGAAAGGAAACAGAGAAATGAAACAGAGAATGATCAGTACTTGTAGGAACAGAAGTAAATGTTCCAATGATGAGAGCAAGTGCAAGCATGGAAGAAACTTGTTGCCCATCCATTGTTCTCTCAGCTATATATGAACCCCTTTGGCTACTCCCACTCTATGTATGTGTTGCTCTTGTGCTATGCTATGTACAGTGAATGCTAGGGCACACCCCCTTATATACAAGTTTCAGTGGCTTGTTTGGCACATTTCCACATCCACAGGTACGTGCATGCGTACAGCTAACTAGCCATACATGCTGTGCTACGTTGCACCCTTAGCCAAGTTAATTTGACTCGTAACCACCTAACTGAATTAAGATGCACGCATGGCATGGCGTGTGTGTCACCCTCCGGTGCAGCCTAACTCGTCATCGCCTTCCATTTTCCACAGAAAATAGCGGCCTCTTCAAGCCGAAAAGTCTACGAGTTGTTGAAACTTGCCTCTGTTTTCCCCGTGTACTTAAGGTTGTGTTTTGATGAGCGAATGAAATGGTCTCGGTACCAGATGGTTCAGAATATAGCTATGTTCATGTGTTTGGTTGTATGAATCGAACCGATATGTTTAGGACCAACTCGTTCCACGTAAGAGAATATTCGACTGATATGCCGAACCATTTCGTTCGAAGAAAATGAGCGGACCACACGGTTCCGCACCGACTCGTCAGCTGCCTACGCTCACTCGCTACCGCCCCGGCGAGCTCCGGCAACGCTGCTGCCCTAGCGCTATGCTCCGGCAACATCCTCCTCCACCCGCGGCCGCCCTCCTCCTAAAGTCGGGATGTTCAAGTTTATGTTTAATATACATGTTTGAGCTCAAAATTTAATCAAAGTTAATGTTCATGTTTGAGAAACTCATTTTCCGGAGATATACATGTTGGAAATCTAGTCAATTTTCGGTATATTTTAATCCAGAAATTCAGTATATAAAACATGACAGAAACATGCATGAGAGATCTATCAACGATGTATTCATATTCGCTAACTAACAAGCTAATGTAAACATCTATTAACATATTCATAGCGCATGTAAAGAAATACACCGTAAAAGGTTTCAATTTATACCCTCGGGGGGCGCTGCGAGACACCGGAGGCGCCGTTACCATCAATGACATGATGGCCTATTCGATGTAGTCGATCGAGGCGTGAAGCGGACGAAGCTTGATGCAGAAGATGTTCAGAGTGCGATCAAATGAACGGTTCACCACCGTGAAGTAGACGTCGCAGATTGAGTAGTCGCTACTGATCGCTCCCAAAAACTTGATCGCCCGCCTACCCGCAGGTACACAAACGGACGAAGTTCGGAGGCCTACTCGCCCGAAACTTGTGCGCGCAAGGCTCGGACCGGAGATGACAGAGAACAAAGAACAACACGTAATCAGACAGGAAGTAACGAGAAGATGCAAGATTGTTCCTCTTATAGCCAAAAACTCGAGTCCAAAGGCCAACAATACCACCATAAAGGACCGAGGTAACAGCCACCATGAAGGACCAGTGGTAACAGTCACCATGAAGGACCAGTGGTAACAGTCACCATGAAAGAGTCTGCTCTTTTTAATAGCCAAAAATAAAGAGACCAGAGACATCAATATCAAGCGCTTGATTTTCGAATAGATAAAGAAAATCGCTACCAAGACTGACACGCTCACAGACGCTACAAGACACAAGCCGCACCGACCAAGACGCAAGACGGATTTAAGATTTAAGACGCAAGACGCACGCGGCTCGGCGAGGCGAAGCGAAAGCGTGTGTTGTCTCTTGGCTCTCCAATTCCACAAGGGGCTAACACGTTCCACCTTATAAACCGGTGTAACTCCCTTAATCCTCCATGTGGGACTAAACAGATTTACACTTAGCATTAATAGTGGGCCTAGGAATTTCATTTGATTAATTGCTAAATTAAATGGACCAAGCCCAATTAATCCAACAATCCCCACCAAATTTCAAGGCACACGAGAAATGCTCTCGATTCTATTTGTTGTTTGATATACCGGTGTTTCGATGGAGACTGTTGTTGAACAACCATCTAGGAAAGGAGTTACACTCATCCACAATCAACAATGGACTATGCCTTGAATTGACAGTTTTGTGCGAACAAGCTTTGTCCAATTCCTTTACTAGTACTAGGTCGCCTAAAGCATCCCTCTACGTTGGAGCATATAAGTCATACTCCATGCCTATTCATGAGTATCTAGAAATCACCCAAATCTCATAGACTGTGACCAGCAATGAACTCATATAGGTGTGTTCCTTCTAAGATGTCTTGTAGGCCGACATCTCGCTTTAAATAAGCCACTCGGATCACATTAAGGTAAAAACCAACCTGCCATACAAAATAGGAGAGAAGTGCATCATTAAAAATGAGCCTTGTAAAGGTCTCTCCTCCCATCAACCAACAAATTTTGTTTCACCATCCTACTTCACGGGATCTCCGATCACGAGAACAAAGTTACCACCGTGGTATGACTCATGTGGGTCTCAGCCCATCTCACTCGATGCACTATCTATCACATTACGTGATAAACCCTTTGTAAATTGATTCGCCAGACACTAGTCGTTCGACATAGTCCAGCTATCACTCCGAGTTTTTCACTTTCGGCGAGACTTCAACCGCCTCTTAATATGCCTAGACGACTTCATGTTGTCCTTAGAACTGTTCACCTTGATAATTACTGATCGATTATCACGGTTCATCAGATAGCCAGATCGGTTTTCAACTACCGGCAAATCCATAAGGAGTTCACGGCCACTCAAATTCAACAATGAGCGGTATCTAATGTTGTGAGTTCGCTTCCATTGTTGACCTCGTTAAGATGGTGCGCTTGCAAGACTTCGAAACAAAGACCACCTCCAAATGTGAACACATATCCACTTGTGGCTTTTATCTCATCAGCATCAGAGATCCAGTTTGAATCACTATAGCCCTCCAATACCTTTGGGTACCCAGCATAGTGAATGCCATAGCTCACAGTTTCCCTTTAGATAGCGCATTACTCTCTCAAGAGCACGCCAATGATCATCTCCCGGATTTGAAACAAACCGGCTTAGCTTGCTCACAGCAAACGAGATGTCAGGCCTCGTAGCACTAGCTAAATACATCAATGAGCCAATGATCTGGGAGTATCTCAATTGATCCCTTGTTATTCTTCGGTTTTTCCTCAACAACACACTAGGATCATAAGGAGTAGAAGCAGGCTTGCAATCACTATAACCAAAGCGACTCAAGACCTTCTCCACATAGTGGGATTGCACAAGTGTAACCCCACCATCACCTCCTCTCAGTAGCTTAATGTTAAGAATCACATCAGCCACTCCCAAATCTTTCATCTCAAAGCTCTTGGACAGAAAGTCCTTGACCTCCTCAATAATATTGAGGTTTGTCCCAAAAATCAAGATGTCATCAACATACAAACATAAGATCACTCCTTCTCCTCCACCATAGCGATAGTACACACATCTGTCTTGCTTCATTCACAACAAAGCTAGCAGATGTCAAAGTTCTGTCGAACTTCTCATGCCATTGCTTAGGTGCTTGCTTTAGGCCATACAAAGACTTTAACAACTTGCACACCTTTCCATCTTGACCTTCTACCACAAACCCATCTGGCTGATCCATATAAATCTCCTCCTCCAACTCTCCATTTAGGAAAGCTGTCTTAACCTCCATTTGATGAACGAGAAGACCATGAGAAGCAGCCAGGCAAGTAGTACTCGAATTGTGGTCAATCGGACAACAGTGAATAAGTATCAAAGAAGTCCTCGCCTTCTTTACAGGTATAACCCTTGGCCACAAGCCTTGCCTTGTACTTTTCAATTGTACCATCAGGCCTAAGCTTTTTCTTGAAAACCCATTTACATCCTCTGAGTTTTACACCCATAAGGACGATCAACGACCTCCCAAGTTCCATTAGACATAATAGAGTCCATCTCACTCCGTCGCTTCCTTCCAATAATCAGCGTCGAGAGAAGAATATGCCTCTTCAATGGTTCTTGGAGTGTCATCCACGAGGTATACAATGAAATCATCACCAAAAGACTTTGCAATCCTTTGTCTCTTACTCTTTCGAGTAACTTCATTATTATCCTCCTCAGGATTTTCCACAGGCGTTTGCTCAACATGTTTTATCGGCAGAAAAGAATCAAGGGAAATTATAGGTTCTTGACTAGATGAGCTAGGTACAACACTATTCATAGGAAATTCATTCTCAAAAAATGTAGCATCTCTGGATTCTATGATTATACCAACACGCATGTCAGGTACTCCAGATTTTATAATTAAGAACCTATAACCCACGCCGCATAGCATAACCAAGGAATACACAATCTACGGTTTTGGTCCAAGTTTGCGCTTCTTGATAATTGGTACGTTAACTTTGGCCAAACATCCCCAAAGCGCAAATATGAGAGAGTCGACTTCTTCTTTTCCCATTCCTCGAATGGTGTTACTTTTTGTTCTTTGTAGGAACTCTATTCATGGACATGACACGCGGTCAATATAGCCTCACCCCACCATTCCTTAGAAAGTCCCGCAGTGTCTAACATGGCGTTAACCAAATCAGTTAGAGTGCGATTCTTTCTTTCGGCAACCCCGTTTGATTCGGGAGAATAGGGAGGCGTCCTCTCATGAATAATTCCATATTCCTCGCAGAATAAAGTAAACTCATTTGAAAAATACTCTCCCCCACGATCAGACCTTACCCGCTTGATTTTCCTCTCAAGTTGGTTTTCTACCTCAGCTTTATAGATCTTAAAGTAATCCAACGCTTCATCTTTTGTTTTTAATAAGTACACGTAGCAAAATCTAGTGCAATCATCTATAAGCGCCATGAAATATTTCTTTCCACCTTTAGTCAAGACGCCATTCATCTCGCACAAATCGGAATGAATGAGTTCTAACTGCCAAATTCCTCGCCTCTTTTCTCGCCTTGTGAGGCTTGCGAGGTTGTTTCGATTGAACACACGCATGGCACTTAGAACCTTTGACCAAAGTGAATTTCGGATTAAACTCATATTAGCTAAGCGCGTCATACACCCAAAATTAACATGACAAAGTCGTGAATGCCAAATATTAGACTCATCATCATCGTTACACACATGGTTCACAACTTTATTACAGAATCCATCAAAGAAAAACGGAACAAACCTCCGCTCATAGCCTTTACCAACAAATGTTCCATACTTAGACACGACACATTTATTGGACTCAAATGCAAGCCTAAAACCATCTCTACACAAGAGATTCACCGACGAGATTCTTCTTTATGGAGGGGACATGCTGCACGTTCTTCAGCTGCACGGTCTTTCCCGAAGTAAACTTCAGATCGACCGTACCAACACCATGAACAGCTGCATGCGATCCGTTCCCCATCAACAAGGAGCAACCTCGACCGACGATAAGATGAAAACAAGAAAATATCAAGACAAACATGAATATTAGCACCAAGTGTCAATCCACCACTCGGTGATTGACAAACGAAAGAACTCAGAGGTAAATAATTACGTACCGATGTTCCTCCAAATCACTAATAACCATGTTGGCGGACTTCTTCTGCTTATCCTTGCGATTTGGACAATCCTTAGCCCAATGGCGTAATCACCGCACACAAAGCAGCTACCCTTTCCTTTGCCTTTCTTCTTAAACTCAGTATTAGCCTTGGGCTTGACAAAAGGCTTATTTTTCTTCTTGTTGTGGAAAGCCTGAGGATTCTTCTTCTGCACCAAATTGGCACTAGAACCTCCCTCAGCAGCAACTTTCTTGCCACGAGTATCTTTTGCTCTCGCCTTCTCTTCAACACCAAGAGTGCCAATGAGATCAGTAACACTGAACTCCTGCCTCTTGTGCTTTAGAGAGGTAGCAAAATCCGACCAAGAAGGCGGTAACTTGGCGATAATACCGCCAGCCACAAACTTGTCCGGTAACTCGCACTTATTGTTCTCAAGCTCCTTTGCCAGTGCCTGAATCTCATGAGCTTGCTCTACTACAGAACGGTCATCGACCATCTTGTAGTCATAGAACTGCTCCATGACATACAGCTCACTACCAGCATCAGAAACTCCGAACTTGGCCTCAAGTGCATTCCACATCTCTATGCTCAGAGGCAAATGCATGTACACATCCACAATGTTGTCCGCCAAGATGTTAACAAGTGCACTCGAAACAAGTTATCCACGCATTGAACTTATGCTCATCCTCATCGACGAGGCTCGGCGGGCTTGCCTTGTGCAACATGAAAACATTCCATGGCAGTAAACCACAGGATCGCGCGTGCACGCCATCTCTTAAAATTTGAACCATCAAACGGAGGGTGTGGCTTAAGCGACGCAGCAAAGCCAACTACCGAAAAAGACCTATCAAGTTTTTGGATTGTTGGAAATCTAGTCAATTTTCGTATATTTTAATCCGTAAATTCAAGATATAAAACATGACAGAAACATGCATGAGAGATCTATCAACGATGTATTCATATTCGCTAACGAACAAGCTAACAGAAACATCTATTAACATATTCATAGCGCACAGAAAGAAATACACCAGAAAAGGTTTCAATTTATACCCTCGGGCGGGCGATGCGAGACACCGGAGGCGCCGTTACCATCAGTCGACATGATGGCCTATTCGATGTAGTCGATCGAGGCGTGAAGCAGACGAAGCTTGATGCAGAAGATGTTCGCGAGCGCGATCAAATGAACGGTTCACCACCGAAGTAGACGTCGCAGATTGAGTAGTCGCGCTGATGCGCTCCCCAAAAACTTGATCGCCCGCCTACCCGTGCAGGTACACAAACGGACGAAGTTCCGGAGGTTCACCACCAGGAAGTAGACGTCGCAGATTGAGTAGTCGCGCTGATGCGCTCCCCAAAAACTTGATCGCCCGCCTACCCGTGCAGGTACACAAACGGACGAAGTTCCGGAGGCCTACTCGCCCAGAAACTTGTGCGCGCAAGGCTCTGGACCGGAGATGACAGAGAACAAGAACAACACGTAATCAGACAGAAGTAACCGAAGATGCAAGATTGTTCCTCTTATAGCCAAAAACTCAGAGTCCAAAGGCCAACAGTCAGCCACCATAAAGGACCAGAGGTAACAGCCACCATGAAGGACCAGTGGTAACAGTCACCATGAAAGAGTCTGCTCTTTTTAATAGCCAAAAATAAAGAGACCAGAGACCAACAGTCGCTATCAATATCGGTCGTTTGATTTTGAATAGATAAAGAAAATCGCGCCCAAGACTGACACGCCAAGACACGCTACCTTTGCACACGCACCGCATCAAGACGGCGGCGAAGCGGCGCGCTGCGTGTGTTGTCTCTGGCTCTCTCCAATTCCACAAGGGCTAACACGTTCCACCTTATAAACTGGTGTAACTCCCTTAATCCCTCCATGTGGGACTAAACAGATTTACACCTAGCATTAATAGTAGGCCTAGGAATTTCATTTGATTAATTGCTAAATTAAATGGACCAAGCCCAATTAATCCAACAATACAGTGTAAGGATTTTTTTAGACGAAGGCAGCCTTTCCATTAGCTTATAGCAGAATACAATCACAACGCATAGTTTCTTTTTTTAAGTACATAACGGACGCATTCACACACACACACACCACATGCCTGCCCCCAACACACATATATGGATGCGACCTTAACACATATCTAATCTAGAGCGGAGTTTAGATCTCACGTAGTGTGGACACGTGTTTTAACCATTGAATAAACCTACGTGTGAGTGTGCTATTACAAAAAATCCCCACCCACTAAGGCGCCTGGGCTTGAAACCAAACGAGCTACACGCATGCCAACATCGCTAGCCACCCGAGCAAAGCTCGGCCCTCCACAACCCACAACGCATAGTTTCTTATGAAGGAAGGTGCTTCATTAGACCACGTACACTCAATGAATTGCAATATTTTGTTGGCACTAGCAGCTAGACTGCTACTATACGTACGTACATGTATACTTTAACACTCGTGCCCTTGGCTTTGTATCTTATCGGAGACTGAGGGGGTAAACCGGTGACTTGTTAGGGTACAGATGGTTCCCTGCCGTTGCGTCCCCGGCAGGAAAAGTAGGGGTCAACCTCCAATCCAATTAAACTTGACTAGGACTATATCTTCCACATATATATATATATATATATATATAGAGAGAGAGAGAGAGAGAGGACTATATCTTCAGAAAAGACAAGTCTACCATATCTACATGGTAGTCTCCCAAAGATCAGACAAGCAGAGGCTAATTGGGTCCAGCTCTTAGTGTATTGTCGCTATTAGGTGTACAAGAAAACAACTTGAGAAGATTGACAATCTCTGTACTTTAGTATTATTTTTTTATATAACAAACGGTGTTTCTAATGTAATTAAAATCTTATCCGATGGTAAGAATAAATTACCGACAAAAGGACGTGATTCCCGACAAGATGGTCGCTTGAAAATTTTGTTAGAGGATAACACCCTCGGCAATATACTGATAACTGTCAGAAAATGTTAAAATCCTATTAGTGTCTGGGATGAGACTAGAGGTGTCAACCGATCGGATCACGATTCACGAGCTTGGAAATTTGGAGAAAAGTAGGACCAAATTGGCCATGTATATAGCAGCGCCCTCACGGCAATGGTGATACCTAGAGAAAAATGTTGCCTGATCGAACAAACACGGTGACTAGGAAGCGTCTGATCAAGAGAGGAATAGACGTAGCCACGTAGGGCATAAGAGTTAGGAGATCAGCACGAGGTCCATTGACTAGTAAGCGTCTGATCAAGAGAGGAATAGACGTAGGGCATAGGAGTTAGGAGATCAGCACGAGGTCCATTGACATGCATGTTTATCCTCTTCTCGCAACGCCGGCCCTGTTCTTCTCCCTGCCCGCTCCTCCTTCCTTGCGTCTGTCCTCCTGCGCCGGCCACCTCCTCCCCGGCAACATCCTCCTCCACCCGCGGCCGCCCTCCTCCACCTCCCTCCTCCCGAGCCGCCGCCGCCTCCTCCCTCCACCTCCCGAGCCGCCCTCCCCCTCCTCCTCCCGTGCGTCCGTCCTCCCGCACCAGCCACCTCCTCCCCGGCAACCTCCTCCTCCACCCGCGAGGGCCGCGGCCGCCCTCCTCCACCTCCCTCCTCCCGAACCGCCACTGCCTCCTCCCTCCACCTCCCGAGCCGCCTCCCCTCCTCCCCGCAGCCGTCGGCCTCCCCCCTTCTCCCCGATTTCTTGGTTCCAATTGAAGGTTCGAGATGGCTGTTGCTTAAAGTTTCATTGTTCATTGGTCATTGAATTTAGTTTGATATCTTAGTAGTTACTAGTATTGCTTGAAGTTCCATTGTTCATTGGTCAGTATGTTGAATTTAGTTCATTGTGCTAGTTGCTTGAGGAACATCGGACAAGAATGGTGATTAGAATGTATGGCAATGGAGAATACCGATTGATTATGGTATTGCTTGTTATTTTTATCCATGAAAATGATGAATTGTGTTTGCTACTACTTGTTTCCTTGAAGTTCAATCCATGAACCCTATGGGATAGTGCTTGTATTTGTTTGTTCTATTTTGGTCTTAGCATAAATTGTTGTGATGTAGGGAAGTTGGGAGGCGAATTTTGCAATTTTGTGACGTGTTCTAAAATTACTTGCCTCCCTACATACTCTGAATGTGTCATA
Organism: Phyllostachys edulis; assembly: GCA_036346405.1. Taxonomy (NCBI): domain Eukaryota; kingdom Viridiplantae; phylum Streptophyta; class Magnoliopsida; order Poales; family Poaceae; genus Phyllostachys; species Phyllostachys edulis. The sequence goes on along the minus strand of CM070546.1, from coordinate 4,614,897 downwards.
CCTATTCTGAAATCTCTGTATTGCTCAGTCTATTAGTTGTAATGTTTGATGGCACAAGTCTTTATATGTTTTGTTGTCACCAGTTGTGCATGCTCTAATTTTTGCAATCATTTGACTGTGATTGCCCATGCTTTGTTACATAATAGGAGTTGTGCTGCAAGTTCAACTTTCTAAATCTGTTACCATGTAGGAGTGCGTACTTTTGATTGTGATTGGCATCTGGATTGAATTTTCTTAAGCAATGTTCTCTGATGATATGATATGATATGATTTGAACATGTTGTTGTAATGGAAAACATATAAGCAATTAGTGGATCAAGATTGGATATCTAGAATTTTAGATTATTGGATATCAAAATGAAATGAAATTTGTGTATGTTTGTATGTATGTTTTTCACTGGATGGACTGAAGAATAAAATGTAATGTTTATGATGCTAATCCTGCTGCTATGGTTGTAAAACTAAGTTGTCGAATTGTTTGTAAAGTGCACAGTTATAACATGTATACATAGTTCTGATTAGTATTCATACAATTCAATTTTTCATTTGATTGATCCAAGTACTGCATGCCTGTCTGTTTGCAAGCTTGTTTGTGTGTTGTCCATTGTATATGGTCTCTCTATGGGCAAATTTTAGTTTTATTTATGACATTGATTATCATTATAAGTACTTGATGTTGTTTCATTAAGACATTAACAGACTTAAACAAAGTGCCTAATACTGCCGATGCCAGTCCCAAGCCCGGAAAAAAGTGGAGAGGGCATTAGTTGGTTGTAATAATTATTTGTTGTAATAAATATTTATTGTAATAATTATCGTTAAATACGTTAATTCTTGATTCACATGGTGGAGAAATTCGTGCAACATGCTTCAATTCGGTGCTTGATCAGTTTTATGACCTAATTGAGGTTGGCAAGATATACTTGATATCTAGAGAATCAGTGAAACTTGCTCGGAAGTAGTTTACAATGACTATGAAGTAACTCTGGATGCATCAATATCTATAGAAATTTGTTCGGTTACTCTTATTGTAATTATATCTATTAATACATGTTTCTCTTAATGTCAATGCCTTGTCAATTGTGTTAGTCGTTGTTAATAGTTGTCAATTGTTGTTAAATATCGTTAAATATTGTTAAATATCGATAAATATCGTTAACAAAGCCATAAATGCAAAGCTTGACTCACGGTACGTCTCTGCACGAACGGACGTTTCCCCCTAGCGCACAGCAGCACAGACGCAGGCGCAACAGAATAGACCTACACGTAGCCAAATGGGCCGGCGACACGGAGGCACGAGTGCGGCGTTGGGCGACGGAAAACATGGCTAGCGATGCGGCCCACGGATCGCGCCTCAATAGCAGAGGACTAACCAGCGAAGCGCTCCATCCCACCGGACGGACTCTGCGAACAGGAAGAAACGGGGCGCCTTTACTGTAACCGGACCAGGACAAAGCAAGGCGTGTTCCAGTAGATGGATAAGCGGCGAACGCGAGAGCACCTACCTAAGACGTTCAACGCGGGACCCAGAGTCACTGAGTACAGGGACCGATGAACGGAAGGGCCACCAGCAGTGGGCGGAAAGGCAAGCAGCACTGTAGCCTGTAGGCCGCTAAAGCTAAAGAGAACAGCTGCTCAGTAGGTGTGTAAGCAGTGAGGCGTTCTCTCGAGTGTGCGGAACGGCGGCAGGAAAAGGAACGGGCAAAAGAGACGTGAATGAAAGGCAGACGAAGAAAGCGAAGAAAAGTAGTGCGCGCCCGTACTCAGCGGGAAAACTCAGCGAGGAGGGGGCCCGGTGAACGCACGGACCACCACCAGAGACAGGAACGGGCAGGTTTCGTTGTGACGACGTACAGGCGGACGCCGCGAAGCAAACAGTGCCGAGAAGACCAGAATAGCGAGGCACAAGACCCCAGGCGAAAGCGCCTGCGGAAAGAAGCGAAAGCGCCAGCGCCAGCGGAAAGCACGAGTGACGCGTTCGAACGGGAAGCACTCGGGCGGACACGCGTACGAAAACGGACGGAGGCAACAACGATCGAACGGCGCACGAATTCCTACCGACGTAGACGGACGCTGGTGTTTTTTTTTAATGGCGCGGGGCTCGGATGCTGGTGTTTTTTTTGTCAAGCACGAACAAGGACCATCATCAGGTACAATATCGTAGATAAATTTATATTTTGCTATTTGTCTCTCTTCACATGAGTTTAATATTAACAATAGATAACTTAGTAGTATCAAAGTATATAAATTCGAATGTACAACACGTATAAAGTAGCAGTACATAAACATAATGATTAGACACTTGAAATAAAATGATATATTGTAATAGAGACCATGTATTGCTATATATAAAAGTTCATCATATGTGATTAAAAAGCTCTAATAAAAAAGATAGAAATCTAAGAAACTGTATGAACAAATCGGAACATCAGGGCCTTGATTAGGTGATTCTTAATGGTTACATTTTCATGATTCTTAATACTGGCGTCCCCGAGTGGTTGCATAGTATAAACATGTTATTAGAAAATTAAAGAAAGCCTGGCATATTAGATGAGAATACCGTTTACATAATTTTCCTGGCATGTAGAAGAAAATGCTCTTAGCCTGGTTTGTTTGACTTTGACCTTATCTTAAAAAGAAGCAAAAGTACTCCTTTTCAAAAAAAAAAAAAAAAAAAAGAAGGAGCATGAGTGTTCGAACTCTGAAATGTTGTTCAATTGGAGATCAAAACATTGAAGTGTAAAACTAATATTATACTGTTGGGAGAGACTATTTCCATTTAAGTGCCAAAATAACCCAAAAAAATATGAAAGCATCATTCACCTAGTCTTCATAAGAATCAAGTCAAATTTTCCCTAAACTGATCGCTAAACAAATAACCTAATTTCTTTCTTTCTATATGCTGCATACAGACGAACAATTAAGATTCTTCAACAGCAAGCAAACCCGTGTAACACAAAGAAATACATATCATTCAATCGAACCATGTTTGTAGTACAAAAATGATTGGAGTTCAGATTAGTAGAATCCCGTAGTCTGAATGCTTTGACTCTAACTATTCATCTATCTTTTTTGTGTTGTGAGTGCGTGTGTTGCCTCTAAGCTTGTGTCTGCATCCTGACATCATATCATGTCTTAAACATTTTCTGCTGCAAAGGAAGAAGCAACAGCACCTAAAACACAAAAAGAGCAAAGAGGTCATGGCGAATATATATATAGTGTTCTTTAGACTATAGAAACAACAACTCGCTAGTGTAGTCCATTACTATATAGATTCCATGTCTAGTACAAAGCCAAGTACCACAGGTAGCTGAAATTCACAATTATTATCTAAATCTAGTTAGGTAAATAACAAAATAACTTTTTATATTTAATTATAAAAGCTATTCTCATCATCAGAGGAATATAAGGCAAGGAAATCTATTTTACGAAGGTGGAATTATAAGCGATGGGTGGATATGACCCAATGTCAACAAATAATGCAAAGCCTCCCCGGTGTTGAGTTGTGGGCGCTTTTGACCTTCTTTCTACCGAGATTGATGCCACCGGAAGAACCCGACACACACTCTCAAGCTTGTTTGAGCATCCATCAACTTTTGGAGTCTTCCATCGCATTTTCGCGCCTCATTGGGGATTTAAATTGAATGAAGGCAATTTGCGATATGGTGCGTTGCCTCGTGAAGCTATGTGCATCGAGAATCTCACACCTTGGTCAAACTTCTTCCATGCCGTGACAAAGCCGATAGCTTCTTTGTTGTCTGATCCTTCAATTTATAAAGGGTATTACCATTCCCAAAAGCCAAACCGACATCATCCCAATCACTAGGTATTATTCTTGATCAAACATCGATAGCGGTTGTCTTTGCAACCAAATCTTGTTAGTGGTAAACAACTACAATCTCATCGATGGACAACTCTGTGCCACCGTCCATGAAACATCTGCTTAACAGAAGTTGTTAGGGAAATGTTTTATTTCTAAATCCAGCAGAATATTTTTAGAGATTGAGAAAGGTATAGTTGAGAAAGTTGAGAAATTTGGATCTGATGTTTCTTGGAGTAATGAATTCTTTGTATTGTCCACTGCCCCACAGGGTACTCAAAGAATTAAATAACTTGAATCTTCTTCATTGTATGAATATGTTGTTAGTAACTACAACGATGATAAGCCTTTGGATGTGGGCATAACTTGGAAGGTTCTAGTCATATGGTCTTGCACCCCTGCACCTTGTCATATAAGCAGATTTCTTATGGCCAGTGGGAATGAAAGAGGGTCGATTGCTATGTAATTAGTTAACTTTTCCTGATAATAAATGTCTAGGATGTCCAAAATACCATTCCTGCTCTCAAGAGTCCAAAAAAATGGCTATAAGTGAAATGATGTCTGAAGTGGTCATGAAACTTCATAACATCAAAAGAAATAGGAATGATTTTTAACCAGAACAAATAGCTATGCTAGACAGGAAATCGGACAACAAAAATATTGATGATGTTCTAGGCTAAGCAACAAATCCAGAACCAATCAGGTCAACACCATGGCTTACAAATGAATCTATTGCCCAAAATAGCATTCATGTTGTCAGGAGCTCTAGAAAATGGCTATAAGCGAAACAATGTCTATCGGGAGGAGCCAGTGGAGTGGCGGCACTTGAGCAAGACAGATGGCGGTGACACCTGGGCGAAGGGGAGCAGGAAGGAGGGGAGAGGGAGCCAGTGGAGCGGTGGCACCTAAGCAAGACAGAACAAATGGCTATAAGCGAAATGATGTCTGGAGTGGTCATGAAACTTCATAGCATCAAAAGAAATAGAAAGGATTTTTTACCAGGACAAATAGCTATGCTAGACAGGAAACCAAATGGCGTGGATGCTATTGTTGTGTGTGTGTGTGTGTGTGTGCACGTGCGCACACGCGCAGGGGAGGGGGAGGCGCCCATAAATTTTTGTGTGTTTTTCCCACCGATGCGGACCATCGCCAGGCGCAATGCCGTAGATAAGTTTATATTTAGATATGCGTCACTCCTCACATGAGTGTCATACAAACAACAGATAACCTAGCAATATAAAAGTATAAGAATCTAAATTAGCAGTAGATAAGTACAACGAATCAGGACCGAAAATAAAATGAATGATAAAGGAATTTGAAAGTGTGGGCACCTAAGCCGGTAGGTCCATCATCGTCATGGTAGTCTTATATGCCTGTGCAAAGGTAAATCCCAATATATCAAAACAAAAAAGGCCCATCCTACAAAAAGGAAAACAAATAGTTAAGTAACATTTATTTTACAGTGAAAAGAGGAGGATTAGAGACATTCACATTAGACTTTTCAGATATCTGAACCCTACAAAGTCTCACCTCCGGGCACAACCAACGAACCCACCATCCATCATCCACCAAACCCAATAAAAAAACACCAAGAGCCATGAATAACTAAAGCACATCAAAACAGCGTGGCACGCGCGGCTAGTGGCCCTTTCCATCAAATCATATTGCCAAAAAAAAGTTTCGTAAAAATAACCACCGAAAAGTTTGAAGTGACCATGTTTCTTTAGACTTACTCTACAGGCGACACATCATGAGGGCATTTAGAGAGACGATTTATAGATAAAACCATCTGTGATAGCTTATGTTTCATAGACGGTTTATATATAAAACCATCTGTGATAGTACATATCACAGACGGTTGGTATTTGGAACTGTCTGTGATAGCCTCTTCTTTACAAAATCTCCAAGCAGTGGCTGCTTTTGTCTTTAAAACCGGCTTCGTATATACATATATATATGTATATATATGTGTGTGTGCGTGTATGTGTGTGTGTGTGCGCGCGTGTGTGTGTATGTATACATATGTATGTGTGTGTGTGTGTGTGTGTGTGTGTGTGTGTGTGTGTGTGTGTGTGTGTGTGTGTATACGTAGTCCCTTGTTAGCTAACTCAATTCCTGAATTCAGCTAGCTAGCTCGGTCCTTGGCCGTTCATTTGAAACGTGTAGGTGAACCACGGCCTACTTCATAGCAAATCGTACACTCCAGTGTGTCAGACTCGACGAAGTAGGCTGTGTTTCACCTGAACGTTTAGGATGAATGCCCAATGAGCGAGCTAGCTAGCTGAATTCAGGCCTCAAGTTAGCTAACAAAGGCTACGAACTGTGTGTGTGTGTGTGTGTGTGTTTGAAGCCAGTTTTAAAGGCAAAAGCAGCCACTGCTTAGAGATTTTGTAGAGAAGCGATCAAGAATAGAGAAGAGGGGAGGCGGGCTCGGGGAGGAGGTGGCCACTGTTTGGAAAATTCTCACAAGGATTGAGTCAAAACTCTCATGGATAATACTTGAATACAAGTCCAGTGAAACATATAAAATATGTTGAAACAAATAATTAAGACTCAGATAATTACAATCACATTTCGCTCAAGTATTTTAATACTGAGCGGCAAATTTCTTCATACTAAATAAGAAGACCACAAACTTTTGTAAAAAGAACATGAATGGTAATACCATAACAATATATGGTAAGTTGACGATATCATGTTAGGATGTAAAAAAGAGTTTTCCTTAATGGTTAACTCTCTATCTATAAAGCAAATAAGAGCAGCAACCTGTAGAAACTCACCTCTATCCATGTACAAGTTCGTTTACATTCATATGTGCAAACTATGTGCAAGGATTTTGATTTCATAGATTCATAAGCTTTCATTCCAAAATTATTTATATACAGTTCATCCTATTGTCCCTAGAGATTCATTTCATATCTCATCAGTGAACACAACTAGTAACATTTGTAGTTTTCATGTCAAGTAGATAAGAGCAGCAACCTGTAGAAACTCACCTATATCCATGAAACACTTACATGCATGGTGTTATTTATCCTAAGAATAAATGCTGAACAGACTTACTATTAACAGACAACCATTTGTTAAGATCCTCTCCAGGAGGCAACCAAATTGCCTCCCTCGGATTGCCACTTCTTAAAGTTGCATCAATGTGTTTTTTCAGCAGCACACCCTGCATCATACGTATCGAAAACAAAAAAATGTCTTTATGAACATACCAGTAGTCACACCCAGACACAACCCCATTCCCTACCTCCAGATCCATCCATCCATCCATCTAGCCAGCAGTCACAGAGGGCAAGACAACAAGACAGCAAGGCCAAGGGTGTCCAAACCGACCATCAACTGACAAGCTAGTTAGGTAGCCCACATTGCAACTCGGTTCACATGAATACCAACAGCACAAACCAATAGATCTGTCTTACCTCGATCGACATCGCCGGTGTCGGTGGTGTGGTAGCTGAGGCTAAGGTCAGTGGAGCTAGATGTAGCTGGGGGAGGTCGGTGAGGTAGCCAGGGTCGCACACGCCGGGGGGAGGAGGAAGAAGGGAAGGCGCGCAGCGTCACTGTAGTTGTGGAACAACGGTGACACTGCACAAGACACTCTTATTGTACGAGTGTCTTGTATAGTGAACCGTGGTGTCAGAACCGTCGGCGACGGGAAGAATGGCGGCATCGGCGATGGGGTCACTCGGGTGGGGAGGGGAACGGACGAGAGTAAGGGCGCTGGGGAGTGATGAGTTAGAGCGCAAACCCTAGCGGGCTCCTACTAATAAAGAGACTTATCACAACCGGTTCTATTATAGAACCGTCAGTGATACTTATCACAGACGGTTCCACAATGGAACTGTCTGTGATATGGTCTCATATCACAGACGGTTCCACAATAGAACCGTCCGTGATATGGTGCTGTATCATAGGTGGTTCATTATGAAAACCGTCTGTGAAGTATCACAGACGGTTGTTTGTTGAAAACCGTCTATGATATTTCGAAATATCACAGACGGTTATTGTTAAGAACCGTCTGTGATACTTCACAGATGGTTTTCATAATGAACCGTCTGTGATATTACCTCTTTATATACGGTTTTTAGCGCAGCCAGTAACACAGACGGTCGCAAAACCAAAACCGTCTATGATTTCATGTAATACAGACGGTTTTGGTCAACCGTTTGTGATGAGGCGTCCAGTATTAGCCTTTCTGTAGTAGTGTGGAGCCGTGCGTGCCAGAGCCTCCCCTGCCTTGTCCGAATTGGCTTGCCCTTGTAGTAGTGCATTTAATCCTCTAAATCTTGGTCCTTAGGGTTATGTGTTGATTAGCATTAATTAAGCTGATGTTTAGTGCGGCTAAGGTTTCAATGCTAATTAAGTGGGTCCCGACATTAGTTAATGGGGTTGTTTAGTTCTGGTTCCATAGCAACCCAATGGCTTGTGGGCTCGAGGTAAGCTAATGACAGCCATTAACTCCCAAAATCTCTGTCTAGGGCTTAAGTGTTAGTTAATGCTTGGTTTAACTGCTATCTTAGAAAGCTAACATTTCGTGTGTTACCTACTGCTTTGACTGTTGTCTTAAGTGCCATCGGTTCTAATAGCGCGTGGACCCGTTTGTTGAAGCACCAAATAATTGTCTTTAGGGTATAGAAGTTAATGACTACCGGTTTAAATGTTGTTTGATTGATTGACATTTGGGACCTGAGGTGAATTAATGGATTAATCCTTGTTTTTTTTCTCTGTGTATCATTGACATGTGGGCCCGGTGTACAGTGTGCACCCGTGGACCACATGCATAGTGCATGTTGACCTCCGGTCCATGCACTGTACACATGGACCAGACCACTGTTTAGTGGGCCCCTCATGCCAGCAAAAGATTTTGGCTCTCCCTTTTTTTATTTTCTGGTTTTTATTTCAAAACCAAACTTCGGATGTCCCAATCGCCCTCGTTTTAAGTCTGACTCGAGTGAGTTTTGTTTCTAAAAATTTCTAAATTCAAGATCTTGCTAAGGGCAGAGGTTTTGTTTATTTTGGAGCTCATCTGATATTTCTCTTGTATTTATTTGTTTTGGTTGTTTGTTGTTTCTTTTTCTGGCACGACCATCCGAGTAGAGTTCGAGAACGCGGAAGGACCTCAGTTTGATCAAGCCCAAGAATATCAAGACCCTCTTGCCTTAAACACAGGCGAGTCAATGTTTTGATGATATTGAACCTACATTTTATGCAAATTATATTCTTTTAAAATATCAAATTGCATGCTTTAAATTCGATATGCAAATGTATGTCAAATGGTCTTAAGGTAGTTAAATACCAACTTGATAATTAAATAATATTACGCCATCCTTGACATTTGAAATACTTAATCATTGTCACCCTAGTAATTACGTTGTAACTATACTAGCTGTAGGTCGTACTTAAGTGACATGCTAGACTTGCTTAAGCACCGGGGTATTAAATACCCCAATCATCATCTTTTAATCATGAAAATAGATTTGAGCAGTCATTGGGGCAAATGACTGAAATGGTTGTGATAATTTGGTTTATACCTCTCAAACACCCTAATAACTTGCTAATACCACGTCTGGGTGGATGGTATGATGGATGGTATGGTGATGGGTGCTAATACAGCCCAAGAAATATTGGTTTGTGGTTGGTATATAGAATGGACTGCCTAGATAACCCTAAGGACTTAATCCTGTGATGGCCTCCCAATGTAAAACAGTGCAACTACAAGTCTATAATGGTGTCGACCTAGCCAAATAATTTGTATCCATCAGTACGGGTTGCACTAGGTAGATGACCTGCTACGCCGTGGACCTTCGTGGTTACAGGCAAGGGTGCACGACTTACAGATCTGTGTGAGCATAAGCTGTGAAGGCGTAAGAGGTGGTCTGGGTAAGGGTTGACGCAGGTGTGGGAGCGTAACCCTTCTCAGGTGAAACCTTAGTGGGTGTAACCAATACTAAGGGATGCCTTGTAAAGACCTTGTGGTGATCTCCCCTTGATTCACATGTCTAAGGAAGCGTGTGTACATATCAAGATGATTATCTCGTGTGGGTAAAGTGTATAGTCTCTGCAAAGTATAAACTGTTCGAACAGCCGTGTCTATGGTCAAAGACGGACATGGGAACTTACTAGAGTTAGTTCTATTTAAAAATCTTTTGTGGTGGGATGAAAAATATGGTAGACTCACCTAGCCCTGAGATTGAATTTTTCCTAGGTCGTCGAACTCAGTGGTGTTAATAAATGGGGATAGCCCTAATCAAAAGTAAGCATAAGGTGGAGGGAACCTCTGTTGTTATAAATATTGCACAATTAATCTCTTTAACAAAATGCAATTTGTTTAAAATGCTAAGTGATAGGAAATTTCTAATTATTGTAATTAAAAATGTTGCTTGAGCAAATAAAAGAACCCGAGTCATCCTTATTAAGCCTTGCATGTATATTACTGCATCTTGTGTGTTGGTTCGCGAACACGAAAGTTGTGCTCATCCTCGCTCTTTCCCCTAACCTTCAAAAGCTGTAGATCCCGAAAATTATGTGTACTACGAGGATCCAGACGTTGCAGGCCAAGAGCTGTTGAAGAGTAGTTTAGTCCGTAGTTGCTCTAATCTTGCCTCAGTCTAGTTGACTCAGTCGATACTCGTGTACCACCAATATTACCCAAGTCCTTCGATAATATCGGTTGCACATTGGTTTCTCCAGTCGCTTGCATGTGGAGAGACGTGTTCCGCTCCTTTTGCTTCCGTTGTCGCTTCCGCTACTTTTATAATGTAATCTTTTGGCCTGTTCGGCCTTTATTGTAAAACCTGACCCGATGCGGTCAATGTGGCTATGATGTTTGTAAATTAATATATGGTTCGGTTTACGACATGTATGAATTGATTTAGTGATATATCTGTGAGTACAATCTACTGATTCAGGGAATAACACAGTAATATTTTCAGAGGATTTGGATTTACGAATCCCGGTCCGACACTTATCCTGCTTATAAGTGCATTATTGCTTAATTTCCTTGGAATGCAATAGAGTAAACCGGTGACTTGTCTGGATTGAACAGCCCAAACTTCTTCTCCGTGGGGTCCCCCTGCTTCTGGTTCTCGTTGAATATGGCGAACACGTACACCTCCATCGGCCCAGGCTTCTTGGGCGTGCCCTGGCCAACATGGTTGATCAGGTTCTGATTGTACGCCTGCGCGTTCTCCACGGTGGCCCCCCTCCCGTCGGCCGACGGCCACCCGCTCTCCGACACGACCACGTCCACGTCCACGTTGCCCCCGTCGCTCACATTCTCCACTGCGGCGCGCACCGCGTCGACCATCGCGTCGAAGAGGTTCGTGTAGGTCAGCCCGTTCGGGTCATGCACCATCGTCGAGCTCGGCTGGAAGAGCGCGTAGTTGAGGTCGATGCCCTGGTCGTCCTTGTAGGCGAAGTAGGGGTACACGTTGGCGAGGAGCGGCGCGTTGGTGCTCGCCAAGAACTTCACGATGGGCTTCATGACGGAGGGGTTCTTGAACACGCCGTTGGAGGGCGGCGAGGAGTTGTCGATCGTGTCCATCTTGACCGCCGTCGATACCTTGATGCCGCCGAGGCCGGCGGACTGGAGGGCGTCGTGGACGTTCTGCATGGCCGGGAGGATGCTCGGCGCGGCGTCTGTCCCGGTGAGCTCGTTGCCGACGGCGATGTAGTTGATGTTGACGTCTGGGTAGTAGGGCCTGACGTTGTTCTGGACCCAGGACGCCGCGTTCGAGGCGCTCGCGTTGAGTTCACCGAGCTTGTCGTTGCCGACGTCGAGGATGAGGCCGATACCCGAGCCGCGCAGGGCGTCGAGGGCCTGATGGTCTGCGAAGTAGATGCGCATGTTGCTGATTCCCTTGGAACTGTAGAGCTGCACGACGTCGCTCGGCGAGGGGAGGTCGTCGCCGATGACCCCGTAGTTCACGCCAATGGATTGCACGGCTGCAGCATATACAAATGTACATGTTCAGTGAGCACTAACATACAGTACGCCTGCATTTGCGCACGGCCGGAGACATGAAACATTTGCTTCCTACGTCGAAGCTTAGGAACGTACTCGGAGGAACGGAGGCGAATGCTGCAATGAGCAATGCCGCTGCAAGCACGGGGGCAACGCCTTGCATAGCCATCTTCTTCCACGCCTCTGCGACTGTCTAGGTTGTTGATATTGCACTAGATGTATGTACCAAAAGGCAACACTGCTAATTTTATACTCGCTAGCTCCTGAGTGAAACTTCCAGGCAAATCAAACTGATGACCAGGATTGGTTCAAGGTACTATTGGTTACATACGGTTCTTGAGTTCTACTAGTCACAAAGACTAGGCAAGTTCGGTCAATTGATCAGAAACCTTGCCGTTTTATGTACGCTTGCATTGAACCTATACAAAAGGCACAGACAAACTGAGATCCTCAGATTGTTCATTTCGGGTGCAGTCGTCACCCCATAATCAAATATCACACAATTTTTTTCCCCAACCTCATTGAGAACGCGTGGATGCAGAGTTGCTGACCTGTGACGCGTGGATGCAGAGTTGCTGACCTGTGACCTCTATTAAGTCAAAAAAGGCGCAAACTTCGAAGACCGTTCGAACCAAATTTTCCAACGCCAACCTTGACTTGCCACTACGATCCATAACCCTGACACATGAAGCAGTTCATGGATATATCATAGAGCGAGTCTTATACGGCCGTTCTTCTCGATCACACACGTGGACATGCAAATTTGGAATTCCAGTCTCGCCACAGTATACAGTACATGGTGAAATTAGTAAAAGAGGCATATCGAAAGTTAACATGGGTAGTACTGAAATTTCAATGTGGGAATGGCCCTCGGTGAACTCAACTATGGTACAAGTAACAGAACAGACGAACGAAAATGAAAACAATGTGTTGTGCAGAAGAAATATCCTAGAAATACTAGATACAACAACTACGAAAGCACATAACAAGTTCGTAGGGCAGAAATCCACACCTTATGGAATCACAGTAGATAGTTATCTGCCTGGTGAGAACAGACGAACGAAAATGAAAACAATGTGTTGTGCAGAAGAAATATCCTAGAAACACTAGACACAACAACTACGAAAGCACATAACAAGTTCGTAGGGCAGAAATCCACACCTTATGGAATCACAGTAGATAGTTATCTGCCTGTGATGGGATCAAGAGAAGGCTAACAAACGATTAGCCTCTCTAAGGGCATCTCGAATAGTTTGAGATAACCTTGTCTCTAATATATGCTACATCATCTTTAGAGACAATATCTCCAATAGATAGTCTTTTGCACACTCTCCAACATTTATATTTTATAATTTTCCTTTGAAATAAGCCTAAATGTCAACTAGAGTAGATTAATGTATCATGTCTTATTTCACGTGCACGTAAAATTTTGTTGACATAGCGTAACTAAGAGACGATAAAAAATACACTATTGGAGGTGCCTCATCATACCTTAACTGCACTTCACGGAATAAGTAATAAATTAGCCATTTGAATGATGCCCGGGCTGTAACACGCAACTTTCTTCTGATTTTCCATATTTACTTGTATTGGTAGTGAACAAGGTGGAGATAAAATTTCCTTTTGAGAACCACTTTCCAGTGCCCTTCCTTTGTCACCTTTCAAAGAATTGGCTTCTCATGGTACTGCAGATCTCATCTGCCACCGAGGCCGATCCTAAACTTTAGTAGGCCCGGGTAAAGTACATAAAGGAGGTTCTTATCTAAATGAGTTAATTCTTTATTTACCATTGAAAGTTGGCAAATTTTTTAAAATGCCATCGAAAAATTGCTCATCCCTTACATGCCACTCATTCTCAACTTTAATCCCTTCTTTGCCACTCCGGTCAGTTGATCATGGATTTGACCATTGACTTGGACGCGAAAAGACGATTTTGCCCCTAAGTGAATTATTTAGGGATGAGATCTTTAAGGAATTGTTTGACATAGTAATATAGTTCCAAAAATTATGAAATTTTTATGAAAAGTTTCTGACATAGTGTAGATTATTCTGTAATTTTTATAGGCTTTTATTTGCAACATGTTTTTCTCCAAAAATCTTTAAATTTTTGGTTGTAACTGAAAGATTTTAGAGAAAAACATGTTGCAAATAAAACCTATAAAATTACAGAATAATACAAACTATGTCAGAAACTTTCTAAAAATTTCATAATTTTTGGAACTATAACTATGTTAAACAATTCCCTAAATATCTCAAAGATACTTAGGGCAAAATCGCTTTTTCTCGGCCCAAGTCAATCTGTCAAATCCACTAAACTGACCAGTGGCAAATAAGGGATTAAAGTTGAGAACGAGTGGCATATAAAGGATGAGCAATTTTTCAATGGCATTTTAGAGAGCTCGCCAACTTCTAATGGCAAATAAGGAATTAACTCTATCTAAATACTTACCAACCTCTAAAAAAATCTAAATACCTGTGAAAAAACATACCTTTACTCTCTTGAAAAAAAAACTTTACCACTGTCTATTATTTTATTAAACAAGGTTAAAAGGAGCTTCTACGTTCACTTTAAAATGGCTAGAAATTTCTACGTTAATCAAAAAAGAGAAATATAAATTATAGCTATATAGAAATACTGTCGATGTTTCAGAACCGAATTTACGTAAAGATTGTTTGATTTGGGGGGTCTCCAAGACTCAAATCACACAGAGAGAATGATACGGGGATTTTTATACAGGTTCGGGCCTTCTCTGGAGAGAATAACAACCCTACTCCTATGTGTATATATTGAGTATACTGGTTTACAAATCAAGAGAAAGACTCGAGTGTGATGTCTTGTGCTCCAGATTGCGTTGTCCCTCCCTTCTCCTGATGATCCTGCATGTCGGTGTTTTAGAACCGAGCTTACGTAAAGATTGTTTGATTCGGGGGTTCCTCTAGGCTCAAAATCACATAGGGATGGAGACACGGGGATTTTTATACAGATTTAAGCCTTCTCCTAGGAGAATAACAACTCTACTCCTATGTGTATGTATTGAGTATGCCGAATTACAAGATGGAGCAAAAGGCTAGAGTATTGTGCTCCTAATTGGCTTCTCTTTTTCTACTTGTCCTGATGATCCTGCCTTTTATACAGTCCCGGAGTGTACCGTTGTATCTCCAGTCTAAAGGCCGCCTTAATGTTCCAGATCGTGGAGCCGTTACTGGAGGTTGTTATGGGAGTAGTAACGTTCCCACGTTGCCAGGCGGTGATCACCATAACAAGGAGTCTAAATCGTGCCATTATTCCAGAGAATAACAGCGTAGTTTACTACCCTATATCCTTAAATATGATGCGGAAGATTCCCTGGTCGACTGGGCCCACATGTCTGTAAACCCTATCGAGTAGGAACTGATCGTAGAAGAGCTTACGACCACAGACTGATCGTAGTAAAACTTACGATCATGGTATAGTCGTAGACGGACTTACGACTATGGGGTAGTCGTAGGAAGACTTACAACTATGGGGAGGTCGTAGAATACCTTACGACCTCCAGGTTCTCCCTTATGAATAAGGGGTATACTCAAGGACCATATGACATCATTATTATCCATAATGTGAATTACAAATAAATAATTAAATGAGGATTATTATATCCTCGTCACCACCTTTTATACAGTCCTCGAAGTGGGCTACCGTTTCTTCAATTCAAAGGGCTCCTTAATGCTTGAGATGATGGAGCCGTTACTAGAGATTATTGTGGGAGTAGTAACATTCCCACGTCGCCAGGCAGTTATCACCAGGACAGAGAGTTAAATCGTGCCATTATCCTTGGGAATAATAGCGCAATTAACTGTCCATATCCTCAGTTATGGTGCAGAAGATTCCATGATCGACTAGGCCCACATGTCTATAAGCCTTATCGACTAGGGATTAGTCATAGGAGAGCTTATGACCAGGTGGTGGTCGTAGTAAAACTTACGACCACAGGCTGATTGTAGAAGGACTTACGATCATGGGATAGTCGTACAAGGACTTACGACCATGGGATAGTCATAGAAGGACTTACAACTATGGGGTGGTCGTAGAAGAACTTACGACCTCCAGCTTCTCCCTTATGAACATTAAGGGGTATACTCAAGAACCATATGATGGTATTATTATCCATAATATGAATTCAGATAAATAATTAAATTAGGATTATTAGATCCTCGTCAAATACCAATCTATTTTTGAACACAAACATATGTATTTTAGTATCTAGCCGCGCAATTGCGCGAGACAATTCGGCTAGTTTATATTATAATATAGTTATAGTCCTTCCAACTAAGAATTACCAATTCTCGCAAAAATAAATAAATAAATTACCAATATTTTTAACTTATAGTAATTAGATATAATGTGATTGTTAATTTATATTACGATATATTTGTATGAATTGTGAAAGTATCGAGAATATCTTAGTGTACTATTTTACGTGACTAGATCATCATATATGTTTTTCTCCAGAGAAAAGATCATCATATATATATTTTGAAATAAAAAGTAAACAAAAAATGGAACATCTATAGAGTAAATAGAGTTAGCAACCTGCTTTTTTTTGTCTGAAACGAATATACGCTAATACACAGCCCTATACATATCTACATACTATAAATATACACGAGATGAGGGGGCCCTATGGACCATGGCCATGGGCAGTCGCCCCTCATGCTATTGCATAGGAACGACCCTGTCTGCCACATCAGCATTTTCCACTAGGAATTTCTCAGCTTCTGCCTTGTTTGCCAAGAACTCATCGTTGATCCAATACCCTCAACCCTTCCTTCACAATAACTCCAAGAGAAGAAGTCATCTCCAGGATCTCTAATTCGTAGCAAATCCCCTACGACAATGCCAAAGATCACCGAAGACAACTGATGTGTGGAAGGCTTGAGCGGAAGGCTTTAAAGAGTAGAAACTGCCCGTACTACTGCAAAGAATAATCTCAGTTCGGGTGGGGAGATCCTTCATAGATAAACCAAAGGGATCAAATTTGATGGAACAATTATTGTCATTAGTAAAACAAGGGACATACACTATATTTTTTATGAGATTAGGCGCATACACTAGATTTTTTATGAGATTAAGCGCAACAAGGATGTTTCTAAGATGAAGCTATTTGGAAAGGGATGGAACACAAAGCTAGCCAATGCAAGTGGCTGGGATAAAAGAACCATAGCGAACAATGATAGAACCAGAAGAAGATATGGAAAAGAAAGAGATAAAGTTACCGGCATCCAGTGTCATGTGAGAGGTGGCCCCGGAGTCCATGTACCAGTGTTGGTTAGCTGGTGGTGCCATGTTGTTGAGTGCATGAACTAGCAAAGATTGACCCCATGCCAGTGAAGGTGTTGTAGAAGGAGGCGGCGTGAAGAACAGAGATGGTGGTGGGGCGAACGCAGTGTACGCTTGCGAAGAGGCCTACCGGCAAGGGGCAGCAAGAGTTGGAGAGCATTAGGGGTTGGTTCAAGGCTGCGACCAGCCTTGGACAGTGCCAGTCCATGGGTTGAAGGCCCACGGGTACGTCGGCATCGTTGGAATGCCCGCTTGTTGTAGCTACAAACTAGACAGTAGAGAAGGGGGATCCTCGGGCTCCCTACAATGCGAAGGGGGAAACCTCGAAGGTCCTCAGAGATGGGGAAACGATATTAAGGTGTATTGAATGTGTCTTTATTGCTCCAAAAAGTCCCCTTTTTCGACAAGGGGAAATGATCTATTTATAGTGTTATATCCAGAGTACAAGGGATTACAATTCTACCCCTAAAAGGTCCTATGTCTATAGGGACTTCAGAGTCCTTGCGCCTCCATAGGTGTAGCCTTCGATACATGGTAGACCTTCATGGGCTTAATCCACCACGCCTATACTCCCGGTCCATGAGTCGCCTTGACCTTGTTCGCTCCATGCGAGGCAGACTTGAAGCGAAGGCTCCCTGGACCCCCTTTGCTCCATGCGAGGTGGTCTAGGGCGAGGGCCCTCAGGACTCCTTCGCTCTCATGTGTGTTGTACTCTTCTATTGAGGCTGCCTTCGGCGGCCTTTTTGTACCTTCGGACTCTGCGAAGAGGTACCTAGTACCCTTTGACTTGGTTAAGGTGCACCCCTGGCTTGGTGTCTTAGCCAAATCGCTAGGGCCGATGGGCCATCCCTACGACACCGCCGAGTTGCCATTAATGTTGTTGTCACTACTGGTGTTGTTTACACACCCCTTGTTGCGATTTCCACAGTTCCCAATGCATCCACTAGAGTTCCCACGATTGCCTCAGTCACCACAATCCTGCCCACCAGTGCTGTTGTGGACATCGACCCAATCAGTACGATCGGAGCTGCGATTCGCAACATCCTTATTAGAGGAGGGCAGTGGTGGCAGTGTTCTTGGTGTTGATCTTTTTGTCCTTCAAGAGCAACATGGAACAAGTTTGGATGAAGGTGGGAAAAGGGGTTTGCAGTGGAACTATGGTGACGATTTTCGAGTAGTCTTCATGCAAGCCACGCATGCGGTTCAGAACAAGCGTCTCGTTGGAGATGGGTTTGCCGGTATCAGTTAGGGCATCGTCCAAGGTCTTCATCTTTGCATAGTATTCCGTGATTGCAATGTCGCCCTGGACAAGACTACGGAATTCAACTTCGATTTGGATGGCCCGAGCTTTCTTGTTGTCGCGGAACAAGTTCTCAACGGCTTCCCACACCGATTGAGCAAAAGAGCCGGGTTGCATCACACTGTCGAAGATCTCCATGGGTATAAACCCATATATCCATGAGAGGACGGTGAATTTTTCTCACTTCCATGTGTCATCGCTGGATGTAGCTCCGGAGCCATCAACATGTCTCTTGAGAGAGTACTTGGCATAGTTCGAGGCTTGAAGGTCGAGGATGATCAGTACATGAGTTTTAATGCTAGCAACTTGTACCGCCTAAGTGGAGAGCGATAGGGAAGGAGCCATCGACGCGGTTTCATGAGAGACTTCAGCAGTGGCAGTAGCTATAGTAATTACATGTAACATTCTGATTTTCTAAATCCTTTTTAAAATGTGTAAAATAAATTAAAACTATTTACTTTAATGAGAATTCAAGTTTGGTTCTGTTAGAGAGGTTTGAGTTGTTGGTATCTCTTCCTAGTATGCTTGGCAGATCCTCCCTTCAGTTTATCTTTTTCGGGCTATGTAGGTTTAGACCCTCTCTGTGGCCTAGACCTTCCCAGGGGTTCTTAAGGTTAGACCTCCCTTGAGGCTTGGACCTTTTCTCACCTGGACGTATCCTTACGTCCGGGCCTTTCCTTTGAGTTTGGTCACTCGGACCTCTTTGTTGGTTCGAATCTCTTTGGAATAAGACCTCTTTTCTGTTCAGACTTCTCTTCAGTCTAGACTTCTTGTTGCCTGGGCACCTTTCTAGGCCCAGACCTCTTTTCATTAGGACCTCCATGCATTCGGTGGACCTCTTATGTGTGCCTTGACTCTCGAGTTCATTTGAACCCCTTGGCATTTCTTCTTGGCCGAATGGACCTCCTTAGGGTTCATTCTAACCACCACGGTTTTGGTCTCACCCAAGAGGTTGGAATCTCCTTTGAGTTGCCTTGACTCACGAACTTCTGTTGGACCACCTTTTGTGAATCTCCCCGTGGGATCCCTCTCCTTCTCGGAACTCCTTTGCCTGGACCTCTTCTTGCATTGGATCTAACGGTTTGGACCTCTCCTCACTTCCGATCCAAAGGCCCAGACCTCCCCTGCACGTTTGATCTTGGCTGTTGGACCTCCCTCTCGGAGATCCAACTGCCCGGACCTCAACCTGCCTTTAATCCCAACCACGGGATCTCTTTGTAGTTCTCTGGACCTCATGTCCAAGACCTCTCAAGTGGCCTTTTAACTTGGCCTGGACTTTCTCGCCAGACCTCCTTGATGAGATCCTAACCGTCGGGATCTCCTTTGTTGATCTGACCGTCGGGACCTCCCTGTATGTCTCGGACCTCCTCAACCTTCAGACCTCCTTGAGCCGCGGGACCTCCTTTGATGAAGTCTGGTTGTCAGAACCTTAGTCACGTGGACCTCCTCCATGTGTATTTGGACCTCCCATGTTCGGACCTCCTTTGTGTATATCAGGACCTCTTAGCCGGGACCTCCTCGAGGACCTCTCTGTGGGCAAGACCTCCCCTTTGACCCATTGTTTCTAAATTGGTGGCCCCTTGCCGGTCTTAATCATCTCATTTCCTCATACGTTATTATATTGAGCATTTAATGCGTGTCTTGTCACATTAAATGCATCCATATACGTGGTGTTTTACTGAATTGGGTCACTTAGCCGTACCACGACATTTTCTTTGTTCCTTCCCATAGCAACATACATTGTCCTTCCTCGTACCTTTTGCCCGAATGGTAGTGACACCGCCTTGCCACTACCTACCTTTGACCCATTTCTATACTTATCACAGACACGTATATTTCTAGTTTTCTTCACCACCTTGACTACAATTAGGCCGAGAATTTCTACTACATCACCTTTCTCCACTCTGTTATCTTGGCTCTCGTCGGTGGCTCCCGGGGAAACCTTGTCGCCCACAACCTCCCCTCCATCCACGGTTTCTTCTTGTCCTGGTAAGTCCTGGCGATCTCCTCCACTTTCGTTTTTACTCTTGCCTTGAGCTGGTCGTGTCCATCTCGGGACCTCCTCTGTGGACTCCTTTTGGGTTTCTATGGTTTTGTGTGAGGACCTCATCTCGGGCTTTACGCAAGAATCATTTCTCGAGACTTCTCGTTCTCTTGCTTGAATCACTCCTTTGGGGTCTTTTGCTAAAGACCACCTCCTCTGTAGCTTGGACCTCCTCCAAAAGAACCGTTCTAAAGATATAGACCTCTTACATTGATTATGTTTTGGACTCCCTCAGGATTCTTTTGGTTTTCTTGTTGTTCTCAATTGGTTCTTTATTTGAGTTTCCCTTGAATTTGCTCCTTTACCCGTGTAGATTGCGAAGACTCCAAGGAGTCTGAGTGCACAGAAGAGGAAGATTCTCAGGACAGTGAGCAAGGCAAGTTGCACTCTTGATCATATTGCACCCAATAATTCAATCTATTTATGTTCAATTTCAAAGTTTAATGCATGCCTATCTTTACCCAGTTATTTCAATACCTGTTTTAAATTCATAGTTATACCTACTTCCTTGGTATGGCCACTGTTGACTTTGGACTGAACTCATTGTCACCTTTAGATCAAACTTGGGTCATGCAATAGTGTGAACCAAAACCATTTGAAAAAAACCGGTGCTTAGTCAAGCTTAGACCAAAAGTATTGATTTGGGGAAATCTTTACCAACATAACCAAATATTGCTTAAAATGTTTTACCATGACATTGGGTTGTCATGGAAGGATGAAAATATTCTTTGGGGAAGCAAGGAAAATGAAAATGGATTGGGATGGGGCGAATTGGTTGGCTTGGTTGGTGCAAGTTTATGCAGGATCGTGCCTTTATAGTAGATCGATGCCCTTGGGTTTGTGGAAGTCGCCCTAGTCATGTGAGAACCGGTCTTTGAGCGACCAATGCCAAGCCTATAATGGGCTATGCCACAATCGTGCAACCACATGTCTCGAGAATGGGGCGTGGGACTGGTGAGTAATTTGCAAAACTCCATCATATCTTTGCTCCATTGGAGGTGTAGGAAGTCTTGTAAGGCCGATGGTCCTTTATGACCCTCTTGTTCCCCTTGGTGCAAGAGGGGCTTCTATTTGGATTCTTTGTCCATAGGGGTGAAACCTTAGCAAGGAAAGGTGTGGTGGAGCAATGCATTGTAAATGCCTTGTCATGAGCTCTAGACCTCTTACCTTTGGTAGTGAGAGGTGGCATTGACGGATCTTAGGATAAACTAGAGAAATCATGTCATATGGGTAAAGTGTACAACCTCTGCAGAGTTAAATCTATTGAATAGCCGTGTCCACGGTCATGGGCGTCTTGGCAAAGGCTACTCGAGTTAGATGTTGATTTTGGGAATTTTGAAATGTTTTCAAATCTGTTTTGGGATTGCTATCCCATGGGTTTGGGCGAGGCTTTGTTGTCGGGAGGTATCCTTCACCAACTTGTTGAGGAATGTTATCCAACTGAAAAATTGCTTTGATAAAATGAATTTTATCTATTTAAAGACACCTTTGGAACTTAGTAATGGTAGTTGAAAGAAAAATTGGCTTTGTGCAAATTAACCATAATATGCCATCCTTTGGTTATCCATATATGCATGTCATTCTGCTAATCCACGGGTGTAACTTGCGAGCACGGTTGTTGTGCTCACTCTTGCTCATTACAATCTTTGCCAGGAGAAGACCTTGGCAGTGAAGAAGATCAAAGCGAATAGGTTGTGCCTTCCAGTCAGCTGCCTGTGGTGTGCTGATGGACCCTGTGACCTTTTGTTCTTTTGCTCTTTTGTATATGTGTTGGGCCCAAGGCCACTGTGTAACAACTCTGTAAATATTTTGCTTAAATAAAAATACGTTCTGGATGTCACCACCATTGTATTATTTCTGTGAAGAGCTAGCCATGATCCTTGGGACTAGCTCGGGATTCACAGGGAACCCTGGAGCAAGCACGGACCTTCATGTCCTCACAATGGGATGAACGTGTGAGGCTCTGAGGGGGTCTCGGACCTCCACGACCTCCTCTGGAGGGTCGTGGGTGGTCTTGGGGTGTCCTCAGACCTCCTCGTTTTTCCCTGACTGTGGTCGTGACAGGCCGTGGGTGCTCCCTGGCTCCAAGACTCTCTCTCGGGTCATGTTCTCCTGGACCTCCAGGAGGTCCTGCTGGATCTCCTGGGAGGCTCTGGGTGGACTGGCCGAGAGGTCCTTTGTGGACCTCCTGAGAGGTCCTGATGGACTTTCCAGTAGGTCTTGGAGGACCTCTCGGGTGTCCTAGAGTTGGGTCGTTACATTACAGTGGTTGCGGCAGCTTCCACGGCGACGGCGACAACAGTTGCATCATGAGGGTTGGCAGCAGTGGCAGCAGTAGAGGCTGCTGCAACGGCGGTTGTGATGATGGACGCAGCCTAGTGCCGAAGAGGTTGTTCATGGTGATTGCTATTGTGGTCATGTGCAGAGGATGTACTGCTATTGCGTCGCGTGCAGATGACGTCGTCCAGATGGCGAAGTTGCGTTGCGTGCTGAAGGCGTCGAAGGACCGATGCATCCAAGTCGTGTCGCATACGTGCTCGCTGCGGGGTCACGTCGCGTATGTGCTCAGTGCAGGGTCGCGTCAGGAATTGGGACATCGAGGCAGGCGGGAAGTCGTGCGCCAGGAGGACTCAAGGCAGGAGTTGCGCACCAGGTCGACGAATAAGGATCGAGCGGATGCCTTTCATCAAACATATAGCTCTGATACCATGAAAGTGAGGATGCAAATCACAGCGCCTCGATTGATTGTATTCCTCAGTATATATAGATTACATGTACATGAGACAATGACTGTTACGACAAGTAATCGTTAGACTGCTCCTAATGGGCAGTATCTTAGTGTAATTTCTTTAGTGCATGAGAAGTGTTAGGATACTATCTTCCCAATGCATGGTTTCTTATGGTGTAGTATCTTAGGCTATTTCATTTAATTACATGCATGATCTTTACTAGTATTTGAGCATTGTGGTCTATTTGTGACATGTACTAAAACATTGTGGCCTATTTGTGGCCTATTTGAGCACCGTACGGGATCGATCACAATAAATTTTATGCGTTGGATTTCAAAACCGAACCGGTATCTAGTTTAGATACTAGAGTACCATATCTTTTCATTAACTATGGTGTCACATTATCATTTTGCTTACATAACCGGTTTAAGATACCAGTCAGGGTGGAGCACTGAGAGCAACCTTACAAACGAGGAATGAACCAACCTCCGCTTACCATTCCTTGTCCGGCACGCCATCTGTTCACAGTCCGACACGAATACGCTGCCGTCTATACGGCAGGCTCGGTGGCCGTGTGTGTCATGCAATGAGCCTGAGACTTCTTCTCTAACACAGAGTACTGGCTCGTCAACAACCCCACGGCTAGAATATAAGCCTTGTCATGGATCCCCATGCCATTCTTGTTGAAGTGGGTAAAGACGAACTCAATGCCTGCCCTTTCCTTTGCAACCGCCGAGATCAAGATCGCCAGCACAAGGACGCCTACCATTAATTGTTCAGACAGGTGAAATCAATGAACGGATGTCCGGGGTTCAGACTTCAGATCTTGACAGTGGCCAGGACCAGGATTGGACCGTCGTCCATACCTACAAAATTCCCGATGGCCCCAAGTTGGCCAAACAAAGAGAGCCACTGGATAGGGAGGCTGTTGATGATGCCATGGAGGATTAGAATGACACCATAAATTGCCAAGACGACGTACTTGGAGGCCATGTAGCCGGCCGCCACCATTGGCTCCTCCTGTGCTAACCAAGATCACTTGGAGCAGCTGCGCCAGCGAGAAGTCCACGCCCGTGATAGCAGCCTACTACGACAGCTCAAGAGACGTGTCAGCAATGTGTGACAAGTAACTTATTGCTGAATTTTTGGCCGTATTCACACCTTTTTACCTTGTATTTACAGAAATAGTCATCGCAGTTTTTTTTTTGGCAAAAATAGTCCCCTACCGCACGATCACCGTGCGACAGACCCTCCCCGCCCGCCACGTACCCCGTTGACGTACAACTACCGTGCGGTGATGATCCCTGCCCACCGCGTACCCCGTCCTCGTCTGCCTACGTTCACCTGCCATCTTGGAGTAGCAAGTCGCTTAACGGTTGAGCGTTGAGCGACACATAAACTAGTGCTAGTGAATGTGGAATGTGTCATTCAACGGTTGAGCAAATAACACAAGTCGCTCAACCGTTGAGCGACTTGTTACAGTGGTTGCCGCACAATAGCCGTGCGGCATCGTTGCCGCATAGTGGCCATGTGACAATGGGGTATATGGCGGGCAGAGAGGGCCTACCGCACAGTCATGCGGCAGAAGGACATTTTGCCAAAAAAAATTCCGTAGACGGCCACTCTTGCTAATACGAGGTGAAAAAAAATACCATTTCAGAAAGAAGAAAAAAACTCCTTATTGTTCGAGAAGTACAGTCCAATGATGCCAGAAGGACAATCCGATCGACGCCGACATCCCAGCTTGACTAGCCAGCGTATGTGTCCCAACTCCCACGAGTTGAACCTGTAGAACAGAAACATGTATAAGACAAAATTCAGACTTGCAAAGTTGAAAGAACATATGTGGACGTTCATTATCATTGAGCCAAGCAAATAATAAACAGTATTTAGATTCAGAAAAACCTAAAGACACAATGCAAGATAACCAAATCAAACGAACAAGATTTTTCAAGACGGCGCGATCTCTTGGCAAGAAATTAATTAAGAATGCGTGCCAATACAAATACATAGAGGTGGGTAAAAATACTGAAATTGATATACACACACGTACCATCCAGTGACCCAGGAAGCAAGGGAAGCCCATTCCTTGCCTGCAAGCTTGGCGCTCCAGTAGTAGGGCCCGTGGGAGGTCGGGTACGGCGAGCAGATTTCAGCCATGGACAAGGCGATGCAGCCGTTGAAGGTGGCCACCACGAGCCACCCGAGCGTCATGGACACCAGCCCGCTGTAGCGCGGCCCGGTGTTGTACGCCGTCGTCACCCCCATCAGCACGGAGATGTTGGCGAAGGAGAAGGCAAAGTTCGACAGGACACTAAGCCACAGTCCAGTCCAACAATCCACATGTCAAAGCTGTGAATTAGCAAGTGCATGCATACTAGCGAATTAAGGCTAATGATACTAGTGAATTAAGGCTAATGAGAAACGAAACAAAGCACATGTAAACAAAGCACATGTGTGTATGTACGTACGAGAGGCCGCGCGCTTGAGCTCCTACTTGTAGCCGAGCTGGTGCAGCCGGTGAAAGGATACTAGCTAGCAATTTTAAAAATTTTACCACGTAAACCAGAAAGTCACGCAAGGAAGAGATCATATATCATTATCACTAAACGCACGGTGCAGAGGAAGAAGAGTTAGAGCAGCTTGATCCAACGCCGAGCGCGTCGATATAGTGGTCGTAGTCGATCGTCCAACGTCCTCAGCGCCGATCGTCTCCTCCAGCAACATATGACGTTCCTTGTATAGATCGTGTATCGTCCTCATCAGCGTAGCAGCAACCGCAGTAGCGCCTCTACGGTATCAACAAGTCTAGTGATAGAACGCCATACGCCGATGTGCTAGCATCAATGCGCACGGCAGGGCCTTCGGGAAGATGGCTGCTAGGGTTTCGATCAAGCAACTCTTACATACCAACAGCCACATACATCCCCTTATAAAGAGCTCATAATGGATCCTATCCGAACTTGTTTGGTTCAACCCGTTAAGTGTGTGACTCTGTAGGTTCATACGTAATCGGTGTGATTCGAAAACTCTTTTCTGACCACGAGTCATTAATGGTTTCTAATAGAACATAACGATTCCCAAACACACATAAATATTATACTGAACGAACCTTATGCAATATGATATGCGACTAGGTCCTTATCACCTACAACCAACTCATATCTCCATATGACCAGTTCCTATTTAGTCACGACCAGTTCGTAACTCCTTACGAGCAGTTCGTGATCATGTTCGACTAGTTTACGACTAGTTCGTATCTCCATACGACCAGTTCATATATAGTCAGACTGAATGATATGCTTGCGTATTCTCCCTTTGCCTCACGATATCTAGTTGAACTCCATGTGAGATATATTGTCATCCATGGACTGTTCAATACTTTCTCGATTAAGTGACGAATAACTTCATGTGTTCGACTCTTCAATCACTAGTGGTATGGGCATGCGCTTTTTTTATCCGACCACATCGAGGGGCCAGAGATATCTCTCATGTTATGTTATGACACTACTACAAAAATGCTAATACTGGACGCCTCATCACAGACAGTTGATCAAAACCGTCTGTATTAAATACAATCACATACGGTTTTGGTTTAGCGACTGTCTGTGTTACTAGCTGTGCTAAAAGCCGTCTATGAAGAAGTAATATCATAGACGGTTCATATTGAAAACCATCTGCTTGGAGGCATATATAGATAGTTTCTAGCTAGTTTAACTTTGTAACTTTATTCTTTTTTTCCCATTCGGAGGGGACGTTGTGAAATCTTTTGGTTTCCCTTTCCTATAATGTGTTTGCCATCAGAATTTTAATTGGATTTTTGTTGTCTTGCTATAGGTTGCATATGGAAACTACTGTCAAGAAATTGATTGGTTTGGCTCAAAATCTGATTTTTTTTCAATAAAAAAACTATCACAGACGGTTCTAAATAAGAACCGTCTGTGATAAGTATTATCCTGAGCAGTTACGATAGCTTTTTCACGAGCGGTTCAAAAAGCATGCGTGATGATCTCATGTCATCACTGACCCATAAAGTCAGACGGCTCACGAAACCGTTTGTGATGATATTTTTGAACCGTATGTGAAGACCTTTTCTATAGTAGTGAGAGTAGCAAATCACATATCCGACCAGTCACATCCCTCCGCATGTTTCATAGCATACCCGAAAGCTACATTTATAACTACCCAGTTACGAAGTAGCGTTTGTTAATCCCTAAGTATACTATTACACATGTAGAAAACCATGCTAATCTCAAGTCTAAGAATTATACATCATCATTGCTTGAGACCAACTGATGACACATCAAATCATAACAATATCAATGATGTCTCAAGGTGAGTCAATCCAACACTAAGTTCTCTAATATGTGTTCATATTATTGATTTGATATCTCTATATTCATGGCCAGTGAAAGATGGTCATCAATCAATATTTGTGCTGATCGATAAGTCACTAGTGTTCTGACCAGTGACATCCGACTAGAGATATATTTAGAATGACATCATATAAGTTAAAGAGTCTCACCAACAAGTTACATACTTGTTAATCTTTATAAATGATAATTCATCCAAGGAACATAATAACATTTATTCTATAACTCATAAATATATATAAACATGATACAATCATCTCTATAATTATCTCTGAAGCATATCACCAGTAGCGATCGGCCTCATGGGCCATAGATCTCTCTAGCTCCTCGTCCTCTCTACCTTCGGAGGTTACCACTCTCCGGCCGGTTTACATGTTCAGTGGTAATTGGGTGCTAGTAAGCTTCCTACAAATTAACAAACGCGTACAAGTCTTAATCTGATGCCCCAGGGGTCAACATAGTGATTGGAAATCTTCAGCATTCGATCGGTTATGTTTCTGTCAAGATCTGCTCTCATGTCACTCGCCATATGTTTGACTAAAGACCTGAAGGGGATATAATATATTACTCATGCTACTTTGTACGTACTGTGGTTTTGTACCTAAGAATTGAATGATGTTTGATACTCCCTCCAATCCTCCGGCCACAAAAGTAAATTATTTTTCATTTTTTAAAGTCAATAAAATGCTACTTTAACTAATAAATTTTCTCATCATATTTTTTAGATAAAATTTATAAAAGTGCAATGTTGTGAAAATATTTTTCGTAATAAATTTACTCGTACTATTTTCGTACATATAAACTACATATTTTATATATGAATCCTTGGTCAAAATTGATACAATTCGGAAGTTCCCATTTTAGGGTGAACCGGGAGCAGTAGCGGATCTAGGCCTCGGGCTTCTGGGGCAACGGCCCGAGACCTAGGTTAAAAACACCATGTGACACTGTTGATAATAGGCTAGATTCATCGTGTTAAAAGAAACTCAGGCTTAATCTCTAGCAGGCCGGTCTGAGGCTTATCGGTGGGCTGGCTACGCCCCTGACCGGAGTATGCAACATTGGGCAAACTACGTGATTGCTGGCTTCACGTCATCATTGGGCAACCTATATGGTTATATGGTAAGTTGGTCAATGGCCTAATGGCGTACGCAACGTAATATTCCGATTCACCGGGTCGGATAACATTGGAAAATTCGTTTTCAGTTGATTGCGTCTCCTTTTTCGTGTGTGCGCGCGCTGACAAGGAGGAGCCAAGTGAAGCTATTGCTCATCTGTGCGCGTTCGCTTGCTGTGTATCATCAAATGGCACGCCAATCTGAATACACGTATCATTTTGTTTTCGAAATACTAGAGAGTTCTTGTAGTCCTGGCTCATGCACTACTATGATTTAATGCCATTTATGTAGAAAATTGAAACAGGTCAAACAGAGATGAAAGAAAGGACTCGCACTGGGCCGCGCAGCGTGGCAGGCGTGAGCATTTCTCGCCGATGCCATCCTGCTGGTGTGGCAGCGCGCGCCTGTACATGAGCCTTGGTACTTCGCTCGCGCGTTTGTCAAGTCGCGGCCGTGTAACCTGCTCCTAGTCCTCTCAACCGCGCCAGGCCGTCAGCGAGGTGCGAGCCGCCGAGCCTTACTGAGCCCCAAGATGGGCTAGCCGCGCGTGCTCCAGGCTTCAAGTACACCGCGCGTGTCCCGTGTCGCGCAGCGTGTGCCTCGGCCGTAGGCAGACTTAGGGCTGTAGTACGTTATTTTAAAAATACGGTTTGGTATTAGTAAATACCAATTTATTTCAGTACAGTATCGGTAAATACTATATTTACCAAAGTTGACGTAAA
Source organism: Phyllostachys edulis (assembly GCA_036346405.1). Classification (NCBI taxonomy): domain Eukaryota; kingdom Viridiplantae; phylum Streptophyta; class Magnoliopsida; order Poales; family Poaceae; genus Phyllostachys; species Phyllostachys edulis. The sequence goes on along the minus strand of CM070546.1, from coordinate 4,585,505 downwards.
TTGCACTGTTGAGCAAACAAATTTGGTCTCCAAATTCTTCAAATCAACCTTTAGGGTTTTAACTGCAACAATGCACAATGTGTTGTCTACTACGGATGAAGGCCTTGGCTGATGTGGGCCACTACTTGTTAGATATGCATCGCTTATCCTGGCTGCTGTGCTTGGCGTAGAAGTCGAACATGTTGTGCTGCTCTCGTCTCTGGCTTTCCGTGATTCCGTCCAGTTTCCCCGGCGTGTAAGCTAACCTAATACCAAGCTTGGGCCATAGCCCATGGCGACTGGGGAGAGGGTGGGCTGGCCGGCTAGGCTGGAGCGAGTAGTCGGCTGTAGCGAAAATTTGTTTTTTCGGTAATGTTGGTTTTTACCCAAAAAACCACATCCTAAAACAAACCAAAAAAACCGAACCGAATACCGATCAAACCGAATCGGCTACTACTATTCAGTTTTTCAGTTCAGTTTCTTTGGTTTGGTGCAGAAGTGAACATCCCTATTAGTTGCGACCCGCCGACCCCGGGTGCCGCACGCCGAGTTCTGTGCATGTAGGCCACGCTCGTATGCACACCACATTACATTTGGGCCCTTGGCCCTTTTTCCATGGGAGGTTCAATTATTTGCCACTGTACTTTCAGTGGTAATTTAGAGATTCTGTTATTGTGTGTGTGACATGTGGGTCCGGAACCCAGATGTCACACACACATGCAGTGGCAAATCCTAAAATGCACTTGATTGCAGTGGCAAATACTAAATTTTCTCTTTTTCCATGTGTCGCTGAATGGTGCACATTTTGAAGTAGCACTAGCAAACTGAACGCTCGCGTACAGCAATCCACGACTCCACGAGCCATCCTCATCTAGCGCGAGGGATCGATAAATGGACTACTTAACATGTGCTCACCGTACACATGAGACATGAACGTACGTTCGTTCTTAATTCAGCTTCATCCAAACATCAAGCTGGCGGAAAATCATCAATCTAAGCTTACAACACGTAAATTTCTAGGCGTCGACATTCGTGATGGGCCCTTCAAACCAGAACCGAGCATTGAACACCCACGAGCCGACGCTAAGCAGCAGCACGCCCCCGACGGCGACCGGCGTGTAGTTGAAGTTGTCCCTCGCGACCGGGTACGCCACCGGCAGCGAGAAGAGCACCGTGACGATGGCCACCCAGAGGACGGCGGCCCAGCCGACGGCGATCCCACACCGTCCGAGGTGGAACGGCCCCGGAACGAACGATTTCCGGGCCGTCGTCACACGGAAGAAGATGGGCAGCGCGTAGGCGATGTACAGCCCTAGAGTGGAGATCGACACCATTGCTTGGAACGCCACTTGGCTCCCCAGCGACTGTCAATGCAAGAAGCACGAAACGATGCGATGGCTCGTCATGGCATGATGCATGTTACCGCGCGCTTGCTGTTTAGAGAAATGTGTAAGAGGAAAAGGGACTTTTTTTTCCCTAAATGGCACTATTCCGGGCCGTATTAGCGAAAATGTCCTTTCTCGCGCCATATTTGTCAAAATGGCACCTCGTCTGCATGCCCATAGCCTAGACACGCACGGCCACCGCCCAGACACGTCTCATTTGCAATGCCACCGCCCACACGCCCCTCGTCCGCACGTCCTCTCATCCGCATAGCCACTGCTGTGCATGCAAGCATGTTCAGGTGAGGTGGAAGCATGCATGTCCGGGTGGTGGCTATGTGGAGGCGTCGCGTCCGCAGGGTTGCCGTGCGGAGGAGAGAATCTGAGGAGTTGCCGTGCGGACGAGGGGCGTTCAGGTGGTGGCTGTGCGAAATTGCACATGTGGCTGCAGATACTATACGAGAAAAGCTATTTCTGCTAATACGCGGAAGATGCCATTTGGGCCCAACCCTCGGGAACAAGGCACACGTACCGTAAGAGCCATTACGAAGGCCACGACCACAGAGAGCCACACGACATTCAAGGGCACCTCGTGCTTGTTCACACGGTACCATACATGCGAAAGCGGCATCGCACCGTCTCGGGAGAAGGCGTACCCCATCCTGCAGTGCAGTAGCAGAGAAAAGATGGTTTAGCTAATAGATTAGTGAAAAACAATACGGGAGTATATGCGATTTAATTGATAAATTGTTTAGACCTTGAATTGCTGGTGACGCACGCGAGACCGCAGAGGAAGATGGCGACCGCGATGGCTCCCAGGCAGACGAGCCCTCCAACCCCGCTGCCGTACCGCTGATGGAAGGTGGTGTACAGAGCTTGAGCAATGGCGTATCCGCCGGCGTCGTTGCCGGGGCTCAGGAGGTACGGTATGTCCGTCACTACTGATGTCAGGGCCACTAGGTAAATCCACCCGAACATGGTCGAAAGAGCAACGGAAGTGATGATCCCAATTGGGCCACTCCGGTCTGCGTTCTTTGTTTCTTCAGTCTGCATATACAAGACGGCGTCAGATTAATTACCAGTATGTGTCAATGCTTACATCAACAAAAATGCCATCAACATGTATTTGGGTTGTATTGTGTAATTTGAATCCGTCATGTGCAAATGAAACTTGCCAATACAAAAATGTGGGAACATGAGCACCAGATTAACTTACCATGTGAGCGGACGCATCGTAGCCCAGCAGAGAGTACTGGCTCGTCAACAACCCCACAGCTAGAATATAAGCCTTGTTGTGGATCCCCATACCATTGTCTGTGTTGAAGTGAGTAAAGATGAACTGAAAGCTCGCCCTTTCCTTGGCCACAGCCGGAATCAAGATTATCAGCACAAAGACACCTACCATTTGTTCAGACAGGACAAGTTTAAGAAGAATCAAGTGATGAACGTACGTACACCTGAAAAGTATGGACTACGGAGGGAGTATGGATCGATCACAAGTATAATTAATTTGCAGATGTACACAGAACAAATGATCATCAAACCACACCTGCAGCATTCAAGAAAGCCCCAAGTTGGCCAAACCAGGACAGCCACTGGATAGGGAGGCTGTTGATTAGCCCATGCAGAATCAGGATGAAACCGTAGATGGCCAAGACGACGTACTTGGAGGCCATGTAGCCGCCGCCATTGGCTCCTCCCGTGCCAAGCAAGATGATCACTTGGATAAGCTGCGCCAACGAGAAGTCTACGCTCGTGGTAGTAGCCCACTAGGACAGTTCAAACAAGACTGGGCTGTCAGAAATGTGTCAAGCAATTTACTAAAACAAAATTCAGGCATTAGCTCATTGATGCTTCATGATCCATTAGGCTGCACACAGTACAAGCTCATTGCCTACAATATTGTCACGGACGATCTGAGCTCTGAACATGTCATTATTTCACGGAACAAGCCCTTAGGGGTGTTTGGTTGGTGCCACATTTGCCACACTTGAGTTAGTCCCGTTGGACTTTTTGTGGCAACTGTTTGGTTCACTGCCACAATACTGTGGCATGCAACAGTTTCCTAGCATCCTATCCCACTTGTCATAGACATGTTGCTTTGCCAAAATTTGTCTAACTTGTAGCCACTAAATTGGGTGCCACAAAAAGGATGGCTTGCCACGCCTTATGAAGAAAATTGTGGCAAGCGGTGGCGTCCATCTCTAACAGCCTCTATTTTGAGTTTTTTTTCCTGATTTTTATATTCAAAAATATTATTTATGCATTTTTGAGCATTTTTCTGCATTTTCAACAAATGAATTTTCTAAAAAAATAAAAAGCTGATAAAATTCTAGAAATATTTTTCCTAAGTCTTATATCATCCCAGTAGCCCCTCAATAAATTGTCATGATTTTTGGAACCCTTTGGCTATATTTGCATGTTGGGAAATGTTTTCAGATTGGAATTGAAATTCAAATCACCTCTCTCCCGCCCTCACTTGTGGGCCGAATCCAGCTTCGGTCCAAGTCCCTTCGCCCGTGCCTCCCACCCCCCTCGCTCGCTGGCACGCGAGGTCCGCTGGCAGGGGTCGTCACCTACCTTGCGGCGCGCCGCCAGAACACCATGGCGAGCACGCGCCCCCAATTTTCGACCGCACTGCACACCATTTCACCTCACCTGGCAAGCCATTGCCTCCACCTCGCCCCGTCCAGTCATTGTAGGCACATCAAGCCGCTTTGTCGCCTTCTTTTGTCCCATTCGGGCGGAAAGGGAGAGTGCGCCCTCGAAATCTCGTCGCGGCCGCCATTGTCTCCCCGATTTCTCCCATGTTATCTCGCCTTTTCTCTCCCATATAAAGCTTTCCAACCACGTCACCTCCCTCCTTAGCTCTCCCTCGTTCCATTTTTTTCGAGAACCAGAGCTTCTTGCTCTGTGGTTCAGTGGGAACGTGAGGCGCCCCCTTGGGCACCGGTAAACACGCAGCCGGCCAGCCGCATCCGCACCGGTGAACTCTTTCTCCCTTGACATCCGCATCCAAGATCGCCTCTAGCCTCCCTATTGCTTTCCCATCGGTTGTTGTTGCAGTTGGGGCCACAGGGAAGAGGGAACGCGTCGTCTTCCTCAAGTCCGGTGGGCTCACTCATCACCGTCGTCATGTTCCCGCTGCTGTGGTGAGTTTCTTGCGTCGTCCTTGTGCAGCATCGTACCTTTTCATCTCGAAGTCCAAACCCCTCAAGCTATTGCATGTTTGTTGCACTAGGTCCTCGGATCTGAGCTGTCCTCTTCGTTTTCAACCGTCACCGCCATTCTTGTCGATTCTTGTAGTCCGGTGAGCCTCTGTGCAATTCCTTCTGTTTGAACCATCCTTAGCATGCATGTAAGTTGATGCATGGCTCTTTGTAGCTTTTCTCCTCGTCATGTTCGCTGCCACCGTGAGTCATCCTCCGCCGTAGCAGCTCGCCGCTGTCAAGCCATCCCGGTGCCGCTTCGTCGTTGTCGTTCATCTTGGTGAGCTCATGTTGCCTCAGTGAGTCTTTTGGGCACCTTGTCGAGGCCAGGCATGGTCTCTAGCGTCGTCGCCCTTGGTCCCGTAGCCGTGCCGCTGCTTGTCTCCATCACCGGTGCAATCTCCGGTATCCTCTAACCTCGTCGCCGCCACCCGGAGCATCACCATCAATTCCTCTTTCTTTTCTGTCGCTTGTCGTCGCTAACCTCTGCGCCGTTCACCGCCGGCGAGCACGATCAGCGCCGCCTAGCGTATGCTCTCTGTTTTGAGTCGTTGACCGACTGTCAGGGCGCCAAATATGGTTTTAAATTTTTATTTAAGGGTTAATTATTTAATTAAGTGCTAATGTACCACTGGTAGGTGAGACCCACTTGATGTTTTTGTAATTAAAATGTGATTTGAAATCTGTAAGAATGTCATGCAAGGCCCATATGTAATAAAACAATCTTCGGAATTTTATTAAAATGGAAAAAAAAAACTGGCGTGTGCGACCCATTGGTCTAGCCCCTTTTCTTTTTTTCTGCATTTTCTTCACCGAACAGACTTCAAATGCTATTAACTTTTGCATATGAACTCCAAATTAAGTGAAACTTGTTTCTAATCTTTTTATAAAATCATGAACTTTAATAATATGTAAAAATATTTAAATTTTATCTACTTTTGAATTTATTTTTCTCTTAATTGTGTTACTTGACATTTACCGAATAGATGTGACGTTTCGGAAGTTCCCGAAGTTGATCTAGAGCAAGACCAAGGGTTCAACGAGCAAGGAATGCACCCCCTTTGACCATATTTGATCCCGTATTTTCACTGTTATGTATATTATATTGCAAAACTATATGCATGCGTGTATTTTCGGTAAAAGTGCTCATCAATTGTTGCATGGAACCTGCCTTGATAAACTTGATATCCTCAATGTTGACACCATAGGAATATTATACACTGTTGGTATGGATATTTATGGAATATTAGTTGTGGATCATGTAGATAATGCTTAGCCATGCAGATAAGATCGAAACTAGAATTGATAGGTGGGCACAACTTCGTAAATTGATCAAAAATGGGAAACATTTGTACATATGTCTAGAGGAGGTACCTCTGCTATTTTGGTTAACACATAAAAACTAAAAACTTGTTTTAGACTTGGACGGGTGTATGTTGAGACTGGTGCAGGTGTATGAGACCTTTGTTGTGATTGTCTCACCCGAGTCGCTAATGACCGAGTCTATGGTATAGTTAGACCCAAGATATCAATGAAAACCACATGTGCCTTTAATGGAAAGACCCTAGCATAATAAGTTATCGTGTTCTAGCAATCAAACTGCAGGTGGTAAATTGTAGGTTGAAAATTTGGCATAGTGTGGGCATGGAGGGTATCCATGTTCGTAGGGGCTTTGCGAGGACCACAAAGCTTTTCAACACAACATATGAGTTTTTAGTATTTTTGAGAGTTCTTCGTATCTTAAGAAGGTATCATAACGTGATTTGTTGTTAGGACCGTAATGTAAAAGTTTTATTATGAACTCTCAAATCGGGTACCAAAAGATATCACGTGGCGTAGCTGACATGGTAAGATGTTTTTATCGTGTGGATAAAATTGTACGACCTCTACATAATGTAAATCTATTTGAATAGTTATATCCCCAGTTACAGATGACTTGGTGAAATCCACATGCAGGGCTGCTAGCCGCCATCCAGACTGCCAGCTTGAGGACAGCCCAAGTTGACTACTAGCTAGGAATAGTATAGACCGATATTAAAAGGTGACAATTAGCTAGCATACTACTTGAAGCTGCGGCCAAATAGCCAATACTCAATACTCTTGGAGCATATGAAGTTCGAGCGTACCTGTCCCACAATGTTGAACCTGTAAAACAGAAGAAAAGAGATGAACTTAGACATGCAATATGATTGGAAAACTCGTAAAAAGAAAAGGTGGTGAGTGGAGCTGCTCCCCTAGGCGACCAGCCCCCCATCCCCCCCCCCTCTCATGCCCTCCGCCGGTGCCACTCCGGCACCGACGGCCACCCCCCGCGCCCACCCTCTGCATCCCAGCATGGGGCCTTGCCACCTCCCAAAACATCTCCCTCTCCCCACCCCTCCGCCGCCCCTACCCTTCCCCTTCCCGTGCCCCCGCCCGTTGGTCACCGCTAGAAAAACCACCCTCCCCCCAACAACTGCCCCTGGCCACCCTCCATTGCCCACCTCTGCCACCTCCCTCTCTCTCCTAGGGCCAATCCCCCCCCCCACACACACACAAAGCCTCTGTCGGGGCCAGATCCAGATCTGATCTGGCCCGCAAAGCTGATTGGCCGTTACCAAGCCCAATCCTACTGCAGCCACATCAACCGTGACCTATTGGTCACCCCCCAGGCAGCATCCTGCCAGCACAGGTGAGGCCTTGCGGCGACCTCCTTGGACCGACGTCTTCTTCTACCATAACCGACCTCGTGGCTTTCAAGGCCGGGCCAGCGTCTTCATCGACCGTAACCAACCTTGCGGCATTGAAGACACCTTTGTGCAGATACTTCAACGCCCGACCCCACCGGGAGGCACCACAGTTACTGCTTCCAACCATCCCAGCTCCCCCCACCGACTGAAGCCCTCTCATGTGCACCAGGCCTCCCCCTGGGCTCTAGTAGTAGCTCGGCGCCCCTCTTCACCAACGTCCCATCGAAGCTTCCTCCATCATCCCGTGTATCTCTAGTCAAAGAAGGAACGCCTCCATTCAATTTCAAAGCCGTTCGCCCCGGAGCAGCAGAGGGATGGCAGGAAGTGAAGAGGCCTAGATGGTAGTGTTCAGCTGGCCATCGAGCCACCCCGCACAACCACTCAGCCCCATCATCCGCCTTTCTCCTTAAAACTAAAGGCAGGTGTTTCCGGTGCCTTTCACGAGACCACAAAATCTCCACCTGTCGTGACCCAATCTGGTGCTTCCTCTGCTCCAATTCAGGACACCGAGCAAGGGATTGTCGGTGCTTGCAATTGCTGCCTTGACCATCTCCGTCGTTGCAGTTAGCCCACCCAAAGACTCTGAGGCGGTAGACTCCCCCAAAGCTGAGAAGCCCAGCCATGTCGTTCCTTGGAGCCCCTGATACCCGACCGGAGGAAGACTATTGCATACTCAATGGCACCCCCTAGCTCGACCGAGCCTGCCAGGAGTGGGAGGCCACAGCCCTGGTCGCTTGGGTGCTGCGAGACTATTGCCAACTCCCTGCGCGAAGCTCTCCATGAGGCTTTAGATAAAGGTCTTCCGCAGACCTCCACGCAACCACCGAAGAAGCGAGGAGGAGCAGGCGAATGGTCAGACAAAGCGAGGACTACATTAAGGCTTCGGTGGCAATATCTGCAACTCGCCTAACGTCGGGGCTGTGGCATTATCGCGAGGAACAAACCGACCCGGTTGGCTTTCCTACAAGCAGCAGGCCACCTGGCTGTCCCACCCTCCCCGAAGAAGAGCCCGGAACAAGAGCATGGCCATGACCAAGAAAACCAGCCCCAGATCCAGCTGGTCTCGGTGGGTTCACCCCAAGGAGCTCCGATGCCACCCTTGGAGCTGGCTCCCCTGACTAACAACTTCCCTGCATCTGCATCAAGCCTTGGGGAACTGAGGAGGAGCTCCGGCGACGACCCTCGATTCCCCGTCGCAGTTCGGCGAGGAGACACAACCGCCGACGAGGAGGAGGGATGTGGAGGAGCTCCTTGTTTGCCGCAGGAGGTAGACTGCCGAAAGGTACGTGTATATCCCCAAAACATACACAATTTGTTGGTTATTTGTTGTAAAGAAAATTATCTTAATTTTGTGTTACCTAAAGTCGGAGCGCCGCCGAAGGTTTTCAGTCGTCTCTCCTTGCCGACGAGCTTGAGTAGAACTCGACGACATGGAAGAACATCCTGTGATATGCTGGTGAGGTACAGAGAGGAGCTTACAAGACCAATCCAAGAAGCCGATGAGTTCTTTAGGAGCTTGAAGGCATAGATGGTTTCTAGCTAGTTTAACTTTGTAACTTTATTCTTTTTTCCCATTCGGAGGGGATGTTGTGAAACCTTTTGGTTTCCCTTTCCTATAATGTGTTTGCCATCAGAATTTTAATTGGATTTTAGTTATCTTGCTAGAGGTTGCATATGGAAACTACTGTCAAGCAATTGATTGGTTTGGCTCAAAATCTAATTTTTTTGGCAATAGAAAAGGCTATCACAGACGGTTCTTGTTGAGCAACTGCTGTGATAGTTCTTCCTGACGATTCAAAACCGTCTATAATGACCTCATGTCATCACTGACCTATAAAGTCAGACGGCTCACGAAACCGTCTGTAAAGACCATTTCTGTAGTAGTGTGTGTCGACCAACTCAGCTTGGTGGTCTAGGTGTCCTCAGCCTTAAAAAATTCTCCATAGCTTTAAGACTTCGTTGGCTATGGCAAACTTGGAAGGCCCTGTCCAAACCTTGGGTCGGAATGGAAACTCCCTGTGATGACAAGAACCGAAGCATTTTTGCAACAGCAACTAGGATCTCCCTCGGGGACGGCAAAACTGCAAACTTCTGGCACTCGACTTGGTTGAATGGAGAGGCACCCAAAGATATAGCCCCTAATGTCTTTGAAATCTCCTAAAAGAAAATCAGACTATGGCTTCTGCTTTACAGAACGGAGATGGGTGCAGGACATAAATATCCTAGGGGGACTCTCAGTCCACCACATCCAACTATTTGTCACTCTTTGGACCAAAACTAGCCAAATCCACCTGGTCCTTGGCACCCCGGACGAGATTTTTGGAAGATGACCCCGAACGGAAACTACTCCTCTAAATCCGCCTACGCATTTCAATTTTTGGGCTCAACTGCGACAGACGTCAAAACACTAACTTGGAAAACACATGCCCCCCCAAAGTGCAAATACTTCGCATGGCTGGCTATACAAAACAAGCTTTGGACCTCAGATAGACTGCAAGCACGAGGGTGGTCAAACCAACATTTTTGCCCCCTTTGCAGACACACCCTGGAATCGGCCTTCCATCTTTTCGTCCAATGTCGTTTCTCTACAAGAATTTGGAAGCATATGGCGAGAGAAGCAGCTATGAGGGTTTGCGACCATCCCATCGCCGCCCATTCACGAACATCTGGGATGGTGGTCGGCAACCTGAAAAAAAGGCTCCCCCAAGAAGGCCACGACCATGACCCTGATACTAATCATCTGGGAGATTTGGAAGGAAAGAAATGCAAGAATCTTCAACAAGAGAGCCACCGGCCCATAGGAACTCATAGCGAAGATCAAGGAGGAGGATAGAACTTGGTCCCTAACGGGGGGCAAGTGCATGGAGCCTTTCAACCCTTTGTAATTACGGCCTTTTGTCCTTAAAATATGTACCCTGCAGCTTTGATTGCACACTTTCTTTATCAATATAACGGGTAATTCTCCTGTCGGTTAATTCAAAAAAAAAGATTGGAAAACTTGTCCTTTGTTTTCTGAAAGTAGTGTACAGAAAGTGCGTGCGTGTGTGTGTGTGTACATACAGAATGCCCGTTCCGTACTAATGGGAGTACACGCTCCCACTTTCAATATACCACTTAAACAAACATATTATACTTCTTTATCATTTTCAAGATACTTAAATGATAATTATAAGATACTCAATACAACTTGATTGAAAAAAATTCATTAGAGTTCTTTATTTTTGCTATATATCATTTTTCATATATAAAAGAACTATGTACACAAATTTTGCTATAAAATGTGGACTTTAATTAATTTTTTCGTGGAACTCACTTTGAGGTATCTTATATAATCATTATTGGAGTATACTTAAATTGATAAAATGTAACATTATACGATTTAAATGGTATATGAGAAGTGAGAGTACGTACTTCCGAAAGTACCATACCATTTTCACACACACACACACACATACTCGTGGGAGTACGTACTTCCACCTCTTATATACTATTTAAATTGTATGATGATACCTCTTTGTCAATTTGAACATACTTTAATAATGATTACAAGATACTCCAAAGTGAGTTTCATGAAAAATTTCATTAAATGCCACTTTTATAGCAAAATCTATGTATATACTTAACATATATGAAAAAGGTATATAGAAAAAAATAAAGAACATGATGAAAAACTTTCAATCGAGTCGCGTTAGAGTATCGATAATTGATATTTAAGTATATTGAAAATGATAAAGGAGTATAAAGTACGAACGGGTGTCTCTCTCTCTCTCTCACACACACACACACACACATATATATATATATATATATATATATATATATATATATATATATATATATATATATATATATATATATATATATATATATATATATATATATATATGGTTGCGTTTGGAGATATTGTTGAGCAAACTACCAAAATGACAAATCATATACAGTCCATATCAATGATTGACGACACGAAACTTAAGCACGAACGCCAATAGCCAAGAGATATTTTGGATGGTTACAGGTACATACCAGCCAGTGACCCAGGAAGCAAGGGAAGCCCATTTTTTGCCGGCCAACTTGGCGCTCCAGTAGTAGAGCCCGCCAGAGGTCGGGTAGGCCGAGCAGATCTCGGCCATGGACAAGGCGACGCAGCCGTTGAACGCGGCCACCACCAGCCACCCGAGCGTCATGGACGCCGTACCGCCGTACCGCAGCCCCGTGTTGTACGTCGTTATCACGCCCGCCAGCACGGAGATGATGGAGAACGAGATGGCAAAGTTGGAAAGAACACTGCAGGCCAAAAGAAATCCACACGTCGTCAAACACTCGAGTCGAGAGAGTGAAAGGAATCAAGAAACTGCATGCAAACTTGCAAAGGCTGATGATGAAACCGAAGCACACGTACGAGAGGCCGCGCTTGAGCTCCTGCTTGTAGCCCAGCTGATGCAGCCGGGCTTGGTCTGGATCGGCCGGATCGGCTGCCACGGCCACCACGGCGGAGCGAGACACGGCCATCGCGCGGTGCTTCTCTACGCTACTTCCTCCTCTAGCTTGGCTGCAGGTTACTACTTCCTCCTCTCCGGTTTACACAGTCAGTGGCGCTTAATAATGGGTACTAGTAACTACTTGTAAGCCTCTTAAAAATAGTATTTTGATGCACCGGGGTCCGGGAGTCAAAGGAGGGAGTGGAAACTGCACGCTGTCTCAGCAATCGGGCATGTACAGTGCTCAGGTTTCCCTTTCGTGCGATCCGTCGTCTTTGACTGGAGAAATAATGTATGGTTGCAATTGACATGTGGCTTAGCCGTGAGTGGTACTGTTGGATATTTTGATGGCTATTTGGTAATTTCTTATTTTGAGAAAAGAATAAATAGAATAGAAAAGAAAAGAAGATGTTGGGTCCACCTGTAATCAAGATGAGGAAGGGATAAGCGTTGGAGATTTTTATCTCCAACTGAAGGCATGAGGCTTCGGTCGCTTTGGCCTTCGGCCCAGAGGCAACATCATAATTACTGCTAGAATTAAATCTAAATATTTGCTAAAACCACTAATTTTACAACAGGTGCAACAACCCACTAGCAAGCGTTTTTGCTTAAAAAATAAGGAAGATGTAACATCAAGCAACAATGATCTGATCGCGCGTAGAATTATTCTTGGATGAAGTGTATAGCATACTACTACTACCAAGTGGCAGGCTGAGGGAGAGATACGTTTTCGGTTGACCTGATCTTGCTCTTCGCTGTATAATATACTACTACCCAATCGCAGATTCTGCTCAAAGCAAGGACAGTACTTTGTAAGTTGGAACCACTACCAAAGAAGCGGAGGCCCTACACAGCACGCGCGCATATATATATATATATATATATATATATATATATATATATATATATATATATATATATATATATATATATATATATATATATATATATATATATGGGGAAAAATAAAGAAGGTTTATGTACAAAAACAAAATTAAAAATTACAGGCCCAACATGGGAAGATAGCTCAAGATACTGTGTCTAGCCAGTCAAATAGAATTTGTCTATGTTGCTCTCTAATTCGATGCACATGCAGAGTGAGCTCATTCTTAAAAGATCTTTTCCAGTTTGATACACTAGGTGCAACTCTCTTAAACATCCGACCATTTCTTTGTTTCCAAATTCCCCAAGCTGTAATAATAAAAATTTCCATATAGAATATAGAGTCAAAGTTGGCCTTGAAACGCTCTACCGTGCATTAACCCAAAAGAGGCCAATAATATTCTAGCAGGTGACACTGAAAGGGCAATCAAAGAATAGATGATTTACTGTTTTGACTTGTTGATCTTGACATAGAACACAGTAGTGATCATCCTCCATATGAAAATGTCGTATATTTAGCATATCTTTAGTGTTGAGTCTATCCATAAGCAATAACTATGCGAACTCTATGAGCTTCATCACACATTTACTTTGCCAAATCCACTTGAGAGGTTTTGGTGTCACAATTGCATTAAACGAATACTTGTAGAATTTTTGTAATGTATATATGCTTGATTTCCAAATGTAAGTCCAAGCATCTGAACAACTGTTTATGGGCAAGAATATTTGGATGACATCAATTAACATATTGTACTCCTCAAAGGCATCATTAGAGAGCGGCAAATTGAATTTGTCTCTTATAACCGGATTATGTAAAAACTGCGAGGCCAAACATTCCTTATTTTTGGCAAATGCATATAAAGCTGGAAATCTGATGCAATAAATATTATCATTCCAAACATCTGTCCAAAATAAAGCTTATGTCCCAGTTCCCACACTCACCATAGCAATGCCTCTATAAGTATTGATATATTTCATAACATCTCTCCACCAGAATGATCCTTGTATTCTTGAGCAGTGGGGGATTTTATCTCTATAGTAGGTTGACCAAATCAAATTTACCCATGGCAAGTCATGTCTGTTGTAGAATTTGTGAAGGTTTTTCAATAAAAGTGCCTCGTTCTGGGTTTGTAGGTTTAAAACACCAAGACCCCCTTTGTTCTTTGGCCTGCATACAAGGTTCCATACTTGTAGACCCCCCCCCTTCTTTTTTGTTGAGGTCGGAGCTACGCCATAGACAGTGTTTTCTTGCTCTATCAATATTGTTGATCACTGTTACTGGAATTATCAAAGAGCACATAAAAAGGCGGGTAAGGCTGACCTAACCGAATTAACCATTTGCAAGCGACCACCATAAGATAAATAAGCAGCATAACTTGATAATTTCCCCCCTCTGTTAATGATGAGAAATCACGCACTCTTGGTCTTGTAGTCCCCAAAGGTAAATCCAGATAAGTAAAAGGCATGGTTCCAATTTGGCATCCAAAGGTTTGTGCTAGAATTGTAATTTTGTCCTCTTGAACATTGATTGGTACCAAAAAAGATTATTATAATTTACCTTCAGAGCCGTAGAGGTGCAGAAAGAATTTAGAATCACTTTCAAGCATAAGAGCTACCTAGCACTTGCCTATTCACTATTGACTGCAGAAGATCAGCTCCCAAGACAAATAGTAGCGGTGATAGTGGATCACCTTGTTGGACTCCTCTCTTACATTGAAATTGCTTCCTTGGGACTCCATTTAATAAGATTGAAGATGTGCCTGAGTTAAGTAAAACCTTTATCCAATTGAGCCATCTTTCAGAGAAACTCATTCTTTGCATTACTTCAATAATGACACTATGTTCTACTGTATCAAACACTTTTTCAAATTCTCACTTTAAGATTATGATTTCCTTCTTGGACTACTGGCATTGGTGAATGTACTCGAAAGCCCATGCTAGGCAATTTTTTATTGTTCTCTTCTTGATGAATCCATATTGATTTTTGTGAACTAGTTGAAGATTACTTTTTGCAGTCGGTCAGCCAATAATTTTGTCAACAACTTGAGAGAAGAATTAAGCAAGGAAATAGGCCGATAATCATTCACACCCTCTGGAGATGTCTTTTTTGGGACTAGAGTAATATATGAACTATTTATGCATTTTAGCCATACCTTACTGTTATAGAAATATTCATAAAGTCTGTATAAATCATATTTAATAATATGCCAGCACTTTTTTATGAAGTGGCCATTAAAGCCATCCAGCCTCGGAGCTTTATCAATAGGCATTTCCTTCACAAGTTTATCAATTTCTTTATGAGTAAATCTCATCGTTAGAATTTCCAAATCATGCACAGGAGTGATCAACTCATGTAGATCAAAAATCATTTTTGGTTGAATAGTTGTTCCCAGTCTGTCCCTGAAAGAGTTACATAGAATAGTCACCTTTTCATTATGTCCTGTGACAATGGTGTCTTCAGAGATAACTAGTTGAGTTATTGTATTTCTTCAATAACTCTCAGTGGCTAAAGCATGAAAGAATTTTGTATTCTCATCCCCAAACTGTACCCAACAAATCGTGCATCTCTTTTTCCAATAGATATGCTTATAGTGTAGTAGACGAATAAGATGCTTCTTTACAATAGATCTAAAATTCCACTCAGGTCTGCTTAGATGTCGTTGCTCCTCTAGTCCGTCCATAATGTTCATGACCAGGTTACAATGCGAGATTAAAATGGATAGGTTGGAGATACTCTTACTCCAAATTTTTAGTCCATGCCGCAGCAATTTGAACTTCGCCAAGAAAACCATGTCCACATTGTTAAGGTGGCAAGGTAGATTCCAATAATATGTAACTGTGTCAAAAAAAAACTTGGGTGATCTGTCCAATAATTCTCAAAACGAAAGATTTTAGCTTTCGGTATAGTAGTTTGGATAGAGACCACACCTGGAACATGATCAGAAATATTTCTAGTAAGCGATTTAACCATTGTGTTAGGATAGGCATCTGTCCAACTCACTATCGTAAAAAAACCAGACCAACTGCTCAAGAAGCGGATTTTCTTGCATATTACTCCATGTGTAAGAGCGTCCTTTAAGTGGGGGCTCAATTAGACCTAGTTGGCTGAAAAGTCCATTGAAGATGAAAATGTCATTCATGTTTCCTCCAGGTCTATTGTGATTCTGCGTTGAGCGAATAAAGTTGAAGTCCCCAATAATAAGCAAATTTTCATCATCTGGAATTTGCAAGTTCTGGAACCAATTCACGAAGTTATCACGTTCTAGATTATCACATGGTCCATAAACGCAAGTTGGTCTATACAAACAACTCTCCAGGACTCTCTCGTGCTCTCTCGTGCTTGCTGCTCTCCCGCGCCGCCAGCCAGCCCGACTGCGGTGGCCACCCTCTTCCGCCGGAGTCCCTTCCACGCTAGCTTCCCTTCCCCTTCCGCGCCGTCAGCCTGTCCGACTGCGGCGGCCACCCTCACTCTCTGGTGTCCTCTTAGTCATTGCTAACCGCCTCTCATGAGTTCGCAGTCGTCTGACATGGACTTCCGGGCGGCCGTCCTTGGCAAGCTGTCGGAGAAGGAAAGGCGCTGGTGTGAGTCCTCCCTCTCCAGCCCGGACTCCGTCTAGTCCAAGCGTGCGGCTGCGAGGCAGTCGTCCTCCCCCCTCGGTTCACTTCCCCTCCTCCGTCGCCGGTCGTGGTGGCTTCTCTGAAGCCTGCGTTGGACGGCGACAAGTCATCGGCGGGTTGGCACCAACTTGCAGAGGATGTCATCCCCCAGCGGGTGGCGTCGCCAAGTCCAAGACGGGCTGCCATTGTCGCCAGGAGGTACGCAATGATGCTCGGTAGGAGGTTGATCGGCTTCATTGGAGCGAAGGCCAAAAGCCCCGGCGTCGGTGACGATCCGCCCGCATACAAAAAGATCGGTCGAGGTGTTTCAACTGTTTCGCTGATGACCACGTCGCGGCGGCTTGCCGCAACCCCACTCACTGCTTCCGCTGCAAAAACACTGGTCACACCTCTCTTCTTTGCAAGCGGCCGCGCTCTCCATCCAGTGATAGTGCTACAGAGACTCAATCCAACTCCAGGCGCCTACCTCCCTCTTCTCTCCTGTCCATCCTTGGAGCAGGCCCTGGTTCTCTACGGCCAGTGCCATGACGTCGGGTGGCTCCTCTTCGGACTGCTCAGGCGGAGGTTCCTCACTCCTAGGAAGCTCCCCGCGAGCCTGTGGAGAAGGTCATCTCACCAGGCCCTCCTCTACCAGTTGAGCCGCCGGGACCCCGAGGGGTAGCCCACCAATTGCCGGAGCCGGTCTACTTTGGTGATGTCAATGATGTTTTGCCCCCGGGGAACCCTCAACACCGGCCTGAGGCCGAGGTCTGTGTGGTTTCGATGTCTTCCGCCATGAGAGATATGGAAGGTCGGCTGCAATGAGCACTCATTGTTTGGGTGGGCGGTACGCGGCCATCGGTGTCTTTGCATGAGGTCGGACAGGCGTTCATCTCTGAACGTGCTCTATCGGGGTCATCCTTCTCCGTTCATCCATTTTATCCGGAGAACTTCCTAGTCGTGTTTGATTCCATCTCCACGAAAGACAGCATGTTGAAAGCTGGTACCATTTCAACGCCACGGTTCTCTCTTCTTCTTCGGCAATGGTACAGACTTGCAGGGGCTATTGCCATCCCTTGCGTTTTCGTGTGGAGCTCAGCTTGGAAGGAATTCCCATTCATGCTTGGAGTCTTGCAACTCTATCTGCCATCCTCTCTCCTTCATGTTGGATAGAGTCTTTCAATGAGTCGTCAACATCTCGGGCTAATCTCTCGGTGTTCCATTTGACTGCTTGGTCCCTGAACCCCTCTGTAATTCTGAAATAAAAAACGCTGGTGATTGCAGAACTAGAGCTGTTGTTTGCTGGATCCAAGAGGGATCACGGCGAGCAAGTTTTCTGCGCCCCCAATGCCACTAGAGTCTCTCGGGAAGCTATGAGCTACACGGTGATCATCCATCTGCACAGCGTAGAGGACTTTGCTGCGGCGGCTACTCCGTACCTGCCTTTTGCCCCTTCTAGTGATGATTCGGGGTTAGGGGGCAGGCCGACTTCAAATTCCGATGAGGCCAGACCTCGCCGGCATTTCTTCCATACGACGTCTGGCTTGGTCGATGGGGTCGCTCCTCGCCCGGGACGCAGGGAAGGTTGTGGTCCCAAAAGTCACCTCTGCTGCATGGATTATAGCTTCCTTCTTTGGCAGACGAAGTGCAGTTGTCAGGGGCCGGGGGGACCTGCAGCAGGGAAGACTGCCACGATCAACCTCGACAAAACTACAGCTTGGGGACCATCCGTCTCTCTGGTTCACCAAAGCTAAAAGTGGTTGAGGGTAAAGCAGTTTCTTAGGACCTGAACCCTGCAACAAAGTCCTTCTGGCCTGGCAATAGGACTGGCATGGCGCAGTGTTGTCGGACAGGCTACAGGCCAATTTCAGTTGATGCCCGACAAAACAAGAGCCTGCTCCCTCCTGCTGCAAGGTCTGCTCCACCGGTGGCTTCGTCCCTGTCGTAATCACCGTCTAGGTGTTCGTTGGGACGCCAAACGTGATCAAGGCCAGGGTCACCCGTGTCTAACAAATCTGATCCCAAACCCGTCTCTCCGTTGCCTGCCCTGGGCCAAAAGCAAACGCCAACTACCTGCTCCACGGGACCATTGCTGGTTGCTCTGGGCCACAATTTGAGTTCAGCATTAACTAAGCCGGGCTCCCCTCCGCTCATCAAGGGCAATAACCAGAACCAGCTCGACGTCTCTATTGGGGGAGTTGATCATCTCCTGTCTGCCTCGCTGGGCTCCATTCCGCTCCATGACGAAGGCCCCCTCGCCCCTTAGACAGAGCAATTGCCACCTGGTTCGGCTGGTTCAAGTGATCGTGTTTGCTCTATGCAGCTAAGGTCGCCTCACGTCCAGTCAGTGCAGGATCCACCTCAGAAGAACTCGCTGCTGACATATTTTCGTAGGGTCAAATGCGCCATCCCGGTTCTGATTCTGCCGTTGCCGGATGTTCAACAGTCTCGTCGAAAAGTTCTCCCTGCTAACTTCACCCCCCATCGGAGCGTACGACTGGCGGTAAAAGCTCATTGCCGGCGCTCCACCGATACTACCACTTAGCTCTCTTTGGCAACTACCCTAGGGATTCAGGCTACGGAAGGAGAAGACTTTCTAACCAACTACAAGCAGGTCTTTGATAACCAATTATCAAATGACCAAATCATTGCTCTGGCTGCCCTTTTCAAGATGACAGTTCTGGTCTCTGAGACTCTAGCCTCAGCCTCCTTAGTGTCACCACCCTTGGCAGCTCCGACGGTGTTGGCATGTTAATCTAGTGTTTTGGTTTTTTGGTCATAGGTTGTTTTTTTTATGCATTCATGGCGAACAACAACTATAATCTTATTAGTTGGAATGTCCGGGGCCTAAATTTGAAAGCGAAAAGGGACGTCGTACGGGTGACAATCGTTTCTTCACTAGCTGCGGTCGCTTGCATTCAAGAATCAAAACTGAATGTAATTGATTCCCATCTTTCATTGGAAATACTAGGACCATCCTTCGATGGTTTTTATTGCTTGCTGGCGTCTCATTCTCGAGGTGGTCTGTTGCTGGGTTGGAATTCTCTTATAGCTACCTACAACTCCCCTTCCTACCGTGACTTCTCTATCATGGCAAGGATTGACTTTGGCTGCGGTCCCTCAGCTTGGTTAACAACATTTTATGGGCCAACTGATGACAATCTCAAAGTTGCGTTCTTGCAGGAATTGCGTGACATTCGTTGCGCTATTTCCGGTCCTTGGATAATTGCAGGAGACTTTAATCTCATGCTCCAAGCGGTAGATAAAAGCAATAGCCGGCTAAATAGGAGGCTCATGGGTCGTTTTCGCCGTTTGATAGACGATCTTGATTTGCATGAAATTCATTTAAATAGCAGGGCGTTCACGTGGTCGAATGCCAGGGAACATCCAACACTTGAATGCATTGATAGATTTCTTGTCTCCACGGATTGGGAAAGCATTTTTCCAGACAGCTTCCTGTGTGCTCTGCCTGCAACAGTTTCAGATCATTGTCCGTTGCTTCTCTTTACGGCTTTCAGTTTTGGCGTTAAGAAGCGCTTTCGCTTTGAAACTTATTGGCCAAAGCTTGATGGCTTCCAGGACGTTATTCGTCGAGTTTGGAAGGACGACTCTTGCAGGACCAATCCTATCCGCAAACTTGATTGTCTCCTGCGGTCGACCAGCCGAGGGTTGCAAAGCTGGAGTCAGCGCAGCATTGGGCACATCCGGCAGCAAATTCTGATGGCTAAAGAGTTGATTGGTTGTTTTGATTTGGCAGAAGAAGTCAGGTTGCTTTCTCCTCTTGAAATCTGGTTTCGGAAGGAACTTAAGAAGAAAATGCTCGGGTTTTGTTCGTTCCAAAGAACAATGGCCTAGCAGTCATTCGCCGCGAATTGGTTAAGGAAGGGATGCCAATACCGTTTCTTTCTATACATGCTAATCTTGGCGGTCTTGAACTCATCTCGCAGCTCAAGGTGTAGGATACTTGGGTGCAATCGCATGAGGAGATGGCGGATGCCATTGCGAATCATTTTGAAAACCTTATAGGCAAACAGGGTGTTAGGACTCATTCTTTGGATCTCGATGTCCTCAACGTGCAAGTGCATGACCTGGTCGCTTTAGAAGCTGCTTTCACTAAGCATGAAGTTTGGGAGACCATTTGCAGCTTGCCGACAGAGAAGGCTCCAGGCCCTGACGAATTCACGACACTTTTTTATCAACAATGTTGGGCGATCATCAAGTCGGATGTGATGGCAGCCATTCACAAGCTCGGCAATCTTGCAGGAAGGAGTTTTTCTTGTTTGAATCAGGCACTTGTCACGCTATTGCCAAAGAAATCCGACTCAACAGAAGTTAAAGACTATCGCCCAATTAGCTTGCTGCACAGCTTTATGAAGATCTTCTCCAAGTTACTTGCCAGTCGGCAGGCGCCGATAATGACGACCATCATATCCCCCAACCAATCTGCTTTCATCGCGAAGCGCTCGATTCAGGATAATTTTTTCATGGTTCGGCGAACGGCGTGCACTCTTCACCACCTTCGAAGGCCCACCTTTTTCTTGAAGTTAGACATTGCTCATGCTTTTGATGCGGTCTCGTGGCTGTTCCTCCTGGAAGTTCTGCGACATAAAGGGTTCGGTTGTAAATGGTGTGGTTGGCTCTCGATCATGTGGTCAACAGCTTCTACTCGCATTCTTCTCAATGGTCGGCCTGGACGCACCATCCGCCACGGTCGAGGGCTTCGACAGGGAGACCCCCTATCCCCATTGCTCTTTGTCATCGCCATGGACGTCCTCAATAACCTCATTATTACAGCTGAACGGTCTGCTCTCCTCCAGCCTCTTGCAACTCAAGTTGTGATACCTCATCGGCTTTCGCTCTACGCGGATGATGCCGCTTACTTTTTGTCACCTGTTGCTTCGGACATAGCCACTATCCACGTCATTCTGCTTGCCTTTGGTGAAGCGTCCGATTTGAAAACGAATATTGCTAAGAGCTCCTTCTCCCCAATCCATTGTGCTCCTCAACATCTTCAGCTCATTGAGGAGGAGTTACAATGTCCCCTTGTGCAGCTTCCCTGCAAATATCTTGGGCTACCTCTTTCAGTGCGTAAACTTGTCAGGAATGATTTCCAACCACTCATCGATAAGATTGGTTCTCGATTGCAACACTGGAAGGCTACGTTGCTCACATAAGGGGGCCGGTTGGTCTTGGTACGGTCAGTCTTGATGGCGCTTCCAGTCTACTCTTTCATGGCTTTGGAGCCTCCACTTGCAGTTATCAAAGCAATTGATCAGCGCCGACGGGCTTTCTTGTGGAAAGGAACGGAGTTCGTGGCTGGCGGTCATTGTCTCGTTGCTTGGGCGGCGGTTTGTAGACCACTACAGTTCGGGGGATTAGGTATCCACAACCTAAGGCCGCTCAACCAAGCACTTCGGATGAGGTGGCTTTGGCTCCAACGGTCGTGGGGTGACCGGCCATGGCGTGACCTCAAGGCTCAATGCAATAAGGCAGAGAGCGACATGTTCCAAGCTTCGCTTTTAGTTCACTTGGGAAGTGGGGACCGAATTTTATTTTGGTCGGACCGCTGGTTGGGTGGACACAGTATCGGTTACCTTGCTCCCTCTCTTATCAGGTCGGTTCCCCTAATAGTGAAAAACAAGCGTATTGTCCGGGAAGCTTTGCTCAATGGCCGGTGGATACAGGACATCGCAGGGGCCCTGAACTCTGTTGCGTTAGTAGAGTACCTTCGGCTATGGGATCGGTTGAATGCAATCTGTTTAACACCAGGAGAGAAGGATCACTTCGAGTGGAGGTGGAATGGGTCGGGTCATTTTCTCGGCAAAGTCTACGTATCTAGCTTTCTTCTCTGGGTCGCTTAGGTTTGCATGTGCGTGAGCTATTTGGAAATCTGTTGTCCCTCTCAAGTGTAAGTTTTTCATGTGGTTGGCGGTCAAAAGGAGATGTTGGACGGCAAACCGCCTAGAGAGTCGTGGTATTGCTAATCACCGGATTTGTGTTTTCTGCCGCTATGACATGGAAACAATAGACCATCTTCTGGTGGGTTGTGCTATTACTGGCCAACTTTGGGCTCGCTTCATGCAATAGATAGGTTTCCCTCAATGTATACCGTCCGGACAAGCGTCCTTGGAGAATTTCTGGATTCTCACTCGCCAATTGGTACCACAAACCAGTCTTCGTGCTTTAGACTCCTACATCATCCTTATCGCTTGGCTGATCTGGAAAGAGAGGAATGCAAGGGTGTTTGACAAGGTGATTTGTCCTTTGGAGTCAGTCTTGCACAGGATGTTTGAAGAGTTTTGGCTTTGGCGCGCTTCCGGAACCCCTTGTCTACAGTCGCTAACCTTGTCTGAGTAGTCTGTTGTATTTCTTCTCTTTCATTTCTAGTGGTTGTCTAAGCTCCCAGTGCTCTGTTTAGAGCTTGTGCTGGGAGCGATGTATTCTATTCTGCTACTGTTGTACTCTCTTCCTTTTTCTTCTTAATACAAAGACGTGCAAATCTTTTGCGCGTTCTTGAAGAAAAAATAAACACAAGTTAAGTCCAACTTTCTGAAGAGTGAGTTGAAGTGAAATTTACTGTCAAAGCAAATTGTAAATTATGTAACATCTAGCCAAAAAGTAGAGTTGTTACATATAATCAGTATGCCTCCAGAAGCATCGTTTGACGGAGAGTAAACAAAGTGATCAAAGTGTCTTGTGCAAAATTTTCTTATATAAGAATTGTCAAAACTTTCTTTTTTAGTTTCTTGTAAACAGATGACATTGCAAGCACTTTCATCAATTCTTTCCCTCAGAGAGCACCATTTATTAGCTGAGTTTATTCCTCTAATGTTCCAGCAAAGCGCGTTCCAATTACAGCGTATTTGACTCATTGATCGACATTAAGAAGGATGGACTATGAGAAAGGTACGGCATAGCCTTACCCCAGCTTGTAATGTAGCAGGAGATAATAGAAACAATGAGACTGAGAGAAGAATAAATATCAAGTAAGCAAACTAGTGCTTTAAAGTGAAGAATCATTAACAACAAGAGCATAGCCTGATAGACTGACCAAAACCCATTTATTATGCTGCTGTGACTATAGGAACCAAAAGAACTAACAGAGGAATTCGAAGTGATAGATGACCAGTCCAACCAACAAGACCTCGAAACAGAGAGAACCAAATTAACTGTAGCAAAACAGACAAATTGTCTAAATCCAGACTTCAATGAAATTTTAAGAGCTAAAAGAGCAGCAGACAACCAACCACTCCAACATCTACTGCCCGCAAAATTTGACAACTTCAACTATTATAATTGGGCCCATAAGTGTAAAGGCTCATTCATTCCTGAAATTCCAAAGTATGCATAGTTTAGTCACATATTGCCTAACCAAGTGGTGGGAGAGCAATTTATAAGGTAGAGTCCTTGCCACATATTCAAACATGTGACACATGATATGGGATGATATGAGGAGGACTATAGCTAAAGTCACACACACGCACATACGCACGCGCGCGCGTATATTCGCGTGACTTGAGACTTCCGACGCATGACCGTGAATGTGTCGTGAACCTAGTCCACCCTTCTTTTGCTAGCAATGCATTTCTCTCTCTCGAAATAATGTGGTCGAAACGCAGTGGTCGAAATCATGTGGTCGAAGCCACATACCAGTATGGTGGAAACACAGTAATCGAAATAATATGGTTGAAGCCATAGACCAGTGTGGTCGAAATAATGTTGTCGAAACCATAGACCAGTGTGGTCGAAACACAGTGGTCGAAATAATGTGGTCAAAGCCATAGACCGATGTGGTCGGAATAAAGTGGTTGAAGCATTGCGATCGAAATAAAGTGGTCAAAAAATAGTGGTCAGATCCATAGACCAGTGTGGTCGAAATAATGTGGTCAAAATACACCGGGTCAAGTCAGAGATCAATGGTTGAAGTCAGAGACCAAATGTGTAATCGAGATAAAAAACACTGCTTAATTACCATTAATTGGTTTTGAATTAGCAGTTACCACTGGTTTAATATGTACTTTGTTATGCAGTTACCACTGGTTTAATATGTACTTTGTTATGCAATTACTAGAGAGTAATTGTGTCGACCTTAAAAAGATCTAGAGACGTCCAGACCTGATACGATTTGAAACACTTCCATTTTTCTTCTTTGTCCTCTCTATTCTACCTTTTTTCCTAGTTTTCGGTGCCAAAGCCATGCTTCCACCAGAACTAAAGATCAGGTTAACAAGGGTCGAAACTTTCAACGAATCAATCCAAAAACAACTTCGAGCGGATGACATTAATCTGGTCGAAGAGAAGAGAAGTCAAGCCTTAATCTGTTCAGCAGTCTACTAGCAAGCCCTGCGCAAAAACTACGATCGTAAGGTCCAACCTCGCAGCCTTGCTGTAGGTGACTTGGTATTGAGAAAAATTCAATCCCGGTCTAATCGGAACAAGCTTTCCCCCAAGTGGGAAGGTCCTTACACAGTGGTCAAAGTTATGCAACCAGGTTCGGTACGACTAGCAATGGAAGATGGTAGAATTCTCTCCAATTCTCGGAACATCGATCAGTTACGCAAATTTTATGTGTAAACCGACCAACCCTACAATAAAGTATCGTGTTCTTTCTATCTTTATTGTCTTACTTTGAGTAGTGCATTGATAATTTTTTGATCATTACCTGGTCGTAAGTTCTTCTACAACCAGTACCCAAACTTTCTTTACACTGGTCGAAAGGATGGTGACATCACCTAGTCGAAGCCTTTTCTTTCTGCATGTGGTCCTGCCCACTAGAAGGAACTTTCTAGTGTCGACTCGTTCCTCCCTTTTGCTGCCAACACAAAGAACTTGGGTTCAATACACATGGTCGAAATATTTTCAAGCCAACTCTTAGTATCTTAGATTATTTCTTCATTCATTTTTTGAAAAATAAACTAAGCAGAGTACACTTTTCCAATTTGCTCGACTACTTTTGGTAAACTCGTTTTGTTTCAACTGGTCGGAGGAAGAGACAACACCTAGTCGAAGACTTTCCTCTCTACACGTAGTCCTGCCCACTAGAAGAAACTTCCTAGTGTCGTCCTGTTTCTAACTCTTGCTACCAGAGCGAACCTACCGAGTGCACTGGAATAGGTTGAACGAATTTTTAAGGTACTCCAGACGTTTGTCTACCTCAAGTTGACCGTTTTTTATTTGATTAAATTGGTCGAAAAAGGTAAAATCACCTAGTCGAAGCCTTTCCTTTCTGCACGTGGTCCTACCCACTAGAAGGAACTTCCTAGTGTCGACTCGTTCCTACACTTTCGACGGTCTTGAGACAATCGAGATCGAAAAACTACAAGTTAGATAAACCTCTCTTTTTAAGAAAACCCATTTCACACTATTTACTTGGTTTATCTAAATAAACCAAGCAAATAGTTGGGGGCTAGGATAAAGTTATTAATATGACTTCAATTCTTAGTCTTAATCTCTTTTTCCATTCATTATCTTATGAGTTACTAACTACTCGACAAGATGATTTGCAGGAAAAAGAAAGGATTATATATATCAACAGCAAAAAACTTGTCTTTACAGGATTCAAGTACAGACTAGTCTGACGGGGAGATCCTATTTGCATCTCCTCCGTGACTTCGTCGCCGATCGACCGCATTTCCTTCATCAACCGCTCCGCTTCTACTTAAGAGCAATCGAAGTCGGCTTTCATGCGTTGTAGATTAAGGCCGGGGTCATGAGCTTTAAGTTTTGCCAAAACAAAACTTATTCCCTCTTTGACCGCTTCCTTTATCGAATCAGCTTGGTTCATCTTCAGAGTGGTCACCAACTCTTGCAAAGTTCTGACTTGATCACCAATGGTACTCGAGTGAACAATCATCGTGTCTTCACAAGGAGTACATTGTTCAGGAGGGAAATGTTATCTTGAAGGTTGACTTTCATCGACTTCATCTCCTCCTGATTATGAGTCGAAGCCTAACAGAGTCGTTTTATTTCGACTACTTGTTCTGAAAAGAATAAGACCAGTCAGATAAAATGAATTCAAAAGGAAAACAAAATTGATCACAACTAAAGACTTGCTTACCTGCTAGTCGAGAATCTAACTTCTTGACTTCATCATGGTGAGAGGCAGTGCTCTTTATATAGCGCTCCTCCCACGATTGGGCCTCTTGATCTTTTTCTTTGGCAATGCGGGTAATCTTGTTAAGAACCAAGGTCTTTTCTTTGACCTCGGTTTCAAGCTTCCCCACTTCGATCTCTTTTTCTGAAAAAGAATAAGAGTTAGAAAAAAAAAGGTCGTAAGCGGTTTTAAGTTCAGCACTTACCGTTCATTTGTCCCTGCAACCTTTGGATTGCAGAGTTTACCTCCTGAAGCTTATTCAGGAGGTCTTCATTTTTCAAACTTAGCTTTTTTGTCTCGGCTTTCTCAAAGTCGAGCGAATCAGCTAAGGTCTTCTCGTCGCTCTTAAACCTAAAGAGGAAAAGAGTAGACATCAGCATAAAACAAGTGGTCGTAAGTTCTTCTACGACTGGAACCTAGTTGTAAGATTTTCTACGACAATACCCTGGTCATAAGTCCTCCTACGATCAGTACCTAGTCGTAAGTTTTTCTATGATAATACCCTGGTCATAAGTTTTCCTACGACCAGTACTTAGTCGTAAGATCTTCTACGACAATCCCCATAAGTATTGTGTCAGTGGTCGAAACATAAAACGACTACGAATACCCGTTACTTATCATCTCTCTGCCTGCTCGTAGAGTACCGCCTTCTCCTGTCGCAGCTGAACAAGTTGTCTGTTGTACTCAACAATAGTGATAATTTGCTCCAAACCTTTCTGAATAAAGAAAGACAGTAAGAAGCGAGAAAAGACACGTATGTGAGTACAGAACGACAGATACTTATATTCATAGTCATTCGAGCAAACGAAGATAATACCCTCGTAGGGTTCTTCAGTTCATCGATCTCTTCACTCGGTCCAACCACACCTTTCCGAGACGTTCGTCGTTGAAAACATCCCCCCTGTTGGGAATGTCTTTAGGGTGAGGAACGCGAGCACGAGAATCGAACGCCCGAGATCCCACGACGGTAGCCGAAACGAAGAACCCGAAGGAATGGTCAAAGAAATCTGACCCTTCCTCTTCTTCGGTCGTAGCGGCATCAGAAGCTAGACCTTGGGGGTTGGGAGGATCATCCACAATGATTTTCTTCCTGACGCGGTGATCGAATGCTTCACCCCCATGGTCGGATGCTTCCGCCGCTACCTCTGTCGTCTTCGCTTCTGGCTCCACGACCACCTCAGTGGTCGTAGCGGCTTCAGCAAAAATAGCACCTTCCACCACTCGGACGGTGGACGACCCTTCGACCACCGCCACTGTCATTTCTCCGGCTACCAAAGAAATAGCAGTGGATTCCTCGACAAAAACGTCCTTGATGGTTAGAGGAGTCGGGCTAAAATCATAAAAAGAGAAACACGTCAGATGGTAAAAAGCAAAAGGTAAATGTTGTTCTTACACTTTTATCTTTTTATATACCTTCGTGTGCCAGACTTTATCTTGAATTTGGAAGAAACCTTCCCTAAGGAAGATTTCTTCAACTTATTCTCAACCACGTCTGGTCGAGACTCGAGTTGAGGAATGGAAACATCCATGACCATGTTTGGTCGTGGGTCTTGAACAAGCACCACTGCTCCTTGAGCCTTCTGGCTCTCAAGATGGTCGAGACTTGTCTCGACCACCTCAAGGGTAGCACTGCCCTCGACCACAGGCACTGTTGGTGTAGTAGTTTCCTTCATGAAAGACATAAAACTCTTCCAGTTCTCCTTTTCTAGTCGCTTGACAAAGCCACGGGAGGCAGAAACTACAAACACTACTACGGATCACCTCATCACGCATTTGTTGGAACCGCCATCACGTATGGTTTTCAACCGCTCAATATGTTCGCCTATGATAATAGCGATTATCACGCATTTGTTTTGAACCGCTTGTGATACGAATATCCTGCACGGTTTGTTATTGAAACCGCTCAGGAAGGCATAGTATCACTGCATCGCTTCCATTAAAACCGTCTATGATACGAGAATATCACAGACGGTTCTATTTAAGAACCGTTTGTGATATGTAGAAATATCACAGATGGTTCTATTTACAAACCGTCTGTGATATTCTACGTATCATAGACAGTTTTTAATGGAAACCGTCTGTGATACTATGCCTTCACATACGGTTTTAACAAAAAACCGTCTGCGATTGGCTAGCGTTAGGAATTGCTAGCCATGCCCTCTGAAAACAAGCAAGCAGAAAACAGATACATCACAGATAATCAATTGTTGACAACTCAAAGTGATCATTACTCAAAATAAATTACAAAAAATTGAATTTGTTCAAGTATTGTCGCTATAGTTACAATTGGATTACAATTGAGTCAATTGTTTGCGTGAAACTCTGGGTCGGTGACGGAGTGAAACTCTCCTTTGTCGTCAACGATTTCTGACATGATAAAGCCGCAGAGCTTCCATCGAATGTCCTTGATCTCATTTGCAACGAGTCCATCTAAATCTATCATCAAGTCCTGTCGCTAGCAAGAAAGAGCAAAGTGGTAGGCATATATATTTAAATTTATAATTAGGAAATAATTATTTTGAGATTGACAAACCTCGAGATCCTTCTGCTTAGCACTAATGATTTGCTGCATATGATGGCAAACGTAGATTGCACATCGCTCATCATTTTTTTTTTGTCAAGCTTCGCAAAAATAGAA
Source organism: Phyllostachys edulis (assembly GCA_036346405.1). Taxonomy (NCBI): domain Eukaryota; kingdom Viridiplantae; phylum Streptophyta; class Magnoliopsida; order Poales; family Poaceae; genus Phyllostachys; species Phyllostachys edulis. Next base: position 4,556,518 of record CM070546.1, on the reverse strand, counting down.
TTACATATATAGGTATAGTCAATTCGAGACGCATTATTATGAAGTATGATATAGGATTATTGTGTTGTAGCGCGTACCGAAAATTTCGTCCTGTGTGTTAGTTGGGTGCTCGATCCATTGTATGGTCCTTATTTGCCAACATAGGCGATGAACGAACTACATGATTCCAAAAAGTTATCCTCGACCATTTCAAACGAAGGAAGACTACAATAGAGTTATGTATGGAGGAAATAAGCATACCTTTCGAGTATTCCTTGCAGAATACTGAAGTCGTGCTTGTTTCTGACTAGGGAATTAAGGTATATCACCCTGTTCCTCTTTGGTATAATGATTAAAAAGATCCAGTGGTACCTACTCATGTATGTCGCTATAGTCATTAAACCTAAGTTCGTCCTGCGTATAAAGTACAAATAAAATTTGTATAGAAAGTAGTGAAGCACTTACTTCTGGTTGTAGGGCACCACTATGTAGTCCTTGTCGGCCTGATCAAGCAATCCCTTCGTTTCCTTGTCGGCCTGATCAAGCAATCCCTTTGTTATGTATTTCTCGACGAAGGACGGGTCTATTTCGATGGTTTGCATAGATACCACGTGTGGGTCGAGGAAACCCATCGGTTCTCGCTGTTCCCGGGTATTATTCATCATGTATCTATAGATAAGCAATGAGTTGTGATATTTATCGGTATTACGTGAATGTAGAACTTGATTGTACACACTTACAGTGTCCAACATCGTAGAAGCGAGGCATCGAGGCCAACAAGGTTGAATAGGTCATATAAGTCATTGAAGCCCACGACGAAGTTGCCCGGTCCGTTGAAAAAATGTTCATCCTTGTATGCGACGGTGATTCCAGTATCTCACCCCTTCTTTCCGGTCTTCCGCATGTACCAGGCATGCAAAGCCTGATAAGCAAATCCAGCGCGGGTTAATACTGTGTTGGGGCACAACGGTTTTCCGATGGAGTACTGCCCGGAGTTCTCGGACTTGAGAGGCGCCTTAATGTTCATTAATTTCGATTTGGTCTTAACGACTGGCAGCGTCTTCCTGCGAGACGACTCGGGAACCGATACGGCAGATTGCTTTTCTTGTTCCTTCGACGTCTTCTCCATGGGAACCGATGAGGTGGCCTTCTGAGGCAAAGGATGAGGTGGAGTCATCGAGGGTCCCGTTGGAGAGGAATGGTCGTGTCGAGATCGCGCATCGCCGGGTCGAGTATGTCCTTCTTGGGCCACTGGATAAAAGTGTGCCTGGTATCCCCTAGTGTTCTGATGTCTTCGTTCGGGCGAATCTCTAGCGGGATGGCCATGAAATTGTCATGTACCATGTCCACCCGGAGCCTGGCATAACCTTGCGCCAGCTAGGCACCGTGGTCGCATCGCCTTTCCCGGTATGGATACACTATCCCCACCCAAATTTCAATAGAAATGGACCCAACCATCCTCACTTGGAGCTTGCAGGGCGTCAGCCCCTACAAAATGATACGCAATTAGCTAAGGCGTTCTATAGATCTATCTTTGGTGGATTCCATAGATGTACATTACCTTGATGTCGTCTATCGATAATTGGATGTCGTCATGTTCATAATTATGCGTGGACGCAACGCTACTTCGATGTCGAGGAGGACTGGCTCCCAAATTAACGGGGCACTTTTGCATCGCTGGCTCAGAGTTGATTCATTTGATCCTCGCAATTGTGTTAACTGTCCTTGAAATTTTGCAAGAATCATCTCAGATCAACCGTCCTCGCTGGCCTTGGATCTCTTCCTACTCCTATACGCAGAGTCGTCATAATCCATAACTTCAAGGTACGTTAACCCTACTGACCTCGCGGCAACCCGGTGCTTTTTGTTTCCCGAGTACATAGATAATATATCCTTCTCCTCGCTCGCTTGGAAGGAGCCTTGGGAAGTTTGGGCAATCAATTCACGCCGCAAGAGGTCATCATGTTATTATAGACACTATGAAGTTATGGACCGATTAACAACTAGGTAGGTCGACATATTTACCACACGCTGAGACACTTCTGGTCTGGGTGGTTTGTGAAAGAGATGTTGCCCAAGACTAGACTTTTGCCCTCGCTTTTAACCAGCTTAGGGAACGCGGGTCTGTGATCCCAGGAAATGGCTCAGTTGCATTCTCCTCCTCTGCCGGCCATTCTGTGGATTTAGCCGTGTACCCAGCGGTGCCGAGTCTGTGGGGATGAGTGTTTCGTGTCTGGAGAGCTTTGTGCGCTGCACTTTGCTCCTTAAATTCGGCCGTCGTCTTCATAGCCACAAAAGCGTCCCATGTTTCCCTTGTCAAGAATCCATACTTCGCGAAGAGCGTCTGACCCGTGTTCACGTACTTTGTGACAAGAATGCTTTTGAAGGTCCTCCACGCGTGATCCATCGAGAGCAACGCCTGTCATTCCACACGTGCCATGTCTGCTTCTGGGATAGTGAACTTGCTTGAAAGTTCTGTCCAAAGCGCGCCTCTCTCTTCTTTCGTCAGAGACTTCCAGCTTGGTGTGGTGATGGGGACCCGTTCCCTTGCAAGTATCCCGCAGATGGTCCGGAATCTCATCGCTGATCTCTGGGGACTCAGAGGGATCCCAACGTCATTGACCTCCATGATGATCAGTCGGCCCGCAGGCAATTTCGATTTTCCTCTGCCATCTCGCTTACGTGTCATTATCATCGACGGAAATCCAGACGCTTTAGGCGGTGTCGGTGACGGCGCCTGTGCCATTTGCGGCGTCGGTGATGGCAGCGAAGACGACGCCTCTACCATCTCGCTTACTTGCTATCTATATAAGTTACATACGCTCAACATGTGCAATATTAGTAAATAATCATAATTAATTCTAGCATAAATATGAAACAATAAAGCATTAATCCAACATCATTTAAATGACCAAATTAACATAATCAAATTTAACAATTATCAAACAGATCTTGAGCTAAACCTAAAATTTTCCTGTTGAATGTCAAATGAACATAATTAATTCCAAAGAATCACTATTAGCCATAAAGCATAATAACAAAGATGAAGTAAATGACCATAATAACATGTGCCCATGAAATTCTTTCAAGTCATTTAAACATAATATTATGCTCAGCATTAATAGCAACAAACCACCAATTAGTAGCATAAGACACTGAAGATTGATGTTATTATGTGCTCTCAGAAATAGAGTAGCTAAAGAACAAGTCTTTGCCATCTCAATCCTATTGTCTATGCTCTTCATTAAATGAATATGATAATATAAATTCAAACTATGAGCTCTAAACAATACTTTGCTTAACTCACAAATGATCTCAACTGTTAATCTAAAACATATTAAACTTCCAAATAATCGACTACTAGAAGAATCACAAACTGGTCGTTAGATTACCAACAAAAACTGAATACTCTCAATAGAACTGAACATGAAGAACCAGAAGAATCAGAATAACTAGCTTTCAACCGAAAGTGACCAATTAATAGTATATCAAATTGACAGTAGCAAGTAATACAATATAGCTCAAGAATGAAGTAACTATCACATTCAATCTCAGTATAAGACAGAGTTCATCACAGAGCATGTCAACAAAGCCCACTGATTAATTTGCAATATCTTCAGTACTAGATTTAGAAATCAGAACTAATACAGATCAAGGTACCAACTAGCACTGCAAATTGATTTCAGATTTGACATTCATCACAGATCAATCGAGCCCACATAACCACTTTGTTATCTCTCAATGCACAATCTAATATAGAATTTGAAGCCAATCCAGCACATAAGTATATAGCCAAAGTGACGCACAAACGTAATATAGGAATACTCACAGAGCGGATGCCGCACAAGAACTCACGGTGCAAGGAGGAGGCCGACACGGGGAGGAGGCCACGCGGGGAGGAGGGAGGCACGGGAGAGGAGGCCGGTGCAGGGTGGGGGCCGCAGGGAGGAGGCCGGTGCAGGGAAGGAGGCTGACACGGGGAGGAGGACAGCGCGGAGAGGAGACCGGTGCAAAGGGAGGACACCGACACGGGGAGGAGGACGGCGCGGGCAGGAGGCTAGTGCAGAGGGAGGACGCCGACATGGGGAGGAGGCCGCACGTCGAGGCGACGGTAGCGTCGACGATGTGAACGGGTGAGCCCTAGAGGAGGCGAAGGAGCGAGAGCTGAGCGGGCTAAGGACTAGGGAGATGAATATATGGGCGGCACTGGGGAGATGAATGGGCGAGGCCTAGGGTTATGAAGGCCTATCACAGACGGTTCTTTAATAGAATCGTCTGTGAAAAGAAATCGCACGGTTCTATTAAAGAACAGTCTGTGATACGTTCCATATCACAGACGGTTCTATTAAAGAACCGTCTGTTGTATGGAACGTATCACGCATTTCTTTAATAGAACCATCTGTGATAAACTCATATCACGCATTTGGTTCCTAAATAGAACCGCTCAGGATTCTTACAACAGATGGTTCTATAATAGAACCGCTCGTGATAACTCGACATGAACCTCGTCACAAGTCTCTTTATTTTTCCGCGGTGTCTCTTCGCTCTTCATTTTCCAACGCCGCCATGACTCCCAAATATCTCTTCGCCTCCGCTCCCGCTTTAGTACTTGTTCTATAAATAGATATCCCTTCTACAATGGATTTCACACTAACCTCCTTGATCCCCTTTCTCCACAAACCCAAACGGCTTCCCTCTCGTGCACCAGATTGGCCTACATCGCGGCTTGCTTACTCGCACCTCTCTAGTCGCAACCTGGCCCAAGCTGCGGACAAACCTTCCATTCGCAATGTCATCATTGTAGGCTCTCCGATCTACCGGAGACCATAGCGGCCATCATCTGTCGACTGGAGCTCCTCCTCAGACGGACCAATGCGAGGGTCTGCGGCATCCGGCGAGTAAACCTCATCGTGGATATCGTCCTATGGAACTACTTGGTCCGCACCGAGGATGCAGCCCGGAGAGTCGAGGACGACATCCGAATTGCAGGAGAGCAGGTCGACCTCGCCGAGACGGAGGAGACCAGGGTTGATGGCCTCTAGGCTATATGAGGCTTGGTTTCGGAGTCCGAACGGCTACAAGCACGAATCGAGCGTGCAAGGTCGCAGGTGGAGGCGTTTGATCTGACAGTCACTGATTCCGCCACCACTAAAGCCGACGAGAAGGCTTATGAAGATTTGAAGGCTAAGATAGGATCGCTAATCCTTTTTTATCGTCTGTGATGTAAAAAGGATATGGTCTTTTTATCGTCTGTTTATTACAAGTGCATAATATTATCATTCCACATTACAATGAAGTCCACATTGACATCAAAATCAGAAATGACAATTCCATGTTGACATCAAAATATATAAGAGATTACAAGTCCATAACACATGGTAAGTCCACATTGAAATGTCTCATGTTATGGAATAAATTAATTACAATGGAGTAAATTCTTAATTAAAATATAGCCCTTCATGATGATCGACGCGCATATAGCTAGCTTCCTCACTGGGTTCTTCCTCGAGCCTGATGCCATCTCCGAAAGAAGGCAACTCGTCAAATTGATTGTATTCTTCCTCGTCCACTACATTCTCAACTCCGACAATCCTTCTTTTTCCATGAAGAACTACGTGGCGCTTCTTATTTGTCGGGTCGGTTATATAGAAGTCTTGAACAACTTGGTTAGCCAGTACGAATGGTTCGTCTTTGTATCCGACACGTTCGAGGTCCACGGTAGTGACGCCGTACTTGTCGACCTTCACCTGTGGGAGATGGACCCAACGGCACCGAAATAGGGGGATCTTGAAAAGCACATAGTCAAGCTCTCATATCTCCTCTATTTGCCCATAGTATGAGCTCCTCAGCCCATCAATACTGAATGCATCTATGACTCCTGGGAAGGAACCTACGGTGACGCATATACACAGTTTCACGCGAGTTGTTCAGCCATACACTTTCCGTAGCATCTAAGCAGTGTGGAAAGACTTTGGCTCCTTTTGTACTGAAGCCCGACAGGTTACCAAGGGCAGAAAAATCATTGATGGTGCAAAACAACATAGCGCGTAAAGTGAAGTTCTCTCGTCTGTACGCATCCCATACCTGCACCCCTTCATTCCACAATGTCACAAGATCTTCCAGCAATGGTGCTAGGTACACATCAATATCATTCCCAGGTTGCTTCGGCCCTTGGATAAGTAGTGACATCAAAATGTACTTCCGCTTCATACACAGCCAAAGAGGAATGTTGTACATACATAGATTCACGGGCCAAGTGCTATGTCGGCTGCTCATGTTACTGAAAGGATTCATTCCATCTGTACTCAACCCTAACCTTATGTTCCTCGGTTCCCCATTGAACTCTTCGAAGCTCCGATCGAAGTTTCTCCACTAGGCAGAATCAGCAGGGTATCTTAGCTTTCCATCTTTCTTACGCTCCTCCGAGTGCTAACGCAGCAATCTTGCTTCCTTTGGGTTCGCAAATAAACGCTTCAAACCTGGGATCACATGCAAATACCACAACATCTTAGCAGGAGGTCCTTGCTGCACCTTAATAGTATTCTGATGCTTGTATCGGGATGCTTTGCACACTGGACATACATGCATGTCTGCATACTGATTACCAAGGTTCCCAGACCAACCTGAGTCAATCGGCACCTTTCACTTCTGTGGGTTTCATCACCCGGCAGTTTAAAAAATCCAACACCCACTTTTCACAAATTACCTCAACCGTAATAAAATCCCACAGTGCACCTCCCCATAAACCCCACTCTCAGTCAAAACATCACTAGGTATCACAAAACCAACACCATCACTTCATTTACTTCACAGCCAGTACAACCTAGCGAAATATCCAACTCCAACCTCTCTCTGTACACAGGAAAGCACAGGCAATAGATAAGGCCAAGCCTGACTACACAGGAGAGCACAGGTAGTAGATAAAGCCGAGCCCAAGCCAAGCCAGAGAGAGAAAGCATTTCCTTCCACAACTAGCAGCCCTCAGTCCCAGCTGAACATAGCACCATCCTCACCTCCAAACCCACACAACCAGTTGAGAGAGGAGGAGAGCAGAGCAACAAGACAGCGGAGCCTAGGTGGAGGACCAAGAAGAAGACCACAACCGTAGGAGGAGGCGATGACAGAGCCCTCAGCAAGCCCACCACAAGCTTCACTGACTCAAGAAAGCGACCGACAAAATCAGATTTTGGTTCTTCCCCGAACCAACCCGACCATCAACAGACAAGGTAACCCACACCTCCCTTTTTGGTCATTTGGATGTCATTTTCAGGAGGTCGCACTAAGTATTTCATGCCATAGCCCACTTCAGTCATTAGTTCATCATAGAGCTAGTATTCACCTCACGGAATACCCAACTTACCCCACATCCCTCCTACCCATCGCCCTCAGTGTCCATCATAGGGCATAAGCCGAAACCCCCCAGCAAATAGCATACTCTCAGCATCCATCAGTTTCATCACATAGCAGGGGACAGAGGGAGTAGAGAAGAGTGCAGAGGTAGCTCAGTGAGCCTTGATAACCCACCTCCCACATCCACCTTGCATGAACCCCAGTGAGCATGCCTCCATATTTTTCACCATGCATCAGCACACTAAAATCCAAGAGTAAACCACCAACATCAAACATCAGTAAATAATCAATCAAATGCATACAAACCGAAGGTACCAGAGAAGAGAAAGGGAGGGGTAAGGAAGCCATTAGCCTGTGGTGTAGAACCAAGAGAGGCAAGAGCTGGGGCTGAGCCGTGGGTGGATGCAGGCACAGGCCATCGGGCCGAGGGCATGGGTAGGCACACGGATGCAGCGGCGACGCCGGGCCACCAACGAGCCACGAGGGAGGCGGCGGCCGGGAAGGCGCCGAGCCGGTCGGAGGTGGCGGCGCTATGGGGTAAAGACCTTCGGTCGAAGAGCGCCGGGAAGCGGAGAAGGAGAGGATGGAAGAGAGAAAGAGGAATGGGGAAGAAGAAGAAGAGTCCATTCGGCCGGGTGGGTAGATAAGGAGAGAGAAGAGGTAGGGTAATGGAAGAGATTAGGTGGGAGTAGGGTTATCGTTAGGGAATTAAGGATATAGGAAAAATTAGGGAAAATGTGTAATTTCTAGTGAATTTTAATAAGTGATATATGTAACAATAGAGGTTAGCAATAAAATTAATAAGTGTTAGCACTATGTAATTATTCGACCAAACGAATTTAATTAGGTCACATAGGGATAAGCAGTCATAAATCGGTCTCATATATAATAAAATAAAATAAAATATCATAAAAATTGTTAATAAAAAGTGAGTATGTGTGCGTAACAAACCTGTAAATATTTGACAAATAGTCTGGCGCATTAGAAATAATTTAATCTTGTTAAATTAATTAAATTAAAGCAACCCCGAGTTTAATTAGAGAAGTAATGGTAAGCATTCGCACCCGAATAAAATCAAATAAACATAGTTGCATGCAAACCCATGTAGTAGTTCATTTCATGCGATAAAACGCAAGTATTGGCCACCTCGATCCTAGAGCCAGTAAACCATAGAGTAACCGCAGCTGGGCAGTGCTAACTAAACAGGGGATCTAAAAAATATTATTAAATTAAAATCTGCTAACGAAAAGAATCTTCTAACTAATGTACACATAAGAGCACCAAAATGTCACTAAGTATCTACTTATTTATTTATCATTCGTGCCGGCGTAAATTGCAGTAGACGAACCAACACAAACCGGAGTAGCTGATACCGATTTCTTCGATGGCGATCTTTTCTACAATTCCGAAGGCAAGCTTATCTCTTGAACACCAATATAGTTATATTAAATCTAAAAGTTACATTCTGTATTATTATACATACTGCATGAAACCTATGTCTCCAAAAATCAAATTGGTTAAATGAAAGATGAAGATAATGAAAGAGATGAGAGCAGAGTTAATATTATGGCTGGTAAAGGGGGCCCGTAGCAGGAAAAGGATGAGGGAAGAGGTGAGACCGTTTACATACGGTTAATATATAAGGACTTACAAAACTCTCACCCAGATCAGAGGCCGTATTTAAGTGCCAACCATTTCTCTGTTTCGGCGGGCAGAAAATGATACCTTGTTACGTGATTATCCTCTCCACAGTGGGTAAGTAATATTGCATGGGTTGAATTAGGGAAGAACCCAGGACCGGTAGGAAAAGTACGGAAGTGGGAGATCCAGGGTGCTATAGTAGTGTAAGGTGGAGTGTTGGGTTAGCGTCCCAACCAACATTACTGGAACTCGGTGGATGACTAGGTCAGCACCGACGGAAAGTAATGGGTGAAGACTTAATCACGTAACCTGGAAAACGTTCTGTATTCTGAACCCGAACCCACATCAAAGGAAATGCAGGGGACCTGGCTCATTTAGAGCTCAGAATAGCTATGGGTAAAGTGGTACAAGCCTGTGCAGTGCTAAATCAAATCATGAATTCATGTTTGTCTCCTAGACTGGAGTTTACGGGAACTGCCAGGGGTCTATCTTCTCTCCGAGTGATCAGTAGTCTTTTCAGTATTAAAATCTGCCACCTTTTGACGAGTTATTTATTTTTAGAAAATGAGATGATCTAGAAAATGTAATAACAACCAAAGATGAGTCATCCAATGCATTTTTGCTATTAATGCTTGCTGAGTACATTAGTACTTAAACTTGCTATTATTCTCCTTTGTTAGATCTTAGTCCGGCCGGAAACTATCCTTAGTGGGACGAAGGACATGTAGGTACCGATGAGACCGCAGAAGGCGAGGGCGCGAACTACGAGGATCAGAGCGAGATGGGCACCATATTCGACGTGTGGGACGTGGTGTCCTACCGGGCAGACGAATAGTAATATGTATGCCTAAGTGTGATTACCCCCTGTGGTAATGACACGGGGCACCATAGAAAAGTTACAATAATTATTGAACCAGCAATCTGAACACCGCAATAGCGTAGAGATTGGAACATCTTATTACGCGAAAGAATGGTAATTCTGCATCAATAATTTAAGACTTTGCTCATTTTTGTGGTCACAGAGATGCAAATGAAATCCAAGAACCATCTCCGCAGCACAAGAGTTCTTTCACTCTACAAATAGGAGAATTTTTTTAAAAAAAAATACAGTTTTAATAGAATTACATAAATAAATGTATGTTTAACAAAATTACAAAAATATGCTTCTGTCGCCATTCCAAAGGGCGAAATGGCCCTGTTAGCATTTGGAATGTGTCGCCATTTGGAATGGCGACCTAAGCCTGTTTTTGTAATTTCATTAAATAGGCATTTATTTGTGTAATTCTATTAAAAATGTATTATGTAAAAAAATCCAAATAGGAGGTAAGAAAACAGGGGTGTTAGCAATCAGGTAACACACTATGAGCATCTACAATAGTTTGTTTCTTAGCTTGTTACTAAGAGAGAGTGTACTCAATCTAATAAAAAGAAACAAGCCTTCTAATGGATTGTTTCTTGAGCTTGTATCTAATATTTTAATTCCTACTTTAACCGCTATACACAAAACGGGTTTTTAGTTAACAAGTCAGTCTCCAATAGTTATTTTGTTGTTTCTTGTGTCTTGATATCAACAACTTGTTTGTTTCTTCATCTAGAACTCCACATCATCTAAATACTCATGTGTTCACTCTATAGTAACAAGTGACACGGACTGTTATAGATGCTCTAAAGAAACCTATGTATTAAAATATTAGAGGAGAAAAATAAATCCCAGAAAACAAACATATCTAGATGGTAAAAGGTCAAAACAAGCATATCTAGACAATAAATTAGTATTTGATGAAAAGAATACCAGATTACAGGAGCACTTAACTTCTGGAAAGCACTATGTGGAGATCATGTGTGTTCTACTTCCAAGCAGGAGGACTAGCCAATTACTCACAACTTCCTAGTGACAATTTATGCCCGACTTTGATTTTTCATTTTTTTAAAAAAAAAATGAATTCAACAATGAGAACTAGCCGATTGCTCGGGCAATTCTGGTGTAACCGACCAGATGGGGGAAACTGGTCAACGCATTGCACAAAATAGAAATATCAATTGCACTAGGTGACCAATGTGAGTATGTAACAATGTCCACAAATTGTATCTCCCCTTTTGAGATTAATTTTTTGGACCTGTACATGTGATTCATTACACATACAAAAACTCTTCCCAAGTATTTTTTAAAAAAAATATTGTAGTACTAATAACTGCAATGTACCCCTTTCCCTCAGGAAAAGAATTGCAATGTACAACAATACAAAGTGTGTCATAATAATATCTCGCTGCAAAATGACATAGGTATAGGTAACTAACAAAACAAAAAGACAATTCAGTACTTCTTGAGCAAATAAATAATTATCACTAATTGCCAACACCCCCACACACACACACCCTGCATAATATATAGGACGTCTGTTTAGACTCACAGGAGTATGTACTCCCATTTCCAATATACCATTTAAACGAATATATTATACTTCTTTATCACTTTCAGTATATTTAAATATCAGCTATAAAATACTCCAATGTGACTTCATTGAAAATTTTCATTAGAGCCCTTTATTTTTGCTATATACCCTTTTTATATATAAAAGAAGTATATACAAAGATTTTGGTATAAAAAGTGGATTTTCATGAAATTTTTCATAGAAATCACTTTGGGGTATCTTATAATCATTATTGGAGTATACTCAAATTGATAAAGATGTATCATCATACGATTTAAGTGGTATATAAGAGGTGGGAGTACGTACTCCCAGGAGCATACAATAGACGTGGGAAGACCAATGGCTACATGAAGGTATGCTCACTTGCTCAGGGACAAGTTTACAGAGCAATGTTCTGTTCTTTTACCACAAGGCAACACGTGGCCCCTTTCTTAAAAACCCAAAAGCCCAAAATAGTAATTAATTAATTAATATAATTCATCGTTGGCAAATGACTGAAGGCTAAGATGATATTCAATTAAGACCAAGTTCCACACCAAGTCAAAAGGTCAGTAGCAAGATACTAGGATGTACAAATCCCAGCAAGCTAATGAACCCAGTGATGTAAACTTCAAGCTCAATTGAGAAAACAAAGTTATAATAAAATGCAAGGGACAGAAATGTTCTTTTTTTAAAAGGGGTATACCCAGCTTTTAAAAAGCATATAACAAGTCTTACAACGCAGTAGACAGAAAGATTACTAGGGATGCCAGCTTACAAATAACAAGCGAAAAGAGCTAAGTTCCCAGACAAAATACAACCTGGCATCCAACGTCCACAGAAGACAAAAGCTATATTAATACAAAATGGATCATCCTTTTCTAGACTTCAAAAAGTCTTTCACCCAGTCCTCAAGAATCTTAATGAAACCCTACAGCTTCTCATTAGCATCGTGTTTGATGAGAATCCTCCACTGCTGCAAACAAGATAAAAAACTAAAAATCATAGCCAAATGTTGCTTAGGGAAATTCTTGTCAAATGCCATTTTGTTCCTAAAATTTCAAAGATTCCAAGCTGAAGCTGCAAAACTAAAAAGAGCAAAATCATAGTCATTAGCTCCCTTCTTCTCCAACCAGTTCAACCGGAAGTCATTTAAAGAACTAGGACTGAAATCCCAGCTTATGGCCTCTTTGACACAACACTAGAAGAATTTAGCTAAAATGCATGAAAAAAGGACATGATCTAAGTTTTCTTCAGCACCACAGAGAACACATTTGTTCTCTCCTTTCCACCCTATCTTCTTCAATTGATCTAAAGTCTGAATGCTGTTATTGAAACAAAGCCACAAGAAAACTTTAACTTTCAAAGGAAGTTTACTCTTCCAAATCCTTTGTCTTTTTCTACAAATAACACCCCCCAAAAAACAATATGTCTATAAAGAGACTTGACAGAAAAGATACCCGACTTTTCCAAACACCAAATAACATTGTCATTATCAGCAGTTAGGTCAATTTCTATGAGCATCTGTTTAAGTTCCTCCCACTGATCAGTTTATGTTCCCCCAAAAGTTCTAGTGAACTTGATGTCCCAAACACCCCTTGTCATACACTTGTCAACACAAATATTGGGATCCTGACAAATGGAAAACAAAGAATTAAACTGAATCTTCAAAGGGCAATCACCTAGCCAAACATCCCCCCAAAAAGAATTACAACAGCCATTACCAATCTTGTGTCTAGTTCCCTTACTGAACATAGATCTAACTTTCAGCACATTTTTCCAAAATTGAGAACAATTAAGAGTTTTAGCTCCCTTAAAAACACCCCTAGGAAAATATTTGGCTTTAAGAATTTTAAACCAAAGCTCATTTGTAGCAGAGCACATTTTCCAAATCCATTTAGCCAAAAGACAGTCATTCAAAACCCTAGTATTAACAATTCCTAAACCCCCAAAATCTTTGGACCGACAAATTGCATTCCACTTTACCATATGGTATTTAAACTGACCACTAGCACCCCTCCAAAAGAATTTAGATCTAATAGTATTGATTTTACTGTGAACTTCCTCACTAAATCTATAAAAACCCCATAGTATAAATGGGAAGACTACTCAAACAACTCTTGACCAGAGTCAACCTGCCTCCAGAAGATAGAAATTTATTTTTCCAATTATTCAACCTCTTGCACAATTTATCAATCACTTTTTACAGAAGCTTTCAGACCAATATGTCTGTCCCCAACTAAAATGCCCAAATAAGTCATGGGAAGCTGAGCTAGTTTGCAATAAAAAATATTGGCAACATTAGAAGCTTCATCACCCTCCACCCCCAAGACAAAAACTTCACTCTTGTGATAGTTAATCTTTAGACCAGACATCCATTCAAAACAATAAAGAAGAAATTTAAGATGCAGTAAGTAATTATCCTCAAGCTCCATCATGATCACAGTATCATCAGCGTATTGAAGGATAGGCACCCCGCCAGGTACCAAATTAGAAACCAAACCTTTCAAAAACCCCTTATCTTGGGCTATATTAATAATCTCTGCTAACGCGTCTGCCGCAAGATTAAAAAGAAGAGGAGATATCGGGTCACCTTGTCTTAAACCCCTAGAAGTTTTGAAAAAAGGCCCCACTTCCCCATTGATATTAATACTAACTTTTTCCCCTTAACTGAGCTCATAACCAAGTTAATCCACTTATTAGAGAAACCCTTTCTCAACATCACTTCCTCCAGAAAATCCCATTGTATCTTATCATATGCTTTTTCAAAATCTAATTTCAAAATCATCCCTTTTCTCTTTGAAGTTCTTATCTCATGAACAATCTCATGTAGGGCCACTACCCCATCAAGAATGTTTCTCCCCTTGATAAAAGCTGATTGGCTATCATTAATGATCTTATCCGCAATCACCCCTAGCCTGTTAGCTAACAACTTTGTCAAGATCTTAAAACTGACATTGAGAAGGCAAATTGGTCTGTATTGCCGAATATTGTTAGCCTCTGTTATTTTAGGAATTAAGGTGATGACCCCAAAATTTAATCTCTTTATATCTAAGTCCCCATGGCCAAAATCTTTAACTAAATCTAGAAAAGAACTCTTGATCACTCCCCAAAAGTCTTTATAAAAAATGTTAGGAAAACCATCAGGTCCCGGAGCTGAGTTCACTTTTAACTCTTTAATGATCTTCCAAACCTCCATCTCAGTGAAATCTTGAAGCAGAAACAAATTATCATCATCTGACACTCTCAACTTATGACTCCAAATATCAAATGTCAGACCCACACCTTGACATTTTTTTGAAGCAAACAAACTTTTGTAAAAGCCATAAATGTGATCTCTTAGTTCAGAGTTACTTCTCAAGATAAACCCTTCATGCTCCAAGCTAAAGATAAAAAAATTTCTTTTCCTTCCATTAGCACAAGTATGAAAATAACCAGTGTTAGCATCCCCCTTAGTTAACCAATCATCCTTACCCCTTTGCTGCCAATGTTTCTCTTCCAATTCAAACACTTTCTCAAGTTCAGCTTCCAAGGCATATCTCTATGTCCAAATCTCTATAGCGCTATCCTTGTCATTAGCCAAAGAGTCCAAGTTCTTAATCTGATTCAAAATTCTTTCCTTATTCTTCTTATAAACACCATTTATATTTGCTCCCCACCCTCTCAGAAAACACCTTAAGGCTGCTATAATGCCATTCCATTTGTCAAGAGAATAAAAGTTTCCAGAAGATCTACCCTCATACTCTGCCCATTTATTCTGAAGCAAACTTCTGAAGTTATCTTGACACAACCATTTATGCACAAAAAAGAACCTCCTAGTCTTAACTCTATCTCCTTCCCCAGAATTAAGAAGAATCGGACTATGATCAAAACCCACTCTTGTGAGGCATTGGACGTGACAAAGGGGAAAATTTACTTCCCATTCAGGAGACACCAAAACTCTGTCTAAATTCACCAGAATAGGGCACTTCTATTTATTGGTCCAAGTGTATTTAACACCCCCTTTTTTGATCTCCATCAAATTATTCTCAGAGATGAAATCATTAAACATTTCAATAAGCTTCTAGTTACAGTTAAAAGAATTATTATCCCCCATCTCTCTAATCAGATTAAAATCACCCCCCATGACCACTAGCAGAACAGTCCTCTTACACTTTCTGTCCAACTCTTCTAAAAAAATATAAGAGTAGTCATGATTAGCAGGACCATAGACTACCACCATCTCCCAACAAAGTTGGTCCTCCTGTTTCTAATATCCATGCTGACAAATTATCTGCCAAAGTCACAAGCTTCCATCTCTAAAATGTCTTCTTTGGCCCTCAGCAGAATGCCACCAGAATGCCCCATTGCAGGTATCCAGTTCCAATTAAAAGGCAAATCCCCAACTAAATTCTTGAGATCTCTGTCAGACAAAACAGTTTTAAGAGTTTCCTAGATACCAATTGCATCCACACCTTCAGAGTAAATGAGCTCCCTGAGCTGCCTTCTTCTAGCGGCCTTTCCTAGGCCTCGGATATTCCAAAACAAAACTTTCATGAAACAGATGAGATATGAGCATCACCCCCTGTCTTTAGCTCAATTTTTTTTATTCCTGTTTCTTTTAACATCTTCCTCACCCCTTTTATTAGCAATAGCAGAATTCAAAGAAACACCCCTTTCAAAATTATCATTTCTCACCCCCTGAGCCTCATGATTCAAGGATTCTGCTTTTTCTTTCTCAGCTTTAGCCAAGGCAGCTCTTACAAGTTCATGTGCCTGCATGGCTGAAGTAATTTCTTTTGCATTTTAAGAGTTCCCCCCAAGGTTTATATTACAAGAAATAGCTACATTTTCTAAATAATCAGAAGACACATGATTAAGAACATTAAAAGAATTAGAAGTGGTACCTGAATCTTCTAGATTATGAATAGACTTCAGCTTAGATGCCTTCTTTTCCATGGTGAGACCCTGATCAGCCAGAAATATTCTTTTCAAGGATTAGATGGAACTGATTGTACTATATACCTGAATAGTGGACCATCAATAAAAGTAGGGAAATCTAGAAATGTTTATATTATAAGCGAAAAAAATAGACTGAAAAGACTTGCCCCTCGTCGCAATTGCGGCCTCACCGACCAACTAGGGGATGTTTTCGAGCAAAACATGATTCCTTTATTCCTACAAGCATAGCAGGGTAGAATATTACGAGTTTGCTAAGTTGGAATATATAATTTAAGCCCCATTGCTATTAGTATTATTACTAGAAAAGATCAATATGAGACAAGTAAATCCTGTCAAACCAATAGCCACGATTACAGCAGGTGAAAATATGGTGGATGAGGGTGTAAGAGCATCTTTAGTGTATTGAATCGATGTCGATTCAAAGTCATGCTACGTAAGCATTCTAGGAACTGAGTTTGTTTTTTTTCAATGTATTGAACCGATTCCTACTAATAACTGGGACCCACGTTACATTAAAAAATCATAAAATAATAATATCCTCTCTCAACTGCACTCTCTCCTATGTAGTTGTTTAATACTCATATGAGTTGTTTATTGCTTTGAATCGATTCCTAAGTAGTCCGATTCCGTGCATTTTTTTGTTGGAATCGACCCCTCTAATGTATTGAATCGATTCAATGTCTTCTCTCTCCTCATTTGAACCAGCTAAAATATAACATTAGAGACGGTCTAAAGACTTGCTGGGGCCTGTAACCAAGAAATTTTTTTTTTGCCGAAATAGTATTGTTCGGAGGTTATTCACAAAAACGGCGTCATCATCATGGTTTTCACAAAAATAACGCTCAATACTACCCCTAGGTGGCACAGACGTCTACCGTACCACCACGTCACCTCATCCGTATCAGTCACAAACGGCGCCGTCTCGTCGCTGCCACCTGGCCGTTCGTCCCGTCGATCCGAGGGACGGAGCTGCCACAGCCCGCCCCGTCGCGTTGTTCTTCGCCCCGTCCGTCCTTCCTGGGACGGCCCCGTCCGTCCTTCCTGGGACGGACGCGCCGAAAGCTTCGTGGCGCACGGGGAATTAATTAGCCACCGGAACTCATGGGCTGCATGCATGCATGCCTGTAGGCTATCTAGGAGCTGTAGACTGTGGCAAAGCATGTGGCAGCAGCGAGACTCCCGAGACCCTGCCTGTCAGTTTTTCTGTTTGTCTGTCACGAGCCCGTCCTGACAGGGTTTATTAACAAGGTTACTTAGCCAGTCGAGCAGATCAATTAATCAATCCCACTTTGCAGCAAACACTTTGTTACTAAGAGGGAAAAAAAACAAATCTTTCACTGAATTATTTCTTAAGTTTGTGTCTAAGACTTTAATTACTGCAAGTCTCTATGATTTTTGATGATCAATAATAAAGTACAAGTTTGTAACTTACATATTTTAGCTCATTTATCATATAAATAATGAAATCGAGCTGCACAAATGATCTGGTGGATATTTTACTTTAAGATAGTGGGACTCACAAAACGTGTTTTTAGGTAATAAATAAGTCTTCAATAGAGTATTTGATTGTTTTTTGTATTTTGGTATTAACAATTTGCTAATTTTATCTAGAAACAATCTGACCTTCTCTTCTCTGTATCATCTAAATGTTGATGTGACAATCTTTTAATAACAACCGAGGTGACTATATTAGAAAGGCTAGTTAATTTCACGTGCGTCACAAAGCTTTCGGCGCATCTGTCTCAGGAAAAGACAGACGGGGCGAAGAACGACGCGCACGCGAAATTAATTAACCTTTCTGGTATGATACGGTAATGTGCGGAGGCTGCAAAGTGGGATTGATTAATTGATCTGCTCGATTGGCTAAGTAACCTTGTTAATGAACCCTGTCGGGACGGCCTCGTGACAGACAAACAGAAAAACTGACAGGCCGGGTCACAGGAGTCTCGCTGCTGCCACATGCTTTGCCACAGTCTACAGCTCTAGATAGCCTACAGGCAAGAATTACACTTACACACAAATCGGGGCCTACAGGCATGCATGCTACAGTATACAGCTCCTAGATAGCCTACGGATCGCGCACGGCGCGTGTCCCGTCCCAGCGAAGGACGGACGGTTAATCATCGGCGCGTAGCAGACGAGCGACGTGGCGGGCTGTGGCGGCTCTGTCCCTCGGATGGACAGATGAACGGCGAGTGGCAGCGATGTGGCGGTGCCGTTTCTCCTTGGGACGGATGAGACGGCGCGACGGACCAGCGCCGTCCGTGGGGTGTAGACGAGACGTGGTGGCGGTACGACAGCTGTTCGTATCAACTTGGGACAATATCGAGTGTCATTTTTGCAAAGAAAAAAAAAAAGGAAGAAGTCCATTCTACCCCCTCAAGTATCGACGTGCGGACACCTAACCTTCTAAAAAAAAAATCGGCCATTTGACCCTCCCAAGTTGCAAAACCGAACAACGTGCCCCCTCCGGCTGTTTCGTGCGGTGGTTTTGCTGACGTGGCGTCCGATCGGGCCGGTTTCGCCACGTCGGCCGCTGACTGAGCACACCTAGCTGGACAGGGTTTTTTTTTACAAGGACTGCCATTCTTCTTCCCCAATCTTCATCCTCTCAAATCTCCATTCCACCTTGTCGCCGTCCGCTTCTCCTTGCCTTGCCTCCCCTCTCCACTGCTAGCCACCGCCTAGCAACCCGCAGCCTCGCGCTCCAAGAAGCCCCACTCCTCGGACCCCACCGGCTCCAACCCATCCAAGAAGCCCCGCCTGATGCTGTCCATCCTGGGCCTCCCCCTCTCCGCCGACGGCGAGGTGGCAACCACTGCACACCGACCCGCCCTCGCCATCGTCGCCGACGCCCACGAGCCGGGCTTCCATCGCCTCACCGCCCATTCCTCTCCCTTGTCCGATCCATCCTCTACCAAAGCTTCGCCTTCAAGGCCGCCGCCACCGTTTACTCCGCTTCCTCTCGCTCCTCGGCGGCGAGCCTAACGTGCTCCGGACATCGTCCTCGCGCTCACTCTGGAACGCGCCGCTGCCGCCATCGGGGAGACCACCGCGCCGAGTCAGTAGTCTGCGAGCCGCGCCACGCCGCCCTTCGCGACGCCCACGGCCGGGCGGCGGGGTGCTCGAGCGCGGTACCCTTACGGAGCGCTTGCCATGGCCCCGCCGAGGGGCGAGACCAGTGCGCCAAAGCCGCAATCCACGAAGCCGCGCCATCGTTGGCGAAGAGGTTGCCGTTGGGCATGAACTCGTGAGACGAGCAACTTCTCATCGCGAGCGTAGTAGTAGGCATTGAGTGGCACGATATTGGGGTGGCGGAGACGGCGAGCACGCCATGTGGTGCTCGAAGTCCTTCTTGGATGCCGCCGCCGCCGTGGCGTCGCGCAGCCGCTGATGCCACCACAACATCGCCGTCGCCGAGCATTTGCTTTGTACGCTGTGCCGCACCCGCTTTTGCCTAGCATCTCCATCGACGCAGAGGTCCTCGAGCTCAAACCGCTTCCGACGCCGCTGCCGAGGTCCTCCAAAACACCAACTTTCCCGCTCAAGCGTTCCGCCCGCCGCGCGACCACTCGGCGGCGCCAGACGGGCCGGAGGAGTACACAATCTTCTCCCCTCGTGGAGACGCTGGTGGTTCGCCCGGCGAGGCGTGGCGAATAGCGTAACAGGCAGCCCGACCACGAGCCCGACGCCGACTTACAGGTGGGACCAAGTGCCAAAGAAGCCAACTCACCTAGCTGATCTGGCAAAACCGGCCCGATCGGACGCCACGTCAGCAAAACCACCGCACGAAACAGCCGGAGGGGTCACGTTGTCCGGTTTTACAACTTGGGGGGGGGTCAAAGGGCCGATTTTTTCCGGGGGGTTAGGTGTCCGCACGTCGATACTTGAGGGGGTAGAATGGACTTCTTCCAAGAAAAAAACGCGGCGAGCATGCCGTTTTTTCTAACAACGTTTCAAACAGTGCTATTTCGGAAGAAAAAATCGCAATCAGGCGCCACTAATTAATGCGCGCACTACTACAAAAAGACTAATACTGGACGCATCATCACAGACGGTTGACCAAAACCGTCTGTATTAAATACAATCACAGATGGTTTTGGTTTAGCGGCCGCCCGTATTCTCGACGCACTAAAACCGCTCAGGAAGAAGTAATATCACGAGCGATTAGTGTTGAAAACCGTCAGAAATATCACGAGCGGTTACGAAGAACCGCTGCGTGATACTTAGTAATAGTATCACAGACGGATCTTGTTCAGAACCGTCTGTGATACTTCACAGACGGTTTTCAACACGAACCATCTGTGAATTCCCGTGCTCATCACAGACGGTTCAAAATCTGTCGTTTCAGTTTCGGATGTAAGCTACCAAGTCAATGTTTGAGTCAGTTTAAGTAGCCTATATAATGTGCGGTTGTGTCTTATAAGTTTGATAACAGCATAAGCAATAGACAAAAAAGAAAAGCTGCAGTTTGCAGCACCACATCGAGCTCTGTTCTTGTTCGTTGGTTGAGTTACTATTCCTAGTTTGACAATTGTGTTCGTGTTTTCGTTCTGAAGTTCAGAACAACCTGCAGATAGAAGTTCGGAAATCCTAAACAGAAGAAGGTTTTGTCAACAAAAACTTCCTGCAATAAGGTCGGCAAGTCTGTAGACTACATGCAGGGGTAGAACGGGTCTCTGAGGTGATGGCTCGAGGTCCATGATTAAAAGTCTATAAATTCTCGAAAAATCAGTAAAATGCAACTTTGAACTAAAAGCAGCTGTACGCGCGGCTCAAGGCTTGGTCCTTAACCAGCTCCGTCCATGCTACCGTGCATGCACGAGAAGTGCCCTTGTAGCCCACTAGCATGATCTCTGGATCACATTCTACCAGGTAGACAGGGTAGGAGATTTTGTCATTCGGGCGCATGGTGATCATCACCGGCTGTTCCCCCGGTTGCAGTGGGTCAATCTGGAAAATCTCTGCTCTGTGAAGGTGAACCTTCATACTAGTATCATTCTCATGCACGAAGGTTTCAGTATTTCTTGGAGGGGAAGCAGCGGGAAGAGAGGGCGAGCATCGGCATTTGGGGCGACTGCGGTGATGCAGGCCTCGCGCGAGGAAGAGCGTGCACGGTGGCGTGGAGCGCGCTCGCGGCGCGACGTCTCGGCGGCTCGGCCCGGTCGTGACACGCACACACGGCGAGCACTCCGGAACGGCCCGGGCCAAGCCTGAGGCGCGCTAGTCACCGCATTTTCCGTCGCCACTTGGGCATCGGCTCTCGCGCCGGTGCTGTCTATCAAGGAACAGACGACTCACACTCTCTCTCTCCTCTTCCCGCTTCTCCGGCTGTGATTTTGACTGATGCGACAAGCCCATAGACAAGTAATCAGGCTCGCTCTCGGAAAAGACAACGCACGCATAACTAATTATTTATCCTAAATTAACTCGTACAAAATGATTTAACCCATGATTAGTTGTTTTAGACACATTAGCGTTAGAGCATATACAACTGTGTGACGTCAGCATTCTATAAGTCTTTACACGTAGTATACGAAATGATGTAGATAAGAGGAGGGTGCATAGAGAACTGAGTCATCTCTCATGCAGTAGTCAACTGTAACACGAGAAACAAGACACATTGTACATGAAGAAGCTGTCTGTAGAGATATATAAAGAGACAATCCATTGTAGGAGCTGTCTTTAATCTATAGATGATATGGAGGGATACTATAGACAATAGTTGTCTATAACATTGTGTATGTCCTTATATGTTGGTCGATTTTATCTTGGCTAAGCAATACAGGACTATCATCTCCCGCATGCATTCATCCATTCACATTCATACATGGGTTGTACTTGGGCCCTATTCATTTTGAGTTGGGTCATCACACACATCCATTCTCAAAGAACCTTACATCTTTGTCGGACCAACATACCCAGATCATGGCAAATAACCAGGATCTCCTATCTTAGCATACATTCGTGCGTCCAGTCTGCCACATATGTCATGCCGTGTGATAATCCTTAAATTGTTGTCATTATCAAAGTGGTGATGGCACGGGGTGATAGAGGCTGTTAGGTTTTTGACGAGTTCGTTATGCTAGCAGCACGATATCTTAATAATGGAACTACTAAGAGCATGTACAATGAGTTTATATCAGCCGTCTATAGTTACTGCCACGTAGGATTTTTGCTTACGTGGATGAAAAAGAATGAAGAGAGATAAAGATATTGTTTATAATTTTGTAGCCGACTATAGCACCAGAAACAATAAAAGCATTAAAAGATTGTGTGTTCTATAAAAACAACTAAAAATACAACAGCTGTCTGTACTATTGTATGAGCTATCTTTAGTATTATATATTAGTGACATAAAGAGTTATTATAGACAATAACTATGTGTACCATTGTATATACCCTTAAAAACATGGTTTAGTTTAATTCGTAGGTTCAGACTTTAAGCGACAGGTCATACTCATCGTCAATGCCTGCAGCTTGCCGCCGGAATCTCGGGAAAAAAATATTAGGATGAGACCTACGCGCATGCTGCGGGCATACCTTTTTCCCTGATGTTTCATTTCTTGCGTACTTTTGGAAGCACGCGAACCAAGAATAAATCCGCTTGCTTTTTTAGTTTTAGTTTTCTTTAGCAGAGGATCCTGGAATATATTTTTTTCCTTTCTAAATAAACTATTCTTTAATCGGTTTACAAAAATAACTCACATTTAATTTATTTACAAAAACAACTCATATTTTATTTTATTTTTACAAAAATAACTCAGTCGTCGATCTACCAAGTGACCAGACCCAATCACACGGCGGGCCAGCGACTTGAGGCTTGTCGACACTCAGACGCGCAATGAGCGGCCGACATTTAGCCATGTCGTCAAGTCGCGTGAGGGAGGCATGACTAGCGTCACGTGTCTGACACCCAATCGCGCTTCCCTTGCATGATTGGTTGGCGTGTGACACCAGTCGCACTTCCCTCGCGTGGTTGAGGGCCAATATATGTCTGCCTCCTTCCAACTCACGCGACAGAAAGCCAGAACCGACGGAGCGATTAAGATAGGGGAGCAGAGTACAAGGGAGAGGAGAAGAGAAGAGAAGAAGTGGGAGGAGTAGAAGGGAGAGGTGAGGGTTGGAGGAGGCTCGGTGTGCCTCGGCTTGGCTTGGTGCACCTCCATGTACTCGTATCCTTGCGGTGAGTTTGTCCTACTCATGTAATTTCTTGGTCACTTTGACGAAAACATGTTAGGTTAGCAATAATAAACCTAGCTTAGTAGTAGAACTAGGGTTTGTAGTTATAGATCGACAATGTTAAGCTAGGGTTAATGTCGCGTATAGTGTTACAGTGTAGAATATTTATGTTTTTTTTTGTAGTGTAAAAACATTCGATTACCTCCATTAGTATATCAATTATTGGAAGATTGTCGGGACCCCGAGTATGCAACCTCAGGACCATCTGTGTATTCTGAACTAGTCCCATGATCAGTAGCTAGCTCACACAGTTGCAACATTGGTGTAATCATATCCACACAACCAAACTATACATGAAGCAAACAAATTAATATTATTTAGCAAAAGGACCTTACGGTCAAGTTTTACAACGCTTGCCTCGCAGGGCTTAACAACAAAAGGAAGCTTGCAGCGGAAACCAAACATTCGGTGGAGGTCACCCAATATGCCCACAGCAATTGAGTGGAGGGCGAACCTAATTCAAGATAGTCTTCAAAGTAGTCTTCTTCAGAGAACCCTGCTTCTGGTTCTTCTTCAATGATCGATCGGTGAGAGGGCATAAAGCCGTGAGTACTTTGAATGTACTCAGCAAGTCACAGAGAAATGTATGCAAGTAATATTCATGCAAGGTTTGACAAGGATAGCTTTATGGCTATTTTGCAGAAAGCAATATTTGACATTAAATATAGTAAGCAGATTGTAAGACACAATTTAAAAGATTAATACATAAGTAAACAATTTGCTTTGAAACGACTAGTGAACACCCCGTTCACTTCCCAACCATCAACCATCTACGAGATTCGATTAACCCATTCCAACATTTTTGATAAAGATCTACCCCTTGCGTGAAATCACCAGGCATATCCATAACCGGGGACACGACTATTCGAATAGTTTTACACTCTGCAGAGGTTGTACAGCTTGACCCACAAGACACAAATTCTCTAGTTTGTTCGGCATATATCTATGCCACTGCTCACTATCTTAGGTAAGCAGTCTAGAGTACGTGATAAGGCTTTTACAAAGTTCTTTTTTGACTCGGTTCTGCCCGCTAAGGTTTTACCATTCTGGCCCCCTCTTGCGTCGTTCCCAACCAAAACAGGACCGAACCAAAACATTGCTAATTAGTCGGTCAGGTCTATCCCAGTCTAGACATGTGGTTGTACGATATGGTCCAGATCAGTCTATCCCAGTCTAGACATGTGGTTGTACGATATGGTCCAGATCAATGGTTCAAGGTTAAGTCCTTAGTGGTTGCTCAGACGAGACTTTCCACATCCCAATGTGATTCCACACCCACCTTTATCCGAGCATAAATCATTTTTGTTCAACCCGGCCAAATAACAATCCTTGCTATGGTGCAACATCTTTTATCAATAGTAGCTCCACCACAGTTCCATATTTCCTTTAGTCAAATTCAATACTTCTTGGAGTAAGTGATCATGAACCTATTGTATAACTAAAGCATTGGCTAAGCATAATACGATACCCATGTTGGTAGTACAAATGTCCAACTAATAGTTATCCATCCTAGGGTGTCCAAGGGTTTATGTCATTCAAGGATACATGTCATTGCAATTTAGCAAGGAGGCATAATGGTAATTAGGTAATTAATTAATTCCCGAAACCATTTATTATAAAATTAGCAATGCATGTTTATATCAATCAATATACTTTTATAAATTGGGTTCAATATGATCAAAGGTATACGACTTGCTTTGTTGAAGAGTAGAGATGCTTTGGTCGTCGGTTCCACGAAGTCGTCCGAAACACCGAAATCTATACGTGCGAAACAAGCTAAGTAAATAAAACAACTCCAAATAAAATCCAAATAAATACTAATAGGAAGACAAATAATTTAGATGAATTTAGAAATTTGAATCACTCAAATCGGAGTTCGAATGAGGAAGTTATGGCCTTCGGAAGTTTGAATTTACATAAAATGGTGAAATCGGGATTTTCTTGATTTTCCCGATTTATTTTTCTAAAGAAAAACCAGGAAAATCCACGTGGGCTTGCTGACGAGGCAGCCACGTTAGCAAAGGGCTGAGGTGACCGCTAACGGGGCACCACGGTGGCAGCCACGTCGGACCCGAGTCGGCGGCGTGCTCGGTCCAATGGTCGCCGTGAATCTGCTGGTCTTAGTTGCGGCGAGGCACCTACGGAAGAGGGCGGCGCGGTGGCAGTGCGTGCGATCTCGAGGACGCAGTGATAAGGGGAGGCCTGTGGTGAAGACGAAGAGCAGCGGCGGCGGCAATCGCGCAAAGGCGGTCTCGAGGGCTTCGGGGCGGGAGGTGCGACGGGAGGCCGTGCTCTGGCGATCTTGGGGCGAGGTCGATGGCACCAGAGGAGGCTCGAGGGCGGCGGCGGATGCAGCGGTGTGAAGCTCGGTGACGGCGGTTGAATCACGAAATACGGCGAGCTCGGAGGGAGAGAGGGAGAGTGAGTGAGGGGAATAGTAAGAGGAGGTTGAGGGGCGCTTGGTGCTCCCCTTAAATAGACGCGGGAGAGGCTAGAGGGCGAGATGGGTGGTGGCGTGCTAAGGAATATGACCAGGCGCGAGCGAGGTCGACAGGCTGGCCACGGGCAACAGAAGAGAGGGCGCGAACGGCAACGCTTGAGATTAGCGGCCGTCCGATTCCAATCGGACGGTGACCAAGGGGAGAAACGCGATTGCGCGCGGAAAGCTGGGCCAGTGCGGTTGGGCCGCGTGGGAGAAAGGAAAATGGGTTGAAGGAATTCGGCCCAAGATGAATAGGGAGGATTTTTAAGGATTTTTGAATTTAGAAAATACAAGAAAAGCAAAAACCTTTTTAGAAAATAGGTAAAGCCATCCAAAAATTCAAGAAAAATACACAGAAATCTCTTGAATTATTTAGAACTTAATAAAAATATTTTCAGCTTAACTATTGCTATTAATTTTTGTAATTAATTATTTTTAACTTAGGGACAAAGGGAAAACCTCTTTTAAAAACCAACAAAACCAAGAAAAGGCTTTAAAACAACACTTTTGATTTTTAAATCCAATTAAGATCCAGAAAACTCAATTAAACCAACTTGAATTAATTGAAGTTTAATTAATTCAAATTAAATTGCTTTTAAAATTCTAAATTACAATTTAAGCTTTTAAAATTCAATAAAACCAAATGGTTAATTTTTAAAGTTTTGAAAATTTTCAAAAAGCCCAGAAAATAGGGATGTTACAAAGATGTAGTCTACTTAGGTTTAGATCTGCAAGACCTAGGGATACCGGTTTTACGTTATTTATATATTTTTTAATTTAATAGTGTTTAGGGTTTAGGCATGGCAGGTCAAGGTGGTGGCGCTACTTGACCGTACGGCCTTTTGGACCACATGCTAGACGGTCGGTACCGCAGTGTACTAAACTTTCGCCAAATGTACAAGTTCCCAATGAACTGGGAGCGTTGTCGACTCGCACTCCACGGTCTCCTAGTCGTGCCAGACGAGCCTAGGGACGACTAGCGGATTGATTTGATGCAGAGGTTCCACAGAGTTCTTCCACTGCTGCAGGAGGGAGAGGCACCCTAACAGGTCTTCGTGTAGACTCAGAAGCAGTTCAGGGTTGGTGCCTTTACAATTCTGTAACACTTTCATCCACATTAGTATCGATCTAATGCATTATTCTTATTGCGGGTTGAGAGGATGGCACCTGACACAAACTACTACCAGGTGACGTGTCACATAGAGGCATACCTGTTGTGGTTGTTTCGTTGGGTGATATTCACGAGCACCCATGGCAACAATGTCGACGCCCGATTCATCTAGTTTTCCTAGGCGATCGCTGATGTGGATGTCGTGGTTGTACTACAGTTCAGTTGGGGTTCTATTGTGTTGTGTAGTACGTAGTGTGTCCTCTGTGAAACTTGCCACAGGAGCAAGTCGACGTCCCTGTTGGCTAGCTACCCTCTACTACCCCAGTTGTGGCCATTCGAGCATTTCCGGATCGGACAACTGTAGGTAGAGGGCAGGGACTGCGGCGGGGATGATGTCGACCAACCGACTGTGGGATCCCTTTGGTGCCATTGGGGGGGGGGGTAAGTGGTTCTTAATAATGGCAATGCAAGCTTCGGTACACCCACCTTCTTCGTTGTGTTTTCACACCGTGTTTTCTCCTTTACAACCTTAGTGGGCAAATCTTCAGGTGTTGAAAGCATCTAGGCCCTAAAAATTGTTTTGGTAATTAATGACAATATGTGAATATGGGACTAATGTGTTTATTAAGTATTTACAAGGTTTAGTCCCAATGGTGAATATGACAACTTGGAGATGCATGCTAAAGGACAACTTGAAGATCAATATGGTTCAAAGACAATGTACAAGTAGTCTAGGATCCTTTTTATGTTCACCGGTCTTAGGAGAAAAGGATGGAAGACCGGATTTTAGGTTAAATATCGTAATATTAAGAGGAATCACGGCTAGTAGCTTGATAGCATGTTCTTGTACCATTTGGATCAATATAGGATCATGCGTGCACTTAGAATTTAATTTGAAAGCCAACTTTGCTTTGCCAAGATAATCGGTAGTACCGACGTTAAGTCGGCGGTACTACCGCTCAGCGGTATGACCAGGATGGTGGTGCGGTACTACCTCAACCCGGTGGTACCGAAAAATAGTTGGCGGTACATTATTTACAGAGTGACACCATTTTGGTTTTGTGGTTCACCCTAAGCACGGTAGTTCCGGAGTTTCCTCGGTGATACTACCGCATCGTAGTATGACCGTATTTGTTTAGCGAAACTACCGCACCCCGCTGGTATCGAAAAATCAGCACTACGTATTTTCTAGATAGTGCCCTTTTTGGACTCTAAGATAAAGCGGTAGTACCGCTCGTATTTTTTGGTATGACCGGCCAGCGAAACTACCGCATGATGCATGGTGGTAGTACCGCGCTGAATTTTCCAACGGCTATGTCAGAGCAGTTAATGCTACCGTTATAGCCGTTCTGTGCAGTTAGGTGAGGTGCGGTAGTACCGGCCATTACTTGGCGGTACTACCGCATTTGCTGAAAAAGTTGGGGTTTCACCCCTAACGGTTATATTTGTTTGTGAGGGGTATAAATACCCCTCCACCTACTCAAGGACAGTATGGTAGACTTCATTTAACATCCTTTAAGCCTTGAGCATCCTCTCTACACCTCTAATACACTTGTGCATTCATTGTGAGGTAGTTGAGCCAAAATTCAAGTGCATTCATTCTAGATTGATCCATTGCACTTGTTTGCAGCCAAGCGAAAATTGTGATTCATTACTCTTGGTGTTTGCCAAACACCTAGATAGTTTGGCAGAGTTAGCACGGTGATCTCTTCAAGAAGATTGTAAAGAGGCCCGGTGCCAATTGTGAGTGGTTCAGTGTTCGTCATCTCTGGAGCGGAGGAAGAACAACCACTAGTGATCGAGGGAAGGCTTAATTTGTAGAGCCGGCTTGATTAGTTCAAGCTTCCTCAACGTGAACTAGTGAAGACCGACAAGTCCTCGATACCACGGGAAAAACTCCTTTGTTTCAATTGTGGTTATTTCTTGTCTTTACTATTTCCACATTTACAATTCTAGCAATTATCTTGTGTAGAATTGCTTAGCTAGAATTGTATCTAGTTTAGGCTTAGTTTGTAATTGACTTAATTTGTTAATTAGTCAAAAAGTTTTAAAACCTCCTATTCACCCCTCCCCCCCCTCTAGTCGGTTATCCTTGATCCTACATGTGTGCAGCATGTGCGAGTAGTTCACGGAGGCCTTCGACCAAATCATGGACGGCCAGGTGCGGTGAGAGCCGTACCCGTAGGAGGATTTGAACACCCACGCACCAGGCTGGTTGTCCATCCTTTGCACGAGGGACCTGACATACTGCTTAATTCGGAGGAAGCTGGTGTTCAACGTCTTCATCGAGGACTACGTCGTGCACCATGTGATGATGCAGTTTGGATGATGGCAGCAGTTTCCAGTTCCGTGGGGACAGTTGGTCCCACCCATGATGCACTTGTAACTGTTTAGACTGTGTTATTCGTATGTGTTGTATGATATTTTTGTGACCGGCTAACTAACCTGAACTCTTCACATGCACTCCAGGGAGGGTGCACAAGGCAAGCGTACCAACTAGGGGGCACACTTGGCTCCTTGGATTGCATAGTCGGAGGGGCCTTGGAGGACATAGCCAAGGAGGATACTCCCAATGACCCAGCATCGTACCAGGAGTACCCGCGGTGGTACACGCCACTCCCACAGGTTCGTTTAGTCTATGTTGTCGATTCGCCATAGGTTGAGCTGGCTCGGGACGACCAGGTGTACCCTAGACAGGTTGGCGTTTCTCTGCACTTTGTGGTACGTGTCCTGTTATGTACATCGTCATGTAAATTACATTTTTCATTTTACTAACTTTGATGTTACCTTTCGTAGAACGACCTCGGGATGAAGAGTTGTAGAGATGCACACTCCATGTGGGACCGCATCCGTCAGGGCGTGGAGGTCACACGGGAGGAGGTCAGATCGTTCGTAAGTCGTGTGCATGAGCGGTCCCGGCGCATCGTCACTGCAACACCCAACAGCTCCCCCACCAGACCAGGCTAGAAGCTCGGCATGGCAGCGAGCGTCCTCGTTGTACCAATTCCCCGCGACATTCTCATCACGGGTCCATCCCATGATGATGCCCACACCAGGTACTTGCCACCATCGCTTTTTGGTTTTGCCATGATTGAATACTTGCATCGAGTGTTAACACTTCACTAATCTTGCAAGCTAGGTATGCATCAGTCATCACCCCCCCATACGCGTATCATCGCGGCAAAGTGATTTCGAGGGGTACATCATCTATGACCTCGATGTGCTTACAGGTTCACAGTTGTTTAGTGTGTCGCCACACCTTCTCCTATTGTGCCACTTGGAGATAGAGTTGTCCAAGTTCCCGAGCGGTGGATGTGGCGACCCGGCCAGGGACTTCACCCGAGAGGTCCTCCAAGACCTCCCTAGGAGTCCACCAGGACCTCCCAGGAGGTCCCAAGGGCCTCTCGGGCAGTCCTCCCAGACCTCCCAGGAGGTCCAGGGAACTAAGCCGAGGAGGTCTTGAGGCTCAGGACCTCCCCAAGAGCCACGACCAGACCTAGGGGAGGTCCAGAGACCAACCCGAGGAGGTCATGGGACTTGGAGAAGCCCTAACCCTCCTGTGATCCGAACCAGTCCCAAGGATCAATAGCTAGTTCTCACAGCAAATACAAGTGATAACATACATCCACAAAAGACTTTATTAACAACAAGGGAGTTAATTACAAAGTTGCTTACAAGCCACGACAACAAAGCAAAATACACAGCAGAAGCAAAACCATGTCCATCCAATACACCACAGGTAATTGGCTGGAGGGCGCGGCCTAGTTGATCTGGTCCTCATCATCATCAAAGAAGTCTTCTCCTGCTCAATTCATCAATCAAGCAAGAATTAGTACAACAACCGTGCTCACAAGTTACACCTGTTAATTAACAGAATGGCATGCATAAATGGGCATCTCAAGGGAAGGCATAATATGGTTAGTTTGCATAAAGCCAAGTTTGTTTCCAATTACAAGTAGTAAGTTCCAAGGCATATACAATAATTAAAATTCATTTTTGAAATTCAATATTACAGTTGGATAACATTCAGCACAAAGTGTGAAGGATACCCTCCTGTCACAAGGCTACCCGCCCAAACCCATTTGGATAGCAATCCAAAATCCGTTTCACAAACCTTTCAAAAACAAAACCAAGAGCTAACTTTGAGTGGCTTTGCTAGCATGTCCATGACCGTGGACACGGCTATTCGAATAGTTTAACGCTCTGTAGAGGTGTACAACTTTACCCACTTGACATGACTTCTCTAGTTTGTTTGGCATTCGTCAACGCCACCTCACACTTCCTTTGGTGAGAGGTCTAGAGTACATGACAAGGCCTTTACAATGCATCACTCCACCGTAGTCCACCCTTACTAAGGTTTCACCCCCCTTTGGATTACCCATCCGCAGGGTTTAGGCCCCCTCTTGCGCCAGGTGGGACTACGAAGGTCATAACATGACTACCCACCGCACCAACAGGATCAACCGCGATGGAGCTTTGCAAATTAGTCGGCCAGGTCCCGCCCACACAGGGCAAGTGGTTGTACGATGGTGGCTAACAAGATGCGGCTCGCAGACCAGTCCTTAACTGCTTGGGCGACCACCACATACCCCTGGACCTCAACCTTACCCAGGATTGAGTCCATGCATAAACGTTGCACCAGCCAAGCCAACCAATTCTCCCAAGACCAAATCCATTTTCCATTTCTGTTTTTCCAAAACCATTTGCCAAAACCTCCACAACAATCCAATGTCATTGCTTTAAAACACAGGATACTTTGGTTTTTTGATAGAATCACTTCCCAAATTAAGATTTTGATCTAGCAAGACTAAGCATACATTTTTCAAATGCCTCTGGTTCTCACTATTGCAAAAACCAGATTTTATCTAGGGTGACAATGGATTTGGTTCAATATCGACAGTGGCCATACAATGGAAATTAGGTATAGCTATGAATTTAAAGACAGGGATTAAAATATCTAAGTAAAGTAAGCATGCATTATTATTTAAAATGGAACATAAATATGTTGAAATACGGGGTACAACATGGTCAAGGGTGTAACTTGCCTTGCTCAAATGCTTTAGTGTCTTCCTCTTCCTCAAGAAACTCTTGTTCTACACTGCCTTCGCAATCTACATGATGGGAAACAAAACAACTCAAATAGAGCTCGAGTAAGATCCAATGAAACTCCAATGAAACTCTAAAATAAAACCAACAGAGAGGCTACGTGATCAGGAGGAGGTCCAAGGAGCTGCTGGAGGAGGTCCAAAGCTTTAGAGAGGAGGTCCTGAGAGCTTGGAGGGAGGTCCAAGGACTAGTCGGTTGAGCTGGGGAGTAGAAATGGGGAAAAAGGTGTAAAGGGGAGGGCTGCCCAAGCTTATATAGCTGGAGCCATCGAGATTTCCAAGGGTATGCGTGCTCAAGAGTTGGTGAAAAGGACAATGGGAGTAGGCAAAAGATGGGACAAAAGAATAGCACGGGTGCTGCAAAAAGTGATAGCATTTAATGTGACACAACAGGCATTAAATGTGGGGAGACTCCCATGTGCAAAGGACTTGGTCAAAGGATAAAGAAAATGGGTGTGACTGATAAATGGGGCCAGTCAAAACTCAAGGGGAGGTCCTGCGGACAGGAGGTCCGAAAGACACAACAACGGGGAGGTCCTGACGGTCAGATCTCTCAAGGGGGAGGTCCTGACGGTCAGATCAACCAAGGGGAGGTCCTAACGGTCAGATCTCTCAAGGGGGAGGTCCTGACGGTCAGATCAAACCAAGGGGAGGTCCTGACGATCAGATCAAACCAAGGGGAGGTCCTGACGGTCAGATCTCTCAAGGGGGAGGTCCGGACGGTTAAGATCTCCAGAGGGGAGGTCTTAACGGTCAGATCTAACAAAGGGGAGGTCTGGACGGTTAAGATCTCCAGATGGGAGGTCTTAACGGTCAGATCTAACAAGGGGAGGTCTGGACGGTTAAGATCTCTAGAGGGGAGGTCTTAACGGTCAGATCTAACAAAGGGGAGGTCTGGACGGTTAAGATCTCCAGAGGGGAGGTCTTAACAGTCAAATCTAACAAGGGGGAGGTCTGGGATAGCAAGATAATAGCGGGAGAAGTGGGAGCCATTGGATTTCAATCGAACGGACCAAAGTGATTGGGCCGTTCGGACCATCCAGAGCTAACGCTAGATCTCAGCCATTGAACTGGATCGGGCGGTCCCAAATGGTTGGGACGTTCGGACCGATCGAACGTCTCTGTAGATCGGACCGTCCAGCAAAGATCTGAGGGCTCAGTCCGAACGTCCCAACAATATCGAACCGTCCAATGCAAATCGAACGGTACATAAACGATAAGGGTCTGGATCAAGCGGAAGACAAGGAGGAGGTCCTAGAGGACATAGGGAGGTCCTGAAGGACACGAGGAGGCCCAAATAGACAAGGAGGAGGTCCTAGAGGACATGGGGAGGTCCTGAAGGATACGGGGAGGTCCAAATAGACAAAGAGGAGGTCTTGAAGGACACGGGGAGGTCCAAGTGAACACCGAAGGGTTCCAAAGAACACAGAAGGAGCTCAAATGAATATGAGGGGAGACTTAGGCCTGGGGAGGTCTAAACTAGAGGAGCATCGAAGAGGGAAGGTCTGGACCAGGGGAGGTCCAAGCACTTGAAAGGTCTAGACCTAAGGAGGTCTGGACCAAAGAAGAACAAAACCTGTGCAGAAAAGAGAAGATCACCAAAGCTCCACAAACCCAAATAACCAAAAGCGAGTTTTAGTTGAAGTTTGAGTTAGCCAATTGAAATCCATTCTGAAATTTCAAGTTAAGATTTGAATTCTCATCAAAACAAAATGGTTCTTTTTATTTTGAAAAAATTCAAAAAGGCTCTGAAAATCAGGTTGTTACAATGGACCCCTTCGGGACCTATGCAGCGGTAGTGGTGGCATGTCGGCCTAAGCGGGGCTAACAACAGGGACAAGGACAAGGTCAGGAGCATGACGGGACAAGGAGGGAGATGGGCAGGTAGATCATTAGTACCATGTGTGGTATGTCTTTTGTTTCGCACCTTAGTATCAATGTAGATGATGTGATTATTGTTCTTCTGCATGCTTTAAAATTATGCATATTAAGTCGTTTCTTGTGGTGCTTGGATCTCAGTCCTACCTCCTCCAGTCACCGTCGTGACAAAGGGATATGCTACTCAATTCCAGCTTCTTTCCCCTAGTCAGCATTGTGACATAAGGGGCATGTTACTCAATCCTAGCTCCTTCCCCGTAGTCAGCACTCTGTTTCACACCGCGCTTTTTAGACCAAAGTGATAACACTTTGCCATCTGCTTTTTAGACCGAAATGACCACACTCTAAATCAAGCTTCTAGCCTTAGTTGATAACATGCACTAGCTTTTCCCTGTGAATTGACAACTCTCTGGGCTATGCTGCACCCAAAGATTCCTTCTAGTGGATGCGAGTGACATCCATTCACCACAATTTACTCCCTCAATGCTCGTCCTAACCACCTATAAAACTAGGGCATACTCCACCACTACAAGCAAGACTCTACTCAAGCTAGTTTGGAAAATAGAAAGAGAGGTACAGGAGGTCATGCCACGATGGAGGACTACGGGTCGATGATCCGGAAGCAAAAATAGTCTGCCAAGAAGGCACAAATGTACCCTGATTGTTCTTACAAGGATGCTCCTGTACCACAAGTTTCCACGCCCGCGGTGCACTATGGTAACCCCGCATGGATCATTCAATCTAAACATCCTAGTACTGCTGCAATGGCTTACTACATGTGCGGGGATTATCGTGTAAGTCAATGACATACATCGATATTTCACATTGCATGTTGTATTTTGAATATCGCTAACTTTATCCATGTATTGTAGCTGTCGGAGCATTGCTACTTCTTCCAATGAATTGATGGCCTGTAGAAGTACGACAAGGCATTCATTCAGTAGAAATACATGTTGCTACGCAGTTTACCCTGAGGTATTTACCCTTTGGAGACCACCTCAACTAGGAGCGGGAAGACAAGGGAAATGCACCGATGGTCCCTAATGTCCCTGATGCCCTTGCTATAGGATCAAGGATGACCAACTAGAAGGGGTGAATAGGAGGTTTCTAAAAAATCTTTTGCTCTAATTAATAATTTTAACAAGTATCGTCTAATTAAAAATTTCTAGCACAAGTCAAGAGATATATTCCAAGTTCACTAAGACACCCAAAGGATATGTTAATACTAAATACAAATCTAGCTAAACACTTCTACACAAATAAATAGCTAGAAATGTAAATACGAAAATAGTAAAGACAAGAGAGAAAAACCACAATGAAGACAATAGATGTTTTCCCGTGGTATTGAAGACTTGTCGGTCTTCACTAGTCCACATTGAGTTAAGTCCAAATGGATTGGACTAGTTCACAACTTGAACCAACACCTCGATTCTCTCGGGATTGCACTTCCTCCACTCCAGAGATAGTGAGCACCGAACCACTCACAACCGGTGTCAGTCCTCTTCACAACCTTCTTGAAGAGATTACCGCACAAACCTCCTGCAAGCCATCTAGGTGCCGGCAAACACAAAGAGTAACAAATTACAGCCCTTGCTTGAAGGTTATCAAGTGTCCAAAGATCAACTAATGATATAAATGCACTTGAATGCTCTCAACTACCTCAAAATATGAAATATGAGCAAATGAGTAGAGAAGAGTGCACCAAAGGCTCAAAGGTATTCAATGAGGTCTAGGGTTTTGAGCTTAGTGCTGGTCAGGGAGTATTTATAGCCCCCAACCACAAATTCGACTGTTGGAAGCAACTCCCTAAAAAAATTAGCAGGTACGGTACTACCGTCATTGATCGGCCGGTACTACTGCACCCACTATTCAACAGTCATAAGGGGTGCATTAAATGCTTCTGAACTAGCCGTTACAGTGTGGTGCGGTACTACCGCACTCACAAGGTCCGGCACTACCACACAGCGGTAGTACCACTTAGCTCAAACGGAACTACTGATTTCCAGGGGAGGAAAAACTCTCAAAAATATGCTCTCTGGAAATAATGTACCTCCAACTAGAAATCGGTACTACCGCACTGCGGTAGTACCGCAGTTAAACTTGCGGTCATACCGATTTTTATTGAACTTTTTCCGGAAGTTGTTCTAAATGCAATGCATTGCTCTTAGTTGATCAAAGTGGCACAAAATAAATCCTCAAGCTACTAGCCATGATCTCTCTTTATAGTATAGCTTCTAGCTTATAAATCAGGTCTTTTCACCAAACACCGAGACCGGTAAAAACTATAAAATGGTCCATAGGCTTCATAATATCTTTGTCTTGAGCCTCGTCAATCTTTTGTTGTCTTTGCATTGCTATTTCTATGTTGTCATCCGTAAACCGAGACTAAGCCTTTAAAACATCTTAGCACACATATTAGTCCCATAACACATCGTTGACATTAATTACCAAAATCATTTTTAGGGGCCTAGATGCTCTCACCTGCTGCACCAAAGATTATTCTGGACAAGAACCTGCCCTAAAAAAATGTTATAGCCGAGTACTAGGAGGCCGGCACCCGCAAGGGGAGGGGGGGTAGGACATATGTCTGCAGGCCTATGTTGATTTGCATCCGTCAAGTAGCCCGTGTTTGTATCGTAGTTGTAGCTTGGGTTGAAGGTTCATGCATGTAGTCATTTGTACCGTAGGAATAGCTAGACAACCATATGCACCTAACTAGACCCTACGCGCCATCTAATTCAATCCTCCATGGTCAAGTGTTATGTTGGGCTTACAATCTCATCTTCGTTATTCCATTCTTATCACGCCTGAACTGAAGCTCATAAAATATTTTGCCAAATTTTGAGTTCTTTGTGTAAAAACTTAAAAGTCTTCCAACTATTTAATTTGTAAAATTCAAGCTAAGTTTATTTAAATTATTTCATAAAAAATAGCCTTCTGTAGGCGATTGGGAACATGATTGTGCTTAGTCCCGGCCTCGTGGCCTCGATTGCATCTGGATCCAGCTGTGCCCGCTCAAAGACAAGCTCGAGTCGTGCCACCACTTCATGGCCGAGACACGTGATGCACCAAGGCCTTAGTCGCGCTTCTGTCAAGCGGCTGAGACTCCCACGTCATCTAGTCGCTGGTTCACCACACGATTGGGCCTAGTCACCAGGTGGGTCGGTGACTGTGGGTTATTTTTGTAAAAAATAAATAAATGTAGGTTATTTTTGTAAACCGATTAAAAAATGTCTATTTAGAAGAAAAAAATCAAATAAATTGTATGATATACGTTGAATGATTTAATCCTTAGACGCATCTATGTCCACCAAATTCAAAATCGAACGGTATAGAGAAAATTAGGTGGTGTGGTGCTCTCTTGTACGCCTACTATCTTTTGTACTGTTTGCTAATGCTAGATGGTGCAGCGCGCATCGCGACGCTCGTCTGTTGAAGAATTTAAGTGAAGTTGGTTAACGCGGAGCTGGCAGCATCAATACCATTGAGTTAACAGCCCTTTTCAGAAGAAATGGATTAACGCGATGGCCTGGCAAGTTTTTGAAATGTGTATTGTTTTCGCACATCATCTTTTTGTGGTGTGGTTTCAGTAACTACATATAGGTATCGAGCATAAACATATTGTACCAGAAACAAGAAGCTAGGTTGGTAGGTCTACAACTATAAGAGTGAAATATCTAAATGAAGTTATCATCATGCATGGTTCTTTTGAGAAAAATAGGAATAAATAACTTAAAAATGTGAGTGCATCCATTCAGGTTTCGATTACCATAGATCCGGGTAGTTCCTCTGAAACCAGACATGATCTTAAAAAGTAAACCTTGTAAGCATTGTGTCAGGTAGTGAGCTGTATTGGCATAAAACAAGATGCGCCGATACAGTTCACTCCCATGCTTACACCGTCCTATCCGACATTAGTTTTATGTCCGGCAAATAGAGTATAACTCTTTTTAAATGTATTTTTTTGTGTTTGTATAACAGGAGTATCTGTTATGATAACAGTGCGTAGCATATAGTTTAGTAATACGGCAAACACAAACAGAGTATCGTTAAAGGTGTTTCGTTATGTATAGATGTAACTGAATGATATTACAAACATAGAACACCATAACTGTGTCTCATTATGTACATATGTAATTCCAGGGTAGTTTGTTACACTGTCAGCTTGAAACAGTTTAGACCGTAACTTATGTCTATAGGTCTTAAGCGCTGGCATATTCATCTTTACCTATCATACGGTTACAATTGGTACTTATTCATGTACCAACATGCTACAGATGAGGGCAATGTCCTATGGAGCTATCACTAGGCCAGTTCAAGTATTTGAATGGTGTCACATGTGTTTGGCAAAAGGATCTACCAACTTATAGTAGGATGGAAAGCCGAACCATCGCATAGAAGGCATGGCCTAGCAACAAAAAGTATGCACCAAAACAAACTTGTTCATGTAGTAAGCAGCATTATTCTGGCCTACAAAACAGGAATGTGTATTAAACGGTAGAAATACCGCTGAGATATCTGGAGAGGGGAAATGTGTATAACAGTGTATATGGCGAAAAGTGAAGTAACTTACTCTTTGTTGATGGGTGTGGCGTCTCCGTCTTTGAAGAGCCTTTTTTTAGGCCTGTAAACATTCTCAGAGGAGCTTTGCCTGTAAGCATAAGAATCATGTAGATTATGTATGTGATGCCATTTCTGTCTATTAGTTTGGTATAGGAGAGTAGTAGTATGTATGAAGTATTGAGTACAGCAGTACGATAGAACGGCAGCGTACCTTTTGTACGTGGTTTGTGCAGTGAGATCATGTATTTCTGCTGGGGTTGTCGTGTGGACCGGTTTTTTTGGTCGGATTGCATGGGAGCGAGCTGTATTGGCATAAAACAAGATGCGGGAGATTATGTGTATGAATGAACAAATAGAAAAGACGATGAAATTAAACATGGACTAAGTATGCTGTGTGCAGTAATAGGTATGTGATAGTACACAGACATAGGAGAATGTGATAACTGACCGGTGGAGCAGAACAACTGCTCATTGGAGGTGGACAAGGAATATCTATTGTTTCTTGTGCCTTGCCAGAATAGCCAGTTTGAGCTGTAGTGGTCTGTGATACAGCTTCTCCGATGGGGATCTCTTGTTGCGCAAGCTGTCGAGATGAAGAACCACCAGCTGAATCAACTGTACGGTGATGTGTTCGTGTTAGCATGGTAGAATCTCTATGAATTCTACTAACTTGGAAGGAAATGTCGCCTCTTTGAAATGAACCCCGTGAAACAATAGATTCTAGGATATATTCTCTTCCAAAAAGGGCAATTATTGTGTCTAGGACAGATGTAGATGATCCATGTGTGTTGCCAACAAGTACCATAGCTAGTTGTCCGATAAGTTCTTCAGCGACGTCGCCAACGAAGATAAATTCAACAGTTGAGTCGCCGTCAGTTGCTTCAAGACCTAGCTTGTATCTGATAAGACGTAGTATGCGTAGGCAAGTAAAGTTTTATGATAATTTGATATGTATTGGATGAATATAGAGGTACCTGTGTTGTACCTGGCTTCTGCGATTTTGTTTGGACATTTTGTGCATTTGTAGCTATCTCCATCTTGTTTTGTTTTTTTTTTCTACAGGCACCACTTGGTATCTTGTGCTAAGCTTTAGATCGTAGCTTGACTTATGTATCTTTGATTCCTCACAGATGAGAGCAGCATGAGGGTTAGAATGACGGCTACGTAGGTGTCTTATGAATGAAAATCCAAAAAGTGTGAGACAGAGCTTAGATTGAAATACCAAAGCATCATGGGGATTTAAAGACGCCAATTTCGATATAGTGGCTTCTGAGATCAGCATGGACCGAATCAGTTTCTGGGTAGACGACATAAAGATTGGAAACCGTTTCAGAGTAAATAAAACACCGAAGAAAATAGGGTAAATAGTAAGAATGGAAAGTATCGGTAAGGCAGCGAAAACAGACTGACAGCGCTCATACAGGACGGTATACCTGAACGGCGAAAGTCAGAAGAACTTAGGGGAACTCGGTGGTATCCACCGAAGCACGAAGTGTAGACACGCCAACACGGCGGGAAAACGTTGGGAAACAACAAGGAAAGTAAATGTAAGAGGCAAGACGATTAGGTTAGAACGTAAGATACAAAATTTGGTCAAGCAGGAGGTAATACCTATAAGACGAAGCCGTGACAAAATCAGGGGAAGACGGACGTATTGATCGAACCAATAGCCGGAGTGACGAAAGCACGGCAGAGAACAGTGCGAAAACAAAGCAAGAAGCGACGAAAATAAGTAAGGGAGGTTCAATTATTTGCCACTGTACTTTCAGTGGTAATTTAGATTTGCATTTTGCACATGTGATGTGACGGACCGGAGATGTCACACACACACGCAGCGCAAATCCTAAAATGCACTTGATTGCAGTGGCAAATACTAAATTTTCTCAATAAGTAACACATAAATACAAAACACGATGAAATCGCTGAGGCGTTGGGACAAGGATTTACACGACGGGGAGGGAATTGACCTCTTTGGTAGGCGAAGTAGTCGGCAAGGACAGGCGACGCGCAAACTTTTTCATGGGCACAGCAATCGGCAAGAACACGTGCAGGGCAGGAGACGGGGAAGACAAATCGAGCGAGTTCTATTTGGTGAGACGGGGGACGAAGGCAAAAGGAAATGAGTGGCACACAGCAGCCTGTAGCCTGTGGGAGCTCCGGAAACAGTAGTTGCATCGGGACTCGACGCAGGGAAAGCAAGTCCGTGCTGGCTGCAAGCCCGAGGCGGCGCGCGAAGATCCGTTTCGCCTTTCATCCGCATCGGATTCCCGTGTGCATAATTTGAATCTCATGTGTGATCTCCGGGATTCCATTCACGTTCTTTGGTCGGTGGATTTTGCGGCACATGCTTGACTTGCATTTAGCTTGTTCGTCCGCTCCGCTCGTTGCCGTTGCTGTTTTGAAATGCTTATTTGGTTTTCTCTACGACTACACAGTGGATCGGAGCGGAGATACATGGAGTCGAAAGCGCCGAGGATCTATGAATCACAATCAATGCAGCACACGATTCTTCTCCTTGACATGCAGGATTCGTGCGCTAGCTGATGGCCCGCGCAACATCCCTTCTCTCAACTCGCTCGCCAACGCTAACCGGAGCCTGGACTCGTGGAATCTAGTGCAGTTAGAACTGCGAGATGGTTTGCCAACTCCCAAAATCCCACTAACGAGCAGGAATAACAGGAACTTGCAGAATCACATTAGTAGGTGTAAATCAAGTGAAGATGAATGCACACCAAAGCAGGACCTAGCATAAAGAGTGCTTCACGGGCACAACAATCGTTTACAGGTTTTGTAAAAGATTGCAATTACATGTACTTCCACAAAAATAACTACCCAGCAGATCTCGTAGCACCAATGTGAATTTCGGCACAGAAATTGCATGAAATGCATTTCAATGGCAAAAACTACATGTTCTATATAGATAGATTCCACACACCCCGCTTAAGATTAATCGTTGGCACTTGCTGTGCAACTCAACATTCTGAAACAAAGTATTTCTTTTCCCCATTTCCACAGATTCACCTAGAGGTAAACTAAAACAGCATTTAACAGTAACAAGACACATGCAGGAGGCTCAGTAAGGTCGGTGTCGCCAATCTGTTCTTGATCTGCTGCTTCCGCTTGGACCATAACCGTACTGTAAGATGACAAGCATTTGTTAGAGGACAAGCCACACATGATTAAAAAAAACAATTGGTGACAGCCACAGAACAAAATTTAAGCCTAGACCTCTGTTTTCGAGAAATCTACTCGAGCAATTTAATGTATATACGCCTACTATGCACCATGAGCACACAAAAAGATTTGTGTACTTACATCATAATCTAGACTGCCACAGAACCTGCCATAAGATCGCATTGAACCATAAGCTCCGTAAAGATCCATGGGTTCCATGTAAGCACCACTTGAATCACCCTCAAGTGGTGCAGCTGTGTCTATTGCAACCTGAAATATTGGAACAATATTATCAGCAACTTTTTTGCCCAAAAGAAAAGCTAAGGTGAATACTATCATTTTGGTAGTAGATGCAAGGGGAGCAATAACAAGGAAACAGTGAAACACCCACAGCCTTACCTCATGTCCCAGAATCTCATGGCTTCTGCGAGCTACCCGATCTGCCACACCCTCATCAGCGAAGGTGACGAAACCAAATCCTCGGTGGCCACTTCTTTTAGGGTCCTATTGAGGGAACTAGAAAAGTTGAGAGAATGTAAAATGTAATTTCATTACAAGCAATGACAGTCATAACCTTACCTTTGGAATATATGCATCTACAATTCGGCCAAATCTGCCGAAGTAATGCCTTAGGTCATCCGTGTTTGCTTCTTGTGGAAGCCTGCCAACAAATATCTTTTTGCCCATTCCTTGGGAGGATCCGTAGTATCCTCCTAATCAATGCAAATCGAACAGAAAAATACTTAATCCACCAAAAAAGTTGCTTTTATGTCAAATCTGAGACACATTTTTATAACGGAAGACTTACTTCCATAAGCTGATCCTGGATGGTCGTATAGTGTTGGTGCACCCAAAGCTGCATACCTGGTAGCAGCTGAAATGTATGCATTATATGCACCATAGCCACCCTGGGATGTCCTGCTTGGAGGGTATCTGACATCTTCATCCTGACGCAGACAGATTTTCAGGTGGTAACAAATACTTAACTAAATACAAGATATGCCGCAAGAGATAGCCTAGTAGAAGATAGTAGTGGGATTTAGAGGTGAAAACGGATCGGATAGTTTCCGATCGATTCGAACGGAAACGGATTCGAATTATCTCGGATTGGATTTTTCTCAGATAATTTTCGGATCGGAAACGAATTCGGATTTTTTTGTCGGAAACGGAAATGAATACGGTAGGTATGCTATCTGACGGATACGGATACGGATTTCGGCCCAAAAGAGTATTTCAGCCCAAAAGAGAAAAGGAGATTTTAATTGATTTTCGAATTTCGGAAATTGCAACAAATCAAATAGCATTTTAGAAAATAGCAAATAGAGTTTAAAAAATCACAGAAATTTCTTGAATTATTTTGAACTTAATAAAATTAATTCCAACTTAAAGTTGATTTTATTTTTGCACATAAATTATTTTAAATTTCTGAAAATAGGAAAAACCTTTTTAAAATCTAGAAAATTCAATAAATTAATTAAAATTTCATTTTCCACTTTAAATCCAATAAAATCCCAGAAAACTCAATAAATTTTATTTTCGATATTAAAAACTAGGAAATTAAATAATTGACTTTATTTTATTATTTTCTTTTTAACCAAGAAAACTCTTTTAAATTCCAAAGAATCCAATAAAATAATAACTTTATTAGTTTTATTTTTGGTAATATACTTTGGGATATTCTTGTCATTTATGTATAGATTAACCATCCAGCCTGATCAATGTTAGTGTGAACTAAGTTTTATGTATGTGATGAACTAAGCGTGAATGCGTGATAACTTGTGACTTTGTGAGTTATAACTTATGAGTTAAATATGGTAAACTAAGTGTTATGTTTGTGATAAACTAGTTAATGCAGCTTGCTAGTGCCAATAATATGTGTTGTTACTGAAAATATGAACAATTCATGAATGTTTGCATCAAATAAACTAGTTATATGTTTTCGTTAATTTCTAGCATACAATTTAAGGGGTTTTCATGTTCCGAAAAATAGCCGCGACCCTATTCGCTTCGATTTGTATTCGCTCCGTATTCGTATTCGATATTATTTGTATCCGTATTCGTTTACAGGGTATTCTTATAAGGATCCGGGAAAAAATATGAAAACAAATATGGTAGAGACATTATCCGTCCGTATCCGATCCGTTTTCACCCCTAGTGGGATTCAACCACAACTGAGCTCTGTTCCAGAATAGAGTAAGGTACCTTTGGAGTTGCACGGTCAACAACTACAGTTGTACCATCCAGCTCATGCGTCTCTTGCATGATGCTGTCCACGGATTCTGTTAAATTACAGATTTACGGTTAACATGAGAATAAGGTAATTATACAAATTCAGATTGAGCTGACGATAAGAAAATATAGGAATAATTGAGACAAAACATTGATCATGCACAGGAAAGAACACAAACATAAGAGCAAAATGATTAGGTCGGGAGGATGAGCATTAGACTAGCTAGTAACTACTATTGTTTTTTTGTGGGCTAGTAACTACTATGTTAAAGAGTGAGCAAAGGACAACTATAATAATATAACATGGTGCGAGAACTCTTACAATTGGATCCTATGTCAAAAATCCTAATCCATCAAAATGTCAAGCACATAAAAGAAAAATCAGAAAAATAGAAGAAAAAGGGCAGACCAACAGTTGTCTACAGGTGCAATTGGCTAACTATATCACAACAGATTCTTCGCTATACGAACAAACTGCGACAAGATAAATGAAAGCGTTGTGAATCACTCGTCGGCGTTGCTAAGTAATCAGCCGGGTTGA
Organism: Phyllostachys edulis; assembly: GCA_036346405.1. Lineage (NCBI taxonomy): Eukaryota > Viridiplantae > Streptophyta > Magnoliopsida > Poales > Poaceae > Phyllostachys > Phyllostachys edulis. The sequence continues at coordinate 4,511,871 of CM070546.1, read as the reverse complement.
CACCCAATTGTTACACATATGACCCTCCTTCGACATCTGCATGAGTTTATTATTTTACCATTGCTACTAGTAATTTATGCATGTGTCTTGGATGCCAAAGATAAATATATGACTCGGGAAAATATTTAATGGAGATCGCATAGCATTATTTAACAAGTATCTGAATAATTTTTTAACAATCAAAAATTGGAAATAAATAAATTAGATTTGCTGCCTTTCTGATTTCAAGCATATAAATAGTTGAACTGAGTGTAAGCCCACATATCAAGACAGATCTGCATTTATGACTCTGTCCTAGAAGTGGATACTGTGTCCTTGATTGCATATAATTTCACATTTCCAATATGCATTCATGACTGCAGAAGGTGGTATCGTGGAAATCATCACTCATCAGAATGACAGTGCACTGCAGGGTTCACATAACCGTTCCCGGGAAGTTTCCCGCTTCTTGGCCGGTACCGGTAACCGACCGGTTACTGGTCAAACCGGGTTTTATTCTGACAAAATTCACTCAAATTTGGCAAACCCGGCCGGGATTTGGGATCCCGCCACCCCACCGGTAACCGGCCGGGTTTTCAATCCCTGGTGCACTGACATATGTGTGTCTACCACAACCACAACTAAAACGGTGAACAAAAATGTGCATGAACATCAGACTTAAGTGAAGCATACACGTGAAAATGATTTACTGTTTTTTTGCCAGTACTGTAAAGGACATATTTTACTGTATTGTGCTAAATACAAGAAGGCAGCTACATCATAACTTCTTTTAACATTTCATTTGTGTTAAAATTGATCTCCCCCCACACGACTAAATAAACTTCATACCTAAATGAATGCTGGAGATGTCTGTAAACGTACCTGCACTCTGAAAAGTGATAAACCCAATTCCACGATGTCCTTTTGAACCATGTTCCTACACATAACATAGGAGGGTGGAATGCTCATTTCAGTAAAATCTTATCATCTCAAGCTGTAGTTTATTTCCACTATTGCAATAGCACATCACCAATTCACCATTGAATGTGACAAATTACAATGCGTTAGCAGCACCAGAGCAAATACTCATGCAAAATGAACTTGTCTGCAATTCTGCAGTATGAACTTTATGATAATTGTAATTACAAGAACTATCCTATTCAAAATGCTGAGAATGTGCTGATATAAATTCAATCCTCATCTTCCCTCGCACTGTCTAGACTAATATAAGAAGCATGACTCACCAGTAAGGCTATAGGACATCAAGGAACCCTAAAATTTACGTATATAAGTCAGCAACCAGCCAACCAAGTAACTTCGTTCAGTGTCATCAAGCAATAGTTTAGGCCCATACACGATATATTTGTGCTTAAGATTGCATGTCAAATCTTCTAACTTCTAAGAACAGAAGCAAATCTAACTTATATAGGTAGGGTGTCCCTCACTTGTATGGGCCATAAATTACAAAATTACAGAAGATCCCCTAAGTCGTATTTTCGAGAAATTCATCAATAGAGCACGGAAAATACAAGCACGGGTGCCTTATGAAACAATACTTAAGTATATGTAGGATCTCGGAAGCACAGACACAGCTGCAAGGTGCCGAGTCCATGTCGGACATGAACACGGCTCCGACACGGCTCGGACACGTATCCCCGGCGTGTCGGAAATTGCAACCACGAAAAAAAACAAAATCGGACACATATAGGACACTTGGGCCCATTCAATTCTGCCCAAAACGAACCAGCCCATTCAATTCGGCCCAACCATTCATCGGTTAACCTACCCCGATGCAGGCCCAAGCGAGTCTCGAGGCATACCTTGAGCCGACGCCACCAGAAGCGCCTTTGCCCTTCTTGTGCGTCGCCATCGCCAGATCCAACGGCTCCCAATGGCCACCAGCGGATCCCGACGCCGCTCGGCTTCTTCCAGTGCTGCCGCCGCCGGCTCCTTTCCCTGGTTTGCTTCTTCCCCTTTTACTTTCCCCTTTTACCTTCCTCCATCTTTGCCACGGCTCCTTTCCTGTGGTTGCCCTTGCATTGCCTTGCCTCCCTTCGCTTCGGTGCCACTCGCCTCCAGCTACTTGACTCTCCGTCGATGCGCTTGCCCAACTCGGCTCACCCGGCCCGCTTGCCCTCGGCCTGCTCTCTCGCACCCTCTACCTCCGACCGCCTATGGCCGACTCGGCCTCTGGCCTTGACCTATGGTTCCCCTGCGCCCACCTTGGTTCCCCTCCGACTTCTGATCTTTTACGAGAAATGGGCTTGTAGACTTCTTGTGCTGTACTGCTGTTAGTTTGTTAGACTTTGTTGATTGTTGCTTGTTGGTTCCACCCTTGTGGATATGCATGGATTATGGAAAATTGGAAAGTGTAATCATGTAGTGTTATGTTCCTTGCTGCAGATTTAGGAATTAGGACTTAGAAGATGGAACCGGGTGGTTCAAATTCAAGCGCCGAGCAGCAAAATGTGAAGACTCCGTTGTGGAATCACGTCGAGTTGCTAGAGATGACTGGTGGAGGAGGGGGAGGAAATGTGAGATTCAAATGCAAGTATTGTAAACTTGTGTACACCGGGAGCTACTCTAGAGTGAAAGCACATTTGCTCAAAATATCTAATGGTGGAATCAAAATGTGCCCAAAGGTAACCGTACCTATCCTTACTCAACTTAGAAGTGAAGTTGCAAAGGTTGAAGAAGAGTTAGCAAAAACAAAGCCAAGACATGTTCCCTTGCCAACGCACGTCACTAGTACTACTAATCTCCAAAGCACCGACACGGCAGCCATGCGGCGTGTCCGTGTCGGACACGGACACGGCTCCGACACGGCGCCGATACGTATCCCCGGCGTGTCGGAAATTCCAATCGCAAAAAAAAAGAAAATCAAAATCCGATACGTATCGGACACGGCGGAGGAACGTATCGGACACTTGGTAGGTTCAATTGGCGCAAAATGCACAATCGACCCAAAACTTGGTTAACCCTACCTCACTTGCCTTTTGCTCATTGGCTTTGCCTTACCACGAAGCTCTCTCGGCAATGGCAGATCCTGCGCTCCGACCTGGCCATAGCCATACCGTAAGTCGCCGTCGCCAGATCCGGCGATCGGCCCACCGCTTCCTCCTCCAGTCTGCCATGCCGCGCAGCGGCCCGCCGCTTCCTCCTCCAAGTCTTGCTGCCGCCGCAGCTCCGCCGCTTCCTCCTCCGATCCTTGTGCTCCGACCTTGCCGCCAGCGCTTCCGCCTTCCTCCAATGCCGCCGCCTTCTTCCTCGTGAGCACACCGCCGCCATGCCTCTCGTCGCCAGATCCGTGGATCGGCAATATCGAACCGCTGCTTCTCCATTGCTGCCGCCATGACTTCTTCCTGGTGAGCTTCTCTGCGCTTCCTCCTCGTGGTTCTCTGTCTTCTGTGGTGGTTCTCATGGCTTCCTTCCTTTCCTGTCTTTGCCCGTGGGTGGTTCATTGGTTCTCCACGGCTTCTCTTTCGCCCTACCCTGCGCCATGACGCCGCCGCTCTCCTGTCGTGTGTGTTGTCGGCTCGTCGCACTCTGAGGTCGGCAGCCTCTGGCCGCGGCCACTTTGGACCTCTCGATTCTCTGTGAGACTGTGACTCTGATTTGTAATTGTAGACTTGTAGTTGTAGTTGTAGAAACGAACAATACATTGAATAATTGTTAGACAACTTTGTTGATTGAATAATTGTTGCTTGTTGGTTCCACCATTGTTAGACAACTTTGTTGATTGAATAATTGAAAAATTGGAAAGTGTAATCAATTAATCATGTAATGTTATGTTCTTTGGTGCAGATTAAGGAATTAGGACTTAGAAGATGGGCAAGATTGGTTCAAATTCAAGTCTTAGAAGCGACAAAATGTGAAGACTCCATTGTGGAATCATGTCGAGTTGCTAGAGAGGATCGGTGGAGGAGAGAAATGTGAGATTCAAATGCAAGTTTTTTCTATTCACAGGTTAAAGGAATTTTGAATTTCTTGTATTAATATAAAGTTATACTTTATGATTTATGAAGAACTGAAAAGACCAGAGCCGAGGATCATCTTTGAGGTACATATTCCTAACATTGTACACTTTACGCTTGATAAACACGTGAAAAGCATTCAATAATACATATCTTGATATACATTTATTATTATTATTATTATTATTATTATATATCTGTTAGTGTCCCGTGTTGCCATTTTTTAGAAAATGGCGTATCCCGTATCCGATACGTATCGTGTCCGACACGCGTGTCCGTGTCCGTGCATCCTAGCTACTAATAGTGTTTGTGTTGCTTCATCTAGCATGGGTTCTAAGCGGAGGGGAACTTCAGGCTCAACTTTGGAGAAAGCTTTCAACAATGAAACTCGCCAACAACTTGATGCTACGATTGCGAGGATGTTTTATTCTTCAGGTTTGTAATCAACTTGAATCAAAAGCATTGCTTGAATTTATCCAATCGACACAATTCCTTGGAAGCTTTCAACTAATTTAGGGTTATGTTTTTTGTTTACAGGATTGTCTTTCAATGTAGCAAGAAATTCACATTATCAAAGTTCATATATCTACGTGGCAGACCACAACATTTCTGGTTATGTTCCTCCTGGATACAACAAGTTGAGGACCACTCTTCTTCAACAAGAAAGGGCTCAGATTGAGTCCTTATTAGAAGCGCAACAAAGAGCACATGGTGCGAAAGGGAGTGGGCATTTGTTCGGATGGGTGGTCGGATGCATAGGCGACCACTCATAAACTTTCTTTGCTGTTTACGAGAGTGCTCGATGTTCTTATGAGCTATCAATGCCGAAGGCGAAAGTAAGACAAAGGAGTACATTGCGAGAAGTTGATTGTTGTTATTTAAGAAGTGGGTACAAGCAGGGTTCACATAACTGCTTCGGGAAGTTTCATTTCCTTGGTCGGTAATGTCAGAATCTGACCGTAATAAGTGATTCTGGCCAAACCGGTTTTATTCGAACAAAATTCACTCAAATTTGGCAAACCCAACCGGGATTTGGGATCCCGCCACCCCACCGGTAACCAGTTACCGGCTGGGTTTTCAATCCCTCGGTACAAGAAATGTGGTCCAAGTCGTCACTGACAATGCTGCAAATTGCAAAGGTGCTGGTTTGATTATTCAACAGAAATACAATCACATTTTCTGGACACCCTATGTTGTTCATACTCTTAATCTTGCTCTGAAAAGTATTTGTGCCGCTAAAATGCCAAGAACTAATGATGAAGTCCTCATCTTTGATGAGTGCCATTGGATAACTAAAATTGCTCAGGATGCTAATATGATCAAGAATTTCGTAATGAACCATGGCATAAGGCTTTCAATGTTCAATGAGTTTAGCAATCTGAAGATGCTTGCCATTGCTGAAACAAGATTTGCCTCGGTTGTGGTCATGTTGAAGCGTTTTTGCATGGTTAAGAGGACACTTCAAAGAATGGTAATTAGCGAAGCATGGGAGGCTTACAAAGATGACAATGTAGGGATGGCACAATTTGTTAGAGACAGTTCTCAATGAAGCGTGGTGAGGCAAGATGAACTACATTATTGAATTCACTGAGCCTATATATGAAATGCTACTTATGGCGGACACTGACACACCATGTCTTCATCTTATTTATGAGATGTGGGACACAATGATAGAGAATATAAAGAAAGCGATATATAAGTGGGAAGCAAAGCAAGATAATGAGGAGTCCACCTTTTACCCGGTTGTTCATAGCATATTGGTTGATCGGTGGGCAAAAGGCAACACTCCATTTCATTGCTTGGCACATTCACTTAATCCAAGGTGATATATAAATCTAACTGTAATTGCTATTTGCTAATATTTAGTTTTTCCCTATAATTAACCACCTCAAACAAGTTAAAGAGGAATATGCTAGATTTTCCACTTCTTCTGCAGAATTTAATGACTTTGATTCCATTTACGATAGAGGGATCCTTGATCCAATGAATTGGTGGGCAAATCATGGACAATCTATTCCTATGTTACAAAGTTTGGCTCTCAAAATAGTTAACCAACCGGCCTCATCTTCTTGCTACGAAAGGAATTGGAGCACATATAACTTCATCCACAGCATGCATAGAAACAAGCTAACTCCTGAGCGTGCTGAACATTTGGTCTTTGTGCACAATAATTTGAGACTTTTGTCAAGGAGAACACCATCTTACAAAACTAGGGCAGCAAGGATGTGGGATGTGGAGGGAGATAGCTTTGAATCTCTTAGTGGTGTCGGCAGAAGTTGCTAATCTCTCTCTTGAAGAACCAGAATTGGAGAGCGTGTCTTTTGAAGATGGGTCTAATGTGGTGAACCCAGATGAGGATGAACAAGAGGAAGTCTAGGAGTCTCATGCTATCTTTTCATAAGCTTTTAATTTCAGTTTTTTATGTAGCTTAAGTTGAACCACACCTATGTTGGCTAGTGGCTACTTCTTGTTGGATTGTTGGTTGTACTCTGTCTTTAAGTTTCTATGTTTGAACTTGGCTACTTTTTGTTGATTGTTATCACTTGTCACTTATTTGATGGTTGTTATAATGTTAGGTACTTAGGTGTTTGTTGTTGCATTGTATTTGTTACATTGCTTACATACATTTACTAATCAAGTTTTTTTTATTCACAGGTTAAAGGAATTTTGAATTTCTTGTATTAATATGAAGTTATGCTTTATGAAGAACTGAAAAGACCGGGAGCTAAGGATCATCTTTGAGGTACATATTCCTAACATTTTACACTTTCTGTTTGATAAACACGTAGAAAAGCATTCAATAATACATATGCATATATTATTATTATTATTATTATTATTATTATTATTATATACACACACACACAACCGTGCCACCGTATCGCCACTTTTTAGAAAATGGCGAATCCCGTATCCGATACGTGTCATGTCCGACACGCGTGTCTGTGTCCGTGCATCCTAGTGTAGGATAGTAGTTGCAATGTAAAATAAGTTCTAGCTTTTCTAACCTTCGGCATGTAAAGATCGGTTATTTCCCCAAAGGCTTCAAAGTGTCTGTTAAAACAACATACTAGTTTAGACAAGCTAAGATATTAATCAACTAGCAAGTAAATCGACAATGAAGAAAAAGCAGTGAAGCCACAGCTCACCTACGAAACATCGACTCATCCACAGATTGTGGAATTCGAGCAACGAATATCCTAGTAGCTTTTTTTGCTCCCTGTGATTTCATTTCTTCCTGTGTTAAGAGAAAATTACACCATAATCAATTACAGCTTGACACCAATCAACTGCAGAGCATATGGACATTAGATAGAAAAAACGTATCTGTATGTTATTTACCTTGGGAGTTGCTATCTTCACTTCTAGAGTTCGGTTCCCAAGAACATGCTCACAGTCAAGAACATTCTGAAACAGTGTAGCAGAATGATTTAGAAGCAATAAATTGCAAATTGACCCAACAAGATTACAGCTGTGAAAAGGTGTTACTAAATCACTTCCTAATAGCATGAGCAGCGAGCAACTATTCAACATCCGGATGTTGAAATTTGAAAATGAAACTATATCACAGCTAACACATACGGACTCTAGTAAAAGGTGGCTATGTACAAGACTTGTTATGCAATATCATGCGCGAAGCAAATGGCAGCTATCCACGAGTAAAATGACACTTTGCCAAAGGTTTGAGAGACAAGGTACAATCGCTGAAGTCAAACAGAAAGAATGGGTCACTGAAGTCAAACAGAAAGAATGGGTCACTGAAGTCAAACAGAAAGAATGGGTATTTTTCTTCTTTTACTACCTTTGCATCATCAGCTGATGAGAATGTTACGTAGCCAAACCCACGAGATCGACCAGACGAGCGCTCCTGTTATTTTCAACAATCAAGAAACAAGGTGGTAAATTATTTTTCCTTGAAAAAGCACAAAACATAAAAAATAACTAAATCTCAAAGCAAATATGTGAAAGAAAATGAGCACATAGCCATATCTATTCCAAAGAAAACTCATTCTTGAGAGGAATAAAATGTGTAAGAAATTGTCAACCAGACAAAAAATAAGAGGTTTTGGCTTTCCATACAACTTTAAGAGAAGGAGCATATGCTTCTAAAATCCCAATACTGTAAAATTAAGGAAAAGAAACACAAAGAACGGCATGTCATATTTAATCTGAAAGTGAAATCATTCCAAACCTTCATTACAACGCAATCATCGAGCGGTCCAAACTTGGCCATGTACTCTCTTAATCCTTCGGTATCCACATCCCAGGGGATTCCAAGAACCTAAGCACATTAATGACACATCCTCAGTATTCATCAACAGAGGCATTCATGTAAAGAATCTTACTAAACAAGAAATGTTAGTCACTCACCACAAGCTTTGTGGCCATTATACCACTGGCTCCAGATCAAAACCACACAAACTCTTCAACTCTAGTCCTTCTGGTTACCAAGAATCACCAAGGTATTGCCTTATAAAGAGGTATGATGGAGAGGCAGGCACACAACTTTAAGCTTCTTGAACACGATTGATGTCTAGTTGGGTTTGATGGTTGATATGATTGGGTAAAAGTGGCTCTGACCAAAAATAGCATTCATATTCAAACTCTTAGAACTAGTATTTTACTATCAAAGATGTAACCAGTGGCAAAGTAGCATTTTAAATGGTATCTGGAATTCTGGATAAATAGTATCCCTCTATCTATACTAAACGGTGAAAGCAAAATAAAACTACCCCAAGCTTCAATAGGACCTCCTGGAATAGTAAAATTGATGCTTGTGATATCGTTGAAAGGTATGTTACAACAGCTGCCAACTCATTCACAAGCTAAAGGGCGTATTTGATGATACAGAAACTTAGTATGTCAAACCAAAACTACTCCAATGCATTGGTCAAGAAACATCGTATGAATTTTGAACCAGGGCGTATTTGTCCATGCACTGAGATGAGAAAACCAGTTATCCAGCATCTAAGTGGAATACGGTTCAGTGTTCCCCTCTGTCACACACGCCTCGTGCAAGTTCCGAATTTACATACCACCTATGTAGCATGATCCTACGGCCTACCAGGGTTCTATTCTAATAGTATGTTTTTCTCATCTTCACCAAGTGAATTCCGAGGTTACAATTACAAAACCAGCAGCGAATAATCGGAAAAAAAAAGTTCGCCTTTACCCCTCAAAACTAACAGAACAGATAATTCCAAACAATCGGAAGCGGAACCTAGCAGTCACGAGCTCGGGGGCTCGCAAATGAACCTTGGCAACCAAAATTCCCCAAATTCCTAGGGGAAGGGATCGCCTTTCCGGATCTAAACGCCCGCGACCATTCGGGCCCATATCTCGTCAACGAGAGCGGGGGGTGAGAGGGGAAGGGACGGAAGGGTGCGTACCACGCCGAAGACGAATGAGGCAGCGGCGGACGCCCTCGTGGAGGTGGAATCGCCGGGGGAGGAAGGAAGAGAAGGAGAGGATTTGGTGGGAGATTAGGGTTCGTCGTGTGGCACGGCTCGTAATTTTCCCAAGCAAACTGGTTTTCCTTGTTTCCAGAGTTTCTCTGTAGGGGTTGGGGAGGCACCGATAAATGTTGTGCTATATTTGCAGTCTAGCCCTTGTAGATTAGTTGTTTTCCCTGTGTGCCCAGATGAAACAGGGACTCGGCCTTGTCTGGTTGCTCGTGATCCTTCCTAAATTAATCGAAAGCTAGAAGATCACCCGCGCCCCGGCGCGGGCACGGACGCGACGCGCCTCTTCGGCGAGAATTTTTATATTAATTAACTTTTTTTAATTTTATTTTAAAGTTAATCTCCAACGCACTTTATTTGAATTTTTTTTATTAATTAGCCTTTTTTAAAATTTTATTTTAAAGTTAACTTTCGACGCACTTTATTTCCAATTCTGATCTCTTTGGTCACGTCACGGGTGGTGGCGTAACAAAACAACACTATCACGCGTCAGGATAAGTCTCCAAAATAAGACTTTTGTCACGCCATTTGGTTGTGGCGTGACCAAAATCTTTTTTACGCCACTTTCGATGGCGTGACAAGATTTTGACCGTAAATAGTGGACGTGACAATATTGTTTTGTCACGCCATTTGGTGGTGGCGTGACCAAAGTCGAATTGAAAATAAAGTCTACCGATGGTTAACTTTAAAATAAAATTCAAAAAAGGTTAATTAATAAAAAATCACTATTTAATTCGACTTTGGTCACGCCATCATCGTGGCGTGACAAAATAACACTATCACGCCAAATTTTTTCTCGTCAAACTCTTGTCACGCCATCGAAGTGGCGTGACAAGAAAGAGTTTAATTACGCCACAACCAGTGGCGTGACAAAAAATGCTATTTTAGGGACTTATCCAGGCGTGTAACAGTGTTGTTTTGTCACGTCACCACCCGTGGCGTGATCAAAGAGGTCAGAATTGGAAATAAAATATGTCGGAGGTTAACTTTAAAATAAAATTCAAAAAAAGGTTAATTAATAAAAAAAGTTCCTTCGCCGAGTGCGTGGACATGCGTGCGGCAACGGCCCCACCGAGCTACGAAGCCGTGAAGAGGTCCGCGAGGGGAGGCGTGTACACGCGTGCGATAACGAGCTGGGCAAAGAAAAAGTGTGCGGCTAGGGGGGCCCACCGGACGCGCGGCCTGCGTGAGTAACACCCGTGCGCACTAAGAGCATCTACAACAATCCACCTCAGCTGTTACTAAGAGGTTGCCACATCAGCTTTTAGATGATGTGGAGGAGAGAAGATGAGGAGAGAAGGTAAAGCTGTTTCTACATGAAGAAACTATCAGATTGTTAATACCAAGACGTAAGAAACAACAAAAAACTCTATTGGAGGTTTAGTTGTTACCTAAACACTCATTTTGTGGGTCCCAATGCCTACCAACAACCAACAAGCTTGTAGCAATTAAAGTCTTAGATACAAGCTTAAGAAACAATCCATTGGAATGGTTGTTTCTTTTTATTAGATTGAGTACTCTCTCTCCTCTTAGTAACAAGCTAAGAAACAAACTATTGTAGATGCTCTAAGCGCCGGCGCGATCCCAACCCTTCGGAGGCGATCAGACAGCGTGGTTTTCTTGGGCAACGTGGACAGGGCGTGAGGGCATGGAATCCACGAGCTATTAATTTAGGTAATAAATGAATAGAAAGGGGAGGGTGCGGACTTATCGGATGGATTGGCTATACAACACTTGATTTATGATTTATATTGATTTCCTAATCTTTAGGTGTGCTTGAATATTTATGTGTCGTCTCGCCTACACCCATGTCTTCAGTGAGCACCATCGATGAAGCCGACTCACCACCGTCTTTGCCAATGGTAGTGTCAACACCTTGAGAAGCAGCGAAGGCGGCAAGGGAGGAGGTGCCAGGGAGAAGGGAGCATGCGTGAGATGTGTATGCAGCATAAGCCCTTGATCGAGCTCTAGCATTGGAGTTGGGATCTCTATCCCAGCGCCTTCTCTGCCTCGTGACCTCTACTATTATGGGTCTATTTGGAACGACTGCAGCTTTTCTGAAAAGCAACTTCTGGCTGGGCTGAACGGTTGCGGAGTTGAACGACTGAGTTGAAGACTTTTGGTGTTTAACAATCTGGCTTTTAGGCCAGTTGGCTGGAGCTTCTGAGTTGAGAAATGTCTGAAATACTCCTGAGACAAATGATAGCTTGTTGATGTCATTTAACAATAATTAACAATAACTAACCACAATTAATGACAATTAACGTAATGGACCACAACTAACGCAATTATCGACAATTAAACGCAATTGACGACAACTACCACAATTGACGAGAACTACCGCAATTGACGACAATTAGCGCAATTGACCGTAATTAATGACAATCAACGCATTTGACCGCAATTAACAATAATTAACACAATATACCATAATTAACAACAATTAACATAATTAACAATAATAATTACAATATATAATTATTACATAAATAACTAATTTACAACGGAAAAAAAAGAGAAAAAATTGGGGTTGGCGACGGCGGGAGAGGAGGAGGGCGGCGGTGTTCGGGAGGAGGAGTGGCGGCGGCTCAAGGGAGGAGGAGGAGAAAGGCGACACCGACGACGGGGGGAGAAGGAGGCGGGCACAGGTCGGCGGAGGTGCCAAGAAGGAGGGAGGAGGAGGGCATTGGGCTCGGGAGGAGGAGTGGCGGCGGCTCAGGGGAGGAGGAGGAGAAGGGTGACATCGTCATCGAGGGAGGAGGAGGCGCGGTCGGCGGCGCGAGCCGGCAGAGGCACCGAGGAGGAAGAAGGAGGAGGGTGCCGAGGGAGAGAGGAGGGCGGCGGTGTCCGTGCGAGAGGAGGAGGTAGGGGTGGGCATTGGTCTTTTCGGTTTGGCTTATTCGGTAAAAAAACATTTTGGTTTTTTAGGGTTAGCAACCGATTTAACCAAAATAAAATAAAAACCAAACTGAATTAAATCAGTTTGATTTATTCAGTAAACCAAATCAAAGTGGGAAAGGGGCAGGCAGGGTGGCTACGAGTGGCGCCAGTAGTCAGTGGGGAATAGGTGGCTACGAGTGGCGGTGGGGGACGTGCTGCAGCAGTGGTCGGTGGGGAACTTGCGGCGGAGGTGGCCGATGGGGAACGGGCGGTGACAATAGCTGATGGGGAACAGGGGACGGCGGCGGTGGTCGGTAGGAGGCGGGGGCGACTGGGATGACCGAACAAGCGGTAGCGGTTCTAGCTAGAGTGCTACGGGCTGCGACGTGCGATTATGCGAATGGAGAAATGATTGATTGAGCTATGAGAGAGAGTATTAGGGTTAGGGGTGGCCGAGCGGGGTGGGCATGGCCCATGGGTGACTGATACGGGGGGTGGCCAATCTTCACGACTTAGAATCTAGATACATCGAATAGCCTGACGAATCGTATGAAGCCAATACGTTGCCAATGCAACAACCCATAGCACATCAACTCATCCAACCACATGCTTTGATAATTCCACTTGGCCACGGACAAGTGGAGATCATCTCCCTACAATTCCCCCAAGAGCAAGCAAGAAGATCAACGAAGGAATCGCACAATTCTATGGGGGACAACCTGCGACTTGCACAAACCCTAGAACATGCAATGCATTGTTTTTGTTTGATGAAATTTCATGGTACCCTTCCTAGGGCTGGCGACACATCTTAAATAGGGAGCTATCTCCCCTCTTGGTTTGGCCAAAACGGCTATGGGCCAAACCCAACTCCAATTCGGCCTCTAGTGGCCGATTACAACTCCGAAACGCAAACGACGCGAACTCTAGTATTCTGAACAAAAATAAAAGATACACGGCCGAAATTATGAGTATAATTCGGCCTAAATACTTGGCATGCAAGCCCACATAATTTTCTAACTCATAAAGCTCAATTTGGATTGAAATCCGCTTCAAATTCGGAATTGAATTTGGGCTGATTTTTGGAAAGAACGTCAATTCGAATTTGGTGTTTGTGTTGGAGTCCACTCTCCTTTCTCTGGGCAAAATCCATGCTCCTTGGTTGGACCATGAGGCAGCCCCCTCCTTGGCTCACGTGCTTGCACCATGGTCCATGCGGCAGCCCAATCCTTGGCCCATGCGACCCCCTTGGTTTGGATGAAGCCCATGTGCTGCTTGATTGGGCTTTGTCCGAAGCCCGTGTGTGTAGGCTTTTCCTCCTTTCTCATTGGAATGTATTCTCTTTACTTCCTTCTTCTCTCTTAGGCGGGCCTCCTTCTCTTCCCACTGTCTCGCACTATTTCTAGGATGTTTATAATACCTACACTCACATAAACAAAGTCGTAGCAAAAATATAATTATGAACATTAAGTTTAGTTTTAACCTTGTGCTTGTGTTTGAAATCTCGATATGTAGGTATGCATGTCATTGAGGTAGGGCGATCCTCATCAATGACCGAATGGCTCATGGGCTTATGGGTGACTAGTGAATGGGCCTTAGAGTCAGTCGGAGTGGGCCACTATGCTAGTTCGGTTTTTTCGGCCTATTCAGTTTTTTAGAGTTGAAAACCGAACCTAACATCGAATACAGAATAGAGACGAAAAACCGAACCGATCACCGAAAACTAAATAAACCGGTATTTTTTATTAATTTGGTTCAATTTTTTGGTTCCGGTAAAAAATTGCCCACCCCTAGGAGGAGGGAGGGCGGTGGCGGCACGAGGAAGGAGGGAGGAGAGTGGGCGTCAGCGCGACGTGAGAGGAAAGAGCGGGTGCGGGGGGAGGCTAGGGTTTCAGACAGGTGGTGGCGGAGAGGTGGAGGGAGTTTTGTTCAGTGACAAAAGCGAGCAATTAACCCCACTTCGAGAATAAAGTTGGAACGAAGACGTGTAAAGTCGCGAAAAGATGCCCCTCAACAGCTTGCTTCGAAGAAAGCCGCATACGGACGATGGCATCCGGCTTCGAAGTCGAAGTCCCAAACAGGGCCTCCCCAACATCTGTCTCTGACTCCGTGTCCGTCCGCCTCAAGAAACCCCGCCCCAATGCCAATGCCAATCCCAACCCCAACCCCGACCATGGCAATGGCAGATCAAGACCGCGCCTCCATGTCTGCGCCCCTCCTCCCGCGGCCCGCCTTCCTCTCCTCCTCATCCTCCGTCTCCTCCGTCTCCTCCTTCTCCTCCACCTCCACCTCCTTCTCCGACGCCGTCCCGACGGATGCCGCCGTGGCGGGGTCGTCCTCGCCGATGCCGCTGGACGCGTGCAAGGAGCTCGCCGTGTTGAGGGACCACCCGGGCTCCGTCTCCTGCCTCTTGCTCTGCGGGGAGTCCCTGCTCAGTGCGTCCACCGGCGCTGACATCGTCGCGTGGTAGCAGCCGGACCTCCGCCGACAAGACCATCGGCCTGTGGCGCCAGAGGCGGCCTTGCCAAGGTGGGCGCCATCAGAGGCCACGAAGACATAAAAGTGGTCATAGGGTGAGCAATGGGTGCATGGTTTACAGTGGAGGGCTCGACAAGAGCATCAGAGTTTGGTGGGTGCCGAATGGTTGGAGCGGCAATGAGCAGCAGCAGCAAGAGAAATACGTGAACGATCGGAAGAATTGTGTGTTCTTGAGGTGAACTGTGTTTTGGTCAAAAAATGGTTGTATACTTGATTGGAGGAAGAAAGGTTTGTTTGAGATTGTTGTGGTTTAGGTTGTAGTTTGGATTGTTTGGCAGCACTACCTGAGTTGATCGTCAGAGGAGAGGATTCAAGGAGACATAAAAGTGGTCATAGACTGGGTGTAAATGGTTGTGTGATATAGCATTGTACTCTGGTTTCCATATAGGTTTTGATCGAATGGCAAAGGTTGATAATACTTACTGTGATGTCCTTTTTAAAAATGAATGAATCCGTATTACGCGATGTATATATGGTATGGTTTATGTTCACACACTTCCAAGGTGAAAGGGCGAAATGGATGATTGCGCAATGAGCAGTGCTTCTATGCATCATCCTCCCCATACAAGTTGCACAAAATCTTGAAGCAAGGGAAGCGATAAGTCTTTCAAAGAGTGATGCATAGAAGCATCTCCCGAAATGAATTGCAGTTACTGATTTAATTCACACAGCATTGCTGCTGCTGTGCTGTGCCACCTCGATTGCTGTTTCCCTCTTTGAACAATTCCATCTTAATAATTTTCTTGATCTGGAATTATCGAGAAAACGAATCTTGTCCGACGGTGAAAAAAATGAAAATCAAACTCTGCCATCTAAGGGTATGTACAATAGTATAGACAACTGTTATCTATAGTATCCCTCCATATCATCTATAGACAGCACTAAAGACAACTTCTACAATAGATTATCTCTTTACATGTCTCTATGTACGCTTTCTACGCATAATATATCTTATTTCTCGTATACTAACTATCTTGTATGAGAGATAGCTCAATTCTCTATGCACTCTCTCTTCTCCACATCATCTTATATGCTACGTGATAAAACTTACAGACCGCTGACGTCGTATCATTGTACATACTCTAATGGTTCTTCGATGATTCATGCCGTGTCGTGTAACATAGGAAACTACTATTAATTGGAGGGGTCAATTGATGACTGATTGGATCTTTGCCTGTTTGGGCTCGAAAAATACTACAGTATTTGGGCGGGGTGAACTGAAGAATGCGGTGTTGGGTCAATTGACTTGAGCACGACATAAATCGCGGAGCCTACCCATCTAGAGATGTGCTCTGCCTCTCCATTCCGAATCTACCTCTCTGTCCCTCCCCCGCATCTGTCCAAGTGTTGACCTCTAACCGAGTGCTCGCGATGGAGGACGAGGTAAATCTGGGCGCCGAAGAACAAGACATCGCCGGCTACGGCTTCGAGCCGACGGAGGACGAGCTGGTGCTCCACTTCCTCCGCCCGCAGCTCCGCGGGTTCGCGCCGCGCTTGGCGGGCGCCGTCGTGGAGGCCGACCCCTGCGGCGCCGCGCCGTGTGAGCTCCTCGCGCGGCACGGCCGGCGCGACCGGGGCTACTTCTTTGCGGCGCGCAGCCGCAAGAAGCCCTTCGTGCGCCGGTCCGTCGCGGGCGGCGGCGCCTGGATGCACAGCTCGACCAAGAACGGCAGGTCTGTCACCGACCTCGGCGTCGTGGTGCAGTGGTGCAGGCTCAAGTTCTGCTTCTACGTGCGCGGCGAGATGGGGCAGAGGAGCACCGGGTGGGTCATGGACGAGTACGAGATCACCGACCCGCGGTGCTACCGCCGCGCCGACGACGGCGAGGAGGACGAGTACTGGGTGCTCTGCCACGTCAGGAAGAGCATGAGGACCGTCGCGACGACTGATTCCCCAGGCGGGCGCGGCGCGTCGGCGCAGGCCAAAGCACGGAGGCGCGAGCTGGCCGCATAACGCCGGGCATCTGGTGGCGACGAACTCGATCGGGAGTGAATCCACAGCGCATGTGAGAGCACGAGGTGATGGCCTTGGATTCGATTACTACTTCGATTGTGGATCGATGGTTAAACAAAGCCATTTGTGCTTCTTGTGTTTCATCATCTATCTGTCGGTCTTTGTGTTGAGTAGTGAAATAAAAAAGGATATTTAAGATAGAGATATGCACTGTAATTTAGTTGGTGCAGTGAGTGAGTGCATTGCCTCTTTCTGACAAGATGCAGCTGGAGTTCGTTGGTGTATTCTTTCATGTCCTTAATTGTAACAGGTTTCTCCATTGTCGTTTGACAGCTCTCTGTTTCGCTACCGATGTTACCTCCTTACCACGTGAAAAAAATGACCCCGCGTTTGGCCCGGAACGCAGAATTTTCTCTAAAAACAGTTTAATTCTTGCAGGATTCGAAAAAAATCCAGTGTTCCAAACAAGGTCTTGATATGTACGTTGCAGGCAAGATAATTCTTTTTACATCAAATTTTAAAAAACTAGCATGTGCACCGGTGCAATTGCGTGGCTAAATTTAATAATGTGTTGCTTAGTAATATCGCAATGATAATCTATGTTAGAAAACCCATATATTACCCTGGTTCGTCTACCTTGTCTCCGTGGCCTTTGGTGCGCACCTTGGTCCATCAGCACAGGATGACAGGAGTTCATAGTCGCTAGAGATGTATTCCACCTTGGAATTTGTGTCTCCTATTGATTTCTTTCTTTTTCTTTCCGATTTTGATATGAACTATGTGGTAGCCGTGCCCTATCCTCTAGGATCGTCAGGAATACCTAATATGCCCTAGAAAATATGAGCATGTACATATGCTTGACATATGGCTACCCACGGAAATGTACTAAAATGTCCATTTGTCCACCAATGTGGGGGGAGTTGGATCTCCTCTCATTCACTCACTACCCTCTCAATACACATGATATATTTGGCCCCATAACCCCTTTGTTTAGAAACAAATGGCAGCCGGCTCGCAGACGGCATCACACTAATGAGCTTCGGCACACATCTGGCTTCGCACTAATGGGCTTCAGCATGTAGCCCGCCTCGCACCCGGGCAGATATGACCCATGGCCTCCCTGCGGACACAATGACCTCCTGTGCAAGCTTGTGAAAGTGTGGGACCATGTTGGACCAGCTCTGCTTCACCCGTGCTGCACCGCCTCGGGCTCCTTCGGCATCCCCCTCACGCTGAACCGACGCCGTGCTCCACCGACACTGGTCGCCGAGCCCCCTCAGGGCCCCTCACGCCTCCGACGAGCTTCACCTTCGTCGGCTACACCCGGCCTCAGGGGCCCTCCATCTCGGGCCCCCTCGGCTCCCCTTCAGAGGCACCGCGTGTCGCGCCGCGCTTCGCTCGCTGCCTTGCCTCACCGGCCCCCCGGGCCACGTCGTGCCCTCGCTTCTTTGGCCACTGACTTCTTCAACAACGCTGATGCTCACCACTCGTTGCCACGACCCTTGGCTCATTCGACTCTGGCATTTCTCTTCAACAGCTCCAGTGAGCAGCACGGTATTGTTCACGTCGAACGACTAAGGTGAGCAGTATGACATTGCCCTCATCTCTGTCACCGTCACCTTGAATTTTCGTTTCCCCGTGTTTCAATGTCTTCTTGCACGACAGATCGATGTCATTTTCACTCTTTCGTGATCTCCTTTGACATCGTTTGTGTTATCCTCGTTATAACTTTTTTATTCAAAATTTTAGTTATTTTTATTGGAGTTCGTATACAAATCAAATTGCAAATTTTATTTAATGTATTCTTAATTTCAGTTATTCATGGATTTTACATTGAAATTCTTATGGAAATCAAATTGCAAATTTTATTTATTTTTCTTATTCTGAATTTCAAATTTTTTTGGCTGAAATTCATATACAAATACAATTACTAATTTATCTTTAATTGTTATTCCGAATTACAACTTGTTGGTGATCTAGTATCGATCTTATGTATGATTATTTGTTTCAGGGGATCTCCTAGAATTAGAACCATGCAGAGAATTAACACAGAGATTTTATACAGATTCAGGCCTTTTCCGGAGAGAATAATAACCCTACTCATGTTGTACTGTATTGAGTGTGCTGTTTACAATCAAGAGGAAGACTAAAGCCTAATGTCTTGTACTCTAGATGATTCTCTCGATTGCCCTCTCTGCCTTCTGCCTTCCGACTTCATCTTTTATATAGCGCATGGAGAGGTGGCAGTTCCTTTGAGCCAAGAGACGTCTCAACGTTCCAAACGATGAACCGTTGTTGGATGTTGCTATGAGAGAAATAACCCCCCACATCGTCAGGTAGTTATTGTTAGAGGCAGAGGTATAAAACGCGTAGTTATTCCAGAGAATAACATCGTATATTAATTACCCCGTGTGTTAAACATGGCGCGTAAGACTCTCTGATCGACTGGGCCCGCATATCTATAGGTTTTATCGATTATAGGGTAGTCGTAACCGACCAGATTGTAGAGTAACTTACGACCACATGGCGCTCGTAGAGAAAGCTCACAACCAGGGACAAGTCGTAGAAAAAGCTTACGACTAGAGACTAATTGTAGAAAGGCTTACGACTAGGGGTGGTCATAGTAAGACTTACGACCACTTGGTTAAGCTTCTCCCTTATAAACAGTAAGGGTTATACTTGCGAGTAATGTAAAGATATTGCTATCTATAATAAGAATTACAGATAAATAATTAAATGAGGATTATTAGATCCTCGTCATCTAGGCCCCCAGGTTCAAGTGGAAATAACTTACTTGGTACAGGAGTCGTAGAATGGTGGTCGGAAGCAGAGCCTTTCCGATTTGTATTCCATTTAACTAAAAATCGACTTGGTCAAGAAGGTAATTTCACTTGAGTTGTAAAGACACTCGTTTTTCTTGAACAAACAAATTTAAGAATCTCAATCGACCCTTGCAGACCTGTCTGTTGGAGCAGTTCTCGAAGAGGTGGTAACTGTTGAGTTCCCACGATTTCTAACTCAAATGTGCGGCTATAAAAACTTACCGCAGGCGTGGCTTTAGGGTTTTTACTTTTCCCCATTTGCCTCAACTGTTCCTCGAGCTCTTCCTCTCTCTGCCACTAACCAAATTGCTCCCTTCCTCCAAGATTTCCCAAATCCAATCCAACCTCTCCTTGAGAAAATGGCCAGAACCGTTTCCACGTGGGCAGTATCAGAGAAGGACAACTTGTGTTGTTAAGACAACAAAAAGCTTAACTCTATGGACAGGCAGAAAGATGGTAAGTTACAGTCACATGTAGTCTTTTTGTATTTCGACCACTTATCCAGTTATCATGTCTACTCTTAACCTTTGCAGGTTTAAGAGTGATGCAAAGACCTTGGCTGATGCACTAGACTACGAGAAAGTTGAGACACATAAGCTATTGATGCGTACACACTAAGGGGCCCGATCTTCACGGCGTAGGTTGAAGAACAAAGCGAATCTTGTTATGGACAACGGGGATAACTAGTTGTGAGCAGCGAAAAAGGGTAACTAGCTTTAACCTACCAAGGTTGGATGTGACCAAGTGTTGGAGAGAGACGATCAGAAGCCTTCTGGACTCCGACCCGCTATCCGAACAATCACAGAACCACAATCCAGAACTAATCCACACAAAATGCCCGGAAGCAAAGAGCACGAATTAGGGGATCCTAGAGAAATCTCCTTGCGAATCCAAGAGAACTCACAAGAACAAAAGGAACAAGGCACTCAGCAGTCTTGCTGCAATTTCATATATTGGTTTGTTGAAATATCAAAGGTACCTCCATGGATGGTAGTAGAGGGGTATATATACTAGGAACAACCCTCCTAGCTGGGTATGAACATAAGTCACCACGTTTGGAAGGTGGAAGGCCAACTAGTTGAAGCATTCAAGGAGTCTTCTTGAATTCTCGTGCGTCTGCTCAACTTCTGCGCAGTCTTTAGTAAATTAGCAATAACTCTCTCCTTGGAAGTCCAAATGACGAACCGTTTGTTGGAGGTGAAAATAGACTTGATTATCTTTCCATCCATACAGGATATGCACAGTGAAACGCGCCAGGTTGGTGCACAAGAACTCAAGAAGTCTTCAGTTTTCGCGCAGCATTTATCAGCATGTGCAGCTGTTACTAAAATGACCATAATTTTCATTACACAACTCCAAATAATGCACAATTTGAAGCATAGGAAAATAGACTTGACAAGCTATCCAATGGTCTGGTGTATACTGGCTGGAAACATTATAATTTATGCAGATAATGATTGCAAAACTCGTTGGTTTTCTGGACCTCCTTGTTCCTCTCCAATGCACCTGAGTTCAATCACAAAAGAGGACATTGGAAACACTACTAAGTTATTGAGATCTGGAATAAGTTCTAAGTTAGCGTTCACATAATCAAGTATTTGTTTAGCACGTCTTCTTTGTGATTGGTCCTTGATTTTGTTGGTCCTTGAGAATATCTTGGTCACGAAGATGATCATCTTCAGTGTGGTCATTGAAGGTTGGGATGTCCTCATCAGCTATGGAAAGAAAAAGAAGACCAACTGAAGAAACTTTAGGAGGCAAATTCTACAACCTGTGAGTTGCAAAATTAGATAAACAGTAAGTTCTAAACTTAAAGCTATTTATGTTGGTAACATTCCTTTCTGTTCTTTCTCTAACTTTTTTCTTTTGACAGAAAAAGATGTCGAAATGGGTAAGCTTCAAACCGAGATCGAACAAAAGGCCTTGGTGGTTGGCAAGCTTTCCCGTATCGGCAAAGAAAAAGACAAGAAGATAGAGTTTTGGGAAGAGCAATGCACAAAGGATGCTGCCTCCCACGACAACGAAGTCAAGAAGCTTGACTCTCGATTAGTAGGTAAGTAATTCTTTACCTACGACCAGATTTGTTTACTCATCATTAAGAAATATGTTTCTGGCTGATCGTACTCTATTTCAGAGCAATCAGTCGAAATAAAATGACTCCACGAAGCTTCGACTCGTGGCCAGAAGGAGATGAAGTCGATGAAGATCAACCTTCAAGACAACATATCCCTCCTAAATAATGTACTCAGAGGGCTTGGTGCTAAGGAGGTGACTCCTCTCGAAGACACCATGATCACTCACACGAGTACCATTGGAGAACAAGTTGGAGCTATAGAGGAGTTGGTAGTTACTCTGAGGACCAACCAAGTTGACTCTATAAGGGAGGTGGTCAAAAGTGTAGTGAGTTACGCCTTGGCAAAACTTAAGGCATATGACCGTAATCTCAATCTTCAACCAATCGAAGCTGACTTCGACTGCCCTGAGACAGAAGCAGTACGACTGATGGAAGAAGTACAACCGGTCAGCAAGAAGGTCGTGAAGGAGATGCGGATTGGATCTCCTTCGTCAGAGTAGTTTGTAATAGGAAACTTGTAAAGACAAGCTTTTTGTTTATGAATATATACCTTCTTTTCCTAAAAATTATATTGTTGAGTAGTTGATAACTCATAAAACAATGAAAAAAAAGTGAATTCATAACTAAGAATGGAAGTCATATTAATAACTTTATCGTAGTCCCGACTATTTGCTTAGTTTATTTATATAAACTCAGGAAATAGTGTGAAAAAGGGTTTGCTTTAAAAAGGTTTGTCCGACTTTAGTTATTGATCTCGATTATCATATATCGGTTGCAAGAGTCAGTAACAGATGGACACTAGGAAGTTCCCTCTAGCGGGCAGGACCACATGTAGAAAGGAAAGACTTCGACTAGTGGAGTTACATTCTCCGACCATATTAATCAAATCAAGAGCGTCAACATGAGTTGAATAAACACTTAGAGTACCTTAAAAATTCGTTCGACTTTTGTCAGTGAACTCAATGGTTTTATGCTAATAGCAAGAGTTAGAAATAGTACGACGCTAGAAAGTTCCTTCTAGTGGGAAGGACCACATGCAGAGAGAAAATCTTGGACTAGGTGTTATGTCTTCCTCCGACTAGTTTGAACGTATCGAGTTTACCAAAAGTAGTCGAACAAATTACAAAAGGATACTCCACTTAGAGAATTTTTCAAAAGGAATGGAGAAATAAACTAAGTTGAAAAGAGCTTGCTTGAAATTATTTTAACCAGATTTTGTTGAACCCAGGCTCTTTGTGTTGGCAGCAAAAATTAGGAACGAGTCGACACTAGGAAGTTCCTTCTAGTAGGTAGGACCACGTGTAGAGAGAAAAGACTTCGACTAGGTGATGTTACCTTTCTTCAACCGGCGTAAAGAAAACAGGGGTGTTTAAAAGGTGATCAAAAAATTATCAAAGTATTGCTCAATGTAAAACAATAAAGATTGAAATAAACTTAATATTATTGAGAAAGTTAGAAGTTACACATAAAACTTGTGTAATTGGTCGATGTTCCAAGAATTAGAGAGGACCTGGCCATCTTCCATTGCTAGTCGTACTGAGCCTGGTCGCGTAACTTCAACCACTGTGTAAGGACCTTCCACTTGGGGGAAAGTTTGTTCTGATTAGATTAGGAATGAATCTTTTTCAATACCAAGTCACCTACAGCAAGGCTGCGAGGTTGGACCACACGATCGTAGTATTTGTGCAGAGCTTGTTGGTAGACTGCTGAAAGGATTAAGGCTTGATTCCTCTTCTCTTCGAGTAGGTTGATGTCATCCGCTCGAAGTTGTTCTTGGTTAGACTCGTTGAAATTTTTGACCCTTGTCGACCTTATCTTTAGTTCTGGTGGAAGCTTGGCTTTGGCTCCAAAAACTAGGAAAAATATGTTTTACCTGTAGCCCGACTAATAGTCGTACGAACTGGCCATAATACTGAGGATAATTCTTGTACCCAAGCCCCCGAGCGCTTTGCAAGCTGGTCGAAGACTCGAGTTTTGATTCCCTGTATAATTTGGTCATTCACTCTTTTGACCGCCCCAATGCTTTGAGGGTGGGCGATAGAGGCATAACACAACTTGGTACCCAATTCTTTGCAAAATTCTTGAAACTTTGTACTAAAAAATTGCTTACCATTATCTGTAATTATTCAACTTGGAACACCAAATCGTGTAACCACGCTTCTCATCATGAACCTCTTCGCTGCTTTCATCTTTGTCCTAGTCACAGGTTTGGCTTCAATCCATTTTGTGAATGTATCAATAGCTACAAAAAGGAACTGGAAACCTCCTAGTGCTTTTGGGAACAGTCCTAGGATATCGAGACCTCAGGTCGTAAAAGGCCAAGATAGAGTTATAGTTTGCAATGCTTGAGCCGGTTAGTGTATTTGCATGCTATGAAACTGGTATTGTGCGCACTTTTTAATCAACTCTTTTCCATCACGAAGGGCGGTTGGCCAGTAGAAACCTTGTCGAAAGGCTTTTCCGACCAACGTTTTGTAAGAAGCATGAGTTCCACAGATGCCCCCGTATATGTTGTGAAGGAGATTTAATTCTTCTCTCTGCGATATGCATCGCATGAGAACCTCTTGAGTACCTTGTTTATAGAGGACTCCTTCGACCAAAGTATACATTTTGGTCTTACAGGATAAACGATCTGCCTCGAGATCATCATTAGGTAGTGTCAACGATCGAGTCGTCGATTTTACGAAATAAATAGAGGAAAATAGCAAAGAGTTCTTGGGAGAGAATGAGATTGCTCTTTATTGCAGTGAAATGGATCTTTATAGGGGGTGCCTTAGGCAAGACAGCAGACTAGTCCTAATTGCACTGAGCACTATGCTATGACTTGCTCTAATTGTCTTGTGTCGTAGACTTCTCCGGTTGTAGATTGTATATAGGCTTGATCGTGTCCTCCATTCCTCCTCTTGATCTTCCTTTAAATAACTGACGAAGGGGTAGCAGTTACTCCTAGAGAAGTCGCTTGTTGGAAGTGTCGCGTCTGGTCGGAGAAACAGTGGCAGTTGGTAAAAAGCCAACTGACTGGCAGTTGTTGCCAGTGGAAGATAATAACCATATAGTTGTTATTGTCAGTGACTTAGGACTGTCAGGCGTCGTGTGGTTTAGAACAAATATGACATGTGCTCCATTCATCACACGGTATGGAATATACTTGAAATTGGATCCAAATACCAGTTCATTGCTTCTACGAGTAGTCATCTGATTGGGGATAAGGTGCAGGACCTCGCCCGACCAGGGTACCCATGATGTAACCTCTGGAATCCTTACGACCACGAGATCATTAGCCATAGGGTTTATGACCACAAAAGACGTGCGGTCTTTAATGAAATAAAGTAATATTTAGAGATGTTAATCCTCGTCAGCTAGCCCCCGAACTTTAAATGAATGTGTAGTGTGAAATCTCTCTGACGAAATCCATATCGGGCAGACCCTCATTTAATGAAGTGAGAAACGATGTGGCCTGTATTCGCTTTAAAGTTGAGAAACCGTTTGGGAAACTGAAGAGGTTTTGCCTGTTTGGCTTTGAGCAACTCCCCATTGCAGTTAATGCTTGTGTGGCTATAAAATCCCCATCGCGCATGGCTTTAGGGTTTTTACGCTCTCAGATTTTCCTTCAATCCCCTTTCATCTTTTCACAAGAAATCTCCTTTGACCTCCTGTTATCCTCTCGTCAAAAAAAAACTTCTCCGATCTCCCTTCATCCTCTCGCCCAAAATCCAATCATGTCGGACTCGATTACCAAATGGTTGGTTTCCGACCTAAGCGAGAAGAAGCTCAAGGCTTTGGAGAAGATTGGGATGCTCCCTGACAAGGATTTAATTCCTTGAAGATCAATGGTCGGAGAGCATTTCTTGAGTGGTGAAGAGGGGAAAATCCTCGTTTTTCATGCCTACATTGAGTGCGGGCTCAGGTTGCTGGCACATAAATTCCTCTCCAGGGTTCTTGAGTACTATGAAGTTGAATTGGTAAACTTTGCCCCCAACTCAATTTCCAACCTCAGCATCTTCATCTACCTCTGCGAGGTGTACCTGGGGATTCCGCCGAATCTGAAGGTCTTTAGGTATTTTTACAAGATGACGAGGTCAGGGAAGTCGACGGCCGAACCTGGGGAGTGCTCGTTGCATCTCCACGACGGGAAGGCTGATGAGTACATCCGAATGTACTCAAAGTATTCATGGTCATCATGGAAGAGGAGCTGGTTATACATGGCGGTCACAAAGGAGGACAGCCTCTACTTTGCCGGCAAAGTGGCGAGCGAGAATCCAAACTGGAGGTTGACTGCGGAGAAGAAGGGAAAGATCAGAAGATGGACTGAAGCCATCCAAGATTTTCGTGTCAAAGGCTTGACTTCTTGGCATATGGTAAGGGATTTTTCCATGAGCCGGATAAGCCCCTTAAGGCTCCGATCGAGTGCCATGCTCTGGTACATTGGTTGTGACGATGCGACCATGAATTCTAGGGAATGTAAGTCCTGAACAATCCGGACCAGTATGGTTTATCTAGTTGATTATTTTGTAACCTTGAAACCTCTTTATTCTTTGAAGCCTTTTCCCCTGATGAAATCTTAGAGCGGATCAAAATGATCTGCGCCAGGGAGCCTAATGAAAAGGCTAGGTTTTCCCTTATTTTGGCTATTGTCTTTGAAGAAGAGAGAACAAAAATACTTAAGGTAAATAACAAATTTTTTCTCATGGTTTGTATATTCTCTGATCGGTATATAACTCTGCTCTAATATGTAGGTGGTCGGGTTGATGATAAAAGTGTCCAACGAGGGCTCTACTCCAACCGTTGTTCTGACCAATTCCTACTCGGTGACCACACAAAATGATGGTCTCCCGAAGGTAAAAAAGAGCATTGAAAAGGAGTATATATTTTAGATGAAAATTTTCATCACCTAATTGAATTTATCTCATAACTTAGATGGGAGAGAAAGAGAACATGCAGCTTGAAGTGATAGAGGTCGTAGGCCCCAAAGTGGTAGCTCACGACTAGGCAGTTGCTCCTGAAGCAACTGTTCCGGAGGGCAATGAAAATACCATCTCTGACCAGGTGGTCAAGGATCTAATCCTCGACTAACTGGTCGAGGATATTTCTTCCGACCTCCGGTCTAAGGATGTGGTGGGTCTAACCAGCCATACTGGTTTGAAACTGGCGAAGTTGGTTGAAAAGAAAAGAAAGGCAAACGCCATGGACTTTGGTCTAGGGCGTTTTAAGATCAAGACAAAAACAGATGACCAGATATGTATACACGAAAGAAACATATGAAACCATACCTTTTGTATTTTTCATTTCCCGATGCTTGCTCCCTTTATTTCTTCTACTTTATAGATCCTCTGGTGTTCCGATCGCCTCCGATCATAACACCCTCTAGGGAAAAATTCCTGAGATAAGGGTGGTCGAGCCCACCCCCGAGCAAGTGGTAGTGTTTGTGTCTGCTCAGGAACCTATGATGGCTCCAATCCTGCCTTTAGAGGTAGAGGTTCAAGAAGGGTCCCATCAAGTTCTGACCACTGCTGGGATCGTTCAAGGAGAGAGAATTTCTTCATTGCTGACGAAGTTTCCTCATCCTAGAAACGTCCCCAATTGTCCTTGGATCTTCGATGATGAGAAGCTCGACGAGGCTTGGAGGAGAATTTTGGATCGTCAATTAGAGACGGGTCCGAATGTTATCTACTCCGAATATGCAGATATGGTGATCCAAGTAGGCATCTACGACCACCTTTATAGTCTTTTCTTCAAAAGAACTTAAAGAAGTTTGCTATTTTTGCAGCATATGGTGGAGAATTATGTTGTGGTC
Source organism: Phyllostachys edulis (assembly GCA_036346405.1). Classification (NCBI taxonomy): domain Eukaryota; kingdom Viridiplantae; phylum Streptophyta; class Magnoliopsida; order Poales; family Poaceae; genus Phyllostachys; species Phyllostachys edulis. The sequence goes on along the minus strand of CM070546.1, from coordinate 4,484,398 downwards.
GGAGGACTAACCCAGCTATTAATTAACTTGGAAAAAGAAAATTCCGAACTAAAAAGTGAGCAAATCGTCTCGACGTTTTCCTCTATTTTACTTTTCGTTATTTCTTAACTCTCCTCCTATCATATTCGACAGAATTAGAGCTAAATAAGAAAGAGATTGTGGCCAAAGAAGCTACAATAGCTCTGCTCGAGAAGAAGTGCGAGGCCAAGGACCGATCGATCAAAGACTAGTCGACCAGGTTTAGTGAGGCCTCTACCAAGCACAAGGAAGCTATCAAAGCCCTCGAGAAGAAAGCTCAAGGTTACCGATCGTAAAACTTGACCAGCTCATTATGCATTACACTTATATTTTATTAATTTTTGACCTACTCGTGCAGAGCAAGTTCAAAAATTAAAGAAAACTCTTAAGTTCGAGCAAGACAAGGAGGTTGCACTTGGGCAAAAACTTGAAGAGAAGGTCAAGGCTCTCAATAAAATGCTCTTCGATATGGGATCGAGATTAAGTCTGCCCATTTTAAGAGATCCAATGGAGAAGATAAATTACCTTGGCCAACAACTGGAAGATCTCCAAATTCTGCTCAAAACTACTCGAAAGAACCATGCACAGATCATGAAGGACACCGTTGCTAACAGAGTTAGCCTTGCTTTGGCAAAGCTGAAAGCTTCTGGCCTCTCCATTCACCTCCAAGCTATTGAAGTGGACTTCAACTGTTCGGAGGGTGACGCAGCCAAGCTATTCGAGGAAGTAATGCCACTCGGAAACAAGGTTGCAGAGGAAATGGAGGTCAGATCTTTGTCTCACAGCGACCAGTCTAATGGTCCCGAGAAGTAAATGAATGTAATCGTTGAATTGTAAATATTGCTTACCTTTTATCATCAGTAAAGTTTGCGTTTATCTTTTCAACTTTGCTGAGTACTCATGTATTCTTTAGCCCCCGACTACTTGTGTTAGTAGAACATACTAAAGAAGCAGTAAACCAAGAAAAAGAGCCAAAGCTACAACCACTGTACAAAGTATGTACTGACTATGTTATAAAAATAATCTAATTAAAACTAGGAAATCAATTTTGTCGGAACCAGCGTATGACTTCGACTAGTTTTAGATCTTTTCTATAATCAAAATATTATATAGTACACTAAGTGGTCAGAAGATGTTATTAGACTTGGCTTGATGAAAAGAAATCATGCAAAAATATGTGCAAAAAGCGATAAGTGATCTTATTTATACATATTATCCAAAACTGGTCGTAAAGGTTGCTAAGAACCAAAGACATAATAGACATTTCTTGAAATGTATCCGTTCTCAAGTTTCAACTGGTAGCGAAGATCAAAAGAAAAGGACCGTCGCTAGGAAACTCCTTCCAGTGGGCAGGATCACATGCAGAGAGGAGAGTTTTCGACTAGGAGGCTTTATGTGTCTTGACTAGTAGCCAAACAAGAGTAGAACAAAATGTTGAAATAAACAAAGTTAGTCTTTAAATTCTGAAGCATGTAAGTAACTATATCAAGTTGTTTGTGTTACGCTTCTTTTACTCATATGCTTCTTTGAGAAAAGAGTGTTTGGTCACTCCGTGAGACGGACTCGAACATTCAAAGGGAGAACCCTTGCCATGCTCTACATCTGCCTTGGGCAGCCCTAATTATGGTCGATTGACCCTTGCCCTCGGAGAAATCTGGTCCCTCATTTGGACATAATGTACTGGGGAAAAGGATCCGTCCTCAACTCTATCTGTGGTACGATCTCCTGAATCTGGTGAAAGATCTTTGAAGGCGGCATTACCATCAGATGAAATAATACTCTGCTCGTAGTTGTAGCAGGCATCCATGTCGAGTTCTGCGTAGTTGGCTAAGTCAAACCAATTCTCCTCGTTCCACTCTCCTGCCATGGAAGCATCAGAGTTGAGAAAAATGAAGAGAATTTGTCGACAAGGAATCACCGAAAAATCCCCATGGTTGGCACCAACTGCCGGTGATCTAGTATCGATCTTACGTATGATTGTTTATTTCAGGAGATCTCCTAGAATTAGAATCATACAGAGAATTGACACAGGGATTTTATATAGGTTCAGGCCTTCTCCGGAGAGAATAATAAACCCACTCCTGTTGTACTGTATTGAGTGTGCTGTTTACAATCAAGAGGAAGACTAAAGCCTAATGTCTTGTGCTCCAAATGATCTCTCTCGATTGCCCTCTCTCCCTTCCGCCTGCCGACTTCATCCTTTATATAGCACATGGAGAGGTGGCTGTTCCTCTAAGCCAAGAGACGCCCCAACGTTCTAAATGACGAACCGTTGGTGGAGGTTGCTGTCAGATAAATAACTCCCTCACGTCGCCAGGTAGTTATTGTCAGAGGTAGAGGTATAAAATGTGCAGTTATTCCAGAGAATAATAGCGTATATTAACTACCCCGTGTGTTAAACACGACGTGTAAGACTCCCTAATCGACTGGGCCTACATATCTGTAGGCTTTATTGATTATAGGGTAGTCGTAACCTACGACCACATGGTGCTCGTAGAGAAAGCTCACAACTAGAGACAAGTCGTAGGAAAAGCTTACGACTAGAGACTAGTCGTAGAAAGGCTTACGACCAGGGGGTGGAAATAGTAAGACTTACGACTAGGGGTGCAAACGGAGCGCACAGTCGAACATCGTAGAAAGACCATCAATGATCATCCGGCTTCCCGCTTCCCGCACAGTCGCATAGAGCACACATCACAGTCCTCTCCCTCTCCTCCCGTAGTCCTGTGCCCACCGCCCACATCTCCCACCCACAACTCCCAAATCCCCTAACCCTAACCCTCACAGCCGCCGCTGTCGTCGTGTTCCTTTTCCCTCACCTCCGCCGCCTCCTCCCTTCCCCTCCCGCAGTCCCTCCTTAATCGTCATCTGCATGACCTCCCCCCACCCGTAGGCTTTCGGAGCCCATCTGGCTTCAATCCCCAGTCTCCCCAAACCCACCCCTTTCTCCTCCTTTCCCCCACCGCAGCCACCGATGAGACAATGGAGACCCTCCTCCGGCGATCCGCTGCCCCCGCGCGTCAGCTCCTCCTCCTCCCCCGGCAGTTCGGCCCCTCCTCCTCCCGCGCCTTCTCCCGCTACTACTCCCACGACGACGTCTCACGGTGAGCCAGACCAACTCTTGTCTTCAACCCTAGCACCACCCTTCCTTGTAGAACGTTATGGAAGCAATTAATGTTTTTTGCTTGCTTGTGCGACCAAGATACGAGGCGCTGAGCACGCCAATGAACTGGGGCGTGAGCATCGTGCCGGAGAAGGATTTCTGAATTTAGTTAGTTCGGTTCGGTGCTCTAGGTGAGTGGTGGATGATTATGGTGCATTGCGAGGTTTTGGGGTGTGGATGTCTGAGTATCCTGTTTAGGTGTTGTTTGGTGGTGTAGGAACTAGGAAATGGAATGGATGGATATGTTTGTGTTGTGTGTTGTGAAGGCTGATTGGTTTTATTTAATCAGATGTTGTTGAATTGCTTTAGGTTAACTATTTACTGTGATGAATATGTAGTTTGGCAGTTTGTTGTTAAATGGACATTTTTGTAGTTAAGATATATATTAAGTAAATGATTTTTTTTGTATTTAAGATATATATTAAGTAATTGATTTATAATAATCGACTCTGTTGAGGGATTTGCATATTTACCGTCACTTTCTCAGAATCGTGGTCTCAAGGTCGGCAAGTGCTTAGTGTTAACTCCTATTTCATTGTTTTGTGAACCTTGCAAATTGTTGATCCTTACCTTGCTTCCTATGGTGTGGAGAATCCAATTTTTGCAGTCATTCAACTTGCACAAACAACCATGAGAAGTGAGCTTGGAAAAATAACCTTATACAAGACTTTTGAGGAGAGGGACACATTAAATGAGAAAATGGTGGTATGACATCTTGTTCACATCTTGTGTTGTTTGTTCTACTTTCCATACCACGGCAATTGTTGTGGAGAACAATGCATACAAGTTAGAAGTACTTAAATATGCAATTGGTTGTGTTATGGATATGCAAAGAAATTAATGTTCTCATGCCTCATTTATTCTAAATCGCTAGTTTATTTTATGTATAGTTGCATATATTCTCCCAATGGTAAAATGGATGTTGATGTATTAAATAATCTTTATGTGGACCACGAACTAGATTACTAATATAACATACGAAACACATGGAGAACAGTTTCAACTTTAACCTAGACTTTACAGCATAATTTACATGGTAACACTAAATGGAACAGGTAAAGAATAGACCTGTGTTGCATCAGAGTTTTCGATAACAGAACCCTATTTAATATTTATCAATTCTATGTTTCAATTTCCTCTCTGAACAACACTTGTTACAATTTCTTTGAAGTGTCATAACAATTACCTTATAAAGGCATTCTTTTCTGAGTGCCACCATTACTGAATGGTTGTCTACTACTCCTATGTTTACTATGCTGAAAGGGCAAAAGACCTCGCAGACCAAGCAAAGAGCAATGAATTTCTCTCCATCTTATTTTGTTAAGGTGGTTCTAATTTTGTATTGAAATTCTTGCCCCTGATAACTATTCAACTTTTAGTGATAGCTCAAGCAAAAGAAAAATAAAAATACATAATCATACATATGTTCTTTGAGAACCTTTGGTAATGGCTGTTGTCACATACTCTTTTTCTGGATGTAGTCTGTCTCATGTTTTTCATCACCTCATCATAATTTATAAGTTCTATGAGCTGCCTTTTGATGTATTTTCTAACAATTTTTGGCAAAGGTCCATAAATGAAGTTGTAACAGATTGGGGCCTGAAGTGTCTCCATTATGAGATCAGTATGTTTCTTCTGCTTTTCAGCTATTGAGTTATACCTGTAAGCACAATTTTGATGCTTTTTTTATGTTTTTAAATTGACTTCGCAGGGGATATATCTCCTCCACGCGGGGTTAAGGTGGCTATGGAGATGCAAGCAGAAGTAGAAAGGAAAAAACGTGCCCAAATCCTTGAATCAGAAGGTGATGAATGCATGATCTTGGAATCACCGCCACCTTCTTTACTTTGATGTAATTCATCTCAACCTGTATGCAAGAGTAGTATTGGATTTTATTATATGGAAGATGGACTTCTGTTTGACACTTTTCATTTATTCTACCAGGAGCTATGTTGGATCATGCAAATCACACAAAGGGTATGTGACATATGTTCATTCTAAACTTTTCCATTTTCTATGTTCTCCCTGATAACCTAGTCCGTAGATTTGTTCAGCATGCATCCTTCTGTTTGCTTCGTTTATTCTGCTATCATCTTGCTCGTTTTTGAACTTTCCCATTTTCCATGTTCCTCATGATAACCTGGTATGTAGATTTGTTCACCATATATCCTTCTGTTTGTTCCATTTATTCTGCCATCATCTTGCTCGCTCGCTTTGGAAACTTTTCCATTGTCCATGTTCTGATGGTTCTTATGACAACCTAGTCTGTAGATTTATTCAACATTCATCCTTTCTGTTTGTTCCATTTATACCACCATCATCTTGCTTGCTTTTGAATATTGGGTTGCTTGTGTAGTTTGATTTGGTTACTTTGAAACATTTTGTTTTGCAATTATTTTCCTAAAGTGGAATAAAGGATTTTCTGTGCCATTAGGATTTTCAGTTATAGCAGGATTGTTACGAGAATTTTTGACAGATTTAAATTTGCTTGTTAAACTATTTAATGTAGTTGTATTTTCACTGCTACAAAAAGGCTAATACTGAACGCCTCATCACGTATGGTTGACCGAAACCGCTTCAGATTACATTCAATCACGCACGGTTTTGGTTTAGAGACGCTCGTACTCGGGTCGCGCTTAAAAACCGCTCGTGAAGAGGTAATATCACGACGGTTCATGTTGAAGACCGTCAGGAAGTATCACGCATTTATTCTTGTTCGTAACCGCTCGTGATATTAATCAAGATCACGACGGTTTTAAAACACAACCGTTCAGAAGTATCACGCATTTACGCTCAACAAGAACCGCTCGTGATATTAATTAGTATCATAGACGGTTCTAAAAATAACCATCTGTGATAATATCGCTCAGCCGTGAGTTTCTTCATCGCCGGCGCGCTCGTTTCCGCCAATCCGCTTCGGCTCCCGATGCGTCTCTTCATCGCATCGATCCGCTTCGCCCTCGATGCGCTCTTCGCCTCACGCCCGAATTTATTCCTTGTTTTATAAAAGGATCATCCGCCATCCAAGATGATCATCCCCACATACTTATAAAAAATGTAAATAGTCGCTTCTTCCTTGTCGCCAAGATCGATGGCCTTCCCGCCAGACTGTCACAGCACCTCTCTTGCAGCGTTGAACTGCGGTCGCGAAGAACACCGCTTGATCAACAAGTTGTCTTCACTCCTCCGCCTGCAGCAAATTTGTCGGAGCAGTGACGGCCACCTTCCGCCGCCTTGACATCCTCCTCCGCCGTGTCTTCCGGTGATCTCCCACTTTCGGCGAAGTTTATCACACATCGACATAGTCCTCCAAAACGACGCTGCACGCCTCTGTGAGGCTTGCCGTCACTTGACTATGAAATCGAGGCGGCAAAGCGCATCGAGTCGACCAAAGCCGAGACCCTCAAGCAAGGGAAGAGAGCCTATGGGCTCAATTCTTCTTGGTTCAACAATCGAGGGTCTTCGGAGACACTCAACGAGCGCGTCAACGGTGGACGATTTCGTGCTTCGTCACGATGATCGTGAACCGTCCGATGCCGACACCGCCGCTTATGATGTATTGCGATGGAGATAGCACCTACCTTCGCCACTAGAAAAACCTTGTTTAATTATAGGTTTCGCTTTTTAATATAAACACATAATTTCTTCATGTCATGTAATTGTATATATATACTTGAGAAAAACTATTTCACGCATAGCTTCCATTATGGAACCGTGCGTGATATGAGATATATCACGACGGTTCCATAATGGAACCGTCTGCGATATGTCCTATATCACGACGGCTCTATTATGGAACCGTCTGCGATATGTCCCATATCACGCATTTTATTTATTATGGAACCGCTCGTGATATTATCACCGACGGTTCCATAATAGAACCGCTCTCGATAAGTCTCTTTATAAGTAGGAGCTAGCCCACTTGCCGCTAGGGTTTGCGCCTAACTCGCCACTCCCTCCGCCTTACTCTCGTCTGCCTCTCCTCACATCGCCGACGCCGCCATTCCTCCCCACCTCGACGCCGCCGACCTGTCGCCGTCGCCGCCGACCCCTTTGCGCCTAGCTAGGCTCCGGCCGGCTTTGCTTTCCCATCCTCCTCTATTCTCCTCTATTCTGTTAGCTTAATGTCTTTTGTTGAGTTTGATTTTTATGCATGAGCCTTAAGTTGTGTCCTCGATGTTTGTGTGATTTATGCAAGGTAAAGGAAATGGATGAGGGTTGTGCTGGTGGTGGGTCGCCACCGTGGTTGCGCTGCACTAAGGTCCCTCTCTGCTCTCTACCTCCTTGCTCTGTGATGAAAATGGCTAGCTAGTGCTCATGATGGATGCCGAGGGCTACTATCGTGTGGTGGGTTTGGACACCCTTGGTCTTGTTCTCTTGTCGATGAACCGCTCAATGATGTTAATAGTCTTATGCTGAAATTGAATTGATAATTAGTTCATATTAATAGTCCCTTGCTCGTGATGTAATGATGTAAATAGTCTTATGCTGAAATTGAATTGATAATTAGTTCATATTAATAGTCCTCTTGTCAGGTGATGTAATGATGTCAATAGTCTTATGTGAAATTGAATTGATAATTAGTTCATATTAATAGTCCCTTGCTCGTGATGTAATGATGTAAATAGTCTTATGTTGAAATTGAATTGATAATTAGTTCATATTAATAGTCCCTTGCTCGTGATGTAATGGTGTCAATAGTCTTATGCTGAAATTGAATTGATAATTAGTTCATATTAATAGTCCCCTTGTTCATGCCGGTCAAGTTCTTTCTACCTCTTGCACTGTGCACGCCCTACCATTCCATTCATAATCTCTTCTATATATTATATTCAGCATTATATATATATATCCATCATCATTGATGCAACTTCAGACATTCAGAGAAAGTTTGAGCATGAATCTCAACAAGAACACCAAGCAACAATATGAGAATGGTTGCTTAGTGTTCTTGTTGGGTTTAAAGACGATTACATGCTCAAGAATGGTTGGTTGCTAATATATGATACAACTTCCCAATGGAGTAATGCAAGATCAACTATACTTTCAACATAGCGACGCCCAATCCAGTAATTGGATGTCCGAACGCTCTTTGCATCCATATTTTTGAATTTGCAGGGCTCAATGAGGTTGCCCGTGGCTACCGCCTCATCTTTCTCATGTCATGGTGGACGATCCCCAAAGTGGCCGAGAGATCACTTAACAATATATATATATAATATATATATGATGCCGATTTAATGGTACAAGCACCAACGCTGGGCCTTTATAGAGAAAAGTCATCACGCATTTGCCAAATGCACAAACCGTCGTGATATGTATTTATCGCAGACGGTTTGAACCACAAACCGCTCAGGAAAGATACATCACGCACGGTTCAAAACCGCTCAGGATGACCTCATGTCATCATCGACCCATAAACTCGATTTACTCACGAAACCGCCTGGTGATGACGCTTTTGAACCGCTGCGGAAAGCCTTTTCTGTAGTAGTGTTTGGACATGTAGGATGGTTGATTGATCTTTATTTGTGCAACATATATGGTTTCTGTTCTTGCACAATATCTGAATAAGTATTCGTGACCGAGACAACTTGTATTCGGTTTGCATGTATTCACTCCGTAGTTGTGGCCGAGACTATCCGCATTCGTATTCGTATCCGACATTGTCCATATCCGACTCCGACTCCGAGAAAAAATATGGAAAATGATACGAGATTAGCGATATCCGTCCGTATCTACTCCGTTTGCACCCCTACTTACGACCACTTGATTAAGCTTCTCCCTTATGAATAGTAATGGGTATACTTGTGAGTAATATAAATATATTGCTATCTATAATAAGAATTACAGATAAATAATTAAATAAGGATTATTAGATCCTCGTCACAACCATTAGGGATTTTATTTTGAATTCCTATTTAAATCAAATTGCTAAATAAATTTTATTTTTATTCCAAATTTTACTTATTTTTTGTTGGAATTTGTATACAAATCCAATTGCTATTTTTTGTTTCATTTTTATTCTTAATTATATTTATTTAGGATTTTACTTAGGAATTGTGATGGAAATCAAATTGCTAACTTTATTTTATTTTTATTCAAAACTTCATTATTTCGGATTGTACTTGATATGAACCCATTTCATTTAATCTGGATTGTTGTAATTTGGATCCACGACAATTGATGATGTACATCTTTTTTTTTCCATCAATTAGCGTGGGAATATGTAGCACTTGAGAGAAACATGGTCTCTTTTTTTTATTGCTTTAATAATATAATAGATAACATCCAATGACCACTATAGTTCAACTTTAACTATGGCTCACCTAATGAAGTGACGAATGCTTTTTTTATATAGAATTTCTAGAATATTTATCTTTTTATTAGCAGTTGTTAGACGACTATCATGAGCTTTTATTATTTAATAGACTGCAGAAGGGAACATCTATAAATAAATTTTTATGTTTATTTATTGGGTATGTCTATACAAGTTTAGACTATTTTCTCGGTATAAAACGGTCAAATTTTAGTTTACTTACAATTTCATTATATATAAATTACAATAAATTATTTATGTAATTTATGTTCTTGATCAACGTAATTATCCTTGAAAGTCTTAATAACTCATATTTCCATCACATGATTCAAAATCTAACATATGCTTTGAATGATTGACCCAAAATAAAGACAAAGAAAAAAATCAAATACAAAAAAAAATCTATACCAACAAAATACGACAATATGGTGAAGCCGTTATGCTCTAAAGAAAAAAATCATAATAAATTCATACTCAATTCATCAGATGAGAATAAGTACAAATCTTAAAGTATATCGGGCAGATGAAAATTCGACTATTTTGACAAAAAGACAGTCGAATGTTGTTTAGCAATGCCGTTATTTATTCTTCATATTTGATAGTATACACATGACAAGACAAAGGAACGATATCAAACTTCATGTTGTCTTAAAAAAACTTTATGCTACGCATGGGGAATTTTATTTGAAAATGTTGGAAATCACTCTATGCTGCTTAATGCCATAATTAATTCGTGCTATAATAAATGGTAGCTATAGTACTAGCATTTCCAGCATTTAATCCCAAACAGATGATGATTGATGACAATCCATGGCCAGCTTGTTTCCAGAAATGTGAAGCCGCCTAGTTCTCAACGATGAGCTTGGCCCTGGCGTGGCCGGCCTCCACCCTGTACTGATCCCCCATGCCGAAGTGCGCCATGAGCAGCCACACCACCGTGAGCAGCTCGCCGCCCTGGCTAAGCTGCTTGGCGTGGAAGTTGCCCCTGCACTTGCCCGCCGCGTAGCACAACATCTCCACCCACACCCCGGCCACCAGCCTCCACCGCTTCGTCTCCTTCAGCCCCCGCAGCTTCTCCGCCAGCCCGCACGCCTGGAACAGCACCGACTTGCTCCGGTCTCCCTTCACCTGCCGCGGGTCGATGTCCGTCTTCACGGCCTTGAGCGCTTCCGCGCCCTCCTTCTCGGCGTTGATCTTGTTGTCCCGGCGGAAGAAGTTCTTGGTCTCCGCGCAGGTGTCGCCGAAGCGGATCTGCCCGATGCTCGCCGTCAGCATGAACGGCCGCATCACCATGAGGAAAAGCATGTAATTGGAGATCTCCCTGCTCGCCTTCCGTAGCTTGTCGGTGTCCAAGTTGACATCGCAGGCACCGGCGTAGTCGGCGCTGCTGCAGAACCAGCAGTCTCTGAGCTTTTTCTTGATCTTTTCTGCGGCATTGTTATTGCCGGGAGCGTTGCCGGAGTTGGTGCACGAGCAGCATGCCTTGAACTTAGACTTGATCTCATTCTCCTCCGTGGTCCTCACATTTTGGTTGCCCGGACCATGGTGATCGCTGCTGGCGTCCTTGCCGCTTTCACGCAAGCCGGTGAAACAGCTGCCAATGCCACCACCGCAGGAAGCACAGCATTTGTCGTCCTTGTTGCAGTCATCCTCGCGGGCGTCGTAGAGGCAGAGGTCGGTGGCGATGTGCCAGAGGAGGATGCTCTCGTCGAACTCGACCTCCACGCTCAACCCAAGATCCTCCTTGTTGTACCACCCCATGCGCTGGAGGATCCATTGTCCGCGGTGATCCCCGAAGCGCCGGATGCTCGCCTGATCCTTGGTGCTGTTCGCCTTTTCCTTGATCTGCCGGAAGATGAGCTCCTTGAGCTCCACGGACACGTCGATGTGCTTCGTGTACCAGAAGCAGTCCCACATAGTCTTGACTCGGGTGTTGTATTCCCACTCCAGCCTCTCGAGCGCTCTGGTGAGCCGTGTGGATTTGTCCTTGATGCAGTAGCTGATTAGATTGTACTGCGCTATCTTGTTCGACCACCGTGGCCTCACCTCCGGCAGGAAGTACTTGAGGACCTTGAAGACTCCCCTCGCCACCGAGCCACACATGTCTTTCATTCGCAGCGCCGCGTAGCTCCATGGCGAGATGATCATCAGCAGGATGGCGTAGACCTCCAAGAAGATGGCGCCGATCAGAAGCACGTAGGACACCGCGATGTCGACCGGCTTGTATCGCCCCTTGTCAACCAGCAGAAAGACGGAGAGCGACACCACCGGCGCGGACAAGGTGTAGATGCGGATGTAGCGGCCAGTGGGGCCGTGGATGACGGATGCCTTGGAGTGGAGCGACTCGTACATGAGCTGCAGCTCGATCTCGACGACCTTGTACGCCTGGTCGCGGTTGAGCTGGCGGAAGAAGGCGAGGCTGTTGGTGCGGTCCTGGAAGCTGAGGATGAGGTCGACGAAGAGGCGGCGGTACGTGGCGAAGAACGTGTGCGCTTTGGCGACGAGATCGCCGTACTCCATCGTCTTCTCCTCCACGTGGATGTCGTCGTCGGGAGGGCGCTCCGGCACGATGACGATCTCGGCGCGCAGGCCGGCCTCCTTGCTGGAGTGGTACTCCTCCATGAACTTGGCGTAGTTGGGCCCCGCGTCGGGGCGCGTGAGCATGGAGCTGCGCAGGCCGCTCATGCTCGCGCACTTGAGCGCCCAGGTGCGCTCGGCGTACTTGACGACGCCGGAGACGAACATGAGGACTGCCGGAATGAGGAAGCCAATGGCGGTGGTGCGGGACTTCCAGTAGACGTATAGCGCGAGCGTAACCTGGGAGCCGAGGCTGAGGAGGTGGCGGAGCCAGAGCTCGTTGTCCTCGATGGCGAATGCGGTGATGGTGTCCTGACCGCCGAGGTGTAGGATGAGGAAGGGCGCCCAGAAGACGCGGAGGTGCATGTCGTGGACGGGGAAGCCGTTGGGGAGCCTCTGGTTCTGGGATAGGTTGCCGAGCGCATAGATGGCGACGAAGTCGGCTAGGAGGTAGGCGAGCCAGAGCAGCAACTGGAGCCAGGCGGCGACGTTGCGCTTGCGCACGCCGCCGGTGAAGAGGAGGAAGACCTGCAGGGAGAGGCTGCTCATGAGCAGCCCGCGGATCTCCCACTCCCCCCACAGCTGCCTCAGGTTCTTCATCGGTCTTGATTTGGATGGCGTGGCGTGCAAATGTACGTGTTTCGATCACAATGCGCTGGGCGCGCGGCACAATGTGAGATGCGTATGTAACGTACGTGCTCAGTGTGTTCGAATGCAATGATGTTTTGCGATCTCTGTTCAGTCTTTATTCCTTTCTTTTGCTTTGCTCCTTGTCCTAGTCCTAGCTAAAACTATTCGATCTCCTTTGTTATTGTTTTTGTATGGTCTACACTTGTCTTGTGCTTGTATTGCGCTTTGTTGTTTCTCTTTGCTTCCCCATTAGGCATTCGCTGATGCAACACAAATGTTGTCGGGAGGGAGCGACTGCCACAAGGAGATGCCAGTGTACTCACTCTTCCTGGAGGCGTTGCGAGCTGCGTCACGTAGCTCAAGTGCTGAACAGTGCCCGGTGTGACGGTGAAGACAGGCTGCGGCATGTCCATTGGTTGAGGATTAGAGAAGGCGTATGCGTGGTCCTTTTTATTGTGGTCCTGCTTCGATTGAACATTCGAACCCAACCAGACGGGATAAACTCTTCTCTTCTTTGCGAAGGTGACCGGCTAAACTCCTTAACAAGACGAACGAACTAGAACGGTATTTTGGTCCTTAGTGTTGGGAAACTATGGGCCGCGGCCGCTTCACGTCGCCGCCGCGCGCCGCCACCGCCGCCGAAGCCTCCGGGCGCCCACCCGCCGCTTCGAAGCCTCTGGCCGCCGCCGCCGCTGAAGCGAAAAGCCGCCACTAAGCGAGCCTCGACGCTACCGAAGCGAGAAGCCGCCGCCAATCGCGGCCCGCCGCCGGTCACCTCCCACCGCTTGAACGCGCCCCGCCGCCACTTGAATCGCCCCACACGCTGCTGCTCGCTGGCGCGCCACGCCACCGCAGACCGCCATGTGCCTCGCTCGCCAAGATAAGCGCGCCGCAGACGGCGCTGCTAAGCCCAGGAGTTCGCTCCGCTGGCCTCCGGCCACTGCCTCCGGCCGCCGCCTCAAGACGGCGGCTTCGCCTTGCCATGCCGCCGCCAGAGCGCCCGCCATGGCCTCCGCTCGGTCGCCGTCTACTCGATTGAGGGCGCTGGCAGCAGACGGCGCCGCCCCCATTTTGTGCGGCGCATGAAGGAAACCGGGCGGCTAGGGTTAAAAGAAAGCCCTAGTCGCCGGTTGGGCCAACATGGGCCGGCCAGCAGGTGGCCCGAGAGACACAGGGCCCAAAACCGGCCGAAAGAAAAAGAACGGGGCCGGCCGGTGGAATTCCGAAAAAAAAGGGGCGATTGAAAATCCCGAATTTTGCAGAAAGGTCCCTCGCATTCTGAAACATCTAGGGCTTTTTACAGGAATGAGGAACTTTTACAAAAGGGCCTCGGAAATTCTGAACATTGTGCGCAAATATTTCTCTGCACTGAAATTTCGCGTTTTAACCCCTAAAATTGCAGAATTCATCGAAAATTTATTTTCCAGCAGAAAAGGGCCTTGGGAATTCAAATTTTGTACCGATTTTTGCATTTGAAGCATGTTTAACTTTGTTATTATTATTTCTATGCAATTTATTTATTGTATTTACTGTTTTTGATTATATGTGATTGTTTATATTGCTTTTAATAATTGGAAATAGCAGTAAATCATGAAAATGCATAGAAAACTACGGGATTACGAACTAGGAGTTCGAAGAGCATTATAAGAATTTTGCAACCATTTTATGTAAATTACTAGCAGTAATCTTATGAACTATTTGCATGAATATGAAGATGACTGGCATCACGAACCAGGAGTTCGAAGAACTGACCCAGCATGGCCAGAATTTGTACAGAATTTATATAAGTCTTCAACTCTGTGATAATGTAATCACAGATAAGCAGAAGATTGAGAAGATTATCTCTACCCTTCACCCAAATGTGGTGCAATCCGCACGCAACTATCGTCAAGACGGCTACACGAAGTATGCTGCATTAATTGACACTATGCAAGTTGCAAAAGCTTAAGATAATGTTCTAAGGAAGAACTACATCTCATAGCCAGCTAGTAGCAATGTTGGCCATGAAGCCAATGCTAGCAGCTACAAGGTGATAAAACCTCTCACGAAGGAGAGGAGTAAGAAGGGTAAAGTCGTGAGTCGCACGTTATTGATGCTTTCCAGTCTAAGAAGAAGGGCATAGGACAACCTAGCAAGAGGCCCCATTATCCCTCCTCTCGACATCGCAGCCGCCGCAATGAAGTTGCCCAAAAGGAGAAGATCTCCATGGAGTAGATTGATGCGTTTCAATACTTCACGATTCGATCTAGTGCACGCATTGCACTTGGATCTTTTATAGTAACTTGCGCTTGTAATTGAAGCGTAACATTGAATTACTTTTGAATAATGGTTGTAAGCTCTAGTAGAGCAAAGCATTAAATTCTTATGACGAGTCCTGCAAGACTTATTCCCGTATTTATAATAACAAGTTATGTTCTGATATTTGAAGTATTTTATTTATGTGTTGCTTGCTTTCTCGCTACATATTAATAAAGTACATTATATTAGAACGCTGTGTGGCGCCTATTGGAGGAAGTGTGCTTAGCCGGTAGCAAGACAATAAATACCATCTTGAGAGAGACGAAAATCTTTTCAATAATCAAGAAGAATGTCAGTAGTCTTACGACAATCGCAGCAAATGATACTTGTATAATAGGCTCAGGAAGGGCCTCAATTATACCCCTAATGGGTACAACTTTGGTCATTAAAGAAGCCTCGTTGTACCCAGAATCAGCTAGAACTCTCAAGGATATTCGCGCAAACTGCTTCCACGTAGAGACTAAAGAAGAGTATGGTAAGAAATACCTGCTCATTATAAAGCGTGAAGAAAGTAGAAAAATGGTATCGAAACGACTTCCTTCATTTGAAACTGTGCTATACTACACTAATATTAAGGCATCTGCAGCCTATACTGCCCTGAAAACCGTATTTAAAAGCTCTGAACCTTTTCTATCTCTGACATGATAGACAATGCCACCTAGGTCTTAGAATGATGAGAAATATAATTAACAATTCACAGGGACATAATGTCAATGTAAAGAATTTCCCGAATCAAGAATATTTTGTGTGCCCCGCATGTGCCACGGGAATTTAATTACTAAACCTTCTACTCTGAAAGCAAAGGATGAAGTCCCTACATTCCTGGACTGTATCCAGGGAGACTTTTGTGGTCCTATACAGCCCCTGTAAGGGCCATTTAGGTATTTTATGGTGCTCATCGATGCTTCCTCGAAATGGTCGCATGTATGTTTATTATCTATGAGAAACTACGCTTTTGCAGAGCTAGTCTCGCAGATAGTTAAAATTGAAGAATAATTTCCCTGATCATCATGTGAAGTCCACCAGAATGGACAACGCTGGAGAATTTACTTCAAAGGCATTTGATGATTATAGTATGGCAATGGAAAATAAAGTTGAGCATTCTGTACCGCATGTTCACACCCAGAATGGACCAGCAGAGGCATTAATTACAAGGATTAAATTTATTGCCCGACCACCTTTGAAGAATTGTAATTTACCAACTGCATGTTGGGGACACGCAGTCCTGCTCGCAGCAACTCTTATCAATTTTAGACCACCGGCATATAACATCCATTCACCTATGCTACTAGTGCAAGGGTCAGCACAGAAAATTTCTCATCTTTGAAGGTTTGGTTGCAAGGTTTATATACCTATACCATTACCACAGCGAACTGCAAAGGGTCTTCTCCGAAAGTCTGGGATATACGCTGGTTATGTGACAGCATCCATAATTAGGTATTTGGAACCTATGATGAGATATTTGCATACTGCCCGATTCGCTGACAGTATATTAGATGAGGCTAGTTTCCCGTCATTAGGGGGAGGAAATCAACCTCTTGATGAAAATATCGGGAAATAGAGAAGTCCAGAAGATAATTGCAGTCCAGCAGATAATTGAAGTCTAGAAGATAATTGAAATCCATGCACATGACCTGCGCACTAGTGAAGCAAATAGAGAAGTCCAGAAGATAATTGAAGTCTAGAAGACAAATGAAGTCTAGAAAATAATTGATTTGCAAGTATTAGCGAATCAACTGCCTAACCACTTTAGTGATTTGAAGAGTGTGACCAAGTCACATATGCCTGTATGCAATGCACCGGAGAGGGTTGAAATACCAATAAAGGTATCCCTAATCCCGTCCTAAGGCCTCTGAAAGGACGAGAACTCCGGCCTTTCGAATCCCAAGTAACCGGGGACGCCTGGCGAAAAATGATAAGAAGGACTTGACACAGCCGATCACCGAAGTTCTCCAGAACCAGAAGGGGAGCCAGTTGAGACCTGGCACCAGTATGGAACCTTCAGAAAATGCATACTAGAATTGAACATCAGTATGGATGTGTGCGCACACATCGGAGCTAAAAAACTAAAGGGACTTGCCTCCGTAAATGAAAGCAGTGGTGAGCAAGTAGAAGCATTAGAAGAATCGCCCCTTGAAGAAATAGCTATAAACTTTGTGACCTCGGGAGAATCTATGAATAAGACAACAGCCAATGTCGACATTGATTTTGCAATGAAAATTGCCACAATCATCGATCTTGATCCAGAGCCTGTATCGTTCGATGAAAGAAAAGATCAGATTGAGAAGATTGAAAGAAGGCAATAGAAGCATAATTATTATCTCTGAATAAAAGAAAGGCGTTTGGGCCTGTAAGCCGTTCGCCTCCCCATGTGCACCCCGTAGGGCATAAGTGGGTATTTGTTCGAAAGAGAAATGAAAATAATGAAGTAAATAAAGGCTTATTGCACAAGATTTCACTCAACATCCAGGAGTTGTTTATGAAGAAACCTATTCCCCGGTCATAGGCGAAACCACCCTTTAGATATTTAATCTCAATGGCAGTAAACTTGAAGTTAAAAGTGAAATTGATGGATGTGGTAATCAGATATCTTTATGAAATATTGATTCGACATTTATATGAAGATACTGAATGTATCCCTGTCCCGAACCAAGACAGAGTAAATAGAAATATGTATAGTGTGAAACTCAGAAAGTCACTGTACAGACGTAAGCAATCAGACAGGATGTGGTATAATCGCTTGAAGCGACTTTCTATGCAAGAAAGGCTACACGAACAATGAGAATAATCCTCGTATTTATAATGATGATCCTGTGATGGATTTTGTATAATCTCAGTGTATGAAGATGATCTGAATATCATTAGAACCCTGAAAGGTATTAAGAAAGCAAGCTCTCACTTGGAATCAGAGTTCGAAATGAAAGAATTGGGTAAAACCAAATATTGCCTAGGCTCGCAGCTTGAGCATACCCCTGAAGGGATTTTAGTACATCAGTCAACCTACACTCAGAAGGTGTTAGAAAGGTTTGATTTTGAAAGGCATACCCTTTGAAATTGCCAATGGTCAGGAGATATTTGCAGCAAGACAAAGACCCGTACAGACCTAAAGAAGAGGGGGAGGAAGTCCTGAGACCGGAATTCCTATACTTAAGTGCGATAGGAGCACTCATGTATTTAGCAAATTGTACTAGATCGGCCATTGCATTTGCCGTTAACCTATTAGCAAGGTATAGTGCAGAACCTACCAAAGGCATTGATAGGGAATGAAGAACATCTTCCTATACCTCCAAGGAAGCATGAAACTTGGTCTATTCTATAGAAAGAACTAAGACCTGAATATGAATGGCTATGCAGATGCTGGGTACCTGTAGAACCCGCATACAGCCAAGTCACAAACAAGCTATGTTTTCTATGTGGTGGAACTGCAATTCCATAGAAATCATCTAAGCAGAGTCTTGTATCGACTCCGACGAACCACTTGGAAATCATAGCAATGTACGAGGCCTCACGAGAATGTGTTTAGTTTCGGCGGATGATTCACCATATCCAGTAGTCGTGTGGATTGAATACCACGCAAACCCCCACTATTATCTATGAAGATAATGCAGCTTGTGTTACACAAGTGCAGATGGGTTATGTGAAGAGTCATATCACAAAGCATATCAACCCCAAGTTCTTCTATGCTCATGAATTGCAAAAGATGAACGAAATTAAAGTACTGCATACTAAGTAATGTGAAAATCTTGTAGATTTATTCACTAAGTTACTTCCAGCATCTAGCTTTGAAAGGTGCATACGTGGAATTGTAATGACGAGACTTAGAGAAGTGCAGAATTCAGGGAGAGAATCTTCACGAACTCATTATTGAAACTTGATCACAAAAATCGAGTAACCAAAGAGTAAATCTTAGAGATTAAATGAAATTGGGTGGATTGTACTCTTTTTCCTTGACGAAGTTTTTCCCGAAGTTTCTCGCTAAGGTTTTAATGAGGCAATTCGGCAACGCAGTTAGAACTTGTATTATGTGCTCTTTCTCCAAATTTTTCCCACCGGTTTTTATGGAGTTTTGACGAGGCATGAACATGTAAGGATGGGTGCCCAAGGGGGAGTGTTGGGAAACTATGGACCTGATCCAGAAGCCGGCCCATGTATGAACTCCCTATTCCAAACCAAGTATGTACGTCGTAAGAGCAACCAAGCAATGTACGATTTTTTAAAATATAAACCATTTCTAATCATTATATATTATATATATATAATGTCTCTATCACTACTATTATATATTGTGCTCCCGTGTCCCACCACCCGCTCATCAACCCCGCCACGCATTCCGTCGTTCGAACGTGCCGCCTCATCAGCTCCTGGCTCGCGTCCCTCTCCCCTGGGTCGGCGGTTGACGAGGAGGTCCCTCGCCGACGAGGCCGTGTCGGCCTAGTTGATCGGACTGAACCAGGGGCTTCTCGCTGAGGTGGTCCGCAACCGCATCTCGACGTGGGCGGCCAAGGTGTTGCTCCACGAGCTCGCGCGCTCTGCCCATACGACTGGAACCACGTCAAGATCTCCAACGTCAGCGCGGTGCCGGCACTTATGGAGCTGTTGCTGGACGAGCTCGAGATGCGCGTGTGCGAGCTCGCGCTTGTCGCGCTGGACCGATTGTGCACGTGGGTCGAGGGGCGCGCCGAGCTGGTGGCGCACGCGATGGGTGTAGCCGTGGTGGGCAAGAAGGTGCTGCGGGTGTCGGAGGCGGCGAGCGAGCGGGCGGTCCGCTCGCTATGGTCCGTGGCGTGGCACGCGGCGACGTCCGCTGTGCTGCAGGAGATGGCGCAGTCCGGCATCGTGGGCAAGCTGTGTCTGGTGCTGCGGTCAGAGCAGTGCGGGGTGAAGACCAAGGAGAAGGCGCACGAGGTGCTCAAGAGCTGCACTCAGGGTCTAGAGGAGCTCGTCGTGCTTGTCTCCCAAATTTTTGGCAACCAAAGGGTAATTTAGACATTTCATAGGCTTTCTATTTCCCTTCTCCACTAGAAATGATATAATAGTAGCATTTGTGTTTCGGAGCAAACAGACATATTTTTATAGTACCTTTAGAGACAAAAACACAAAACTTAAGTGTTCTACCATCAATGACACCAAATTATGATGTATTGTAACCAATTTTGCATTTTCTTTTTCCAGTACCTGGGAAGGAAGTAGACATATAGAAATGAACGACTAAATGGATAAGGATGATAACACATGAGAAAGATAAGCCGTAAAGTTTAATATTGATGTTCTGCCCACAAAGCATATTTTGGTTTCACGTTTCCAATTAAGCTTTCATGTTTATTTTCCTGTAACTCATGGAAACACCAATTTCTATTTTTTTCCCTACCAACCTTTATTTTTATATAAAGTTAAAGTGAGAAATATGAGCTAAGAGAACACCGCATCATCACACATTCTCTGGATCGTCGTCAAATGGGCAATAATGCATTGGTGCACAATAGTATTTCCGGTTTCTACAAATTTGTTAATGTTATATTTTGCGCCAGTTTTTTCATGGGAATAACTGTACAGAATGGTACTTCATGTTTAATATTTGAATGTAAAATTCTTCTATTTATATTATAAAAATTAATGGATAACATGAGGCTCCAAAAAATTACTTCGGGTTGTTAGCCTTAGTTTTACATTTCTAACCTACCCACACCGTATTATCATATTTTTTTAGATAACAATCTTAGTGTCTAATGTGTGCCCGTTTTGGATAACGATCTGATTTTTAATGGCCAGAGTATATTTCAGCAAATAGCCATGATTTAGCAATGTGTTTCCGTAAAGACACAAAAAACTAATGTCCCTAGAACAACTAACACAAAATATCAGTGTTCTATAGTCAATTTTGCCCATTATTAAAGGGTGAGCGCTATATAAGTTGTAACCGACCTTTAGAGTGTAATCATGTAACCTGATCAATTGATGCATCAAATTAACACGAAAAAATATGAACTAAATTCTACATGTATTTCTCAATTTACTCTATATATTTACAAAATTTGAAGTTCAAAGTTGCTCTCAATTTTCATCATCATTTTTTCAGAATTTTTCATGTTGAGTTGGTGCCCCAATCGAAGCCGGATTGTGTGATTACACCCTAAAAGTGGGTTGCACATGACATGTTGTCTTATTGAAATGGCAAGTGAAACACAACAAATATTGTAATTATATTCACTGTTCATAAAATATTTTCTATAAATATAAAATAGTGTTTTGAATTTACAAAAGATGGTGAAAATGGCATTAAAGTTGCAAGCCCGTGCAGGTGCATGGGTTGATAATTAGTTAATTTAATCCACCTTCGATATGTAGATTGAAATTCCTCATACTAATTTCGTCAAGACGCAATCTAGCTTAGCTTGGATGTTGAGATTTTTTCCCCCTTGAACTCTAAGCATGTGTTCCATGTGAATGAGTATTGACTTGGTAGTTCAATTTTATACACTACTACAAAAAGGATAATACTGGACACCTCATCACAGACGGTTGACCAAAACCGTTAGTATTAAATACAATCACAGACGGTTTTGGTTTAGCGACCGTCTGTGTTACTAGCTATGCTAAAAGCCGTCTGTGAAGAGGTAATATCACAGACGGTTTATGTTAAAAACCGTATGTGAAGTATCACAAACGGTTCTGAACAAGAATGATATGTGACATTACTAAATATCACAAATGATTTTAAAATATAACCGTCTGCGAATTATTCACAGACGGTTCTTAATAAGAACCGTTTATGATAATTTTGTATCACAGACGATCTATGGTTAGAAGTGTCTGTGATATGTTCAAGCCGCTTCGGCTCCCGCGCGATGCGTCTCTTCATCTTGCGCGTCAACGTTACGATGTGTCTCTTCGTCTCGCGCGCCGACGTTACGATACGTCTCTTCGTCTCGGTTTGTGATACATTTTAAAAGAATGATCATCTGTCACCGAAGATGAATCCCCACATAGCTCTACTCTCTTTTGCACCCTCCATCAACAACCGGTAGAGTTAAAAAAAACTCACGGTATTAAAAACTCACAGACCGTCGTGCGCCATGGTGAGCACACAAAGCATGATGGCGAGGACCAAGGCGAGGAGGTCGGCGATCACGCGTCTCTCTTCTTCACGATGTCGTCGCCAACATCATCGGCCTCGTGGCCGTGGGCTCTCCTCAGCCCATGGCTGACCTCTGCAGCCTATGAGTCACGTACGTATTTGTATACCTACAAAAATGCGTACTATTGTTTGTGGCGGCAACCAATCCATGCATGCATATATATTAGCCTTTTAATTTGACTAGAGAAATATGTCACTAACCTGACTAGCAATAATGCTCTTAATTTGGCCTTTTAATTTTTCTCTTATGGCGTAATTCTGACGTCTTGAATTATGTACGTATATTGGGGTTGCAAGGCCATGTATAAGACGTCTAAGGAGCGCGCTGTGGGGAGGCGCGTGGCGCTGGAGCGGGAGAAGGCGATGAAGTGGCTGGACAACGAACGCTACCTCGCCGCCATCAACCACTTGGTCGGCGCCGGCAACCCGGAGGTCTGCTTCATCGTCGGCCTCATGCTCATCTTCACGCACTGTAACATACAAAGACGACCTTCGCGGGCTCGATTATGCCGCCGCCGCCATAAGGTCATGCCTATGTGCTCGACCTCCTCCTCTACACAGTCGGCGAGGCGCGCGACCTTGGGAGTCACTACATCAGTCATGTCGAGGGCGAGCCAGCCGGCAACGGGTGCGAGACGGCCAAGAGGACCAACCGGAAGTGCACGCGGTGCCGGAGACTCACTGCGGATGTGGTCCGGGAGGCGACGTGGAAGAAGATGGTTGGGTCATATTGCCGGGTGTTGGCGCTGCTGGAGGACGGCCACCGGTGCATGAGCACTGTAACATCCCAACTGTATAAACAGGGTTTGTTCAAATATAATTATATGTGTAGAAATTAAAACTTTTTCTCACATCTTGAAAACCCCTAATCTCTCCTGTGATTCTAGTCCAAGAGTTGTGTAATCCAAAAACACAAAGCTCTTGTTGACCAAAAGTCAAACTCCTTTTCCAATTATCTTAAATCTTGTGCCAAACATTTGAAAAATATTTTCCTTGGTCCTAAAACTGATGTGGGACCCCTCTGAAAAATATCACAAGTTGTAAAACTTGTTTGATAAATTTTGGAGGTAAAACAAATCCTTGAACAACCTTCATGAATTTCCTGAGAAAAATGCATTGCATAATAACCTCTGGAAATTTTATGCAAGGTTAATCTCATTGTCAGCAAGCTCCAGTTAAAATTTCATCAAATTTGGAGTTCATTTGCTATCTCAAATAAATCCTCTTTGTCTCAGCTTGTTTATTAATCTAAATAAACTGGTTTGACTTGGGCTTGAACCGCTTTGCAAAGCAGTCCAACCCAACCGCCGCCTTAGCGCCGACCTCCTATCCACTTGATCAGTCGTAGCCGTTGGATTAACATCCAACCGCCACGACCTCCTCCGCGGTCAATACCGCCAGACCTCCCACCTCATCGTCTTGGCCATGGATCAAAATCCATGGCCTCGACCTCCCGCGAGCTCAAACCACCTTGACCTCCATTTTGTACTCACTTGAGGTCGTGCCGCTGGATTCAATCCTAAGGCCACGACCTCCTCTCGCAAACCTTCTCTGCGAGGTCCTCCCACTTTGTTGAGGTCGAGCCGCTTGGATCGATCCAACACCCACGACCTCCCTCAAAATCTAGCGCACTAAACCTCCCGTCAGGAGGTCGTGGCCGTTAGATATGAATCTCACGGCCATGACCTCCTCGCCTCTCATCGCCACTAGATCTTGATCTGATGGCCATAACCTCTTAGTCAAGGCTGCAGCAGCTTAAGACCTCCCTTTGGTTGTGCGCCTTGATTTAAATCCAAAGGCCACGACCTCCCTCGTGTTCGAAGTTCGTGTGCGGTTAAGACTCACAGAGGTCCGCACTGCTGGATTGAGATCCAACGCTTTGGACCTCCCGTCCCATTTTCCCACGCAAGATACACATTAAGGAAATCGTGAGGCCATGACCTCCCATCCTTGATCGTGTGGCCGGACCTCCTCCCACCACTTAAAACATAACGGTTCAAACATAAAATCCGAGGGTCAGACCTCCCCATCCACGTAATCCAACGGTGGATGTGAGATCCTCGTTTTTCTCCTACCTTGGCGCGTGCGCAGCCATGGCAATGGGCAAAGTCGAGCCTTGTCACATCCAACGGCTCAGGCTTGGGGGCATTAAATGCATGTCGCTGCTTTTCCGCCCCTAGCCCATGCCCCGTCCCCGACCTACTCTGTCCCATCCATCTTGTCCAACTCCATGGACCTCCTGTGGACCTCCTTGGGCTAAGCTCACCATGAGCTTAACCCGTGGTCCAAGACCTCTTTGCCCTAGCTATAAAACCCCCCACTGCTGTTCTTGGCTTCTTTTACACACCATTGAGCTTGGCCTTGCTTGTGCTTGGTGAGCATCCCTCAACTCGACCTCCCTTTTTGGCCGCCATTGTTGAAGCTTGGAGCCCTCGGTGGCACAAAGATTCCAAAGGCTCCTCTTCAACCTCTTGTTCACTTTGTGCTCCCTGCACCTCCCGGAGTTAACCCTAACCTCATTTGGGTTGACATTTTTGAAGAGGCTCGACTTGGAGCTTGGAGCTTGGAGTTGGCCGTGGAGCAACCCTTCTTCCCCAACTCCGGTCCTCCACATCCTCAACCTCCTCAAGACCTCCGCGACCTCCGTAACCCTCCCGTTAGTCCCTTAGTTGCCGCACTGCATGTATGTCTGTCATGAGCTTTGTTTGAGCACACGCCGAATGTCGCATGAGCTTCATTTTGCATTTCGGATTTTGGCCGTGCTTGCCTTCGTTGTCCTCTCGGCCACGGCTGCTCAAGGCCGCCGCCGCCGAGAGGAGGTCCATTGAGTGCGCATGGTTATTGCGGCACTCCAACGGTACCATTGGGTGTCGCCGACGAGGTCTCAGATCGCCATGATGACCACATCTTTGAGCTCGGGTCTTTGTCGGACAAGATCGGCGCACAAGTTGTTGTTTTTAGGACAAAGATCCACCGCGTTTAATGCGCCAATCATTTGCTCAACCTCTTAATCATTAGCATGTCTTTAATCTCGCCAGGCGCGCAAGATTTAAGACCTCCCTCGCGACCTCTTTGTGTCTCGCGCGCATTTATTCCATGTCCGAGCGCTGCGCTGCTGGTTTGGGACGTCCAGACCTCCTCCTAGGAGATCCGAGCGCCCAAGACCTCCCTTGCGATCGTGGCCATCCAGACACTCGGAGGTCTCAGGACGTTAGGACCTCCCTTAGGACCTCCCTTAGGTCATCTCAGCCGCTCATGACCTCCCCGGTAGATCTTGACCGTCAAGGTCCTCCTCTGACGATCTCGACCATCAAAGTCCTCCCCGGGAACATCTGACCGCCCAGACCTCCCCGTGAGGTCCTCGACGATGTAGATCTTCCTGAGAGATCTTGATAGTTTAGATCTTCCTTTAGAAGATCTCAACCGTTGAGGACCTCCCCCGCGTGATCTGAGCCGCTTATGACCTCCCATGTCTTTATGTTTTTTTTATTCCAGTGAGCTCTTTATTTGCAAACAGAAAAAGGTATGAACTTCAAAATATCATAACTAATTCATTCTAAATCCAAATGAGGTCATTCAAATTGTGTTAGCTCTGTCTTGAACTTGACTTTAATCCAAAAATGATTGTAAGTTGAGTTCAGCTCCAGAGCACAGTTTTGCCATTAGATTTTAAAACTCACTTTAAATATACACTCAAATTAATGCTTAACTTGTAAAATACATAACTAATGCTCTGTAGATTATTTTTGAGTGAGACCAACTTTGTTGGTTTCCTCTATTAATGAACTCACTGTGAAAATTAGTTTTGAGCATGTTGCTATTATAAAAATGAGGACTTGTGCATTATAATTTTGTTCAAGTTCTTATTTTTGAAAAATTGTAGAAAGTGCATAATAGCTCCAAATGAGGTGAACTCAATTGTGTTATTCATATCATGAGGTGTTGGTTTTACAGTAAAAATCTCAGTATCACCACCATTCTAGAAAATGTTGCCTCATAATTAAATTAGTGAATAGTGCAGTTTGGTGTTTTTAGGGGCTGAGCAGAATTGTTTTGCTCATAACTTTTGCATTGAGAATCCAAATCAATTAGTTCTTGTTGCTAAATTCCCTAAAAATCACCCTCTTGCTGCTGTAGAAAATTCAGAGTGTTTGGAGTTTGTTTGCTGTGTTGTCTTTGTTGTTTTCGCCGTTCTTATCGAATCTTTTCGCTTTTTCGATTAGGTGCCGATTTGTGTATTGATTCCGTGAGCGATCCTCAGCAACAAATTGACCAGCAACAGCGAGGCAAGCAGTTTGATCATTTCCATCATTGTCCCATTACTTTAAAGATTAATATTTTGTTTCACTTATATGTATGCATGCTACTTTGTGTTAAAATATCGCTAGCAATCATATAGTTGCATAATCTGTAGGAATTGTTTATCCTCTACTACCCATGAGCCTAGGTTATTTGCTGTGGTTTGAGCTCGTTGGATGAGCTCTTATCACTTAGTAGTTTACGTTAACATTGCTTAGCCATGCTTAGTTATCGGTAGTAATGGGCGATCATCGACTTAGTCGATGGTCTTGATCACTCAAAACTGATTATTACTCCTATATGTCCAGCACTTGTGCTTTGATTAATTTGTAAAATCAAAAACTGAAAATAAAAGATTGATTTAGACTTGGGCATATTGGATGGATGGTGCGGTTTTTGGAATGTGGTGGTATGCCCGGGTCCCTAAGGACCGAGTTACTTGGGTCACTAAGCCAAGCGCTTTTATGTATAACCACACGAGGGGATATGGGACCTCTTTGACTAAGTACTTTGGGCGGTGCTAATTGGGGTCGCTTTGGTTGGTGTGTTTAAAGATAAAATATGTGTGTGTGTGGTGTGGGAATGGAGCAAGGCGGCATCGTTAGGTCAGTCCATTGGGTCCTTATCCCGTGGGTTGTCTTGGGTCAAAATTAGCACGGCCCATTGGAAATGTCTCAGAGGACTTAGCTGTGCTTGCATACCAAAGGTAGTGTGCTTAAAGGAAAGGCGGTCTCGACGTGTGGGTACATTGGTACACCCCTCGCAGGTTAAAACTATTCAATAGCCTCGCCCTAGGTTATGGACATGCTTGGTAAGGTCGTTCAAGAACTAGTCTCAACCATTTAATTAAAACTTGATGGGTTGGTATGAATGGATGTTCATGCTATTGTTGTGGTGACTTGGGTTAGTCACTTCGTGTTGATCTTGTTGTTGTTACTATGTTATTATATCGTTGTTACTTCAACAATTAAAAATGCTTTGTCAAATCGCTTTCAATCTATTACATTATTGCAAATGAAAACGGCTTTATGCTAAAATGAGTCCAAAGCCTCATCCACTTAAATAAAGCTTGCATGTAGCTAAACTATAGTTCGTTATTTTACACGCCGCCTTGCAGTACATTCTTTGTACTCATTTGCCTTGCTTAATAACTTTGTTGCAGAGAAAGAAGGTGAGCCCCAAGGGCTTCACTCTTGTGAGATGTGCTTCGGTTTGACGACTAGCTTGGCGGTCCGGTTGGTTGCCTTGTGGGTAAAGGCACACTAATTGGCTTTTTGTTTATGGCCATCTTATGGCACTTTTGCTTCATTGCTTATTTTAGTTTGTATTTGTTGTTTGGCCTGTTGGCCTCTCCTTTTGTAATAACTCTCTCTATATTATGTATATCGCTTATTCTAGTTCGTGCTTGGTTCTATGTCTTGTATGAACTTGATGCATGATTTTGTAAAGAGGTGTGTATACCATTTTGGAAGTATACATATCTCAAGACACGGGTTATTATGTTTGTGATGCTAGGGTCAAGGGATGACTAAGTATTACAAGCCTAATAAACCGGGGTCCTCACAAGCACCAACTGCCGCGTGACAGAAGGGTGGGGCGACTACATCGTCTTCTGCAACGATGACTGTAGGATTAGGCATAAGTACGTCAAGTTCTTTTGCATAGGTGCTGAACTACTTGCCATAAAATTAGAAGTTTTAGCAAATATTTAGATACAATTTTAGCAGTAATAATAATAGTTAACACATATTGTCGTAAACATTAGCCTTTCGGCAAACAGAGGATCAAAGCCACCGAGTAGAATCAGGCAATGCTAGTGTGTTCTGAATTTGCATTTATGTATATGAGAATGTGTCATATGTTCTGAATTTGCATTTATGTATATGAGAAAGTATATTATCACAGACAGTTATTTATTGGAACCGTCTGTGATGTGTATTTATCACAGACGGTTTTACTTTAGAACCGGCTGTGATGTCCAACCCTATTTATATTCGGACTCTAGGGTTTGCCCGCACCCCCACTCAAACGATTAAGTTTCTCCTCCTTGATCCCGTCACCACTGTCCTCGATGCCCCCCAAACCGAAGCGACGCCACCTCCCCCGATGACTACTACCGCCGTGAGCTCCTCCGCCTTCAGTTGTGACGCCACGGTTCACTGCACAAGGCACTCTTGTCGTAAGAGTGTCTTGTGCAGTGTCACCGTCGTGACACAACAGTGACGCTACCACCACCTCTCCTTCATCGCCGGTGATATCCCTCATCCAATCCCCTCCCCTCTCTTCCTTGATGCTTGGATCTGAAATTATGAAATTGATGGCTAGCTAGGGTTTCAGCCATATAAATCTTGATGCTTGTGCGTGTGAAAATTAAATTGTTGATGCCTCTAGTTCTGAGTCAGTGCCCTGTGGTATGCCTTGTCTGATTTTCATCTCGGTGGTTTTGATTACCATCAACTTTGTGAGTATCTCTGTTCTCCTATTGCGCATCACTTTGCATATATGTATGTGTGCTGTTCTGGTTTGAAAATCTACCAGTGATTTGATTCTTGCACCGGGATATAGCAAAGTGTTGCTCGTGGGCTCTGTTAATATGCTCTGCGATGAGAATAGTCTTGTACTGAAACTACTATGATAACTTGTTGAGTTTTGAGCTCTAATAGAATTGCTTGCTACAGTCATATTGTCTCTAGAGGTTCTGTTACTTCTATGGTGCTTAATTTGATCACTTGAATAGTTATTCTACTGGTTCTTCTATCAACCAAAAGGTTTATAGCTGAATATTGTGTTCCTGTGAATTCATTAGTAATCTATTGACTTATAGATTTAAGTAGTGAATTCTGTGACTATTAACAGAAAGTATAATTGTTAACTATTGTGCATGAGATTAATTTTGTCAGGATAGCAAAGCTTTGTTTAGAGCTCAAAATCTGATTGCTTGCTATCTTATTCAATTTGTGAAGAGTATAGACTAAAGTGTTATGACGGCCAAGATTATATCTTGTGCAACTAGCTTTCTGAGAGCAATTATCAATCTTATGAATCTTAGCTTTATACTGATTTTGGTTGTATACATGATGTATGTCTTGAGTATATTATTCTTTTTAAACGGTTTGGAGAAATTACATGTGTATATGTTAATTTGGTCATTTAAATCCCAGCGACCACTTCTTCCCCGACACACACGGCTTCTCCCCCGGCGCACACAGCTTCTTCCTCGGCGTGGTCAGTCGGCATCTTCTACCCCTCCTCGACATACTCTCATCTGGAGAGTTTCATACTTGTGCTTGCAATGTAGATTTTTGTACCGTGGGGAGTTAGATTTTGTGCTTGCAAGGTCAATTAGATTTGGTTGCCTGAGGGGAGTTTCATACTTGTGCTGTGACAACAATGTTGGACTAGGCCAGTTAGATTTTTTTAGGATAACTGCTGAATGCATACTGACAAATGCAAGAACAGATGTGACAGGGATTAAAATCTCTATGTATTACTTTAATACATAATAAAAGACCATATGTCTTCGTGGTCGTAACCTCTAAGGCTAACAACATCATTGGTCGTAAGGATTCCAGAGATTACATAATGGGTACCCAGTTAGACAAGATCCTGTACCTAGTCTCTGACCAGGTAACTGCTCGTAGGGACTATGAACTGGTATCTGGATTTGAGTCCAAGTATATTCTTTACCGTGTGATGAATGGAACATGTGTTGTATACACCATACCACGCGACGTTATATAATCCTAAGACACTAACAAACAACCACCGAACGGTTGAGTGTCTCACGAACGCTCAACCGCAAAGCGGTTGATACTTTATCAACCATCACCTTGCTCCGACCAGCCGTAACGCTTCACAACAGACATCTTCTCCAGGAGCAACTACCACCCCTTCGGAAGTTATATAAGGATGGAGCGAGGACAAAGAAAGATAGATGGCATCATCTGGCATCAGAAGATAGCAGTGCAATCATCATTAGATTGATACTTTAAGTCTGATAAGATAGCATAGCAAGCATCATACTCACTGTAATTAGGATTAGTCCTCCGCCTGGTCACAGGCACCCCCTATAATAGCCAGTTCATATCAATAAAGAGCAGTCCCATTCTCTCCCAAGAAATCTATGTCATTTTCCTCTATTTTATTTCGTAAGATCGGCAACTCGATCGTCGATAGCTGGCGCTGTCCGTGGGGAAGAAGGCGCAGATTTCCTGAAGAAATTCTTCGCTCATCAAATCCTCGCTCACTCCTCATAATCGCTCATGCGACTATGGCAGGAGTTTGGGACGAGGAGAATTGGTTTGACTTAGCGGACTACTCCAACCTCAACAGATGAATGCATCCGCGCCATGCAAGAAAATGGGATGTCATCATCCTCCTCCTCCGCTGGCTTGCACGTCGCAGACATTAGCGAAATCGACCAGATGGATGAGGATACACCATTACGACAAGTGGCGCTTTCAGAGGAACAAGCCGTTCCAACCAGTTCAGAATGTCCGAGGACCTCTCCAAGCCCGATCCTTCCGACCGGCGAAAAAGGTGATGAAAATTCAGCATCACAACTCGAGAATCAATGTACTCTCGATGAAATCATGGCTAAAAGGTACTCACCAACGGCTTCTGGCGATACCAAGGGCCAACCGACATCTAGTAATGGTGTCGATGAAGCTCTCATTGGTCGTGGGCTAAGTGGGAATGATAAGGCTCAGCATACGATCTGCAACCCATCGGATCAGACTGAACCCACCACAAAAACCTCAGGAGGTGCTAATCTCTGACCGCTCTCCATCGTGGAAACTCCTCACAGAAGCATTGGAAGGCTCTCCATTAGTTACGATGGAAACTCGTCGGAAGATTGCTGCTGGAGGCACGAGGTCAATGCGATCAGAGATACAGATGAAAATGCCATGTATGGTCCTGCACAATTTGCCACGCCACCACGTGCTGCTGAAAATGACACGGCCATCAAGCACCAAATGCCAGAGGTAACAGAACTGATAGACATCCATCAGTTAATTCGCCTGGTTCTGCCCCACCAAGGGTAATGCATCAGACGGAACCAACCAAAAGGCCGGGGGAAAGTTCAGATCTTCGAACACCTACTGTCAGCATAAATCCTCCGAGATCTTGGGTACTGGTACAAAATCTGCAGCGTGTTCATGATATTTTAAATAATTCTAACCCTGCTCTAGCAGAGACCCTAGGTTTTGTGCAACTTGTAGGTCAGGTATCAGAAATTCTCCAGCAGACCATGCAACGAATAGAAGCATACCGGGAACAAAGGAATTCACGAAGTCAAACCATGACTTCATCCCAGCGTTCCTCCCTTAGTAGAGGGCAGCATGGTCGAACTGGAAGCCAACTGATACCAAGACCTCCTCGACGATTCCGACCAAGGAGTCATGAGGGAAGAAGGCTATTTCAAACAGCCACTCCCTCACCTCTCCGAGAGGAGAGATCGCTTGGCCCTGATGATCTCCGGCATCATCTAAACCAAGCTAGTAGTCGTAGGTATCATACTAACGTCCACGACCGAATTGGGACACCAGAGCTTCGGCACTCCAATTTTAGAAACCGGTCTCCAACCGATTACAATCCGGCACCTTTCCAAAGAAGGCGCCATGAATCAATTACAGGTTGTCGAGCCTTTTCCGCAGGCTCCAAGCTGTACGTTGGCCAAACAGGTTCTGACCGCCAAATTGGATAGGTTCAATGGGACCCAGAACCCGTTGGAATTTCTCCAAATCTATACCACCGCTATCAGAGCGGCTGATGGTGACGAAAACATAATGGCAATTTACCTACCCATAGTACTTGAAACCTACCGGTCGGATCGATCTACACTTGGGAGCAACACTGCGACCTCCTGATTGCGAATTTTCAAGGCACGTATGACCGCCCTGGAAAGAAAGATGATCTTCACCGAATCTGGCAAGGATCCAATGAAACTCTACGTTAGTACATTAAAAGATTTAGCCAGGTTCATAATTCAATACCAGAGGTCGCAGAGTTTTCTGTTATCCAAGCTTTCAAAGCATGTCTGAGGAATCGACGGTTTACGGAGGATATCGCCATGCACCCTCCAATGACGACCGTTGAACTTTTCGACATGGCCGATAAATACGCAGCCACTAGCGAAGCGGTTGAATGGTGCGAGGCCATTGATCGAAAAGATAAAATCCCCCAACCTAGCTTGGATAAACCAGAAAAAAAGTATGAGAAGGCTCTCAAGAAAAAGAAGAACCGCAGACCTGATGATAAGAAAGCCCTTGCAGTTCCTGAGAAGTTTACTAACGGTAAAAGAGACTATACCGGTCGAGGCAAGGCAAAAGCTCTGACCGGAGGATACAACAAGAACAAGAAGTGGTGTCCACTTCACCAGCAGGTAGAGCATGACTTGCGCACCTGTCGAGCCTGGCAAAAGAAGCTGGAAGATTACTATGTAGGTAAAGGTCTACTCCCCTCAATACAGGAACTCAGGGAAACGAGCTCCAAAAAGAACAAAGATGGCGCCAAAGAAATGGAATACTAGGAGCCCTAGCATACGGTCTGTCGTAGCTAAAAGACTAGACAGTGGGTACAGAGGGTACCCCGTACCCTTTGTTATGAGAGAAGGACCGGAGAGGAGAAGCCAAAGACAAGCATGTATGTAAATATGAATGTATTGCTTATGTGTGTAGAATGAGGAGAGATCCCCCTCTTACATGCCCATGGGGCTTTATTTATAGGGGGCAAGAAGGGACATTTACCTTCTTTCCCCCAAAGGCGAGAGAGAGAGAGATAGAGAGAAAGGGCATTTTAGGTACATTTGCCCTAACATACACTACACAGACTAGATTTACATATGTACGGTATCCCCGACGGCACACCGGTATTCCTGACGACTCTAGGGTGCGGGGCACCCCAGGTGCCCTGCTACGACAACTCCCTCGTCTGCGTGGGCCGAGGTCAAGAGGACAAGTCCCGCGGTCCCGAGGGGCGAGCGGACGCAATCCTGTTGCCCTCAGCCCCTCGGGAGTCGGGATACTAGGAGAGACGTAGGTGACCCGGCGATGGGGCCCCGAAGCCGGCCGAAGGTGGAGCTCCGAGGGGGCTCTAGAGGCGGCTAGTGGTGGGGTGCCGATGGTGTGCCGGAAGAAGATCCATGTCGGGGCCGCCCCGCTGAGGCCATAGCCTCGAGGCGAGCGACGGGTAGTGGCGGAGCCTGTGCAGGCGAGGTCGGCGCGGAGCCGCCCCATAGAGGCATGGGCTTTGAGGTGGGCGGCTCATGGTCGGCCTCAAGCCGCCCACCGAGGCATGAGCCTCGAGGCGGGCGGCGCTGTCGGCCGCCCGCCGAGGCTATAGCCTCGAGGCGGCAATGGGCGGTCGGGTCAGAGCCGCCCTACCGAGGCATTGGCCTCGAGGCGACGGCGTCGGGGCCCGCCTGCATGAGGCTGACAGCCCACGCAGGCGGGCAGCGGACAAAGTCGGCGTGGAGCCGCCCAAGGCATGGGCCTCGCACGGGAGGCGAGGCATGGGCCTCGAGGCGCGGCTTGGGTCCGCCTCCGTCAGAAGCTATAGACTTCGAGGCGGGCAGCACTTAGCGGAGAACTGTCGTCATGGTAGTCGCCGGCCCCTTGAATATGATCGCTTCTTTAGTGTGACCGTTTGAAATGCTCTGTTGGGGACTGGTACCGTCCCCTTTGGCCTCTGGTCAAGCGTCTGTAGCGAGACTTGGAGGCGCTGAGGAGTTTTGCCCTCCCACGAGGAGCAACCGGGGCTTGAGAGCCCAAAGAAGCGAGAGGCGGCCGATCGCCGTCCCCAACTTTTCTTTGCTTGGGCTCGCTTTGAGGCAAAAGCTAGCGAGGGGCTGAAGCCGATCGCCGTCCCCAACTTTTGCTTGGGCTCGTTTGAGAGCAGGAAGCTAGCGGGAGGCGAAGTCGATCGCCGCCCCCAACTTTCTTGCTTGGGCTCGTTTGAGAGCCGGAAGCTAGCGAGGGAGGCGGCCGATCGTCCCCCAACTTTCTTTCTTGGGCTCGTTTGAGAGCCCGAGCTAACGAGGGGGAGGCGAGAACCGACGTGCCCCTCAACTCTTTTCTTGGGCTCGGTTGAGAGCCCAGATGCTGACGGGGAGGCGAAGTCGACCGTAATCCCCAACTTCTTTGCATGGGTTCGTTTGAGAGCCTTGAAAGCTTCTTGAGGGGAGGCGGCCGATCGCGTCCCCAACTTTCATTGCATGGGCTCATTTGAGAGCCGGAAGCTATGGAGGAGGCGAAGCCGATCGCCAACTTTCTTTGCATGGGCTCGTTTGAGATTGCCAGAAGCGTGGGGGGCGAAGCGATCGCCGTCCCCCTCTTTTGCTTGGGCTCGTTTGAGAGCCGGTTAGCTAGCGAGGAAGAAGCCAATCGCCGTCCCAACTTTCTTTGCTTGGGCTCGTTTGAGAGCCCGGAAGCTAGCGAGGGGGAGGCGAAGCCGATCGCCGTCCCCCAACTTTCTTTGCTTGGGCTCGTTTGAGAGCCTGGAAGCTAGCGAGGGGGAGGTTAAGCCGATTGCCGTCCCCCAACTTTGTGTTTGTTTGGGCTCATTTGAGAGCCTAGAAGCAAACGAGGGGGAGGCGAAGCCGATCGCCGTCCCCCACAGTTTTTTAGATAGGACTCGGGGGAGCCCTAATGCTTGCTGCGTCGGCGAGGATGATGCCGTCCCCTTGGTACGTTTTGGTCTTGGGACCGTGCTGTGCCGGGGTTAGCTTTACACGTCGTCTTCATCGAGGCAATCATGCCTGCGGATGGTACTGGCTTGCATCGAGGCCGAAGGCCATGCGTGGTGGCTTTGCTTTTGTTGTGGTCTCTTGCTGCTTTTTCATTGAAGGGGAGCCAAACAATGCAATAAGTTACCGGTGCTTTTGTACATGCCCGCTTTGTTTGGAAACGGTGGTTCTATTTTCGAGGCTTAGCAGGATTTACAATTCTAAGGATAGTGATTTCGCAGGCTCTTCGCGTGTGAGACCCCGGGGTGTTGGCTTGTAATGCTTAGTCATCCAATTGTCCTAGCATCACAAACAAAATACCCTGCGTCTCGGAAAATATGTACATCCCGAAGTGTTGTACATACACACTTTTACAAAATCATGCAGAATTCCATTCATTCAAGATAGAACCAAAGCACAACTAAACAATTCAAAAGACATACATAATAGAGTTATTACACAAGGCCGGTCGGCAAAATAACAGCTAAAGATAAATAAGCAATGAGAAGCAAAAGCCATAAGATGGCAATAAACAAGAGCCAATTAGTGTGCCTTTTAACCCACAAGGCAACCAATCGG
This sequence comes from Phyllostachys edulis, assembly GCA_036346405.1. Lineage (NCBI taxonomy): Eukaryota > Viridiplantae > Streptophyta > Magnoliopsida > Poales > Poaceae > Phyllostachys > Phyllostachys edulis. Next base: position 4,448,658 of record CM070546.1, on the reverse strand, counting down.
GCATGACTAGTCGATCAAAGCGAAGTCGAAGTCGGTCTCACAATGATTAATCCCTGAGGGATTAACCTCTCTACCGCAACAATTTAATGAAGCAAAGCAAATGAGTTACAAAAATGTACTCTCAAGACTTCACGTGTAGTGTAACAGGGCCTATACATAGCTACATGCAAGCTTATTCACCGGCGACATAATTCAACCCACGGCTATAGCCTCGAGGCGGCTTTGACACAAAAGCGGTACACTCGGTTTGCAAATAAAATTAGACGTGAGTCGCCCACCGAGGCATGGGCCTCGAGGCCGACAAAGCAAAAGAAACGGTGAAATGCCGGCGTTCGGGCCAACAATTAAAAGCTCCGTCGAAGCTATAGACTCGAGGCGGCAGGGAGCGGATCCGTGGCGCCATGGGCTGTGGAGGCGCGAGGGAGGAGTCGGGCAGACACTAAGGGCTGGACGACAGAGGCACCAGGCAGGCATTCTATTAGGCAAATACTCATACTACTATTCACATAACCTGAGGGCTTGACTTAAATGACAATGGGGTGATGAGACGAGGCGTGGCTCTGGCAGCCGGGCCAGACTTAGGCCTAGGCGGGATCCGGGCAGCAGGCGGAGGGGATCCGGTCGACGGCACGCCGAGGCCGGGCGGTGGGTCGGACCGAACGGAGGAGCCGGCATGAGGAGTAGAGGTCGGGAAGGAAGCTGGAGAAGCCGGCGGTGGTGCCATGGACGGGGGCGCGAGCAATGGTGGTGGAGGCGGGGACTGGAGGTGAAGGGCCAGAACACGACGCAGATCTGTGGTTGAAGAAGGGCAAGAGGCGGTGTGGCAGCAAGGCAACAGAGGAGGGCCGGAGCAAGACGGCTCAACGGCGCAAGCAGCAAGCAAGCAAGCTGTGGCGGGGCAAGGAGGTGAAGGGCCAGGAGCACGGCTCCATTTTGGTGGAGAAAAGGAGGAAGGGGAGAACCGGCCTGGGGCAAAGAGCTGAGTGTTGTATACAAAATGAAATGGAGGAGGGCTCAAAATGGTGAGGTGTTCGGGACGAGGCGAGGAAACCGTAGGCGCCAAGGTCAATACTGTATGAGGAACAAGAAACGAGTTAGAATGATTTTTGTAAATTGGCAGAGGTGTTTAGGTATCGATTAGATAGAGCAAAATAGCTCAAAAAATACTGAAATTTTTAGGAAGGCTAAAATATAAAGAATACTATTCTGTAAATTTTCTATGGTTTTACTTAAAGTAAATTTCCCCCAACATTATTTTAAGTGCATGTTCTTGATGTTTGACTTTCGGTTTTCTTCGATTGACTGGTTACTTAAAATAGTAATTAAAATCTAAAAATTGTGAAATTTTGAAGGTGAGTTGATAAAGTGTTCCAGAACCTAGGAAAATTATTTCCAGGTACTGTTCAAGTTTTGTTTGTATTTTAAATTCCAACTCAAATTCGAACATGCAAATCAAATGAGAACCAAATATCCTCCAAGAATTCCAGAAAAATTTGAACAAGTATAACAGAGCACATAAAATCCAAATACATTATTCCCAGCTATGGGTATACCATATTTCCAAAAATAAAAGACAGTTTGAAATTCTGAGATAAATAAAGTATAGTTTCGGGTTTGAAAACAAGAATGCTGTTAAAATTACCTCAGGCATTATAGGGGCCTATGAGGTTTTAGTGTTCTTAAGTTGAATTCCAAAATAACATTCCCACACATGGAACCTTTGTAGTCTTGCTTCAAATTCAAATTATACTTTTGAATGGGAGAAGGAGTATTGGATTACTAGGTTTTAGATCTAGTCTTCAAAATCAAAGGACTTTCAACATAGGGTTTTATACCCTACTCTGAACTAGGTTTTCAAACTCTTGACAAATTTTTATTTTGTTTGAAAATTTTTATTTCTAGGTTTTGAAAAACCAGGTTGTAGCCTATTTGCTTTGCAGCAAAAAGTTTTAAAAAGGTCCAAAATTTTATGAATGCACATTAGATGCTTAGCTAATCCAACTTAAGGATTTTGGGCTGTTACATCGCGTTCCGAGCGTGGCCCAATTGCTTGTCACCGAGGCAAGGTTTTCAGAACGACTATGCCTTTGCGCGAATGAGCGCGAATGTGCGAGGTCTCCCCACCGAGGTAAGGCACTCGAGGCGGGAGACTCCCTAGTCTTCGAGGCGGGGCCTCCGGAACGACTAGGGATGCACGTTTGAGCGTGGTCTGAAATGTCTCCCATCGGGACGAGGCCCTCGCGGCGGGGGACTCCCTAGTCGCCGAGGCGGTGCCTCCGGAATGACTAGGGATGCGCGTTTGAGCTCGATTTGAAATGTCTCCAGCCGGGGCGAGGCCCTCGCGGCGGAAGACTCCCTAGTCGCCGAGGCGGTGCCTCCAGAACAACTAGGGATGCGCGTTTGAACGCAGTTTGAAATGTATCTCGCCGGGGTGAGGCCCTCGCGGTGGGAGACTCCCTAGTCGCCGAGGCGGGGCCTCCGAAACGACTAGGGATGCGCGTTTGAGCACGGATTGAAATGTCTCGTGCCGGGGTGAGGCCCTCGCGGCGGGGGACTCCCTAGTCGCCGAGGCGGTACCTCCAGAACGACTAGGGATGCGTGTTTGAGCGCGGTTTGAAATGTCTCCCGCCGAGGCGAGGCCCTCGCGGTAGGGGACTCCCTAGTCGCCGAGGCGGTACCTCTAGAATGACTAGGGATGCACGTTTGAGCGCGGTTTGAAATGTCTCCCGCCGAGGCGAGGCCCTCGCAGCGGGAGACTCCCTAGTCACTGAGGCGGTGCCTCCAGAATGACTAGGGATGCGCGTTTGAGCGTGGTTTGAAATGTCTCCCACCGGGGCGAGGCCCTCGTGGCGGGGGACTCCCTAGTCGCCGAGTCGGGGCCTCTGGTATACACGCATGCCCGCGGGGGGCATCGGTGTGCACCGGGGCTCGAGGCCATGCGCGGTGTCTTTGTTGCCACAGTGATGGGTTTATTGACAATGCCATCCTTGTGGGCTTCTACACCGAGGCCGTAGCCTGCGAGGTGTGCGCCGGGGCTCTTCGACCATGCGCGGCGTCTTTTTTGCATTGACGGAGGTGTGGCCGCATGGCCCAACTACGGTCATACATAAGCATGAATTGAGAAATGGAACTGCATGGCAATAAGGTAAAGATGAATGATACCTAGTATGTACAGGAAAGAGCATTTAATAGAAGAAATAACCGTGACGACTTGACCCAACCGCCGAATACTGCAGGCACTAGAAGCAGGTAAACTGCCCCTGGACTGATTGCTCCCCTTGGACTGGTTGGTTGCTGGTTATTAGCGCAGCGACCCTCTCGGCCATTTGAAGCCACCGCAGTGGCTACACGAGGGCGAGGGTAGGCGGCCCCACCCGTAGGCCAGAGCAGGGCTGTATGGAGGCGAGGTCCCGAGGGGGTGTGCTTCGGACACCGAGGGGGCCGGAGGTGTTCCAGGCGAGCCTCTAGGAGGCTCGAGGTGGCAGAGCCGGCGACGGGGGGCCTCGGGTGTTTTGGTTGTGCCGAGGCATGCTGAGGTGGAACAAAGCCAGAGGGGCGCACCCGAGGGGGCTCTGTGGAGGCTCCGAGGGGTCCTCCGAGTTTGCTGAAGGCGACGCTGACGGGTCGGTGCCGGAGGTTGCTTCGAAGGCGGAGGTGCGCGCGACGGAGGGTGCTTTGGAGGTCCTCCGAACCAGAGTCGAGGTGGTCGGACGCTTCCTTGAGCTGGTGAGGCAAGCCTTGGGTGCGAGGCGGATGCTCCGGTTGCCGAAGGTGGTAAAGATCTCCCAAAGTCTGCTCCCAGAACGCTGAGGGGGGCTTTGGCGACGAAGGGCCTCCCAGTCGTCTGGCTGGCCTGGCACAAATGTCAGCCGGAAGGGCGTGCACTGGGGCATGAAGCGGTAGCTGGCGGTCACCGGAGGGCTTCGTGTGTGTGTGTGTGTGTTTTTTTTGTCGAAGCAAATATTTGTCCGGAGTCTTGAGTCCCCCTTTGGCCGAAGCAGATATTTGTTCAGAGGCCCCAGTCTTGAGGCAGTGGGCTCGGGGTGAAGTTTGAGGCATCCCGAAACCGAAGGGGTCCGAGGCCGGAGCGGGCGGTGGTGGAGGCAAGGTGCTCCGGCGCCGAAGTGTCTCTGGGCGAGGTGCTCCGGACGGTGGCACACGCGCGGGCCTGGCCGGCGAGCTTGAGTTGCTCCGAGCGTGGCGCACGTGCGGGGCTTGGCCAACGAGGCCGACGTCCTCCAGGCGTGGTTCTCCGCGCAAGCTTTGGTGATGAAGGGGCCTTCGGAGGCGGTTGGAGGCGAGGTGGCTACCGAAGGGCCTCGAGGCCGAGGTGGCCCAACCGAAGGAGGTTGAGGTGGCACCGACTGTTCCTGAGGCGGCGACGAAGTGGACCGAGGTGGCTCCAAAGGGTTCCAAGGCAGATCCGGTGAGGTGGTCCGGAGGGGCTCCGAGGTGTCTCCGAAGGCTGCGAGGGGCTCCGAAGGGTGCCGAGGCGGATCTGGCGAGGTGGTCCGGAGGAACTCCGAGGTGTCCGGGCCCTTCGACGGAGTCCCAAACGCAACATCGGTGCTGGCGATCCTTCGGAGGTGACCCGAAGGCGGCGAAGGTGGGGTGCCGATGGTGACGGCGGCCTCGAGGGGCACCTCTGGCGCGAGGCGGAGGTGGCCCGAAGGGTGTGGTGGAGGTGGGCTCTGTGGTGGTGGCGGTGGCCTCGAGGGGCACCTCGGGCTCTCCGCTATTTGCCCCGGATGATGGAAGGCTTCATTCTTGTGTGGTTGGCTGGGAGCTCCCAAGACAAATGCGAGGGGGCTGGCCCGAGGACCCGTCTGGCGACGAAGGAGCTTCAAGGTGGCGAAGCAGAAGGGGCCTCCGGGTAGGCGGAGGACGCGGAGGCCCGAAGGTGTGCGAGGCGGCCCGAAGTTTGTGGTGGAGGTGGGCGCCGTGGTGGTGGCGGCGGCCTCGAGGGGCACCTCGGGCTCTCCGCTATTTGCCCCGGATGATGGAAGGCTTCGGTTGCGGCAGCGGTTGGCCTGGGAGCTCCATCACAAATGCAAGGGGCCGGCCCGGGACCCGTCTGACGACAAGGAGCTTCAAGGTGGCGAAAAGGCCTCAGAGGCGGAGGCGCGTGAGGCCGAAGGTGTGCAAGGCGGCCCGAAGGCACTCCGTTGAGGTCCTGGCCGGGTGGCGGCGCCGAAGGTCTAGGGTAGGTGATGGCGATGTTACAAGTTAGAGCTGCCCATGTGACGAAGGGTCCTGAGGGATCTGGATGGGGGCTCCTCGGGCGGCGAAGGCGGAGGCGCTCGGAGGTCCGGGTGCTTCGAGAAGTCTTCGGGCGGTGAAGGCTTCGAGTGCGAGAGGGCACCGCGCGGAGGCCTTTCTTTGGTCGGGGAGAGCTGGAGGTGGCTCCCCTTTGTGCGGTGATGGGGCTATGAGCAAGGAGCCCGGGTGCGAGGGGGCTCCGGAGGCGGGGTGCTTCGTAGGGCATGCTCTTTTGAAGCCGCTGCCGAGGTTGTGCCGAAGGTGCTGTGAGCATGCCTTCTCTCTTGCGCTTTTTGCTTTTTCCCAACTGATTTGCTTTGTTTCTTCTCCTAGCCCCATGCGAAGGTGGCCTCTGGCAGCCCCTCCGGCAGCTCCGACCCGCGCCCGAGGCCAGAGCAAAGGAGGCACCAGTGGTGAGGTGCTCCGGAAGCTTTGACTGACGAAGGGTCACCCGGCGGCTTCGTTTTTTTTGGTAGTCGAAGGTGCTGCGGGGTAATGGGGTGCTTTGGCTGTTTTTCGGCTTCGGCCATGCTTCTTCTTTTTTTTTTGGCCGAAGGGGTGTGGGGGAAAGGGGGCTTCGGCTCTTCCCGTATGAAGCTTCTTGTTCGGTCCACACGGACGGTGCCAATTGTCGTAGCTAAAAGACTAGACAGTGGGTACGGAGGGTACCCCGTACCCTTTGTTATGAGAGAAGGACCGGAGAGGATAAGTCAAAGACAAGCATGTATGTAAATATGAATGTATTGATTATGTATGTAGAATGAGGAGAGATCCCCCTCTTACATGCCCATGGGGCTTTATTTATAGGGGGCAAAAAGGGATATTTACCTTCTTGCCCCCAAAGGAGATATATATATATATATATATATATATAGAGAAAGAGCATTTTAGGTACATTTGCCCTAACATACACTACACAGACTAGATTTACACATGTACAGTATCCTCGATGGCACACCAGTATTCCTGACGACTCTAGGGTGCGGGGCATCCCTGGTGCCCTGCTACGACACAGTCAACATGATCTTTGGTGGGTCTTCTTCATACGAATCAAGACGTCATCTGAAGGCCATAGAGCGGGAGGTCAACCTTGTCGAGCCTCCAATCACCATCAAGCCATCTAGGTGGTCGGAAACTATAAGCTCCTTCAGCAAAGAAGACTGCCCTATCCCTTCGACTCGACCAGGTAGGTTCCCTATTGTTGTTGAACCTACTATTAATAACTGTAGGGTTAATCGAGTCCTAATAGATGGAGGTAGTTCTTTAAACATTTTATTTGCGGGGACATTAGAAGAGATGCAAGTTCTCAAGTCAAAGGTGAAACCTGTGAAATATAACTTCCATGGTATAGTTCCTGGTTCCACCGCCAAACCGATAGGACAGCTTTCCCTACCGGTTATGTTCAGAAGTCCTAACAACTTTCAAACAGAAAAAAATTCCATTTGATGTGGTGGATTTTGAATCCGTATACAATGGAATTCTTGGTCGTCCAGCTTTAGCAAAATTCTTGATAGCCACGCACTACAGTTATCAGAATTTAAAAATGCCAGGACCAAAAGGGGTCATCACAGTTCGAGGAGATCAAAAAATGGCTTACACATGTGATCGAAAATCCTTAGAACTGATCGATGAACTTCCGACCAGAGAGGCTAATCCACCTATTGTGCAGGTCAAGCACTCGAGGCCAAATATTACACCAAAGCCTTCCGACCAGACAAAAGAGGTACTACTCGATAAGGGCACTTCTCCGGAAGGCACCAAGTTGCTTGGGTTAGGAAACACTGACGCATCTACCTGAAAAGTACTAGTCAGGGCAAGCCTCGACCGCAAATAGGAAGAGTTGCTCGTCTCCTTCCTCCGAGCAAATCAGGACGTATTCGCCTAGCAGGCATCTGACATGCCCGGAGTCCCCAGGGAGGTGATCGAGCACAGGCTAACTCTCTAGCCTGACAAAAAACCGATCAAACAGAAGCTAAGGCGCTTTGCATCTGATCGGAAGGAAGCAATCCAGTCAAAAATTGACAAGCTCTTTAAGGCTGGATTTATTCGTGAAGTCGACCACTCTTAGTGGCTCACCAATCCTGTAATGGTTAGGAAAAATAATGGGAAGTGACGGATGTGTATTGACTTTACAGATCTTAATAAAGCTTGTCCGAAGGACGACTTTCCCCTTCCACGCATTGACCAACTTGTAGACTCTACTTCCGGGTGCGAGTTATTAAGTTTTTTCGATGCGTATTCAGGGTACCACCAGATTAATATGAGTAAAGAATATGAAGAGAAAACTTCCTTCATCACCCCATATGGCACTTACTGTTATGTTAAGATATTGTTTGGTCTCTAAACTGTTGGTGCAACTTTTCAAAGGTTGATGCAAAAAAAAACCTTTAATCCACAGATTGGTTGAAATCTAGAAGCCTATGTTGATGATCTGGTCGTAAAGAGCATCAACGTTGGCGATCACATTCCCAACCTACAAGAAACCTTCAATAACTTGAGAAGGCATAACCTCAAGTTAAATTCAGAAAAATGTGTGTTTAGAGTTTTCGCTGGTAAACTTCTCGGTTTCCTAGTTTTGGCTAGAGGTATTGAAGCAAATCCAGTGAAAATATTGGCCATCGACCAGATGCGCCCTCCGACCACGAAGAAAGAAGTCCAAAAACTAACCGGCTGTATGGCAGCATTAAGTCGTTCCATAGCACAGTTGGGTGAAAAAGGACTACCTTTCTTTAAGCTTCTCCGGAAACGTGGAAGTTTCGAGTGGACTAAAGAGGCAAACGATGCCTTTGAAGAACTTAAGAAGTACCTTACGAGTACCCCGATCTTAGTTTCTCTGAAATTGGGAGAAACATTGCTGATTTATGTGGCTGCAATGCCACAAACAGTCAGCGGTGTACTGATCGTGGAACGTGATAACGTCCAACGACCAGTATATTATGTAAGTGAAGTCTTACATGGATCAAAAGAAAGATACCCACAGGCACAAAAGCTGCTCTACGGTCTCCTTATGGCTTCAAGTAAACTACGGCATTACTTTCAGGCCTACAAAGTGGTCGTACCAACCGGGTATCCCCTTGGTCAAGTCCTTGGAAACAGGGAATCATCATGACGTATAGCAAAATGGGCGGTTGAACTAGGGGCGTTCGACCTCCATTTCATCTCACGAACAGCAATCAAGTCCCAGACAATAGCAGAATTCATTGCCGAATGGACAAACCCTGAACCCACTTAAGGGCCACAACTTCTTCTTTTATTTTCTCCAAATCTATCAAATATGATAAGGGAGAATAATTAAACAGAAGAAGAACAAAGTAGAGAAGAAGAAGACAAGTTAGGAAGAAAGTCCATACTTTTTAGTTTGGAATGTTTTTGCTACAGGTCCTTTATTCGCTGGGTCAGACCTCCGACCATAGCATAATTCTTGACCATGTGCTGCACAAATAGCTTTCTTCTTTGAGTTTCTTATAAACTCTTAGAGAAACTACAAAAATGGTCGTAGATACTTACCCGAATCACCACGTCATTATATTCGGCAAAAATTGCATCCGGACCCATCTTGGCCTGATGGTCTGATATCTTTCCCCAAACCTCGTCAAGCTCCTTATCCTCGATAAATCGAGGGGAAAAAGAGAACTTGTTAGTTTGAGAAGAATTATCGAGAGGGGTCGGAACTGGCTGAGGATCTTCAGGGATGTCTACCTCCGCAGACGGAGTTAGAATCACCACAGGATCCTCAGCAGGCTCTGGCATGGACGCCTGCTCGGGGGCTACCTCGACCACCTTGTCTTCAGGAGCTTTTCCTGATGATCGTGGGCTTCTGGAATATTCTGGTCGAAGACAACCGGAATACCAGAAAATCTGCACAAAAAGAAGAAAGGAAGCTCAAGAAATCAATATGCCAAAGGTTTTTAAGGTATGTGCTCATATGACAATTTTGTTTGTACATACATGGTGGATTTTTTGGTTTTGACCTTGAAAAGCGCTGGATTAAAATCCGTAGTGCTAGCCTTCCTCTTCTTCTCAACCGACTTCACCGGTTCTGGACCGGTGGGGCTGGTTAGACCCGCTACATTCTCCAACCGAAGGTCGGAAGAAATATTCTCGACTAGCTAGTCGAGAATAAGATCTCTGACCATCGGGTCGGAGGGTGTAGATTCATCAGCCTCCAAAACAGTTGCTTCAACAACAACTGGCAAGTCCTGAACGACTGAATTGGAGTCTACGACGACCGCCAAAATTAACAAATAAAGTTAGCTAGGTGATGGAAATTCTTCATCTGGAATAGACGTTTCTGTTCGGTTACCTATCTCTATACGACCATCATCTTGAGTGGTCGGATCGTCAATTAGCTCACAACTTTCAGTGGCTTCGTTGATCCTCAACCCGACCGACTACACATCAAAGAGGATCTATGGTAAACCGATCGGAAAGTATAAAAAAAGATGAAAAGTAGTTGATATTTTATCTTAAGTCTCTCTGCCCTCTCTTTTGAGGAAACGACCGCTAAGATCCGAGAGAAATCAGCCTTCTCGCCAGTTTCCTCAAGCAAATCATCTCGACCGATTTCGATCTCTTCAGGAGACAGAGCTGTAAGGGTAAACAAGAGATTTTAGGATCACAGAAATAGTCAACTAATAACTGAAAAATGGTCGGAATCCTTCAGGACTTACCCTCCCTGCAGTCTTTGGTCGCATCGTTACAACCAATATACCAGAGCATCGAATATGCTCTGGCCTTCAAAGGACTAATCCGACGCATGGAAAAGTCCTTCACCACATTCTAGGAGGTTAAACCCTTGACATTAAGGAGTTGGATGGCTTCAACCCATCTCCCTACTTTTCCCTCCTTCTTTGTGGAGGAGCGCCATTGCGGGTTCTCGACCTCTTTCTTACTACGAGTAAAGTCCATTACCGGTCCTTAAACTTTTTATGCTGTGTCATCTCGGTCCATAGACTTTCAAAGTGTGTCATCCCGGTTCCTAAACACTGTTTGGGTCTCAAATTAGTTCTTAAACTTTTTATGCTGTGTCATCCCGGTCCATAGACTTTCAAAGTGTGCCATTACTGTGTCTAAGCAAGAGGACTATGTTTGAGACCCAAACAGTGTTTAGGGACCGGGATGACACACTTTGAAAGTCTATGGACCGGGATAACACAGCATAAAAAGTTTAAGGACCGGTAATAGACTTTACTCTTCTTACTACTATAGTAAAGGTTGTCATCCTGAGTGACCGTCATGTAGAATCAACTTTTCTTCCATAACGACCATGAAGACTTTGAGTACATAGGAATATACTCATCAGCTTTTCCATCATGGAGGCGCAAGGTGCACTCTCCAGGCGTTTTGGTCGTCTTCCCAGACTTCGTCATTCTGTAGTAGTATTTGAATAGATCCAGAGTTGCGGGAATACCTAAGTACGCTTTGCAAAGGTAGACGAAGACGCTGAGATTGACGATAGCATTAGGAGCCAGATTGACCAATTCAACTCCGTAATGCTCCAAAACTTTAGGAAGAAAGGATTGAATTGGGAGCCTGAATCCGCATTCGATGTATGCGAGGAAAACAATAATTTTCTTATCTTCACCGCTCGGAGAATGCTCCCTAGCCGCTGATCTCCAAGAAATCATATTCTTATCGGGAAGAAACCCGATCTCCTCCAAGCTCTCAAGTTTCTTGTCGCTCAGATCAGAAACCAACCAGTTAGTGATTTGATCCGACATGGTAGAGTTTTTTGGAGGAAGAGATCACAGGAGGTCGAAGGCGATTTTCTTTTCAGAAGATGAAAAGGGGAAAGCACAAGGCGTAAAAGTCCTAAAGCTCCGTGCTAAGGGATTTTATAGCTGTTATCCATTAACCGCAATCGGAAGTTACCCAAAAGTCCAACGGACAGAAAAACTCACTACTACAAAAAGGCTAATACTGGACGCCTCATCACAGACAGTTGACCAAAACCGTCTGTATTACATACAATCACAGATGGTTTTGATTTAGAGACCGTCTGTGTTACTGGCTGCGCTAAAAACCGTATGTGAAGAGGTAATATCATAGACGGTTCATGTTGAAAACCGTCTGTGAAGTATCACAGACGGTTCTTGTTAATAACCGTCTGTGATAATTCTACATATCACAGACGGTTTTCAACAAAGAACCATCTGTGAAACATCACAGACGGTTCTTAACAATAACCAAGCAACAAGTTGAGAATTCTTTTGAAATGTGAGAATGGTTGCTTGGTGTTCTTGTTGGGTTTAAAGACGATTACATGCTCAAGAATGGTTAGTTGCTGATACATGATGCCACTTCCCAGTCGGAGTACCCCTGCGCGTCCACGTCACTTTCTGAACCTAGGTCCAATTACCTATCGACAACATCCAGGTAATTGGATGTCCTGGTGCTCTCTTGGCATCCATACTTTTTAAACTTGCAGGGGCTCAATGAGGTTGCCCGTAGCTACCGCCTCATCCTTCTCATGTTGCGTGGGCGATCCCCCAAAGTGGACTACGAACAAAATACTACGATATATATATATATATATATATATATATATATATATATATATATATATATATAATGGCACAAGCGTACCAAGTACGCTTGGGGCTTTATCGAAAAAGTCATCACGAGACGGTTCTCAGTTAATAACCGTCTGTGAAAGTATGCATCACACTGTGATGACCTCATGTCATCACTGACCCATAAACTCAGACGGCTCACAAAACCGTCTGTGATGACGTTTTTGAACCGTCTGTGAATACCTTTTCTGTAGTAGTGACTCTTCAGTTCCCAAGACAGGTTCTCAACTTTAAAGTGAACACAGATCACCTCGTATGTCACGACATTAAATGAGAGTCTACCCGATATGACTTCATCGGAAGAAGGTGTTCACATGACCTATTCATTTAAAGTTTGGGGGCTAGCTGACGAGGATTAAAATCTCTATGTATTACTTTAATACATAATAAAAGACCATACGTCTTCGTGATTGTAACCCCTAAGGCTAACAACCTCACTGGTCGTGAGGATTCCAGAGGTTACATAATGGGCACCCTGGTCGGACAAGGTCCTTTACCTAGTCTCTGACTAGGTAACCGCTCGTAGGAATTATGAACTGGTATCTGGATTTGAGTCCAAGTATATTATTTACCATGTGATGAATGGAACACGTGTTGTATACACCATACCACGCGACGTTATATAATCCTAAGACACTGACAAACAACCACCAAACGGTTGAGTGTCTCACGGACGCTCAACCACGCTCAACCGCAAAGCGGTTGATACTTTATGAACCATCACCTCGCTCCGACCAGCCGCAACGCTTCACAACAGACGTCTTCTCTAGGAGCAACTGCCACCCCTTCAAAAGTTATATAAGGATGGAGCGAGGACAAAGAAAGATAGATGGCATCATCTGGCATCAGAAGATAGCAGCACAATCATCATTAGATTGATGCTTTAAGTCTGATAAGATAGCATAGCATGCATCATACTCAGTGTAATTAGGATTAGTCCTCCGCCTGGTCATAGGCACCCCCTATAATAGTCAGTTCATATCAATAAAGAGTAGTCCCATTCTTTCCCAAGAAATCTGTGCCATTTTCCTCTATTTTATTTCGTAAGATCGGCACCTCGATCGTCGACAAGATGAATGGTTAATTTTAGTTCATTTGAGTTAATTGATTTGTGAAATGGATATGCTTGTTTCTGAAATGTATGTGAATTGGATGTATACATGTACTTGTTGTATTTGTACATGTGTGTATTTGTTCATAAATAGTTAATTTTAGTTCATTTAAGTTAATTGATTTGTGAAATGGATATAATGGTACATGTGTGTATTTATTTATGAATTGTTAATTTTAGCTTGTTTCAGAGGGCATGACTAGTATTTCCTGAGGCTAGCCAATAAACTAAAATGTATTTAGTAATACAAAATAATATCACAGACGGTTCCTTAGTAACAACCGTCTGTGATACATCAGTTATCGTAGACGGTTTAATCTACAAACCGTCTGTGATACATAAGCTATCACAGATGATTTCATCTGCAAACCGTTGTGATATTTAACTATCATAGACAGTTCTGAGTTAATAACCGTCTGTGATGATCTTATGTCATTACTGACCCATAAACTTAGACGACACACGAAACCGTTTATGATAATATTTTGGAACCGTTTGTGATGACATTTTCTGCAGTAGTGATATGTCGTCATTTTTTAGTTATGTAAGCATTGTTCTTTTCCATGAGAGGAACTAAACATTATTATGTGTTTAACTTAATAGGCCACAGGTCTCTCGAGGACACGGTGTGATCAAAATAGAAGTTCCCTTCCCTCGCAAAAAAGAAAAAGAAAAAAAAAAGAAGATCCCTTAAGTCACGTTCCAACCAATAGAATTAAGACAGCTTGTTAACTCTAGTTTGACAGGAAGATGGATATACATCAAGCTTAACTTTGTTCATAGATAATATTGGCAGCGATATTTTGCCGAGATATTGAAGGTAGCATATACCCAAATATAAATACTTCTCGATCAATCTAATATCCACGGTTCCATGCTCGTCGTTCCAAGTTCCAACACGTAACAATAAATCAACGTTTTTTCCTTCAATAAATCATCGTGGGAAAGCACGATCGATCGAGAGGGCGGCCCACGCAGCTCCAATTTTCCGCTACTTATTATAGATGACGACGAAGAATTTGGCGCGGGCAAGTAATACATTTTCAACGCACACACTACTGCTGTTGATTGCATTGCGATTATCCAAGCTAGCCTAGCCTCTCGTCAGTATCTATCATGTAGTACTTGACCTGACAAGGCTGGTCACGCGAGTCATTTAAGATCCAACTCATCTTATGTACTCATCTTTAATCTCACCGAACAGACTTGACATTGTACATGAACGTAATTGGGTGGCCAATCTGAGACCACAACAAGCTAGGTTTCAAGTACCTATCCTAGGGTGTCCTGCTTGCTTCCTACGAGGCTTGGGGATCCTGGACCTGCAAAAATTCTAAGAGCTTTGGGCGAGTTGGACAGCTACCGACAATCCTGGTGCTAGTCTGGGAACCCCCTGCGATGATCTGGACCGAACGCTGTTTAGCGCATGCACCTGCATCACCTTGGGGAATGGTCGTAAAGCTATCTTCTGCAGTCCATCTTGGTTACAGACAGCGACAACGAGACATGGCTCCCACCATCTTCGAAATCTCCAAAAGAAAAGACACTTCGGTCTACCGTGCTATCCTTGAGAATAACTGGAGAAAAGACATGGGCCTTCGCGCTGAGCCAACTCTACAACAACTCCACGAATTTGTCTCCCTGTGGTGACAGGTTACCAATGTGTCTCTGGATCCTCTCTCCGACGATCAAATCCGTTGGAAGTTCACAATGGACGGCAACTACACGGCAAGGACGGCTTATAGGGCACAATTCTTAGGCTCAATCGGCACAAATTTCATGAGCTTGATTTGGAAATCTTGGGCACCGCCAAAATGTAAACTGTTAGACTATGTGGTTAGGTCTAGTTTATTTTAGTTGATGAATAATTGACAGTATTAGGTATTGATATTATTTGAGGCTTGTGGTGTGTGTGGACTAATGTCGGTCAAGTTGGGAAGAACTTGTGCCGGGACAATATGTTGTTTTGGTCTTTGCATGTACAGGATAACTCGGAGGCGATCGTGGTCTACGGCAGTGACCTGGAGATGACATGGTGCGAAGTCATGGTCCAGATGGTCGAGGATGCTGGAGGAGACGGTCGAGCTCGAGTTGGAGCGCGTGGAGATCAAAGATGGAGATGCATGTAGTAGACGTGCTGACGAGAATTAAGTGATTAAGGGCTAATAGATATATGCATAATGGGCTGGGCCAGCTATTTAGGCTTTACGTGTTCGTGAAAGACATGTATAAGAGTTCTAGTCGGTATTGGAGTCCGAAGTCTTTTTGGGTAATAGACGTCGCGTGAGATAAAAAGGGCAGGGTGTGTCTGCGCAGCTTTAAGGAAGTGCTGGCAGCGACTTGGACTTTCTTTAGAGTTGTTGGTGGCTGCTGCAGCTTTTTGGGTTTTGGATTAGTTTATTGGTAGCAGCCTTTTTTGGTCTTGTGCATTGATGGAAAAGATGTTTTGTCACGATGCATGCATGCTTTGGCGATTTGTTTTCGGAGCTAGCTGTTTGTGAAATAGGGAGGGGATGAATCTCTAGCGGCGAGCTTTGGTGAGCAATGAAAGGTAGCCGCGGTGTGCTGGCGAGTAGGTGCAGTAGGCATTGCGGGATTAGATGGTGTGATTGCTAGCGGCGGCTTGTGTAAAACGGGATTTTGTCCAAGAATTTGATGTGTGCCAGAACACGGCTGCTGTTCTTGATCGAAGCTGATTCTGGTAATTCTTTCTCGTGAGTTTCTCTGTTTTGTTGATCGTCTCTTATGCGACTGCTGCTAATCATTGGTTTAATTAAGTATTGATTATCTTTTAATTACCGGCGTGAGGTTGTTTTGGATCTTGCTCCTTGAAACGATCTATACGTATAGTTAGGGTGCGAAAAATATTCCACAATCATTCACCCCCCCTTTGATTGTCATTAACGATCCTACATAAACGCTTCTCCTGGTTGTCCATCCAAGATAGGATTTGGACCTTGGACCGTCCGCAACGTGGTTGGCCAAACAGTGGTCTGTGTGCCCTATGCCGCCATCACCCAAAAACTGATGTTGAGGAAACGTCGCTAGCGAGTCTAATCCGATCGATCACCTCGTAGACAAGCATAGAATCATACAGAACAATACAGAAACAAATAGTAGATTGAACATAGAGATATGGGGGGACTTCTTTCTTCTCTTTATTTCTCTCCTAAAAAACACGTACAATAGTCGAGGGTCCCCTCCTATATATAGTCTACAGGGGATGAGGAGCTCATCATGGGCCAAGCCTGCAGGGTCTGGGCCCAGGTTTCTTAACACTCCCCCTTAAGCACTCATCCATCAAGTTCACGTCTCATCAAAACTCCATAAAAACCCAGTGAAATTTTTTTTGGCGAAAGAGTACATGAAACACGTTCTGTTATGCTGCACGAATTGCCTCATTAAAACCCTTAGCCGAGAAACTTCAGGAAAACTCGTCAAGAAAAAAAGAGTACAATCCACCTAATTTCATTTAATCTCTAGGATTTATTATTTGGGTACTCGATCTTCGTGATCAAGTTTCAATAATGAGTTTGTGAAGATTCCCCCTGAATTCTGCACTTCTCTAAGTCTCATCATTCTAATTCCACGTATGCATCTTTCAAAGTTAGACGCTAGAAGTGACTTAGTGAATAAATCTGCAAGATTTTTACATGACTTAGTATGCAATACTTTAATCTCGTCCATCTTTTGTAATTCATGAGTATAGAAGAACTTGGGGTTGATATGCTTTGTGAGAGGACTCTTCACATAACCCATGTGCACTTGTGCAACACAAGCTTCATTATCTTCATAGATAATAGTGTGAGTTTGCACGTATTCAATCCACACTACTACTGGATATGGTGAATCATCTGCCAAAGCCAAGAACATTCTCGTGAGGCCTCGACCAGACTGGACTCGCCAACGACGGTTCCTCAACACGTTATCGGTACGAACAATACAGGAACAAATAGTAGATTGAACACATATATATGGGGAGACTTCTGTAATAGCCCACTTTTCAATTTTCAGTTAAAAATAAAATTTAATTATTTTTATGGAATTTTTCAGAATTTTAAAAGCTTTTTCCTAATTATTTCAAAGCCAAAATAAATTATTTGCAAATTTAATTACCAATTATGAATTGGAAATATTTTATTTAAGTCTAAAATGACTCAGGGAATTTCTGTGAATTTTCTCATAATTTTTAGACTTTATTTGCTATTTTTTAAAGCCAAAATGAACTAACTGAATTATTAAAATCATTAAATCAAATTAAAATCCGAAATTAGCCTTTGGGCCGAAACTTCCTTGGCCCATCCCTCTTTCCACGCGCGTGGCCCACAATCACAGCCCAAATCTCAACCGCACGTGCGCTCTCTCCTTCTCTCTCTGACACGCGGGGCCCACGTGTTAGCCTCCCCCTCTCACCCGTCTCTCTCTTTCGCTGTCATGGGGGGCCACTATTCCACGTCACCTTCATCTTCCCCTTTCCTTCTTCTCTGTTTCGGCCTCGCCCGCGTCTGCCATTACAGCATTTTGGAAACCTTTCCAAACTCGTTCAAATCACCCGCATCTCCTGAATTTGCGCTGCATTTATGACCGCATATCAATTCCGCGTCCATCATGGCCTTGTTCCTTCCATCTCCGGCCCCAAATCCCTTTTGATTCCGCCTCTGTCCCGGCGAGGACCTTCGTGCGCCCCACGCCACCTCGGCCTCACCCTTGGCCTATTTAAGTGTGCACGCGCACCGCCTCTTTGTCCTCAACCCAGTGCCACCACTCACCTCGCCCCAATCCTCTCAAGCTCGTCGGAATTTGAAGATCTTCATCGCCACCCCGAAGCTTCTTCAACCTTCGATTCTGCCACGATCAAGTCCACTCCGTTGACTTCGTCCACACCTTCGGCACCGCCTCGTCGTCAGCTACCTCGTGCGCGCACTCTCCCGGCTCGAGAACCACCGGAGCAGCCTCACCGTCATAGCCCTAACACCGCCGCCGCTAAACCCCTCACCGCCAGCCACTCCATCGTGCTCCGCCGCTAAACCCCTCACCGCCGGCCACTCCATTGTCCTCCGCCACCGCGAGGTACCACATCAGGATCAGCACCCTTCCTCGTTCTTTTGCGCACATCCTTTTGGCTCGAGCCCGTAGCGTCGCCACTCGTCGGACCTACGTGGCACATCCACGTAGGTGCTAGCTCAGCACCACGCTAGCGCTAGAACCCATGTGGCTACTCGCGTGGCGCTTGCGCCAGCGCCCACGTCAACGTACACGTTGTTCCGTGAGCCAATTCACGGTGGACCGTTGACCACCTGTGGACTCAGTCCATTGACTAAAGGGCCCACCTCAGTTTAATTTCCCATACAAAAATAATTCCACCGAAAAGAAATTTATCCGATGACGTCAGCCTATGTCATAAAGTGAATTTCTGTTAGAAAAAGAATTCGGGAAATTCGAGAAAATCTGATTTTAGTATTTCTTTAGGGTTTAAATTTCTAGGGGCTCGTTCTCCTTCATACGAGCTCCGATTTAGACGATTCAAATTTCTAAATTCATATAAAATCAAGATCTAGCCAACTAAGCCAAAATTATTTAATTTGGAGTTAATTTTAATTTTAATTTGAAATTATTTGTGTTTATTTGAATTTGGCTTATTTTCGCGTATAGATCTCGATGACTCCGGGGAATTTGAGGTAGTTAAGGAAGAAGAATTTGAGCAAGGCAAGTTATACCTTTGACCATATTTGATACTATTATTTTAAATTATTTAATTATGTTTTAAATTATTATTGCATCCATATTTCTATTCGCTTATTTTAAATTCCTGATTTGAATTCCTAGTTACTCTATTTCCTTTGTATGATCAATATTGATATTTGAATAGTCATTTCCTTGTCACCATAGTTAAACTAAAATAAAATTTGAAAAATTATATGCTTAGACCAAAAATTTGAATTTGGGGAGTTTAGCCAAATTATTCAAATTTAGTCTATGGTTTGGTCTTACCATAGAAATTTTAGAAATTATTATTTTTACTCACGAAAATAAGTAAATTTGGTTTATACTTGTGCGAATTAGACCGTTGGTGGGTACAAGTTTATGCACAGGCTCAATGCAGTGAATGATTGAGGCCCAGGGGTTAATGTGGAAGTCGCCCAGTCAATTAAGGACCGGTTTGTGAGCTGCGAATTGTTAAGCTAAAATCCTACCACCACAAGTCTGGTATGGGACAGACTTGGCTCACTAAACTATACTATTTCATTGTAATTGTGTCATTCAGAGGTGTGGGTGTCGTGAGGACTTATTTTAGTACTCACATGGCGCAAGAGGGGGTTATCATTTGGTGTGAAGCCTACGATAACGAAAACTTAGCGGGCATAATTACGTTGAAATAGGGTAGCTTAAAGGCCTCGTGATAGTTGTTTAGTCCCACGCCTTCGAAGCATGTATTGGCTAACATGATAAGCAAATTATCTCTTGTGGGTAAAGCTGTTGATGCAGGGGCGGCTGGGGTTTAGCCTGATCTTCACGACGTAGGATTATGGATAACTGGACCCGTGCAACCTGATGGATGACACCGCCAACCAACGTCTCTATTACGGCAACCTATGGCACTCGATTCACCCAACCACACGCTTTGATCCTTTGTCTACTCATTGACATGGAGTAAACGTGTTCTAGCAATCACCGAGGCAACCACAAGAACGATGGAGACAAGAATTCTCATATAATTCCCAATTCTAAAGGGGCGGAAATAGCTCACACAAACCTTAGAACAAGAAGTTCATATTCTAAAAATTCAACTCTACCTTTACATGGAGGGGTGCCCCTCCTTATATAGGGGTTTAGGTCGGTGCTACAGTGCCTAAGCTACAGTAGGCTGGTTGCTACAGTACGCCGGTTGCTATAGCATTGCTGATGCCATATGCACTTACATCACATTCTTGATGATCTTCTATGGTTACATGATCTTCTGTGGATATGATGACATATGCGCTTACATCATGTCATGATGATCTTCTGTGGTAGCACGATCTTCTGTGGTTATGATGACATAGCTTCTCATGTCTCCAATGCTTCTTTTCCATCCATTATCTTTTCCTCGAATCTAAGGACACATAAAATGGAAGCATTAGGTAGCAATCTATTCTTATAAAAATCAACATGTAGCTCATTGAGGAAAAGATTCACCTCTTGATTAATTTTCTTTGTTCTAGCTCTGGTGATTGGTCTAGTTGGTGTTGGAGTAGTATTTGGGACAATGTGTGTGTTCTAGGATGTCCACATGGTAGGTTGTTTGGAACAAGAGTTATAATTCAATTCAAGTATAAAGTTCAACTTTTACCACTCATTACTTCTTGTCTAAGTATTTGCGTCACAGAAGTGATGACAACCGTAGGTGTCATATTGATGTGGAATTGTTCATCTTATTTTTATGTGGTGGTTGAGGCTATATGCCCCAGAGAGTGCACACAACTTTAATACAACAACTTGAGATGGAGAAGATGTATATATGCTTGGTCTATCCTCGTCATCCTCCCCTTCTTCAAGAAAAGCCGTCTTCAACTTTTGATGGCCTAAAAGTGTACTAAACAAAAGGGAACAACATATATGCATGATAAATGTATTTATCATCTGTTTTAGTATTCAATTTGTTTTGCACATCATGATTGCCAGAACAATAGCGATAAGTACAAGAGTCGTATGACATATATAATGTGTATGTGTAATTAGCACTGGCATTCTTATCATTCTCCCTCTCTTGAGAAAAATTCATCCTCGACTTTTGAGAGCATGTATATAAGTTGCTAATGGGTAGCACCATAGCTTGTTCTAAATTACACAATTGTCTCATATGATCATGTTTCACCATTCTAATATCAAATCCTTTTAATGATGAGAAATGTTTTAGCATCTTCCATGCTTCAACTGTGTTATTGTGATTGCATATACATGATACGGGGCGGCTGGGGTTTGGCCTGATCTTCACGACATAGGACCCGTGCAACCTGATGGATGACACCGCCAACCACCGTCTCTATTACAACATCCTGTGGCACTCGATTCACCCAACCACATGCTTTGATCCTTTGTCTACTCACTAACGTGGAGTAAACGTGTCTTAGCAATCACCGAGGCAACCACAAGAACGACAGAGACAAGAATTCTTAGATAATTTTCAATTCTAAGGGGGCGGAAATATCTCACACAAACCTTAGAACAAGAAGTTCATATTCTGAAAATTCAACTCTACCTTTACATGGAGGGGTACCCCTCCTTATATAGAGGTTTAGGTCGGTGCTACAGTGCCCGAGCTATAGCAGGCCGGTTGCTTCTGGTCTGGCGTTTGCTTACATCTTGGCGCCGCTCAAAGACTACTAATGACATATGCGCTTACATCACATTCTTGATGATCTTTTGTGGTTACACTATCTTCTATGGATATGATGACATATGAGCTTACATCATGTCATGATGATCTTCTGTGGTAACACGATCTTCTATGGTTATGATGACATAGCTTCTCATGTCTCCAATGCTTCTTTTCCATCCATTGTCTTTTCCTCGAATCTAAGGACACATAAAATGGAAGCATTAGGTAGCTTACATCAGGTTGCACGGGTCACAAAAGCGATGACATCCGTCGGTGTCATATTGATGTGGAATTGTTCATCTTATTTTCATGTGGTGGTTGAGGCTATATGCCCCAGAGAGCGCACACAATTTTAATACAACAACTTGAGATGGAGAAGATGTATATATGCTTGGTTTGTCCTCATCAGCTGTACAGACTCTACAGAGTAATAATCTATTTGAATAGCCACGTCTGCGGTCATGGACATGCTGAGCAAAGTCTTTCGTGGATTAGACTTGGTTTTGTTTTAAAATAAATTTCAAACTCATATGTTTTTGGATGTTTCATCCAATTGGGAAATTCAGGAAGAATGCTTGGTGTAGAGGGGTTAGTCCTTCGCCATTAGCGTATGGAGGTTTATCCTACACTTGAGAATTATTGATTCAAAAATGAAATTTTGACTTTAGTTATAACCTAAAGTTTGCCTTGGAACTTAGTAATTGTATTTAAACTTAGAAATGCATCTTTGTGCAAAAGAGCCATATAATCCTCCATTTGATATTATCCTACATGCATTATATTCTATTATTGAGTGTAACTTGCGAGCATGGTTGTTTGTTCTCACTCTTGCTAAATAAATTATTCAGGTGAACACCATTATCAAGACGGTGAGGATTAGGACGACTAGGCTACGCCCACAAACGATTGCCTGTGGCGAATCGTGTGGCCTACCTATTTATTTTGCTTCCGCTGTGTCTTTCATTTGGCCTTGTGCTCAAATTGTAATAAACTCTTAATAATATTCAATAAAGATGTGATATGATTTTGCTATCACTTTTGTTTGACTGTGTACAGTAGCTATTCTTGTACTAGTGTATGAAACACAGAGAATCTGAGATCCTTTGTTCTCAGGTTCGACAACTTCTTTCTTCTTTTATTTCTTTTCTCAAAAGCACGTACAATGGTTGGAGGTCCCCTTCTATATATAGTCTACAGGAGATGAGGAGCTCATCATAAGCCAGGCCTGTAGGATTTAGGCCCAAGTTTCTTAACAACTGGGACTCACATCTTCGCCTCATGTCGATACTCCGCTCT
This sequence comes from Phyllostachys edulis, assembly GCA_036346405.1. Lineage (NCBI taxonomy): Eukaryota > Viridiplantae > Streptophyta > Magnoliopsida > Poales > Poaceae > Phyllostachys > Phyllostachys edulis. The sequence goes on along the minus strand of CM070546.1, from coordinate 4,426,061 downwards.
TATTTGGACAATGATCTCCACGTGGCCAGCCTTGCCTGGCCTACAGCCATCTCAATTGTCTCAGTCGATTTCAACTCATGAATGGTTGAAAAACATCCTATACCTCCAGGGTATGCAAAAAAAGGCCGTCTCAAGTTTGCTAATTATAGTCACTTAGGAGATTTGGAAAGAGTGAAATGAGCGAGTTCTTAAGCACATAAGCTCCATGCCACGACTGCTCCTTGCTAAGATTAAAGAAGAGGCAAGAGCTTGATGCATGGCCAGGGCGACGCGCCTAGCGTCCATAATACCGGGGGGAGTGGCCGGCTTCATCTTTTTTTTATCTCCTTTCCTCACTTGTATATATTTTGTACCGGACCTTTTATTCTCCTTGCTAATTTAATCTAGTAGGCACCTGCCTACTCGCTATCGGAAAAAAGGTCCAACAAGCTAACCAAATTTTGTATGTAAAGATAAAAATTTGCACAATAGCAGTCATGTAATTGGTACAAATCCATGGAAAATTAAGGCTAACCGGCCCTTGTCGCTTGGTTATCTTGTCTTAACTAATAAAAGAAGGAATTTACCTTCGTGCAACGGGACGATGTCCTTTCTCTCGAGCGTGCGGTTAGTCTCTCCCACCCCTCCCAAAATTCCTCATTGAGACGCACCAATATGTGGACCGTACCTGACAGGGACAATGTCTCGCCCCCTAACTCTCGAACATATCCATGCCCCCACTTCTTCCGCAACCACCCAAACTGCCGCCGCTCCACTTCTTTTTCACATGCACACACCGAAATCGTCGCCATCCTACTCCTTCCTGTCTCACGCCGCGGCTCGCCACCTGCGCCCGTCCGATATTCGTTTCGTGCCTCAGAGATCATGACCCCCTCCAGCACTCAGCCCACGGGTTGCAACGGTGGCATGCATGAAGATGAGGGGATCTGACAGCATAGGAGGCGGCGACGCAGGGAGGTAGCGTCAGCAATAGGAGGAGATACAATGGGGAGGCGGCGCGGGGACGGGAGAAAGCACCGGAAGGGAAGGGAGGAGAGGATGAGGCGGTACCTTGGAGGAGAAGCGGCAGCTCTGGGAAAGGGAGGGGAGGTACCGATAGTGCACGAGAAAGAGGCAAAGACGAATGCGTCCTTCCCATGTCGTGTCGCTATCTCGAGTTCACCACACCGTGTTCTCTTCATCCTAATCCTCTCCTGCGCCGCTGCCTCCAGCTTCATGCTGGCTAAGCAAGCATCGCCGCCTCCTCCTCACCTACCACCGCGACACCGCCATCGCCTCCTCTCCCGGTCTCCCACTTCCTTGCTGCAATGTGCCTAGCAAGGGTTGTAGAAGCCAATGGCTGTGAGAACCGAGTCGTGGCTTGAGTTCAGGGTGGAAGAAGGTGGTCATCGACGCGTAACCCTATTCCTTGTCAACAGGCAATGGCTGGAAATGGACAACACGTCCGGGAGGGAAGTCAATATCAACTTTCAAAGGTAAACAATCTATGAGCTTAAAATTTTAATTTTCGGGTAGTAGCAGTAGTAGGTGATGCATTAGGCGGGGTTAATGTTTATATTTATATGTGTGTGAAAGTTAATTGATATTTATTATGTGGTTTAGGATCCTGTCTGTTGATATATATCTCTCTATTTTGGGTTTTATTGCAACGCACAGACACCCTACTAGTTAAACAGGAAAACGAAGTTGCCCCATTGACAATTGGAAGACTAACTGGAAGTGTCGCTTGGTTATTAAGTAGGAAAACGAAGTTGCCCCATTGACAATTGGAAGACGAACTGGCCGTCTTAATAGAACAAGTAACACATCTGACACTATATAAGCTTCTTTAATGGCTATTCTTTCCCAGGGAGCAAAGCATACATAAGCATCTCTAGATATTTGAGCAAGCAGAGACCGATCAAGTTAACACCTTTGAGCAAATGGGAGGTACAGATTTATAGCTACCCTAGATGTATATATACTTCTTTGAGTCGTTCTTGCTGTCTTGCTTGCCATTTTATTCTTGCTTGATCTGACTTGCGTTACTGCAGCCGTGCGCGGTGTATGCTACGGTGTGAACGGCGACAACCTCCCCTCGCGGAGCGACGTCGTGCAGCTGTACAAGTCCCGCAACATCCACGCCATGCGCATCTACTACCCGGACCAGCAGGCCCTCGCCGCCCTCCGCGGCAGCACCATCAGCCTCATCCTCGACGTGGGCGGCGTCGACGAAGTCAGCCGCCTCGCCAACGACCCCTCCTATGCCGCCGGCTGGGTCCGGAGCAACGTCCAGCCCTACTACCCGGACGTCATCATCCGGTACATCGCCGTCGGCAACGAGGTCCCCCCGGGCGACATGGGGCTCATCCTCCCGGCCATGCAGAACGTCTACAACGCCCTCGTGTCGGCCGGCCTCGCGAGCAACATCAAGGTGTCCACGGCGGTCAAGTTCGACGTGATCACCAACTCCTTCCCGCCCTCCAACGGCGTGTTCAGCGACTCCCAAATGACGCCCATCGTGCAGTTCCTGGCCAACACCATGTCGCCGTTCCTGGCTAACGTGTACCCCTACATCGCCTACAGAGACAACCCACAAAACATCAATCTCAACTACGCCACCTTCCAGCCGGGCACGACGGTAAGGGACGACGGCAACGGGCTGATCTACACGTGCCTCTTCGACGCGATGGTGGATGCAATCTACGCCGCACTGGAGAAGGCGGGCACGCCGAACGTCAGGGTCGTCGTGTCGGAGAGCGGATGGCCGTCGGCCGGTGGGTTTGCGGCAACCGTGGATAACGCGAGGACGTATAACCAGGGCCTGATTGACCACGTCCCGAACGGGACGCCGAAGCGGCCAGGGCCGATGGACGCGTACATATTTGCCATGTTCAACGAGAACAAGAAGCCAGGGGATGACATCGAGAGGAACTTCGGGCTGTTCTACCCTAACATGGAGCCCGTCTACCCGATTACCTTCCCGAATTAACAACTACCAAGACATCGAGCCGCAGATGAATGCTTCAATAATCCTGGATGGAGGTCACTGTACGCAGTCTAGCATATTGTGTTGTGAGTTGGGAGCACATGCACGGTACTATGTATCTATATATATCAGTTCTTCACGTGAATAAACATGGCTGCGTTAAGGGCCAGTTTGTGGTTTCGGTGCTACGATGTGGAACTGGCTAGTTCGATACATGAATATTTACTAAAGTTAAGTATATTTTTTTGTTGTAGCCCCAAAAGATATGCTTTCAAATAGTTGTTACGTCCAAAAGTAAAAATAAATAAGTGGTTATAACAAGCCACAATAGTATAAAATGGAGCCGAATTAAAGACCAACTACTTAGCCTGCCAAGCAGCACACTCCATTCCAATTTACTGTTATTAGACAAATTGAGGAGTGTAAAAATTTCTAGCATGTGTAGTGAATGCGTACGCTAGCATGTGCAGTGAATGCGTACGCGTGTAAATGTATGATGTAAGTGAAGTGTGGGTTGTGCTCCGTAAAAAAATGGCGATACACAACTGCAATAAAAAATTCGGAGAATTTGTTAGGGGTCCAATTTGGGTGCACAAGCACTCAAGCAGCACAACTGCAATCCAAAATTCGGAGAATTTGTTAGGGATCCGCAATTTTTGCTGAGATTTGTCTGCAGCCGAGTCTGCGCTGGGCCGGCATCAGGCCCCGGCACCGCACCCCGAGCAGCATGTCCAAGCAGCCAGCCCAGCTCTACTCCAAAGTCGGCTACTCCCTTGTCTGGTGCCCACGGAATCAACGAGGCAGGCACACGCACAACCGCACAAACCACTCTCTATCTCCTCTGACCGCCGCGGGCGGCGCGGGGGTCGGGGGCGAGAGGCGACCGGGCGAGTTCGTGACTCCGCGTCCAGGCGGTGCGGCCGCGGCTCAGAGCGGCGACCGGCGACAGGGCCGACGGTGGAGCGACGGGTGACGGCCGGTCGACAGGCGACGAGCCACCGACGGACGACGGTGAGATGGGATCCTCACTCTGTACTCATCGGAAGTCAGATTCGTTATGTATTTCTTATGATTTCGGAATAATCACTGAAATATGCCGATATATTCTTCCTCTGATCTGTGTGTGTAAATTACTATTGAATGATAAGTGAATAAATCCGGTAGAGAAATAGTATGTTCATCAGTACTTGAATAAATTGTTTTTTTTGTGAAAGCCGGCAGGAGAGCTGCCTGATGTATTAATAGAGAAGCATGGACGAAGCCGCGAGGCTGAAAAGCTCCAGGTCCCTTGCCCCTGTAAGGAACCAAGTTCTGCTCTCTTTCTTGATCTTTGCTATCAGGTCCAACAGAACAGTTGTTTTGTTATTGAAGATTCTTGCGTTTTATTCCTTCCAAATTTCCCAAATAATTAGGATTAGGGTCGTGGTCGTAGATTTTCTGGTGGAGCCTTTTCTTTCTCCTACATTGGATCACCAAACCAGGATTTGCGTGGTAGGGGGCAGAGGGATGGCTGTAGGCTATCGTTGCCTAGCCAGTCCACCATGTGCTTCCATATTCTGACCGAGAAACGACACTGGGCGAAAAGGTGTAAGGCCGACTCCCGAGTGTGTCGGCATAGGGGCAAAAGTGCTGGTTTGGCCACCCCTAGCTTCTAATCTGTTCGAGGTCCACAGCCTGTTCTGGATTGCCAATCACGCAAAGAATTTGCACCGGGGGGGTGGGTTTTCCAAATTAAAGTGTTGAAATTTGTTGCAACCGAATACGCCGGATTTTGACAAATAGGAACCTCTCAGGGATGTCTTCCAAGATATCTCATCCGTGGTGTCTTGTATCAGTTGGATTTGGTTAATTTTGGTCCAGAGACCCACGAACTGCTAAATGTGATGGATTGTCAGTCCCCTCGTTAAGTTGATGTCTTGTATCCAATGCCCATTTAGAAGCGCCGAGGCCACGGTCTGGTTTTTCCTTTTTGAAATTTCTAGGATCTTGGGGGCTAGGTCCTTGGGAGCCTCTCCACCCAGCCAGGCCGAATACTAGAATTTTGCTGTCTGGTCATCGCTGAGGGATATCCTCGTTGCCACCGCAAAAACGTTGCGGTCCCTTTCGTCACAAGGGATCTCCGTGCCGTCCCAAGGTTTGGAATAGTCCTTCCAGGTTTGCCACAGCCATCGAAGTCTGAGAGCTGAGGAAAATTGTGGAAGACTGAGGATGCCTAGGCTGCCAAGCTGGGTTGGGCGACACACTTTGTCCCAACTGATCTTACTCTTACCAGTCGAACTAGGATCGTGGCCGGCCCAAAGGAACCGGCGCCTAATTCGGTCCAAGCGCGAAGGACCGTCTTGGGGGTTTTGAAAACTGTGAGATAGTAAATATAGATTGAGGTGAGGATAGCTTTGACCAGGATGGCTCGTCCCATTGGGGTCAGTAAACGTCCCTGCCAGCCTGCCAACCTTCCGCCCACTTTGTCCAAAAGCGGTTGGTAGTCAACCGTGTCTAGCCTTCTGAATGTGAGTGGTAATCTGAGGTATTTGGTCGGAAAGGTCGATCGGATTGCCGGAAAGTCTTGTAAAATTGTATCTAGGTCAAGGTGGTCGCAACTAATTGGGGGCACTGTGCATTTCTGGAAGTTGGTCTGTAGGCCAGAGACAATCCCAAAATTGAGGATGATCTAGGTGGTTGTGAATATTTCTCCTGCGCAAGGGTTGATGAAGATGGCCGTGTCGTCCGCGTATAAGGAGGTTCTGAGCCTGGCGAATCGGTCTCGCGCACAGGCGAGGGAGCCCAAGTCAATTGCTACCTCGAGAAGGCGTTGGATGGGATCGATGGCCAGAATGAAGAGGAAGAGTGAAACGGGGTCTCCTTGCCTCAGTTCCCGTCCATGAGTGATGTTCTTACCAGGGATGCCATTGAGTAGGACTGTAGACGAAGCTGATCTGAGGAGTGCCGCCACCCAGTTGGTCCATCTGTTGGGGAAGCCCCTATTACGAAGCAGGTTAAGAAGGTAATCCCAGCGTACCGTATCGAAGGCCTTGGCAATGTCTAGTTTGAGGAATAGCGTGGGAGTTTTACAGCGATGTAATCTTCCTATCAAGTTGCGGACGTAAAGGAAGTTGTCGTGAATACTTCTTGACTTGACGAAAGTGCTTTGAGCTTTCGAGACCAGGCTATTCAGGAAAGGTGCACCCGCAACGCGAGAGTCTTTGCAATCCACTTCCTAAGACCGTGGATGAGACTTATAGGTATTGATGGGTTCCAAATGGTGTACATAACAAATGGGAGGATTAGGAAATATGAGAGGAGCAATCATTAGATAACATAATTTATATGACTATAATCTGATTTGCCAAATAGAGCACTTAATTTTTCACAACTGTTTCTTGGCACAACTTTGAAAAATAAGCACCCCAACCATGAACCGACACCAAGTCATGTTCCAAACCAAAGCCAGATAGCTTGCTTGCTCTATGTTTTGACCCCCGGTTTCTTCATGGGATTCTATTCATTGCTACTATTGATAGAGACATTTGCCAATATATTGAACGGTATGATGGTGCAGCCCTATAACGTTGCATTATATAGTAGTTCTGGATCGATCCATCCATGCATAGTAGTTCTGGATCGATCCATCCATGCATAGTAGTTCTGGATCGATCCATCTATGCTTATCCGCATGATAAATCAGCATTTTCCCCTTCATGATTGACCATCATGGGAAAGCAGCGCACGAGGGCGTACATAAACTCAATTTCCGCTACCTGGAGATTAATCTGTGAAGTGATCAATGTCGTGATCGATTGTTAGATAGCCTCGACGAATTTGACACGGGCAAGCAAAACCATTGTCGGACCCCGGGCTTTGAATACCCAAAGCTCTCGCGTGTACCATACTAGTCCCATAATCAGTGACTAGTACACACATCCATACACAATATACATATAACATGAAATAAATATGGTACTTAACTTAAACGATTACATTACAGAGTATGATACACGACCGACCGGCCAAATAAAACAACGAGTATCAGAAATAGCGAATTAAACAGCGGAAGCATAACATGTATATAAACCAAAATTCTAGTGGTATGCTCATCCAAACCCTCAGGCACCGACAAAGAATAAGATCTAGGAAGACCCATCACCGAACCCTCCGGTATCGGCTGCAAAGAACGCGTCGTCCGGCATAGGCTCATCCTCTAACTCCGAACAACAATTTAAATAAGATTGAGTACATTGCGTACTCAGCAAGACTTATACAGTATCACAAAATTTATATATATGCATGGCTAACAAGGGATGATGCTCTATGCTGCAAGTTATTTTCAGTATTAAGCAAGTTTTATTTGCAATATAAATACATAGTATTTTGCAAAGGGAATTTAAAGAACAGTTAAATAGATATTGAACAACAAGTAAGTACTTGAATAAATAACAAATCACAACCCTCCTCGGCTATGATCAACATCTTATTTCCAGCCATAGACATGGCACTCAACTCAAATATCAACAAAAAAACAATTCCCTTATTTTCCAATAAGAACCATTTTGTACAAAAACCGAGACTATACCTGATGGACCGCACCAAGCACACTCATAATCTCTACATCCAATAGGCCCAGTGGGTGGAAAATGGCCCCCGGCCCTAGGGATTTTCTCCGCAGGGTCCCGCCCCTGACAGAGAAATTGCCACCCCTAAGGGCTTGTTTAGATACATTGTGATCCGACTCAATCCCTACAGATTAACTCGGAATTTAAACTAAAATCTCTTTCAATTCGAATGGATTGGTTCTAATCCCTCCCTATCCAAACAATCGCTAAACGGGAGCGAGCGAGCGGGGTGGCGATTTGGTTAGGGTAGCGTTCGGCGTTGGCGTGTCCTTAGGCGTAATCCGAGCCGTTCGCCACTTTTTTTAGATAATGGAAGAGAATAATCTCTCCTGGCCTCTGCATCTAGGATGCACACAACCCATTTTACTAAGACAAAAGTAGTACAAAGACCAAAGCTGTTTAAAAAGTGGTTGAAAACAACCAAAAGTCTATTGGAAATTAAATTCCATCGTTGCAAATCCTGTGATTATACCGTCACCCATGAAAGCTTAAGATTTGCTTTGTCACAAACTCCAATCTGGCACTTCCAGGTAGCGTTGCCTCCTTTTGATCCTATTTCTGTAAAGTTACCCAAGCGCTTAGCCAATGCCCACTCAAAAAGATAGCCTGCAAGGGGTTAGTGATAGTCTTTGTTGTCAAAAACAACATCATTTTGCAGGTTAGTGATAGTCTTTTTTGTCAGAAACAACATCATTCCGATATAACCAAATAGACCAACATAAAGCACTAGCTCCCACTAGAAGTTGTGACTTTAACATGTTTGGAATACCGCTAACCAATTCCCAAGCATGTGCGCTATACTCACAGGAGGGGATAAATTAAACGCACATTGAGCCGCCCACCATGCAAGACACGCAAAGGGGCAATCAATAAAAAGATGCTTAATTGTTTCCTCTTTAATACAAAAACAACGCTTTTTACTTTCCCTCCAATTTCTTTTTACCATCCCTCTTTTGAGATACCAAAGGAATATTTTCACTTTTAATGGAATTTTAATAAACCAAAAAAACATCCTTAGTGGGTGTTTGATTAGTGCCAATTAGTGCCCCATAGAAAAATGATACCGTGAAAAATCCAGACTTATTCAGGATCCATCTGAAGACATCATTTTGAGTGCTCAAAGTTAAATTAGCAAATCTCAAAATCAACTCATTCCAAGCATGTAACTTAGGTTCAATAATAGGTCTCCGAAAAGAAATATATAAAGGATCCGATCTCAGAACATTTGCTACTGTATCATCATTTCTTCTCACCACATTATAAAGAATTGTGTATTGATTTTTCAGAGGAGTGTCTCCTAACCATATATCTTCCCAAAACCTGGTTTGCATTCCATTCTTAACCTGGAATGAATCAAATAAAAAAAAATTGGTTTTTAATTTTCATAAGTCCCGACCAAAACTGAGAAGTACTAGGTTTATTAACCACCCGCGAGAGACTCTTATCACTCAAATACTTCCTTGTTAGCAAAGATTGCCAATCCCCTTCTTCATTAAGCAACCTAAAAAGCTATTTCCCTAGTAAACTTTTGTTTTTTTGTGTCTAAGTTCTGAATGCCTAAACCGCCATGCTCTTTAGGTGTACACATTAAACTCCATTTAGCAAGTCTATATTTTTGTTTAAGGTTGTCACTTTGCCAGTAAAATCTAGATCGATAAAAATCAAGTCTTTTAAGAACCTTTCTAGGAACTTCAAAAAAGGACAGCATAAACATTGGTAAACTGCTAAGTGCTGAGTTAATAAGTACTAACCATCCACCAACAAACAGATTTTTTTCCTTTCCATCCGCTAAGTTTCTTTTCAACTCTATCTTCAACCCCTTTCCAATTACAATTCCTTAATTTTCTGAAGTGAATTGGGATACCTAAGTACCGGAAAGGAAAGGTACCCACTTCACAACCAAATAACCTAGTATATTGCGATTCGACTTCTTTGGCATTACCAAAACAAAAAATCTCACTATTGTGGAAATTAATCCTTAAACCTGATAATTGTTCAAAGACACATAGAATAAGTTTGAGATTTTTTTGCCTGTTCTAAATCATTATTCAAGAAGAGGATAGTGTTATCTGCATATTGTAAAATTGATAACCCATCATCAATTAAATGAGGAAGCACTCCCGATAACAAACCTACTTCTTTAGCTTTTGAAATAAAGATGGCCAGCATATCCGCAACTAGATTAAAAATAATTGGGGATATTGGATCACCTTGCCTAAGACCCTTTTGAGTTTGAAAAAAAGACCCAAGATCATCATTAACTTTTATGCCAACACTCCCTCCCTTAACAAAATTTTCGTCCCAGGAACACCATTTAGAAGAAAAACCTTTTATTCTCAAAGTTTGAAGTAAAAAAGGCCATTTAACTTTGTCATAAGCTTTCTCAAAATCAACCTTAAAAACTATTCCATCCAATTTTTTGTGATGCATCTCATGGATGGTTTTATGAAGAATGACAACTCCATCAGGAATAAATCTCCCCTGCATAAAAGCTGACTGGGATGATCTAATTACCTTTTGAGCAACACCAAAAATTCTATTAGTGGACACATTAGTAAATATTTTAAAGCTAACATTTAAAAGACAAATCGGCCTATACTGTTGAGTTTGCCTAGCATCTATTTTTTTTGGAATTAGTGTAATGATCCCAAAATTCAAGCTAAAAAGAGGTAGAAAGCAACTACGAAAATCATGAAACATGGCCATCATATCATTTTCAATGATCTCCCATAACACCTGATAAAACTCTACTAAAAAGCCATCCGGCCCAGGTGCTTTGTTATGTTCCAATTGAAAGATAGCCTCTTTCACCTCCTTCTTAGTGAACGGATTTGTAAGGAAATCGTTTTCAGTATTCAAAACTTAAGGTATATCATTCATGAAAGCATCAATCATTGATAAATGATTGACTTCAGATGGTCCAAATAGTTCTTTGTAATAATTGATGATATACTATTGTAATTGTACATCACCCTGAATTATCCTCCATCTTGCTCAAGCTGAAAAATTCTTTGTCTTCTGTGTTTACCATTCGCAATCAAATGATAAAAACGTGTATTTCGATCTCCTTCCAAAAGAAATTTCGCTTTGGACCTTTGATACCATTTAATTTCTTCCTCTCTTAAAAGATGTGCCAATCTTACATTAGCATATTTTTTAGATTAAGGTCTTCATCAGAAAGACGCAAAAACTCAACCCTTTTTATCTAATGAATCAATTATCAGATTGAGTTCTATTTTTTTTCCTTTTTATAAGCCCCACTTCAGTTCTTAGCCCAACAGCAAAGAAATTGTCTAAGCGATATAATCTTCCATATACGAGGCAACCACCTCCGCGACCACCGCAACCACCTCCGCGACTACACCGTGACTACTACCACGACTGTCGCTCTGCAGCGTCCTCCGGGGTCCTCGTCTCGCTCGACGTAGTCGACTCCAGAGGCCCTCTTCTCATCGTCGCTTTCAGGTTTGATGGGTTTGGAAGTGGGCTGTGGTTTTGTTGGTGCGGCCCATGTTAGCAGAGATTCAGCCCTTGGCAATTTTTTCAGCCCGATTGTTTGTCACAGTGCTGGGAGAAATGGGTATGGCGAAATACCAGATTTGTCCTCAGATTTGGGCGGATCCGAGAGACTGCGATCTGATATTTTCCAACACCTTTCCCCTTTGTTTTGTCATCTCTGGCCAACTGAATCTCTTGCTAGGGTTAGCTTTTGTGGCAGCGGGCGTCCTTTCGATCGGAGTTTAGAGGAATCAAGAGTTGAATCCTCACTTTTTTGGGTTGAGTGGCCACGAATTTGGGTAGGGGAAGGAGAGAAAGCTGGATTTGAAGCAGTTCCAAGTGATCAGCGATCGTTTTCGATGGTGGTGTCAACTGGTGCAGCTTCACCTATGGCGGGCTGTGGAAATCAGGGGGGAAGATTTGCGGGACATTTTGGCGGTGCTGGACGGGGGGAGCAGTTTCATCGACAAGAACAAGGTTGGCGTTTCATTCCTCCGTCGCAACAAGGGAAGAACTTGCCGATGCAGCAGATGGGTGGTTCAGGCCCGCAGAGGCAGATTCTGGGGAAGTTACCTCAATCTCAGCCTCAACAAAGAGATCAATTCTCAGGTACGACGGCAGTGCGTCCTCTGATGCATCCAAATTGTCCTCAAAGCCGCAACTCTTATGGGGGTTATCAGGAGCGCCAATCTCAGATGCATCAGAGACTGATGAGGTTTGTTCAGGCTAGAAGTCATTCTCAATGTCAGCATCAGGTTTTTCCGCAGAATTTTCCTCAAGATACTTCGCAGGGTCTCACTATGCAGCATCGGTCGATCCCAGAGTTGGATCATTCTGTCGATCAACATGGGGGAGCTCAAGGACTGTTGGTTGACCAACCTCAGCAGCAGTATACTCAGTATCTGATTGGTATGAGAACGGAGGTAGTTTCAACGCTGGATTCCATTGTCTCTCATCATTCGTCTGCTGTTCCTGAAACAGAAGTAAGTATTGTTGTTACAACCAATGAATTCTCTAAGTTTACTTGTTACAGATGCTGTGAAAAATGTCACATTCTCAAAGATTGCCCAAATCAAGTTTTATGCAATGTTTGTGGTAAATAATCTCATATTTCTTCTAGATGTGCTTGGCTCAAACAGCCCAAACCAGCAGCTAAGTTTGTGGGCTATGCTGTTGCGGGTTTAGGATGTTTTGTAGTAGAGCATGCTAGAGATTTGGTTCTAGAAGACAAAAATAACTCTATGGCTTTGGTAATAGTGGTTTCTGGCAATCTAAATGCCTCTCAATTGGCTCATGATTTTGAATTAACCTTACCTTGGAAATGGGATTTGGTTGCTAGGGATAATGGTCCGGGGAAGTTTTTGATGAAATTTCCTTCTGTTGCAAGAATAGGAGAAGTTTCTCCTTTTTCTTCAGTTACTCTGAGAGGTTCAGGTGCTCAGATTAGTGTGTCCCGATGGACTCCTGAAACCATGGCTGGAGGTCATTTGCATCTAGTGTGGATCAGAGCCAATGGTGTTCCGGATACAATGAAAAATTATCACGCATTATGTGAGATTGGTTCTTCTGTGGGGATAGTTCAGGAAGTTGATATGGATATGCTTGTATCTCATGACCTGGTCAGAATCAAGGTGGGGGTTAAGGATCCCTGTAAGATCCCTTTCAAAACAGAAGTAATCACTCCTAAGATGTTGTTGTATGATGTTTACTTCAAGGTCGAATCAGTGGTTCAGATAGGCTGGAGCAGAGAGATGTCTAATAAGAATGTTGAATCAGGTGTTGAAGACAAAGCTCTTGGGGCTGAAAGTGAGAAGTTGGCAGTAAGAGATGCTAAAAGACAGAAGAGTTTGAGTGATGAACTGTTACTCACCAAGAATTCAGGAAAAGAGTTAAGAGTGGAGAAGAACCTTGCCTTTGTACAAGGAGACTCAACTGAGGTAGTAGGCACTTCTGCTAAAAAAGTGCCTATTCAACATAATTTGAAGATACACTTGGAGCAGAAGCTGATACCTCAGAAAGAAGTTGTTCCTGTGCAAACAGAAAAGGAAGGGACCAAGATGATTGATCATGAGGATAATACAATGCTGGGGAGCTAAGAGAAAGTTCAGTTTTTTGAAAGTGAAGGCAGAAAGGAAATTGGAACTCAAGACTCAGATTCTGATTATTTTGCTAAGTAGGTTGGTGTGGTGGTGGTAGATAGTCAAGAGTTTGACAGCATTGAGGAAGAGCCTGACCAGAATCAGGGTAGTCTGGGTTTTGTCAATCCTAGAAGGAGTAACAGACTAAAGATAGTGAAGAGGTGAATGTTATTGACAAGGCTAATGAAAGAGCCAAAGCAAAAGATTTAGAAAAAGGGAAAAGTGCAACTTTTTTTCCTTCTGTTATTAATTCTTCGAATGTTTCTTTGCTTCAAATTGCTTCTTCTTTAGGCATTAGTTTAGGGTGTTCTCTGGAGATGATAGATTGTAACTTGGATTTATTAAAATCTCAAGAACAAGCTAGAGTTAATATTTTGTTAGAGAGTAGGAAAAATAAAGGAAAACAACAACAATATGAGGTTGATGCAAATCAGGGGGATCCTGATTCTGTAGTACCTCAAGACATTTTGGCTGGTGATGTGGAAAGGGAGAATGAAACTTTTGAACCCAAATTGAACTTGCTCTGTGATAATTTATTATTGGAAAGTAGAAAAAATGAAAGACAAATGCATGATGAAACTGATGCAAATCAGGTAGATCCTGACTTTGTAGTGTTTCAAGAAGCTTTGTCTGATGAGGATCTTGAGGAGATTGAAGAAGCTGAGCTCAATCACCCTTTGCTTCATTTAGCCTCAGTAATGAGGAAAAAGAAGAAAGGTGGGTCTCTGGAGCTTTATTCTGTTCATCCCTCTTCAAAAAAAGAAAGAGGTTTATATAAAACAAAGTTTCATAAATGAAAGGCTTAATTTGGAATTGCAGAGGTTCGGGTAGTGTTGAAAAAAAGAGGTTTCTTAGATAAACAATCTTTGAGAAGAAATTAGATTTTATTGGACTTCAAGAGACAATGAAAAAGGATTTTCACCAATTTGTGCTGAACTCTATTGGTGGTGGTTTAAACTTTTCCTGGATTTGGACTCCTTCTAGAGGCAGGTCTGGAGGGATCTTGGTTGGAATTTCTTTAGATTCTTTTTTTGTTGTTTGCCATGAATGCGATAAATATTTCGTAAAGGTGGCAGTTCAAAATAAATGTGACAAGTTCATGCGGGAATTGATTATTGTGTATGGTGATGCTCAAAATGAAGGTAAAGAGGCCTTTTTGGTACAGCTAGCTTAGGTGCTACATGTGACCTCTCTTCCTCTTTTTGTGGCAGGTGATTTTAATATCATAAGGAAATCTTGTGAGAGAAACAAATCTGGGGGTTGTAGTAAGTGGAGTTCTTTGTTTAAATCCATTATTGAAAGTGTAGGTTTGTTAGAGGTAATGCTTTCTGGCCGAAAGTTTACTTGGTGTAATAATCACGAAGATCCCACTTTTGAATTGCTAGATAGAGTCTTAGTGAGTAATACTTTGGGAGCAACAGTACCCGCTTGTTAGCACCAAAACTCTATCTAGAGTTCTTTCTGATCATACTCCTTTGCTTATGGACACTGGGGACGTTATTCCAAATAGTAGTTTTTTTTAGATTTGAATTGTGTTGGTTTTTGAGAGAAGATTTGTTTCAACTGGTTCAAAGAGTGTGGAATCAGCCTGATGAGGGGCTTTCTGCTGTGGATGTTTGGCAGAATAAATTAAGAAATTTGAGAAGTTAAAAGGTTGGAATAGTAATGTGAAAGGTTTTTATAGAAAACATAAAAAAGAGTTGATGTCTCAGATTGACATTCTGGATAAAGAATGTGAAATCAATTGTTTAATTGCTGAAAAAAAGAAATTGTAAGGTCCTTTTAGAAACACAGTTAAGCAGCATCATGAAAGAGGAAAAGATCAAGTGGTTTCAAAGGTCTAAGGAAAAAGATTTGTTAGAAGGAGATAGCAATACTAGATATTTTCATGCCAAAGCTAATGGACGGAGAAGAAAGAATTTTATCTATGCTTTACACCAGGATGAAGGTGTTATTGAAGGAGATGAGAAGCTGTTGAAGTATATTACTGATTTTTATAAAAATCTCTTTGGACAATCTGAATCCATTCAATGTAATATTGAATTGGAAGACATCCCTCAATTGGATGAACAGGACAGAGATGCCCTGATTCAGGACTTTACTTTGACAGAATTACATTCAGCTATCTTTTCTATGGACTTAAATAAATCTCCTGGTCCTGATGGATTCCTAGTGGAATTCTTTCAGAAATTTTGGATTTTGATTAAAGATGATTTGAAAGATATTTTGGATGGATTCTTTTCTGGGAATGAGAATATTGCTAGATTGAAGTTTGGTGTCATTTCCTTGTTGCCAAAAGGAAAAGATGCAGATAGAATTCAGAAATTTCGTCCTATTTGCTTATTAAATGTTAGCTATAAGATTTTAACTAAAGTTTTAGTTAATAGATTGGTCAAAGTGATTGATAAGATAATACTTTTGTCTCAATCTGCTTTTCTTAAAGGGAAGTTTATTTTAGATGGAGTGTTAGTTTTGCATGAAACTTTGCATGATTTGCATAAGAGGAAGCAATCGGGTATCTTGTTCAAAGTTGATTTTGAAAAGGCCTTTGACAAAGTGAATTGGAACTCTCTCTTTAGATCTCTTGTGCTGAAAGGGTTTCCAAATAAATGGATTGATTGGATCATGCATGTGGTTAGTGGGGGTAAAGTGTGTGTTAAAGTGAATGGTATTCTTGGGCCTTATTTTAGAACCTTTAAAGGTCTTAGGCAGGGCGACCCTTTGTTGCCACTATTGTTTGATCTTGTGGTTGATATCCTTTCTCATCTAATCAGACAAGCTCAAGAGTTAGAGTTGATTAAAAAACTAAACACTCATTTGACTATTGATGGGACCGCTATCTTACAATATGCTGATGACACTATTTTCTTAATTCAAGATGATGTAGAGAGTGCCAAAAAAATTGAAGTTTATCCTTTGCCTTTTTGAACATCTATCAGGTTTGAGTATTAATTTTCATAAAAGTGAAGTTTTTTTTGCATTGGACTAGCCAGCATTAATCATGATATATATGAGGAAATCTTTACTTGCAAAGGGGGGAATTTACCTCTTAAGTATTTAGGGATTCCCGTGGATAGGAAAAAGCTGCGAAATGTGTATTGGAATCAGGTTGAGGACAAATTTGAACATAAATTGAGTGGATGGCAAAGGAAACTATTAACTCTGGGAGGGAGATTGGTGCTTATCAATTCTTGTTTAAGCAGTCTTCCCTTGTATATGTTGTCCTTTTACAAATTACCTGAAGGGGTTAGGAAGAAGATTGATTGTTGTAGATCTAGATTCCTTTGGAATTCTATTGGGGGCAAAAAGAAATACCATTTGGTTAGTTGGCCTGTGGTATGTTTGCCTAAGTCTCAAGGAGATTTGGGTGTCCTTGATTTGAAAGTTATGAATATAGCTCTTTTGGGTAAATGGTTGTGGAGGTTAGAAAATAACAATGGTCATTGGCAAGATATCATTAGAAAGAAATACTTGAACAAGAAAACTTTGTCGCAGGTCAAAGCCAAAGTTGGTGATTCCCAATTTTTGAAAGGTTTAATGGAGGAAAAATATGCCTTCTTTTCTTGTTGCAAAAGAAATTTGGGAGACGGTTCTAGAACTAGGTTTTGGGAAGATGTGTGGATGGGTGATATTTCTTTTGCAATCAAATTTGCTAGGTTGTAGGATCTTGTGATTCTCAAACATGTCACAGTAGATGCAGTCTTTGAGCAGGGTTTGAACTCTATTAAGTTTAGAAGGACACTTTTGGGGAAGAGTTTATCTCAGTGGCAGCATCTCTCTTAAGATTGTAGTAGTGTGTAGCTGGGTGTTGAGTGTGATAAGCTAGTATGGTTGTTGACTCCATCTGGCCTTTTTTTCTATTAAATCCTTTTATAAGTCATTGAGAAATCAATCTTTTGTTTTTCCTTATCATTTCATTTGGAGGGTGAGATTACCTTTGAAAGTTAAGATTTTTTTTATGGTTAGTTCTTAAACAAATGATTTTAACTAAAGACAATCTCTTGCATAGGGGTTGGTTAGGAGATAAATCTTGTGTCTTTTGTGGTTTGGATGAAAGTATCAATCATCTCTTTTTGCATTGTCCTTTGTCTAAATTTCTTTGGAATGTTGTTGGATGTGCATTTGGCCTTCCCTGTCCTCCAAATGATATCCATCAACTGATGACCGGTTGGTTGGATAGTTTTGGTAAGAGGTCAAGGAGGTTAATCCTAGTCGGAACCGCTGCTTTTGTTTGGAGTATTTGGAAAGTTCGAAATGCAGCTTGTTTTTAGAATAAATGGCCTTTGGAACCAGTGTCTGTTATGCTTGACATATGTCGGTGGATTGGTCTTTGGACCAAAATGTAGAAGGAGACAGATCAGGAGTTGCTGGTCAGGGGCGCTAAACTGCTAGAACAAGTGGCGCTGGAGGTGTTTGGAGCTAGAAGAAGATGGACACCTTGGATCAAGAAAATTGAGAGTTGGAACTAAGCATAGTGGTAGATCGGACTGCTTGTCTGTCGGTTGACCTGCTTTTGGTTGTAATCACAGTTTCAGAACCTTTTTGCTGCTTTAGTTTCAACATACTGTTCGCTTCCTCGCTGTTGGTCTTTATTTTGTAACTGAACTCTTGTATTGCAGGTTTCTGTTAATAGAAGTTGGGCGTCACCCTTTTTTAAAAAAAAAAAAATCTAATCTACCATTGCCAAATTTGTAAAGAAGAATGACCTCTATTTTCCTTATTCCACACATCAGCCACCATTTTCTTAAACCCTTCCCTACACAGCCAACCTAGTTCAAATTTAAATAGAGGTTGATTCCCTTTATAAGAAGCTGATCTTGTATTTAAAAGTAACGGCGTATGATCTGATAAGGACTTTTCAAGAGCAGTGACTGTGACCAACGAAAATTTATGCTCCCAGTCTGTACTCATTAAAACTCTATCCAGCTTTTCAAAAGTTGGATTAGCTAACGAATTGGCCCAAGTATATTGTCTACCAGATAGATCAATTTCCCTTAAGTCCAAATTATTAATCACCACATTAAACAGAAAAGGCCATCTATATTCGAAGTTATCCTTATTTTTTTTTATCCTGAATGCCTGATGATATTAAAATCACCCCTAATTAAAATGGGATGAGATTCTTTCCTACAGGCATGAACAAGTTCACTGAGGAACTTTTCCTTAAATTGTGGTTGAGCTGCACCGTAAACAGCTACAAGAACCCATTGGAAGTTATCAACTCGATTCTTTAAATGAAACTTTACATAAAAATCACCAACATCAATAGAACCAATATCATAGACCCAAGGATCCACCCCTAAAAGGATTCCCCCCGACCGTCCGTGTGATGGAGAACAATGCCACAAAAAATTCTGTCCACCACAAAGATGATTAAGACTAGACCCTAAAAAGTCAATTTTACCAGTTTCAAAAATGGCCACAAAATCTAAATGCTGCTCCTTAACCACTTCACTAATGTAACGATGTTTAGCCAAGTCTCACAGACGTCTACTATTCCAAAAAAGACCTTTCATTTTAACTTTAATTTGATTGGCCTGAACTGATGACTCTTTCCTTTCTTCTTCCCAGATTTGGAAAACCACTTTTTAGATGTTACCAAAGAAAAATTAGAGTGGTCGTCCTCTAACAAATCATCATCTAAATCGCTACATAACTGATTAAGAACTGAGAAATCGTTGTAATCGATTCTCGACCTCCAACGCTTCAACATCTGTACATCCTAAATCTTTTGGTCGTCCGGATTCAAGATTCTTAATACTTTTAATAGTACTAGTAATCTCTGCATTATCATGACCTAAAGAAATTCCAATACTAGCAACTTTTTCTATAACTTGCTTATCGGTAAAAGACAAAAAGAAAAAGTTATTACCAGATGTTCTTGGATCAAGTTCGAGATTACGAACTTTTGCCCGCCGTGTGGCCTTTTGGACCGAGTCTTCATCCCCGGACAGCTGCTTCTTTATGCGCTCACTCTATCTAGGTTCCACCGACCCGTTCAGATGTATCCCTTTGCTGTGCATTGAATCAACTTTACCTAACACAGAATCTTCAGTCATCCCACCAATAGCCTCCGAGTCAGCTATCAGCGGGACCAAAACCTCCTCTGCACATGAGACCGCAATGATCCTCCCGACAGAGTCTGTTGCAGTAGCATGAAAATCAACCAGCGAGGTATTAGCTGCCGGCATCTTTTCGGTTGAGACATCAAAGCTGGACTCATCGTCCCTCGTCACAGCAGCCGGATCACTAGATAGCCCCATGCCAACCCCAACAGCTTTTGCAACATCCAATGGAATGTCCACTCTCTATTCAACTCCTTTTGTCCTGAAAGCACCTCCCAATACCATGATCGGTGAAGCAGGAACCAGCCCCAAGGTGTTGTCTTCATCACCCACTTGAACTTCTTTAGCCTTTGAACTAATGTCTGTCACCGAATTAGCACACAACAGTGCTCCTACTCTATTAATGCAACCTTCTGATCATAGTGCAAACCGGGTACATCGGCCACCGAATGCTACTCCTGCACATTCAAACCGAAACCATTTGCTGTCATTTTATTGAGCGCCCTAGGAGTAACCCAAATAGAATCCGAAGCCGACAGCCCCAAGGTAGTCCCCTTAGAAACAGAGACCGACTGTCCCGCGCAGCTCTCAGAAGCATTTGATTTAACATCGTAATTATTTTTCAATCTCTTAGGATCTCGATCTGCCATCTCAACATATTTGCTTCTGTCCGATTTGTCCTTCCCCTCATGATCCTCACTTCGATGAATACCTTCGTTAACAGTATCCACCACAGCCTCTTCAACTTTGAAAAAAAATATCATAGACATATTCACCAACCACAATTTCAACACTAGGAGGTATTGCATCTATGTCCAGAACTCCCACCAGCAGACGAACCAAATCGTTCTTACGAACTTTCTCCATGTCCACTCGCATAGTTGATCCAATGATCGACCCTATGGCACAAAGGCTCAGAAAGTCACGAACTTCAAACGGTACACCCATAACCTGAACCCATACCTTCTGAAGCTGATACTTAGGTTTGGGTTTCAAATTCCATTCCGCGAATTCTAACACGACCTTATGATCCTTCACATGCACGTCCCCAATCGCCATCATACGAAGCATATCAAACCTAGTTGGAAAGTGAACTAAGAACTCTTTTCCCCGAATCTCCACCTGCGGCTGCCAATTTATTGGAATTAGTCTTCGCAGTTCAACAATCAGAAGATCAACAGAGAGGGAATCACCAATGATCTTAACAAGTCCCGTCTTATTATTATCTTTCCTCAGCTTCTTCGATCCTGATGTTGGGATGTGATAAAACCCCAATCCATCAGCACCAAACCCACACAGATTAGCAATAGGTCTTGGCATCAGCAACAACAGACATTTATTTGCCAAATGGTCATTTCTCTCACAAATATCACAAATTAAGACAGTTTTGCAGTTGGCAATTACATGCCCCTTCCCTTTACAAAGGAAACAAATCAGGTTGGAAACATCACCTGAGGAACCATTGATGACATGGTTACTACCCCCACCGAACCTACCATGCTCCTTGCCTTTGAAGTCTCCTTCGAAACGCCCACGGCCAGAACTGGGCGCCCGAGACTGCCAGTGATTCGGTGTCGATCTACAACCAAGATCCGCTACTAGGGGGCTTCCTTGCTCGCCCAAACCACCACCAGACCCAGCAGATTGTCCGCCATCACCACCAAAGATTGATTGACTAACTCCTCCGCTGCCCAGAACAAAGCCACCTCCCTGCCTACCAACAACCTGATCTTGCCCTTCGCCTCCCTTGTCTGAGAATTGGCCACTGCCGAACCCAACGTGGGACACATGCTTACCAGGATCGTCTCTCTGCCTGCCAAATGCTCCACCAGGTCCTGCAAGCTGACTGCTAGAACCTCCATTCACCGAAAAATGTCAAGCTCTAATGGGAAATTGTCCAGCGCCACTCCTGGGAACTTGACCCATGTCAAAGCCAGGAGTTCTTCTTTGACCGCTTGCCCCTCGCCCGAACTCCATGAGGTTGCGCTACCGAACTACATCAGCGAACGGACGACGATCGCTGGTCAATGGCCCCAACCAGCTGACCAGCGGGCTCGATGATGTCCCCGGCCAGCCACCAGGATGACCTTTAGGGTTTGACGAAGCTACTGCCCAATTACAATGAAGCAATTTACGTAGCCAGGGAAGCCCTTTCTTGACAGCTTGAGCCGGTTTGATTGGAGCTAAAACTTCTTTCGGGCCCAGCCCAAGGACCCTAGCGCCAGAAGGAAACAGCAATGAGTCCGGAGGAAAAGCCGATCCAAAACTAGAAATTTGAAACGCCTTAAAAGCTGGCGCAACTGACTCGCCTGTTTCAAGACAGCCCGATCTGCTCCAAGGAATACGACAATCTTCCTCGCTCGCTGCATGGCAATCCTCTCTGGTTCGAAAAAAACGGCAAGCACCATCAATGGCATCCCCCACCGTCACCGAAGGCAAACCGGCGAGGAGGCGGCAATGGCCCTTGCTAGGGCCGACCAACACCACCTTGCTTACTTCGTCCTGGCGAAATCCCCACCTCGCGGAGTTCCTTTGGAGAGTACCCTGCAGCAATAACCTCTCCAAACAACAAATTCTTCGAAATCTTCATAGAAGACCCAAGACCGGAGCCCCCCCTACTTCCAACCTGCAAACTGAGAAAATTAGGTGAGATATAGGAATGGACTCCTTTACCGTTAAAAGATTTCGAAACGTTGCCGGAAAAAGCAGTCAGTTGATTTTCCGTCTTCGACTCAACAACCACTTTCGCTAAGATAATGTCTTCTTCATCGGAAGAATCACTCTCTTGCAATTGCTAGAATCTAGATCCAATCGCAGTGCTAACAACACGATAAACCTACGAAAACGGAACAAGGACCTCCCCATCGCTAGCATCGCCTCCGACACCCACTTCCGAAACCTCCATTACCGGTTTCAGCTCCCTTTCCATGGCCCCTGCCTTCTTGACGTGAGCACAGGCCGTAACTCCTGGCGCTACACGCAAAGCATCGCCACGCCCGCCCCCATGCAATCGGACAGACGGAAACAAAGCGGATGCCTGCCAGCTCTTCAATCGCGTGAACAGTGGCACGAAGGAGATGCCTTGGTTAATTACTTCCAGGTCTAATAGACGGATTATTACAAATCCACGGAAAATTAATTAGGCCAACTAACCGAAGCCTCACTTGGTTATTTAATATATAGGAAAACGAAGTGCTTCATTGACAATATGAGGACGAACTAGCCCTCTAACACGAAAATCACGCCACCTCGCACTACATAAGGCAGCCTATTCTTTCCTACTGACGATCACAAGCAAGTATCGAAACATCTCTAGATATTTGAGCAAGCAGATCAGAGGCCGAATTAACCAGTTAACCTCTTCGAGCAAATGGGAGGTATGGATTAATTCATTTTCCTTTCTTGTTCTCTTGATTTAATTTGTTTCGAGCATTTCTCCCTTCATTAACGGAGTACTGTTATGCTAATTAACAACACAACATCAAAGCATAGCCTAAGATTTGCTATAGCCTATTTTATTCTCATTTGATCTGACCTAGTACACGTACGGGTACTGCAGCCGTGCACGGTGTCTGCTATGGCGTGGTCGGAGACAACCTAGCTCCCCTCGCGGAGCAACGTGGTGCAGCTGTACAAGTCCCGCAACATCCACGCCATGCGCATCTACTACCCGGACCAGGAGGCCCTCGCCGCCCTCCGCGGCAGCGCCATCAGCCTCATCCTCGACGTGGGCGGCGTCGACGAAGTCCGCCGCCTCGGCAACGACCCCTCCTATGCCGCCGGCTGGGTCCGGAGCAACGTCCAGCCCTACTACCCGGACGTCATCATCCGGTACATCGCCGTCGGCAACGAGGTTCACCCGGGCGACATGGGGCTCATCCTCCCGGCCATGCAGAACGTCTACAACGCCCTCGTGTCGGCCGGCCTCGCGAGCAACATCAAGGTGTCCACGGCGGTCAGGTTCGACGTGATCACCAACTCCTTCCCGCCCTCCGACTGCGTGTTCAGGGACTCCCACGCAGACGCCCATCGTGCAGTTCCTGGACAACACCATGTCGCCGTTCCTGGCTAACGTGTACCCCTACATCGCCTACAGAGACAACCCACAAAACATCAATCTCAACTACGCCACCTTCCAGCCGGGCACGACGGTGAAAGACCCGAATAACGGGCTGACCTACACGAACCTCTTCGACGCGATGGTGGACGCCGTCTACGCGGCGCTGGAGAAGGCGGGCACGCCGAACGTCAGGGTCGTCGTGTCGGAGAGCGGATGGCCGTCGGCCGGTGGGTTTGCGGCAACCGTGGATAACGCGAGGACGTATAACCAGGGCCTGATTGACCACGTCCCGAACGGGACGCCGAAGCGGCCAGGGCCGATGGACGCGTACATATTTGACATGTTCAACGAGAACAAGAAGCCAGGGGATGACATCGAGAGGAACTTCGGGCTGTTCTACCCTAACAAGGAGCCCGTCTACCCGATTACCTTCCCGAATTAACAACTACCAAGACATCGAGCCGCAGATGAATGCTTCAACAATCCTGGATGAAGGTCACTGTACGTAGTCTGGCATATTATGTTGTGAGTTGGGAGCATATGCACGGTACTATGTATCTATATATATCAGTTCTTCACGTGAATAAACATGGCTGCGTTAAGGGCCAGTTTATGGTTTCGGTGCTACGATGTGGAATCTAGCTAGTTCGATCGATACATGAATATTTACTAAAGTTAAGTATATTTTTTAGTTGTAGCCCCAAAAGATATGCTTTCAAATAGTTGTTACGTCCAAAAGTAAAAATAAATAAGTGGTTATAACAAGCCACAATAGTATAAAAAAAATTAGAGGAAACGGCAAGAGTGCCGTTATTGCATTAAAGAAATGAGCCGAATTAAAGACCAACTACTTAGCCTGCCAAGCAGCACACTCCAATCCAATTTGCTGATATTAGACAAATTGAGGAGCGCAAAAATTTCTAGCATTTGTAGTGAATGCGTACGCTAGCTTGTGTATGATGTAAGTGGAGTGTGGGTTGTGCTCCGTAAAAAAAATGGTGATACACAACTGCAATCCAAAATTCGGAGAATAAATTGTTTATTTACATTTGTTTTCTAGAATACAAAGGTGGACGCCCACCCACGCACCGATGCCCGCACCTTGATATGCTCTGCTAGTATTAGCTTCCACCTTCAAGCTGACGTCTGTACATACAAACATCGGGTTTGCGACAAGATTTGAACACTTCGTTATATGGCATATCCCACACCTGAATCGCAGTTCTTCCTTTGGCTATTGTGGATGGCAGCTCGGTTCCGTTTCAAGTTTCAGTTTTCAAGAGAAGGTGATTGGGTAGACAGGCCTCTTGTCAGGGTAAAACAGCCCAAAGTTCCTCTCTATGTCGTCACCTCTCTTCTCGTTCTCGTTGAACATGGCAAAAATGTAGGTCTCTATGGGCACGGGCCTCTTCGGTGTCCCCATGCCCACATGGTCAATCAGGTTCTGGATGTACGTCGTAGCGTTCTTGACGGTCGCAGCATCAGTCCCCGCCGACGGCCAGCCGCTGTCTGAGACAAGCAACTTGACGGTTGAGCCACCCACCTTCTCCAGCGCCGAGTACAGCGCATCCACCATGGCATCGAAGAGGTTCTGGTAACTGCACGCACCATCTTGCACCACCGTTCCGGGCGAGGTGAAAAGGGCATAGTTGATGTCAATGTCTGCCTGATTGCGCATATAGGCGAAGTAAGGGAACACACTGGCCATGAGTGGAGCCCCAATGCTGGCCAAGAACTCCACAATGGGTGCAATGTACGGCTTCATTGCTGAGGAGAATGCGCCCTCAGAGGGAGGGTGCGATACGCCGAGCACATCCCGTCCGACTGACGTCGACACCTTGATATGGTCGAGTCCAGCCGACGATAGTGCGTTGTAGATGTTCTGCATCGCTGGGAGGATGTAGCGCATCTCACGCATGGGGACTTGGTTGCCCACCGTGATGTATCTGAATGAGACTGCAGGGTAGAAGGCCTGTACATTGTGACTGACCCAGGTAGCTGCGACCGATGGGTTGGATGCACAGGAAGCGATTAACTCTCTCCGAACATCGAGGCCCTGAACGTCAAGGCTGATCTTGATTCCTGTCCCTCTCAGGGCCTTGAGAACATCATGGTGAGGAAAGAAGATCCTCATCGCCTGGATGTTGTTCGAGGCGTAGAGCTGGACTACTTCATGCCGTGGTGGGAGATTGTCGCCCTTCACTCCGTAGCAGACGCCAATGGATCGCTCAGCTGCAGTTAGTTTGTTAACACTGCCCATCAATCCATTAAGTTCATCTTATCCTAGGCATAATTAAATTATCAAGAAGTTCCGGCCTGTGCTCTATCTATGTTTGTTAGACTGAAAATTGCATGGCACGGCTGCAGTTAAGTAAGGAACGCTTACCCAAAGGAGCTCCTCTCGCCCAGATTCCACGCTCATCGCAAGGCCAGAAATTAAGGCGGGCGCACTTCCACATCTCCACGAAATGGAGCTCTCGGAACAAACCCTGCAGCTCACTCCACTCGCATTCCAAATCGCTGAGGAATCTGGCGCGGAGCGTCTCCAGCTTCCAGCCGCCTTCTTGCCCCAGGGTGTGGAGCTTTCCACCCCTAATGTACAGCTTCTTCAGGCTCACTGACGTCGACGGATGAATGATGTCAAGGAGGCTTGTGACGGGCGCACGCCGGAGATCAAGCTTTGTGAGGCTGGAAGGAAGAGAAATGTACCACTTGGAATGTGCATCGGTAGATGTTTCCAGTGTCCCTCCTCCCCAAGTTATGGTCAAGGACTCAAGACGCAGACAATTCTCCAATTGCCGGAGCTTGTCTTCTGCGCACACCGGCGAGTGCCGCCCAGTAGTGATGCTTAGCTTCCGTAGCTTCGTCATTCTGGTGGCCAGGTCCTCGAGACGACATGGGCTGCTCTTCTTTCTGAAACTGCCAACAAGAAACCCCTTGAGGACCTGCAGCTGGGATAGGAGGCTGATCTCTTTTGGCATTTCTTCAAGCAAGAAGCATTCGGACACGTCGAGGTACTCCAGCTTCTGCAGCGAGCCGATGGACCCCGGCAACTTCTCCAAGTTGTGGCACGCCTTGAGGTCGAGCACGAGGAGGTCGGCGAGCCTGCCGACGGCCTCGGGGATGGACTTGATGAGAGAGATGCCCCTAAGGCTGAGGTACCTCAGGTTCTTGCACGCCGACGCGTTCTCGAGGATGCCGTCTCCGACCAACTCGATGTGGTGCTTTCTTGAGGTCTTCCACCGCCCGAGCTGCAGCACTCCGGTGACTGTCGACGCAGCAAGAAGCGCGCTGTGCGTCTCGACGTATTGCATGTTGAGATTGTAGACTGTCAGAAAGGCATCCTTACAGCGTGTGTTCTCGTAGCCCTGTCCTGCGCAGAGCAACATCCGGTGAGGGTCGACCTTCCTGCTGGCTTGATCGGCGTCGACAAGCTGTTTGTGCACGGCGCGGTGCACGCGGACGTAGTGCGTCCGGCGGCAGTGGCCTCGGCACAGTGCCGGCTGGACGAGGCCGCGCGAGATCAGCTCGTCGAAGTAGCCCTTCCCTGTGTCCGCCGATTTGACAATCCCCTCTCCGAGCCACAAGTGGATGAGAAGACGCTTCTTGATGACCTCGCCCGGCGGGAAGATGGCGAGGCAGAGGAGGCAGTGCCGCAGCTGGCTGTCGAGGGTGTCGATCACGAGCCTCAGCTGCGACACCGGCGGGCGTTGCGCGGCCTCGTCTTCTCGCTCTGCCAGTGAGGGCATCGACTTCACCTCAGCATGGTGGTTGGCGCCGGTCCCGATGGCAGCATGGAAGCGCCTGACTCCGGCCTTGAGCTGCTCGGCGAGGTTGTTAACCTCAATATACCATGGTGCCACGACGTCGTCAGCATCGTCGGTGCTCTGTTTAGGGAGTTGTTTGAGGTTGCTCTCGATGTCGCCCACCAGGACGTACATGTTCATCAGTACGCGCTCCACGTTTGAGAATACATCCTTCTCAATCTCCGATACAGTCGAGCTTTCGGGAGTGGACATGGCTTCTCTTGGTTCCTAGTCGGGGAAAGGCTATGGAGGAAGATGGTTTGGGAGGCAGCTGTGGCAAAGGACCAGAGTCTGTATTTGCTTGCGATGAAACGGCCCAGTCATTCACAGGAGAGGGCAGGAAGCGTTCGACATAAGTGTTTCAGTGGTTCACAGCCAATGTCGACATATGAAAGGAAAAAAAACACGTGTCAAACTTATTTTTGTTCATCTTATGTTATTCTATGCAACAATAAAAAACACTAGTGAAACAAAACGAATGACCATACGGAACAACAAAAAAGAACTACAACATTTGGCATGAGTTTCAACTAAATAAGCCGAAATATTGTAAATTTGGTCTCTCTTTCTTTTCTTTTTTTGAAAATAGCAGCTTAGCCGCTAACTTTCATTAAAGGAGTAAAGGGTGGCCGACGTTCATTCAAATGTATCGCTAATCGGAAACTCGTTTTAAAGGTTATGGACTTTTGAATCTTTGAATTAACTTTGAGGAGCGCTATAACGTATCTAATTCATCTTTTGGCAGGGGCGTGGCAGTTGGCTATTTGCTCCATCAGCCCACTGGCGAGATGCTTGCGCGCGGTGCATAGCATTTCTGGGAGGCAATGAATGCATTTCGAGGACACTTGTTTTAAGGGGGATAATTATCAAGATGTCACACATTTGTTCTGTCTTCCGCAAAATATCAAAAAAGTTCGATGCAATAGATTATTTGTAACATCTTATATTGACTCTTCGTTAATTTGCCTTTTTCGAATATTTTATTCATATTTCTGGTTTAATTGCCCTTGCCCACATGCGAAATGTCGTTTTTGCCCCTCCTCCAATGACCCCGTGTCCATCCTCTCCTCGTGGCCTCACAGCAAACAGCAGAAGCAAGCTTCGTCTCTTCCTCTCCTCTTCTCTGCTTTCACGGCAACCAACAAGAGCAGGTAGCAGCGCCCTAAACGCATTGGCTATATGGCGCCGCGACACCCTCCGCTCAAGTGCACGAGGCGCTGGGCAGTGGCCAGCGTGCCCGCAAGACGACACTGCGGTGGTCTGGGCCGGATACGATGGTGGCACGACGGCACCAGGTTCCTCGCGCAGGTCGAGGGGGATTTCCACTCCCTCGTCTCCGACGACGACTTCTCCTGCGCGGTGGAGACCAACTCCTCTGCCATCCGCTGATGGGGCCCGCGCGGTAGCGCCATGTAGGCTGCCTTCTCAAACTCCCACGTCTCCTCCCTCGCCGCCGGGGGTACCCGCGCCTGCAAGGTTCAAACCTCCAGCACCGTGCTCTGCTCCGGCTCCGGCGAGGGTGGCCTTGTGCCGCGTGACCTCTTCGTCCGCGAGCTGGCTGTCGGCAACTCACACATGTGGGCTCCTCTGGCCCAACCACACCGTCGTGTGCTAGAGCCTCGCAGGTCCCACCACACCCTCGTCGCTGGCGGCAACCTCACGTGCGGCCTCATCACCATCAATTTCAGCGTCATGTGCTGGTCATCCTCGTCCACGGACAACATGGCGGCGGAGGTGTCGTTGCCAATGATTCTCCCCGGCGTGTGTGTCCCCGACTTGAGCTCGTGCGAATGTGTTGTGCAACGGCGAGCGTGAAGGCAGAGGCGGCCGGCGCGGGCAGCAAGAGGAGCACCGCGAGGAGAAGGACGGACACGGGTGAGGAGGGGCAATAACGACATTTCGCATGTGGGCTAAGGCGATTAGGCCGGAAATATGAATAAAATATTTGAAAAGGACAAATTAACAAAAAAAAACCAATATAAGATGTGTCAAATAATCTATTGCATCGAACTTAATGGCAATTTATAGAAAGCAATAAAGGTGTAGCATTTTAACAATCATCCCTGTGTTTAAAGTATTCGGCGCATTGTTTCCTTTTCAAACGTCCTCTACCTGCCTTAAAAAAAGGTCCACGACCACTTCCCTATCTTGTCATGCATGTGGCAGCATCTCAATTGACACTTTCATAGTACAGAATTTCTTTGCCCCTGTTGCCAAGTAGCACCCTATTCATCTTTTAAAAAGTAGCAACCCTATTCAATCGGCAACCAGTTGATGCGTCCCACTATGCAGTATCCGACTATTTGAGAGCAAGTTGCAAGATTCGCTAGTACAGGGGTCAAGGAACCCCAACGTACGCGTTCTGCATCTGCTCCGAATTGTATTTCCATACTTTACGAACGTGCTTGTGTGGTTTCAACTTTCAACAGTTGCCAGATCACTTGCGCTAACCGCCAAGACTTCTCCGTCGCCGATGGCAGCTACGCCTATGGACGTTCGCTTCCTGGTGTCACCGCTCGTGTACATGGTGCCGGAGAAGGCCAATGCACACCAACCGCCAGATCAGGGCGAGTTGGCGAGGGGTGCAGCGCTGCAGCACAGGCTATTGCAGTGCCTGCTGCTCTGCATCGCGATTGCAGTGCCTGCTGCTCTGCATCCACCGCATGCTCGCCGAAGCTGAGGGTGGCGCGGTGACCGCTACTCGGTACATCATCACCCCTATCTTACCGTATAAATAAGCTACGAGGGAGACATCAAACATAAGTTAGCTACCGGCGGTACGTCGTTATGCCCTAGGGCCGTCACCACTATACATGTCTCCAACCCTCCAATGTACGGATCTTTATAACTTATGTGCTAACTAAAGGGATACGAATAGGCTACGATAGCAACAATTCAAAAATTCTACCACGCATACCAGGATGCTAAGCAAGTAGATGATCACATATCGTTACCACCAGACGCGCAGAGCAGCGGAAGAAGAGTTGGAGCAGCCTGGTCCAACGTAAAGCGCGTCGATGTAGTGGTCGTAGGCGATCGTCCAACGTTCTCGTAGTCGATCGTCTCCTCCAGCAACCTCCAATGTTCCTTGTGAAGATTGCGGATCGTCCTCAAGCGCAACAGCAATCGCAGTAGCGCATCTACGGTATCCACACGTCAGGGAAGGAACAACCGAACGCCGGTGTGCTAGCACCAAGTCGCACGGCTGGGCTCTCAGGAAGATGGCGGCTAGGGTTTCGGTAGAGCAACTTACGTCAACCCTCCTTTCTCCAATAGCCTCATGCATCTCCATCTATAGTGCCTGTGACGGATCCTATCCGAACACGCTTTACGAATCATATTCGTACTGGTTTGTTCCATCCGTTAAGTGTGTGACCCGTTAGGTTCACGCGTAGTTCGGTTGTGACTCGGAAACCCTTTCCAACCACGAGTCGTAGCGGTTCCTAGCAGAACATAACGATTCCCGAATACACACGAATTATATCGGACGAACATTAATGCAATATGATCTACGACTAGTCCTCATCACTTACGACCAGGTCCTATCTCTATATGACCAGTTCGTAACTCCTTACGACCAGGTTTCGACCACTCTGTGATTACGTTCGACCAGTCTACGACCAGCTTGTATCTCCATACGACCAGTCAGTAACTGAACGAACTAAGCGACCTACTCGTGTATTCTCCCTTTGCCTCACGATATCTGGTTGAACTCCAAGTGAGATTTATGTTATCCATGGACTGTTCAATTCTTTCTCGATCGAGTATCGGATAGCCTTATGTGGTCGAACATTTCGACCACGAGTGGCATGGCCATGCACTTTCCTTATCCGATCACCTCGAGGGGCCCTGAGATATCTCTCCTGTTATGTTAGGAGGGGCAAATCCCATATCCAACCAGTCACATCACTCCGCATGTTTCATAGCATACCCGAAAGCTACCTTTATAACTACCCAGTTACGAGTAGCATTTGGCAACCCCTAATAGTGCTATTACATATGTAGGGAACCATGCTGATCTCAGGTCTAAGGATTTATACATCATCATTGCTTGAGACCAACTGACGACACATAGAATCATAACAATCTCAACAGTGTCTCAAGGTGGGTCAATCCAACCCCATGTTCTCTAACATGTGTTCACATTATTGATTTGATATCTCTATATCTATGACCGGTGAAACATGGTCATCAATCAATACCTATGCTGGTCGTAGAGTCATTGGTGTTCCGACCAGTGACATCCGACCAGAGATACATTTAGAATGACAATATATAAGTTAAAAGAGCTTCACCAACAAGTCACATACTTGTTAATCTTATAACAAATGATTCATTCAAGGAACAGAATAACATTTATTCATTAACTCATAAACATAGACGTGATATCATCATCTCTATGATTGCCTCTAGGGTATATCTCCAACAGTCTCCCAATTGCACTAGAGTCAATCATATAGGTATCTTATACCCATTGCTCTTGTGTGCACCTCATGCTTGGGCTGCGGGAGGGACTTTGTTATCGGATCAGAAATATTCAAATCCGTGTGCACTTTGCATATCTTCACATCACCTCTCTCAACGATCTCACGAATAATGTGATATCGCCGAAGTATGTGCTTGGATTTTTGATGCGATCTAGGCTCCTTAGCTTGTGCAATGGCTCCACTATTATCACAATAGAGATCCATTGGATTGGAAGCACTAGAAACAACACCCAGTTCACAAATGAACTTCCTTACCCACACGGCCTCTTTTGTAGCTTCCGAAGCAGCAATGTACTCAGTCTCTGTTGTAGAATCAGCAACCGTTCCCTACTTGGAACTCTTCCAGCTGACTACTCCTCCATTCAAACAAAACACAAACCCTGACTGCGACCTGAAATCATCTTTTTCGGTTTGGAAGCTAGCATCGGTGTAACCATTTACGACCAGCTCTTCCTCACCCCCATATACAAGGAATGCATCCTTAGTCCTTCTCAAGTACTTGAGGATGTTCTTGACTGCTATCTAGTGACCTTCACCTGGATCCGACTGATATCTGCTCGTAACACTTAGAGCATACGACACATCTGGTCGTGTACATAGCATGGCATACATGATAGATCCTATAGCCGAAGCATATGGGATCCCACTCATTCTGTCTCGCTCATCAGTGGTCGTAGGACACTGATTCTTGCTAAGACTAATGCCATGTGCCATGGGCAAGAAACCTTTCTTGGAATCTTGCATGTTGAACCGTTTCAACACCTTGTTTATGTACATATCTTGGCTTAATCCAATTAGCCTTTTAGATCTATATATATAGATCCTTATACCAAGAATATATACTGCATCTCCTAAATCTTTCATTGAGAAACTATTTCTTAATGAAGTTTTAACAGATTCAAGCATTGGAATATCATTTTCGACCAGTAGTATATCATCCACATACAAGATCAGAAACACAAGTTTGCTCCCACTAACCTTCTTGTAAACACAAGGTTCTTCTTCGTTCTTGATGAAGTCAAACCCTTTGACCACTTCATCAAAACGAATGTTCCAACTCCGATATGCTTGCTTCAATCCATAGATGGATTTATTAAGCTTGCATACCTTTCTAGCTTCCTTTGGATCGACAAAACCTATAGGCTGTGTCATGAACACATCCTCACTTAGGTTTCCATTCAGGAAAGCCGTTTTGACATCCATCTGCCATATCTCATAATCGAAATAAGCAGCAATAGGTAGAATGATCCGGATAGACTTAAGCATGGCGACAGGTGAGAAGGTTTTTATCATAATCAACACCTTGAATTTGCCTGAAACCCTTCGCAACCAGTCGTGCCGTATGAATGTGAACATTTCCATCCATATCTATCTTTTTCTTAAAAATCCACTTGCACTCAATGGCCTTAACATCATCAGATGCATCAACCAAGTTTCAAACTTGATTATCATACATGGACTTTATCTCGGATCTCATGGCCTCAAGCTATGATTCGGAGTCTGGGTCCACCATCGCTTCCGCATAAGTTTTAGGCTTATCATTATTCAATAATAATACGTCATGCCCATACCTTATAGACAATTGATGTGGCCTTTTAGATCTTCGTGGGGCTGATGCCTCATCTACAGGTTCAACGACATTTTGTTTATTCTGTAGAGGTTCAGTAGGAGTTAAAACATTTTCTGATGGTTCTTGAATTTCTTCGAGTTGCACTTTTCTCCCACTGACTCCTTTGGAAAGAAACTCTTTCTCCAAGAAGATACCATTACGGGCAACAAACACTTTGTTATCAACCTGATTATAAAAATAATATCCTTTAGTTTCCTTAGGATACCCCCACAAAGAAGCACTTGTCGGACTTGGGTGTGAGTTTATCAGACGTCAAACGTTTTACATAAACCTCACAACCCCATACCCTGAGAAAAGACAATCCAGGACTTTTCCCGGTCCATATCTCATATGGTGTCTTCTCAACAGTTTTTGATGGAACCCTATTTAAAGTGAAAGCCGCTGTTTCTAGAGCGTATCCCCAAAATTGCAATGGAAGATCAGATTGGCTCATCACTGACCGAACCATGTCCAACAATGTTTGGTTTCGTCGTTCCGACACCCCATTCCATTGAGGCGTCCCCGGCAGAGTGAGCTGTGGAACAATTCCACACTTCTTTAGATGATCACCAAACTCATGGCTCAAATACTCACCTCCACGATCAGATCGCAGACATTTGATTGTCTTGCCAAGTTGATTCTGTACTTCATTCTGAAATTCTTTGAACTTTTCAAAAGATTCCGACTTATGTCTCATCAAGTAGACATAGCCATATCTACTGAAATCATCAGTAAACGTTATGAAGTACTGAAAACCACCTCTGGTCGGAGTGCTCATTGGTCCGCATACATCTGTATGTACTATGACCAGTAGATCACTCGCCCTCTCACCTCTGGTCGTGAAGGGCGCTTTTGTCATCTTTCCAAGTAAACAAGATTCACATATTTCAAATGATTCGAAATCAAATGAGTTTAGAAGACCATCTTTATGGAGCTTCATCATGCGCTTCTCATTTATATGACCTAGACGACAATGCCAAATAAAAGTGGAATTCTCAACATTAGGTCGAAGTCTCTTACCATTAATGTTATAGATGGGCTCATCTTCAAGATTCAAAACATACAATCCATTCACCAATAGAGCATGGCCATAAAGCATCCCTTCAAAATAAATTGAACAACAATTGTTCTTTATTCTGAACTCATAACCTTCTGCTCCTAGACAAGAAGCAGAAATAATATTTTTGCTTAAAGCTGGAACATAATAACAGTTATTTAGTTCCATAACTAATCCTGAGGGTAAAGCTAATGGTAAAGTGCCAACAGCTAATGCAGCAACTCTTGCTCTATTGCCCACGCGAAGATCAACATCTCCTCTTGTCAAGCTTCTACTCCTTATCAATCTCTACATCGAATTGCAAATATGAGCAACCGATCCGGTATCAAATACCCAAGAACTGGTCGGAGAAGTGGCAAGATTAATTTGTATAACACTTATACCTAAACTGGAAGTCTTACTTCCTTTGTTCTTTTTCATTTCTGCTAAGTACTTCTTAGAGTTTCTCTTCCAATGCCCAGTCTCATGACAATGGTAATATTCTGTGTCAGGTTTAGGACCCAGTTTAAGCTTCTTAAGCTTAGCCTTGAGACTCTCGATCTTATCTTGAGTCTTTCCTTTGCCTTTTCCCTTTCCCGACTTACCCTTCTTCTTGAAGGTTGTAGCCTTTTGAACCATCATCACATGATTGGAACTTTTCTTGATGCTTTCCTCAGCACCTTTTAGCATGCCATGTAACTCAGTCATTGACTTCTCCATGCCATTCATATGAAAATTCAGTATGACAGCTCAAAGCTCGCAGCGATTGAAGAATCACATCAGTAGCCAACTCTTGACTAAGGGAAAAACCAAGCTTTTCCAAGCTCTCAATGAGACCAATCATATTGATCACATGAGGACTGATCGGGTTACCTTCTGGCAGCCTACAAGAAAATAATGTCTTAGAGGTATTAAACCTCTCTGCCCTTGCTTGAACCTGAAACATACCCTTCAGACCTACAATCATATTGTAAGCGTCTGTGGTCTCATATTGCTTCTGAAGCTCAGAGTTCATAGTCGCAAGCATCAGGCAGTGCACATCGACTGCGTCATTGCAGTGCTTCTCATAAGCATTCTTTTCAGCTCGAGTAGCATCAGCAAGTGGTTCCTCGGGATATGGATCCTCTATAATATATTCCTTCTTTTCTTGTTTGAGAACAATTGTCAAATTGCGAAACCAGTCAATAAAGTTGGTTCCCTTCAGTTTTTCTTTGTCAAGAACAGATCGCAAATTAAAGGTAGGTGCAGAAGAAGAAGTAGGTGCCATGATCTACAACAGAATATGCAAAAATTCAGCACTATGTTTATGTAAGATCTTCTATTAGACACTCATGTTGGTGGTTATGTTCGACCAACCTACGACCAGCTCGTATCACCATACGATTAGTTTTTGTCTGGTCGTATCTTTATACGGCCAGTCCAAACCTGGTCAGACTTACTCATCAATAGTTAATAAAAGATACTCCCACTATAAAACATGTTTCCCTCAAACAACATATAGTGAGTTCAAGATCCAAAAAATCATTAAGTCCTAGTGAGCTTTGGTATCTCTGCTAGAAACTTATTGTTTTTAAGGTAAGCAACCTTTTGCTAATCATATCACATATGACTCTTGTTTGATCGGTAACATCTCTATGCTCTTCCGACCAATACTATGCCCCAAGGCCCAAAACTGTTTTGATAGCTTTGTCAAATTAAACCAACACTATGCATGTGGGTGTCCGACACCTACCCTATCTTATCAAGATAGTCAATCGCACCCTACTTTGGTAGACCTGCCAATTAACGATCAAGAATAGTGATAGGTGCAACTGTTGGAAAGGCATCAAATTAACTTAATTTTTCTCGAGGGATACTATTCTACCATGTTAAAACATCCTATGAAAAAACATGATCAAATAGTAAAACAGGAATAAACACAAACATTCACAGATAATCATATTAAACTGTGAAATAGTATGGCCCTTAACAGTCGATCTCCATCAGCATGCTTCCTGTTCTCCGACCATCATGCTTGAAGTCTCCGACTGCAATCATCTACTAAGCAATTACTCCTAAGAGCTAGTAATGAATTACATAGGATAATTTGAAGCATCATATGTCGGTACGCAGACCGTTATACAATAATATGTAGCTCAATGGCTATCTCACAGCATGACACGCAGGCCATGAGAATCCATTCGTGCATCACATACACAATGGGCCATACTATTCACATCAATCCCTACAAAAATGAGTTATGAAAAGAATCCAATTCTATCGGGTGAGGTGAACACATATTACTATATAACGCGGCTACGACCACGGCGGTCCCTTGCTGGTCAAGGGTAGCGCTCTCGAAATTTTTTTCCGAGACATGAATCTTATTCACGTTACCGAGCCTTGAAAATCATTGGATTAATCATATTAACCCTATTCTGAACCAATCTAATCACTTCCTTGATATGACTATGCACTACGGCATACTCCGATGGCGAAATTCCGACCAGTAGGAGTATCATGCAAGGTAGTCAAAAACAAGTCGAGTAAATCATTTGGTGCTATTAACTTATGCCTCCTCGTATACCCATCTACTACTGCCGAAAACCCGATCGATCTCATCGACCAGTGCCTAGATCGTTCCATCCATATGAACCGATCTAGATTACCAGACCAAATTAGTAATAGATCCAATCTACTACTACTGCATATCAAGTATATGCGACTGATCCAGATAAAAAACTACGCAAGATGGCTCTGATATCACTGAAGGGATACGGGTAGGCTACGATAGCAACAATTCAAAAATTCTACCACGCATACCAGGATGCCAAGCAAGTAGATGATCACAGATCGTTACCACCAGACGCGCAGAGCAGCGGAAGAAGAGTTGGAGCATCCTGGTCCAACGTAGAGCACGTTGATGTAGTGGTCGTAGGCGATCGTCCAACATTCTCGTAGTCGATCGTCTCCTCCGGCAACCTCCAATGTTCCTTGTGAAGATTGCGGATCGTCCTCAAGCGCAACAGCAATCGCAGTAGCGCCTCTACGGTATCCACACGTCCAGGGAAGGAACAACCGAACGCCGGTGTGCTAGCACTAAGTCGCACGGCTGGGCTCTCAGGAAGATGGTGACTAGGGTTTCGGTAGAGCAACTTACGTCAACCCTCCTTTCTCCAATAGCCTCATGCATCTCCATATATAGTGCCCGTGACGGATCCTATCCGAACATGCTTTACGAATCGTATTCATACTGGTTTGTTCCATCCCGTTAAGTGTGTGACCCGTTAGGTTCATGCGTAGTTCAGTTGTGACTCGGAAACCCTTTCCGACCACGAGTCGTAGCGGTTCCTAGCAGAACATAACGATTCCCGAATACACACGAATTATATCGGACGAACCTTAATGCAATATGATCTATGACCAGGTCCTCATCACTTACGACCAGGTCCTATCTCTATACGACCAGTTCGTATTTGATCTCGACCAGTTCGTAACTCCTTACGACCAGGTTTCGACCACTCTGTGATTACGTTCGACCAGTCTACGACCAGCTCGTATCTCCATACAACCAGTCAGCAACTGAACGAACTAAGTGACCTACTCGTGTATTCTCTCTTTGCCTCACAATATCTGGTTGAACTCCAGGTGAGATTTATGTCATCCATGGACTGTTCAATTCTTTCTCGATCGAGTATCGGATAACCTTATGTGGTCGAACATTTCGACCACGAGTGGCATGGCCATGCACTTTCCTTATCTGATCACCTCGAGGGGCCCTGAGATATCTCTCCTGTTATGTTAGGAGGGGCAAATCCCATATCCGACCAGTCACATCCCTCTGCATGTTTTATAGCATACCCGAAAGCTACCTTTATAACTACCCAGTTACGAGTAGCGTTTGGCAACCCCTAAGAGTGCTATTACACATGTAGAGAACCTTGCTGATCTCAGGTCTAAGGATTTATACATCATCATTGCTTGAGACCAACTCACGATACATAGAATCATAACAATTTCAACAGTGTCTCAAGGTGGGTCAATCCAATCCCATGTTCTCTAACATGTGTTCACATTATTGATTTGATATCTCTATATCCATGACCGGTGAAACATAGTCATCAATCAATACCTGTGCTGGTCGTAGAGTCATTAGTGTTCCGACCAGTGACATCCGACCAGGGATACATTTAGAATGACATCATATAAGTTAAAAGAGCTTCACCAACAAGTCACATACTTGTTAATCTTATAACAAATGATTCATTCAAGGAACAGAATAACATTTATTCATTAACTCATAAACATAGAAGTCATATCATCATCTCTATGATTGCCTCTAGGGCATATCTCCAACACTAACTACAAACATGCTCGTAAACCAATATGCAAAGATCCACTAGATCTATCTAATCACCACGATTATAACGACTAGCTAAAACGATCTACTAACAAAAATAGACTAGAAGTAAAACACTGCATAATCAAACAATCATAAAATAGAAGTAATAGAAGCAACTAAGATAGATTGAAATAACTAGAACATGAAAGATTACAATAGCTACTTGATATTACATCGCTACCTCTTACAGAAGTTGAAGCAGAGTTCTGGAACCTACGGCAGGGCTTCGTCGCGTGCGTATGACATGCGGGCCCTGTCTGAATCCTTTAGTTTTCCTGTTCAGAGTCTGTGTCGCTTTCCAAAAATTAGAGAGTCTAGTGTATTGACGCCCAAGTTGGCAAAACCGGACAACATGCTTCTAGAGAGTTCTTCGAAGGGAGGTCAGTGCCCTAGTGGGCCCATGCGTCGGCCGACTCTGGGTTTGCGCCAGTTGGCTCAAAGCTGAACTAGGCCCAATGGCTTCGATGCATGGCCCATAATGGCTCATTTTTACCCTTTGCGTATTTTCCACTGACTTTTGATGATTTCTGCAAAGAATATTCTAAAAATATGATCTCCAATTCTGAGTTAGGGTTAGCGATAATAATCCGTAATTTCGGTAATTTCTTACCAATTTATCGGGAATTTAATATATGCAGACCCACATAAAATGAGTGCCAACAGAGGAGAAATCGAGCGCCGTCCCCATCCTTTTTTGATAGGGCTCGTGCGAGGGCATTAGCTAGCGAGAGAGAGGCAAGCCCTGTCCCCATCCTTTTTTATAGGGATCGCATGAGGGCATTAGCTAGCGAGATTTTTTTTATACACCGAGTTCTCGCGTGGGGCGTCGAGGTGTGTAACAGGGCGCAAGGCCATGCATGGTGGCTTTCAGTTCGATGTGGCCCCCCATGATGTTTTTTCATTAATGTGGGCCACGGGCCAAAACGTGTACATGGGAGGGGGTTACATGCCTCGGCACATTCCTGAGGCCTTTTTCTGGGCATAGCCGGTTTTTACATGGACAGCCGTACGCATCCCAAGACATTACGCAAAAAGAAGTTCGTCCCAAAGCGAAGCCCCATGTGCTTTCATGCGGTAGAACTTGCAGAGGCTCTTGTCGTTCCAGGTGTGCTTCATTGGGTCTTCGTCTATCTTGCAATGTAGTACGCGCCCACCCTAGTCATTCGGGTTATTATGTATGGACCTTCCTATTTGGATTCCAACTTGCCAACCGAGGTGGCATTGGCTGTGCATTTGAGCACCATGTGCTAGCGGTCGCAGCTTGACCTTCTTGTTGTACGAGGCAGCGACTCCCTTCTCGTATCACGTCATTGTTTCTATGGCTTGCAGTCTGTCTTCCTCAAGGAGATCTAGGGATATCTCATGGTCTCCCGACATCTCCTTGGCCTGGGCTCGTAGTAAACGTGTTGCGAGCTCGTCTGGGTCATGGTTTCATCTCCAAAGAGGAGCTTGAAGGGTGAAAACCCTGTCGGTCTTGTGGGAAAGTTCGGATTGTCTAGAGTGTCTTGACAAGTTCTTCAGGCTAAAGGCCTTTTGGCATCCTTACCAAGCGCTTCGTGAGCCCTGTCAGCAGGTTTTCGTTTGCCCTTTTGATGGCTTGTTCAACTCGTTTGGGAGGTTGCTTCTTGCTCGGGGAGGGGGAGGGGGGTTGATGATGTCAATTCCCCATTGTGCGAAGGGCCATACCGAGGGTAGTGGTTGTAGTAGCGTTGGTGGGGTTTTGATGTTGTGTCCCATCGACTGACATCCTTGGCATTGTTGCACAAGGTCCTGGGCGTCGCATAGGGTTGTGGGCAAATAGAGGCCTTGTTGGAAGGCTTTCGCAACGAGGCTTCACAGTGATTAGTGAGCTCCGCAAAGTCCTAGGTGGATCTCGCGGAGGTCTTGGCCCTATTGCCTTGATATGCATCGGAGGAGCGGGGTGCACACCCCTCATTTGTAAAGGAGCCCATCGATGATGACCTAATTTCTTGCGTGTTGCTTGAGGAGTTTTGGTTCGGTTGGGTCTTCGGGCTCTTCACTGCTGGTGAGGTAGTTGAAGATGGGCTCGCGCCAAGTGACGTCTCCTACGGCGAGGACTTCGAGCCCATCCCCTTGTGTTTGAACTGGCATGGAGGGTGTTTTGAGTACCTCGTAGAAGACGTTTGCTGGAGGTGATTGCACTGAGCTAGCCATTTTGCAAGCTCGTCGGCTACTTCTTTCTTGCTACGTGGTATCTCCAGGTCTCCTCGTTCCCTCCCCGGCTCCCCCACGCCGTCGCGCTCCTCCTGTGCTGCTCCGCTCCTCCCCGCACCGCCACGCTCCTCCCCCGTCGCTCTGCTCCTCCCCTGAGCGGCCACGTTGCTCCTGTTTGCCACCCTCCCTAACAGCTCCAATCCTCCTCCGCGCAGTCACGTCTCTCCTGTCCACCACCCTCCCCCGCGGCGTGGAGCCGCATCCGGGAAGGAAGGAATGGGGAAGCCCAAAGATACCTCGTCCTCGTCATCGCCCAAGGGCACGCTCCGTGGGACACGGACCACCGTCGCCTGCCCCTCGTCGGCCGCCGTGGGGCTAACCCTCTGCCGTGCCCTTGGGGGGCCGGACTTCGCCCTGTTCATGTCCATGGGGCACAGTGGAAGCATGTCCGGCCCCCAGGGGCACAGAAAAGCCATATGTATATGTATGTTGCATCCTTGCTTATCCGTGGTGTCATTTTTGCAATTGATTTGTAGATGATGCTACTTTTGCTAATGTGCATGCCAATAGGGCCAAATGCGCCAAAAACTTGTGCAGTTGTGCTTGTGTGGGAGCGCCTAGCCGCACAATTCACAAATTCCAGGAGATGTCTCCATGGAGGGTTGTGCCTTGCGAGTTGCGGTGGGTCGTGGCAGCAGCCGTAGGCCGTATTACGACGTCTGAAAGACAGTCGAGAATTCGAAGGAGACGGGCCGCGAGGAGCGCGAAGAGGCAACCGGATGAGAAATAGAGAAGGCGTGTCCCCCACTGGGATTGTGCCAAACGGACAGGTTAAATTCCTCGACGACCCAACGAACTGGAGCAAGAGAGATATTTCCTGGCCTTGTTTTTC
The DNA here is from genome assembly GCA_036346405.1 of Phyllostachys edulis. Taxonomy (NCBI): domain Eukaryota; kingdom Viridiplantae; phylum Streptophyta; class Magnoliopsida; order Poales; family Poaceae; genus Phyllostachys; species Phyllostachys edulis. The sequence continues at coordinate 4,384,339 of CM070546.1, read as the reverse complement.
CCCATGTGTTTACATGCTTTTAGCCCAAAATAAGGTCATTAGTACTATTTTACACAAGAACTTTATCTTTAAAATAGGAAAGAAAAAAAATTACACACGAACTTAGCCCATGTTGCCCATATGCCATCGACATGAAGCAAGCACTTTTGAGGGCATAATCCCATGTTCCACACCTGTGAACACGGCATATTTTGAGGGCATAATCCCATGTTCCATGTTCACTCTTACTAATTCCCCGTACCTTCAGTAGATATAAGTTCCTCGTTCTAATTTCATCAAGAGCCAGCCCTTTTTTTACAGCTCATCAAGAGCCAGCATAGCTAGGAAGTTGAGATTTGTCTAAACTCCTCAGCATGTGTTCCGTTATGACTGATGATAACTCTGTGAGTACTGGCTTGGTGTATAAATCTTGTATACTGTCAGTTTTGAACTAACTAGTCATTATTCTTTTCTTTTGAGAGGTCCAGGTCGTTCTTTGAAAAGTTAAAGGCAAACAGCAGTGTAGCACTTGTCTCGTGCTTGTGTGGGGAGCGCCTAGCCGCCTATCACAATTCCACAGGGAGGGTTCCGACTTGGTGAGCGATGGCCGCCGCCGCATTTCGATGGCTGAAAGACAGTCCGGAATGCGGAGGAGACGGGCCGAAGGCAACCGGATGAGAAATAGATAAGGCGTGTCCCCCTCTCGGTTTGACCCCAACCGGACAGGTTAAATTCCTTGACAACCCAACGAACCGGAGCAGTCATTTGGAAATCACTCTATGCTGCTTAATGCCGTAATTAATTCGTACTCTAATAGCATTTCCAGCTTTAATCCCAAACAGATGATGACAACCCATGGCCATGGACAGCTTGTGTTCCAGAAATGTGAACTGATCCCCATGCCGAAGTGCGCCATATGAGCAGCTCGCCGCCCTGCTTCGCGTGGAAGTGCTGCCCCCTGCACTTCCAAATTGAAGGTCGAGTTTTTTCAGTGCCGGCCCGACCCGAGATTTGAATAGGTCTAGGGACACACCAAACATGAACTAGTACATGTACTCATGGCCAAATGACAATCGTCACGTACTTTCGATTATAAAACTTCCAAATTTGTATCCCTTCTCTAGTTTCAAGGTTTGATACTTGTAAGAGTATCAAGCTCATTCTCTCTCTCTTCCACTGTACCAAAAATCTGATGTGGCATAACTATAGTATCAAACACAAACGACTGTTGGGAGTGACCTTAGTAGGTTTTGTGTTCATCTGATTGATCAATTGGGTCGTTGAGTTGATCAACACGGCCTTAGGATGCCAACATGGCATACTTCGAGGGAATATTGCCATGTCCCATGTTCACTCGCAATTCAATTTACTCCACTTTCAATAGATATAGTGTGTGTTGTCGTTTTTAAATTCCTTGATCGTACTAATCAATCTTATTGTGTGTTGCCATTTTTAAGCTAGTTGAGATTTCTCCGAACTCGATCGTAAGCATGTGCTCCATGTGACAATATGCATGAGCATTGACTTGTCATTCAATTTACTAGTCATCAACCCGTGCACTGCACGGCCTAACAATTTTTTTTTAAAAAAAACATGAATAGAAAAAGTTTATGATGAATATTAGCTGTATTTTTATAATAATATGAACTGCATACACGGGAAAAATTTCCAACTATGCATTTCAATGTGTATTACTAAAAACATGCTGGAGCAAATTTTAATAGTGTGTTAAACTTAGTTATGTGTTAAATATGCACGGAGAAAAAAGCTATAGTTACTTAAGATTTGTAATAAAAGGCAGTAAAATATGTTTTCAAAAAAGTTATAGCCCACCAGTTGCATTCTCGTCACGGCCGTTCGATCGTTGCAGTCCACCGGCCCTCCTCGGTTCCAGCGCCTTTTTAATCAAGGTGTGTTTTCACACAGTAACATTCCCTGCTGAACGGAGAATGGTGTTTGCTAAGTTAGTTTTCATTTTCCTTCGTCTGTCGTTTTTCAATGGTTTCAAACCCTCTAGCTTCTTTAAGCTCAGGTTTGTGTTTCAACCTCCTTGATTTCCGAAACTCAAATTCAGGTTTGAATTTCTCCTTTAGTCGTTTTTGCCCTCTTTCTCTTGGACCTCCTCTGAGACATCTCCAGGATCTCCTTTCTCTGTCCCTATTGGAACTCTCTGGTTTGGAAATCCACCCTCTCGGTTTACACCTCCCTGTTGGTTTAGACATTCCTCTCAGTTTAGACCTCTCTGTTTGTTTAAACCTTCCTCTCGGTTAAGACCTTCCTCTCGGTTTAGACCTCTCTGTTGGTTTAGACCTTCCTCTCGGTTTAGACCTCTCTATCGGTTTAGACCTCTTTGTTGGTTTAGACCTCCCTTTTGGTATAGACCACCCTGTCTGTTTAGACCTCCATGTTGGTTTAGACCTTCCTCTCGGTGTAGACCTCTCTATTAGTTTAGAACTCTCTATTGGTTTAGACCTCTCTCTTGGTCATGACCTCTCCCTTGGTCACGTGTACCCTTTGTGGTCAGGACCTCCCTCTTGGTCACGACTTCCCCTTGGTCACGTGCACCCTTTGTGGTCAGGACCTCCTTCCCCTCAGGACCTCCTCCTCCTGAGGACCTCCTTGTCCTCAGGACCTCCTCCTCCGTAGGACCTCCTCCCCTTTAGGACCTCCTTGTTCTCAGGACCTCCTTGTCCGCGAGACCTCCCCTTTTGCAAAGATCACCCTCTGGGTCTTTTTGCAAAGACCACCCTCCTGGTCAAGACCACCCTCTTGGCATTTTTCACCAGCGGAGATTGACGTTAGAGTCGACTCGCTTATGAAGCCTCCGCCACTTAGTGTGGCGCCTAAGATCCTTGCGGTCAGATCCGCAGAGGAAAGGATAGTTCGCCTAAAGGTAATCAAGAGTTGATTTTATCCTTAGGACTTCATAGTCGAGAAAGAACTTACGACTAGAGAAATGTTGTAGAAAAACTTACAACTTAGTAGTGACCGTGAGAAAATCTTACTATCGAGGAAAGGTCGAGAAAAACTTACGACTTGATATCGGTCGAGAAGGTCTTACGACCGCTTAGTAATTCTTCTTTTTCTATTTTGCTTTACGTAAAGTAGGTATGGAAAATCGTCGGACGACGAAGAAGTCATCTTGATAACCATCGGTGCAGAGTTGACAAAGACAAAGGCTCAGCTCCTCCGTCAAGAGACGCCGACTTACAAGAGTCACGACAAGGAGGAGCAAGCTCGAGTTCTAGCCCTTCGACGGATCCTCTACAAAGCCCGTGGTGACATAGCCGCAATTGAAGCCGAGGTCAAGCATTTGGCCGAGGAGGTCAAGCAAATGAACCTCTTAAGCGCAAACCTCGCAAGGCCAAGGTACCTTTTTATTACGACAAGAAAGCTTTCACAGTTTTTGCCACTTGTAGATTTGTCAAGCAACTAGAAAAGGAGAACTGGAAGGAGTTTATGTCTTTTGTGAAGGACAACGCTGATCCAGCTGAGCCTACCGCTGAGGGTAGCATCGCTCTTGGAGTGATCGAGACCGATCTCGGTCCTCCGGAAAGTCGAGATCATAGAGATGGTCCTCGTTCAAGACTCACGACGACGCGTGGTCATGATCGAACCTATTCCCCAACTTGAACTACGACCAGACGTGGTCGTAGAAAAGAAGTCAAAGAATTCTTCCATCGGGAAGATGGCTCCAAAGTTTCTGATTAAGTCCAAGACGCAGAGGTATGTGAAACAAGCTAAAGTGTAAGAACAGCATTTACCTTTTGCTTTCCACAATTTGACTTGCTATCCTTTTGTTGTTTTTAGCCCGACTCCTTCAGCCCCCGAGAATGCTTCCATTGAGAAGCCTATTGCTACCTCTCCAGCTGCTGGAGAGACAACAAGAGAAGTGGTCGATGGATCATCCTCGGCCCAGGTGGTAGAAGAAGTCGTGGCTCCCGAAGCGGTTGTCACGACCGCTGAAGTCGTAGCTATGGCCACTGAGGCAGCGGCCATAGTCACTAAGGTGGCATCTACAACCACCGAGGTAACCGCCATGACCACTGAGGTTGCAGCTACTACTACTGAGGTAGCGGCTACACCTATTGAGGCAGCGGTTACGACAACTGAGATAGTTGCCATGACAACTAACGTGGTCGTAGGACCAGCAGAGGAAGTCGCAGAAGCCTCTGCCCAAGGTGGTAATGTGCCTGACCACCGTGCGGGGAAGGAAATCGTTGCAGACCTCCTTCCTGGTACCCAAAGAGAAACTACAATTTCATAATCGAAAGATGAAGAATACTTCAATTTCTGTTCTGATTTCTTTGGCCCTGCTTCCATAGTGGGGTCTTCTGCCTTTAGATCTCGCCACCGAGTCCCCCATCCCAAAGACATTCCCAATAGAGGGAACACTTTTGATAATGAGTGCCTTGAGAAGGTTTGGTGGGACCAAGTTGAGAGAGTGGACGAGCTGAAGCACCCAGAGCTGGTTTACTCAATATTTGCTCGATCAACCATGAATGTAAGTATTTGATGATACTTATACATACAGGTATAATCTTCTCTTATTTCTCACCGCCTTGTCTTTTGCGTAAAGCCATAGAGCAAATCGTTGTTGTCGGTGAATATCATCGAAAACTTCTAGAGTCTGCGACAGAAAGAGGAACTCGCAAGCAGCGAGAGGTGGTAAGTCACCGTTTTTCATAATCATTTTTGACTACTTATATAGTGCTTACGGGTTTGTCATGGAAAAACTCACGACTAGGTACTAGTCGTTAAAGACTTACTTACCAAAGGGCTTTGTCGTAGAAGAACTTACTGAATAGGTGATGGTCGAGAAGAACTTACGACCATGAGATTTTGTCGAGAAAAACTTACGACTAGGTCGATGGTTGTAGAAGAACTTACAACCGATTGACCAATGCTTATGTTCACTTTTATCTTTTGCGGGTTGAACAAAGGACGAAAGACCTTAGCCGACTCGCCGATTATGAAAAAGAGGAGTCAAAAAGCTATGGGAAAAAGTAGAATTCCTTTTGGGAAACTTAAAGAAGCTAACTCGCAAACGCTAAATTGCGGGAAGGAATAAACAAGAAGTGCTGAACTTAAGACCTGCCATTTACTTTGATCTTTATCTAACTCTCGCTTCTTTTCGTAAAAGAAGATGAGATGAGAAAGCTCCGAATGAAGTCAAAGAGAAAACTTCACCATTCACGAGCTTACTCAGATGTTCAAAAATAAAGATCAAGATCTTGAGACGCCGAGAACTCGAATATCGTAAGTAATTCTTTACCTGCAGTCCTTTACGAGTTATCTCCCTTTTCTTACTCTCACTTCTTTTCTAGGAATGGATCTTGAATTGGGAAAGCTCGAGACTGAAATCACGGAATAAACCATGATTTATAACCAGACCGTCCTTATTTCAAAGAAGAATGCAGAGGACATTAGATCATGGGAGAAAAAGCATGCTGAGACCGTTACTTCCCATAATGAAGAGGTCAAGAAGTTGGATTCTCGACTAGTGGGTAAGAAATTCTTTTACCCGTGATTATTTTTCTTTTCTTTTCCTCTAGAAGTTTATCTTTGTTTGGCCAATCTTATTCTTTTCGTAACAAGTGGTCGAAAACAAAAAGTCTGCGAGGCTTCGACTTGTACCCAACAGAGATGGAAGCAATGAAGATTAAACTTCAAGGCAACATCACGCCCTGAACAATGTGCTTGGTGAGCTACATAGTGAGGAAAGACTCTCAAAATGATACGATAACCGCCACATAAGTACTATTGGGGATCAAGTCGACTTTGCAAGATCTGTGACTACTCAAGGCCAACCAAGTCAATCGATAAAGGAAGCGGTGAATCTGCAGAAGTTATGCATTAGCAAAACTTAAAGCTCATGACCCCAACCTTAATGTGCAACCACTCGGCCGACTTATTTCGCTCTGAAGCGAAGGAAGACGTCTGATGGAGGAGATGCAATCAGTTGGCCGGAAAGTTTCAGAGGAGATGCAGTTGGGATCTCCCTCTTCAGAGTAGTTTGTAATAAACCTGTGAAAAACAAGCTTTTGTTGATGTAATAATTAATGACTTTATCCTAGCCCCCGACTATTTGCTTAGTTTGTTGAAAACTAAGTAAACAGTCTTGTCTTCTGCAAATCATCTTGTCGAGTAGTTAGTAACTCAAAAGATAATTAACGAATTTAAAGACTAAGAATTGAAATCAAATTATCCTAGCCCCCGACTATTTGCTGAGTTTGTTTAGACAAACTAAGTAAATAGTCTTTAGAAAGGGTTTCTGAAAACAGAGAGGTTTGTTTAACTTGTAGTTTTTGGCCGCAATTGTCATGCACTGGTCGAAAGAGTGGTAACAATTGACACTAGGAAGTTCCTTCTAGTGGGCGGTGACCACGTGCGAGAGGAGAGGCTTCGACTAGGTAATGTTAACATCTCCGACTAGGTTAATGAAATCGAGAACAAAGAACTTGAGTTAAACAAACATCCAGAGAACTTCAAAAATTGTTCGCCCTTCTTTGGAGGATTCAATAAGTCCGCCTCATTATCAAGAGTTGAAACTGAACGATGCTAGGAAGTTCCTTCTAGTGGGCAGGACCACGTGCAGAGAGGAGAGACTTCGACTAGATGTGTTTCTTCCTCCGACTTAGTTAAGACGAATTGAATACACCAAAGGCAGCTGAATAAATCTTTAAAAAGTGCACTCTACTTAGAATATTTTTCAAAAATGAAGCGAAGAAATAATCTAAGGTGAAAGGAGTTGGCCTTCAAAAAATTGTTCGACTAAATAAAACCCGAGTTCTTTGTGTTGGCAACAAAAGCGAGTAACGAGTTGACACTAGGAAGCTCCTTCTAGTGGGCAGGACCACATGCAGATAGGAGAGGCTTCGACTAGGTGATGTTATCTGCCTTTCGACCAGTGTAAAGAAAACTGGGTATTTGAAACATAGTCGAAAAATTATGAAAGCACTACTCAAAAGTAAGACAATAGAGATAGAGAAAACCTGAGTCTTTATTGTCCGAATGATTGGTTACACATAGAACTTGTGTAACTGGTCGATGTTCCAAGAATTCGAGAGAACCTGGCCGTCTTCCATTGCCAATCGTACCGACCCTGGACGCGTAACTTCGACCCCTGTGTAAGGACCTTCCCACTTGGGAGAAAGTTTGTTCCGATTAGACTTGGATTGGCAAAGCCTCAATACCAAGTCACCTACAGCAAGGCTACGAGGTTGGACCTTACGATCGTAGTATCTTCGCAGGGCTTGTTGGTAGACTGCCGAACGAATTAGGGCCTGGTTTCTCCTTTCTTCAAGTAGATTAATATCATCTGCTCAAATTTGTTCCTGGTTGGAGTCTGTGAATGTTTTTACTCGTGTTGACCGTATCTTTAGTTCCGGAGGAAGCATGGCTTCAAAGCCAAAGACTAGAAAGAAAGGTGTTTCTCCTGTGAGTCTGATCGGTAGTTGTACGAACGCCCATAATACGAGGGTAACTCTTGTACCCAAGCCCCGAGCGCTTGATGAGTCGGGAAAACTCGAGTCTTAATTCCTCTCATTATTTGGCCGCTTGCACGCTTGATCGCCCCATTACTCGGGATGGGCCATGTAGCATAACACAACTTGGTACCCAACTCGTCGCAAAATTCCTGAAATTTTGTGCTCAAAATTGCTTACCATTATCTGTAATTATTCGACTCGGTACTCCAAATCGAGTAATTACGCATCTCATCATAAACCGCTTTTGCCGCTTGTTGTCCCAAATCCAAAGTTCGCTTCAATCCATTTTGTGAACGATCAATAGCCACAAAGGAACTCAAACCTCCCGGAGCTTTGAGGAACGGTCCCGTGATATCAAGACCCCAAAGTTGCAAAAGGCCAAGATAGAGGTATTGTTTGTAATGTCCGAGCTGGTTGGTGTATTTGCTCGCTATGAAACCGCATCGACACACTTTTTAACCAACTCTTTAGCATCGATAGGGTCATGGCGGTAAAAACCTTGTCGAAAAGCCTTGCCGACCAACGCTCAGAGGAAGCATGATTTCCACATATGCCACCATGTATGTCGTGAAGAAGTGTTAATCCTTCGCTGCGGAATGCATCGCATGAGCACCCCTTGAGTACCCCGCTTATAGAGAACTCCTTCACCAAAGTATACATTTTGGCTTTTCGATAAGCGATCCGCCTCGAGATCATCTTCGCATGTAACCCTTCAAGATAATCATAGATGGGCACCATCCATGTATCCTCGTATTCTAGAGAGGCCGCCTCAATAGGAGGTGTCTCGACTCGTCGACTGAGAAGGCTTCGAGTTGTTCCAAGAAGACTCCTTTTGGTACTTCAGATCGGGAAGAAGCTATTCGAGCAAGTCGGTCTGCGAGGAAATTATCCTTTCGAGGATGAATTGTGCCTCAAACCTAAAAATGCTTTTCTAGCTTACGACTTCCGATAAGTACCGAGACATTGTTGGGTTAGAGCACCGGTACTTTTGCCGACTTGATTCACGACTAGTTGAGAGTCTCCTCTCACGAGTAGTCACGAATCGAGAGCTTTCGCGCTCAGATACCGCCTAGCAAACCTTCAGATTCGCCACATTATTAGTGGCCCGAAAGTTTAATTGTATGGCATACTTTAAGGTCTCTCCTAGGAGATACCAGACCACCCCACCCCGAGCCACTTAAAGTAAGCGACCGTCAGTACATCGCCCATCGGTCGGGAATCAGATCGGGGATCCCGAACAGTTCAGATTTGTCCATTCGACGACAAAGTCTGCCAAGATCTGGATTTAATGGCCTTTCGACACGAAATGGATGTCGAACTCCCCAAGTTCGACCGACCATTTTGCCATGCGCCCATTGCTTCCTATTCTCGAGGATCGCTCCTAAGGAAACTCGGACAAGACAACTAGTTTGTGCGCTGAAAATAATGCCGCAGCTTCTCAAGACATGAGGAGGGCATATAGAAGCTTTTGGACCTAAGGGTAACGCCCTTAGGTCCGTAAAACTTCACTTACGTAGTAGACCGGTCGCTTGTATATTTTCACGTTCTACGACCACTCATCGCTTCTTGCTGTGGCGTGGTAGCTAGGTAAACCAAGAGCGCTTTCTTCCGCCTCGGAGAGACCGTAATAGGAGCACTCAGAAGGTACCTCTTGACATCCTCAAAGGCAGCGCTTGCCTCTTTCGACCACTCAAAACCTTCGTGTTTCCTTAGAAGTTTAAAGAAAGGTAGTCCCTTTTCTCCCGATCGTGCGATGAAACGACTTAAAGCCGCCATGCACCCAAAGTGAGTTTCGACTTCTTTCGTGTAGTTGAGGGCGATTTCTAAAATGGCTTTTATCTTTTCGATTTGCTTCGATTCCTCGTATTGATACTAGGAATCCAAGCAATTTCCTAAAGAGATTCCAAATACACACTTCTCGTGATTAAGTTTTAAGCGATATTTTCCGAGATTGTCGAACGCTTCTTGCGTCAAGAATATGATTAAGTCTCTTGATGCTTTTGACAACTAGATCATCAACATAGGCTTCTAGATTTCGCCTAATTGAGATGAAAAAGTTGCTCGCATCAAGCGCTGAAAAGAAGCGCCGGTATTTTTAGACCAAATGGCATTTTGACATAGCAAAATATACCAAATGGTGTAATAAATGTGGTCTTTTCTTCATCGCCTAGACACATATTGATCCGGTGGTATCCGCATATGCGCCTAAAAACTTAACATTTCACAACCCGCAGAGAGTCAACCAACCGATCGACACGAGGTAAAGGAAAATCGTCTTTTGGACAAGCTTTATTAAGATCAAGAAAGTTCACGACATACGCCATTTGCCGCTTGACTTTCTAACCATTACAGGTTAGCCAACCATTCCGGTGGTTGACCTCTTATAAAGCCCGCTTAAGTAGCTTATCCAATTCGATTTAATAGCATCTTGTCGATCAGGCAAATCTCGCAATTTTTGTTTTACGGTACTTTGTCGGGCCGTAGTTAGCTCGCTTTGTCGATCACCTCCACAGGGACTCCGGCATGTCGGATGCTTGCCACGCTAATACATCTGCGTTAGCTCTGAGGAAGGTGATGAGGCGCCTTCCTATTTGGGGTCGGAAGTATCCCGATCTGTACATCCTTCGAGGGCTCCCCACGCCCGTGAGGAACCTCTTTGACTTTGTCGTTCGGCTTTGGTGCAGTTTTTAGGCTTCGACTTGCTAGTCGAAGGTCGATTTTCTTCTCGAGTTGGTATTTGTCCTACCATCTCGAGGGATCGACGGTCGCAGTATGCGCCATCTTCTTGTCACAATGGATTGTGATTACTCCTTTGGGACCTGGCATCTTAATACATTGATATCCATAATGAGTAGCCATTAGGAATTTTGCCAAAGTTGGTCGTCCGAGTATGGCGTTATATGCCGTATCGAAATCGACCACATCAAAGGAGATTTTCTCTTTTCCGAAATTACTTGGTGAACCAAATGTTAAAGGAAGAGAAACTTGACCAATTGGTTTGGCCGAAGATCCCGGTACGATCCCATGGAAAGAGTATCGTACCGGTCTTACTTTGGTCCTGGGTACTTGCATGTCATCCAGAGCACTCGTAAATAAAATATTTAACGAGCTTCCACCATCAACCAAAACTCGATTGACCCGACAATTGTTGATGGTGGGTTCGACCACGATTGGGTATCGACCTGGTCGAGTCGAAGAATCGGGCAGTCACTCTTCTCAAAAGAGATAGTGACTTCCGACCACTTCGGTAATTTATTGACGAGAGGAGGATCTATGGAGTTTACCTCACGCTCAGCAGTTCTTTAAGTCGCCGCTTTGATTCATATGCCAAGATCCCGTAGATGTGTTCGATGGTGTGTTGCGGATCCCGAACGGCATCTCCTCTTCGCTCATCTCAAGATTTATGACCACTTGTTTGACCTACTGCTCGAGAGTGGGAAGTGGTCCGTTGTCGCTGTAGTAGTCTTCAAGCTTTCGTTGGAAGATCCGGCAATTGCGAAGGTCATGCCCTTCCTTTTATGGAAAGGACACCACCTAGGCTTATCATTTTTCCGATCAGTATGCTTACCTTTGCTCTCGCTTGAGTGCGGCTTGATGTGCGTGGTTCTTTATCATTCACACCAATACCTCCTTGGAACCGCTGGTTTGGAGTTTTTGACCCTTCGCTTTGTTCTTGGACTTTTTGCTTTTTATCCTTCTTCTTACCAATGTCGCCTGGCTCTCGAGAGGTATTGTCTTCTCGATCTATTGTATTGTTCCACTCGACCGCCTCGTATAGCGATGGCATATCGATCACCATCTCAAGAGTTCGCAATGTAGTAGGTGAGTTTAAAGCAATGTCTTCGTTATTCTCCTACTACGGACTCCGCTTGAATGCTCGATGACAGATGAATCGAAACTTCCTAATTGAGTTACTTAACCCGACTAAAGCGCTTGATGAAGGCGCAAGGTCTCGTTGTCATTCTCGTCTCATCCGGTGCAAGTCATCCTCCTTTCTAGGCGATTGTAAGTGCCTTGGAAATTTACCAATAGAAGGTCGCAGAGGTGTTGCTAAGAGTAAATCGACTCGAGTGGTTGATTCAAGAACCACGATCGAGCGGATCCTTCTAGCACAGCTTGGAAGATAATTTGCCATTACATGCTCTCCTCCTCCCGCCGCTTCGGACAAATTGCCAGTAGATTTGAAGGAATTCGATGGGATTTTGGGAACCATCAAACTTCTCCATGTTCATCGGTCGAAAACGAGGTGGCAAATAATGTTTCGAGATCAAAGCGAGAATGCCCGACATCCAAGAATGACTTCTTGACGCCTCTTTGCAGAAAGAAGGGTTGATATCATCGGTGGTCGTACTCGACGATACCCAATAATAGGTTGACCGAACCTATGATAGATCTCGATCTTCGAGGAATACTCGTAGTTTATCTCTTCGCAGATTCCCATGTCGGAATGGTGAGCGATCACCTCCGAGGGGTTTGTCGATCATCACCGCTCGAAAGACATTTCTCGAGTAGGTGATCGATGCGCGATTTACTATTGCGCCGATTCCTCCGTGGTGATATGTTCGATCGACCGTAGCCAAGAAGTCGATTGCTATGACTTCTGAATGATGTCGGCGAGGCGCTTCCATCCTTGCCATCGTGTTCGAAGTTTTTGTGCGATCTCTTCAACGAAGAGGTCGAGCTCGGTGCTCGGCTAGCTCTTGAGTTGGATTCTCGAGCAAGTCATTGATGTAATTGAAGTTCTTGAGCTTCCTTCGATCGATAATGGATGCGCCTGCATGCATTCTTCCGGGCTTCCATTTTCTTCCGCTCTTGAGATTGCCTTAATGAAGTGTGAGAATGTCGAGGATTTCTCTGCTCATGAAGGTGTTGGTCGTGTTACGCCAGCTGGTGGCGCCCTTGCCAACGCCACGAGAGGGCGCAGCAGTGATCTTCGGAAGGGTCTCCATCTCGGTCTCTAGAAGAGTGATCTTGAACCGAGGGAAGGACGAAGACCTCCGCTGATAATTCTCACTTGCGCCGAGGCCTCTCGCTTGAGGAGTTGTCGAGACACCATCTGGCTACTTTGAGTAATCCTCCGTAGGGAAGTCTGGTTATAACCGCCTCCGCCGGCAGTGTGATCATGGAGAGATGGTCGAATTTGTAGGAAAAGCATGCTTGATCCCGCCTCTCAAGGCCATCCGGAGAGAGAGGATCACCATATGCCGTGAAGTCCTGCATGTGGCTTCCAGAGCTTGCCTCACCAAGTCGGACCGCCTTAGGGGACTTGGACACTTCGAGGAAAAACTCTCGTCGTGGTCGTGAGTCCACTGGTGTGGTCCCGGTCGATTGACCTTGTCCTTTGAGAGGGTAGATTCTCTCTGACGCATCGCTGTAGGGGATAAGGATCCCTTCTCAACTCCGCCGGCGACATTGTCTCCTGGATCTGTGGGAAGATCCCCGGAGGCAGCAATGCCATAGGATGAGTCATCATTTGGTTCGTAATCGAATCCGGCATCCATGTCGACGTCACAGAATCCGCCAAGTCGAACTAGTTCTCCTCGCTCCATTCTCCGCCATGAGTGCATGAGATTTGGAAAAGAGAGTATGTTGACAAGAGATTACCGAAGATCCCCACGGTCGGCGCCTGTCCGCTTGTTTTAGAACCGAACTTACGTAAAGATTGTTTGATTCGGGGTCTCCTAGAATGGAATCACGCAGAGAGATTGACACGGGGATTTTTATACAGGTTCAGGCCTTCTCCGGAGAGAATAACAACCCTACTCCTGTGTGTGTATGGTATTGAGTGTATTTTGAACAATCAGGGGAAAAACTAAGACTATTACAGATAGTACTTGTCTTCCTGATGGCCCGATTTCCTTTCCTTCCTTTCTCTGATTGCCGCCTTTTATAGTACGTGAAGGAGCGGCAGTTACTCCAGATAAAGCGGCGCCTTATTACCTCCCGTAACGGGCGCACGTTGGTAATAATCACCGGTGTATTAACTCCTCCACGCCGCTAATGCCTATATACCGTAGATAATGGAGTATTACGTACATTACTTAGTAATAACAACAGATGATGATCGCTTGAATCCCTTAATCAAGAAGACCCACTTGTCTCAGAGGTTTATTTGATCATAAGGTGGTCGAGTTGACCTAGTCGTAGAGGAGCCTACGATTATGAGGTAGTCGTAGCAAGACTTACGACTATGGGATAGTCGTAGCATATCTTACGACTATGGGGGTAGTCGAGCATAACTTACGATTATGGGGGTGGTCGAGAAGAACTTACGACCACCCATTAGGCTCTTCCTCATAACATTAAGGGGTATACTCGTGGTCCACATGACGCCATATTTACCTATAATAAGAATTATAGATAAAAGATAAAATGAGGATTATTATATCCTCGCCACCACTGACTTTTGATGATTTCTGCAAAGAATATTCTAAAAATATGATCTCTAATTCTAAGTTAGGGTTAGCGATAATAATCCGTAATTTCAGTAATTTCTTACCAATTTATCGGGAATTTAAAATATGCAGACACACATAAAATGAGTGCCAAAAGAGGAGAAATCGAGCGTTGTCCCCATCCTTTTTTGATAGGGCTCGCGCGAGGTCATTAGCTAGCGAGAGGGAGGCAAGCCCTGTCCCCATCCTTTTTTATAGGGATCGCATGAGGGCATTAGCTAGCGAGATTTTGTTTATACACCGAGTTCTCGCGTGGGGCGTCGAGGTGTGTAACGGGGCGCAAGGCCATGCATGGTGGCTTTCAGTTCGATGTGGCCCCCCATGATGTTTTTTCATTAATGTGGGCCACGGGCCAAAACGTGTACATGGGAGGGGGTTACATGCCTCAACACATTCCTAAGGCCTTTTTCCGGGCATAGCCGGTTTTTACATGGACAGTCGTATGCATCCCAAGACATTACGCAAAAAGAAGTTCATCCCAGAGCAGAGCCCCATGTGCCTTCATGCGATAGAACTTGCAGAGGCTCTTGTCGTTCCAAGTGTGCTTCATTGGGTCTTCATCTATCTTGCAATGTAGTACGCGCCCACCCTAGTCATTCGGGTTATTATGTATGGACCTTCCTATTTGGATTCCAACTTGCCGACCGAGGTGGCATTGGCTGTGCATTTGAGCACCATGTGCTAGCGGTCGCAGCTTGACCTTCTTGTTGTACAAGGCAGTGACTCCCTTCTCGTATCGTGTCATTGTTTCTATGGCTTGCAGTCTGTCTTCCTCAAGGAGATCTAGGGATATCTCACGGTCTCCCGACATCTCCTTGGCCTGGGCTCGTAGTAAACGTGTTGCGAGCTCGTCTGGGTCATGGTTTCATCTCCAAAGAGGAGCTTGAAGGGTGAAAACCATGTCGGTCTTGTGGGAGAAGTTCGGATTGTCCAGAGTGTCTTGACAAGTTCTTCAGGCTAAAGGCCTTTTGGCATCCTTACCAAACGCTTCGTGAGCCCTGTCAGTAGGTTTTCGTTTGCCCTTTTGATGGCTTGTTCAACTCGTTTGGGAGGTTGCTTCTTGCTCGGGGAGGGAGGGGGGGGGCGATGATGTCAATTCCCCATTGTGCAAAGGGCCATACCGAGGGTAGTGGTTGTAGTAGCGTTGGTGGGGTTTTGATGTTGTGTCCCATCGACTGACATCCTTCGCATTGTTGCACAAGGTCTTGGGCGTCGCATAGGGTTGTGGGCAAATAGAGGCCTTGTTGGAAGGCTTTCGCAGCGAGGCCTCACAGTGATTGGTGAGCTCCGCAGAGTCCTAGGTGGATCTCGCAGAGGTCTTGGCCCTATTGCCTTGATATGCATCGGAGGAGCGGGGTGCACACCCCTCATTTGTAAAGGAGCCCATCGATGATGACCTAATTTCTTACGTGTTGCTTGAGGAGTTTTGCTTTAGTTGGGTCTTCGGGCTCTTCACTGCTGGTGAGGTAGTTGAAGATGGGCTCACGCCAAGCGACGTCTCCTACGGCGAGGACTTCGAGCCCATCCCCTTGTGCTTGAGCTGGCATGGAGGGTGTTTTGAGTACCTCGTAGAAGACGTTTGTTGGAGGTGATTGCACTGAGCTAGCCATTTTGCGAGCTCGTCGGCTACTTCTTTCTTGCTACATGGTATCTCCAGGTCTCCTCGTTCCCTCCCGGCTCACCCACGCCGTCGCGCTCCTCCTGTGCTGCTCTGCTCCTCCCCGCACCGCCACGCTCCTCCCCTGAGCGGCCACGTTGCTCCTGTTTGCCACCCTCCCTGACAGCTCCGCTCCTCCCCCACGCAGTCACGTCTCTCCTGTCCACCACCCTCCCCCGCGGCGTGGAGCCGCATCCGAGAAGGAAGGAATGGGGAAGCCCAAAGATACCTTGTCCTCGTCATCGCCCAAGGGCACGCCCTGTGGGACACGGACCATCGCCGCCGCCTCGCCGGCCGCCGGGCTAACCTTCTGCTGCACCCTTGGGCCGGACTTCGCCCTGTTCATGTCCCTGGGGCACGGTGGAAGCATGTCCGGCCCCCAGGGGCATAGAAAAGCCATATGTATGTTGCGTCCTTGCTTGTCCGTGGTGTCATTTTTGCAATTGATTTGTAGATTATGCTACTTTTGCTAATGTGCATGCCAATAGGGCCAAATGCGCCAAAAACTTGTGCAGTTGTGCTTGTGTGGGAGCGCCTAGCCGCACAATTCACAAATTCCAGGAGATGTCTCCATGGAGGGTTGCGAGTTGCGGTGGGTCGTGGCGGCAAGAGGTCAGACACTGACGCCTGAAAGACAGTCGAGAATTCGAAGGAGACGGGCCGCGAGGAGCGCGAAGAGGCAACCGGATGAGAAATAGAGAAGGCGTGTCCCCCACTGGGATTGTGCCCAACAGGACAGGTTAAATTCCTCGACGACCCAACGAACTGGAGCAGTCATTTGGGCCGTGAGGCTACGAGAGATATTTCCGGGCCTTGTTTTTCCCCATGTGTTTACATGCTTTTAGCCCAAAATAAGGTCATTAGTACAATTTTACACAAGAACTTTATCTTTAAAATAGGAAAGAAAAAAAAATTACACACGAACTTAGCCCATGTTGCCCATATGCCATCGACATGAAGCAAGCACTTTTGAGGGCATAATCCCATGTTCCACACCTGTGAACACGGCATATTTTGATGGCATAATCCCATGTTCCATGTTCACTCTTACTAATTCCCCGTACCTTCAGTAGATATAAGTTCCTCGTTCTAATTTCATCAAGAGCCAGCCCTTTTTTTTACAGCTCATCAAGAGCCAGCCTAGCTGGGGAGTTGAGATTTGTCTAAACTCCTAAGTATGTGTTCCGTTATGACTGATGACAACTCTGTGAGTACTGGCTTGGTGTATAAATCTTGTGTACTGTCAGTTTTGAACTAACTAGTCATTATTCTTTTCTTTTGAGAGGTCCAGGTCGTTCTTTGAAAAGTTCAAGGCAAACAGCAGTGTAGCACTTGTCTCGTGCTTGTGTGGGGAGCGCCTAGCCGCCCATCACAATCCCACATGGAGGGTTGCGACTTGGTGAGCGATGGCCGCCGCCGCGTAGGAGAGAAGAGATAACCGGATGAGAAATAGATAAGGCGTGTCCCCCTCTCGGATTGACCCCAACCGGACAGGTTAAATTCCTTGACAACCCAACGAACCGGAGCAGTCATTTGGAAATCACTCTATGCTGCTTAATGCCGTAATTAATTCGTACTCTAATAGCATTTCCAGCTTTAATCCCAAACAGATGATGACAACCCATGGCCATGGACAACTGGTGTTCCAGAAATGTGTACTGATCCCCGTGCCGAAGTGCGCCATATGAGCAGCTCGCCGCCCTGCTTCGCGTGGAAGTGCTGCCCCCTGCACTTCCAAATTAAAGGTCGAGTATTTTTAGTGCCGGCCCGATCCGAGATTTGAATAGATCTAAGGACACACCAAACACGAACTAGTACATGTACTCATGGCCAAATGACAATCGTCACGTACTATCGATTATAAAACTTTCAAATTTGTATCCCTCCTCCAGTTTCAAGGTTTGATACTTGTATGAGTATCAAGCTCATTCTCTCTCTTCCACTGCACCAAAAATCTGATGTAGCATAACTATAGTATCAAACACAAACGACTGTTGGGAGTGACCTTAGTAGGTTTTGTGTTCATCTGATTGATCAATTGGGTCGTTGAGTTGATCAACACGGCCTTAGGACGCCAACATGGCATACTTCGAGGGAATATTGCCATGTCCCATGTTCACTCGCAATTCAGTTTACTCCACTTTCAATAGATATAGTGTGTTGTCGTTTTTAAATTCCTTGATCGTACTAATCAATCTTATTGTGTGTTGCCATTTTTAAGCTAGCTGAGATTTCTCCGAACTCGATCGTAAGCATGTGCTCCATGTGACAATATGCATGAGCATTGACTTGTCATTCAATTTACTAGTCATCAACCCGTGCACTGCACGGCCTAGCAATTTTTTTTAAAAAAAACATGAATAGAAAAAGTTTATGATGAATATTAGCTGTATTTTTATAATAATATGAACTGCATACAGGGGAAAAATTTCCAACTATGCATTTCAATGTGTATTACTAAAAACATGCTGGAGCAAATTTTCATAGTGTGTTAAACTTAGTTATGTGTTAAATATGCGCACGGAGAAAAAAGCTATAGTTACTTAAGATTTGTAATAAAAGGCAGTAAAATATGTTTTCAAAAAAGTTATAGCTCACCAGTTGCATTCTCGTCACGGCCGTTCGATCGTTGCAGTCCACCGGCCCTCCTCGGTTCCAGCGCCCCTTTTTAATCAAGTGTGTGCTTTCAAGATCAGTAACATTCCTGCTTTGAACGGAGAATGGTGTTTGCTAAGTTAGTTTTCGTTTTCCTTCGTCTGTCGTTTTTCAGTGGTTTCAAACCCTCTAGCTTCTTTAAGCTCGGGTTTGTGTTTCAACCTCCTTGATTTCCGAAACTCAAATTCAGATTTGAATTTCTCCTTTAGCCATTTGACGAGGATTAAAACATCTATGTATTAATTTAAATATATAAAAAGACCATACGTCTTCATGGTCGTAACCCCTAAGGCTAACGACCTCACCGGTCGAAGGATTCCAAAGGTTACACGATGGGTACCTGGTCGACTAGGTTCACCAAAGTACTTCGGAAATACTATAAACAGGTACCATTAACCGTATGATGAATGGAACACATGCTAAACGTTCCATAACTTACGATGACATACAAGACTCTGACGATAAACCACCTTGCGGTTAAATGTCTCACAAATACTTAACCGCAAGGCGCTTAGCACATCGTTAACTACCTTAAACCTCCGACCAGTTGTAACGTTTCATCAAGGACGTCTTTCCCAAGAGTAACTGCCGTCCCTTCGGGAGTTATTTAATGGTGAAGCGCAGAAGACGAGGAGAGAGACACGTAACGAAGAACAATGTAAGGCAACACGAAGCGAAGCAAGAGTATTCAAGACATTCAAGTAATTGGAGATAGTCCCTAGTCAAGTCTTGTAAACCCAGTTCATATAAATAAAGAGCAGCCCCCATTCTCTTCGAAGATACTCTACGTCCTTTTCCTCCTTTTATTTTCATAAGATCGGCGATTTGATCGTCGACAGCTGGCGCCGTCCGTGGGGAAGAAGACGTAAGTGTTTGAAGAAACTTTTCTTTCAGACAAATCTCACCCAAATTCCAAAGAATCGCCAATGCGAGTATGCCCGAGTTTGGGACGAGGAGAATTGTTTCGACTTGGCGGACTACGCCGACCTCGACATGGAAGGATGCATTCGTGCCATGGAGGAAAATGGCGATCATCCTCATCTTCCTCCTCCGCGGCTCGCATATCGCCGATTTATAGCGAGATTAGTCGGATGGATTTGAGATGCGCCACCGCTACTAATGGCGCAATCGAGGAACCCGCTATTCCGATCGGTTGAATGTCAGATCTTTCAAGCCCGCCTTCCGACCGCAAAACAGTGAAGAAATTTCAGCCCTTCACCGAGAATCTCTATACCCTCGATGAAATTATGGTCGAAAGATACTTCCTACAACTTCGGCGATTCCAGAGTCAACCGACATCCGTAACGGTGTCGATGAAGCCTCCATCGGTCATAAACCACGTGGGGATAATCACGCCAAAGATACGATCGGCAAGACATCAATCAGCCGAGGAAACCTCGGGGTGCTCATCTCCGACCGCCTCCGTCAGGAAACTTCGCGAAGCCCCGATAAGCTCTCCATTAGTTACGATGGAAGCTCATCGAAGATCAATGCCGAGGCACGAGGTCAACGCGATCGGAGATGAGAATCAAGATGCCTTGCACGGTCCTACACTCTCTACCACGCCATCACGTGTTATTAGAGATGATCCGGCCGTCAAGCACCAATCGCCGGAGGCCAAGGAACCGATCGACGCCCATCAACTAATTACTCGCACCGCCCCACCTAGAATAGTTGATAGGGCGATCAAACCGAGGGTCGGGTGAGGGTTCAGTTTGCATACACCTACTACCATCCAACCTCCCGAGACCTTCTAGAATCAGACAAAACTTGCAACGCTGCTCAAGATATATTAAATAATTACGATCCCGCTTTAGCGTAAACCTGTGTTTTGTACACTTGTAGGCCAGTATCCGAAATTCTCCACAGACCATGCAACAGATCGAGGCATATCGAACAAAGGGTTTCGTGGAGTCAAACTATGACTTCATCTCAACGCTCCTCCTCACCGGGGACAAAGATGGTCATACTCGGAGCAATTGATGCCAAGGCTTTCTCGACGATTCCACCAAGGAGTCATGAGGGGAGAAGGTTATTTCACGGCCACTCCCCATCACGCCGAGAAGAACCATCGCTCGGACCGACGATCTTCGCATCGCCTCAATCATAAGCGATCGCAGACATCATGCCAATGTCCACGACCGGATCGGCACACCGGAGTTCCAGCGTTCCAACCTTAGGAACCGGTCTCCAACCGACATAATCCGCACCTTCCCGAGAAGGCGCCATGAATCAATCACAGTTGTAGGGCTTTCTCTGCAGGGCTCCAAGCGTGCGCTAGCCTAACCGGTTCCGACCGCCAATTTGGACAAGTTTAACTAACTCAAAACCGCTGGAATTTCTCCAAATCTATACCACCGCCATCGAGTCAGCTGGAGGCGACGAGAATGTGATGGCCAACTATTTACCCACCGTGCTCAAGGATCTCGCCTGGCCGTGGTTGTTGAACCAACCGGTCGGAACAATCTATACTTGGGAGCAACTCTGGACCTTCGATTGCGAATTTACAAGGTACGTCGATGCCTCGAAAGGAGGATGATCTCCACCGAATTCGCAAGGCTCGATGAGACTTTACGCCAATACATCAAGAGGTTTAGCCAAGTTCGCAACTCTATTCCCGAGGTCGCAGAATCTTCGTTATTCAGCCTTCAAAACAGTTCGAGGAATCGACGGTTTCACGGAGGACATAGCAATGAACCCTCAAGGACAACCGTTGAGCTTTTTGATATGGCCGACAAGTATGCCACCGCCAAATAAGCAATCGAGTGGTGCGGCCATTGATCGGAAAGACAAGATTCTCACCGGCCGACAAATCAGAGAAAAAGAACAAGAAATCTCTCAAGAAAAAGAAGAACCGCAGATCCGACGACAAGGAGGTCCTAGCCGTTCCAGATAAATTCATGAAGGGCAAAAAGGATTACACCGGTCGGGGCAAAACGAAAGCTCCGACCGAAGGATCCCAGAAAAAGAAGAAGTGGTGTCCACTTCACCAGCATGCAGGGCATGATCTACGCACCTATCGAGTTTGGCAAAAGAAATTGGAAGATTATTATGCAGGTGATGGACCATTTCCCGCAATACCAGAACCCGGGGAAACGAGCTCCAGAAAGGACAAGAATGGCAACGAAGAGATGGAGTACTAGGATCCCCAACACACAGTCAACATGATTTTTGGAGGATCTTCTTCATACGAATCCAAGCGTCATCTGAAGGCCGTGGAGTGGGAGATCAATCTCGTCGAATCCCCGAACACTATCAAGCCGTCGAAGTGGTCAGACATTGCAATTTCCTTCAGCAAAGATGATTGCCCCATTCCTTCGACTCGACCAGGTAGGTTCCCTATTGTTGTTGAACCAACCATTAATAATTGTAGGGTTAATCGAGTCTTGGTAGATGGAGGTAGTTCTTTGAATATATTATTTTCGGGAGCTTTAGAAGAAATGCAGTCCCCATGTCAAAGGTGAAACCAAAGGAAATATGCTTTTCACGACATAGTTCTGGCTCCACCGCTAAGCCGATAGGACAAGTTTCCTTACCTTCGCTCGTAAGGCGGATAACTTCCGAACGGAAAAATTTTCGTTTGATGTGGTAAACTTTGAATCCGCATACAACGGAATTCTTGGTCGATCGGCGTTAGCGAAATTCTTGATAGCCACGCATTACGGTTATCAAAGTTTGAAAATGCCGGGGCCTAAAGGAGTCATCACTGTTCGGGGTGATCGTAAAATGGCTTATGCATGTGATCGAAAATCCTTAGAACTGGTCGATAAACTCCCGACCAGAGAGGCTAATTCATCTGCCATGCAGGTGTAGGACCGAAATGGCGACAGAGGGGGGGTGAATGTCGCTTTCTTAAAAATCGCCCCCGAGAAAACGTACACTTTTTTTTTTTTAAGAAGAAGCAAAACAAAGTAATTCACAGAGAGTTAATTCTGCTGAAACCTGGAACGCATGTGACACTGAAAAATTCAGCATAAATCAGAGACCAGCCAGTAAAAAATTCAACTGAAAATACCGCTGTTTAATCTGCATGCAAAATGGTTGAAAATCAGCTAAAAAAGAAAATGCACTGTAGCAGTCAACCCAAGACACTAAACTAATCCAAACCCAAAACTGATTCAGACACAGTAAACAAGCTGCTGGCCCAAAGAAATAAGACAAACTGCAGGATCTTGATTAAGAAGCTGCCACCGACACACAAGTAAAAATCTGGTCACAGACAGAGGACGAGTTGCACCAATCCTTACAGTGCGGAGCCACCAAGCAACTTTTTTCTCCGATCAAGAAATTTTACACGACACGACCACGCAAAGAAATCGAAGCAAACCAAAGAATAAATAACTGAATCGACATGGGGCAAAAAGATGAGTGCGACCAATTAAACAGTAATCAATTCAGCTCAACAGAGAGATTACACGACAAACCAAAGATCGCAATCTAATCAAAATCAGCGGCAGAACATTTCCTTTTTGGGCAGAGCAGTCCGCGCTTCTCATTCCTACAGACGCCGCCACACACAAAAACTAGCGCCACACACGCAGGAAACAACAACAAATTAACCAGATGAAATAACTCAAGCGATACCGATCAAATTGTGTCTACCAACTAGGAGCAATAAAAGACAATATCAAATCAAAAAGCTGTATCTCATAGACCGATGGAACCGGATGGGCCACGATCAATGAAAGACCCATCGATGGCGCATCAAACAAAACATCCCACTCGTTCCTACGAGCGAAACAGCGCCGTTTCAATCGATCGGGGCACAAAGCCGCCCCATCGGGTCTACAACGACACGAGAACAAATGAGGCTGATCATCTCAACAGAGGAGCTCTTACAAGCAAACCAGATCCAACAAACTCAAAGCATAAACCGATTGACAAGAAAAGGCGCCGCCAAGCTCCTAATTCTCCTGGGCAACAGGCGCAGCCAAGGGCTCTTCCAGCAGCACACGCACAAAAAGAAAGAACAGACGGTCCACAAAGGAGAACAAAGAAACGAAAAACAAAGAAACACAAATGCAAGCACAGAGTCCAAAGATCAAACCTCACACGCACTCAAAGAAAAGGACAGCCAAATCAATAAACATCATCTCATATTGATCTAAAGAAAGAGGGATACAAGATTGAAACAAGAGGAATGATTACAAGCATTCAACTCATCCTCTCCCACTCTCAAAACTCAAGAACACTCAGCCATCTTGAAGAAAAAGAAGGGGACAAGCAGGGAACAACTCTCAACAACTAAAGCCTAAAGCAAAACAAACTCTCTAAAGCCTATTTTGACTAAAGGAAACCCTAAAACCCTTGGAGTGTTCAGATTTGGGCAGCACCCTCCATCCTATTTATAGCCCATGGCTAACGGGTCTCCACCCGTTCGCCCGCTAAAACCAACGGAGCCCGCTCCCGCCAGTGCGACCTTGCGAAATTCTGCTTCGCCTCCTCGCACCTTCTGAAGCTTCAGCGCTCGCCGTCAAGACGCCTCGCAACCACCTCGAGTCCACGCTGCCTTTGACACATCCCGACTGTTCGACCTCGGTGCCACTGCACCTAGTCCGGTCCATCGTGTCTCGCCACGACTCCACCCGATGTCCCGCAATCACACGCATAAGAAACACATCAAATAGCACCGCCGATACATGAAAGCGTAAATACCAACATACTTACTATGACAAAATCCAAACTTGTCGAATCAAAGAATATGCATCCTAATCCCATACGACCAAGTTTGACCAAACCGATCGAGCTCATTGCACCACGCAACGACATGGTCCAAACCACCCAAACCAAACTCGACTTCCTAAACCTATGTCAATTACTCATCACACACACGGACGACATCCACATGGTCTCTCAATCTCCCCTTGATGAGTATATTGACAAACTCAAAAAGCGCAAAGTTGAGTTTGAGTTTGAAGAAACCAACATGGTCCAAAGAAGAAGAGTGAAACTAATGACCATGTCGATGTATGGAACACTAGAGCAACAACTAAAAGAGCAAATTGATCTCCAAAGCTCTAAACTGCTCCCAATGCACTTTTTCTTCACTATTCTCCCCCTTTTGGCAATAAACGCATCAAGATGCAATAGAGAGAATATGACATGTCAATGGATGAAATGGCTGAAATTTGATTATTCTTAGCAGTTAGAGCCATGAGAATTATCCAATATGACCATAATGTAATACACCAAGCCATAACTCAATAAAAAGGCTAGCTAGATCATGACAAGATATGTATAAGCTAGCTAGAACACATAGATGACAATCTGAAAATGATGTACATTATGTGAGCAAGTCAAGTCATCAATGAGCAAAGTCTCGCTAGAGATATCCAAGGATGATGCAGGCCATGTCAATAAGCTAAGCGGAACTAAGAAGCTTAAATTGAGACCAAATAGAGTGCTATGCTCAAGATTGAAACATTGGTTAAAGTACTTGATACTTTTTGTAGCTTTAAGCACATTGAACACATAAAATATATTTTCTTTTTGAAATTCATGGTGGTTTCCAACCAGATTTTTGTTTTATCATGTGCTAGGTCTCAAGCCTTATGCGACTACTCCAAGCGATAAGCTTAAGAAGATAGTCTAGGTCACCCAAAACTCCCCTAAGTTCATGCCAAGTGCAATGGCAAGCCGCCTCATAGGAGAGAATTGGTGAGATCGGTTTTTCGCACAAAAGAGATCTTTTTGCCTTTTAACAAGTTGTACTAACTCATGCATCATCAAGAGACTAAAACAAATCTTTCTAAGGCTCAATATAGATTCATCACTCTACCCAAATTTATTTGACATGGCATGAATCATAAAAGGATAGCTCAAGAAAGACTAATCTCGAGTGCTAACATGACAAGTTTTAGTTTAAGTTGAGCAATTTTAATTAACTTATCATGGCAAAAGCTAGGCTACACATATGAAGTCATGATAAATCTAGCAAATAAGCACAAGTCATGGCAAGGTGTAAAGCATTGTAAACATGTCATAGCAGATAATAATCAAGGCTCAATGTAGTTATATTACAATGCGAATGCTAGAAATGCGTAAGATCCAGCCCCTCAACAATAGATGCAACTTTTAGTTCAAGTTGAGTTATGTCAATATTAAGCTCGAAGCTCCCAAATGAACTCCCTTGAACCAAAACAATAAATCGAGAAGTCGGCAAAGAAAACATAAAACAAAGGTCCTTAAAGCATAGATAAGATATAGAGAATACTATGGCTCAGATCGACTCTCATCTACCCCATATGACTCTAGGACTATCAACGCCCACTTAACACACCTAGGAGCAAACACGCACTGCCTACCCGAGGGTGGCCCAACCTCGCTAGAACCTACAAGAAGTGAGTGAGCTCAACCTAGTGAGATAAGTAATACTAATAAGCAAGATCCTAGAATCACAAGATAAGAGCAAATCTAAACAACTAGACAAAAGAAGCACTCTAATCTATGCTAGGAGGACTAATCCCAAATGCACCCAAAATGCAATGCAATAGTAAGGAGCAAGAGCATAAATAATATAGTAAAGCAAGAAACCCAAAGCTCCCTCACTACAAATCCATAAGGACAAACCACCCCAAGCTCTCCTCGCAGAGTGAAAACCTCGAACTATCCAATGGCTTGGTGAAAATGTCACCAACCGGTGGTCACTTCCACAAACCGAGCACTATATCGCCCTTCTCTACATGGTCTCTAAGGAAGTGGAAGCGGATATCGATGTGCTTGGTCCGGAATGCAGACTGGGTTCTTGGCAATGTTAATCGCAGTGTTATCACAAAAGAGTGGAACACTGCCGATAACTAACCCAAAGTCCCGTGAGGTCGAAGTCATCCAGAGCACTTGGCTACAAAGAATCGGCCACAAAGAACGTGCTCGCCTCTGCGGTGGATCAGGTAACACCGCATCGCTTCCTCAAGACCAGAAACAAGAGAAGTGCCAAGAAATTGGCAGTCTTGGAAGTGCTCTTCCTATCTATCCTCTGACCAAATAAGTCGCATCCGAGAAGGCTCTCAAGGAAAGACAGATGAGGAAGAGTACCAGATACCATAGTCAATGGTAGCTCGCAGTACGAAGATGCGCTTCACCGCCGGCGGTGAGAAACGCGAGGAGAAGCTCAAAACGAGCGCACAAACACACGTAAAAATGTATGTCCGGTCTCGAGGCGTTGAGGTACAAGAGGAGCCAATCATGTTTGCGAAACTCCTTTTGATCAACTCGCTCGCCATCCTCATCTGGGTCAAGATAGGTCAGAAAGCCATGGGAGTCGACACGGAGCTTACCATCACTCATGTCGAAGCGTGCCAGAGATCACGAGTATACTTGCCCCGATGCAAGAAAGTACCTCCCGAGTCTCGCTTGATCTGAAACCAAGGAAGAAGCTCAACTCACCCATCATGCTCATCTCAAACTCGAGCTCATAACATCGGAGAACCGAGAAACAAGAGTATGAGAAGAGCCACCAAAGATGATACCATCCACATAAATTTGGACGAGTAGAAAGTCACCGCCATGCTCGCTAATGAACAAGGTCTTGTCAACTTTACCCATTTCAAACCCATGACTCAACAAGTAGGACTTAAGCCTCTCATACCAAGCTCGGGAGCCCGCTAAGTCCATACAGCATTTTGAAAGCTTGAAGACATGGTTTGGGTATTTGGGGTTCTCGAAACTGAGGTCAGTCGGACGAGACTTCCTCCTCAATAAGGCCATTGAGGAAGGCACTCTTCACGTCCATCTGGTAAAGCTTGAAACCCTTAGAAGCTGCAAAGGCAAGCGAGATTCTAATGGCTTCAAGTCGAGCTCTGAGGGCAAAGGTCTCCTCAAAGTCTAGACCTCAACACAGGAAAACCCCGAGCTACTAATCTAGCCTTGTTTGGGATGATTACCCCATCCTCACTGCTTGTTCTTGAACACCCACTTGGTTCCAATGATATTGTGGCCTCGTGGGGGCTCAACAAGCGACTGACCTTGTTTCTCTCAAAGTTCTCTAATTCCTCATGCATGGCATTGACCCAAGACTCATCGAAAGGGCGTGACAAACATCCTTGGGCTCAAAGGAGGCAACAAAGGCGTAATGGAGACGAAATGAGAAAAGCAGGACTTAGAGCGTGTGACACGCTCAAAAGGTCTCCAATAATCTGCCTCAAGGATGACTTTTCCGGATATGACGGGAGGTCCTGGATGAGAAGAAGAAGTGGCCTCTACCTCGTGTGCAGACGAGGCAGGACAGAGCCACTAGCTCCCGGAAGGCAAGGGTCGATCATCTTGAGGTGCCGTGGAAGAAGGCATCTCAAGGGAAGGAAGAGGAGCCGGATCGTAAACAACCATCGCCTCCTCGTCCTCATCATCCACAAAGATAGTCTCGGATCGCTCTAAAGAACTCGAGATATCCGGCCTAGTCCCGGACCGCCTCGTCAAAAGTCACCTCACGTGTTTCTACCATTCTACTAGACTCGCAGCCTGCACTCCCTATAAGCCCGCCAAGAAGTCGAGTAGCCTAGAAAGATACCGCCACAGAACGTGACTCGAACTTGTCTAGGTTCCCGGACTTCAAGATAAAGCACTTGCAACCAAACACACGAAAATGAGAGACGCTGGCTTTAGCAGTATCTCGACTCATAAGAAGTGCGTGTAGGAGTGCCCAAGAAAAACTCGATTCAAACATGGCACGCGGTCGCAATGGCCTCAAATTTCAAAACTTCCTGTGTAGAGTACTCATCAAGCATCGCCCCGCCATCTCGACCAAGGTACGGTTCTTCCTCTCCACAACGCCATTTTGCCGAGGGACGATGGAGAAGAGAACTGGTGCTCTACACTGCCTCACCGCAGAAACTCTCAAAGTAGGAATTCTTGAACTCGTGCCATTGTCATCATGGATCGCTCAGAAGGCACCCGGAGCTCAACAGATAGCCTACTAAAAAGACCTCGAAATGTGTAAATGTCTCGCCCTTCGAGGCTAAGAAAACACCCAAGAGTACCTCGAGAAGTCATCGACCACAACAAGAACATACCACTTCCCTCCTGCCGATCAAGACTCGAGCCGGGTCCAACTGTGTCCATGTGGAGCAATTGTCTCTGCATCGGTCATAGTAATCGGACCGGAGGATGAGAAGCGGCAACCATCTTGCCGTCTTTCAAGATGGAGTGCAAACAAGATCTTTGACCATCTTGAGTTTGGCACTACCACGAATGAGATCATGGTCGCTAACTTTCGGGTCAAATGGTCAAATCCAATATGACCAAGTCTCCTATGCCGAAAGAGAGATCGCGGGACTCGTATAACTAAACACCGAGAGGATCGCGGAAGACTCGGAGAAATCAGCACGAAAGATCCTCCCATAACGAGAAATCCCGCAAACCGGACTACAGAAGAGTCAAGAATTTTGCAATTGTTTTTCTTAAAGCTCACCTCGAAACCGCTATCATAAGTCGAGAAACGGAAAGCAAATTGTACCGCAGCTTACTAACCAAGGCAACATCCTTAAGAATAAAAGAAGCATTAATACGCGACAAGACCTTTGGCGATGACGCCCAGCACGAAGCGCTCCGAAGGTGATCGCCTCATCACCGAGCGCGGGCTAGGAAGAGAACCAACGGAGTCTCCTAATATATGACGAGAACAACCGAGTCTACAAGCCAAACCTTCTCCTTCCCTACCCGGCTAACTGAGTCAAACAGAGTAAAGTCTCAAGATCGATAAATCAACAATGATTTTGGCACCCAATCTCGAGTAACACGCCGAAAGCGATGAAGTAGTCAAGCCCGACCGACCTCTATCTACCCTCGCTCTCTGTCACTCACAGCAGAAGGTCTAAGAGCAGACCGAAGTCATTCTTTGAGTCCGATCGCTCTGAAGGAGCGAGTCGAGCACCTGCAACAGATCGAACACGCCATGGGTAGCTATCTCGATGGGGAAAACGAGATCTACCCTCGGGGCGGCGGAAGTCACGATCGAAAGCAAAGATGAGGACGAAAACCGAAAACTTCGGAAAACCAAGTCCTCGATCTTTGCACAAACCCATCGAAGAACCAAGCCTAGACCTCGTGTTGGTCTTAGGTGCACTCAAGGTCCGGGGCCGACCACAATGCGCCTAAGAGACTCAACATGGTCTCTACGCCGATCTTGGCGCGCTGAAGCATCGATCGATCAGTGTCCATCCTTCCGACAGAAGGTGCGGATACTTCACCTTCGAGAGGTAGAAGTAGCATGTGAAATTACCTTCTTGTCGAAATCCTCGACATAGCCCGCCGACTTGAAATGGACTTTCTCGGTCTGGGCTCGGTCTCGATCACACCTGGTGCTATGGGTCTGAGCACGGCAGGTGGATGCTTCCTCATGTCCTCAGAGAAGTCATATCCTAGACCCTGATTAAATCTGCAGATCTTAGATTGGTCTAGAATAAGATTGAGCTTCTTCTTGCCTCCTACAAATCTCTCGAGAGTGTTCATAAGGTACTGACACTCCCGAAAGAGAGAGGTGCAAGAAGAGCAGGGGGAAGAAGAGACAGCAGAAGGTAAGGGAGCAAAAGAAGAACCAGCAGCAGAGGGAAGAATGGCTTGTGCAAGCACACCGACTCAAGGGACAATCCCATCGCTAGCCGCTTGGTTCACGCTTGCTAAGCGCCTCATCCTTACCCTGAGGCTTCTCCCCCTTCTCCACAATCATATTGCAAGCACAATGTGGCTTCTCTAGAAGGTCCTTAGTTAGCTTCACACATTTCTCATCCAAAGCAATCAAGTCAGATTTTAGTTTGTTACACTTAATGCATGGTGAGCTAACAGGGGTCCTTAGAAGCAAACGAGCCAACTTCCTTTCATGATCAATCATATCTTGAACTGTTTGGAGACGACCTCAAGTTCAAATAGCTTAACTTAGGACAGCTCAAGCATGAAACAATCGGCTCAAGTAAAGAAGCTTGTAGTTCAACAATTTTATGATCCGCCTGCTTTAAGTTTATCTTCAAGTTATTACAATTTTCACAAGACTCGGGCAGATCAAGAAGCATGGCATAAGATCCTCTAGCAAAGAATGTCCTTACCCTCACATGAGGTGGGAGAAGTAGTCTCATCAAGAATAAGTAGGGTAATGACCATCCTACTCAACTCTAACTCAAAGAAGCGGACTAACATTCTCCACCTTAACACTATCAAGTTCGGAGGACACACTATCATGTGAGGTCCTTAACTTCTCCATATCAACCAAACAAAGCAGAGCATGTATCACAATCATCACTAGAAGGGCGGATGTAAGAGCAATAATCTCTAGTGACAATCGATCTATTTCCTTCTCTAACTCAAAGACACCTAGCCTTAGCTTTAGCATGAAAACCTCCTAGCTTAACAAAAGCATGATTGAGCTGTTCAGAGGTGGGATCTACCTCGTCCGAGTCGGAGTCTGACTCATTGTCGTTGAAGTTCGCCCTCGAGGGCCATGAAGCACATGCCGAGAAGTCGCCGCCATCCTTGGGCTCTTGGTCACCCGTCCGTCATCGCCGCTCCATCCCTCCACCTCGCCGAGGTCGAGGTCGCCGAAAGCGTGAGGACGCTGGAAGAGCTTGGCTTTGCCAAAGTTGCGAACTTCTTCTTGCTTTGGGCGTCCGAGCCGGAGGCTTTTGTTGCGGTGCTTGTCGGTGTAGTCGTTCTTGCCCGAACCGCCGTAGTCGTTCTTGCCCTTCTCCGCTTAGGGCGGTTGCTCGGATGTGGTTGGGGCCACCACACTCGAAGCAAATCACAGTCCTCCCTCTTCATCCCTCCTCCTCTTGTAAGCATGAGAAAACTTCCGAGCTAGGAGGGCATTTGCTCATCCTCGAGTGCTCTAACGATCATCGATTCGTCACAGAGAGCGACAAGGAGAAACCACACAACGAATCAAGAAGAGAACCGTGGTTTAATCGGGATCGGTGACTAGGCCATCGATCGTGACTTCGACTTTCGAGACAATGTCAATCTCGTGAGTCTTGAGACGCGAGTACTGCCGATCAAGAGTCAAGGTCGAGAGGTCTGTGGTGTCCTTGATGGTAGTCACTTTCATCTCCCACACGCCAGCAGATCGAGTCTTTGAAGTATCTCGACGAGCGTTGTCCGAGTCGGGTATGTGAGACCGACCGCTCGGAGGTTGCTCAAGATCTTGTGAAAACGCTGAAGCACTCATCTAGGGACTCACCAAAGCATCTCAAATTTGTTGTATTCTCGTTTGAACCGGTCTGTCGCATCGTCTTGATCTGGTGGTGCCCTCATGGTATGCGCCGAGGGTCACCCAGATGTCGAAGCGGACGACAGTGAGATATGCGGATCAAACTCGCTCGACTCAAACCACGGATGATGATGTTCCTTGCCTTTGCATTTGCCTCAACATCACCATGTTCCGACATTGATGTTCTCATCGGCAGAACAAAGAATCGAACCTTGACCTTTCGCCAGATGGCATACCCCGGGCTCGATGTATGTCTCCATTCGCTCTTCCGGAAGGGTAATCGATACCATCAAAACAAAGTGCTTGGTCGAGTACTTGTCCATCGCCACGGCTCTTGAGACCGGTTAAGATCTATTGAAAAGAGCTAACCGGCTCGATACCAATTGTAGGACCGAAATGGCGACAGAGGGGGTGAATGTCGCTTAAAAATCGCCCGAGAAAACGTGCACTTTTTTTTTTAAGAAGAAGCAAAACAAAGTAATTCACAGAGAGTTAATTCTGCTGAAACACAGAACGCATGTGACATCAAAAAATTCAGCATAAATCAGAGACCACCAAGAAAAATTCAACCTGAAAATACCATTGTTTAATCAAGATGCAAAATGGTTGAAAATCAGCTAAAAAGAAAATGCAATCAGAGATCAACAACCCAAGACACTAAACTAATCCAAACCCAAAACTGATTCGAACACAAAGAAACAAGCCATGGCCCAAAGAAATAAGACAAACCGCAGGATCTTGATTAAGAAGTCGCCACCGACACACAAGTAAAAATCGTCACGCATACGGAGGACGAGTTGCACCAATCCTTACGGTCTTGGCGAGCCACCAAGCAACTTTTTTCTCTGGATCAAGAAATTTTACACGACAAATTTCACGCAAAGAAATCGAAGCAAGAAAGAATAAATAACTGAATCGGACACGTGGCAAAAAGATGAGTGCACCAATTAAGCGAGTAATCAATTCACTCAACAGAGAGAGATTACACGCACAAACCAAAGACCGCAATCTAATCAAAATCAGCGGCAGAACATTTCCTTTTGGGCAGAAGCGGTAGCCGCTTTCATTCCTACTGACGCCGCCACACACAAAAACTAGCGCCACACACGCAGGAAACAACAACAAATTAACCAGATGAAATAACTCAAGCGACCGATCAAATTGTGTCTACCAACTAGGAGCAAGAAAAGACAATATCAAATCAAAATCGTATCTCATAGACCGATGGAACTGGATGGGCCACGATCAATGAAAGACCCGCATCGATGGCGTACCAAACAAAACATCCCACTCGTTCCTACGAGCGAAAACAGCGCCGGTTTCAATCGATCGGGGCACAAAGCCGCCCCATCGGGTCTACAACGACACGAGAACAAATGAGGCCGATCATCTCAACAGAGGAGCTCTTACAAGCAAACCAGATCCAACAAACTCAAAGCATAAACCGATTGACAAGAAAAGGCGCCGCTAAGCTCCTAATTCTCTGGCAACAAAGCAGCCTAAGGGCTCTTCCAAAGAAGACACGCACAAAAAGAAAGAACAGATCGGTCACAAAGGAGAACAAAGAAACGAAAAACAAAGAACACAACCAAGCACAGAGTCCAAAGATCAAACCTCACACGCACCAAAAGAAAAGGACAGCCAAATCAATAAACATCATCTCATATTGATCTAAAGAAAGAGGGATACAAGATTGAAACAAGAGGAATGATTACAAGCATTCAACTCATCCTCTCCCACTCTCAAAACTCAAGAACACTCACCATCTTGAAGAAAAAGAAGGGACAAGCAGGAACAACTCTCAACAACTAAAGCCTAAAGCAAAACAAACTCTCTAAAGCCTATTTTGACTAAAGGAAACCCTAAAACCCTTGAGTGTTCAGATTTGGGCAGCACCCTCCATCCTATTTATAGCCCATGGCTAACGGGTCTCCACCCGTTCGCCCGCTAAAACCAACTGAGCCGCTCCGCTTGTGCACTTTGCGAAATTCTGCCGCCCTCCCGCACCTTCAGGAAGCTCAGCCTCGCCGTCAAGACGCCAAGAACCACCTCGAGTCCACGCTGTCTTTGACACATCCCGACTGTTCGACCTCAGTGCCACCTGCACCTAGTCCGGTCCATCGTGTCTCGCCACGACTCCACCCGATGTCCTGCAGTCACACAGACAAGAAACACATCAAATAGCACCGCTCGATACATGAAAGCGTAAATACCAACATACTTACCATGACAAAATCCAAACTTGTCGAATCAAAGAATATGCATCCTAATCCCATACGACCAAGTTTGACCAAACCGACTGAGCCTATTGCACCACGCAACGACATGGTCCAAACCACCCAAACCAAACTCGACTTCCTAAACCTATGTCAATTACTCATCACACACACGGGACGACATCCACATGGTCTCTCAGCAGGCCAAGCACACAAGACCGAAGATGACACCAAAACCCTCCGACCAGACAAAAGAGGTATACCTCGACAAAGGCACTTCTCCGGACAGCGCCAAGTCATTACGGACCAAGATCTGGCCCACCCGCCGCAAGATTCGGTGAGCAAGGCTCGATCCTAAATAGGAAGAGTCGCTCGTCTCCTTCCTCCGAAACAAATCGGGGCGTATTCGCCGGCAAAGCGTCCGATATGCCCGAGTCCCCGAGGTGATCGAGCATGTGCTAGCTCTCGGCCGATAAATACCGATCAAGCGAAGCTGCGGCGTTTTGCACTGATCGGAAGGAGGCAATCCAACAGAGATTGACAAGCTCCTCAAAGCCGGATTCATTCGTGAAGTCAACCACCCTCGATGGCTCGCTAATCCTGTAATGGTTAAAAAGAATAATGGAAAATGGCGAATGTGTATTGACTTTACGATCTTAATAAAGCTTGTCCGAAGGACGATTTTCCCCTTCCACGCATTGATCGGCTAGTAGATTCTACCTCAGGTGCGAATCACTAAGTTTTTAGATGCGTATTCAGGGTACCACCAGATTAGTATGTGTAAAAAGGATGAAGAAAACTTCCTTCATCACTCCATATAGCACTTATTGTTATGTTAAGATGTCGTTCGGTCTCAAAAACGCCGGTGTAACTTTTCAAAGGTTAATGCAAAAACCTTTAGTCCGCAAATAGGTCGAATTTAGAAGCTTACGTTGATGATCCGGTCGTAAAGACCACCAACGCTAACAATCACATCTCGACTTACAAGAAACTTTCAACAACTTTGAGAAGGCATAACCTCAAAATTTGAATCCTAGGAAAAGTGTGTGTTCGAGTTTCTGTTTGGAAAATTGCTTGGTTTCCTAGTCTCGGCTAGAGGTATCGGCGAATCCAAGAAAGATAGCGACCATCGACGGATCGACCTCCGACCACCAAGAGGGAAGTCCAAAACTAACCTACAGTATGGCGGCTAAGTCATTTCATAGCAAGGTTAGGAGAAAAAGGGTTACCTTTCTTTAAGCTTCTCAGGAAACATGGGAGTTTTGAATGGACTAGAGAGGCAAACGATGCCTTTGAAGAACTGAAAAAGTACCTTACAAGTGCCGGTTTTAGTCTCTCCGAGATCGGGAGAAACACTGCTAATGTATGTGGCAGCAACTCCACAAACAGTGAGCGGTGTACTGGTCGTGGAAAGAGATAATATTCAACGACTAGTTTATTACGTGAGCGAGGTCTTACATGGACCAAAGGAAAGGTACCCACAGTACAAAAGTTGCTCTATGGTCTCCTTATGTCTTCAAGAAAGCTAAGGCATTACTTTCAGGCCCACAAAGTGGTCGTACCAACAGGATATCCCCTTGGTCAAGTCCTTGGAAACAGGGAATCATCAGGACGAATAGCAAAATAGGCGGTTGAGCTAGGGGCGTTCGACCTCCATTTCATTTCACGAACAGCGATAAAATCGAGCGAGAGCGAAATTCATTGCGAATGGACAAACCCCGAACCCACCCAAGGGCCGTCTATGAGCACCACGAGGAGTGGACAATGTACTTTGACGGTTCTTTGATGTTAAAAGGGTCGGGGCTGGAGTGATCCTGATATCCCTACTAGCGAACACATCAAGCACGCCATCGGTTAAATTTTCTGCCACAAATAATATGGCGAGAATATGAAGGTTCTTGGCGGGACTTGACGAGCTCGTTAAGCTCGGGATTAAGTGAGATTGCTAGTGAAAGCGATTCTCAACTAGTAGCGAATCAAATAGGAAAAAGTATCAATGCTCAAGTACCAAGATGTCATCTTATCTGGCGGAATACGAAAACTTCAAAAGCACTTCTTCGGTTTCGGATCCAACATATTCCTAGAAAGGAAAACTTTCTGGCGGAACCGGTTAGCACGGATGGCTTCCACAAGGTCAACCGTCCCGCCCGGAGTTTTTCTTGAGCAACTCGATTCACCCTCGGTAGTCGAGCCTTCCGAGAACATACATGATTCTTCTGGATCGAACAAACCGATCAAAAGGACATGGATGCTCCACAGTCGATGAGCGGTTGGCGCTTATCACGATCAAGGTAGAGATTGGATGACATTGATCTACAATTATCTTGACATGAAATAATTCCTAAGATGATGTAGAGGCCGATCGTATAGCACGAAAAGCCAAATCATACATTCTAATTGAGCGTACCTTGTACAAACGAGGATCTCATGGAGTGTTGATGAGATGCATATCTCAAGCGGATGGCATTAAGTTGCTAACCAAATCCATGAAGGAGTCATGGAGCACATCATTCCTCTGAGAACTACGGTCAGTAAAGCCTTTGAGCAAGGATACTCTTGCCAACCGCCCTTCATGATGCAAAAGAACTTGTGACGAAGTCGTACAATGTCGGTTTCATAGCAGACTAGTACATCGGTAAGCACAAGCCTTACAAACAATTCCTCTTTCTTGGCCTTTTGCAACACAGGGATTAGACATTCAGGACCTTTCCCAAGAGCACCGGGGCTTCAATTCCTTTTCGTCATGATTGACACGTTTACAAAATGGATCGAGGCGAGCCGGTTGTTAAAATAACAAGCGAGGCCGCTAAGAGATTCCTAATGAAAATGTGATCACACGATTTGGTGTACCTAGTCGTATAATCACAGATAATGGCGCCAGTTCACTAGTAGTCAATTTCAAGAATTACGTGATGAACTTGGTGTGAAAGTTCATTTTGCTACATTGCTCATCCACGAACAGCAACGGGCAATTGAGCGGCTAATGGTATCATTATGCAAGGGATCAAGCGCCGAGTATTCGACCATTAATCAAGCGGTCGGGAGCTTGGGTTCAAGAACTCCGTCGTATTATGGGCGTTCGAACCACGACCGATCGTCGCGGCCGGTGAAACACCATTCTTTTTGGTTTACTGGCTGAAGCCATGCTTCCTCGAACTCAAAATTGGCTCTGCTCGAATTGATCGCTTTACGAAAACGATCGAGAATGAGCGAAGACTTCGACGACGTCAATTTCCTTGAAGAACGACGAAACCAAGCCCTTGTACGATCTGCAGTCTACCAACAAGCCATGCGAAGGTACCATAGTCGTAAGGTGCAACCTCGCAGCCTTACTGTAGGTGATCTGGTTCTCAGAAAAATTCAGAGCCAGGCAAATCGCAATAAACTTTCCCCCAAATGGGAAGGTCCTTACACTGTGGTCGAAGTTACCCGACCAGGTTCCGTACGACTGGCTATGTCTGATGGGCAAATTTTGTCAAGTTCTTGGAACATTGATCAATTGCGTAAGTTCTATGTTTAATTATTGCTTTCATTTCTTTCAATTTCAATAAATTCATTTACTTTCTACAAATAATAATAAGTAACATTGCTTATATATATATACCTATAAATTTGGTCGTATATGGTTGTCAATTTAAAGCGGTTAGAAGACAATTTTTCTCTCTAATATCCTTTCTAAAGGATCTCTATTACTTTCTCGCAGCGATTTCTAAGTAAATGCGCCGTATTTGTCCTAGATGTGAGCATTTTACCACGCATGCGACAACATTCTTTTCTTCAAGAAATATATGAGTAATCGGAGCATTGTACAAATGACTTTCCATCTTGAGCGATATGCTTAAAGATTTTGGAGGTTATATTTCACTATTTCAAGATTACATTACGCTCATATCAGCTCTTGGTGGGACACGGAAAGCCTCCTAGTCGAAGTCTCCTTTTTTTTAGACGTGGTCACCTTAATGGAAGGAACTTCCTAGCGACGGTCCTTTTCTTCGATCCTCGCTACGATCGGATAGAGAGTTTGAACACGTTTAGCGAAATATGATATATGAATTCAGATCTCAAGCATTCCTTCCCACCGGACTTTAGGATAATAGATATGAACAAAGTTCACTTATAATATTTGTTTGCATTCATTTTGCATTTCTCTTTATGTCGCAATACATGGTCTTTTATCCAACCATATATAACTTTTTGCTTGGTATTTCGATCATGGCAAACAGCGATCTCTAACTAAGCGAAGTCATAAGTGGTTCCACCACAATGATTTCCTAATGTTGAGTGCGATCGGTTTTGACTTCATATCGGTACATACCTTCAAAATTATGGTTTCAACTTTTATTCTCTTTCTTGGCTACCCTTGCATAGTAATGTTCTTCTACTATAAAGCGATCGGGGCTAGGAGGTATGTGAGAATTTATAAAATAGTCAAGCAGGATAAAACAAAGGCATTGTTAACGACATAAAAGGTAAGTCTTACACATATTCAATATTTTTACACCCTTTTGCGAGAATCTACTCTAGAAATATTCCCGGACTAATTCTTGCTTGATGGAGATCGATTTCCATTTCCTCTACTATTTTATCTCCAAGTGGCTTGAGTTCTTCCATGAACTTGGTTGCCTCCTCGGGAGGCGATTGAAGTCATCTTGACGACTTGGAAATCAATAGAGGTCGGAAGCTTTCGGTTTGCCAAAGCAAAACTAACTCTACTAACAACACTTTTTTCATGGCTTTGGCATAATTCTTAGAGTAGTCTTGAGCAGGTTGTTAAGATCCTCTAGAAGTTGACCAAAATAGTTCATTTTCTCTACTGGATCTCTTAAGGTAGGTAGGCTTGATCCTGATCTCATATCAAAAATCATCTTGTTAAAAAATATAGTCTTTTCATCTAGACTTTGAATGAGAGCTGCCTCCTTGTCTTGCTCAAATTTCAGAGTTTTCTCTACTCTGTCCAAAATTTATTTTTGCTCTGCAAGAGTAAAATGGGTGATAAGCAAAAAAATAATTGGCGGAAAATAATAAGTCAAGTCTACGACCTATTACCTTCAATTCTTTTGTTAAGATTTTCCTTGCTGATCGTAGCCTCGGCGATCGACCGGTCCTTAGCTTTGATTTCTTCTTCAAGCAGGGCAGTCTTGGCTCTCTCAGCCAAGATCTCTTCTTTTATTTTCTCCAAATCTATCAAATACGATAAGGAGAATAATTAACAAAGGGCGAAGCATTGGAGAAAGAAAAAAGGCTAAGGGAAAATTCTTACTTTCTAATTCGAGTGTTTACGCTCCAAATCTTTAATCCATTGAGTGGATCCTCAGACCACGACAAAGTTCTCGACCATATGTTGTTCAAATAGCATTTTCCTCTTTAAATCCTGTCTAAAAGGCTTTTTAGGAGAGATTATGAAAGTGGTCGTAGAAACTTACCCGGATTGCCAAATCATTGTATCCACCAAAAATGGAGTCAGGATGCATTTTGATTTGATGGTCCGATATCTTTCCCCACACCTCGTCAAGCTCCTTATCCTCAATGAATCGGGGGCGAAAAGGGAACTTGTCAGGTTGAGGAGAGTTACCAACAATGGTCGGAACCTGTTGAGGGCCTTTAGGGGCATCTACCTCATGAAGGAGTTAGGACCACCAATGGATCCAACTCAAGCTGTTGGCCTTGGCCTTTGCTCGGGGCTTTTCCCACCACCTTTTCTCGGGAACTTTTTCTGGGAAGTGGTGCGCTCATGGACCTCTTGGTATTGGGTCCTCGAAGGAACACAGTGGAAACAACCTAACTCGGAGGACCTATACCAAGCAAATAAGGAAGTTAAAGAGGAGGAGAGATGCATCAAATCAAAGAAGTTATTAAAGGTATGTTCTTATCGACCACTTTCATTTGGGCGTACCTAGTTAATTCAGGATTTAACTTTGAAGCGGCGAGAATAAAATCTGTCACTGAGTCTCCTTCCTTTTCTTTTCTTGACCTGCTGGGTTCTAAACCGCGAGATTAACAAATCTGTTGTATTATCCAGCGAGAATATCGATCACGATGTTTTCGATCATCTCGTCAAAAGCAACGTCCTTGATGACCTGGTCGGACGGAGTAGTTTGACCGCCTCCATATCAATTGTTCGGCAACAAGCATGCAGTCGTTAAAGACCGATCAGGGTCGACAACCTCGTGATCGCGTCTTTGGTGGCCTTGAGCTTCTCCACCTAAACCAACAAATGAATTTGGTTAAGTGATGAAATCTTTTATCTAAACTATATGTATATCTCTTTTGAAATGTTACATTACCTCGGAAGATCCATCCTCTTCCGGTGCATCTGGCACGAGTTGGTTGGAACAACGGTGGGATGTTTATCCTCACCAAGGTGTGCAATTCATAACCCGACCGGCTACAAAAAACGAGCATGATAAAAAAAACCCGATCGGAGAATATATATATGTGTGCATGATAAAAGATTTGTTACCTAAACCTTGTTATTCTCTCTTCAACAGAGACTATGGCCAAGATCTCGAAATCAACCTTTTCTCCAGGCTCTCCTGCGCAGATCAGCCTGATCCTTTCTCTAACTTCCTCGGAGAAAAGAACTTCAAAAGAAGAGAGAAAATAAGACAAGAACATGTTTTAAGGTAATACATTGATCCAATGAAAATACTAGTTGGAGTTATCTCAAAGACTTACCACCTCTTGTGATAGCTTCATCACGACCAATGGACCAGATCAGGGAGTGAGTCCGAAGCTTTAATGGGCTTATTTGACGTTTCGTGAAATCCCTCACCACATGCCAAGAGGTCAAGCCCTTGACTCGTAGGTCGTAGATGGCATCCACCCATCGCCCGACCACTCCTGTCTTCTCCACGGTCTTTCTCCATTTGGGATTTTTCGTTGCTCTCATTCCGGCGAAATAGAGGCCGTCGTCCTTCGTAACCGTCATATAGAACCAGTTTTTCTTCCATAACGACCACGAGGATTTGGAGTACATATGAATGTACTCATCGGCCTTTCCGTCGTGAAGGCGCAATGTACATTCCCTAGAGTCTCGTAGATCTCCCCATCACCATTCGGTAAAAATACGAAGAGCCTCAAACTTGGAGGCAATCCGGTATGCTTCACACAAATATGTGAAGATCTTGATGTTGGCGATGGAGTTTGGGGCCAAATTCACTAATTCCTCCCATAGAATTCAAGAACACGGAGAAGGAATTTGTGTCTGCAATCTCATTTCACATTCGATGTAGGCGAGGAACACGGAATTTCCTCATCTTAGCGATTTGGGAAATGCTCTCCAAAAGCTGATCTCCATCTGATCAAATTCTTGTCGGGAAGCATTCGATCTTCTCCAAAGCTTCAAGCTTTTCTTGCTCAACTCCGGCGGCAACCACTTTGTGATTTGCTCGACATGATGAAAATCCTTGAGGATGAGCGAGAACTTCATGAGATTTTTGTGGTCGGAAGAACAAGAAAAGGAAGGGCGAAGATTTTTATGCGGATGAAAGAGATCGAAAAGGGATCTGGAAGCATAAGGAATCCAAAAAGTCTAGCGATGGGGATTTTATAGCCTCGGGTCTTTGAATTCGATCGGAGTTTATCCATGAAAGTCGAGCGGCAAAAAGCTTCTTTTTGCCCAGCGGACGAAGAAACTCCTCGGTTCCCAAGGCAAGTTCTCAACTTTAAAATGAACACAAAATCACCTCGGATGTCACGACATTAATTGGTGAGTGCGCGATATGAATTC
The DNA here is from genome assembly GCA_036346405.1 of Phyllostachys edulis. Classification (NCBI taxonomy): domain Eukaryota; kingdom Viridiplantae; phylum Streptophyta; class Magnoliopsida; order Poales; family Poaceae; genus Phyllostachys; species Phyllostachys edulis. Next base: position 4,342,969 of record CM070546.1, on the reverse strand, counting down.
ATCGGGAAGGCGTTCACGACCTATTCATTTAAAGTTCGGGGCTAGGTAGCGAGGATTAAAACCTCTATGTATTAATTTAAATATATAAAAAGACCATCGTCTTCATGGTGCGTAACCCCTAAGGCTAACGACCTCCGGTGGTAAGGATTCGGATGTTACGATGGGTACCTGGTGGGACTAGGTTCCACCGGTAATTCTTCGAAATACTATAAGCGGTACCATTAACAGTATGATGAATGGAACCGTGCTAAGCGTTCCATAACTACGATGACATACAAGACTCGACGATAAACCACATTGCGGTTAAATGTCTCACAAATACTTAACCGCAAGGCGATTGCACATCGTTAACTACCTTAAACCTCCGACCGGTTGTAACGTTTCATCAGGGCGTCTTTCCCAAGAGTGCTCGCCGTCCCCGGGAGTTATTTAATGGTGAAGCGCTTGAGCGAGGAGAGACCGCGAGCGACAAACAACGAAGGCAACCACGAAGCGAAGCGGTAGTATTGATACATTGATTAATTGGAGATAGTCCCTAGTCAAGTCTTGTAAACCAGTTCATATAAATAAAAAGCGGCCCTATTCTCTTGAAGATACTCTCGTCATTTTCCTCCTTTTATTTTCATAAGATCGGCGATTTGATCGTCGACACCGTTTTTCCCTCTTTCTCTTGGACCTCCTCAGAGACATCTCCAGGACCTCCTTTCTCTGTCCCTATTGGAACTCGCTGGTTTGGAAATCCACCCTCTCGGTTTACACCTCCCTGTTGGTTTAGACATTCCTCTCGGTTTAGACCTCTCTGTTGGTTTAGACCTCTTTATTGGTTTAGACCTCCCTTTTGGTATAGACCACCCTCTCTGTTTAGACCTCCATGTTGGTTTAGACCTTCCTCTCGGTGTAGACCTCTCTATTGGTTTAGAACTCTCTGTTGGTTTAGACCTCTCTCTTGGTCACGACCTCTCCCTTGGTCACGTGTACCCTTTGTGGTCAGGACCTCCCTCTTGGTCACGACCTCCTCTTGGTCATGACTTCCCCTTGGTCACGTGCACCCTTTGTGGTCAGGACCTCCTCCTCCTGAGAACCTCCTTGTCCTCAGGACCTCCTTCTCTGCAGGACCTCCTCCCCTTTAGGACCTCCTTGTCCTCAGGACCTCCTTGTCCGCGAGACCTCCCCTTTTGCAAAGACCACCCTCTGGGTCTTTTTGCAAAGACCACCCTCCTGGTCAAGACCACCCTCTTGGCATTTTTGCAAAGACCACACTCTTGGTCAAGACCACCTTCTGGTTCACGACCTCCCCTTTTGCAAAGGCCACCCACTGGGTTCTCATGACCTTGTCCTCAGGACCTCCTCCTCCTCAGGACCTCCTTATCCTTAGGATCTCCTCATCCTTAGGACCTCCTTGTCCTCAGGACCTCCTCCTCGTTGGACCTCCTCCCCTTCAGGACCTCCTTGTCCGCAGGACCTCCCCTTTTGTAAAGACCATCGTCCTGGTCAAGACCACCCTATTGGCATTTTTGCAAAGACCACCCTTGAAGAATCTAGCCTGCCATTATATGTTAATGGAGTGTTTTGGTGATTAATAACAAATGCATTTGTGAAACTAACATGTTTATTGATATACTTATTGTTTAGTCTCAATTGGATATAAAGGTGATAATCATGAAGGCATGCATATGATAAATGACAAATCAAACTCATTGGATAAACAAAAGGAAAATCCAAACAGGTATGCATTTATAATGATAAATCTATTTGCGAGACTAACTCTCTTATTGTTATATCTCATGATTAGTCTCGTTTGGATATAAAGAACAAAAGATGTATGCATTCTACTTTGTATTCTTATACCCTGTTGCATTCCTCGGATCCAAAATATAGGTTGAACTTCACCAAAATAATTAACCTAAATATGTGCATATGTTCTTACTATATATTCATGTATGCACACATATAGGGGGAGTTCATTCTATATTTTGAGGTTTCATTAGTATTGATCCATATTCCCGTTTCCACATATTTGGGATCTTTACTTTGAAACATATCCTGTGAATATATTTAACTTGCATAGTTAATATATTCATATGAGTATATAAGACTTGTGCAGTCTAAGTATACTTATATGTGAGTATAACATAACTTGTGTAGTTCATGTGCACTCACATATCCTTGAATATATTTAACTTGTGTAGTTAATATATTCATGTGTGTATATGAGACTTGTGTGCTCATATATCCTTTTGGTATATATAACTTGTGTAGTTATATATATATATATATATATATATATATATATATATATATATATATATATATATCCATATGAGTATATACAACTTGTTTAGTGGTTATATACTCATACCATTCTATATTCAATTACTTGCAATTAAAGTGATTATCATCAATTACCAAAGAGGAAAGATTGTGGTATCTTGTCCCACCATTATGAGTTAATGGTATGGTGTGGTAATTAATGATAATCATATTATAGAACTAACACTTTCCATGAGTTGGATGAATAGGTTGAGTTCTATAGTTGGAGACTTTAGAAGATCATCATGTGTTGATGATATTGAAGTCAAGAGCTTAGAGTAAAGGATGCATCATGAGTTGATGCATATCAAATCATGACCCGGACTTGAAGCAAAGATGTGCGTCGTCAAGCTTCAAGTGGTTGCGCAAGGCAAAGGTATGACTAGTTAGGGCTAAGGATTTGTTCCTAGTTTTTTACCGGTCTTGGTGTTTGGTTGGAAGACCGGATTGCTAGTATAGGTTGCCGTACTACTAAGAGGGGTTTTTTTACTAGTAGCTTGAGTTAGTCATGTGTTGATAGCTCATTGTGTTTGCTCTAGCTCATCTTAACATGTTACCAATATTTGCGAATGTGTTTTGCAAATAGTTGTGGCTCATGGATAACCCTTGTAACATGTGACTTAAGTTTGCGAATGTGTTTTGCAAATGGTGTAAGTCCATGTACCTTATTCCTTGTAGTGTGATTCTATAAGTTGGCAAATGTGTTTTGCAACTTGTTGAAAATCTCACTTGAATCCTTGTTTGCATCGCGCGTCAATTTGGCAAATGTGTTTTGCAAATTGAGTTGAAGCAGAATGCAATTTGAGGCATTAATTCTAAAAGTTGGCAAATGTGTTTTGCAACTTGTTGAGAGTCTTGTCTTCAACCTTGTGTGTGCATCTTTCATCAAATTAACAAAATGTGTTTTTGCAAATCAAGTTGATGCAAAGATCAAAACCTCTTTACGCTTCTTTGCTTCTTTGGCGATCGGCCACAATATCGGCAATCTGACCGGCCGCATGGCGATCTTGGTTGTACCAAGACTTATTTTCGGGACAACCGTGGTACGGTTGACCCGATTTTTCTGAGGCGTTTGTTTTTTCCAGAAGAGATGTTTTTGGTCCTTAGCCAATTTTGTGGAACTTTTCTGGAGCAGTCAGACCGGCGTCTATTGGGCGGTCTGACCAGGCATTAGTTGGTGGTCAGACCGACAGTGAGCTCAACGGCTAGTTTTATGGCCGTTGGAGCTAAGGGCGGTCAGACCGGCCATTATATGGCGGTCAGACCGATTTCGTCCAGATTCTCTGGAATCTTCTCCTAACGGCTAGTTTTTGTGTGTGGGCTATAAATACCCACCTTGGCCGTGTGTGAGAGATTGTTGGTGCCCCTAGACATTCCATTGAGCAAAGAGCAAGCATCTTATTCTCTTTTGTGCATGTGTTGCCCTTAGTGAGGTTAGAGAGCAAACCCTAAGTGCATGTGTTGCCTTAGGCAGTGGATTTCGTATCCATTTGAGCTTAGACACTTGATTGGTTCAAGTGAGCATTGGAGACTTGTTACTCTTAGTGTTTGCCAACACCTAGACGGCGTGGTGGCGTCGTTGCGCCGGTGAGCTTCTCAAAGAAGATTGTGAGAAGACCCGAGCGGTTTGTGAGTGGTGTGGTGCTCGCCATCTCTGGAGTGGAGGAAAGAGCAACCCTAGTGGAGCGAGGTGTTGGTTCGTTTTGGAACTGGTCCAAGTGGTTGGACTTACCTCGGAGGCGGGTGCTCACTTCGTGGAGCCGGTCCAATTAGTTTGGGCTTGCCTCAACGTGGATTAGGGGAGACCGGCAAGTCTCCGATCACCACGGGAAAACATCGCCGTGTCAATTGTGGTTTGATTACTTGTGCAATTTACATTACTTGTATTTAAATTGCTTAATTGTATGTGTATGATTGCTATCTTTTATATAGTCTCATATTGTTGGTGCATTTAGTTGAACCTAGTTGATTTAGGCTTTAATTGTGTAAAACCGTATTTGTATTAGCTTCCGCATTAGAAATCGGTTTTAGCCAAAGAAGTTTTTAAAACGCCTATTCACCCCCCCCCCTCTAGTCGGCCTCCTCGATCTTACAACCCTCCTGGTCAAGACCACTCTCTTGGCATTTTTTGCAAAGACCACCCTCTTGGTCAGGACCACCTTCTTGTTCACGACCTCCCTTTTTGCAAAGGCCACCCTCTGGGTCTTTTTGCAAAGACCACCCTCTTGGTCAAGACCACCTTCTGATTCACGACCTACCCTTTTGCAAAGACCACCCTCTTGGTCTTTTTGCAAAGACCACCCTCTTGGTCAAGACCACCTTCTGGTTCATGACCTCCCCTTTTGCAAAGACCACCCTCTTAGTCAAGACCACCCTCTGGTTCACGACCTCCCTTTTTGCAAGGACCTCCCCTACATGGCTGCATGTTGGCCTTAGTAGCCATGTAACATGTATATCCGATTGGGCTACAGGTTAGTGTTCGATTGTGTCATGGGACCAAGCCATAAGCATTGAAGGCATTTCGGCTATTTTTTGAGTTCGTGTTGGCTACGTGTTGGCCTTAGTAGCCATGTAACGTGTATATCCGATTGGGCTACAGGTTAGTGTTCGATTGTGTCATGGGACCAAGCCATAAGCGTTGAAGGCATTGTCTCTAGCTCTCCCGGTTGTGTTCGACCTGGCATCCGAGTCCATGCAGGTAAGTCATAAGCATTGAAGGCATTGCCTTTTACATCTCTCTCTGTCTAGCTCTCCCGGTTGTGTTCGTCCTCTTGGTCTTTTTGCAAAGACCACCCTCTTGGTCAAGACCACCTTCCGGTTCACGACCTCCCCTTTTGCAAAGGCCACCCTCTAGGTCTTTTTACAAAGACCACCCTCTTGGTCAAGACCACCTTCTGGTTCACGACCTCCCCTTTTGCAAAGGCCACCCTCTTGGTCTTTTTGCAAAGACCGCCCTCTTGGTCAAGACCACCTTCTGGTTCACGACCTCCCCTTTTGTAAAGACCACCCTCTTGGTCTTTTTGCAAAGAGCACCTTCTTGGTCAGGACCACCCTCTTGGTCTTTTCGCAAAGAGCACCCTCTTGGTCAAGACCACCCTCTAGTTCGCGACCTCCCCTTTTGCAAAGACCACCCTCTGGTTCACGACCTCCCTTTTTACAAGGACCTCCCCTACATGGCTACGTGTTGGCCTTGGTAGCCATGTAACGTGTATATCCAATTGGGCTACATGTTAGTGTTTGATTGTGTCATGGGACCAAGCCATAAGCATTGAAGGCATTTCGGCTATTTTTTGAGTCCGTGTTGGCTACGTGTTGGCCTTAGTAGCCATGTAACATGCATATCCGATTGGGCTACAGGTTAGTGTTCGATTGTGTCATGGGACCAAGCCATAAGCATTGAAGGCATTGTCTCTAGCTCTCCCGGTTGTGTTCGGCCTGGCATTCGAGTCCATGCAGGTAAGTCATAAGCATTGAAGACATTGCCTTTTACATCTCTCCCTCTAGCTCTCCCGGTTGTGTTCGGCTATGACATCTGAGTACATGCAGGATACCAGCTAATAAATCGAAGCCGTAGGTTGTACCACATGATAAATTGGATGGTTAAGATTTTCCCTTTTACTTGGATTAACGTGGGAATTTTTAGCATTTTTCTTTTTCTCCGATTAATGTGAGAATTTCTAGCTTTTTTTACCTCCTAGGATTAATATAGGGGTTTCTAGGAGAGTCTCCGATTAGTATATGTATAGATAGATTGTGTGTTGCCATCTTTTAGTTAAATAAGCATTATCCTTTTCTTTATTGGAAACAAAGGATCATTGTGTACTAAAATTATTTGGAAGGCAAGTACTAGTCGCAGTGCGGTGCAGAAATAATTCTCGAGGCCATGTGTTCAACTTAGAAGATCCCAATAGGTGTTCCAACCAACGCTTGCACTACCAGAATCGTCTAATTTCCCGAGTGCTCATAATTTTCCCGAGTGTTTTGAATAATACACTCGGGAACTTCCCGAGTGCCTCATGAAACACTCGGTGAGAGAATAAAACACTCGGGAAAATAAAATTTCCCGAGTGTCCAATCGGACACTCGGGAAACTTTGACGGGAGCAACGATACCCCGAGTGTCGACACTCGGGAGCTAAAACACACAGGCCGCGCCATTTTCCGCACCCCCGCGCTTCTAACCCGTTCTCATCCCCAACCCCACCCCACCCTATGCTTTTCGTCTCCCCAACCCCACCTGTGTTGCTCTCCTCCCGTCCTCTGCCTGCCTCCACCGCCTCCTCGCTCCGCCTCCCCTAGCTCCGCCTCCCAGCTCCCTCCTCCTTGCCCCGTCACCCCCTCGTCACTTGCCCGCCTTGCCGCCTCGACTCCGCCTCCCGGCTCCCTCCTCCGCCCGCCGTCACCCCTCGTTCCCGCCCAGACCTGCCTCCTCGACTCCGCCTCCCAGCTCCGCCTCCCATTGCCTCCTCCGTCGCTCCCTCCTCCTGGCGCCGCCCGGCTCCGCCTCCCGGCTCCCTCCTCGTGGCCTTGCCCAAACTCTCCCTCCTCAGACCGGCTTAGGTTGTGGAGGCGACCACCATTTGTGGCGTGAGGAGCTCGGGCGATTAAGCAGAGCCATCGTGTGTCCACCTTGAGGTTAGCGAGGCATTTCAATTGCAACTCTGTGGTGATGGTAGCTAATTTTTATTGGTATCTCCTACATGAATGCAAGTATGCCCTGTATGCTCATTGTAACCTTTTAGTGCAAATGAAACTCTTGGTTGGATAGTTTGATGGCATCTTTTCCACCGTCGTGTAACAAAGAATGTTGGGAGAAAAGCCTTGCATTATTTGTGCTATTTTGAAAACTCTAGTGTAGGAGATTTGGAAGAGAGACCAGTTGCTACTTGCTACTCTCTTCTAGTATGTAGCCATTAACCCCATATGTCTTGCCTCATTTGTGTTTGTGGTCCTTAGTATTCTAGGTTTGTCTCTATATGGTACATTCTCGAGGCCACCAACACATGGCTCATTCGACCCATTGCTCCTTGTTGTCTTGAGTTGCGATCATCTGAGAGATGTCGACTATTGGTGTGAGCATATGAGTTTAAAGCCTCCATTACCGATCGTCGTAGTGATTAATTGATTAATAACATATTCACCTTAAAGTAGATGTTTCTATTGCAAAAGGGAAGAAATATCTTATTCGTGTTGTGGTTTGGAGGATGATCTGTTCTTCTTCTTATTACAAGCCATGGCATATTTTAAAGAATACTTACATCTACAACTTTGTTGGTGGGAGAGCATATGTGCATTTGACATACTTTCTTGGGAGAGCAAATGTAAAATAACTCAAGCATTTTGGACATTTCAAAGTTTTCCTTGGTGAACCTTACAAGTGTTGGATCTACATGTTAAGACCTAGTTGTGCCAAGCAATTTTGGATTTGTGAAGCAGCCATGAAAGCCTTGAAAGACAATACCCAAACTACTCATGAATCTTTTTATCTTGAGGTGAAGTGTTTTTCCATTGTATGTACGGAGTATTGGGCTAGAAACTTTCCTTTGTTGGAAGGGGTTTGTGCTATTCTTGGCTTGGGGGCTTGAGTTGATGCATCTGTTGGGTTTTGAGTTTCTCTTGCCAATCATGCCGTCGGTGGGAGGAAGAAATGTGTCATTGTCACACTTTTATGTTTAAAATGTAACGAGTGCTCGGCTAAGGTCATTACTAGTGAGTACTTATAAACTAAAGGAGTGGTAAAAGTGGGTTAAAAGGATAGAAACTTAGCTTTCCTCGATTTCTTGAACCTCATTCATGTAAATGATCATACCATCTTGGTACCTCAAAATAGAAATTCTCTAGAAGATTATGGGGTGGGGTTGCAACCAAGTTTAGCGGTAGGCGTTGTTAAATCATGCGATTTGTGCGAGACTTTTGTAGTCTTTGTAAAACTAAAACTCCCTTTTTTTATCGAGGCCTAATAAAATCTGATGTCTGAAGGATGAAACTAATTTTGAAACTAGGTCAACCAATGAATCAATGAACATTTCCACCATAGGGAGCAGTAGCGTCTTTACGTACTCGAATATAGCATTAAGTTTGATTTGTTTTCGGTTGTGGAGTAGCACTTTTGCAAATTAGTTGGATTCCATTTTATAACGTGCGGTCTGTGTTGTTTGCTCAGTCATTAGAACAGAACGCATTTATGTTCCACGTTAATGAAGTTCTTTGAAATGGTGACATGTATGTGTAATAGTTGGCCACAATTTGAAGCTTCAATGCTTAATTACTTGACAACATTTTTATGGGAATTACTTGACTTGTGACTAATAGCATGTGAAATAGAGGATCTTAGTAGGTCTATTGAACCTCATGTCCTTAACTCCTTACACATGCATGCAAGTTCCCAAAGTAAAATTGAGATGATTGCTTAGCTTCGCTTGAAGCATTTGCTTAACTGTCATTTCAACTTGCATCCAATATTGACTTAATTTAGAATAGACTGAGTACACCGGCAGGGCAATAACTCGGCGTTTAAGACCTGTAGGGAGGTTATATTTTGATCCTTGACATGGTGTAGTATTGGTTTTGAATGCGTCTAAAAAATATTGGTTTATATGATTTTGAAAAAGTGCTAACTTGTCTTACTCAAATTTCTAAATAAAACAGACTACAAAGAGGCCGTCCATATTGATATCCTTTGGAGCAATAAGGCAAACTTCACCAATAAATTAACTTAAGAGATAAATCATGCATCTCTATGAATAGAGTATAACCATAGAAATGTGACTAATGAGGCATGGTTTTAGCTTTTGTGACATTTCTTCGCTACCTGTCATTTTCTTATGGCGTATCTTAATCCATGGTTATGAGCAAGTCGATATCTTGTCTTTGTACATTTACCTCTCTTTGCTTAGCTCTAATCAACTAGCTTCTCTGAGTTATCATACACGCATATATTGTCATGGACACGTAAGTGCGGAAAGTTGTCATCTATAGCCTAAACACAACATCCATCATGGTAGGTCAAGTCATTGAACTACATCATCCGTCTGCGCTACCTCTGGATTTAACCTATGATTCATTAGTTATTATATGGAATGAACTGGCCGGTCTTGTAGTTAACATCGGCTATTGTTAGTTACTTTGTTTTCAATCTGATCCTAGTCGATGAACACTACTGATTCGCTAGGACTTGATTGTTTTCAGTACTTACTGCTGATCCGCCGCCTCCTCCTCCTCACTTGCCAGTAGATCTCAATTCCTGGCGCTTCCCCGATTGCCTCCACCAAACACACAGTGCAGCCATCTTCCCACCGCAGCTCCTCGACTCCTCGGCTCCAAGAACTACTATAAGGTAGTGGATAAGTGGAAAAAAAATAAAATTTGCTTATTTTCTTACGTGTTGTTAGTTTATGGTGGATTGATATCTTTGTCATTATAATGCTACATTAACGTGTTAATAAATAATTGTATTCATTTATAAAGGCATTCATATATATTGAAAGAAAGTGTTTTTATGCTCAGTTGATCATGTATATTGTCTTCATGTCAATCTGTTTTAGTGTACATAATGCATCATAGGGTAGCTTCTAGCTAGCTCTGTAGTTGTAATTTTTGACATAAATAAAAGTTGGATTAAAATATGCATTATGTTTTGTACACTAGGATGGTGAGGATCGTAGTTGGATGTACCTTTGGGCGTGAAGCGATGGGTAATCGTACCCAGAATGGATGGAAAAGTCGACATTTTGTGGATCGAGCATTTGCTAGGCGTAATGGGCGGGGTGTGTTGTGCCCTTGTTCTCGTTGTTGAACACACGGCCACAAATGAGGGCAACAATGATCGCACACCTATGCAAGTCTGATTCAGGCGGACTATACCGTGTGGGTGTATCACGGCGAGTCACAAGATAACGGTCGGATGTGCTAAGGAAGAAAGCAGACGATGGCGGCCACAATGAGAGTAGGATAGAAGACATGCTAGATGATGTCGTCATGCATATGGGCCACTGGCGAGGAAGAACCGCATGACTGCAACAAGGGCTTTCTTTGATATGTTGTCATGCAATGAGTCAACCACTTCATGGGCACACAGGTGTCCCAACTAGATGCCATCACCGACTACTTGCTATCAAGTCTCGATTCGGCACAAGCATTGCTTGCTTTGATGCATTCTTAAGCGTGTTTAGCACTCTTCTCCCGAGATGGTCTAAACTGCCCTAACTTGTATGAGGCCAAGAAATTGATAAGCGCACTAAATATGCCATATGAGAAGATAGATGTTTGTCCAAATCATTGCATGCTATTTAGGAATGAGAATGTGGACAAAGATCCTTTGTGATAAGTGTGGTGAGTTTAGGTTTGTTGAGGTTGACTCGGTGATGGTCGAAGAGGCTGACTTCCTATTGGCGAAAAAATACTTCGCTATCTACCATTTGTGCCACGAATCCAGCGGTTATACATGTTTGAGGTTTACGCCAAACAAATGGTATGGCACAAGTATGGTCGTCGGTACCATAATGACAAGATGGTCCACCCATCGATGGTGAAGCATGGAAGCAATTTGGCCGAGACTATGTAGAGTTTCTTCATGAGCCTCGGAGCGTTTGAATTGCAATTGCAATCGATGGGTTTAACCCATTTGGTATGGGGCTTGCGCCATACAATTTGTTAGCTGTGTTTGTCATTCCCCTTAACCTCCTACCCGATGTTTGCATGCAGAAGCAGTACATATTTCTTTCCTTGATAATCCACAGTCACGAGTACCCGGGAAGAATATGAGTGTATTCATGGAGCCGGTGGTGGATGAATTGTTACATGCTTGGGAACAAGGCATAGTGACATATGATCGGGCATTGAAGCAGAACTTCACCACGCTGGTCGCGTACCACACATCCATGCATGACTTCGGCGTATGGGATATTACGTGGGTGAATGCATACATGGGAAGATGCCATGCCCAATCTGTAGGGAGGCGTTGCGTGGTCATTGGCTAAAGCATGGTCGCAAGCACTCCTTCTTTGATTGTCATCGTCAATTCCTTCCAATTGACCACGAATTGAAGTGACACAAGCGGATTTAGGGCCAATATTGCTGTCATGATGGACCACCACGTCGTCTGGCGGTGAGGAGGTTAGTGCTGCGGCTAGATGCTTTGAAGCCTCTTGATGATGGTGATGGGTTAGAAATATGGTGAGGAGCATAATTGGACTCACATTTCAAGTTTGTGGCGGTGCCATACTTCCATAAGCTCATTCTTCCCCATAACATAGATGTAATGCATAATGAGAAGAATGTTGCAGAGGCCATATTTAGCACATTCTTTGACATTCCAGACAAGACGAAGGACAATGTGAAGGCTCGCCTTGATCAGGAGGAACTTTGCAACAGGTCCTCGCTGAATATGATCCATAAGCTAGCTACTGGCAAGTGGGAGAAACCAAGAGCTAGTTATTGCCTAACTAGGGTTCAGAGGAAGGAGATTTTGGAATGGTTTGAGACCTAAAGTTTCTGATGGGTATCACGACAAATCTAAGGAGAGGAGTGAATTTAGCTACCATGCACATCAATGGTCTAAGAGCCATGACTACCACATATTCATGGAACGCCTTTTGCTGTGATGATCCGTAGCTCGTCCCGAGTGTGTTTGGCAAGTGATGGCGGAGTTGAGCTTCTTTTATCGGCGACTATGTGCGAAAGAGATAGATCCCATGGTAATGTCAACTATGGGCGTGAAGTACTGTGTTACTTTGTAAGTTGGAAAAGATCTTTCCACAGCTTCTTCAATCAATGCAACATTTGATTCTCCATCTACCCTATGAAGCTAGGATGGGGGACGATGCAAAACCGGTGGATGTATCAATTGAGAGGAACAAAAGGAACTACGAGGCAAAGCAAAAAATCGATCGCGTGTTGAAGCATCCATAGCGAGGCGTACATAATTGAGGAAATTTCCCATTTCACATCAATATACTTTCTTGACAATGTTACGCGACGGTGCACAATCAAACCTCACGATACAATATTGGCATCCTCAAAATAATTGCCAACTTAGCCTCTTCACCGAAGTGGTGACACTTCAGCGGTGGTACTCCCAAAGATTCGATGGCACTTCCTGGGTTGGTCACGTCTGAGAGGAAGGCGGGAACTGCATGGACATGGTGCCACTCTGAGGTCTTTGAAGATCTGCCACGGCCAAGGAGAGGTTCCATTTGATATTGTTTGTGGTGTAGAGAAAAGTTTTTGGGTAAGTGACTGAATATTCAAATCTGCTTCTATGTGTTCCTATGCATGTTAGGGTTGATTAGGTCACAACTCTCGAGTCTCAATTTAGTGACTAGATGACTAGATGAGGCATAAATGTTTGGGTAAAACAATGGCCCCAATGTTCAATCACCTATCTAAATTCTGACTTCCAACACACTAACCTTTTGCCTCTTTTGGATGTTTAGTAGCCAAGTAATAAATGTCAACTAACTTAATCATCTTATTCTTTATCAATTCCTTTTACGCTTTCATCAACTAACTTAATCATCTTATTCTTTATCAATTCCTTTTCGCTTTCATCAACTAACTTAATCATCTTATTCTTTATCAATTCTTTATTCTTGGATTGTAGTGGTGGTTTCGATGAAATTTGAGGGGCGGAAGTGAGTCGAGAGAGTCTTTGCGTAATTGTGTTAAAAAGTGATCCCACAGATGTTCTCTGAAACGCATCAAGCGGTCATCTGTTACTACACACAAGTCCTTGGGCAGACAAATTAGTAGGGTGGCGCTTGCGGCGTATCACGTGGGCGAGTACATGCGGTAACCAACCGAACAAGCGATGTCCTTTTGATTACAATCAACTCTAGTTTATTCATATTTAACACTTGGTTAATTTTAGGCAATACCTTGGTGGGCCCTTAAGTGTGAAAATGCATGGCGGCGGATTGCCCAAGGCAGTGGTGCAACGAGCGATGGCTCTGAGGACTCTCGTCTTTGCTAGGGGCGGAGATTGTTGATGGGCGGGACAGACACATCGTCGAGCGGCTCCTCCATGGCGCGTTACAAGAAGAACACGGTAGGTCAACATGTTCGTATTGATTGTATGTTGCGATATATATTTATTGACCGCCGTGGTTTTTGGGTGCGAAAAGCGAAGCGAGGCCTGTCTCCGATATGGAGGCATATGTAGCGACTAGGAGGGTGATCGGGAGGGCACCTTGTGTGCGACCAATATGACGAGAGAACTTAGTGCGATTTCGATCATTTTGTCCTGATGATTTTCGCTTCCTAATGATTTTGTCCAACAGTGCATATCTTGATCTTTGCTAAGGAGATTCATGGCGAATCGACGTCATGAATTCACCACTAGACCCGAGTCTTTGTGTACAAAATTTGGAAAGGAAGAAACATGGTCGTTTCTTCATGGGTCTGGGTACATTAGCACACCGACAACCCTCTTGGAGGTCCGATCCACGAGTCTTTGCATCAAGCGATGAAGTACACCTTCAAAGTCGACAACAACCATCACATGTTTCCCGATCTCGATTTTACGAACTTGGTAGCAGTGCGACAGAAATTGAGGCTAGGCAGTGTTGGAGCAAATGCTCCTGCGAGTTAGTTGGGCGTGGTAGTACAATAACAAAGTAATATGCAATATATATATATATATATATATATATATATATATATATATATATATATATATATTCATACTTGGCTAATGTATGGCAATGTGCAAACAAATATCACGAGCACTTTCGGGACCGGGACTCGACTTAATGCCTCTCCGTCGGGGGAACCACTGCCTCCCTTATCTGCTCCGGTTAGTAACTGCATACTGATTATTATATTGTTAGTCTCTTATGACTGCTTGATTCAAAAGACATTGAAATGACATGCAATGTAATTATTGGTCGCTTCTTGCAAATTTTTATAATCGATTTCTTATGAAAATGTAGGGAGCAGCGGGATCGATTCTTGCTAATGCTCAAAATGAAGATCTTTGGTCCTAATGTTCACACGGCGTCCATCGCCGAGAGGCCACCACAGTGCTTGCTATTTTCATGATCTACTAAAGGATACCAATATTAGAAAACATTCACAATCGGTGATTGCTAAAAATGGATAAAAATGGCTTCATATATAACTAATTCTCTATATCTATATCATAAATTCTTTTGAAATGTGTCAACATATAATAATTTGTATGTACACTCCTTTCTATGAATTTGATGATAAGTGCTTGAGACATAAATGTTGATCGAGAGTTCACAATGACAAAATATTGAGAGTTGAAGTTTAACATTTTTAGCATCTGTGCTTTTCATGTTCTATATTGTTAGGTACATCATAGAAGTGGATACCATGCATGTAATTATATATCTAACAAGATATCACTCCTCGCACCTCTTAATTAAGTCCATATATAGTTTCAGCTCATTCCTTTTTACATAGTACATCATTATATTCAAATTTCTCTTGCATGTCTTTGTAGATGACATAAGTAAATGATCAATTAGGCCACAAGCTAGTGGCCCACACCGAGCATGCCCTTAACTCGATTTGCCATGTTATTAGGTTGCTCATCATGATTTAAAGGAATTTTTTTGCTTTGTCAATAGTTTGGTTAATTATCTTTTCATGCATCAATTCCTAACTTTTGTTGTAACATGGCACTAATATTAAGTTTTGCTCTATCTGCGAGAACTTTGAAAATGAAACTCTCATGCACGGAAGATTGAAGCAGAAACTCATCCATACAAATGGTTGTAATGATACTTGCTATTTGGAAGCTGTCATATGTATAATAATGCCTTATGCTTACATTTTCGAACTTGAACTTGAATGTTGTGAGCTCGGGAACTGTTATGATGCCTTTTTTCGATCTATACATATATATATATATACATATATTGTGGAATGGATGGATGGATGGATTATTTGATAGCTGTGGAATGGATGGATGGATTATTTGATTGCTGTGGAATGGATGGATGGATTATTTAACTGCTGTGGAATGGATTTTAAATGAATTTGTGAAAATTGGGGTTCAGCTGGTTTGTCGTTTTCCCGAGTGTCTTCTCACTTTCCCGAGTGTTTAGCACTGGAAATAGACCAAACCTTTCCCGAGTGTCGACACTCGGAAATAGACGACAAAACTTTCGAGTGTCGACACTCGGGAACACTTGACCCGTGGCAATTTCCTGCGTATCCGATGGAAACTTTCCCGAGTGTCTTTTCCGCGTATTGCCGAGTGTTGACACTCGGGAATATTTCCCGTTATGGGTTGAGAAGCCGTTCAGCATTGTTTTTTGCCGAGTGTCTAACTTTCCCGAGTGTCTACAGATGCACTCGGGAAAGTTATATTTCCCGAGTGTAACACTCGGGAAATCGATTTTCTCCCGACTAATCTATCCCGAGTGCTGTTACCCGAGTATGTATCCCCTTTTCCTGAGTGTTTTTGGCACTCGGGAAAAATCCTGTTTCTGGTAGTGTTGTATAGTTTGTATATATGCTCTAGTTTCTGGCATCCGGTTTCCTTGACAAGGAAGGCGCGTGGATATAAGACAAAGATCAACTAAACCAGACAGCACGCGCTCTTAGTATGGAACTTGGATTTGCTTATATATACTTGACAAGGACGTTTTCCAAGATATTGAACAATCAATATGTCCTTTGTTACATATCAGCCTCTCAAGTATGTATATTCATGCATGCTACCTAATAAATCAGCATTTCGATTGGATCATCATGTCGGTCGTGGGAAAGCACGAGGGCGGCTATTTGCAAGTGACACTAGACTTCCGCTACTTACTTATTAGTTGATGTCGATGGCTACTTAGTAGTATAGTACTAGTTGAGAAGAGAGAGAAATGGCGCCGTGGCTCGTGGTTGTTGGATAGCCACGAAGAATTTGACGCAGGCAAGCAGCAGTTTTGACGCACACACCACTGCTATCACTAATTGTCACTATCCAAGCAAGCCTCCCGTCAGTCCCTAGCACATGCATACTACTTGACCTGGTCGACCTGCGGGTACGGGACAAGCTGATCGATCGCTGAGTCATATATTGAGGATCCAGCTCATCTTATCTTTCTTTTCTTTGATTACGAGGAAGAGACACACGCATACGCACACACACCACCATACAGGCGTGAGTATGCCCCCTTAAGTCTTAGCGTACACCCAAAAAAATAGAGGCCGATAATAAATCTATAACCTCATAAAATTCCAAGTAAAGCATACTCCTATATGCATAATGTTGGACACCGGGATTTGGACTCTGGCAGTGAAGCCGTTTTTCAAGCTAGTTGAGATTTGTCCGAACTTTACCTCTTAGTGGGTTCCCAACTCATCTTATATTTGATCTCACCAAACACGTCAACTTGACATTATATTCTACATTTTTATTTGAAGGAAGACTTGACATCGTACATGAGATTAAATGTAGTTGAGTGGTCAGGCTGAGGCTACAACTTTGACATAAGAGTATCCCCTATGCACCGTAGCTTCAACTGGAACTTCAAGGGTATCAGCTGAAGTTATCAACTAAAAGGCTAAAAGTCCCTTCTCCGATGTATAATAGCTTCACTATTGGTTCGAAATCGGGAGCAAAGGTATGATGCATTTCTCTATTGTATCTAGGAAGAAATAGCACTGGGCTAAGTCTACACGAATTAGTTGAAGTTACCGTAGCTTGAGCAAACTAATATAACCGTCTATAAAGCAACCAGCACTGTCAACGTGGCATCTCTCTCCTACACTACTACTACACGAGTGACGGTTCACATGGAGCGTTGGAGATGTTCTAAGAGGTTTTTAAGTGTCATTGAAAGGGGTATGCATGCTAATGCCATTCGTCAAGTCTGTATATGATCATACTTGTCGACGAAATGTCCAATTAAAATAAATAGGTTGACCAAAATATATAAGCTGTACACCGCGTGTCAGCAAAAGAGAAGAGAATGCTTCCATAGCGTGGAGCTCGGGTCTAAATACTAGGTGGTGCCTGGGGCATGTGCATGATTAGCTGTGAGCAAAACAGGAACACACATTGGATGTAATGGGAACAAATCTCCCCTAACCCTGGGGATTTTCTCCTTAAGGTCCCGCCCCTCACAGAGAAATTGTCACCCCTAAAGGTTTGTTTAGATATATTGTAATTCGACTCTACCTCTTCGGATTGATTCGGAATTTGAACTAAAATCTCTTTCAATTTGAAAGAATTGATTCTAATCCCTCTCTATCCAAACAATCCCTAAACAGGAGCAAGCGAACAGGGTGGCGATTTGGTTAGGGTAGCGTTCAGCGTGGGCGTGTCCTTAGGCATAATCCGAGCCGTTTGCTACTGTGGCCCGCAATCGGACGGACGGAAACAAAGCGGATGCCTGCCAGCTCTTCAACCGCGTGAACAGTGGCACGAAGGAGTGGCCTTGGTTACTTCCAGGTTTAATAGACGAATTATTACAAATCCACGGCAAATTAATTAGGCCAATAACTAACCGAAGCCTCACTTGGTTATTTAATATATAGGAAAACGAAGTGCTTCATTGACAATATGAGGACGAACTAGCCCTCTAACACGAAAATCACGCCACCTCGCACTATATAAGGCAGCCTATTCTTTCCTACTGATGATCACAAGCAAGTATCGAAACATCTCTAGATATTTGAGCAAGCAGTGTTGGCACTAATCCTGACTTGCATATTGTTTTTAGTCTTGCATGAGTTGCATGTAGATAGGCACGTGATATGTTCACGTTGATCTTCCAGGTAGATGCATACGTGTGTGTCATGTAGGCTGTGGTTAGTCCAAGTTTTGCATGTAGAGTTAGTTAGTGCTTGTGATCGGCATATGCGATGTTGCAGCACAAGTAGTAACTGACTGAGTCTAAGGAATAAGAGGATTAGCGGCAAATTAGTTAGCTGCATGCGAGATTAGTGGAGCACGTTGTGGCGTGGCGATGGTCAGCTTCGGAGGAGCGATTCTCGCGCGTGAGGCGTGGATCGTGCATGAGTGAGTGGCTCGTGGTCGTGCGTGCGACCGGCCGGGCTGCTAATCTGTGTGCATGTACGTGAGGCTACATAAGCCGTGTAATCATCGGTTTGTTAAGAGCGGTGTGTCACAATATAGAAAGCCAAAAAGGCGTGCGTCGTCGCCGGCGTTAAATCGCCAAAATCACTTGTGTGTTTGTGTGCACTCAAATCTGCTCTCGTGTGTGTTGTGTTCATACCTCGTGTGAGTTTGATCCTTGGCGTAGACTACATTTGGTATCGAGCTAGGTGATGGCGCGTGACGAGTCGCGGGACAAAACGCCAAGGAGTGGCGATCTCGGTGATCATGGTGGTGCGTGGTGGCGGCACGTCCCAAAGAGCAAGGTTGTCGCCATACATTATCAATCTTTGGCGACCACGAACTACGGCGTGTGGGCCGTAAAGATGAAGATCATCCTACGCCATCTTGGTGTGTGGGCGGCAATCAAGGGTGAAGGGTCGTCGGGCGGAGAAGAGAAGGACATTGAAGCTCTCATCGCCATATCTCAAGCTGTGCGGGATCCGTGATGATGGCTATCGCGGACAAAGACACGGCGAAGGAAGCTTGGGAGGCCATTGAGAAGATGAGCGTCGGCGAAGATCGAGTCAAGAAGGCACGACTACAAGCATTGAAGAGGCAATTTGATCGCTTGTGCATGGAGGATTCGAAACTATTGCGAATTCTCACGAAGCTCACCACAATGGTGGGGAGATCGTTCTCTTGGAGCCAAGGTGAAGGACAGTCTTTGTTGTGGAGAAGCTTTTGATCTTCACGATAAGTTTCTTCAAATTGTTGGCACCATCGAGCAATGGGGCGATGTGTCGAAGATGTCCGTGGCGGAGGCGATCGGGCGCCTAAGGGCATATGAGGAATCCTTGAAGGGCGGCGGCGTGAGCAGGAGGGTGAGCATTTGTTGCTCACACATGCCTGATGGGAGAGTCTCTCACTCAAAGAAAAGAAGAACCACAACCGTGGTGGTGGTCATGGCAAGATCGCTAGTGGCGCGCGATGGCGGGCGTGGCTCGACGACGACGGCGGCAAGACGAGCGGCGACTCCGACAATAGCGGCGCAAGTCGAATGGCAAGAAAGGCAAGTGCTACAACTACGGAGTTCGTGGGCACTTTGCTAGCGAGTGCCGCAAACCGAAGAAGGAAGAGGCGGCACTCCTCGCGACGGCCGACGACGAGCCATGCCTCCTGTGATGAAGTGTACGTGAATAATGCAAGTCAAGATTAGGGGAGGCATTGTTGGCACTAATCGACTTGCATATTGTTTTAGTCTTGCATGAGTTGCATGTAGATAGGCACGTGATATGTTCACGTTGATCTTCGGTAGATGCATCGTGTGTGTGTGTATGTGGTGTGGTTAGTCAAGTTTTGCATGTAGAGTTAGTTAGTGCTTGTGATCGGCATATGCGATGTTGCGGCACAAGTAATGTGGCGAGTCTAAGGAATAAGAGGATTAGCGGCAAATTAGTTAGGCGCATGCGAGATTAGTGGAGCACGTTGTGGCGTGGTGATGGTCATTTCGGAGGAGCGATTCTCGCGTGAGACGCGTGGATCGTGCATGAGTGAGTGGCTCGTGGTCGTGCGTGCGACCGGCGGGCTGCTAGTCGTGTGCATGTCGTGAGGCTACATAAGCCGTGTAATCATCGGTTTGTTAAGAGCGGTGTGTCACAATATAGAAAGCCAAAAAGCGTCGTCGTCGCCGGCGTTCGTCGCCAAAATCATGTGTGTGTTTGTGTGCACTCAAATCTGCTCTCGTGTGTGTTGTGTTCATACCTCGCGTGAGTTTGATCCTTGGCCGTAGACTACATTTGGTATCAGAGCTAGGTGATGGCGCGTGACGAGTCGCCGGACAAAACGCCAAGGAGTGGCAGTCTCGGTGATCATGGTGGTGCCGTGGTGGCGGCACGTCCAGCGAGCAAGGTTGTCGCCATACATTATCAATCTTTGGCGACCACGAACTACGGCGTGTGGGCGTAAAGATGAAGATCATCCTACGCCATCTTGGTGTGTGGGCGGCAATCAAGGGTGAAGGGTCGTCGGGCGGAGAAGAGAAGGACATTGAAGCTCTCATCGCCATATCTCAAGCTGTGCCGGATGCCGTGATGATGGCTATCGCGGACAAAGACACGGCGAAGGAAGCTTGGGAGGCCATTGAGAAGATGAACGTCGGCGAAGATCGAGTCAAGAAGGCACGACTACAAGCATTGAAGAGGCAATTTGATCGCTTGTGCATGGAGGATTCCGAAACTATTGCGGAATTCTCACCGAAGCTCACCACAATGGTGGGGGAGATGCGTTCTCTTGGAGCCAAGGTGAAGGACAGTGCTGTTGTGGAGAAGCTTTTCAGTGCTGTCCCTGATAAGTTTCTTCAAATTGTTGGCACCATCGAGCAATGGGGCGATGTGTCGAAGATGTCCGTGGCGGAGGCGATCGGGCGCCTAAGGGCATATGAGGAATCCTTGAAGGGCCGGCGACGTGAACAGGAGGGTGAGCATTTGTTGCTCACACATGCACAGTGGGAGAGTCTCTCACTCAAAGAAAAGAAGAACCACAACCGTGGTGGTGGTCATGGCAAGACTGCTAGTGGCCGCAGTGGCGGGCGTGGCTCTGACGACGGCACGACGACGCACGAGCAGCGACTCCGACAATAGCGAGCGCAAGTCGAATGGCAAGAAAGGCAAGTGCTACAACTGCGGAGTTCGTGGGCACTTTGCTAGCGAGTGCCGCAAACCGAAGAAGGAAGAGGCGGCACTCCTCGCGACGGCCGACGACGAGCCATGCCTCCTGTGATGAAGTGTACGTGAATAATGCAAGTCAAGATTAGGGGAGGCATTGTTGGCACTAATCCTGACTTGCATATTGTTTTTAGTCTTGCATGAGTTGCATGTAGATAGGCACGTGATATGTTCACGTTGATCTTCCAGGTAGATGCATACGTGTGTGTCATGTAGGCTGTGGTTAGTCCAAGTTTTGCATGTAGAGTTAGTTAGTGCTTGTGATCGGCATATGCGATGTTGCAGCACAAGTAATGTGGCCGAGTCTAAGGAATAAGAGGATTAGCGGCAAATTAGTTAGCTGCATGCGAGATTAGTGGAGCACGTTGTGGCGTGGCTGATGGTCACTCGGAGGCGATTCTCGCGCGAGACGCGTGGATCGTGCATGAGTGAGTGGCTCGTGGTCGTGCGTGCGACCGGCCGGGCTGCTAGCTGTGTGCATGTGCGTGAGGCTACATAAGCCGTGTAATCATCAGTTTGTTAAGAGCAGTGTGTCACAATATAGAAAGCCAAAAGGCGTGCGTCGTCGCCGGGCGTTAAATCGCCAAAATCACTTGTGTGTTTGTGTGCACTCAAATCTGCTCTCGTGTGTGTTGTGTTCATACCTCGCGTGAGTTTGATCCTTGGCCGTAGACTACAAGCAGATCAGAGGCCGAATTAACCAGCTGTTAACCTCTTCGAGCAAATGGGCGGTATGGATTAATTCATTTTCCTTTCTTGTTCTCTTGATTTAATTTGTTTCAAGCATTTCTCCCTTCATTAACGGAGTACTGTAATGCTAATTAACAACACAAGATCAAAGCATAGCCTAAGATTTGCTATAGCCTATTTTATTCTCATTTGATATGACCTAGTACACGTACGGTACTGCAGCCGTGCACGGTGTCTGCTATGGCGTGGTCGGAGACAACCTCCCCTCGCGGAGCGACGTGGTGCAGCTGTACAAGTCCCGCAACATCCACGCCATGCGCATCTACTACCCGGACCAGGAGGCCCTCACCGCCCTCCGCGGCAGCGGAAGCGGCCTCATCCTCGATGTCGGCGGAGTCGACGCGGTCCGCGACCTTGCCAACAACCCCTCCTCCGCCGCCGCTTGGGTCCGGAGCAACGTCCAGGCCTACTACCCGGACGTCATCATCCGGTACATCGCCGTCGGCAACGAGGTCCCCACGGGCGAGATGGGGCTCATCCTCCCCGCCATGCAGAACGTGTACAACGCCCTCGTGTCCGCCGGCCTCTCGAACAGCATCAAGGTGTCCACGGCGGTCAGGTTCGACGTGATCACCAACTCCTTCCCGCCCTCCGACGGCGTGTTCAGGGACTCCCACATGACGCCCATCGTGCAGTTCCTGGCCAACACCATGTCGCCGCTGCTGGCCAACGTGTACCCATACTTCGCCTACAGAGACAACCCACGGGACATCAAGCTCGACTACGCCACCTTCCAGCCGGGCACGACAGTGAGGGATAACAACAACGGGCTGACCTACACGAACCTCTTCGACGCGATGGTGGACGCCGTCTATGCGGCGCTGGAGAAGGCGGGCACGCCGAACGTCAGGGTCGTCGTGTCGGAGAGCGGGTGGCCGTCGGACGGTGGGTTTGCGGCGACGGTGGATAACGCGAGGAGGTATAACCAGGGCCTGATTGACCACGTCCGGAACGGGACTCCCAAGCGGTCAGGGCCGCTCGAGACGTACATATTCGCCATGTTCAACGAGAACAAGAAGGATGGGGATGAGACGGAGAGGCACTTCGGGCTCTTCTACCCTAACAAGGAGCCTGTCTACCCGATCACCTTCCCGAATTAACAACCGCCAAGACATGGAGCTGCAGATGAATGCTTCAACAATGCTGGGTGAAGGTCACTGTTTGCAATCTGGCATATTATGGATGCTATGCCAAGTGAATAAAATCTACGATTGAATGTTTTTTAGGGAATCTATGATTGAATGTTGGTGGTTACATTTTGTTAAGTGATGCGGTGCTGCCGCAATCTCTACTGCGCAAGTTTCTTTTGTTTGATGTCTATGAACTCAACTGCCGACGATCTCGAGGCGGTATATTTGTTAAATTTCCAATAGAATGAACTGGGGCTCGCCTCTGTTTCTAAAAAATAAAAAGGTTGGCGGCTACTGTTGTGTTGATATATATATATATATATATATATATATATATATATATATATATATATATATATATATATATGTGTGTGTGTGTGTGTGTGTGTGTGTGTGTGTGTGTGTGTGTGTGTACAACTGGTGATATTCAAGGTACCTCCTTCGCTTTTGAGGTCTAGAAAATCTCATGATAATCCTTAAATAAAAAGGCAAAATTCCTAGAAATTCTCTCATTGATTGATAGAAAAATATTATGGTGTAGATTAACCATATATGTGTGTGTGAGCGCGCGCAAATAATTGGTGACATTCAAGGTACCTCCTTCACTTTAGAGGTAGAAATTTCACAATAATCATTAAATCAAGAAAAAGCAAAATTTCTAGAAATTCTCTTATTAATCGATACAAAAAGAGAAGATATACACCGCTTATTTTAGTGGGGCAAATTTGTAACGGTGTAGATTAATCATATATAGATATATTTGCAAACAACTGGTGATATTCAAGATACCTCCTTCGCTTTAGAGGTCTAGAAAATCCCACAATAATTATTAAATCAGAAAAAAGCAAAATTCGTAGAAATTCTCTTGTTAATCGATAGAAAAAGAGAAGATCTACACCACTTATTTTGGTGGAGCGAAATTATAATGGTGTAGATTAATCATATAGAGATATATCTACAAACAACTGGTGATATTCAAGATACCTCATTTGCTTTGGAGGTCTAGAAAATCCTACAGTAATTCTTAAGTTTGCTAAACATTTCTATTTTGTTCATAGCCTAGAGATGCCTAAGTTTGCTAAACATTTCTACTTAACTTCCCAAAGTTGTGGCCAAAACAATTAGAGCCACAACTTAGCATAGCTACGAAAATCTTGCAACAACTTACTGTATCTATGACACGCAGGGACTTAGCTTAAAAAAAGTTTGGTATGTCTAACTTGTAGCTAAGAATCAAAGAGTGGTCTAACTTGATCAAACTTGCCTAAGTCACTTATGGCAAAGCGCGACAATTTTTGCTTCCAACCAAACAGACCCTAAATTCCTCAACGACCCAACGAACCAGAGCTGTCATCTGGGCCTTGAGGCTACGAGAGGTATTTTCCTGGCCTTGTTGTCCCCCATGTTTTTTCATGCTTTTAACCCAAAATAAGGTCATTAGTACTATTTTACACAAGAACTTCTCTTGAAAATAGGAAAGAAAGAAAAAGAAAAAAGTTACACACGAACTTAGCCCATGTTGCCCATCTGCCATCGACATGAACTCATGAAGCATGCACTTAATAAACGCAAGGACTAACATGTATGTATCATCTCCAAGCTTCAAAAGAAATTGTGCATGTGCCCTCTCTAAAAAAAATGTAGTAGTGGCAAGTGCCAATCTTTAATTGCCTGCATACGAAACTTCCAAATGCAGATATCACTTGGTAAATGATCTAATTAACAACTAGGAGAACCGCATAGTTTTTCTAGATTAATTCTTCGTGTTCGTGCCATAGATTAGTTGGGTCTTGTGTTGGCCAACATGGTGCGACTACGTGAACACGGCAAATTTTGAGGGCATAATCCCATGTTCCATGTTCACTCTTACTAATTCCTCGTGCCTTCAGTAGATATAAGTTCCTCGTACTAATTTCATCAAGAGCCAACCTTTTTTTCTGACAGCTCATCGAGAGCCAGCGTAGCTAGGAAGTTGAGATTTGTCTAAACCCCTAAGCATGTTTTCCGTTATGACATGATAACTCTGTGGGTACTGGCTTGGTGTAAACCTTGTATACTGTAAGTTTTGAACTAACTAGTCATAATTCTTTTCTTCTGAGAGGACCAGGTCGTTCTTTGAAAAGTTAAAGGCAAAACAGTGTAGTGCAGAGATAATTCTCTAGGCCATGTGATTAAACTAGAAGATCCCCGTAAGGCTCCGTTTAGTATCGCAAACCGCTTTATGATATTTTGATATTTGGTTGGCTGCTAATTTTTCCGAACAAGTTGCAAACGTAGATATTGATGGGTTCCAAATGGTGTACAGAACAAATGGGAGGATTAGGAAATATGAGAGGAGCAATCATTAGATAACATAATGTATATGACTATAATATGATTTGCCAAATAGAGCACTTATTTTTTCACAACTGTTTATCGGCACAACTTTGAAAAATAAGCACCGCATAACAACCATGAACCGACATCAAGTCATGTTCCAAACCAAATCCAGATAGTTTGTTTACTCTATGTTTTGACCCCCGGTTTCTTCATGGGATTCTGTTCATTGCTACTATTGACAGAGACATTTGCCAATTTATTGAACGGTGTGATGGCGCAGCCCTATAATGTTACATTATATAGTAGTTCTGGATCTATCCATCCATGCTTATCCGCGTGATAAATCAGCATTTTCCCCTGCATGATTGACCATCATGGGAAAGCAGCGCACGAGGGCGTCCAATGCATGCATAAACTCGATTTCCGCTACCTGGAGATTAATCTGTGAAGTGATCAATGTCGTGATCGATTGCTAGAGAGCCTCGACGAATTTGACACGGGCAAGCAAAACTGTTGTCGGGACCGTGGTCTTTAATACTCCCTCCGGTTTTTTTATTTTTGACGTTGACAAAGAGTGATTTCAAGCTATAAGGCGTCAAGTATTTGCAGCCGGAGGGAGTGATTAATACTCGAAGCCCTGGTAGGTACCGTACTAATCTCATGATCAGTAGTTAGTACACACATCCATAACTTTAATATACACATCTATACACAATATACATACAACATGAAACAAATATGGTACTTAACTAAAACGATTACATTACAAAGTATGATACACGGCCGACCAGCAAATTTATGTTTTTTTTCGCTGTGCTATAATCAATTCTGGTTACTCTTGCAGTCTCTGAAGAATTTACTGCAAGAGGCAGTCCTCCAATATTGAAAGCAAGCTAGCAGCTCCAGTTCTCTTGATATCAATATGCTTTCTATTCAGATAATATAGTATCCAAATAAAATAGGAATAAGTCCATATTACATCCTTGAACTTTGGCAAAAGTCCAAAAAACACCCTGTACTACAAAACCATTTGGTTTACACTCTCGAACTGTCAAAACTAGATCAAGTTACACCCTACGGTGGTTTTATTAGTGGTTTTGGACATGTTGACAGCCACGTCACTGGTCTTGGCTTGCCTCGGGCCCGGCTCCAAGACCCTGTGCAGTGCTCAAAATGCCACACCCGTCTCAATACTCCAGGGCGGTAGCCACCTGAAGGCCGACACGCAAGCCCAGCCATCATCGATGAGCCCAATTGTTTGCTCCCCATCTCTGCTTCCTCCAACCTTCTCATTGTCAATGCCAACAGCAACAAGAGTTAGGCAATCCACTTCTTGGCCTTGGCGCAAGGGGCTCGAACACGCCAGGTAAAACCATTTTGCGAGTCCAGAACCTTTGAATCTCGAACCTCCGGACCGAAAGCGGCCAATGCAATGCCGGCAATCGCAGATGGGAGTGGCCGATGTGCCTCACCAGCAGCCAAAGCTATGCGGCGTGCCATTTTGCGCTCATCCTCAGCCCCAGGAGAGAGGAGGTGCGCGGGTACAAAGAACGGGGTGGGCGGCCTGGACACCGCCAAGATCGAGGCGTTCGATACCAGCCTCCTGAGGCGGACAACGTGGCGTGCGGCAGAGGCGAGGAGGAGGTAGGACTGTGAGGCCAGCGAGCACTCGGTGGCGGTGAGCACGTAGACGTGGCCGAGGACATTGGCGAGGAGGCCCGGAGTCTGACATCGGCCTTGCGATCTTGGCGTGATCGAGGGAGGTTAGGCGGTTGGCATGGCAGCAGCGTGGGCGAGGCCGGCGAGCGAGGACTCCTCGGAGGAGATGGGCGCAGAGAGGGCGAGGCGCGGCGGAGGTGACAGAGGAGGAGGTGGTCACGAGGCGGATAGTCGGAGGAAGGAGAGGAGGGAGTTGAGGAGGGGGGGGAGGTGATGCGGGGAGGGTAGGAGGAGGTAGTTGTCGATGAAGGAGAGGAGGAAGGGCCTGAGATGGGAGGGGAGGTCGCGGCGGGGGAAGGAGGAGACGGCAAGGTCAAGAAGTGGGAGGGGGAGCCATCGGTCGCGGCAGGGGGAGGAGAAGTCGTCGAGGAACTGCTCCCACTCCTGCGGCGAGAGGGAAGCGGGGGTGGTGCGTGGGGGCTTGAGGGACGGCTGCCAGTTCATCGCCGGCGACCAGAGAGGGAGAAGGATGTGATGGGAGACGAGAGAGAGAGAGAGAGAGAGAGAGAGAGAGAGAGAGAGTTTCACCCAGCCACGCACCCCACAACTGATTCCTTTTATCTGCTGTTGATTCGGATGCTGCCACTTAGGCGATAAACCGGTGGTTTCAGCCTGAGGGGGTTGGGTGACCTGATTTTGACAGTTCGAGGGTGTAAACCAAATGGTTTTATAGTCCAAGGTGTTTTTTGGATTCTCGCCAAAGTTCAGGGGTGTAATATAGATTTATTCCAATAAAATAGTATTCTCTATTGACCTTTTCAATTAATTCCAATATCTTTTTGCAGGCGAGAGGCCTACTCCTAATTTTACATCATCAGATTGCTCAGTTTCTATTTCTCCTCTTTCATCTCAAGGAACATTTGAGCTGCAGTCTTCTAGTACAATGGTGTGTTTGATTGACTTTTTGCGGAGAAACCCTTGTGCTGTACTTTTTGCCCTTTTCAAATTAAAAATACTGTTACTGTTTCTTTTCAACTACCAGGGTACCGCTGAAATCAATATACTAGACAATGATACAGCATATATGGACAATTCTATACTAGCTATTCCACCTCGTCAATCCAGTGAAAAATTTCACGAACCTCGTGAAGTTGTGTTGATATTGGATAATCGTGAGAATTTCCGGTTTGTATGATCATATCCTACCCTTACAAGAATTAGTGTATGGTGTTGTATTTATGTCTGATAGGTGGGATCATAAGCTTATCTTACCCAATGTATAATACTCAAAACTGCATGACCATTTGCTGTACATTTTCCAAAATTTATTCAAATTTATACAATATGTTACCATATACAACATGTGGGTGAGTGGATGCAAGTTTCAAGGGTTTGATTAATATGAATCTCCCATTATTTTGGGCATGCTCTAATATGGTAATTGAATATTTGCAGCGTATGCCTTTGTTCTATCATTTCCAATGATTTGCAAGACGAGCCAATGGCATTCTTTGCATTTAATAAATGCTCTGTTAAAACAAGGGAAATAATGGTCCATACAATTATCCAGTTTCTGCTAGAGCCTGTTGTGATGCTTAATTAATTTTCTTTTCCTGAATCTGAACACATGTTGACCTCATATTATCTTTGATTACTTAAATTTTATCTTTTATGTTGATGCTTGGTGCATTTAAGTGTCTATCCTTCAAGTTTTAGGTCTCATAGAAATATCGAATTATCTTCCAAGGAAACAAATTGATTACCATTTTACTTAATCATTCTAGAAATATCGAGCAATGTCTAATCATAGGAATAAGGAAAAAAGAAAAAAAAAAGGGTATCTGATGTGATCTATGTAAACTCTGATGTGATAAATTAATGAATGGTACGGTTTTCATCGTGTATGGGATGATTCAATGATGTATCTGTGAGTGTTATCTACTAATCCAGGGAATAGCACAATGTTTTCACAGATGATTTGGATTTGTGAAATCCGGGTCCGACAGAACTAGTATCAGAGCATACGACTGTAGGAGTCTTAGTTAGACTGGTCGTTGCCATAGGACTTGAGTCTTATTTTCAAAAGTTTTGGTCAAAATATAACGTGTTTATTGCTTCTACTCATCCCTCTTAGTTCTAAACTCGTCTCCACCCTCGTTGAGTTTTCTGACTCCCTCTTGTTCAAAATTCTAGGTGGTCGTGGCCCGTGGGACCTTTGCTCTCTCGAGCAGAGAATTCGACCCCGAGAACTTCACTGTCATGTTAGAGTAGTCAGGACTAGTATAGGTTAGCTAGCAGTGCTTGTTAGGCAATCTTTTGGGTCGCAGTGCCTTACCCTCCTGTAGATGTTGTGGTTTGTATCTTGTGTCGTGGCTTAGCATGGCCTATATGCTATGTTTCAGAAGCTATATAACACCTAACCCCTCAATATAATGCAGTCATTCTAGGCTTTGTTTTGTTTGGGATCGTTTCCCTTGTTTGGTTCGAGTTTTTCTGTTGTGCTCTAGAGGGCTAGTAAACCCTCATATACTCCCCTTTAGTTCTAGGGAAAATTGGCTACAGGACACTGCCCATTTCACCTATTGCCAATGGACATCCAAAAACGTGCTGTGGCCAGAAGACACCGCAAAAACGTGTAATTTTGCCATAAGACACTAAGACCATTATTATATCATTTTCGGGTGGAAGAGGAGAGAGAAAGCACGTAAAATGTCTCTTTTGCCCTTCGGTCTCCTTCCTCTTCTCTTGCATCCATTCATTCTGGCGCCGCCGCTCCCCTAGCACCTCTTCTTCCAATCCTGCCTCCCTATTTCCCCAACCCGGCCGACACCTTCCTTCTGGCGTCGCCGCTCTCCTGGCACCTCTTCTCTATGACGTAGCCGCCGGCTCCGCCGGCCTTGGGCCCGGCCCTGTGCTCTCCCTCTCCGATGGCCACGAGCCCGTGCCAGTGCCATGGCTTTACTCCGCCACCAGCGCCCGCTTCTCCTGCTGCTGCGTGCGCCACCGAGCCAACCCGGCTGCTCCCATCCAGCTCCTCCGCGTCCTATGCCGCCGGCTCGCCACCCGTGCGTGCCTCCTCCTGCTCCTACCAGGCCTGACCTCCTCGCGGTGCGGCCTGGGGCCAGCGCCGCCTCGGCCCGCTTCTCACTGCCCCGACTCGCCGCCCGTGGCCTCTACCCCCGGCCCGGCTTCCTCTCTCAGGTGCCGCCGGCACCGCCGGCCCCCTGTGCCCTTGTCTCTCTCTCTCTCTCTCTCCCGTGTGTCGCCCCGGCTCCAGCGTCCGAACCGGTCGAGGAGGATATGGACGTTGACGGGCAGCGGCGTTGGGCGGCGAGGTGGATGGCGTCGCGTGCGTTGTTCGACTCCAGCAGGAGCAGCGTCCGAACCGCCGCCGCGACGGTGGCGCCGGAGCGCGCGTCCATGGACCACCACGACCCAGTGAAGACGCTCGAGATCGACACCGCAAGGGAAGTCCAGCCAAGGGCAAAAACAGTACCCACGAGCACGACGGTTCTTTGGGTGGCGGAAGCTCGACAACATCGGCAGCGAGGTGGCAGCGGTGACGACTTCGGCGGCGAGGAGCTCATGGGTGGCGATGGTCTCGGTGCTTTGGTGGCGCTCGGAGAAGATGGAGGTGAGCACCGGCTCTGTGACGGCGAAGGGAACACGAGGAACTTCTTGGAGCGAGGGCACCTGAGTCTTTTCCAAAATTTTCTCTCTCCCTCAGGCCTAGAAATGATATAATAATGGTCTTAGTGTCTAACAGCAAAATTACATGTTTTTGCAATGTCTTTTGGCTGCAGCACGTTTTTTGGATGTCAGTTGGCAAAGGAGGCGAATTTGCAGTGCCCTGTAGCCAATTTTCCCTTAGTTCTAAGCCTCAGCGTTTCTTCAGATGCTGCCTAGAAGAGTCGTCGCCCCAAGCTATGGTGCCTTTGCAGCAGACCGTGGTCATGGCCGTGGTCGTAGTCGTGGCAGTGGTCGTGGACAAGATCTACCTCCCCCGCTGCCAGTAAACCCAACAATGGCAAAAGTTATGTTCCAACAGACGCAGATCCTCCAAGCCTTGCTTGCCAGTCAGCAGTCAGGACCGACAGGCCACCACTCGAAGCTAGCAGACTTCCTCAGGACAAGACTTTTTACCTTCGCTATAGCACATGAACCCATAGAAGCTAAAGATTGGCTCAGAGATACTGAGAAGAAGCTTCGTCTCGCCCGATGCTCAGAGGAAGACAAGGTGGACTTTGCCACCCATCAGCTGAAAAGAGCTGTCGCTGCTTGGTGGGAGAACTACCTCGCTGCCCGAGGTGGTGAAAGTCCAGTGGCCGATGAAGAATCGAAGAAGAAGAAGAAGAAGCAGCACCTGAGGCTGAGGATCAGCAAGACCTCGCCATCGCTGAAGCAATAGCTAAAGTTCAGCTAGATGAGATGGAACCCGCCTGGCAGTCAATTCCTTAGAAAGAATTCAAGACTATTTTCAGAACCAACTTTGTGCCCGCTGGTAGATGCGATTGAAGAAGAATGAGTTCAGAGCTCTCAAACAAGATCACATGTCAGTCAACGAGTACCTGACAAAGTTCAACCAGCTTGCCCGCTACGCTCCCAATGACGTAGCTGATGAAGAGGAGAAAATCGACCGCTTTGTGAAAGGAATGCGTGAAGACATGAGAGTCCAGCTTATCCTCCACGACTTCCCCAGCTTCCATCACCTAGTCAACAAAGCTCTAGTGCTGGAAAATGAGAAGAAGACTGCAGAAGTCAGCCGCAAAAGGAAGATGGCATATCAGAAGCCACAGAGTAGCTATCCCCAGAAGTCAGCACTCCATGGCAGTTTGTCTTTCCGACCACCAGCAGCCTCACCTCAGAGGACTCCAGATCCAATCCCGCATCCCAATGGGAATGGTTTTCGCACTCTCCGCCCCGCTGGGTAGCCTGCAGCAGTCAACCAAGTAGCCCACCTCTACTGCTTCAACTACAGAGAAAAATGACACTTAGTTTGCCAACAGGTGTCCTCATCGCCAGAACACCACCATGAAATTCAACTCGGGGGCTACCCCAACTCAAGGTCAGGGGTCGAATCAAAGCAAGAGTCTTCAGACTTCGCAAGCCCCGAGGTCTGCCCCGACACTGAACTATGGTCGTGTGAACCATGTCACAGCCGAGGAGGCCCAGAAAGCCCCGGGAGTGCTAATGGGTACGTTCTCTGTTAATTCAGTACCCGTACAAGTTTTGTTTGATTCAAGAGCTTCGCACTCTTTTGTGTCGAGAACATTTGTTGAAAGCCATAAGTTGTCGACCTATAAGCTAAAGAAACCCGTGGGGCTTAGTTCACTCAAGGGATCCCTATATGCTACTTCAGTAAGTCCCAGAGTAGAGATTACTTTGGAATATTCCGAATTCCTAGCAAACCTTCTAGTGCTAGAATCCCAAACTCTGGATATTATCCTAGGGATGGATTGGCTGGCCGAGTACCAAGGAGTGATAGATTGTGCCAACAAAGTAGTCGTACTTGCCAAAGACCCAGAAACCACAATAAGGGTTAGTGTGGATCGTTCCTCTCCTTTGGATCGAGCAATCCACCACCTTGAAGAGTTGTCCCTGAAGACAACACCTCTAGTCGAAGCTTACCACGAAGTCTTCCCAAAAGAATTGTCAGGAATGCCACCAGACAGAGATGTTGAGTTTGTGATCAACTTAAAACTAGGGACAGCCCCAATGGCCAAGAGACCATATCGCATGGCAATCAATGAACTTGAAGAGCTTAAGACACAGATTGAAGGCTTGCAAGAAAAATGATTTATCCGACCTAGTTCCTCTCCCTAGGGTTCGCTAGTGCTTTTTGTAAGAAAGAAGGATGGCACCGCCAGATTGTGTGTGGATTACCAAGCACTCAATGATGTGACCGTCAAGAACAAGTATCCCTTGCCCCGCATCGATGACCTGTTCAACCAGTTGTCGGGAGCAGCAATTTTCTCCAAAATAGACATGAGGTCAGGGTACCATCAACTCAAGATCAGAAATGAGGACATCCCTAAAACGGATTTTACCACTCGGTATGGCCTGTTTGAGTTCACGGTTATGCCGTTAAGCTTGACCATTGCGTCAGCCTACTTCATGAACCTCATGAACAAAGTATTTATGGGATACTTGAACAAGTTTGTGGTCGTATTCAAAGACGACATCTTGATCTACTCGAAGACCCCTGAAGGGGATGCTAGACATCTGCATTTGGTCCTAGAAAAGCTTAAAGATTGCTAGCTTTATGCCAAGTACAACAAATATGAATTTTGGCTCCAAGAGATTAGTTTCCTCATACACATTGTATCTGCTGAAGGAGTAGCAGTCGGTCCATCCAAAGTAGAAGCTATATTGGAATGGAAGCAGCCTACCTCAGTCACTGAAATGCGTAGTTTTCTCGGTTTGGCCGGATACTACAGACGCTTC
The DNA here is from genome assembly GCA_036346405.1 of Phyllostachys edulis. Lineage (NCBI taxonomy): Eukaryota > Viridiplantae > Streptophyta > Magnoliopsida > Poales > Poaceae > Phyllostachys > Phyllostachys edulis. The sequence continues at coordinate 4,309,611 of CM070546.1, read as the reverse complement.
ATTGAAGGATTCTCTAAACTCTCCAAACCGATGACCCATCTGCTCAAAAAGGAGAAGACGTATGAATAGACAGAAGCTTGTGAAAAGAGTTTTCAAGAATTGAAGAAAAGGTTAACCTCTGTACCAGTGTTGACCTTGCCAGACATACACCAGGACTTTGAAGTCTATTGTGATGCTTCGCGCCAAGGTCTTGGTTGCGTACTCATGCAAGGTAGACAAGTCGTAGCTTATGCATCCAGACAACTCCGTCCTCACAAAGACAACTATCCAACTCATGATCTAGAGTTAGCATCAGTAGTGCATGCCCTAAAGATTTGGCAGCATTACTTGATTGGAAATTATTGTGATATATACACAGACCACAAGAGTCTCAAGTATATTTTCACCTAGTCAGATCTCAACCTCTGACATAGAAGATGGTTAGAGTTGATTAAGGATTATAATTTGGATGTTCATTATCATCCTGGTAAGACTAATGTAGTCGCAGATGCATTGAGCCATAAGTCCTACTACAGTAATGTCATGATTCGAGAACACCAACCTGAGCTCTACGAGGAGTTCAAAACACTCAACCTTGAGTTAGTAGAGCAAGGCACCCTAACCGCCATGGAAGTGCACCCAACTCTAGAAGAGCAAATCAAGGCCACTCAAGAAGGACACCCTAGAGTCCAGAGATTCAAGCACCTCATGGCTAAAGGTAAAACTCCTAATATGATCGAAGATCAACAAGGAGTCCTATGGTACGGGAAGCGCCTCTTTGTTCCCCACCAGAAGGAGCTCAATGAATTGATACTGAAGGAAACTTATAGCTCAGCTTATACACTTCATCCGGGCAGCACCAAGATGTATCAAGACATGAAGATTCTATATTAGTGGACGCGAATGAAGAGAGACATCGCCAAGTTTGTAGCTTGTTGCGATGTATGCCAGCGAATCAAAGCCGAATATCAAAGACCTACAGGATTGCTTCGACCACTGCAGATCCCTCAATAGAAGTGGAAAGAAATTGGAATGGATTTCATTACTGGTCTGCCTCGTACCAAATCCAGATGTGATTCGGTATGGGTCATAGTCGATAGACTAACAAAATTTGCCAATTTTATTCCAGTGAAGACCACCTATAAGGGAGACAGATTAGCCGAGCTATATATGGCTCATCTTGTGTGTTTACATGGATTACCCAAGACAATAGTCTCAGATCGAGGCTCTCAGTTTACCTCGCATTTCCAAGCTAGTTTGCATGACGCACTCGGAACCCACCTAGATTTCAGTACAGCGTATCATCCTCAGACTGATGGTCAGACAAAGAGAACAAATCAGATTATAGAAGACATGCTTCAAGCTTCTGCTTTGGAATTTACCATAGACTGGGAGAAATATCTACTGTATACCGAGTTTGCATACAACAACAGTTTTCAGTCGAGTTTGAAAATGTCCCCGTTTGAAGCACTCTACGGAAGAAAATGCAGAACTCATTTGCATTGGTCAGAATCAGGAGAAGGTTATGTCTTTGGACCCGATACCCTCGAGCAAGCCGAAGAGAAAGTTCGACTGATCAGAGATCGACTTCAAGTAGCTTAGTCCAGACAAAAGAGTTATGCCGACAACCGTCGAAGGGAATTGACCTTTGAAGTTGGAGATAATGAGTATCTCAAAGTATCACCGCTTCGTGGAACTCAAAGTTTCAAAGTAAAAGGCAAGCTTGCACCAAGATATATCGACCCATTCCTGATCACCACCAAGCGTGGAGAAGTAGCCTACCAACTCGAGTTACCTGAAGATTTATCAGACGTCCACAACGTGTTCCACATCTCTTAGCTCAAGAAATATCTCTGAGTACCTGAAGAGCATACTCCAGTCGAAGCCATCGCCTTTCAGAAAGATCTTACTTATCCAGAGCATCCGATCAAGATCCTTGACGTCATGGAGAAAGAAACCCGACGCCAAATCATTTGCCTCTGCAAGGTTCAATGGAGCAATCACTCAGCAAGGGAAGCCACCTGGGAGCATGAAGATCAGCTGAAGTTGGAGTTCCTGTCCCTATTCTCGGAGCTACTCGAATCTTGGGGTCGATATTCCGTTTAAGGCGGGTAGGTTGGTGACATCCCATTTTCGGATGTCGAATAGTATCCTATCGTTTGTCGTCTTGGCTTTCAAAACATATTTCAAATTATTGCGTATTTGCAAAGTTCTCTAGTCTCTGCCTCATTTCAAAATTCGGGTTTCGAATGTCACCTTGAATCTCGGTTTCAATTCAAATCCTCTATGTTGGGCCTAGCCCATTTCTTTTCCTGGGGTCAGCGTTGAGCTGCCCTGGCATGCTCGTGCCCACTCTGCTGCACCCTTGTGCGCTCACCTGCTCCCCTGCCTGCTCTATCCCGTCGCCCACCCACCACCCACCTCGGGACCGCGCGTCTTTGAGTCCCTCAACGGCTCTCTCCTCTTCTCCTCTAGGCTATAAAAGAGCCCGAGCAGCCCCCTTCATCTCCTTCCCCCCCCCAACTCTTCCTTTCTCACTCTTGTTGTTGTGGTTTGCCCAAAGCCTCGAACTGCGAGTTCAAGCCGCTGCGCACCTCCTCTCGGTCCTCACCGCACCAGTGCAACCCCCTCTTCTACCCACGTCATTTTGTGTCCCAGAGCTCCTTGAAGCAATAACCTTACTCCTTTTCAGTTGTTTTTCACAGGAGCCGCTGCATTTCCTCTTCTCCTTCAGTACCAGCTGACCCCTTCATCACTATCCTCCTTCGCCTTCAATCGCAAGCTTCTCCACCGCCGTTCGCTATCCGTCGACCCCCTCCGGCCTCTCTCTCGGTCTTGGTGAGTTTTCTGTGCCCTGTTTTTTATCGTATTCTTTCGACCACGTTGAGTAGTCGAGCCCTTCTTTTGTTTCAACCACATTGAGTAGTCGAATCCTTCTTTTGCTTCAACCACGTTGAGTAGTCGAATTCTTCCTTCGACCACGTTGAGTAGTCGAATCATTTCTTCGATCACGTAGTCGAATCCTTTCCTTCTTTTCAACCACGTCATGTAGTCGAAACCTCTTTTCGACCACGTCCGGTAGTCGAAACCTCTTTTCGACCACGTCTTGTAGTCGAACCTTTCTGACCACATTGTGTAATCGAACCTTTTCGACCACGTTGTGTAGTCGAAACTTTCCGACCACGTTGTGTAGTCGAACCTTTCCGACCACATTGTGTAGTCGAACCTTTCCGACCACGTTGTGTAGTTGAACCCCCTTCCAACCCTGTGAAGTCGATGATCTGTACTCGAAACCAAAACTTCGAGGATTCCATTCTCCTTCGTTATAACTCTGATTACAGTATTCTTGGTTTCTAAATTTGTCTAAATTCAAGATCTTGATTTTGGCTCCAGTCTTATTTAATTTGAAGTTCTTTTATTATCTTTTCTTGTGTATTTATTTGTTCTCCTTACTTGTTTGATCTTTTCTGGTACGTTCGTCCGAGTAGAGTCCGATGAAGCAGGAGATCTCTAATTCGATCAAGCACAAGACTTCCAAGACTCTTTTGCCTTTAGCTCAGGCGAGTCAATACTTTGATCATTTTGAGCCTACATTTTATGCAAATTATATTCCTTTAAGTTATCAAAATTGCATGCTTTAATTCTTTTAAGCAAATGTGTGTTAACTCTTAAGGTAGTTAAATGCTCACTAGTTGGTTAATTAATTACTACCCCATCCTTTGGAAATTTAATCCATTATTTTATATCACCCTAGTAACTATGTGGTAAATTACTAGCTATAGGTTGTACTTAAGCGACATGCTAGTCTTGCTTAAGTACCAGGGCATTAAAATGTCCTAACCATCATCTCTTAAATCATAAAATAGTTTTGGGCAGTCATGTGAGGTACATGATTGAGGTATTTGAGATAAATTGGTTTTCCTCCTCAAAACCCTAAACTGCTTTTACCACATCTTGGCGGATGGTATGATGGTGGGTGCAGATGTAGCATGAGAATATGTGGAATGTGGTATGAACCGTCCAGATGACATTAAGGACTTAATCCGGTGATGACCTCCCCTCGTAAAACATGTGCAACCACAAGTCTACAAAGTGCAACTTGGCCTAGTAAAGTTATCGAACCCTGAAAGTTATCTCGCTGGAGAGGATCGGGGTAGTGCAAGCAGCGGATGCGTTCCAGCTTGAATGGGACACCGTAGTAAGGTGAAGTTGTCAGCTGCGCTAGTCGTTGTGGTGAACATCCTGCACAACTTATGGATGCGGTCCATATGAGTGAGATGACGAAAGGGGCGAGATGATTTGAAAAGTTACTGTGATGGTCTCTCGACCACATGACTAAGGAATCGTGTGGGGCTACGAATTGATTATCTCTTGTTGGTACAGTGTATAAATCTCTGCAGAATCTAAACTGTTTAAACAGCCGTGCCTAATGTCAAAGGCGGACATGGAAACTTACTAGAGTTAGCTCTATTTCAAAAATATTTGTGGATGGGATAAAAACTTGTCGGACGGATGTAACCTGGCATTTGGATTTTTCCTGGGTGGTCGTACCCAGTGCTGTTAAGTGGCGGATGTAACCATAATCAAAATAATGGAGGTAGCATCTACTGTTATTTAATATTGCACAATTACTTTCTTTACAAAATACAATTTGGTTAAAATGCTAAGTGATAGGACTTTATTAATATTGATATTCGAAAACTTTGCTTTAGCAAATAAAAGAACCCGATCCACCCTTTGTAAGCCTTGCGTATATACTATTGCATCTTGTGTGTTGGCTCGCGAGCATAGAAATTGTGCTCATTCTCGCTCGTCCCCTCAAACCCTTTAGATCCAGCGGATCACGGAGACTACGCCTACTATGAGGACCCAGACGTTGAAGGCCAAGGAGTTGACGAAGAGTAGTCTAGTTTTGAGTAATCTTGGTCTCGCCTCAGTCTAGCTAGCTCGTCGGTACTTGCGTACGACCGGTATTGTCTAAGTCCTTGGTTAATACCAGTCGTACACGAGTACCACAGCCGCTTGCCTGTGGAGATATGTGTTCTGCCTCTTTTGCTTCTGCTATAGTTTCTGCGCCAGGTGGTCGAAACCTCCTTTCGACCAGGTGGTCGAAACTTGCTTGTTTCCGCTGTTTTTGTGATGTAATCTTTTGGAATGTTCGGCTCTTATTGTAAACCTGACCCGATGTGGTCTATGTAAACTCTGATGTGATAAATTAATGAATGATATGGTTTTCATCGTGTATGGGATGATTCAGTGATGTATCTGTGAGTACTATCTACTGATTCAGGTAATAACAAAGTGTTTTTACAGAGAATTTAGATTTGTGAAATCCGGGTCCGACATAAACTTTAAAATACATAGTGCATATCTTCAAATAGAGTATATATGCATGGGATCCGTCCTATGGTTGGATGGTAAAGAGGTGCTGTTGTGCTCTCCCGGTCCGGGTCTGAACATGCTAGCACCTGGCAAATTATTGTTTTTTTTTAACAAAAATTGCTTCGACAGAAATTGCAGATGGTTTGTTACTAACAGAGTTATTTTTTTTATTTCTGCAAAATGCATTCGTGAAACGTTCATATATTCTCAAAACGTGCTGTTAGAGTGGTAATTAACTCTGAAACACCGACAGGCAAAAGCTATACATCATACGAATTAGAGAGATAGCTAGGAGCCTAGGAAGTACTGTTCTATAGAAACTAAGGGATGCATCTGTCGGGCGATATAGTTCCTGAAGATAGCACATTTCAGTTTGATTATAGCCTAATAAGACTGGTAATTTTGTCACAGTATTATTGTAGTTTTCATCATGCGATCTCTCAAATGTATTTATGCCTGGATATTATCTATATAGATCACCAGTAAGACGAGTTCCAACACCTATATACGACATTTGTTTGAAACTAGTATCGAAGATTACGATAGATCATCGACATCAGCACTAATTGGTGATTATCTGGTAGTTCTAACCAAACACACCTTAAGATGGAAAAAAAATGGTACCTTCAGATGAAACTTTTGCATTGGGAAATTGGGTGAGCTTCTTACCGTGCCATAGCCCATTATTGTAAAAGCCCGTCTCTTTCTCAGCTACTTGACTTTTATCAGGCCGGAGGTCGGCCGAATTGTTGGGCACGATGCCCACGGACCGGCTTGCATACGAACATGGGTTATGGCCAACGACTTTAGTCTTTAAAGGCCGAGTAATTTTTGTGTTAACCCTTGTTCCCTTCCGTCCATTTACCCACGGGCCAGCTTATTTGTATCTTCGTGTCCTTTTTTATTTAGACCTCTGTTTTCGTATGTGTATATACATAGGAAAATTATGTAAGGCAGCTAAGTGTATAGGCACCTAACTCTGGAACCGTATGATACACGAGTGTGATCAAGGTGAAATTTGGAGTTTGGGTATAAAATGGTACGTGAGTTTTAAACTCACTTCAAACTGATTTGATATACTTTTGAATTTAATGCGAAACTAATTTGATATATTTTTTGAATTTAATGCTACTATAGTGATTATAAACAATGAAACTAGCTCAAACTAGTTAAACTGAAGTTGAATTTAAAAAATTTCGGACTTTGATATCTCAAGTACATTTTTTTTATTGGTATGTGAAGACATCCACGTCAAACATCACGAATCTAAAAGCGCATCAACGGGTATTGATTTGGGTGCCTAGGCACCACATTTAAATATTTTGCAAAAAAATAACCCACAATCGTTGAGCCACCGCGCGACTGCACCCAATCGCTCTGTGGCCCAACGATTAGCTAACGTGGGAGGTCCAATCGCACGACAGAAACACGACTGAGGCTTTGATCTACCATGTGTCTCAGTTGCGATATGGTGGCACGACTAAGGTCCATGCCAAACACGATCATTGGGCTGAACACGATCGAGGCCGATCGAGGTCGCTAGCGACCGAGCCCACTCGCGTATTGGCCTAGTGACAGTAGGCTACTTTTTTAAGAAATAATTTAATTAAATGGTTGGAAGAGTTGTCTGTGATTAAAAAAACTGGATTTTACTGACCGTAATTATTTGTAAATAAATCATGTTTAAATTGTTTTATGTGGATGTTCATCCTTTTTAAGTTTTTAAACAAATAACCCAAAATTTGGCCAAAAAAATTGTAAGCTTCGGTTTGAGCGAGACGATAATGGAGCAACAAAGATGAATTTGCAGGTTCGTCATAACACTGGACCATGGAGGTCTGAATTACATGGCATGTAGGGTATGGTTAGGTGCATATGTTTGCTCGGCTATTTATACGATACAAATGGCTACATGCATGACCTTCGACCTGAACTACAACTACGATACAAACACGTCTTTTAGAAAGAAAAATACTTACATATGGAAATCAAATTAGTCTTGCGGACATACGTCCTACTCCCCTTGTAGGTACGGGCCTCGCAGTAATCGACCCGAAGGTCTTTTTCGGGTCTATCCTTATCCAGAATAATCCTCAATGTAACAGAGGCATCATGGACCATCGGTGTCTTTTCCTTGTCTCCCCCGCTCTCGGTTGAGTAAGGTTTCCAACAAGTAAAGTCTCAGGCGCAACTACGTTGTTCAGCATGTATTTATGCTGCATGAATGTCTTATCGTATTTCTTCGGACCGTTGATCCATTGAAAGAAGTAGCAACACTCCGATGGCTTCCATGCACGGATAAAGTCAGTGGTATTTAAAATACAACATGTAATGTGAAATATCGATGTATGGCATTTACTTCCGCGGCAATCCCCGCACATGTAGCAAGCCCGTGCGGCGGTACTAGGATGTGTAGATTGAATGATCTATGTCGGGTTACCGCAATCGCACTATGGGCTTGGAAACTCTGGTGGTACAGGAGCATCCTTGCAAGAACTATCAGGGTACGTATGTGCCTTCTTGGCAGCCCATTTCCGCTTCCGGAGCATCTCCCCGTAGTCTGACATCCCCAAACTGGGTGGAGTGATCTCATGCATCTGCCTTTTCCTCTACCTCTCTTCTCCCTCTCCTCTCCCTGTTTTCCAAACTAGCTCAAATAGAGTATTGCCTGTAGTGGTGGAGTATGCCCCGGTTTTACAGGCGGTTAGGATGTAACAATAAGGGAGTAATTTTTTATGAGTGGAAGTCACTCGCATCCGCTAGAAGGAATCTTTGGGTACATGATAGCTCAGCAAGTTGTTAATTCACAGGGGAAAGCTAGAACCAGGATCTGGTCATTTCGGTCTGAAAAGCAGATGCTAGAGTGTTGTCACTTTGGTTTGAAAAGCGCGGGTTGGAGTGTTGTCTATTCGATGTGAAATGAAGACGACGTGTTGTTGTCAATTATCACTGAGGAGGGAGGATGTCTAGTAGTAATAGCGAGATTCATGTAGCAAGCTCCTTATGTCGCAGTGCTAACTATGAGGAGAGCTAGAATTGAGTAGCATACCCCTCTGCCGCGGTGCTAATTGGAGCAAGTAGTACTGAGAATTACATTACATGTCCCGTCGTAGCAATGTTGACTAGGGGGGCCAAGCACCACAAGAAACGACGTTAACATGCAGAATTTTAAAGAATACAGAAGCTGTATGTCAGCCGATACAACACCTCACATATTTTAAGATTATTCGGGTTTGGGTGATACAATGTGATCTGTGAAAAACTACTCAAATCAACCCCACATAACCACTCACAAACTTCTCCATGCTCGTTAAACACTTTGAAAAAATATTGACCTGGCATACCTGTCACACGACTCAAGATATTTAGAATGGATGCTAGTTAAGCATTCTACGTCGAGTCTAACAAAAACCAAATCGTACCCTGCATATCAAAATACTCTCTATTTCAATTAAATTATAAAAATACGACTGCAAATGTTCAATTAAATTTAAAAAATTCTAAATAATCTAAAACCAGTATCCCTAGGTCTTGTGGATCTAAATCTAAGCAGCCTAAGTCTTCTAATAATCGATATACTAATAGAGGTACCCCCAATATTTTTACGCTATAATAAATACATAAACATCCTACATTGTAACAATATAGGCGAAATTAATCATAAAATTGTCGATTTACAACTACAAACCCTAGTTCTACCACTAAGCTATGTTTATTGTTGCTAACATAACATATTTTTATCGAAGTGACATCGGTGAGTGGGAATTGGAATCAGTTATATTGGCCCTCAGTCGCGACATTGTGACGCAACTGGTGTGAGGTGCCCAACAGTCACTTGGCAGAGGCGTGACTGGGCGATGTGGCTTAACGTCGTCCGATCGTCGCATGACTGGTTTCAATCACGTGACGTGTTCGCGATTATAGGCCGTCTGGACTCAAATCGTTGGCTCACCACACGATTGAGTCTAGTCGCCTGGTGGGCCAGCGGCTAAGGGTTATTTCTGTAAAAAAAAAAGGTGTGATTTATTTGTGTAAAATGATTAAAAATAGTTTGTTTTGGGGGGAAAACTATATATAGTGTCCTTCTTGCTCCACTGTTTCCTTTTCAGTTTACATCAAAGAAGAAACATGTAAATGTAATACCACAGATTCACCGGCCGGACCACCACACTTGCACTAGCAAAGATCTGTCGTTGATATGCTACAACTTTCGATAGATTTACTTTTTGAGACTTACGCTCTCTCTTTTGTTAGCATCTTGCACTATTTCAAAAACAAAGTTTTATTCTTTTGTTTTCTAATTTATTTTCGTATGATGAAAAGGTCAAAGAAAAAGAAAATAAGGAGCATCCCTGATTGATCATTCGATTCAAAAGTGTGCAATTTGCATTTTGCTTTCAGCAGCGGCTTATTTTACAAAGAAATTTACTTGATGAGATTTTTCTACAGCAGTTGCGATGACGTACTTTCATCGGTTAAATTTCCCCAAGACTGAAGAATTCATACACCTGCAAGCTGAAAGACCATGGCTTGTCACACGTCCAAGTCCCAGGGCGATCCCACCGTGCTCAGCATCCGGTCACGACCGTCCTTGCAAAAAATTGGCGCTCCATCCCCAGCCCAGCTCCCCAGCCTGGCAGATGGCATCGATTCTAGCGGTCATGCACTCATGCGCATGCATGACAACATTGGGCGGCGATGCCATCTGTTTCATCCCCTCAACCACCAATCCCCGCATCCTGGACTATCTGCAGAGCGCGCGAACAGCCGTATTGTAGGGACTTGCCGAGCTTGCGCAGCGCGGAAACGGTCGTGTCATTTCGCCGAGCATTTTGCGTGCGGCCTCGAGTCAGTAGGTCCGGCACAGTGCCTCGGTCAGCAGGTGGTGTAGCCTTGTAGGCTGTAGCGGTAAACAGACACGGTTTGCTCGACGCCGTCCAGCCCTTGTTCATGTTGTCGCACGTCGGCACCACCCTCCCGACCCTGCCCTCACGCAATCGCAGCAGCGCGTCCAGGAAGTGGACAGGTGTAGGGATGGCAAGGCCCCGTTTCTCATTCCTCGATGTGGAATTCACCTAATAGGGGATAGGTTTATAACTAGTTCTTTTTTTACGGAGATATTAATATGAAAAAAGCATTCCCCATCAGGTGAGACGGGGACGGGGCTATTCCCCTGCTCCCCATCCCCGTTACCCGATGGGCCGCCGATAACACAATTACAGGTACAACCCACTCTCTTAAGACCCATAACGCTGCATAAACCCTAGCAGCCGCCGCCCAACTCCCCAAGACCCCAACCCTAAGTCACATTTCCTTCGTTCCTATCCCAGTCCCAGTCGCCGCCCCCCAACTCCCCAACCAGTCTAGCTCCTCCTCCGCCGACGCCTCCTCCTCGGCTCCTCCTCTGCCTCCGCCGACGCCGACGCCTCCTCCTCACACACTCCCGCTCCTCCTACCCAATTCCCCAACCAGTCCAGCTCCTCCTCCACCGACGCCTCCTCCTTCTCCTCCTCCGCCGACGCCAACGCCTCCTCCTCGGCTCCTCCTCTGCCGACGCCGACGCCGACGCCTCCTCCTCACACACTCCCGCTCCTCCTACCCAATTCCCCAACCAGTCCAACTCCTCCTCCACCGACGCCTCCTCCTCCTCCGCCTCCGCCGACACCAACGCCTCCTCCTCGGCTCCTCCTCCCCAACAGCCCGACGCCGACACCGACGCCTCCTCCTCCTCCTCTGACGCCGACGCCGACCTCCTCCGACGCAGACGCCGTGCACACGCGGTCTTTCTCCCCAATGGCCCAACGCCGATCTCTGGTATATGAGGTTCTGTTGGTACTTGTGTATTAATATGAGCTTTGTTAGATTCATATCCAGATTATGTGTATGAGTGTATCCATGAATGATGAATTCATGATTCAGTTGTATGTGTATGAGTGTATGAGTGTATCCATGAATCCATGGCATGAGAAATTTCGGATCTGGGTCCCCGCAGGGCCCCGATAACCCAACGGGGATGGGGAACGGGGAATAATAGTACCTGAGGACGGGGATGGGGACGGGGATGGGGATCTTTTTTTCTTATCACGGGGATAGGGATGGTCTACCACTCCCCGTCGGGGAATGGCCCCGTTGCGATCCCTAGACAGGTGGTTGTACGTCCGCACCGTGAGCGCCGTACCAGAGGTGGTCATCGTCGTTCCTATGTCTGAATTTTTTTTATTAATATTTTAAACTTAACTTCTTGCGAACTTTATTTTCAGTTCTAACACCTTTGATCACACCATCTCCCGTGACGTGGCCAAATCATGCTGTCACGCCACCAGGCTCGGCGTGACAAAACATGTCACGCAAGCCCTCATCCACACGTCGTGCTAGCGTGGAGGGCTTATGTGGAACATGTCATGCCCTCATGGTGCGACAATCCTTTTGTCACGCTATTAGAGTTGGCGTGACAGTGGTGACTTAGTTCTTCTTTTTTCCCTAACCCCTCTCTTCCTCCCGAGCCTCTTCCTACCTCCCCAAATCCGACCTCACCGTCGCCAGATTCCGCCGGCCCCTACGTCGGCCTCCTCCACATCGTCCTCCCCACGCCGGCCTACTCATCTAGCCCCGCTCGTCCTCCATGCCGGCATCGTGGCCGGGTTTGGCAGTCAGCTTCTCCTCCACCATCACCAGAGAAGGTAAGCCACGAGTCGTCTCTCATCATCTTGTGCTTAGGAGAATCACTGATGATGTTGCTTCTTCCACCACTGATGATGTTGCCGGATCTGGACATTGCTTGTTGAATGTGTGAATGTGATGATGTTTTGGTTCGGTTAGTGGTAGCACTTTGGACATCGCAATTTGAACAAATCAACCATGGTAGGACTTAGGAAGGCAATGCTGATGTTGTGGAAGGGCTTTGATTTTGAGGGGTTTTAATGTGTAATATTTAAGGCTGGTTGGTGATTAGTTTTATGTTATTTTGTTAATCGTAAACTCGTAATGTGATTAGTGGTTTATGCCTTACTGCCTAACTTGTTCCTTGCTGCATGATGGCAAAATGCATCATGATTCATGACTCACACTTCAAGCATTACTTGTTAATATAATTCGTGTCATTGATTCTTAATCGGTACAATAGTATCTTGCATCTTAGTGATAAACCGCAAGCTTATCCTTTGGATAATTGTCATGAAGCGAGGCACGTTTGCTTAAAATTATAAACAAGACAACAGTTTAGTTTAGTGCTAACTAGCTAGTGAAATACTAGAGTAATTATAGTACAACGCAATGAACCAAGGGTGCTGGCAAATACTGACAGATTCCAATTGTGTGGTTTATTTCCAACCCAAGATTTGCTGCCTAGATCAGTGACAACACTGAACCCAAGACCAAGCCTTATGACCACTAGACAGTGCCACTAAAAAGAATTGATCCGCATTTTGCTCAAGCTCTCACCTCATGTCCTACAGAATTAGTTTACCAAAAATATATTATGAAAGGACCTCTATAGGAATGAGATATAGATTGAAGGCGAAAAAAATATGACTTAGCTCATTTCTGAATACCAAATTTCCCGAACGAGTGGTTCGTGGCACTCCGAGCGTGTAGCTCTGGCGTGCCTAGGAGTAAACCCTGAGCGGTCCCAAATACGTGGTTTAAGCGGTCTCGAGAACGGGATCTCGAGCGTGACTGAGCACGAGAGAATCAGATAGTGTAGGATTTAGATCTTTTTACCTCTCATTGTTTCTTGATGTTATTCGTTCACTGTGTGTGGCCTAACACACCACAATCAAGGGTTAGTCTCTGCCAGAGAAATATGACAGTTACAGATCACAATTGCACCCCAAAATTAACATAAACCAGACTACTATGGAGTATCTCTTTCTCATTCATTGTCAAACAACCCGAAAACTTTATTTAACAAGACGTATTGTTCCATGATTACTGTAAACCATCACTTAACCATAAGTTTGTACCTTCAAACTGCTAGCATGTGTCCACTGAAACACAGCTTTTGTTATGTGCAATGTTGATTGTGATATTTCGTATTTGTGGTATTTCGTACATATGGCATGCAGTACTGACTTTGCAATATCTTGTTGGATGTAGATGGACAAAGTTGTACGTGTATTTACTGGTGGGCTGATCAGCCAAACGGGTAGTTCTGCCGACTTTGGTGGCATGTAAGCGACCGTCCTTTTGTTTCGCGAATCACCAGACTTTCGAACTCTTCTGACTAGGATTAAGTCGACCTTTGGATGGGATGACCCCGGGGTCGTTGTCAGAATGCATGGGTGATATGACGCTAGGCTGGGTTCTAAGGTGCACGTCTTGTTGGTGCCAATCTCGTCCGCCGATGATTGGGATATGTACAAGGATATTATGCTTGTATCTCAAGTCTGATTGTTGGAGGTGGCAGTGGAGAGGACAATCATTGTTGAGGATTTGCCAAACAATTTGGATGTGGTGAATGGCAACACGAAGGAACTAGACCCCACTCTCCATCTTTCGCGAGGCCCCCAATGGAGGAGCAACCTTCCGAAGAGTTCATTAGCGTCAGTCTTACCAACCATGCTCCCCTGTCGGTGGATCTGCCTGCACTACTACAGAAAAGGTATTCACAGACGGTTCAAAAATGTCATCACAGACGGTTTCGTGAGCCATCTGAGTTTATGGGGTCAATGATGACATGAGGTCATCACAAACGGTTTTCAAACCGTCTATGATGCATACTTTCACAGACGGTTATTAAGCAAACCGCTCAGGATAACTTTTCTCTAAAAAGCCCCAGCGGTGCTTGTATACGGCATCATATATATATATATATATATATATATATATATATATATATATATATATATATATATATATATATATATATATATATATATATATATATATATATATATATATATATATATATATATATATATATATATATAGTTCATAGTCTTCGGTCACTTTGGGGATCGTCCACATGACATGAGAAGGATGAGACAATAGCCACGAGCAACCTCATTGAGCCTGCAAGTTTAAAAAATATAGATGCAAGGAGATCATCGGGCAACCATTCTCACATTTCAAAAGAATTCTCAACTTGTTGCTTGGTGTTCTTGCCGGGTTTAAAGACAATTACATGCTCAAGAATTGTTGGTTGTCGATAAATGATGCCACTTCCAAGCAACAGAGTACTCGCACGTCCACATCACTTTCTGAACATAGCGACGCTCAATTACCTATCGACAATATCCAGATAATTGGATGTCCTGACGCTCTCCTTGCATCCATACTTTTTAAACTTGCATGGGCTCAATGAGGTTGCCCGTGGCTACCGCCTCATCCTTCTCATGTCAAGGGATGCACTAATTCCTAAAGTGGTCAGACTACTTAACAATATATATACAATATATATGATGCGGTTTTAATGGCACAAGCAACCACTGCTTGGAGACTTTATAGAGAAGAGATTATGAATGAAATAGCAGGGGACTATTAATATGAACTAATTATCAATTCAATTTCAGCATAAGACTATTAACATCATTACATCACGAGCAAGGGACTATTAATATGAACTAATTATTGATTCAATTTCAGCATAAGACTATTAACATCATTACATCACAGAGCAAGGGGACTATTAATATGAACTAATTATCAATTCAATTTCAGCATAAGACTATTAACATCATTGAGCGCTTCAACAACAAGACAAAGAAGACCAATGGTGTCCAAAACCACCACACCAAGAGTAGCCCTCGGATCCATCGCAGAGCACTAGCCATTTTCATCACAGAGCAAGGGGTAGAGACAGAGAGGAGTAAGGTAGGGTGATACCTCAAGATAAATAAGAACCACGGCGGCGACCCCACCACCAAAGACAACCCTCATCCATCTCCTTCACCTTGCATAAATCACACAAACATCGAGACACAACTTAAGGCTCAAGCATAAAATCAAACTCAACAAAAGACATTAAGCTAACAGATCTAGATGAGAATAGAGGGAGGATAGGGGAAGCAAAGCTAGGGGGGCCAGGGCCTGAGCGCAGGAGGCCGAGCAGGAGAACCAAGCCATGGCGGCGTAGGCGACACGCGGGGCCAAGCCCAGTGGCTTGGGCGGCGGCGTCACCGTAGTTGTGGCACGACCCTAAAATTGCACAAGACGCTGCTATCGTATGAGTGTCTTGTGCAGTGTAGAGTGGTCGTGTCACAACCGGTGGCGACGGAGACGGGGTCGGGCGACGGCGTTGAGGTGGGGAGGGGAACGGACGAGAGTAAGTGCGCTAGAGAGTGACGAGTTAGGGCGAGCACAAACCCTAGCGGCCGGGCTACGGACGAGAGTAAGTGCGCTGGGGAGTGACGAGTTAGGGCGGGCGCAAACCCTAGCGGCCGGGCTCCTATTAATAAAGAGACTTATCCCAGACGGTTCTATTATGGAACCGTCAGTGATATACTTGAGAAAAAAACCATTTCACAGACGGTTCCATAATAGAACCGCCCGTGATATGTCTCATATCACATACGGTTCCATTATAAGTACTAGATCATCTATATGTGGGGATGATCATCTTCGATGGCGGATGATCCTTTTTATAAAAACAAGGAATAAATTCGGAGCGTGAGACGAAGAGACGACGGCGATTTAAGAAACTCATCGGGCTTCAACCGAGAGTTGTAGCGATATTATCACGCACGGTTATAATAAAAACCGCGTCGTGATATGTAGTAATATCACGATTTATTATTGTTAAGAACCGCTCGTGATATTACCTCTTCATGAGCGGTTTTTAGCGCAGCGAAGAATACAACGGTCTCTAAACCAAAACCGCTCAGTGATTGCATGTAATCTGACGGTTTTGGTCAACCGCTTGTAATGAGGCGCCCAAGATAGCCTTTTGTGGTAGTGTTGTATCTTCCCCGCAACATGTTATTGACCCTGTGACTGATTTCAATAGCGCTGTAATAAACAACAAGCTTGAGGAGGAGTTGTTCTGCGATGGAACAACTTGTGAAGTGGAGTCTAACGAAGGATGGAGCTCGACAGAAAACGAGGCTCCCGCACCATTTTTCTCCTCAACGGAAGGTCTGGTTCTTCGTAGTGTAATGGGTGAGGCCCCGTCGATGCATGCATTCGATGATGTCAGTATGACTGATAAGGCGGTTTGTGCTAATGGGTTGAAGAGCAGGAATGACATTGCAAACCCAGAGAATGATATATTACGGAAGAATATGTTGTTTCCAACCATGGAGGACGTGTGAAAGCATCTAGGCCCCTAAAAATTGTTTTGATAATTAATGCTAATATGTGAATATGGGATTAACGTGTTTATTGAGTATTTACAAGGTTAAGTCCCATTGGTGAACTTATTGACGCAAAGTTGCATGCAAATGGACTACATGAAGATCTTTTGGCTCAAAGACAAGGTACAATAGTCTAGGATCCTTTTGTAATTTACCGGTCTTAGGAGATTTGATTGGAAGACCGGATTATAGGATAAATATCGTACTATTAAGAGGGATCATGGCTAGTAGCTTGATAGCATGTTCTTGTGCCATATGGATCAATTTAGGATCATGCATGCATTTGAACTTGAACTTAAAATTGAATTTGAAAGCTTTAAGTGCTTCTGTCCAAAATTGATAGTACCGCAGTTATAATTGCAGTTGTACCGCTTGCTGCGGTATGACCGGACTTTACTTGGCGGTAGTAATGATTTTGAAGGAACAATAATCGAGCACAAATGCGGTACGACCGGCTCTTTGAGCGTTACTACCGCATTGCGGTCATTCCGTTTTTTAGTTGGCGGTTCAAGAAAACAAAAGCGATGCATTTTGCCTCAGAGCCACTCCTGATTATCGGTCGTACAGCTCGTGAGAATCGGTCGTACCGATTTGCGGTTGTACCAAAATTTATGAGGCGGTTCAAGAAAAACAGTACCAGTGCAGTTCGGCTCAGAAACTTGTTTTGGAATTCGGTCGTACCGCGTCTTAGAAACGGTCGAACCGCGCTGCGATTGTACCGATTTTTATATGGCGGTTTGAAAATTCCAGAACGCATGTAATTTTCGGCGAAGTTTCAGAAACCCTACGATCGGTTGTACCGCTCATCAATGCGGTACGACCGGGAAATGCGGATGTACCGCACTTTAGTTGGTGGTCGTTCCGACTGGGATTTCCAACGGCTATATCGAGTATTTTTAGTAACTGTTCTAGCCGCTTAATCGCATTGACTTAAGTGCGCCAGTCTGCTCCTTGGCTCGCTGGTCGTTCCAATTTTCGCTGAGAGTTGGGGTTTGGTCCCCAACGGTCATAATTGTTGTTGGGGTTATAAACACCCCACCAACTGCTCAAGGCTGGTGAGCTAGAGTCCATTGAACATCTATAGAGTCTTGAGAGCTTTGTGCATTCACTCAACACTCAAAACACTCTTGTGCATTCATTGTGAATTTGTTGAGATTCATTCAAGTGCATTCATACTCCTAGTTGATCCATTTGCACTTGAGTGCCGTCAAGTGAAGGCCGTTGATCTATTACTCTTAGAGTGTTGCTGCACTCCTAGACGGTTTGGCGGTGGAGCACGGTGATCTCTTCGAGAAGATTGTGAAGAGGCCCGGTGCAAGTTTGTGAGTGGTTCGGTGTTCACCATCTTCGGAGCGGAGGAAGAACAACCATAGTGATCGAGGGAAAGCTTAATTCGTGGAGCCGGCTTGAGGTGTCGAGCTTCCTCAACGTGGACTAGTGAAGACCGGCAAGTCTTCGATACCACGGGAAAAACATCGTTGTGTTATTATGGTTATTTCTAGTCTTTACATTTCCGCATTTATATTTCTAGCTTGTTTATTGTGATTGAATTGCTTAGCTAGAAGTGTAACTTGTTTAGACTAAGTTATTAATTGGCTTAAATTGTTAAATTGTTAAAAAATTTAAAAACCTCCTATTCACCCCCTATAGTCGGTTATCCTTGATCCTACAAGTGGTATCAGAGCTTGGTCTCTCATTGATTTAGACTTAACCGTCTAAGAGAGAAAATGATGGCTAGTGAGGGAATTGCTATAGGAAAGGATCCTTTATTTGATGGATCTAATTATGCTTATTGGAAAATTAGAATGTCAATTTATTTAAAGGCCATGAGTCCAAGCATTTGGAAAATTGTAAATGAGGGTTACGTCATGTCTCTTAATCCACTAATTCCCACGGATCAAGAGACGCGTAATGCTCATTTAGATGCCCAAGCTATGAATGCTCTCTTTGGCGCTTTGAATGCGGATGAGTTCAATAGAGTGAGTAATTTGGAAAATGCTCATGATATTTGGACTACCCTCCCGGAAATCCATGAGGGAACATCCACGGTCAAAGAAGCCAAATTGCATAGGCCTCGGATCAAATATGAGACATTCATAATGTTGCCTCGTGAAAACATCAATGAGACTAAAGGGGGTGTTCAGACCAGCAATACCAGGGGAGAGAATTCTAAGACTGCAGAGTGGATTTCTTACAAGAAAAAAGGGAGGAAGATCGAGTTCAAAGATCCTGTGCTGGCAACTAGGAAGAGTACTAGGATTCAAGATCAAGGAATGCCTATCCAGGAGAAAGCTTCTCTATTAAAGTCTATTCATAATCTGGATAACCAAGGTACGATTTCTAATAACTCTTTTACTATTCTTAATGATTCTTCTATTCCTTATCTCGAAGAAGTTGCTTCGCTTATGTATTAATTTAGGAGGTCAGAAAATAATGCTTCTATCGTGATAATCGCTATGCAAGCTCAAGAAAGAGCTAGGGCTGCAATAGCAAAAGCAGAGTTTGAATCTCACAAAGATAATGTTCAAAACCGCGACAAAGAAATAGGGGTGTCTACCAGTGTGGTAGGAAGTCAAGGTCACAAAGTGAATGCCAAGTTTAGGGGGGAAAGTGGCAGCCGAGGGGTGAATAGAAACAACATTGAGGGACATTTAAATGTTTCTGACTGTAAATCTGTTTGATTCATGAAATTTCTTTTTTGGAATATAAGAGGTTTGGGTAAACCTGCTAGGAAAAGGCAGCTTAAAGAGCTAATCCTTAAGGAGAAATTCGAAGCTGTTGGGGTGCAAGAAACTTTTAAGAAAGACTTTTCTGTCAGTGAGCTGAAGGGTTTGGCAGGGAGGTTTGATTTTGAATGGCACTGGGTTCTGGTTCAAGGACACTCTGGAGGTATTCTTCTTGGGGTGAGAACTGATTTGCTAGAAGTTGAAGGAAAATACCAAGGCAGATTTTTTGTGAGCATGACAATTAGACACAGGATTCATAATTTCATATGGGAGCTGATTAATGTTTATGGTCCTGCTCAGCATAATTTGACTCAGGAGTTTCTTGAAGAGTTCTCTTTTAAATGTGGTAACACAGGGCTTCCTCTGGTTTTAGGTGGAGATTGTAATTTGATTAGGAAAGCTGAGGATAAGAATTCTGACCATATTAACCATTCCCTGATTGATCAATTCAATGATTTTATTGCTTTCAACAGATTGATGGAGATTAAGAGGGGTGGTCCAAGATATACATGGACTAATAAACAACAATGCCCTGTCATGGCAGAGTTGGATAGAATTCTTGTAACTACGGACTGGGAAGCAAGATTTCCCCTCTGTTCAGCTTGTAGTTTAATCAGGGTGGGGTCAGATCACATGCTCATAGTGCTGAATTCAGGGGACAAGGAGAGGAAGGTAATCAGGAGATTTCATTTTGAGAAAACCTGGTTTGCACAGGAGAATTTCAGAGAACTAATCTCCAACAAATGGGGTGATTTTAGTGTTAAATGGACAAATGGACAGGGAATTTGGCTTCTATAAGAAAGTTCCTTAGAGGTTGGGGTGCCAATATTAATGGGGATGTCAACAGTAGGAAAAAAGCGTTGTTGGATCGTATCAGTAAGTTAAATGCGGAGGAGGAGATAAGTGGGTTAAGAACAGATCAGTGGATTGATAGATATAAACTGGAGGGTCAGCTGGAAGAAATTTATGATTTTGAAGAAAGACATTGGCAGCAAAGAGGTAATGAGAAATGGATTATTCAGGGGGATTCAAATACTAGTTTCTTTCACAGCTGTGCAAACGGCAGGAGAAGGAAGAATCTCATTCTTAGTTTGGATATTAATGGGGTGTGTATTACTGAAGAGAATGAAATTAAGACTCACATTTATCAGTTCTATAAAAATTTATTTGGGTTTGAAGCTATTCAGGATATCTCATTAAAAGATAACTTCTAGGTGGGAAAAGGACAGGTGACTGAGATGGATAATAAGACGCTGACTCAAAAGTTCACTGAGAAGGAGTTTGGGAGGTCATTAAAGAACTTTCAGCTGAGTCGGCTCCAGGACCTGATGGTTTCCTGTCTGTTTTTTATAAAGCTTTTTTGGGGGGTCTTGAAAGGGGTCTTCATGGAGATGGTTTAGGATTTTTACGGAGGGCGCCTCGATTTAAAAAGACTGAATTATGGGGTGATTACCCTAATCCCTAAAATCAAAGATGCTAATTCAGTTAAGCAGTTTAGACCTATTTGTTTGATCAATGTCAACTTTCAGATAATTACAAAGTTGTTGGCTGTCATATTAGGTTGTATTGCTAATTCTGTGATTAGTGACAGTCAAACTGCCTTTATAAAAGAGAGAAATATTTTGGATGGGGTGCTTTCTCTCCATGAAATTCTTCATGAGATGAGAATCTCTAAGAAGAGGGGTGTCATTTTGAAACTTGACTTTGAAAGAGCTTATGACAAAGTTCAATGGAGCTTTTTAGAGAATGTAATGAGAGGTAAAGGCTTTTCTGATCTTTGGATTAAGTGGGTGATAAGTTCTATTGAAGGAGGCAAAGTTAGTATAAACATTAATGGAGAGGTAGGTCCTTACTTTACTACTCATAGGGGTCTGAGGCAAGGAGATCCTCTTTCTCCCTTGCTTTTTAACCTGGCAGCTGATGCCCTGGCAGCTTTGATTGAGAATGCTCAAAGTGCTTGTTTGATTAAAGTGTTAGTTTCTCATTTGATTCCAAGGGGTGTCCCTCTCCTTCAATATGCGGATGATACGGTCCTTATGATTGAATGCAAGGAGGATTACATTCTTCATCTCAAATTCCTGCTATATTGCTTTGAATGGTTATCAGGGTTAAAAATTAATTATCATAAAAGTGAGGTTTATGTGTTAGGGGTGGATAAGGAGGAAGCGGTCAGAGTCTCTCACATGCTTAACTGCAAGATGGGACAATTACCTTTGACTTACCTGGGGATTGAGATTGGTGATAGGAAGGTGCATAAGAAAGCTGCTGAAAAGGTGCTTAGTAAAATGAATAACAGACTGGACAACTAGAGGAATAATTTGCTTTCTACTGGGGGAAGACTTATTTTAGTGAATAGCTGCCTTAGTAGCCTTCCTATGTATACTATGGGTTTCTACCATCTGAGTGAGGAGATTCATAATAAGATTGACTCGATACGTGCTAGATTTTTTTGGAGAGGTGTGAGTGATAATTTCAAGTATCATATGGTGAAATAGATGGGGGTGTGTAGTCCTAAAGATTATGGGGGTTTAGGGGTTTTAAATACTCATTTGATGAATGATTGCCTTTTGAGCAAATGATTCTGAAAAATGTCTTTGGCCAATAATGAAATCTGGTTTAGACTTCTTAAAGCTAAGTATTTTCCTAGAGGGGATTACAGAGATAGTAAAGCTATTAAGGGTTCTCAGTTTTGGAAGGCTCTTCAGAAAGTGAATTATCTATTCCAAAAAGGTACTTTTCATAAAATTGAGAATGGGATAGGTACGCTTTTTTGGAAGGACGTTTGGGTTGGCAATTGCCCTCTTAAGATTAGATATGCTAACTTGTTTAACATTTGTTCTAAACCTGATGTTAAGGTGGCAGATTGTTTGATTGATAATGAATGGAGTATTGACTTCATTAGACAATTTGGTAACAATGAGGTTGAATCTTGGCTGTTGCTGAAAAATGATTTGAAAGATGTAAGGTTGAATGATGATACTGACAAGGTTATCTGGGGGTTAGAGAAATCTGGTAAGTTTTCTGTTAAGTCAATTTATAAACATATGTCTTTTGGCGGTAAGATTTTAAAAAAAAAACCCAAAAGTTATGGAAGAGCAAACTCCCTCTAAAGGTAAAATTTTTTGTATGGCTTCTTAATCAGGACAGATTACAGACTGTCGCGAATCTCAAGCTAAGAATGTGGAAAACTAATGAAAATTGTATTCTTTGTGGGGTGAAGGAGGACTCTAATCATATCTTCTTTGATTGTGTCTTAGCTACTTTTGCTTGGACTTGTGTGAAGGGGTGCCTGAACTGGAAAAGAATTTCGACGTCTTTAGATGACTTCCATCAATTATGGTTATGTGATAGGGGTGCTAACAATTATCAAATTACTCTATTCAGTTTTGCAACTCTGGTGTGGACGCTCTAGAAAGTCCGCAACAAAATGGCTATTGAGAAGACTTTTCCTAAGCAACCAATCGCTGTCATTTTCAAATCATTATCTTGTTTGCAGAGGTGGAGAGTTCTACTCAAGGAGAAGGATCGGCAGGATCTTGATGATGTGATTAAGTTGGCCGAAGATTGGTTGAAGACTTTTGCTGGCTAATAGGATCTTTGTCTTTAGCTTTTCTTCAGTTTAGATCTAGTCTGGTATCTTTCGGTCTGATCAGTCTCTATTTTGTAAGTGGTTTGTGTAATATCTTCATGTTAGCTCTAGTCTGGGAGCTTCCGGACTGATCAACCGGTTGCAGTCTTCATCGTTGGTTAGTGGGACTGTGTATTTTTGTGCTTCTCTCGTTTTGCTGGTGTCCCCAGCTTGGCGCTCCTTGTAATCCTTTTGGAACTCTGATATTAGCTTTATAAAAGTTGGGAGAATTTCCTTTTTCAAAAAAAAAACATCAATGAGATGTATTCAAGACTCAACAACATTGTGAATGAGCTCAAGGCCTTTGGGACTAACCTTCTTGATGTTGATATTGTGCGCAAAATGCTTAGGGCTCTCCCGGATAAGTATGAGACGTTGGTGACGCTATTTCTCAACTCACCCGAGTTGCCAAGGATGACACCAACAGGGTTTTTGGGCAACCTCATCACAAATGAGTTGTTCAAGAAGGATAAGGAAGAGCTCTTGGAAACATCTTCCTCAAAGAAGAAGATTACCGCTTTCAAAGCCAAAGCGGAATCAAGTGATGATGAGGATGAAGAAGATGAATCCGACGAGGAGTATGCACTCCTTGTGAGAAGAATGAAGAGGGTTATGAAGAGATGCCCTAATAGAAGCTATAACTTCGACAAGTACAAGAAGGGGCAATCCTCAAGTGACAAAAAATGTTATAGCAACATTCGGTGCTATAATTGTGAAGAGAAGGGGCACATTGCTTCCCATTGCCCCAAAAAGAAGGATGACAAGGACACGCCATTCAAGAAGAAGGAGTACAATGGCAAGAAGAAACTCTTCAAGAAGCTTCATAAAGATGGCAAGCATGAAGCCCACATTAGAGAATGTGATTCAAATGATGAGTCAAGCGACTCCGACTCCGATGAGGATGAGTCTCCCAAGAAGAAGGGACTAGTTGGCATCGCTATTAAGGAAGCTCCGTCGCTATTCTCCAATCCTACTTGCCTTATGGCAAAAGGAGATAAGGTAAAATTCATTAATAGTGATGAACTAACTTATGATGAATTAATGGATATGCTTGATGAATTAAGCGAATATCTTGGAAAATAAAAGTCAAAATATAAGATCTTAAATAGTGAGCATATTTCTCTAAAAGATTCTTATGAGGGGCTAAAGGAAGCTCATGACTTGCTTATCCAAGAATATTCAAATAAGTCTTATTCTAGTATAGGAATTACATGTGATATTATTGATAAAATGCCTAGTGTAGAAATTGCTAAGACTAGTGCATCTACTTCATGTGATGACCTACTTGTTATGTCATGTTGCTCTAGTATTAATGCTAATTATGATAATGTTGAGCAAAATGATGTAAAGCTTGTTCATGAGAACAATGAGCTAAAAGAACAAGTGACCAAGCTAAGCAAGAGCTTGGAAAGGTGTTTCAAGGGTAAGGCTACTCTTGACAAGCTTTTGAGTGAGCAAAGGTGCTCATTCAACAAGGAAGGTCTTGGGTATGTGCCTAAGAAAGGTAAGAAGCCGGCAAACATGCCTACAAGATTTGTGAGGCAAAATGGTAAGTATTGCCATAAGTGCCGGGAAATAGGACATATGCAACAAAATTGTCCTAAGGGTAAGACTCCATCTCTTGGTATATATGATTCTTGCTATATGCTTAGAAAGACTAAGGATGGTAAAGTAATCACTCGTTTTGTTGGCAATTCAATTCTAGGTGCTAAAAAGAATGCTATTTGGGTGCCTAAATCTTTGGTTACTAACCTTCAAGGATCCAAACAAATTTGGGTACCTAAAAGAACTTGATTTTTGTTTTGTATGTGAACTATAGAACCGGTGGAAAACATTGGGTGCTTGATAGTGGATGCACTCAACACATGATCGGTGATAGAAAGATGTTCACCACATTCGAGAATGGTCAAGGAATTGAGAAGATCACTTTTGGCAATAATAGCAAAGGAAAGGTATTAGGATTGGGTAAAATTGCTATCTCAAATGACATTTCCATTTCTAATGTTTCTTTAGTAGAATCGTTCAACTTTATCTTGCTATCCGTTGCTCAAATATGTGATCTTGGACTAATTTGCTCATTCTCTAGTGAAGGTGTAACCATCTCTAATGCAAAAGATAACTCTTTGGCTTTCAAAGACTTTAGATTTGGAAATCTTTACTTAGTTGATTTTAGTTCAAGTGAATCATGTTTAAAAACTTGTTTAATGACAAAAATCTCATTGGGTTGGCTTTGGCATAGAAGGCTAGCTCATTTTGAAATGATTCAACTCAAAAAGCTTTTCAAACATGATTTAGTTGTTGGCTTAAAAGATGTGAAGTTTGAGAAAAATAGACTTTGTAGTGCTTGTCAAGCCGGTAAACAAGTCGCAAACTCTCATCCTTCCAAAAGTATCATGTCAACTTCTAGACCATTGGAACTCTTACATATGGATTTGTTTGGGCCAACAACCTATAAGAGTATCGGAGGTAATAGCTATTGTTTAGTCATTGTGGATGATTACTCTAGATACACATGGGTATTCTTCCTAGATGATAAAAGTGAAACCTCCGGCATTTTCAAAATATTTGCAAAAAGGGCCCAAAATGAATTTGATTTCAAAATAAAGAAAATCCGTAGCGATAATGGTTCCGAGTTCAAGAATACTAAAGTTGAAGACTTTTGTGATGAACTTGGAATGAAGCACGAACTTTCCACAACTTACACTCCGGAGCAAAATGGAGTAGTAGAAAGGAAAAATCGTACATTAATTGAAATGACTAGGACAATGCTTGATGAATGTAATACTTCTGATAGTTTTTGGGCGGAAGCTATTAACACTGTTTGTTATGCCATAAATCGTCTTTATTTGCATCGTATTTTGAAAAAGACTTCCTATGAGCTTGTTGTAGGAAGAAAACCGAACATCTCTTATTTTCGTGTTTTTTGTTGCATGTGTTATATTTTAAATAAGGGTGTTCGTCTTTCAAAATTCGATAGTCATTGTGATGTTGGTTTCTTGCTTGGTTATTCTTCAAATAGCAAAGCTTATCTTGTCTTTAACAAAAACTCCGGTTTAGTTGAAGAAAGACACGATGTGCAATTTGATGAAACTAACGGCTCTCAAGAAGAGCATGAGAATTTGGATGATGTAGGTGATGAAGCCTTAAGAAAAGCAATGGAATATATGCAAATAGGTGACATCAAACGCGAAGATAATTCATCATCTTCCACCCAAGTTGAGCCTCCTACATCTTCCACGAGTCAAGTACAAATTAATGAAGAGGATAACAAGGAAGATGATCAACCATCCAACCTACCACCAAGAATCCATAATGCAATTGCAAAGGATCATCCAATAGATCAAATATTGGGTAACGTAAGTAAAGGTGTCCAAACTCGCTCTCGTGTTGCTTCTTTTTGTGAACATTACTCTTTTGTCTCTTCTATTGAGCCAAAACATATAAAAGAAGCACTTGTCGATCCGGATTGGGTGAATGCGATGCATGAAGAACTCAATAACTTCACCCGGAATGAAGTTTGGGCATTGGTGGATCGACCCAAAGAATACAATGTTATTAGTACAAAATGGGTCTTTAGGAACAAGCAAGATGAAAATGGTTTGGTTGTTCGAAACCAAGCAAGATTGGTCGCTCAAGGTTATTCACAAGTTGAAGGTTTGGATTTTGGTGAAACCTTTGCTCCCGTGGCTAGACTAGAATCAATTCGAATATTACTTGCTTTTACATCATGCTTTGATATTAAATTATTTCAAATGGATGTTAAAAGTGCATTCTTAAATGGTAAAATTGTTGAACAACCTCCCGGTTTTGAAGATCCTAAAAATCCTAATAACGTCTATAAACTCTCCAAGGCGCTCTATGGTCTTAAACAAGCTCTTAGAGCATGGTATGAACGCCTTAGAGATTTTCTAGTTTCAAAAGGATTCAAAATTAGGAAAATTGATTCAACTCTATTTACTAAAGTCTTAAATGATGATTTCTTTGTTTGTCAAATTTATGTTGATGATACCATTTTTGGTTCTACTAATCAAGATTTTTGTGAAGAGTTTGGTGATATGATGTCTAGGGAATTTGAAATATTTATGATCGGAGAATTGAGCTATTTCCTTGGATTTCAAATCAAGCAACTCAAAGATGGAACCTTTGTGAGCCAAACCAAGTACGCAAAAGATTTGATTAAGAAGTTTGGCATGGAGGATGCAAAACCTATCAAGACTCCCATGGCAACCAACGGTCATCTTGACTTAAATGAGGGAGGTAAAACGGTAGATTTAAAGCTCTATAGGTCTATGATTGGTAGTTTGCTTTATTTTACCGCATCTAGGCCCGATATCATGTTTAGTGTTTGCATGTGTGCACGTTTTCAAGCAACTCCAAAAGAGTGTCACTTAATGGCCGTTAAAAGAATACTAAGATATTTAAAGCATTCCTCTAGCGTTGGCCTATGGTATCCCAAAGGTACTAAATTTGATTTAATTGGACATTCGGATTCTGATTATGCGGGTTGCAAAGTGGATAG
The DNA here is from genome assembly GCA_036346405.1 of Phyllostachys edulis. NCBI lineage: Eukaryota > Viridiplantae > Streptophyta > Magnoliopsida > Poales > Poaceae > Phyllostachys > Phyllostachys edulis. The sequence goes on along the minus strand of CM070546.1, from coordinate 4,282,089 downwards.
AAAAAGCACCTCGGGTAGTTGTCAATTCTTAGGAAGATCTTTAGTATCATAGTCATCCAAGAAACAAAACTCCGTAGCATTATCTACCGCCGAAGCCGAATATGTTTCCGTAGGAAGTTGTTGTGCTCAATTGCTATAGATGAGGCAAATATTGATGGATTATGAAATTAAAATTAATAAAATGCCTCTTTTGTGTGACAATGATAGTGCGGTGAAAATTGCTAATAACCCTGTTCAACACTCAAGAACCAAGCATATAGATATTCGCCACCATTTCTTGAGAGATCATGTGAGCAAGGGAGATATTGAGATTAGCCACATAAGAACCGAAGACCAATTAGCAGATATTTTTACCAAGCCATTAGATGAAGGCCGCTTTTACAAATTGAGGAATGAGTTAAATGTCATAGACTATTCAAATGTTGTTTGAACTCTTGCCTCATGTGTTGTGCTTCATTTGATGTTATTTGAATATTTTATGAAAGTATTTTTCAAATCTTTTATTAAAGATAGCTATGATCATAAAACTTATGTTCCTATATAGACAATAGTCTATTCTATGCATGATGATCCTTAATGATATTTATTTGAGTGCAAAACTAGGGATCATTTGCAAATAATCTAAGTTCCAAAGAAAATTCAGAAGCTCCAGGTAAATCGGTTCAACCGACGTTATAACAGCGGTATGACCGCGGTGCAGTTCTACCGGCGGTCTTTTGTCGGTACGACCGCGTCGGTTTGTGAGAGGGTAGTAACTTCCTGTCGTTACTGTTCACTTACCCCTTAACCCTTCGCGTCGGCACAACCGCTCTCTTACCGTTCCAGTTCTTCTTCGTGTTTCTCTCTCAAGTCCGAGCGCCACCCAAATTCCTCTCTAAAATCCAGTCCAAATCTCGGCGTTTCTTTGTTCTCTTGGTGTTTCTTGCCTCTCTAGGGTTCATCTCCTCCAAATCTTAAGGTAAAACTTCGTTTGATTTGTGTTTTACCATCTTTTGGAACCCTAGGAGTCCCTTTTAGGGTTTGATGAAAATGCGGTTGATTTCTATAGTTCTAATTGGGCAAAAGTAGATAATTGATGTCTAATGATGTTTGCGCATCAGATCTATGGATTCACTCCATGAAAAATCATCAAATATTCAACATTCCGATTGCCCTAGAACTCAGTCAAAAAAATCGGAACGACCGATTCTTGGCGCTGATACGGCAGTAGTGCGGTCGTATTACCCGACCATAGAACGGCATGCGTCCGATTATCTGACGTAAAATGAAACCTCAACTCTTTTTCACTTAATTCTATTCCAATTAATTCTTTGAACCTCCTGTAACCTATCATATCTTTGTAAAGATGCCTAGGATGAGGGTTGCAACGAGAAAATCCCATGGACCACCAAGAGGGCAATCATCTCCTCAATCTTCTGCAGCTCCAGCACAACAACCTCAACGATGACGACCTCTGACACAATACCTTGCTCTCGTTCGCGCGAAGATCTGCATGGTAAAAGGAAAAGGCCAACACCTGCATCTGAAACAAAAGACAGTGAAGAAGAAGAGTCTGATGATGAGACTCAATCAGAACCAGATTCTCCAGTTGGTACCTTTGACAATTTGGGAGAGCCTCCAGTGCCTCCAATCGATTTGCGTCTTCTTTCAGCTGATGAGTATGCTATTAAGCGACATGTGAATCAATATCTTTCCAAATCTGATTCCATTAATCCAAGATTTCATACTGTTTTCCAAGAACAAATCTATGAGCAGCTATACAGACGTCACAGGAAGTTTGCTGATCACAAATGGATTAAATGGTCTCATATAAATACTTTGGACAAATATAGTGGTATTTATCAGCTGTTTCATCGAGTAGGTCTTCATGACCTGGTAGCACTGAAGCAAAATTATGACGATGAGCTCATTAGGCAATTTTATGCCACAGTGCATGTCTCTGCAGATTTGCAATCTTTCGGATGGGTAATAGCTACTAGAGACTTGGAGAGCACAAAGAGGAATTTGAGCGAGTTTTAAGAGTTCATCCAAAGACTTGGGAGAAGATCTTTGATAGTCTGCTTTCTTGGCTCCGCTTGATCGACTATTATGATTCCTCTGTCAGGTGTAAGCTAGGGACTATTACTGGACTTAGGCCCTTACCAAGCATTATTAACAGGATCATTAATCATACTTTTTACCCCAAGAGTGGTAATTTTGATGCAATCAAGGGACATGCTTGGAATATTATCGATCACATGATGAAGGGTATAAAATTTGATGTTGTGGATGTAATTCTTTAGGGAATAGTTTCTTCCAAGAATGATAGAATTAAGAGGATTTACTATGCACCATATATCATGGCATTAATTACGAAGAAAATCAAGTATCATGGTGGATTGGGATTAGTTCACAAGTCTTATAAGCCTCGAGATGGTGTTCCTCCTAGTCGTGGCAGTGTTGAAGTTGATACTGGTGAGGCTCCTGCTGAGGGTATTCTTGCACAGGTTCTTCAAAATCAGCAGCTAATTCTTAGCACCTTGCAAGAAATGCAGACCGAGTACACTGAATTTAAAAATGAGACTCGCAACAGGCTAGTTGAAATGGCATCAATTCAAAATGATTTCTTTGAGGAGTCTCATAACAGAATGTCTGCCCTGATGGAGAGTATTAATGACTTAGAGGGGAGTTTGAGGACTCCTCAGCGATACACTCGTCGCCCTCCTCCTCCTTCTAGGACATCTTCTTCGACATCTATTCCTCCCTTGGCTCCTGTTGTAGTGCCAGAATCTCGAGCTCTGACTCTGCTTGACTCTTCTTGCTCCCGCTTGGCTCGGCCCGGTCTCCACTCTCCAAAGATCGGCTCTGAGTCGGCAGCTCAGATCGCACCTATTGATTCAGCATCTCAGGATCCCGTTCCACAGGATTCAGTTCCTCCTCCAGATCAGGCCACCGCTTCTTAGCACTCAGCTCCTCCAGCCCCAGAGCCTCAGGATCCGGTTCCAGCTCCTGCTCCAGCCCAGGACCTGGCTTCTCAGGGCCTTGTCCCTCCTCCTCAGGACCCAGCCGTCTGAGTTGTTTTTGGTACTTTGATGCCAAATGGGGAGAAGTGAGACGACATAGTTTTAGGGGGAGCAAGCTTTTGCAACTATTTTGCTACTATTATATATGGGCTTATATGTGTTTTGTACTCGTGCTGGACTTATGTGCTTGTAATAGTTTAAATATATGTTTTTATCATGTTGAACTTGTTGGATGTTGTTTATGCGTATGTTATTATCTTAAAATGCAATCTCAATTATTGTCATATCTTAATATTGCATTTCTTCAAGTTCAAATATGCCAAAGAAACTCTGCCAAAATTTCACAAAATCTCTACATGTACTTGCAAAATTCTCTATCCTTAATATGCACATGTTTAGGGGGAGCTTTCTTTAAATTAGATTTAACAAGAAAATAATTCTCATACATTCATTTGTGCTTATTGCAAGAATTGTTTTATTGTTAAGTTATCAAAAGAATATACACTCATAGTATATTCAAACCAATCTTTCTCACATATTAATTATGTTGTCATCAATTACCAAAAAGGGGGAGATTGAAAGCATCTAGGCCCCTAAAAATTGTTTTGGTAATTAATGATAATATGTGAATATGGGATTAACGTGTTTATTGAGTATTTACAAAGTTAAGTCCCATTGGTGAACTTATTGACGCAAAGTTGCATGCAAATGGACTACATGAAGATCTTTTGGCTCAAAGACAAGGTACAATAGTCTAGGATCCTTTTGTATTTTACCGGTCTTAGGAGATTTGATTGGAAGACCGGATTATAGGATAAATGTCGTACTATTAAGAGGGATCATGGCTAGTAGCTTGATAGCATATTCTTGTGCCATATGGATCAATTTAGGATCATGCATGCATTTGAATTTGAACTTAAAATTGAATTTGAAAGTTTTAAGTGCTTCTGTCCAAAATCGGTAGTACCGCAGTTATAATTACGGTTGTACCGCTTGGTGCGGTATGACCGGACTTTACTTGGCGGTAGTACCAGATTTTTAAGGGAACAGCCAACTGAGCACAAATGCGATACGACCGGCTCTTTGAGCGGTACTACCGCATTGTGGTCATTCCGTGTTTTAGTTGGTGGTTCAAGAAAACCAGAAGCGATGCATTTTGCCTCAGAGCCGCTCCTGATTATTGGTCGTACCGCTCGTGAGAATCGGTCGTACCGATTTGCGGTTGTACCAAAATTTATGAGGCGGTTCAAGAAAAACAGTACCAGTGCACTTCGGCTCAGAAACTTGTTTTGGAATTCGGTCGTACCGCGTCTTAGAAACGGTCGAACCGCGCTGCGGTTGTACCGATTTTTATATGGCAGTTTGAAAATTCCAGAATGCATGTAATTTTCAGCGAAATTTTGGAAACCCTACGATCGGTTGTACCGCTCGTCAATGCGGTACAACCGGGAAATGCGGATGTACCGCACTTTAGTTGGCGATCGTTCGAGTGGGATTTCCAACGGCTATATCGAGTATTTTTAGTAACTGTTCTAGCCGTTAACTGTGCATTGACTTAAGTGCGGTCGTACCGCTCCTTGGCCTGCGGTCGTTCTGATTTTCGCTGAGAGTTGGGGTTTGGTCCCCAACGGTCATAATTGTTGTTGGGGGTTATAAATACCCTCCCCCCCCCAACTGCTCAAGGCTGGTGAGCTAGAGTCCATTGAACATCTATAGAGCCTTGAGAGCTTTGTGCATTCATTGAACACTCAAAACACTCTTGTGCATTTATTGTGAGTTTGTTGAGATTCATTCAAGTGCATTCATACTCCTAGTTGATCCATTTGCACTTGAGTGCCGTCAAGTGAAGGCCGTTGATCTATTACTCTTGGAGTGTTGCTGCACTCCTAGACGGTTTGGCGGTGGAGCACGGTGATCTTTTCAAGAAGATTGTGAAGAGGCCCGGTGTAAGTTTGTGAGTGGTTGGGTGTTCACCATCTCCGGAGCGGAGGAAGAACAACTATAGTGATTGAGGGAAGGCTTAATTCGTGGAGCCGGCTTGAGGTATCAAGCTTCCTCAACGTGGACTAGTGAAGACCGGCAGGTCTTCGATACCACGGGAAAAACATCGTTGTGTTATTGTGGTTATTTCTAGTCTTTACATTTTCGTATTTATATTTCTAGCTTGTTTATTATGATTGAATTGCTTAGCTAGAAGTGTAACTTGTTTAGACTAAGTTATTAATTGGCTTAAATTGTTAAATTGTTAAAAAATTTAAAAACCTCCTATTCACCCCCTATAGTCGGTTATCCTTGATCCTACAACGTGAAGGTTTGGCTGCAAGAATTCTCAGTGCGGCACCATCGTTCGTTCGTAGTGCAACACTTCGATGTGAACAAGAGGTATACTGTGAGGTGCGAAAGGAGGTGCAGATGAAAGGTATGGGGGCGCAAAACAGGGGACAAGCAATAAAAATAGCGAATGTGAAGTAGCCTCACTCTTGTGGGACCGCACAAGTGTCCGGGGAGCGTCTTCAGGTGATTGCTAATTTCATTGCAAGGCGTTTTACCGCGGTTCTAGCTGTCGATCCTGATGTGACCGTCACCACGCTCATCAAGGTTATCTTCGGGTTCATTAAGTACCGTGTGAAGTACGGAAAAGTATGGAGGGTAATGCAGAGAGCGATGCAGTTATTGTGGAGTGATTGGAAGGAGATGCCTTGATACTCGTCGTGGGTATTGATATGGAGGACCAGCCGATTCCATTAGTATTTGCATTGACAGAGGGTGAGACCAATGCAAGCTGGGAATGGTTCGTGGATATAGTTCATCTACGCCTCATTGGGCCTGGACGACAGGTTTGCATCATCTCGGACAGGCACCGCGACATTTTGAACGCTGTGAAGAGCAGACTTGACGGACACCTGGATGTGTTGCATAAGTGGTGCATGCATCATTTAGTGGCTAATTTCTTTAAGCAATGCAGTAGGGAAGATCTCACAAAAAAGATCAAGTTGTTGTGCAGATGTTTGGAGAAGAGGGAATTCAAGGTCAAGTTGACGGAGCTGAGGGGACTGACCAACAAACAGGGTAACTTGTGGTTGGACGACGTCTTGCAGCAAGAGACGAAGTGGACACAAGCATACGATGAAGGTGGCTATCGGTATGGTATGATAACAACGAACATCTCGAGGGTGTTCAACAATGTTATTAAGGGCATCTGTACGATGCCAATATCGGCTATCTTGGAGTAGTCATTTCGAAAGACCAATTCGTACTTTGTAGATCGATGGACCCGAGCAAGGGATGCGTACAACGCTGGCCAGCGCTGGGGTGTGGCTATTGCCAAGCACCTTGCTATCGCGGAGGCAGAGTCATGCAACCAAGAGGTGGAGTTCTTGTGATGCATCCTCTCTATGAGTATTCATATATTACGTTTGTGCATCACTTTGGCTATATACTTATGTGCTGGATTGGCTTCAAATTCTGTATGTGATTGTGCACTGAGAGATAGCAAAGTGGTTCTGTGAGCTCGGTTGATCAGCTCTGTGATGAATGTCAAATCTGAAATCAATTTGATAATTGGAAACAATCTTGATCTAAAACTAATGCGTCGAAATGCGTCTGGATGTCCGACGGAAGTGATACGTTAGCGAGATGGCGGAGGAATATCGAAATTGCCTACGGGCCGACTGACCATCACGGAGGTCAGTACCGCTGGGGTCCCTCTAAGTCCCAAGAAAGCAGCGGCGAGATTCTGGACCACCTGCGGGATACTTGGAAGGGAACGGGTCCTCATCACCACACCAAGCTGGAAGTCTCTGACGGACGTAGAGAGAGGCCAGCTGTGGACTAAAATTTTAGGCTCGTTCAATATCCCAGAAGCAGACCAAGCACGCGTGGAACGGCAGGCATTGCTCGCGATGGGACACGCGTGGAGGACCTTCAAGAGCACGCTTGTCATGAAGTACGTGAACACGGGTCGGACGCCCTTCACGAAGTATCAATTCTTGTCGCAGGATATATGAGATGACTTTGTGCGGTGGAAGACGACGGTCGAATTTCAGGAGCAAAGTGTGCGTACAAAGCTCTTCAGGCACAAAACACTCACCCCCACAAACTCGGCACCGCTGGATACGCGGGTAAATCCACGGAATGGGCGGCGGAGGACGAGAACGCAACCCGACCATTTGCTGAGATCACAGACGAGCACACTCAAACCTGGTTACTCGTGAGGGCAAAAGTCACGTCTTTGGGCGGCATCTCTTTCACAAACTCGGCAGACGAGGCAGTGTCCCAACGTCTGGTAAATATGTCAACCTACCTAGTTGTTAATAAGTCCATAACTTTATAGTGTCTATAATAACATGATGACCTCTTGTAGCATGCATTGACTACCAAATCTTCCTAAGAGTCCTTCCAAGCAGACATGGAGAAGGATATACAATCTACGGCCCTGGGAAACAAGGAGCACCCGGGTCGCACGCGAGGCCTTGGGGTTTACGTACCTTGGAGGGATGGATTCCAAGGCAACTCCGACACGTATAGGAGTAGGAAGAGATCCAAGGCCGAGCACGAGGACTAGTTGGTACAGATGCTTACTACAAAAATTCAAGGACAGATAACAAGATTGTAGGAACAAATGAATCAACTCCTCAACTAGTCGCAAGCCGCCCCCGTTATTTTGGGAGCCAGTCCTCCTCAACATCGGAGTAGCGTCGCGTCTATTGACGACATCAAGGTAATGTACATCTCCAGAATACTCCAAAGATATACTTACAGGACGCCTTAGCTAATTGTGTATCATTTTATAAGACTCGATACCCTACAAGCTCCAAGTGAGGATGGTTAGGTCTATTTATATTGAGGCTGGGCGGGGGATGGCGTATCCATGCCAGAAAGGGATAGTGCAGCACGGTGCCCAGCTAGCGCAGGGTTACTCCAGGGTCCAAGTGGACATGGTACATGACAATTTCATGAACGAGATAAAGAGGAACCACTTGATGGATTACGTAAATTGTGCAAGTAGAATATGGTCTTGGAGAGTAATTTGAGGGATCACCAAGGATATAGGACTATGAGATCCTGATCCGATTATTAAACCATATTGGATTGCTCTTGAAGCTGGAGATGGATTGTAATGGTTGATAAGAAGCTTGAATCAAGTAAATGTAGTATAATGGATCTAATTAGATATGATTAAAATAGAGATAAATCTTGAATCAAATTTTGTAATTATATATAATTGTTGGGTATTGGGAGGTACGTATGAAGGAATACCTTGCTGGTTTTGGAATAGGTCAAAACCTTTGCTGGATAGTTATTAATAAACTGGTTGGATAAATCAAATTTGAACTGTTTGGTTGTAGGAAGTCTTAGGGGAAACTCTATAAGGAAGATTGGTGAATCTGTGGATTGTGTTATCCTTCCAGTCAGCAGTGATCTTGATTGAGTTATTGTAGTCTTTTAATTAGGTGATCCTAGGGTATGTGGATTGGTGAATCAAATCTGAACTTGTAGATTATGATAAGATTTCGGGGAGAACTTTCATTTCAGGATGGAGTTAAGGATTTCGTAGTGGTATTGGAGTTACCAGATTGAAGGGTATGATTTTAGTTGCTGGATTCTTATGGGATTGTGCAGAAGAGTAGTATGCAATTGAAGCAATGAATTTGTGGAATTATCTAAGTCCAGGCCTAGAAGAAATTGTGAATTGGGTTGTCTCCCAACGGAATATGAGATTAATTAAAGACTTGGATTTCCAATTGGATTACTATAGGACTTGTAGATTGGTGGATTCCCATGATAACAAGTTGGATTTAGTAAAAATGGAAAGGCGGAATTCTTGGCCCTTAGCTAGCACCCAGCACCTGGTTGGGACAAATAACTCTTAAAGAGAGCAGGATGGGACAAAGGATGCTACGTTGTCTTTCCCCCTCGAGGACAACAAGCAAGGCTTCGGAAGACCCAAGATTGGAATTCTTTTCGTCAAACCCAACCCCATAGCCTCAATTGTCCAGATTCCTCCTATATAGGGAGCCCTGTTACCAGTTTAGTATGAGGATCACTAGAGTGCTGCTAGTTGTTGGGTTCTTCTAAGAAAATTGTTGAATTGATTCTATGTTGAGTTGTTTCTTGCTGTGTTCCCTTTAGATCTCTTTTGTCCCTTCCCTATCCTTGGTCCCATTTCATAACCTTCTGGAGCACCCAGCAGATGGGGAGACCTCGCTGCTCTCGAGTGGAAGTTACTCCCGGCAGCCATGTCCCTCGGAGTGGTAGTGCCGAAGGACCCCAACCGTTGCCAGCAGAAGTCCTCCAGAATCTGAATCAGTTTCTTGTCACCCAGACTCAGTTGATGCAACGATTAATCGACAAATAGATGCGGCGGCTGCCTTGACTCTGTCTCGGTAGTGTCTGAAGTGCGTCCCAGTAAGGAGCTGTCCAAAAATAGACCATCAGAAGCCTCTCATGATAAAGTAGTAAGCCATTTTCTCCCTAAAGACCGCCATCCTTGGAAATCGTGCCTTTTCTGTATGTGGTGGACGGGGCATTTGCTTATGGATGTCCCGAGAAAGGAAAGCGAGCAAGAAACTCTCATGCTAGGCTGCGGCGACCTTGGACACTATTTTATTAGGTGTTCTAGAAGAAAGGAAACTCAGTATCAAGTCTGCTACTACTGCGGCAAGGAAGGCCACTTTGTCAAGCATTGCCCCATGCAAACAAACGTGGCGCCACAAGCAGCCTTAGTCCTGGAAGACAGATCAGAAGAACTTGAGACACCATCGCAAGTGGCTGTAAACTGCTCCAGCAATGAAGACCAGGAGCCCTCGAGGACATATTTGACCTCTGCGGCCTGACCTCGGTCGTGAGTAATCAAGCGCCCCAATCCGGTAGAAAAAGCGGGACCCGGTTCAAAGCGTTCAACCTTCAAGCTCCCTGCCATCCTCAGGGCAAGGGACATAAAAGGAAGATGAAAATCCAAGTACAAGACATTGTGAAGACCTCCAAAACTCGTGAGATGGTTGGGCCATCTCTCCAGAACAAGACATCAAAGACAAAAGTTCAGTGCTTCAAATGTGCAGATATAGGGCATTATGCCAATCGATGCCCTAGAAGGCGTCAAGCCATTACTCGGACAACCTTCGAAGTTGCTCTCATAGCAACAATAACCCCAAATGCCTAAGAAAGGCCAATGCAAGAATTATGTCGCAAGTACAAAATCTGAAGCATGGGATTGCCAATGCCCCAAGCTGAAGCAGTAAAGCGACAAGGCAGCTCTAGCACCTCCAAGTTATCTGTTCTAGGCCAACCCCAGAAGAAGTTTCCTCCGATTGCATGTGTCACGTGCTTCTACTGCAAAGAGCTGGGACATTATGCCAATAAATGTCCAAAGAAGCAGCAGGCAATGGAATTGGCAAGTAAGTAGCAGCTCCAGTTGCCCTTTTTCTGCCCACCTCCTTCTTTCTAGTCTTTTCGAATCTCGGGGTCGAGATTCCCTTAAGGGGGGTAGGTTTGTAACACCTTGATTTTCAGAGCCTTTTTGAAAGTTTTCAAAATAACAAGAACCATTTGGTTTTGATAGTAATACAAAGCTTAACTGGAGAATTTCAGAATTTGAAGAGTTAAAAATGACTAAGCTAAACTTTAACTAATCCAAAACCTAGTTCTTTTGGTGTTGCTCTAGCTCTCTGGAGCTACCTTCCCTTCTCTTGATGAGATTTCCTTTCCTCTATCCTATTTGGACAATCTTCTGTGCCCAGACCTTCCCTCCTGTCTGGCTATTTCCTGGAAGCCATATCCCCTTTATGTCTGGAGCTCTTTGGTGAGTCTAGACCTCCTTGGTATCTAGACTGCCTTGGTACTTAGGCCTCTTCTTTGTTGGCCTGAATATCTTTATGGTTCAGACTTTTTCTTTTCCTCTTTGTTCATTTGAACCTCCTCGAGTTCATTTCAAAGCCCCTTGGTGCTCCCTTGAGCCCTTCAAGCTCCAATGGACTTTCCTTGGATCCTCTTAGTGTGATCATTCGGACCTTCCATGAGCGGTCTTTTGGACCTCCCCGCCCATAAGACCTCCTCCCAGTCTCTTTGCAAGGATCTTCCTTGCGGTTTAAGCTTACCTTGTGGTCGGGACCTCCGGTCCTGTGCTTGGACTTTCCTCCCCTTTGAGATCTTGACCGTCCAGGATCTCCTTTCGAGATATGAGCGTCAGGACCTCTTCGGATGCCCTCACTCTTAATGGTTTGAACCTCCCTGGAGGTTCAGACCCGTTGGTAGTTTAGATTTCCTTTTGAGGTCTAGGTCCTTTGTAGTTTGGACCTCCTGTGGGTTCTAGTTCTCTTTTGTATTTAAACCTTTGAGGTTAGACCTCCCATGGGGCTCAGACCTTTCCCTTTGAGTTTGATTACTTTGAAACTCTTTGTTGGTTTGAATCTCTTCGGATCAGACCTCTTTTCTGTTCAGACTTATCTTAAGTCAAGACCCCTTGTTGCCTGGGCACGTTCCTTATGCCCGGTCCTCTTTTCAGCCAGGACATCATGGTATTTCATCGGGTCTTTTGTGTGCCTTTGAACCACCTCGACATTTCTTCCTAACCGAAAGGACTCTCTGAGGGTTCATTCTGACTTTACTTCATTGGATTGAAGATTTCCCTTGAGTTACCTTGACCTTGGCGGCTCCATCTGGAACCACTCTGGGTGGAACTCCTCTGTAGAATCCCTCTTTCTTGGAACCCCTCCGCCTGGACCTCTCTTTGTTTTGAACCTAACGGTTGGGACCTCTCCTCATTTCGAATCCTAGGTCCAGACCTCCCCGTGCATTACTCTATTTGGGAACCTCACCTTCACGTTTGATCTTGGCTGTTGGACCTCCCTTTTTGGAGATCCAACCGCCCGGACCTCAACTTGCCCTTAATCCTAACCACAGAACATTCTTGTAGTTCTCTGGATCTCCTGTCCAAGACCTCTCCGTGGCCTTTTAGACTGGCTCGGACCTCCTTGCGGACCTCCTTGTAGAGATCCTAACCGTCGGGACCTCCTTTTATTGATCCTGACCGTCAGGACCTCCCTATGTCCAGACCTCCGTTGCATGTCTAGACCTCCCCACCCCTAAGACCTCCCTGTCCTTTGGGCCTAGGACCTCCTAACCTCTCGGACCTCCTCAAAGACCTCCCCCCCTTGACCTGACTGTTTCTAAGTTGACTGGCCCCACCTGCCAGTCTTAGTCATTCTCATTTCCTCCGTCACGTTAATATCTTTGGCATTTAATGCATGTCTTGTCACATTAAATGCATCCATATACGTGGTGTTTACTTTGAATTTGGTCACTTAGCCGTACTCTGACATCCTTCTTTGTTCCTTCCCATAGCAACATACGTTGTCCTTTTTCGTACCTTTTACCCAGGGTGGTAGTGACACCTGCCCTGCCACTTACCTACCTTTGACCCATTTTCCATACTTATCCTTGACTCGTATACTTCTAGTATTCTCTTCCCCCATTTTGTCTAAATGGTCCAGGGAGCTCTACAGCACCATCTTTTACCACACTCACCATTTCAACTCCTGCTCAGTGGCTTTCTTGGGAGACCTCTTTACTAAGAACTCTGATTGGAATCTTTCTTGCTGTGCTTTCACCATCGAAAACACCACTGAAGCTTGGGCGCCAGCCTCAGCTGCCTCTGGTTCTACGACCTCCGTTTCATCTGTTTCCTTACTCATCCTTGGTAAGTTTCCTTAAAGTACTGCTCAGTTCTTGCTCTTGTTGCCATAATAAATGGGTGTATCCTTCCCAGGACCCCCTTTCTTGAATTTCTTTCGGACTTCTATAGCTTCTATGTGAGGACCTCCTCTTTGGTCTCTGCACATAGAGTGTCTGCTGGACCTTCTTGGCCGTGTGCAAGGATTACCTTCCAGGGCCTCTCTGTTCCTTGGTCAAGATCACTCCTTTGGAGTCCTTTGTTTAAAAGACCACTTCCTCTCAGTAAGTTGGAACCACCTCCAAAGAACCTATTCTAAATACAGTACCCTTCGGTTAATTGAGTTTTGAGGTTCCTCTGGAGTTATTTTGATGCTTTATTTGGAGCTCTGTTGGTTCTTTATTTGATCGTTGTTTGAATCTGTTCTCTTGCCGTGTAGATCTTGACGTTTCCAGAGAGCAGAGCTGTGAGAGGGAGTAGATTCTTAAGCTTTCAAGCAAGAGACAAGTTACACTCTTGATCATATTGCACCCAATAATTCAATTTAGTTATGTTCAGTTTCAAAGTATAATGCATGCTTATTTCTACCAAGTATTTCAATACCTGTTTTAAATGTATAGCTATGCCTACTTCCTTTGTATGGCCACTGTTGACTTGAACTGAGCATGTTGTCACCACTAGATCAAACTTGGGTCATGCAATAGTGTGAGCCAAGACCATTTGAAAAACATATGCTTAGTCATGCTTAGACCAAAAGTATTGATTTAGGGAAATCTTTACCATCATGATCGAACACTGTTTTAAATGTTTTCACCATGACATTGGGATGTCATGGAAGGATGGAAATGTTGCTGGGGAAGCAAGGAAAATGAAAATGGATTTGGACTGGGGCGAATTGGTTGGACTGGCTGGTGCAATGTTTGTGCACGGACTCTATCCTGGCAAAGGTGGAGGTCCAGGGGTTTGTGAAAGTCGCCCTAGTCATATGAGAACCGGTCTTTGAGCGACCAATGCCATGCCTATAATGGGCTATGCCACAATCGTGCAACCACATGTCTCCAGAGTGGGGCGTGGGACCTGGCTGAGTAATTTGCAAAACTCCACCATAGGCTGCTCCATTGGAGGTGTGGGAGGTCTTGTATGGCCAATGGTCTTTTATAACCTACAGTTCCCACTAGTGCAAGAGGGGGCTTCCCACCGGATTGCTGTCCATAGGGGGGTGAAACCTTAGCAAGGAAAGGCTGTGGTTGAGCAATACATTGTAAAGGCCTTGTCATGAACTCTAGACCTCTTACCTTCGGTAGTGAGAGGTGGCACTCGCGCATGCTAAACAAACTAGAGGAATCATGTCGTGTGGGTAAAGTGCACAACCTCTGCAGAGTTAAAACTATTCGAATAACCGTGTCCGCGGTCATGAAATACATAACGACGGGATTGCTTGCTCAAGATGACAAGGACTACGTACTGGTGCCCTACAACCAGAAGTAAGTGCTTCACTACTTGCTATACAAATTTCATTTGTACTTTATACGCAGCATGAACTTAGGTTTAATGACTATAGCGACATACATGAGTAGATTCCACTGAATCCTTTTAGTCATTGTAGCAAAGAGGAGCAAGGTAATATACCTTGATTCCCTACTCAGCAAAACCCATGACTTCACCCTTGTGGAAGGGATACTCGACAGGTATGCTCATTAACTCCATACATAACTCTATTGTAGTCTTCCTTCGTTTGAAATGGCCGAGGATAACTTTTTGGAATCATGTAGGTCGTTCAGTGCCTATGTTGCCGAGGGAGGATCATACAAGGGGTCGAGCGTAAAACTGCAACACAGGAAGCGATTTCTGGTACGAGCTACGACACAATAATCCTATATCATACTTCGTAATAATGTCTCTCGAACTGTCTATACCTATATATGTAATTCTATTTTTGCAGTGCCACCAGCAAAAACAAGATCACCTATGTGCATTCTACGTTTGCCGTCATATGCAACAAATCATGAGTGCTAAGATGAATGATCCAGAGGTTTGTCAATCTTGCAATAATTATTTTCTAATTATAAATTTAACTATATATACTTACTACTTTACTTCTGCTAGCGGTAGGGCATGATACTCAATTTAGATTCATTCGCTATGACCGAGATCATGAAGGTTCGAGGAGCACTCTGCGGCTTCATCAAGACGGACATCGTTAACGCCAACAGAGAGTTTCACGCCGTCGACACCGCTGAACGACCTTCAAACAATTGATTCAATTGTAATTCACTTTGAGTAGTTGTAATTCAATTGTAACTCTAGCGATTCACTTTGAGTTGTCAACAATTGATTCATCTGTCATCTATCTGTTTTCTGCTTACTTGTTTTCGGAGGGCATGGCTAGCAATTCCTGGGGCTAGCCAAAAATAAAAAAAATAGTTTGGTATGATGAACTATCACAGACGGTTTTTTTTGTATAAACCGTCTGTGAAGGACTCTATCACAGACGGTTTTCACTAGTAAACGTCTGTGAAGGGATACTATCATAGACGGTTTCCACCAAGAACCATCTGTGATATGTAGGATATCACAGACGGTTCTTTTTCCAAACCGTCTTTGATATGTCGGATATCACAGACGGTTAGCAAATAGAACCGTCTGTGAAGGGCTACTATCACAGACGGTTCTTGGTGAAAACCATCTGTTATAGTAGCCCTTTACAGACGGTTTCCACCAAGAACCGTCTGTGTTGTGCCCTTTCACAGACGACTCAAAAACCGTCTATGATAACCGCTGCTATCATAGACATACAAATTCAGACGGTTCGGAAATTGTTTGTGATGACAGTTCTGAACTGTCTGTGATGAACTTTTGTGTATTAGTGGACTTAGACCGGCCATGACCGGTGCGGACATAAGGGAGGGGCACTCGTCCGAGGATATCGTGGACGATTACGATGAGTTCACATGGATGGGCACGCAGCCAGAGAGGGCCCCCATCAACGCCTATTACGTGAGTACAATTCATACTACTACTATTATGCGAAGTCAGGGTGAGCAAACTAATTTACTTAGTCGAATCCTTTTGTAGGGAACGCAGCTCGCACGCATAAGCAACGAGGCCGGTGAGGCCTTCATGCTACCTAAGGGTTCGGAGGGGAGCTTCCAGCGCTTGAGGGATTTTGCTGAGGTAACCTTCATTGTTTTTAATTAACACACACACATACACACTTCAATTTCTTTATGTTTGTATTGTTCTTCATTTTTATACTACAATTTACATCACTTAATGTTTTAGTACCCATCGGAGTGGCTCCTCGCGTGCTACAACATCGGGAGGGATGACATCCGCTTCGGCCGCACCCGATGAGGACCTGGAGGACGACGAGGAGGGCGGCAAGGACGAGGACGGTGGTGAGGACGAGGAGGAGGGTGGCGCGGACGAGGATGGTGGCGAGGACGATGAGGATGATGTCGATGCTAGATTTCCTGACGAGATGGTCCTCGGGGACCTTGTTGGTGCACCACCCCCCACGCAGCCGACTCAGGCCACGCCTCCACACCGTAAATGGCGTGATCGCGTGGACATTAGTTTGGTAAACGTCGTCGAGAGCACGCGAGGCCAACACCTAGCAGTGAGGTTCACACCGGGGTCGGGTGCGCACCGAAAGAGCAAGTGATGAGATGAATGGGTGTATGCATGTCAGTAAAATTCATACTGAATGAAATCAGATGACTCTGCTAGAATGAAACTTTCAATGACTCTGTTTGAATGAAATGATTGCATGAAATGAAATTTCTGAGTTGATGGATTTTGAATGTTGAATGAAATGAGATGACTGCTGGATCATTCTTATTGCATGAAGTGTTGTTTGAATGAACTCAATGTAATAAAATGTGTGTTATTAGTGTCTTGTTTTGATGGCAACACTTGATATCTAATTGTCTTCATGCTCTATCAAGTTGTACTAAAATTCTCAAGCAAGAACATAATCAAGTTGTGCATGATACGTTGTTTGGATACTGAACAAAAACTTAAGAAAAAAAACACATATTGGGATGCATGGTCAACAGTGCATGTCCATGGGCTCTGTCGACTTACAACAGCGTCCAGTACGTCCCTTTGGGCGATGAATGCACTAAGTATGTGTTGCTACTATCACGCCGGGATAAATGGCGTGACAGGACTTGGCACTAGAGCCCTAGCCCTTTTTCGCAACCCCTCTGGAACGGGAACTAATTTGGTGTGGCAGTATGGTTTTGCCACGCCATGTATCGTGGCATGACAAAGTCGTCCTGTCACACTGGTAAAAAAGGCGTGACAGGACTTAGCCCAGAGCACTCGATTTTTAACTGCAACCCCTCTGGAACGGGAAGTAATTTGGCATAGCAGTATGGTTTGGTCACGTCGTGAATCATGGCGTGACAAAAGAGCCCTGTCACACCGGTACAATTGGTGCGACAGGACAATACTGTCATGCCGTGATAAATGGCGTGACAGAAGGGTTTTAGGGTTTATGGTTTTTAGGGTTTAGGGCTTTTAGGGAATAGGTTTAGGATTTAGGGTTTAGGGTTCAGAGTTTTAGAGTTTAGGGTTTAGGGCATAATGTACCTCAAATAAATTAGCCACTCTAAGTTCTCCACTTTGAAACCTGTCATAATAAGGTTGTTACCTGCCTACCTTTGTTTTTCAATTTTCAATCTTTCTATTCTGAATGGTAGATGCCCGGGACCACGTTAGTATTGTTTCTTTTCGTGTCACAGCTGATTACTCCTTTTTTTCTATTTTCAATAGAGACTTACTGACTTTGCTTGCCGAAAATAATAGACCATACTCTAAGGCGTAATCTACTCACACGCATTTAACAACACTCAACCTCCTTAGCTTTTCAGACCAAAAAGATAGGACTCTGCAAAGCAGGACATGACTTCTCTCTGCAAAGCAGGATGTGATCACTCTCTGCAAAGTAAGACGTGACAACACTTTACCTCGCCAGCTTTTCAAATTGACATGATAACACTCTACCTCCTCAGCTTTTCAGACAGAAAAGATAGGACTCTGCAAAGCAGGACATGACTTCTCTCTGCAAAACAGGATGTGACCACTCTCTGCAAAGTAAGACGTGACAACACTCTGCTTCGCCAGCTTTTCAAATTGACATGACAACACTCTACCTCCTTAGCTTTTTAGACCAAAAATACAGGACTCTGCAAAGTAGAACATGACTTTTCTCTGCAACGCATGACGTGATCACTTTCTGCAAGGTAAGACATGACAACACTCTGCCTCGCCAGCTTTTCATATCGATATGACAGCACTCTGCCTCGCCAGCAACTTTTTAGAAAAGCATGACAACACTCTGCCTCGTAGGCTACTCACATGAATTTAACCACACCATATCAACCATGTGGCTTATAAAAGGAGGCGGAAGAGATCTAGAAGAGAACACTACACAACCAAATTCAACACTACACCAGATCTTGCTTCACCATGCCAGGATGGACAAGATGCAGAAGAAGCAATGGGACAAGATGAAGAAGCAATGAGACGAGACCCGCAAACTCGCAAGGGCTGCTGTGGCCCGGGACGAACAAGCGGAGCATGCCAGGAGGTCACCTCCCCGCAATGACGCCCCCCGTAGCAGTAACCCCATCCTGAACGTTCCAACCGAGTGTTCGCCGCAACACCCGCCCGAGGGGGAGGCACCGCCCCTCTATTGGTGCAGGCACCCATGCAAGTTCTTCAAGTCCAAGCAGTGGCTCAGTCTGGACATGCGTTACTAGGATTGCGCGAACTACTACTGTGACTATCCTGACCACCGTTGGGACACGAGTAGCTATCGGCATTCGGTAAGGACTAGTTACAGTGTATTCCCCTACCATTTCTCTTTCAAAATACGCACTAACAACCTCTCTTGTCTACCCGTAGTCCCCGGATCCGCTATGTGGTTACCGCAAGCGGATCAACCTAGAGATCCACCCACACGACCAATGGACTATCGACTACGAGGAGTGGGATGTCAAAAGGGCCTGCGAGATCCGGGAGGAGGAGCGCCGCAACAGCGAGCAAAACGAGTATATACATCGAGAGACAAAAGCTCATCTCGAGGTGTGCAGGCGCAGGGAGCACGAGAAAAAGAGGAAAATGGCGGCCAAGGCCAAGGAGACCGACGAGAGTTTAACGCTGAGCTCGCAAGAAAGGGAAAATGGCCCTGGTCCACGCAGTAGGTCGAGACATTTCGTACTAGTCCCCCGAAGGTCAGATTTATTTTCATTCCACAAAGACGCACATGTATCGTAGGAGTACTTCGGTTTGTTCCATCGTGCACGATGTTGTTTTTTATGTACGTAATCAAACTCTGTGCGCCGTGTAATTCCCAGCTTTATTACAAAGTCTATTTCAATTTGCAACTTCAAATCTCGTCGTCTTTTCGTATTCAATTCTTCACGTAGCAAGGCATCCAACAGCATTAAAAAAACATGTTCTGCAAGTAGGCACAAAATGATCTACGACCACAGAGTGACGACGAGCACCACCTTTTATTCCAATAGGTTTTCATGATCCGAATAAATTCAATTTTAAATCTTGTCTCTATACAAGCAAAACATGAGTTACAATCAAATGAAAGTGAATTTCGATCGGAAGGATTCATCGAGAATCGTAATTCCATAAATCAAGTCCAAAATACATTCAACCTTAAGCTTGATTCATAATTTAGCAATCTCAAACGCATGCGAAAGTGAATAAGGTGAGGCCCTGTCACGCCAACTATCACGGCGTGACAAGGAGGCTTGTCACACCAGGCGTTACGGCGTGACAGATGCCACGCTAGCCCTTCACGTTGGCCCGGTGGACGGACGAGAGCTTGTGTGGCATGTTTTATCACGCCGAAGACAATGGTGTGACAGAATGGTTTGGCCACACCATGGGTAGTAGCGTGGTCAAAAGGGTCAGAATTAAAAATAAAGTTCGCAAGAGATTAACTTTAAAATATTAATAATAGAAGGATTAAAAAATTCCCTGCGCCTCGACGATGGCTTCCTAGTTTCTCAGCATGTCATAGATGTTTGGAGCGCGTTGGCGGAATCAACCAGAGGTGCGGCAGTGAGCGGTGCGCCCCTGGCGTCGTGGAGAGCGGCGGAGGTGGACATGGAACTATAGAAGCAGCATTTGTTCGAACGCGGGGCGGGCGGGCGGGCAAGTCTAAGGGGGTAGGTTTAGACTCTGAGACTGTATGGTTAAGAGCGGTAATACAAGGTAAGGCAATGATTCTTTTTATAAAACTACATCTGTTGTTTCCAATCTGGTCCTCATTTGCATCGCGATGTTTATCCGTGATCCAATTTGGGAGCTTTTTTAGAATTTGAATCTCTAAGGGGGTTTTTCGAACTATTTTCCTTCGCATCTCACTTCCCTTTTTGAGCTCGACAGCATAGGCAGCGACCATAGGCTTTCCATCAGACGGTCCACCTAAGTCCCCTTGATCTACAAGTTTATAGGCTCTCAGACTCGATGACCAGACGCCTACCCCACGGCCGGTGCCGGCGTCGAAACCGCCCGCCGCATGTTCCACGCCCGCCTCGACGTGAAGAACCTCATTCCCAATACACGCGTCAAACTTTGGGGAAAGAACCAGAAACATTAGCCAGAAAGGGAAAGGAGCACATGACGTGTCATATGGGGCTTTGTATCTGATCTCAAACTTTACATTCCTTCCTTCGGCCGCCGACGGCGCAACCAAAACCACCAACTCATGGTTAAGCTAATTTGGCCTGGTCGACAGGCGACAGCATCAGTTGAATCCCATGACACTATCCAAGCAAGCTTCCCGTTAGTCCCTATCACATACTACTTACCTGGTCGATCTGCCGGTACGGGACATGCTGATCGATCGCTGAGTCATATATTGAGGATCCAGCTCATCTTTTTTTTTTAATTACAAGAAAGATGTATATACACACACCATCACACAGGCGTGAATACCCCCTTATACCTTAGCACACACCTAGAAAGATGAACACTGAGAATAAATCCACAGTCGTACAAAATTCCTATTGAAACATGCTCCCGTGTGTATAATGGTGGACACCATACACCGACAACTCTACCTCTAGGTGGGTTCCCAACTCATCTTACCTTTGATCTCACCAAACAGGTCAACTTCACATTATATTCTACATTTTTATTTGAAGGAAGACTTGACATCGTACATGAGATTAAATGTAGTAGAGTGGTCAGGCGCCTGAGGCTGCAACATATATTGACAATTTGACATAATAGTATCTCCGATGCACAGTAGCTTCAAATGGAGCTTCAAGAGAGAGTATGACATGCATATATATCAGCTGAAGTTATCAACTAAAAGGCTAAAAGTCCCTTCTCTGATGTATAGTAGCTTCACTATTGGTTCGAAATCGGGAGCAAAGGTATGATACATTTCTCTAATGTATCTAGGAAGAAGTAGCACTGGGCTAATTAAGTCTACACGAATTAGTTGAAGTTACCGTAGCTTGAGCAAACTAATATAACCGTCTGTAAAGCAACCATCACTGTCAACGTGGCATCTCTCCCCTACACCACTACTACACTAGAGTGACGATTCACATGGAGCGTTGGAGATGTTCTAAGTTGTTTTTAAGTGTCATTGAAAGGGGCCATACATGCTAATGCCATTCGACAAGTCTATATATGATCATACTTGTCGACGAAATGTCCAATTAAAATAAATAGGTTGACCAAAATATATAAGTTGTACAGTACCGCGTGTCAGCAAAAGAGGAGAAATGCTGCCAAAGCGCGGAGCTCGAGTCTAAATACTAGGTGATGTTCTAAGAGGTTTTTAAGTGTCATTGAAAGGGGCCATGCATGCTAATACCATTTGTCAAGTCTATATATGATCATATTTGTCGACGAAATGTCCAATTAAAATAAATAGGTTGACCAAAATATATAAGTTGTACACCGCGTGTCAGCAAAAGAGAAGAGAAATGATGCCATAGCGTGGAGCTCGGGTCTAAATACTAGGTTGTGCCATGGGCATGGGCATGTGCATGTGCATTATAATTAGCTATGAGCAAAACAGAAACACACATTGGGATGTAATGGAACAAATATCTGCAATAGGGCAGAACAAACGAGAACAAATATGGAATACAAGATTCGACTGTTTTCTCAGCCCAAAACAGTTAAATTTTAGTTCATTTATAACTTTATTATACATAAATTACAGTAAATTATTTATAGAATTTTTTCTTGGTAACTGTAATTATTCTCAAAAGTCTTAATAACTCGTATTCCAATCACATGGTTCAAAATCTAACATATGCTTTGAGAGGTTGAGCAAAAACAAATAAGACAAAAAAAAATGAAATTCTATACTAACAAAATACGACAATTTGGTAAACCCATTATGTTACGAAGAAAAAAATCATAATAAATTCGTACTCAATTCATTAAATGAGAAGAAGTGCAAATCTCAAAGCATATCGGGCGAATAAAAATTCGATTATTTTGACCAAAGAAAACAGTCGATTGTTGTTTAGCATAACCAATTTAATATATAGGCAAACAAGGTGCTTCATTGACAATATGAGGACGAACTTCGTCCTCTAACACGAAAATCACGCCACCTCGCACTATATAAGGCAGCCTATTCTTTCCTACTGATGATCACAAGCAAGTGTCGAAACATCTCTAGATATTTGAGCAAGCAGATCAGAGGCCGAATTAGCCAGTTAACCTCTTCGAGCAAATGGGAGGTATGGATTAATTCATTTTCCTTTCTTGCTCTCTTGATTTAATTTGTTTCAAGCATTTCTCTCTTCATTAACGGAGTACTGTAATGCTAATTAACAACACAAGATGATCAAAGCATAGCCTAAGATTTGCTATAGCCTATTTTATTCTCATTTGATCTGACCTAGTACACGTACGGTACTGCAGCCGTGCGCGGTGTCTGCTATGGCGTGGTCGGCGACAACCTCCCCTCGCGGAGCGACGTGGTGCAGCTGTACAAGTCCCGCAACATCCACGCCATGCGCATCTACTACCCGGACCAGGAGGCCCTCGCCGCCCTCCGCGGCAGCGCCATCAGCCTCATCCTCGACGTGGGCGGCGTCGACGAAGTCCGCCGCCTCGCCAACGACCCCTCCTATGCCGCCGGCTGGGTCCGGAGCAACGTCCAGCCCTACTACCCGGGCGTCATCATCCGGTACATCGCCGTCGGCAACGAGGTCCCCCCGGGCGACATGGGGCTCATCCTCCCGGCCATGCAGAACGTCTACAACGCTCTCGTGTCGGCCGGCCTCGCGAGCAACATCAAGGTGTCCACGGCGGTCAGGATCGACGTGGTCACCAACTCCTTCCCGCCCTCCAACGGCGTGTTCAGGGACTCCCACATGACGCCCATCGCGCAGTTCCTGGCCAACACCCTGTCGCCGCTGCTGGCCAACGTGTATCCATACTTCGCCTACAGAGACAACCCGCGGGACATCAAGCTCGACTACGCCACCTTCCATCCGGGCACGACAGTGAGGGATAAGAACAACGGGCTGACCTACACGAACCTCTTCGACGCGATGGTGGACGCCGTCTACGCGGCGCTGGAGAAGGCGGGCACGCCGAACGTCAGGGTCGTCGTGTCGGAGAGCGGGTGGCCGTCGGCCGGTGGGTTTGCGGCGACGGTGCATAACGCGAGGAGGTATAACCAGGGCCTGATTGACCACGTCCGGAACGGGACTCCCAAGCGGTCGGGGCCACTCGAGACGTACCTATTCGCCATGTTCAACGAGAACAAGAAGCCAGGGGATAAGACGGAGAGGCACTTCGGGCTCTTCTACCCTAACAAGGAGCCTGTCTACCCGATCACCTTCCCGAATTAACAACCGCCAAGACATGGAGCTGCAGATGAATGCTTCAACAATGCTGGGTGAAGGTCACTGTTTGCAATCTGGCATATTATGGATGCTGTGCCAAGTGAATAAAATCTATGATTGAATGTTTTTAGGGAATCTATGATTGAATGTTGGTGGTTACATTTTGATTGAATGTTTTTAGGGAATCTATGATTGAATGTCGGTGGTTACATTTTGTTAAGTGATCGCGGTGCTGCCGCAATATCTACTGCGCAAGTTTCTTTTGTTTGACGTCGATGAACTCACTGCCGACGATCTCGAGGCAGTATATTTGTTAGATTTTCAATAGAATGAACTGGGGGCTCGCCTCTGTTTCTAAAAAATAAAAAGGTTGGTGGTTACTGTTGTGTTGTTAATTTGTTATATCGATCTATATATGTGTAGTCGTGTACACACAACTGGTGATATTCAAAGTACCTCCTTCGTTTTGGAGGCCTAGAAAATCCTATAATAATCCTTAAATAAAAAGACAAAATTCCTAGAAATTCTCTCATTAATTGATAGAAAAAGATAACAGTATAGATTAATAATCATATATAGATATATTTGCAAATAATTGGTGATATTCAAGGTACCTCCTTCACTTTGGAGGTACAAATTCCACAATAATCATTCAATCAAGAAAAAACAAAATTCCTAGAAATTCTCTTATTAATCGATAGAAAAAGAGAATATATACACCACTTATTTCAGTGGGGCAAATTTGCAACGGTGTAGATTAATCGTATATAGATATACTTGCAAACAACTAGTGATATTCATGGTACCTCCTTCGCTTTAGAGGTCTAGAAAATCCCATAATAATCATTAAATCAGGAAAAAAAGAGCAAAATTCGTAGAAATTCTCTCGTTATTCGATAGAAAAAAGAGAAGATCTACACCACTTATTTCGGTGGGGCTAAATTATAATGGTATAGATTAATCATATAGAGATATATCTACGAACAACTGGTGATATTCAAGATACCTCCTTCGCTTTGGAGGTCTAGAAAATCCCACGGTAATCCTTAAATCATAAAAAAAACAAAATTCTAGGAATTCTCTCACTAATCCATAGAAGGTACCTCTGTCGCTTTCTACTTGTCTCATGATTGTGTGGGAGCGCCTAGCCGCCTATCACAATTCCGCATGGAGGGTTGCGACTTGGTGTGTGTCGGACCCGGATTCCGAGAATCCAAATCCTCTGTGAAAAACGTTGTGTCATTCCCTGGATCAGTAGATAGCACTCACAGATACATTACTGAATCAAGTTATACATATCGTAGATTAAACCATACAATTTATTAATTAACACACAGAGTTTACATAGACTGCATTGGGTCGGGTTTTACAAAAGGGCCGAACAAGGCTAACGATTACATTACAAAAGCGGAAGCGACAACGGAAGCAAAAGGGGTAGAGCACGTCTCTCCACAGGCAAGTGACTGGGGAAACCCATGTGCGTCCGATATTACCCAAAGACTCAGATAATATAGAATGCACGCAAGCACCAACGGAGTCAACTAGACTGGAGCGAGACTAGAACAACTAAAGACTAGACTATGCTTCATTCATCTCCAAGGCCTCCAACTTCGGGATCCTCGTAGTAGTCGTAATCCTCTGGATTTCCTGCTTCTAGGGGTTTTGGGGAAAAAGCGAGAATGAGCACAACTTTCGTGCTCGCGAGCCAACACACAATGCAATAATATACATACAAGGCTTTAACAAAGATAGCTCGGGTTCTTTTATTTGCTAAAGCAACATTTTCAATTATCTTATTTACAAATTCCTATCACTTAGCATTTTTAACAAATTGCATTTTATTAAAGAGAGTAATTGTGCATTATTTGTAATAGCAGAGGCTACCTCCACCTTATGCTTATTTTGATTGGAGTTACCTCCATTATTACCACCGCTGAGCTCGAAGGCTCAGGCAAAATCCAAACTCAGGGCTAGGTGAGTCCGCCACATTTTTCATACCACCTACAAAGGTTTTTGAAATAGAACTAACTCAAGTAAAGTTCCCATGTCTGCCTTTGACCGTAGGCACGGCTGTTTAAACAGTTTATTACTCTGCAGAGGTTGTACACTTTACCCACAAGAGATAATCATCCTGATATGTACACATGCTTCCTTAGACATGTGAATCAAGGGGAGATCACCACAAGGCCTTTACAATACATTCAACAGTATTAGTTACACCCGCTAAGGTTTCGTCTTCGAAGGATTACGTCCAATCAGAACCGTTCACTACTACGAAATGCTATCTTCGGGCCTTTGATCACGCAGCGGTTCATCGAAACCGCTCAGATAAACACAATCTCGATCGTTTTTTGTTACCCACCGTCATGTTATTCTCCGCGCTAAAAACCGCTCAGTGAAGATGTCATATCACGAGCGGTTCATGTTTGGAACCGTCAGGATACTTCACGACGGTTCCAAACATGAACCGTCTGTGATATTACACAATATCACGAGCGGTTTGTTTTAGAACCGTCTGTGATACTTCACGACGGTTCCCAAACATGAACCGCTCGTGATATTGCCCAATATCACGAGGCGGGTTTGTTAAAACCGTCCGTGATAATTAACTCACCACGACGTATATATATAGCTCCGCCTCCCGGCCAAAACAGATATAGTCTTCTTGATCTCCATATCTCTAGGCGCCACGATAGGTCCATCGCCGTCGCCTCTGTTTCACCGATCGGCGACCCAACCGCGCCTTGGACCTTCCCCGACTTTCATTGACACCTTCCTCGTGATCGAGGTGAGATCTTTGAAGCATAAGCATCCTTTAATTTGAGTAGTTTGAGCGCTTACGCCAAATCGCTAGTTTCAGCGCCTCCATGGGACATCGTCGCTCGGTTCGCCTCGGCGTAGACCTTAGGGCCGAGAGCCACGACTATATAGCAATGCGATGTCACCCTAAGCCCAGCTTTGAGCTTCAAATTAATTAATCCTCTTTTTTAATCATTTAGTTAATAACTAACGAGTCTATGACATGTGGGATCGCCATAGATTTTATAAATAAAATCATGAAATAAAAATGAGTCAGCGACAAGTAGGGCCCACATGTAAGTTAATAAAATCCAAAAAATGTAAAAATGAAAAAATCATAATTAAGCCTCGTAAAATACGCTTTGAAAGTCATCACCCTTTTATTTATTTTCGTGGTTTTCAATACTGACCGTGTGATGGACCGGTTTGGATGTACACCGAGAACCGTGTGAGTGAAGAGTACATTAATGGCGTGTTCTTTTACAAGAGCCGCCACGAGGAGGATATGTTGAATAAGGGCGGAATATATGTATCGTCCATGCATTGATCGCGAGAATCAAGATGTTTAACAACCGAGCGCAGATCGAAGCACACTTGATTCAAGGGGTTTCAAAAGGGTTATACATGTTGGACCATCACGGTGAAGAGCATATTATACTGAAGTCAACGATATGCATATTATACTGAAGTCAACGATATGCCGCCAATGTCGATTGTGGTTCCGATTCGGATAAGGCCGCACGATGACAATCTAGATCGATGCTTCGCGATGCGAAGGAACCGTGATGAGAGGGAGTATGTTCAATTCCGGGCGTGATGGAGGACTCAGAGAAACCTTTGTTCCCGGCCGCAAGTCGGAATACACAAGGTTGTCATCCGTGCTTAAACTGCTGAAATTGAAGGTAAGCAACGGTTGGTCCGACAAGAGTTTCACTGAGTTTATTAGGTCTCTTAGCGGACATGCTTCCTGAGGGAAATGAGTTGCCCAAAACCACCTACAAAGCCAAAAGGTTCTTTGTCCATTGGGAATGGAAGTAGAAAGAATACATGCATGTCCGAACGATTTGTATCCTCTACCGTAACGAGTATACAAACATGCATGTATGTCCGTGTGCAACGATCCCGATACAAGCGTAAGAAGCAATCGGATGACGACGAGGAATCGAGGTGAAGAAAGGACCTCCGCTAAGGTGGCGTGGTATCTTCCTGTAATTCCCGTTTGAAGCGGTTTTTGCGAACCCAAAGAATGCAAAAGCTACAGATTGGCACTCGAGAGGAGCGTAAGAATGACGGAAAGTTAAGACACCTGCCGATTCCGCCCGGTGGAGAAACATCGATAGGAGGTTTGCGGACTTGGTGCGGAACAGGAATATAAGGTTTGGATTGAGTACAGATGGAATGAATCCTTTCGGTAATATGAGCAATGACATAGCACTTGGCCGTGACGCTCAGTATCTACAACCTTCCTCCTTGGTTGTGTATGAAGCGGAAGTATATTTTGTTGTCGATACTTATCCAAGGGCGAAGCAACACAGGGAATGATATTGATGTGTACCTAGCACCATTGATGGAAGATCTAAAAATCTTGTGGATTGAAGGGTGCAGTATGGGATGCGTACAAACGAGAGAACTTCACTTTACGTTCCTTGTTGTTCGCACCATAAATGATTATCCCGCCCTTGCTAATCTGTCGGGCGAGTACAAAAGGGCCAAAGCCTCAGACTCACCGCTAGATGATACCCAGTGTGTGTGGTGAATCACTCACATAAACCGTGTACATGCGTCATCGTAGGTTCCTTCGAGGGCTCACCCATACCGCAGATGAAGAAACAATTGACGGAGAGAAGGAGGACAATTCAGCTCCAAGGCATTTAAGCGGAAAAGAGGTCTATGATATGGTTAAGGATTTAGATGTTGTGCTTGGAAAGGGATGTAAATCGAGGACAAGTAAGAAGAACATGTGGAAGAAGAGATCAATATTTTGGGACTTACCTTATTGGGAGCACCTAGAAGTTCGCCACTGCATCGACGTCATGCATGTAGAAAAGAATGTATGTGACAGCTTGATTGGTCTCTTACTGAACATTCGTGACAAAACAAAAGATGGTGTCAACGCACGGCTTGACTTGGTTGATATGGACATCAGACCTGAGTTAGCACCAACAAGGACCGATAAAGGACGAACGTATTTTCCCTCGCTTGTTACACTCTGTCCAAGGCCGAGAGAACCGAATCGCGCTTTGCTTGCATGGCGTGAAAGTTCCATCCTGTTACTTCGCCAACATGAAGAAACTTGTTTCGATAAAAGATTTGAAGTTAATTGGCATGAAGTCTCATGATTGTCATGTGTTGATGACACAAATGCTCCCTGTTGCAATTAGAAGTATTTTGCCGATCAAGGTCCGAGAGACAATCATGAGGTCAGGTTATTTTTTAACACAATTGCTCGAGAAGGTCATCGATCTCGAAGGACTAGATGCTCTGCAGGACGAGGTGGTGACGACACTATGTGATCTTGAGATGTATTTCCCTCCGTCGTTTTTCGATATCATGGTCCATCTCATTGTTCATATTGTGAGGGAGATAAAGATGTGCGGGCCCGTGTTCCTCGTAGCATGTACCCGCTCGAGAGGTTCATGGGAATTCTCAAGTCATATGTACGAAATCGATCTCGGCAGAGGGCGAGATCGTCGAAGGTTATGCAACCGAAGAGGTCATTGAGTTACGCCTCGATTACATGGCTCGGTCGAACCGATAGGTGTGCCTCGATCTCGCCATGAGGGAGGCTCGAGGTATCGGGACCATCGGAAGGAAAGCAATCACTCCAAATATGGATGCGTATGCTCAAGCCCATTTCACGGTCTTGCAACACATGACCGAAGTGTCCTCAGATATCGACCGGACAAGGACGTGCTTGACAATGTAATCCGCCGCGGCGGATGTTTGGATCACGAGACAACTGTTTGCGGTTCAACCAATGGTTGAAGGAGCGACTTGCTAGGAGCTCGTCAAGTGATATCTTGACATGGTTGGCAAAAGGGCCAACATTTACAGCTTGTAACATGGCGAGGATCGACATAAATGGGTACACATTCTATACGCAGCTCGGGATATAAAAAGCACTAACGAACAGCGGTGTCCGTGATAGATGCATTCATGATCGATGGGCCGAGGAGCTCCTACTATGGGCAAATAGAGGAGATATGGGAGCTCGACTCGTGCTTTTCAAGATCCCCTATTTGGTGCCGTTGGGTCCATCTCCCACGGTGAAGGTCGACAAATGCGGCGTCACTACCGTGGACCTCGAGCGTGTCGGATACAAAGACGAACCGCTCAGATCTTGGCTAACCAAGTTGTTCAAGTCTTCTATGTTACCGACCCGGCAAATAAGAAGCGCCACGTAGTTCTTCATGGAAAAAGGAGGATTGTCGGAGTTGAGAATGTAGTGGACGAGGAAGAATACAATCAATTTGACGAGTTGCCTCCTTTCGAAAACGGCATAAGGGTCGAGGAAGAAGAACATGACGAAACTAGCTACATACGCGTCGATCATCATGAAGGGCTAATTTTTAAAGATTAATTGAACAATGTGTGTATATGTACTATATACATTCTGATGATCATGGTTAATTTTAGTTCATTTGAGTTAATTAATTGAGATTTGTACTGTGAAATGGATGTGATTGTTTCTCAAATGAATGTGAATTGGATATACATTGTTGTCTTTTCTGCTTGTTTCAGAGGGCATGGCTAGCATTTCCTGAGGCTAGCCAATAAACAGAACGATCTAGATATTAACCAATACAAAATAATATCACGAGCGGTTTGAACTACGCATCGTCTCACATGTGTATCACGAGCGGTTGTTTATTAACACCGCTCATATATCATATATCACGAGCGGTTCTAACTTAGAACCGCTCGTGCTATATATCATCGAGCGGTTCTAAATTAGAACCGCTCGTGATAATCACATATCACGACGGTTGTTTATTAAAACCGTCAGGATTCATCAATATCACGAGCGATTGTTTATTAAAACCGTGCAGGATACATCACATATCACGAGCGGTTCTAAGTTAGAACCGGCCGTGATAGTAGTGTATCATGAGCGGTTCTAATTTAGAACCGTCTGTGATGTCCATCCCTATTTACATTCGGACTCTAGCTAGG
Source organism: Phyllostachys edulis (assembly GCA_036346405.1). Lineage (NCBI taxonomy): Eukaryota > Viridiplantae > Streptophyta > Magnoliopsida > Poales > Poaceae > Phyllostachys > Phyllostachys edulis. The sequence goes on along the minus strand of CM070546.1, from coordinate 4,251,586 downwards.
GTTTGCCGCTACCGCCACTCTCAAACGATTAAGTTTCTCAACTCCTCTCGCTCCCTCCTCCCCGAGCCTGTCGCCACCGTCCTCGACGCCTCCTCGAGCCCGGCGCTACTCCTCCCGATCCCATCGACGCGCCTCCTCCTCCAAAGGCGCGCCTCCCCGAGCCCGCCGAGCCTCCTCCTCTGACCAGCCGAGCCGCCGCCTCCTCCCTCCCCCAGGCCAGCCAAGCCTCCCCTTCGACGCCGCCTTCCCTCAGTCTTGCTCCTGCTCGTCCTTCTCCTCGGCCCCAAAGGTAACCAATGCCGAAGTTACCGATCGACCCCATGCCCTTTCCTAACTATTTCTATCAATAATCTGTCATGGTCCTTCGTGATAATTGTACTTGTTTTAGGAATTTGTATTTGTTCTAGTCGCTTATTCATATGGTATTTGTTTTGATATCGCTCTTCGGAATACATTGCAATGTGGTGTGTTGGGCTTGAGATGAATGCTCTGTGATGATAATAGTCTTGTATCTTGAAATTGTTTTGATAATCGGGTTTGTACTTGAGCTCTAATTGGAATGCTTACTCTACATCCGATAGCAATATCAAAATGTTAAATCTTAGCTTTATGTCGATTTCATTTGTTCACATGATGTTCTATTTCTTGTGAAGATGTCTTCGCTCATTCTCGAGTCGGTACCTCCTCATGTGTCTCGATGATGCACCATCCTCTGGAACAATATCCAACCGCGGTAGAAGAAGAGGAATATCGAAAAGGCCCACGGCCGATTTACCATCACGGAGGTCGATCGATCAGGACCCCTATCAATCCTCGCCGAAAAGCGTCCGATTCCGGAGAATGGTGGAATAGTTGCACGGAACGGGTCAAGATCACCTACGATTCGTGGAAGGTGGTGCGGACCATTGAAAACTTTGTCTTGGCGACGGAAATTCTTGCATCGTTCGAGATCCCAGAGAACTCACGGACTCCGTCGACGACACGCGCTGCTACAAGCGTGCAAAGCGTGGAAGAACTTCAAGAGCACGCTTGTCAAGAACTACGTGGAGAAGGATCTGAAGCCGCCCTTCCACAAGTATCTATTATTGGAAGAGTCTGGGCGAGTTTGTGGCGAAGAAGACGACAGATGAATTTAAGAGTGAAAGTCGGCGCTACGGCCCTCGAGCAAAAACAAGCACCCCACGCACTCGGCACATTGGGTATGCGGGTAAAGCCCGATATGGAGGATCGAGGAGAAGCGAGAAAGCGGTTTGAATCTCTCCTGCTATTTCTCGAGATCAGCGATGTCTTGCGCCCGACGGTGGTTATTTGCGAGGTTAGCTATTCGCCTACGGAAGTGTACTTTCCAAACCCGAAGACCGTGAAGTGTCCCAACGCTGGTAAGATATCGAACTACCTAGTTTGTAATTACTCCATAACTTCATAGGAAGTGAAATGACATGTCGGGCTATATTGCGATAACGCCGAGTGCACAATCTTCCCAAGGCTCATTCGGCGGATAGGGAGAAGATATACTCTCTGCGGCCCTAGGAAGCAATGAGCATCCGGATCGCACGAGAGGCGCCGGTGTTTTTGTTACATGGGAACAATGGTTCCAAGCGGACGAGGATCGTCTGGAGTAGGAGGAGAGCCAAAGCCGAGCACGATGCAAAGCTACGAGAGGATCTTCGTGCATCCTCGAGATGAGCTCACTTTGAAAAAATCAGAGCGAGGTCGGTGAAAAGTCGACCAATCCTTTGAGGAAAGGATTTGTGCGTTCGAGCAAAAGCAACAAGAGACTTTTGAGGAAAGGATTAGGGATTGCAAATGCCAAGTCGGTTGGAAGCCCTGCCCTACTATACCGCTAGCTAGCCCCCCAAACATCCGAGTAGTCTGGCGTCAACCCTAACCCTACCACAATAGGTGATGACAGATTTTCCGTCGATGACATCCGGTAATAATTATTATCTCCGGAATGCTCAATCCATTCATAAGCTTTGTTGGAGTAGCTAATTTTGTATCGTTATGTACGTGGGTGGCTCTGAGCGCAAGCTCAAGTGAGATATGTCTCTGTTGCCCTAGATCTTTGCTTGGGGCGGTGTATCCATCCGTGTCGGAGCTTTGGTGCACGTGCAAATCTAGCTCGGGTTTCGCAAAAGTGAATGTGGGCGGTGTTTGTGCCAATTTCGAGGCCGTCCCGCCGAAAATTCCCCAAACGATGAGGTCATGACTCTAGGGCAAGCCGTTGGAACATTCATCCATGGCCCAAGGAGGACATCCGCTCGAGCTACCTGCTCGGTGTCAACTTCACGGAATGTCTCAGAACGGCATCAAGTCCACGGACTTGATCGCACCGGCTACTGACCGACATGGCAAGGGCCCGCATCACATGCATCTACACCTCGTGCTCGATCGACTCTTGTGAAGTCGACCTATATAAAGCGAGGCAAGAAGGGCAAGGGCAAATCGAAGACGATCGAGTCTTCTCGATATCCCTTCTTGCCGTTGGCGGAAATACAAGCCAGGCGAGCCGTTGCTCGAGAAGTTAGACAGCCCTACCCTAGGACCGGATTGCGGAATTGCATGCATGGTACATGGAGCAGTCCAACAAGCGGTTGATCAGCGATGCTCGGGTGTCACCGTCAAGTTCAAGGAGCATCATTTTAACCACGTGTATCAAGACGCCGTCTTCACGGTGACCTTCGACGACTTGTTCTCTCTTCAACCTCGACGAGCTCGGCGTCTCAATCATACGATCTTTGGACCGTAAGTGTGTACAATCACGGTCAATGTTAAGTGTAATATCGATAAATGTTATATATAACTCCTAGCTTTTGTATAATAGATACATGATCGTGAAGCGAAAGAAGGAAATCACCGGTAGGTTTCCTCGACCCACACGTTGTCTCCGAGCAAAGCATCACGGCGAATGCAACATTAAATCGAGAATTACGTTATAGATTTTTTCATGGCTCACCGCAACAAGGAATTCATACTTTTGCCCTACAACCGAAGTAAGTAGTGTTGCACTCTGGCTATACTTGTTGATTTGTACTTTATAAGCAACACGAACTTAGGTTTAATGACCATCTTGACATACCCGTAGGTTCCATTGGATTCTAATTGTAATTATACCAAAACGAAATCGTAATATACCTAGATTCCCTACAGAGGGCCACCACAACTTCACAACTATCCTGAGTTTAATCATCGTAAACACATTTCCTCCATAGAAACTCTATTGTAGTCTTTCCTTCCTTTGCAATGGCTAAGGCTAACTTCTTGGAGTCACGTGGGGTGTTCGACGTGTTACATGCTAGAGGATGGAATATCAAGGGAAGGACGCCGCAACATGATCAAACATTCCCTGTACTTGCTAGCTAGTACACATTAATCCTATATAACACTTCGTAGCAATGCCTCTTGAACTAACCAATTCTATTTTTGCGGTGCCACCAAGATCGTCAAGCAAGCGTCTGTGGATACTATGTTTGCCACAACATGCAACTACTCGCGGTTCGCGATCACCAATGATCCTCGGGTTTGTCAATCTTTCAACAATTATTTCATATATACTTACCAATTTATATAAGCCCGAATTTAACCTTCATATCGACGGGTTGCAAACATCGCGAAATCGTTGGAGCAGAGCGAGCTCATAAAATTCGATCACACCTTGCGGCATTCCCGAATGCAGACGTCATAAATCCAAATGGGAGTTTCCACGATGTAGCAGATTGAACTTGATTGAGATAGATTGAACATAATGGTACATGTGTGTAAATTAATGTACATTAATGGTTAATTTTAGTTAATTGATTTGTGAATTGGATGTGTGCTTGTTTCAAATGAATGCAATTTTGATGTGCTTCGAAATGAATGAGAATTGGATGTGCTTGTTTGAGAGGGCATGGCTAGCATTTCTGAGGCTAGCCAATAAACGTAAATAGATTAAGCAATGCAAAGACTACCCGAGACGGATGCAGAGATGAAACCGTCAGTGATAGTCGACTACCACAGACGGTTCAGATGAAACCGCTGCGTGATATCGACTACCACAGACGATACGTATATGAAACCGTGCGTGATAGTCCACTATCACGAGCGGTTTCATATACGCATCGTGCGTGGTAGTCGACTATCACGCAGCGGTTTCATCTACGGACCGCCCGCGTGGTAGTCGAATATCACGAGCGGTTTTATCTACGAGCCGTCGTGGTAGTCGACTCATCGCGACGGTTTTATCTACCGACCGTCTGTGGTAGTCGATATCACGACGGTTTATCTACGCATCGTCTCGTGGTAGTCGATCATCACGCAGCGGTTTTATCTACGCATCGCTTGTGGTAGTCGACTATCCTGCACGCTTGCATCTGAGCCGTCTTTGATAGTATGTATTACGATTTGTTCGAGAACCGCTCGTGATGACCATTAGCATTCTCGACCCATAAACTCGCATTTCGGCTCACGGAACCGCTGCGTGATGGCGCGGAACCGCTCTGTAAAGGCCTTTTCTGTAGTAGTGGTTAACCCTTACCTAGACCCCCTATTGCGCCCTCTTAACGACTTACGTCGTGCGCCCTGACCCCCTTTGCCACAAAGGCTTACGGCGTTGCGGGACATCTACCTGGTGCAACTCGTACTGATAGATACAAATTATTTAGTCAGGTTGTACTTTACAGACTTGTGGTTGTACTTGTTTTACACAGGAGGTCATGACAAGATTAAGTCCTTAGAGTTATCTGGGCAGTTCTTTCCACATGCTAGTATTCCCTGGGCTGCATTAGCACCCACCAACATACCAGTATCCCTTGGGCTGCATTAGCGCCCACCAACACATCATCCATCATGCCATCCGCCCAGATGGGAAAAGCAGGTTATTAGGGTTTTGAGAAGGAAAACCAAATTATCACATTCATCTCAGTCATTTCCTCGCAATGACTGCCCAAAACTATTTTCATATTTGAAGAGATGATGATTGGGGTATTTAATACCCCGGTACTTAAGACTAGCATGCATGTCGCTTAAGTGCAACCTATAACTAGTATTACCATATAGATTACTAGGGTGACATGGAATAATGGATTCAATTATCAAGGGATGGCATATTAATTAATTAATCATCAAATGGGTGTTTAACTACCTTAAGCTTTAATATACATTTGATTAAAGAATTAAAGCATGCAATTTTAGTATTTTAAATGGATATAATTTGCATAAAATGTAGGCTCAATATGTTCAAAGTATTGACTCGCCTTGGATATAGGTAAGAGGATCTTGATATTCTTGTGCTTGATCAACTTGGAGATCCTCCGCGTCTTCGAATCCTAATCGGACGATCGTACCGAAAAAGGCACAAACAAGCAAAGAGAGCAAATAAATAATAAAGAACAATAAATGAACTCCAAATTGAACAAGACCTATGTCATTAGCAAGATCTTGAATTTACAAAATTTTAGAAACTAATTTCATAATTTTTGGAGCTACGAAGAGGGAGAAATGAATTTGTGAAGTTTCTCCTTTGAATTAAACCTTAAAGGAAAAGCAAGAAAAAGAGGGAGGGAGAGAAAGCTGGCTATGGGGCCCACGGCTCAGCCTCACAGGAGCAAAAGGAACCGAATGGACCAAGTCCACACACGGGTGCGCTTGGGTCGGGCCCATTTGGCAACCAAGGAAGGGGAGGGATCAAGGCCTATGACCAGTGGGGCCCTGCCCATTCATCCCCATTTGGTTTCACAGAGAAAAGAAAGGGGGAGTAGAGGGGAGCGGGCGGCTCGGGAGCGGCGGTGGCGAGCGGCGGCGCAAGGTGGTGGTGGATGGTCAAGAATGGGCGGAGGTGGCGGCGGCGGAGAGGGCTTGGCGCGGTGGTGGTGTAGCTAAAAGCGGCGGTGGGCGCCATGGGCAAGTGAGCTATGTGGCGGCGCCGGCGAAGCGGTGACACAAGGAGGAGGGCGGCTCGTGCATAGGCGGCGTGGGGACGAGGGGAACCCGGAGGTGGGCCGGAAGCTGAGGCGACCAATGGCGGCTTTGAGGCGGAGGAAGAGGGCAGCGGCAGTGGCGGCTCGTTTGGCGGACGGAAAGGAGCAGGAGGAGGAGATGGGATCCTGGGCCTGAGGCTCATGATGGCAGGGCTACATGGTGAGGGCGCTCACCGAGGTGGAGAACGGTGGCGAGGCGGCACAGCCAAGAAAGGAGTGCGGCGACGGTTCTTCTCGCGACACTTACCGGAGACGAGGGGGATGAAGGGAGGAGCCAAGAGGGGATGCTTGGGGGCTTTATAGGCACCGGAGGAGGAAGGGAGTCGTTGGAGGGAGGAGCTGGCGACTCGGGGTGGTAGAGTCTGTGAGCAGCATCGTCACAGTAGTCTGTGCACACATGGACGGGATTTGCCTCAGCGATGGCGTCTTGGCAAAGAAAGGGCGTCGAGTGGTGGCGTCTTGACGCCTTGGCGTTGAGAAACCTGTGAGCGAGGCGGCACAAAGGGAGGTGACTAGCAGGCTCTGGCCAAGCGGCAGCGTGTGTAGAAAGGGAAAGCATGGGCATGCGCGCGTGTGAGGGGACAAGGCGAAGCGAGGTGTGTTGGGTAGGGCGGGGTTGGTGGCGGTGCAGCGAGGCACGCAGGCACGAGGAGGCGTGTGGAGCTGGTGGCGCAAGCGGCACTAGCTCCCTCACATGCGCACGGGTGGGCGCGGCCAGGCAAACGGGTGGTGCTGGGGCTGACAAGCGGTGGCGTGCACGGAGGCTGCAACGGCTAGAGTAGGTGGCGGAGCCGACGGGGCAACGCAGGAGCTCGTGGCGTGCAAGCGGTGGCGTGCGCACAGGGAGAGAAGAGCAACTGCAGCGGCTTGACCGGGTGGTTAAGAAGAAGATGACTTGCACGGGGGCTGGGCCAAAAGGAGGTGGCCAAGGGCGGCTGGGCCATGGGCCAGGAAAGAAGGAAGGAGGGCCGGTGGAGGATTGGGCCGGGGCAGGCTAGAAAAAGGGGAAGTGGGCCAAGGAGGTGTTGGGTCGGGGCAGCTGGGCCAACAGGTCGGAGCCAAGAAAAGAGAAAAAGGGGCCGACCCACGAGGAGAAATGGGCTGAGCCCGAAGAAAAAAAGGAAAGCCCGAAGTTCAAAAGAAGAAATTTGAACTTGAATTTGAATTTCAAATGTCAATGACATTTGAAACACAAACTCAAGCTAATAGGAGAAAGGAGGTTTTTGAAAATACTTTGCTAATTTGAAAATACGGCGAAGAACAAAAACCGAAAAGCAATTACTAATTACGTCCAAAAACGTTACAGTGGGTGATGGTAACTGCCACATTTCGATGGCCGAAAGACGGTCGAGAATTCGGAGGAAACGGGCCATGGGCCCGTGAAGAGGCAACCAGATGAGAAATAGAGAAGGTGTGTTCCTCTAGGAAACCGGACAGGTTAAGGGCATGTTTTGTTCATAGCCTAGAGATACCTAAGTTTGCCGAATATTTCTAGGTAACTTCCCAAAGTTGTGGCAAAAAAAATTGGAGCCACGACTTAGCATAGCTAAGGAAATCTCGCAACAACTTATTGTGTCTATGACATGCGGAACCTAGCTGAAAAAGAAGTTTGGTATATCTAACTTGTGGCTAAGAATCAAACACTAGCCTAACTTGACCAAACTTGCCTAAGTCACATGTGGCAAAGTGTGACAATATTTGACTTCCAACTAAACAGACCCTAAATTGCTCGACGACCCAACGAACCAGAGCTGTCATTTGGGCCTCGAGGCTACGAGAGGTATTTTCCTGGCCTTTCCCCCATGTTTTTTTCATGCTTTTAGCCCAAAATAAGGTCATTAGTACTATTTTACACAAGAACTTCTCTTGAAAATAGGAAAGAAAGAAAAAGAAAAAGGTTACACACGAACTTAATTAGCCCATGTTGCCCATATGCCATCGACATGAACTCATGAAGCAAGCCCTTAATAAACACAAGGTATATAACATGTACGTATCATCTCCAAGCTTCAAAAGAAATTGTGTGTGCCCTTTCTAATAAAAATGTAGTCGTGGCCAACTGCCAATCTTTAATTGCCTGCATACGAAACTTCCAAATGCAGATATCACTTGGTAAATGATCTAATTAACAACTAGGTGGGCTAATTAAAGAAGCACCGCATAGTCTCTTTTTCTAGATTAATTCTTCGTGTTCGTGCCATAGATTAGTTGGGTCGTGTGTTGGCCAACATGGTGCGACGACGTGAACACGGCAAATTTTGAGGGCATAATCCCATGTTCCATGTTCACTCTTACTAATTCCTCATGCCTTCAGTAGATATAAGTTCCTCGTACTAATTTCATCAAGAGCCAACCTTTTTTCTGACAGCTCATCAAGAGCCAGCGTAGCTAGGAAGTTGAGATTTGTCTGAACTCATAAGGCTGCTTCTAATGGGCAACATCTTAGTGTAGTTTTGTAGTGCATGAGGAGTGTTAGGATACTATCTTCTTAATACATGGTTTCTTATGGTGTAGTATCTTAGACTGTTTCATTTAATTACATGTATGAGAGGAAACAGCGATCACAATAAATTTTATGCATTGGATTTCGAGACCGAACCGGTATCCAGATTAGATACTAGAATACCCTCTCTCTTCATTAACTATAATACCATATCATCATTTTTGCTTACAAGACATACTTCAGATACCAACCAGAGTGGAGCACTGGGAGCAGCCTAAGCATGTTTTTCGTTATGACATGATAACTCTATGGGTAGTGGCTGGGTGTATAAATCTTGTATACTGCAAGTTTTGAACTAACTACTCATAATTATTTTATTTTGAGAGGTCCAGGTCGTTCTTTGAAAAGTTAAAGGCAAACAGCAGTGTAGTGCAGAGATAATTCTCTAGCTAGGCCATGTGATTAAACCAGAAGATCCCCTTAAGGCTCCGTTTAGTATCGCAACCCGCTTTAAGATATTTTGATATTTGGTTGGCTACTAATTTTTCCGAACAAGTTGCAAACGTACATATTGATGGGTTCCAAATGGTGTACAGAACAAATGGGAGGATTAGGAAATATGAGAGGAGCAATCATTAGATATCATAATTTATAGGGAGCGACTAGAAATCGGACGTACGGGTGGAGGCTCCCACTTTTACGGTCCAAAAATGCAACTCGGTATAAAACCTACATTTGTTGAAAATTGGTGCAAAATTGCAAAACAACAAAATATGATTCAGAAAATCAAAAGTTACATTGTTGCAACATTCTAAATACACAGATGCAACAATCAAAACTCTTGGTTGCAACAACATCTCCAGACACGGTTGCAACATTCCCGGACAATGGTTGAAACATCATCGGACAACGGTTGCAACATCTCTGGACAATGGTTGCAACATCTTCGGACAATGGTTGCAACATCTCCGGACAACGGTTACAACATCCTCGGACAACGGTTGCAACATCCCCGGACAATGGTTGCAACATCACAAATCAAGACAAAGCATCTAGAAAAAATACGTTGGAAAACATTGCAACATCGCCATAAACCGTATGTAACATTTTTTTATAGATACAACATTTTTTCTACATATGTAACATTTCATCAAAATCCGAAAATCAATAAAAGGGGAGAGGGGAATCGGCGCCGGTGGCGCGGTTCGCGCGGCAGCCCTTGACGTACTTGACCTCCTTGCAGGTGAAGAAGTACCTCTCCTGCTCACTCCACCCTGTTAACCAAACAATAGTCAGCACAAGCTACACTCGAAAGATTCGCGCGATGCGGCGGATGGACGGAGAGTGTACTGACTAAATAGCTGAGTCACCTGGGGGCAGGAGGTCGGAGGGGTCGTGCGCGAGGAGGCAGACGTCGGGGATGTCGACGGCGGCGGGGAGCGGCGAGGCGAGCGCCCTGCGGCGGAGGTAGTGCACGACTAGCTCCTCATCGGTGGGGCGGAACCTGAACCTCGGCGGCAGCCGTGCGTCATTCCCGCCCGCCATGGAGTTCGTGAGGACCTCAATGCCATCACACTGGTGTTGGGTCACGGGTAGGCTACGATAACATAAAACAAAAATTTCTACTGCGCAACCAAGGAACCTTCGCTAGTAATATATCACGAGATTACCACTAGACGCGCCAACTAGTAGCGGAAGTAAAGTCGATGTAGCGAATTAATGCAGTCGTAGTTGTACTTGCCGCGCATCTTCTCCTCCGAGTGGTCATATGATCATCACGAGTTGTGGATCGTCCTAGTGTTGATGCTTCGCAACAACACCTCCAAAGTATCCACACATACTGGCAGGGACACCACGCGCTGGAGTGCTAGCGCCAGCGGCGTGATAGAGGAAGACATGGCTATTAGGGTTTCGGGAAGTCTTCAAAAGCTTGGCTCTTCTCACCCAAAGCCACCGCCCCTCTATTTATAGGCATCCATGATGGGACTCGAACTTGAGGCCCATTAAGAACTCGTGGCCTATAAGAATTCAGATCACCATCCAAATCAAATCATTGCCCTTTAAGTGTGTGACCCTATAGGTTCATGTGTAATCGGTTGTGACTCGGAAACTCCTTTCCGACCACGAGTCGTCAGCGGTACCTAGCAGTACATAACAATTCCCGAACACACATAGAATATATCGGACAAACCTTAATGCAATATGATCTATGACCAGGTCTTTATCACTTACAACCAGCTCATATCTAGTCACGACCAGTTCATAACTCCTTACAACCAGTTAGTGATTACGTTCGACTAGCCTATGACCAGTTCCGACCAGTCTATGACCTGCTCGTATCTTCATACGACCAGTTATCGACCAGCTTCGAGACGTCCTTTTGGACCTCCTCGATAGGCTTCTCCGGGACCACTCCAGGACCACTCCTGTACCACTCCCAGACCACTCCCAGACCACTTCAGGACCACTCCCAGATCACTCCAGGCAGAGGAGGTCCTAGGTAGAGGAGGTCCTAAAAAGCGGTTATCCCTACACGTGGAGAAAGGATATTAGTCGCACTCTCTAGTTGAACTGAATGACCTGTCTGTGTGTTATCCCTTTGCCTCATGACATCTGGTTGAACTCCAGGTGAGATTATTTGCCATCCATGAACTGTTCAATACTTTCTCGATCAAGTGTCGAATAACTTTATGTGGTCGACACTTCGACCACTAGTGGCATGGCCATGCACCTTCTTTATTCGACCACAACGAGGGGCCCAGAGACATCTCTCCTGTTATGTTAGGAGGGGTAAATCCCATATCCAACCAGTCACATCTCTCTGCACGTTTCATAGCATATCTAAAAGCTACCTTTATAACTATCCAGTTACAAGTAGCGTTTGGCAACCCCTAAGAGTGCTATTACACATGTAGGAAACCATGCTGATCTCAGGTCTCAGGATTACACATCATCATTGCTTGAGACCAACTGATGACACACGAAATCATAACAATCTCAACAGTGTCTCAAGGTGGGTCTTATCCAACACCCTGTTCTCTAACATGTGTCCAAATTATTGGTTTGATATCTCCATATCTATGACATGTGAAACATAGTCATCAACAAATACATATGCTAGTCTATTCATATGTGTTCTCATATGTTTTCGACCAGGGAACGTTTAAGAATAATCATCGCAGAAATATAGAGTTTCACAATCAAGTCACATAGCTGATAATAAATATTAACGATATTATTCTCGGAACAAGATAACATATTATCCAACGTTATGAACATAACGAAATATAATCATCTCTATGATTGCCTCTAGGGCATATTTCCAACAACTGGTTGGAGCTTCGATTGGTTCTTGCCATGTTGGAGTAATACATTTGTATTGTGCAGTTGATGAGTGTAAGTGTAACGTCCCAATTTTTCGAGCCTTTTTGAAAATTTTCAAAATAAAAATAACCATTTGGTTTCGTTGAAGTTCTAAAGCTTAACTTGAGATTTTGGAATAAAAGTGTTTAATATGACTAAATCGAACTTCAACTAATACAAGAGTTTGGTTTGTTTTGAATTTGTTGGAGTTCTTTGGTGTTTGGTTTGTTGGAGTTTGCTGATCTCTGTGGTCGCTTCTGCAGTACCCGTTTCCCCCTCTTCTCTCCTCCCCTACTTGCCCCCATCTCCTCCTTCACCTACCCTTGAATTCGTGCAGGCTATAAAAACCTGAGCAGTCCTCTTTCATCTCCTTTAGCCTCACCCAACTCCCTTGCTTTCGCCCAGTTTCTTCGTGCCCTGTTCGCCTCCTCAGTTGGACCTCCTCCTCAAGACCTCCCACGACTACTCTCTCAATTGGACCTCCTCCCGAGAGCCTATTCCTAATTCATCTTTTTCAACGCCTTTTCTTTTGGTTCTTAGTTTGGTAGTTTTTTGTTTTTGTTTGGATTTGTGGTATTTATTTGGCTCTTTTCGCACGTGTAGATCTCGGCTTCTCGGAAGAGCTCTTGGACCCGGCGACCTCTACCGAAGAATCTCAACTCTTCATCAAAGGCAAGTCGTAGACCTTTAATTGTGTCGTACCCAGTTTACAAATATTATTTTGTTTTATACCAACATGCACGGCTAATTGTATAAAAATAGTTTTGGGAAATACCTAAAATACCTACTTGACAATATGACTCCTTGAATACTTGTGATTAACATGTTGACATGTACCCTTGGACACCATAGGTTGGGTAATCCTAGTTGGACATTATTGATACCAACATGGGTGCGTGTATTGGTTAGTCCTGCTTTAGGTATGCGATGTTTCTCGATCACAAGATTCATAAATGTTTAATCTTGACTAATGATATATGTAATTGTGGCGCGGCCACTGTGGTTAAAATATGTTGTGCCATGGCCAGGGTGGTCATTTGACCGGGTTGAAACGAAAATGATTTGTGCTCGGGCTAGTGGGTGGTGGTGAAGATGGGTGCAGAAGCACATTGGAATGAGGTTGTCTCGCCTGAGCAACTACTAAGGACTTAACCTTGTAAGCCATTGATCCGGGTCATACTATGCAACCACATGTCCAGGATGGGGTGGACCTGGTCGACTAATTAGCAGAAGTTTTGGTTTGGTTCTGTCATGAAAGCGTGATATCCGAGTCACCAGATGGAATCACACGGCGCAAAAGGGGGCCCAGCATGGCGAAACCTTAGCGGGCAGAACCAAGTCAAAACGGAGCTTTGTAAAGGCCTTGTCATGTGCTCTTTACTGCTTACCAAAGGTAGTGAGTTGTGGTATCGACGGATGCCAAACAAACTAGAGAATTCGTGTCTTGTGGGTAAAGTTGTACAACCTCTGCAGAGTGTAAAACTATTCGAATAGCCACGTCCTCGGTTATGGACATGCTTGGTGATTTCACGCAAGGGGTATACTTTCTCAAAATGAGTGGTCGTGGTTTGTTCCGAGTGGTCTGGTAAGTGGACTGGGTGGTCCACAAGTCATTTCAAAGAAAATTGCTTACTTATGTATTAATCTTTCAACTTGTGCCTTGTAATCTATTTATTGTATTTCCAGTCAATATTGCTTTCTGCAAAATAACCATAAAGCTATCTTTGTCAAGCCTTGCAAGATATTATTTGCATTCATCTCCCTGCGACTTGCTAAGTACATTCAAAGTACTCACGGCTTTGCCCTCTGGTTTATCAGCAGCTTAAGAAGACCCAGGGACCTCCGACCTCTTTGAAGAGGAGGTGTTTGAAGACCAGGCGTGCTAGGACGTCCTCCACTCGATTGCCTGTGGGCACGTCGTGTGGCTTCTACGTTTGTTTTTGTTTTTCACTGTGAGCTCTCTGGTGTTGTAGCCCTTCGTGGCAGCCCTGTAAAAACCTTGACCATAAGGTCTTTTGCTATTGTTAATATTAATTTGTCTGCTTCTTCTATTATTTGTGATATGGTTGTGATCACATCGTTGTTGGTGCTGCGGACTAGCCACTAATCATGGGATTAGTCCAGAACGCACAGGAGGTCCCGAGGGTTGGTACCTCGGGGACGTGACAAGATGGTATCAGAGCCATATCGACTGTAGGACGTAACCTTAGTTAGCATGGTCGTTTAGTCAAGTTTCAAAATTTATTTTCTAAATCAAACCAACAGAGTAACATGAGTAGTTATTCTTATCTCATCTTATTCTATTCTTCTCTCATCTTACTCTATTCTGTTCTCATCTTATTCTAAGTTTCTTCTCACCTTATTCGTAGATTCTTGCGCCTTAACCCCTCTGAAACTATGTTTTCAAACTTAAATTGATCCCTCTTACCTCAGTAATCTCAATAGGATCGAGCTTTGCTTTAGTCGACCACCCAGACAAGTTAGATTAGAAGTGCTGTAGCTAGCTACCCTTTTTAGTTTCAGTACCGTTTAGTCCGGTAAATAGGATCTTTTGTTTGAGTTTTGTTGCCTCTTAATAGCTCTTCTGCTAGTTGTTTGTTGGGTTAAACCTACTTTTCTCAGTTAGGTTGTTCCATCTTTCTCCCTTGTTCTCGCTCACCTTCGTGCTTTTCCCTCTTACCTAGTGTGTTTTCTTTTCCTCATCTATTAAGCCTAGGAAGATTTATGCAGATGGTCCGGACCCACAGCCCAGCAAGTCAAGATGAACCAGTGGATCCCTTTGTGCAGCTACCACCCCCTCCGGCAGCCACCTCAGATCAGGGTTTGGGACAGTTCATGGCAGCCCAGACGTAGCTGATGAATGCAATGATGCAGAACATAATCAAATGATAACTCAGCAAAATTAGATTGCCGCTCTTTTTGCAATGCTAAACCAGAACAACCAAGCAGTTGCTATGCCACCACCGCTACCACCAGTTGTCCCCCAGTCAAGGCTGGCAAAATTCATGAGGACCTGTCCATCTACGTTCTCTAGCTCCTCTGAGCTATTAGACGCAGATGACTGGTTGCGCTCAATTGAAAAGAAGCTTGACATCACCCGGTGTGACGACCGTGAAAAGATCTTGTATGCGGCACACCAGCTGGAAGGCCCCGCCGCGGAATGGTGGGAGAGTTATTGTGTCGTCCATGAAGACCACCAGAACATCACTTGGACAGAATTCTCAGAAGCTTTCTATCACTCTCACATTCCTGATGGAAAGGTGGAAATGAAGAAGAATGAGTTCTGTGAGCTGCGCTAAGGGAACATGTCAGTGGGTGAATACATCAACAAGTTCACTCAACTCTCTCGTTATGCTCCAGAGGACGTCGCCACAGATGATGCACGTCAGAAGCGTTTTAAGTGAGGACTCCACCCTAGTTTGAAGGTTCAAGTCGTTGGCAACGACTATACGGATTTTCAGCATCTCGTGAACAAAGCCATGCTGATAGAAGAGTCCCATCGTGAGCTTGCAGAGTTTCATAAGAGGAAGATGGTACAGCATGGTGCTCATCAAGGACCTCCGCAGAGGGCCAAGACGAGTGCACACCCCCTGCCCGCTTTGCTCCTCCTGTCACTTCCAGGACCTCTCCAGCCACACCTCGCCCAGTTACTCTAGGATTTCGTAGCCCCAGCAACAACAACCAGCAGCCAGGAATCCACAATCAAGCCATGGGAATCACCTGTTACAACTATCATCAATTGGGACATTACGCCAGCAATTGTCCCTTGAAGCAAGGACCAGCACCTGTCCGATTCAACACAGGAGCTCCTCCGACCAGGACCTCCATGCCAGAGCAGGGCGTGGAGCCCCTCGGACTTAGTCAAGACTACCAAGACCTCCCCGTCTTTTGGGAGAGGTCGTGTGAACCATGTCACAGTGGAGGAAGCCCAGACAGCCTCGGACGTCATGCTGGGTAAGTTCCTAGTAAATTTAGCACCTGCTACTATTTTATTTAATTCTGGAGCTTCGCATTCGTTTTTCTCGGATTTTTGTTGCAAAGCACCAGTTGAAGGTTTTGCCTCTTAAAAGTGCCTTGTTGGTTCAACCCCTGGTTCGGAGTTAAGTACGAACTAGGGTTGTCCACAAGTTAAGGTGATCATAGAAGGGGTGAAATTTTTAGCCAACCTGATCCTCATCGATACCAAGTCCTTGGATGTGATTTTGGGAATGGATTGGCTTACTAATCACCAAGCAATCTTGGATTGTGGTGGAAAAAGCATCAATTTGGTCAGTCCAGTTTGGATTAAAGTGAAATTTGCAGCCTCTTTGGAGAAGCATGAAGGAGCAATAGTCTGCAGTGTCAAGGCCGTATCTCTAGAAGACGTGCTAGTGGTCTGTGAGTTCCCAGATGTCTTTCCGGATGAGTTACCTGGAATGCCACCAGATAGAGACTTAGAGTTCGTCATCAACTTAGTTTCTGGAACTGCACCAATCTCCAAGAGACCTTACCGTTTGCCTGTGGACGACTTGGTCGAGTTGAAGAAGCAGATTGAGGAGATACAAGCTAAAGGCTTTGTCAGACCAAGTTCTTCACCTTGGGGAGCCCCAGTGATCTTTGTTGCAAAGAAGGATGGTACTCAGCGGATGTGTGTGGATTATCGCTCACTCAACGAAGTCACCATCAAGAACAAGTACCCTCTGCCCAGGATTGATGATCTGTTCGACCAATTGAAGGGAGCTGGAGTGTTCTTCAAGATAGATTTGAGGTCAGGATACCATCAATTGAAGATTAGCCAAGAGGACATCCCCAAGACAGCTTTCGCAACCCGTTATGGACTGTACGAGTCCACGGTCATGTCTTTTGGATTGACCAATGCCCCTGCTTACTTTATGAACTTGATGAATAAAATATTCATGGAGTATTTGGATAAGTTCATCATAGTCTTTATTGACGATATTCTGGTATACTCTAAAAGTATAGAGATCATCAACTCTATGCTAAATTCGACAAGTGTGAGTTTTGGTTGAAGGAAGTCACCTTTTTGGGACACGTCTTGTCTGCCGAAGGAGTCGCTGTCAACCCTAACAAGTCCAAGATGTGCTCAGTTGGGAGTCACCCAAGTCAGTGCCTCAGGTCAGAAGCTTCCTTGGAATGGCAGGCTACTACCGAAGGTTTATAGAAGGGTTCTCCAAGATAGCAAGACCTCTCACTCAGTTGCTGAAGAAAGAAAAGAAGTATGCTTGGACGCCAGAATGTGAGCAGGGTTTTCAAGAGCTAAAGAAGAGACTGACCACCGCTCCAGTGCTGATTTTGCCTGATGTCCGAAAGGACTTTGAGATTTTCTGCGATGCCTCACGTCAAGGCATCGGCTGTGTCCTAATGCAAGAGAGGAAGGTAGTAGCTTATGCTTCCCGTCAGTTGAAGCCTCATGAGGTCAATTACCCCACTCATGACTTAGAATTGGTTGTCGTGGTACATGCTTTGAAGATATGGCGCCATTACCTCATCGGTAATCGTTGTGAAGTCTACACTGACCACAAAAGTTTGAAGTACATTTTCACTCAAGCTGATCTTAATATGAGGCAAAAAAGATGGTTGGAGTTGATCAAAAACTACAATATAGGAATTCATTATCATCCAGGAAAGGTTAATGTGGTAGCCGATGCTTTAAGTAGGAAGGTCTACTACAATACTCTAATGATCAAGGAAAGCCAACCAGCACTGCATGAAGAATTTCAGAAGCTCAAGCTAGAATTGGTTTAAGAAGGTTACCTAGTTGCTCTGAAAGTGCAACCAACTCTCCCAGATCAGACCAGGAAAGCTTAAGAGGAAGATGAAGATATCCAGGAAATCAAAGAAGCATGAAGAGGGGTAAATCCCTAAGATTTTCTGAAGATTAACAAGGAACCTTGTGGTTCGATAAGCGTATTTGTGTACCAAACCAGAGTGAAGGACCGGAAAGGCGACTAGAGGGGGGTGAATAGGAGCACCGAAACTTTTTCGCAAAGAATGGATTCAACTTATAAATCACTCCAATAGCTATGAGAGCTATGAAGATCAATGATTAAGCCTGAGAGAAGTCTTATGTTGAATCCACTCCTCACCCCCAAAGCTCAAAGAAACAAAAACGAGGAAGAGCCGAACAAAACAGACAATCGGTACAACCGCAGTAATGGCGGTTGTACTCATAGATTCAGACAACCATAGCGAACAAGCGGCGGTTGTACCGCATCCGAGACAACCGCAGTTAAGTCTTGTTCATCCGATTGTCTGAACAGCAAAATCCGCCGGTTTCAAAAGCGAAAATCAACGTAACTTTTGATCTACGCGGCCAAACTTGACCAAATTTGGAACATACCTTCCTAAGGATGTTAGGAACCTATTCCAAGAAACGATTGAGTAGATCCATCCACAAAATCTCAGGAATCAACCAAAAACGGAAGAACGAAGAACAGACAACCCAAAAGCTGAAATCTTAGAATTAAACCAAGTTTGCTCTTCGGGAAATCGATCAAAAGATCTTGTGGCACTAACCCATCACAGAACAACTCGTTTTGAGGCTTCCCAACAAGAAACAAACAAGAGACTCACAAAATCAAGAAATCATCAAATGGGAGTCACGAAGAACAAAACAAGAGTTCGAGAGACAAACTTCAGATTTCATTCATTGAATCAAAAGCGAAAAACACATAGATACATCCCCATACGCATGGACATTAGAACCAGAGGGATGATTACATGTAAGCTCAATCCATCTCCTCACTCTCACAACTCAAGAACCAACACTCATCTATTCATGAGGGAGATGAACACGAAACCAAGAAGGGGACAAGCAGGGAGCACTACTCTGCCTACACCTCCACTCTCAACAACTAAAGAGCAAAAGAGAAACAACCTCACAAAGCCTCTTTTGACTCTAAAACCCTAATTCCACCCAAGTGCTCAAGAGGGCATGCAGCCCTCCAATCCTTTATATAGCCTTGGCTAACGGGTCTCCTCCCGTTCGCCCGCTAAGTCCAACGGAGCTCCGCCTCGCAGTGCGAATTTGCAATTTCGATTCGCCCTTTCGCAGACCTTCCGAAGCTTCAAGGCTCCTTGTCTCAAGACGCCGCAACCACCTCGAGTCCACGCTGCCTTCGACACATCCCGACCGTTCGACCTCGGCCCACTGCGCTTAGTCCATCCACCGTGTCTCGCCACGACTCCGCTCGACGCCCTGCAGCCCACACGCATAAGAACACGAAACCGGAACAAGTTCTTCACAACTTGACCTAACGTTAGCTCAAACATGCAATATGCAACACATATGCATGAACACACTTGGATATGACCTATCCCAAAACTCAAATCACCAAAATGGCGAAACTCACAATACAATCAGATAACCGCCATGTTACCAGGCGGATCAACCGCACTCGGCCGTCATCATTCAATACTGCGGGCTGTTCGATTTTCAATGAAGACCGAACTCGAAAAACAACTTCTCTGAATTCTTCAACCGCCATTTACCAATCGGTATAACCGCTCATGGATCGTCTTATAACACGCCGGTCGTTCGATTTTCCCGACAACTCGTAATGACTTCACGAAAAGCGTGAACCGCAAGAACGACAAGGTCCGACCACACAAACCAAACTCGATCGACCTAAAACCTTTGTCAATTACTCATCACTTTCATGGAGACACGACCACATGGTCTCTCAATCTCCCCTTGATGAGAATATTGACAAACCCGTAAAAGCTTTTAAGAAGAGTTTGAGTTTGAAGAAACCAACATGGTCCAAGAAATGAAATGAAGCTAATGACCATGTCGATGTATGAACGCAAGAGCAACAAGCGAAAGAGCAAATTGATCTCCAAAGCTCTAAACTGCTTCCCCATGAGACTTTTTCTTCTCTATTCTCCCCTTTTGGCAATAAGCGATCAAGATGCAATAGAGAGAATATGACATGTTAATGGATGAAAATGGTCAAGTTTGTTTATTTAAGCATTTTGAGCCATGAGAATTATCCATAATGACCAACATGTAATACACCAAGCCATAACTTAATAAAAAGGCTATCTAGATCATGACAAGATATGTATAAGCTAGCTAGAACACATAGATGACAATCTGAAAATGAGGTACATTATGTGAGCAAGTCAAGTCATCAATGAGCAAAGTCTCGCTAGAGATATCCAAGGATGATGCAGCCATGTCAATAAGCTAAGCGGAACTAAGAAGCTTAAATTGAGACCAAAAAGAGTGCTATAAGCTCAAGATTGAAACATTGGTTAAGTACTTGATTCTTTTGATAGCTTTAAGCAAATTTGGGCACAAATGATATATTATCTTTGAAATTCAAGGTTGTTGACAACCAGATTTTTGTTTTATCATGTGCTAGACCTCAAGCCTTATGCGACTACTCCAAGCGAGAAGCTTAAGAAGATAGTCTAGGTCACCCAAAACTCCCCCTAAGTTCATGCCAAGTGCAATGGCAAGCCGTCTCATAGGAGAAAATTGGTGAGATCAGTTTTTTCGCACAAAAGAGATCTTTTTGCCTTTTTGCCTTTTAAGAAGTTGTACTAACTCATGCATCATCAAGAGACTAAAACAAATCTTTTCTAAGGCTCAATATAGATCCATCACTCTACCCAAATTTATTTGACATGGCATGAATCATAAAAGGATAGCTCAAGAAAGACTAATCTCGAGTGCTAACATGACAAGTTTTAGTTTAAGTTGAGCAATTTTAATTAACTTATCATGGCAAGAGCTAGACTACACATATGAAGTCATGATAAATCTAGCAAATAAGCACAAGTCATGGCAAGGTGTAAAGCATTGTAAACATGTCATAGCGGGATAATAATCAAGGCTCAATGTAGTTATATTACAATGCGTAATGCTAGAAATGCGAAGATCCACCTCCCCTCAACATTAGATGCAACTTTTAGTTCAAGTTGAGTTAACTCAATATTAAGCTCGAAGCTCCCAAATGAACTCCCTTGAACCAAAACAATAAATCGAGAAGTCGCAAAGAAAACATAAAACAAAGGTCCTTAAAGCATAGATAAGATATAGAGAATACTATGGCTCAGATCGACTCTTATCTACCCCATATGACTCTAGGACTATCAATCGCCCACTTAACACACCTAGGAGCAAACACGCACTGCCTGTCCCGAGGGTGGCCCAACCTCGCTAGAACCTACAAGAAGTGAGTGAGCTCAACCTAGTGGGATAAGTAACAGCTAATAAGCAGCATCCTAGAATCACAAGATAAGAGCAGAAATCTAAACAACTAGACAAAAGAAGCACTCTAATCTATGCTAGGAGGACTAATCCCAAATGCACCCAAAATGCAATGCAATAGTAAGGAGCAAGAGCATAAATAATATAGTAAAGCAGTAAAACCCAAAGCTCCCCCTCACTACAGTCCATAAGGACAAACCACCCCAAGCTCTCCCCGCAGAGCTGAAAAACTCGAACTATCCAATGGCTTGGTGAAAATGTCAGCCAACTGGTGGTCACTCTCCACAAACTGGAGCACTATATCGCCCTTCTCTACATGGTCTCTAAGGAAGTGGAAGCGAATATCGATGTGCTTGGTCCGAATGCAGCCTGGGTTCTGGCAATGTTAATCGCAAGTGTTATCACAAAAGAGTGGAACACCGCCGATAACTAACCCAAAGTCCCGCAGGTCAAAGCCATCCAGCACTTGACTACAAAGAATCGGCCGCAAAGAACGCACTCGCCTCTGCGGTGGATCAGGTAACACTGCATCGCTTCCTTGAAGACCAGGAAACAAGAGAAGTGCCAAGAAATTGGCAGGTGCTAGAAGTGCTCTTCCTATCTATCCTACACCAAATAAGTCTCAGATCCGAAAAGGCTCTCAAGGAAAGACAGATGAGGAAGAGTACCAGATACCATAGTCAATGGTCGCTCGCAGTACCGAAGATGCGCTTCACCGCCAAGTGAGAAACGCGAGGAGAAGCTCGAAACGAGCGCACAAACACACGTAAAAATGTATGTCCGGTCTCGAGGCGTTGAGGTACAAGAGGGAGCCAATCATGCTTAAACTCCTTTTGATCAACTGGTTCGCCATCCTCATCTGGATCAAGATAGGTCAGAGAAGCCATGGGAGTCGACACACAAAGCTTCCCATCACTCATGTCGAAGCGCTTGAGGTCACGAGTGTACTTTCCTTGATGAAGAAATGTACCTCCCGAGTCCGCTTGATTTGGAAACCAAGGAAGAAGGTCAACTCACCCATCATACTCATCTCAAACTCGGTGCTCATGACATCCGAGAACCGGGAAACCAGAGTATGGGAAGAGCCGCCAAAGATAATGTCATCGACATAGATCCGACGAAAGGAAGGTCGATGCCATGCCTATGGATGAACAAGGTCTTGTCAACTTTACCCATCTCAAAACCATGACTTATCAAGTAGGACTTAAGCCTCTCATACCAAGCTCGGGAGCCCGCTAAGTCCATACAGCTTTTGAAAGCTTGAAAACATGGTTAGGTATTTGGGGTTCTCAAACACGAGGCTATCGGACGAGACTTCCTCCTCAATAAGGCCATTGAGGAAGGCACTCTTCACGTCCATCTGGTAAAGCTTGAAACCCTTAGAAGTCGCAAAGGCAAGCGATTCTAATGGCTTCAAGTCGAGCTCAGGGCAAAGGTCTCTCAAAGTCTAGACCCTCAACTGGGAAAACCCCGAGCTACTAATCTCGCCTTGTTTGGATGATTACCCCATCCTCACTCTGCTTGTTCTTGAACACCCACTTGGTTCCAATGATATTGTGGCCTCGTGGGGCTCAACAAGCGACTGCACCTTGTTCCTCTCAAATTTTCTAACTCCTCATGCATGGCATTGACCCATGACTCATCGATAAAGCATGAGAAACATCTTTGGGCTCAAAAGAGGCAATGAAGGCGTAATGGAGACAGAATTGAGATAAGCGATTTTGAGCGGGTAACACGCTCAAAAAGATCTCCAATGATCTCGCTCAAGGATGGACTTTCTGGATGTGTCTAGGAGGTCCCGGGAGAGATGAAGAAGTGGCCTCTACCTCATGAGCCGACGAGGTAGGAACAGAGCCACTAGCTCCAGAGGAAGCGAAGGCAGGGTCGATCACCTCGAGGTGCGGTGGAAGACGACACCTCAAGGAGTGGATGAGGGATGATCGTAGACAACCGTCATCTCCATCGCCCTCATCATCCATAAAGATGGTCTCGGATCGCTCTAAAGAACTCGAGATATCTGCCTAGTCCCTGACCGCCTCGTCGAAGGTCACCTCGCGAGTCTCTACCATTTTGCTAGTCTCGCAGCCTGCACTTATAAGTTCGCCAAGAAGTCGAGTAGCCTAGAAAGATACCGCCACAGAACGTGACTCGAACTTGTCTAGGTTCCCACTTCAAGATAAAGCACTTGCAACCAAACACACGAAAATGAGAGACGCTGGCTTTCGCCTCGTATCTCGACTCATAAGAAGTGCGTGTAGGAGTGCCCAAGAAAAACTCGATTCAAACATGGCACGCGGTCGCAATGGCCTCACTTCAAAACTTCCTGTAGAGTACTCATCAAGCATCGCCCCGCCATCTCGACTAAGGTACGGTTCTTCCTCTCCACAACGCCATTTTGCCGAGGGACGATGGAGAAGAGAACCGGTGCTCTACACTGCCTCACCACAAACTCTCAAAGTAGGAATTTTGAACTCCGTACATTGTCATCGCGGATCGCTCAGAAGGCACCGTGAAGCTCAACAGAAGCCTACTAAAAAGACCTCGAAAAGTGAAAACGTCTCATCCTTTGACGCTAAGAAAACACCCAAGAATACCTCGAGAAGTCATCGACCACAACAAGAACATACCACTTCCTCCTGCCGATCAAGATTTTAAGCCGGTCCAATCAGGTCCATGTGGAGCAAATGTCCTTGCATCGGTCATAGTAATCGGACCGAGGATGAGAAGCGGCAACCATCTTGCCGTGTTTGGCATGGAGTGCAAACAAGATCTTTGACCATCTTGAGTTTCGCAGACCACTTAATGAGATCATGGTCGCTAACTCGGGTCAAATGGTCAAATCCAATATGACCAAGTCTCCTATGCCGTAAAGAGAGATCGCGGGACTCGTATAACCAAACACCGAGAGGATCACCGAAGAATCGAAAAATCAGCACGAAAGATCCTCCCATAACGAGAAATCCCGCAAACCGGACTACCCAAGAGTCAAGAATTTTGCAATTGTTTTTCTTAAAGCTCACCTCGAAACCGCCATCGAGAAGTCGAGAAACCGAAAGCAAATTGTACCGCAGCCTTACTAACCAAGGCAACATCCTTAAGAATAAAAGAAGCATTAATACGCCGACAAGACTTTTGGCGATGACGCTTCAGCACGAAGCGTCTCCAAGGTGATCGCCTCATCACCGGAGCGCGGGCTAGGAGGAGAACCAACGGAGTCTCCTAATATATGACGAGAACAACCGAGTCTACAAGCCAAACCTTCTCCTTCCCTACCCGCGAACTCGAGTCAAACAGAGTAAAGTCTCAAGATCGATAAATCAACAATGATTTTGGCACCCAATATCAATAACACGCCGAAAGCGATGAAGTAGTCAAGCCCGATCGACCTCTATCTACCCTCGCTCTCTGTCACTCAAAGCGTAAGGTCTAAGAGTAGACCAAGTCGTTCGGGTCCGATCGCTACGGCGAGCGAGTCGAGTACCGCAAACATGTGAACACGCCATGGTAGCTATCTCGATGGGAAAACGAGATCTACCCTCGGACGGCGAAGTCACGATCGAAAGCAAAGATGAGGACGAAAACCGTAAAACTCGAAAACCAAGTCCTCGATGTCGCACAAACCCATCGAAGAAACAAGTCTAGACCTCGTGTTGGTCTTAGGTGCACTCAAGGTCCGGGGTCGACCACAATGCGCCTAAGAGACTCAACATGGTCTCTACGCGTGATCTTGGCGCTACCAAGCATCGACGATCGGTGTCCATCCTTCCGACGAAGGTGCAAGGATACTTCACCTTCGAGAGGTAGAAGCAAGATGTGAAATTACCTTATCGCTGAAATCCTCGACATAGCCCGCCGACTTGAAATGGACTTTCTCGGTCCCTGGCTCACCTCGATCACACACAGTGCTATGGGTCCGAGCACGCAGTGGATGCTTCCTCATGTCCTCAGAGAAGTCATATCCTAGACCCCGATTAAATCTGCAGATCTTAGATTGGTCTAGAATAAGATTGAGCTTCTTCTTGCCTCCTACAAATCTCTCGAGAGTGTTCATAAGGTAATCGACACTCCGAAAGAGAGAGGTGCAAGAAGAGCAGGGGAAGAAGAGACAAGAAGGTAAGGGAGTAAAAGAAGAACCAAAGAAGAGGGAAGAATGGCTTGTGCACGCACACCGACTCAAGGACAGATCCCATCAGCTAGCCGCTTGGTTCACGCTGCTAAGCTGCCTCATCCTTACCACCGGGCTTCTCCCCTTCTCCACAATCATATTGCAAGCACAATGTGACTTCTCTAGAAGGTCCTTAGTTAGCTTCACACATTTCTCATCCAAAGCAATCAAGTCGATTTTAGTTTGTTACACTTAATGCATGGTGAGCTAACAGGTCCTTAGAAGCAAACCGAGCCATCTTCCTTTCATGATCAATCATATCTTGAAACTGTTTGGAGACAACCTCAAGTTCAAGCAGCTTAACTTAGGACAGCTTTAAGCATGAAACAATCGGCTCAAGTAAAGAAGCTTGTAGTTCAAAAATTTTATGATCCGCCTGCTTTAAGTTTATCTTCAAGTTATTGCAATTTTCACAAGACTCAGCGGATCAAGAAGCATGGCATAAGATCCTCTAGCAAAGAATGTCCTTACCCTCACACGAGGTGGGAGAAGTAGTCTCATCAAGAATAAGTAGGGTAATGTACCATCCTACTCAACTCTAACTCAACAAGCGGACTAACATTCTCCACCTTAACACTATCAAGTTCGGAGGACACACTATCATGTGAGGTCCTTAACTTCTCCATATCAACCAAAGAAAGCAGAGCATGTATCACAATCATCACTAGAAGGAGCAGATGTAAGAGCAATAATCTCTAGTGACACTATCTATTTCCTTCTCTAACTCAAAGACACCTAGCCTTAGCTTTAGCATGAAAACCTCCTAGCTTAAGAAAAGCATGATTGAGCTGTTCAGAGGTGGGATCTACCTCGTCCGAAGTCGAGAGTACACCATTGTCAGCCGAAGTTCGCCCTCGAGGGCCATGAAGCACATGCCGAGAAGTCGCGCCGCCATCCTTGGGCTCTTGGTCACCCGTCCGTCATCGTCGCTCCATCCTCTACCTCGCCGAGGTCGAGGTCGTCAAGGCGGTGAGGACGCTGGAAGAGCTTCTTAGCTTTGCCGGTTATGAACTTCTTCTTCTTTGGGCGTCTGAGCCGAGGCTTCTTGTTGCGGTTCTTGTCGGTGTAGTCGTTCTTGCCCGAACCGCCAGAGTCGTTCTTGCCCTTCTCCGCTTAGGGCGGTTTGTTCGGATGTGGTTGGGGCCACCACACTCGAAGCAAATCACGGGTCCTCCTCTCTTCTCGCCCCTCCTCCCTTTGTAAGCGTGGGAGAATCTTCGAGCAAGGAGGGCAAGCCGCTCATCCGAAGTCGCTCTAACCGATCATCGCTTATGTCACAGAGAGCAACAAGGAGAAACCGCAAGAAGAATCAAGAAAGCCCTAAGAAGAAACGGATTGGTGACTAAGGCCATCGATCGTGACTTGACCGACCGAGAGACAACGCTAATCTCGTGAGTCTTGAGGCGCGAGTACAAAGCGCCAAGAGTCGGTCGAGAGGTCTGTCGTGTCTTTGATGGTGGTCACTTTCATCTCCCAAACACGCAGATCGAGTGCCGTGAGCATCCGACGAGCATTGTCCGAAGTCGGGTATGTGAGACCGACCGCTCGGAGGTTGCTCAAGATCTTGTGAAAACGCATGGCACTCATCTAGGGACTCACCAAAGAAGCATCTCAAATTTGTTGTATTCTCGTTTGAACCGGTCTGTCGAACCGCTTTTGATCTGGTGGTGCCCTCATGGTATCGCCGAGGGTCACCCGGATATCGAGAGGCGACGACAGTGAGATATGCGGTCAAACTCGCTCTGACTCAAACCACGGATGATGATGTTCCTTGCCTTTGCATTCGCCTCAACATCAACCATGTTCCGGCATTGATGTTCTCATCGGCAGAACAATGAATCGAACCTTGACCTTTCGCCAGATGGCATACCCCGGCCTCGGATGTATGTCTCCATTCGCTCTTCCGAAGGGTAATCGATGCCATCGAAAACAAAGCGCTTGGTCGAGTACTTGTCCATCGCCACGGCTCTTGAGACCGGTTAAGATCTATTGAAAAGAGCTAACCGCTCGATACCAATTGAAGGACCGGAAAGGCGACTAGAGGGGGTGAATAGGAGCACCAAACTTTTTCGCAAAGAATGGATTCAACTTATAAATCACTCCAATAGCTATGAGAGCTATGAAGATCAATGATTAAGCACGAGAGGAAGTCTTATGTTGAATCCACCTCACCCCCAAAGCTCAACAAACAAAAACGAGGAAGAGCCGAACAAAACAGACAATCGGTACAACCATAGTAAAATGGCGGTTGTACTGCAGCTTCGACTAAATCGCGAGTAAGCGGCGGTTGTACCGCATGATCCAAGACAAACCGCAGATGTTAAGCCTGTTCATCCGATTGTCCCGAACAGCAAAATCCGCCGGGTTTCAAAACGAAAATCAACGAACTTTTGATCTACGCGCCAAACTTGACCAAATTTGGAACATACCTTCCTAAGGATGTTAGGAACCTATTCCAAGAAACGATTGAGTAGATCCATCCACAAAATCTCAGGAATCAACCAAAAACGGAAGAACGAAGAACAGAGACAACCCAAAACTGAAATCTTAGAATTAAACCAAGTTTGCTCTTCGGGAAATCGATCAAAAGATCTTGTGGCACTAACCCATCACAGAACAACTCGTTTTGAGGCTTCCCAACAAGAAACAAACAAGAGACTCACAAAATCAAGAAATCATCAAATGGGAGTCACGAAGAACAAAACAAGAGTTCGAGAGACAAACTTCAGATTTCATTCATTGAATCAAAAGCGAAAAACACATAGATACATCCCCATACGCATGGACATTAGAACCAGAGGGATGATTACATGTAAGCTCAATCCATCTCCTCACTCTCACAACTCAAGAACCAACACTCATCTATTCATGAGGGAGATGAACACGAAACCAAGAAGGGACAAGCAGGAGCACTACTCGCCTACACCTCCACTCTCAACAACTAAAGAGCAAAAGAGAAACAACCTCACAAAGCCTCTTTTGACTCTAAAACCCTAATTCCACCCAAGTGCTCAAGAGGGCATGCAGCCCTCCAATCCTTTATATAGCCTTGGCTAACGGGTCTCCTCCACGCCCGCTAAGTCCAACAGAGCCCGCCTCGCTTGGCGGCCTTGCAATTTCCGATTCGCCCTTTCGCACCTTCCGAAGCTTCAGCGCTCCTTGTCTCGACGCCTCGCAACCACCTCGAGTCCACGCTGTCTTCGACACATCCTCGACCGTTCGACCTCGGCGCCACTGCGCTTAGTCCAGCCCACCGTGTCTCGCCACGACTCCGCTCGACGTCCTGCACCACCACGCATAAGAAACACGAAACCGGAACAAGTTCTTCACAACTTGACCTAACGTTAGCTCAAACATGCAATATGCAACACATATGCATGAACACACTTGGATATGACCTATCCCAAAACTCAAATCACCAAAATGGCGAAACTCACAATACAATCGGTACAACCGCCATGTTACCAATGGATCAACCGCGCCTTTCGTCTGCATCTCCAATACTGCGGTGGTTCCGATTTTCAATGAAGACCGAACTCGAAAAACAACTTCTCTGGAATTCTTCAACCGCCATTTACCAATCGGTACAACCGCCTCATGGTCGTCATCGCCCATAACACGCCCGTCGTTCGATTTTCTGACAAATGTAATGACTTCACGAAAATGCGTGAACCGCGCAGAACGACAAGGTCCGACCACACAAACCAAACTCGACTGACCTAAAACCTTTGTCAATTACTCATCACTTTCATGGAGACACGACCACATGGTCTCTCACAGAGAGAGCTCAAGCAGTTGATACTTCAGGAAGCTCACGAAACCTTGTACTCCATTCACCCCGGGAGCACTAAGATGTATCAAGACCTCAAGGAGTTGTACTGGTGGCCTAGCATGAAGGACGAGATCGCTAAGTATGTAGCACAGTGTGACATTTGCCAGCGAGTTAACGCCGAGCATCAAAGACCTGCTGGACTCTTGCAACCGTTGAGAATACCTGAATGGAAGTGGGAAGAAATCGGCATGGATTTTGACACCGGTTTACCAAGAACCAAGCTGGATATGACTCTATCTGGGTAATTATAGATCGCTTGACAAAAGTTGTGCATTTCATTCCAGTCAAGACCACCTACTCAGGAGACAGACTTGCAGAATTGTATATGGTGAAGATAGTATGTTAGCATGGGGTACCAAAGAGGATAGTGTCGGATCGAGGATCTCAATTCACCTCAAGATTTTGGCAAAAGCTACACAGTGCTCTGGATACGAATCTGGATTTCAGTACAGCCTACCACCCTCAGATAGATGGGCAAACAGAAAGAGTGAATCAAATCCTAGAAGATATGTTGAGAGCCTGCGCTCTAGAGAACCAGACCAGCTGGGATCAGATGTTGTCTTATGCAGAATTTTCTTACAACAATAGCTATCAATCAAGTCTGCAGATGTCCCCGTTCGAAGCTCTTTATGGAAGAAAGTGTCGAACACCATTATATTGGACCGACTCAGGCGAAGGACAAGTGCTTGGACCAGATATTCTTAAAAAGGCCGAAGATCAAGTTCAATCAATTAGAGAGGAGCTGAGGATAGCTCAGTCCAAGCATAAAATTTATGCTGATAACCGTCGTCGAGACCTAACTTTCGCATTCGGAGATCTTGTGTATCTAAAGGTTTCACCTCTCAAAGGAATGTGTCGCTTCGGAGTAAGTGGGAAGCTTGCACCTCGATACATCGGACCCTTCCCAATTTTAGTCAGAAGAGGAGAAGTTGTTTACAAATTGGAGCTCCCGCCCCAGTTGTCGGATGTGCATGAGGTCTTTCATGTGTCTCAATAGAAGAAATGTCTGCGTTTGCCCGAGGAGCAGATGTCCATAGAAGCCATTGACCTACAGCAAGATCTCACCTACAAGGAGCAGCCCATCAAGATTTTAGAAGTGTCCGAGCGGGTGACAAGAAGCAAGATTCTCCGTTTCTGCAAGGTCCCGTGGAGCAATCACACTGAAGAGGAAGCCACCTAGGAGCGTAAAGAAGACCTGAAGGCTGAGTTCCCGAACCTATTCTCTAGTCAGCCTGAATCTCGGGGTCGAGATTCCCTTTAAGGGGTGTAGGTTTGTAACGTCCCAATTTTTTGAGTCTTTTTGAAAATTTTCAAAATAAAAATAACCATTTGGTTTCGTTGAAGTTCTAAAGCTTAACTTGAGATTTTGGAATAAAAGTGTTTAATATGACTAAATCGAACTTCAACTAATCCAAGAGTTTGGTTTGTTTTGAGTTTGTTGGAGTTCTTTGGTGTTGGTTTTCCCTTTCTTTGTTCGCTCCGTGTTTCCCTCGGCCCAGATCTTTCTTCTTTAGCCTCCCTTCCGTTTGGACCTCCCTTTGGGTCTAGAGCTCCCTTCCGTTTGGACCTCCCCTTGGGTTCAGACCTCCCTTCCGTTTGGACCTCACCTTGGGTCCTGACCTCCCTTTCATCCAGACCTCCGGGTTGTCCTGGAAACCTCCGGGTTGTCCTGGCTACCCCCGGGTGGTCCTGGAGTTGGCCACGACCTCCCTTTGGTCACGACCTCCCCCTTTTTGTCGCAACCTTCCTTTGGTCACGACCTCCTCTTTTTTTGTCGCGACCTCCCTTTGGTCACGACCTCCCCTTTTTTGTCGCAACCTCCCCTTTGACCGCGACCTCTCTTTTGACTAGTCCCACTCCCACCTGTCCATCCTGCTCACCTTCTTCTTCCTTTCATCGTGTCACTACTGACACAAAGGTCCTTGCGTATTAAATATTGTCGCTTCTGCAGTACCCGTTTCTCCCTCTTGTCTCCTCCCCTACTTGCCCCCATCTCCTCCTTCACCTACCCTTGAATTCGTGCAGGCTATAAAAATCTGAGTAGTCCTCTTTCATCTCCTTTAGCCTCACCTAACTCCCTTGCTCTCGCCCAGTTTCTCTGTGCCCTGTTCGCCTCCTCAGTTGGACCTCCTCCTCAGGACCTCCCTCGACTACTCTCTCAGTTGGACCTCCTCCCGAGAGCCTATTCCTAATTCATATTATTCAGTGCCTTTTCTTTTGGTTCTTAGTTTGGTAGTTTTTGTTTTATGTTTGAATTTGTGGTATTTATTTGGCTCTTTTCGCACGTGTAGATCCCAGCTTCTCGGAAGAGCTCTTGGACCCGGCGACCTCTACCGAAGAATCTCAGCTCTTCATCGAAGGCAAGTCGTAGACCTTTGATCATGCCATACCCAGTTTGCAAATATTATTTTGTTTTATACCAACATGCATGGCTAAATGTATAAAAATGATTTTGGGAAATAGCTAAAATACCTACTTGACAATATGACTCATTGAATACTTGTGATTAACATGTTGACATGTACCCTTGGACACCATAGGTTGGGTAATCCTAGTTGGACATTATTGATACCAACATGGGTGCGTGTATTGCTTAATCCTATTTTAGTTATGCGATGTCTCTCGATCACATGATTCATAAATGTTTAATCTTGACTAATGATATATGTAATTGTGGCGCGGCCACTGTGGTTAAAAGATGTTGTGTCATGGCTAGGGTGGTCATTTGGCCGGGTTGAAACGAAAATGATTTGTAAGCACATTGGAATGAGGCAGTCTCGCCTAAGCAACTACTAAGGACTTAACCTTATAAGCCATTGATCTGGGCCATACCGTGCAACCACATGTCCATGATGGGGTGGACCTGGCCGATTAATTAGCAGAAGTTTTGGTTTGGTTCTGTCATGGAAGCGTGATCTCCGAGTTACCGGATGGAATCACGCGGCGTAAGAGGGGGCCCAGCATGGCGAAACCTTAGCGGGCAGAACCAAGTCAAAACGGAGCTTTGTAAAGGCCTTGTCACGTGCTCTAGACTGCTTACCAAAGGTAGTGAGTAGTGGTATCGACGGATGCCAAACAAACTAAAGAATTCGTGTCTTGTGGGTAAAGTTGTACAACCTCTGCAGAGTGTAAAACTATTCGAATAGCCGCGCCCTCGGTTATGGACATGCCTGGTGATTTCACGCAAGGGGTATACTTTCTCAAAATGAGTGGTCATGGTTGGTTTCGAGTGGTCTGGTAAGTGGACTGGGTGGTCCACGAGTCATTTCAAAGAAAATTGCTTACTTATGTATTAATCTTTCAACTTGTGCCTTGTAATCTATTTATTGTATTTCCAGTCAATATTGCTTTCTGCAAAATAACCATAAAGCTATCCTTGTCAAGCCTTGCATGATATTATTTGCATTCTTCTCCCTGCGACTTGCTGAGTACATTCAAAGTACTCACAGGCTCACGGCTTTGCCCTCTGGTTTATCAACAGCTTAAGAAGACCCAGGGACCTCCGACCTCTTTGAAGAGGAGGTATTTGAAGACCAGGCGTGCTAGGACGTCCTCCACTCGATTGCTTGTGGGCACGTCGTGTGGCTTCTGTGTGTGTTTTTGTTTTTCGCTGTGAGCTCTCTGGTGTTGTAGCCCTTCGTGGCAGCCTTGTAAAAACCTTGACCATAAGGTTTTTTGCTATTGTTAATATTAATTTGACTGCTTCTTCTATCGTTTGTGATATGGTTGTGATCACATCATTGTTGGTGCTGTGCGGACTAGTCACTGATCATGGGACTAGTCCAGAATGCACATGAGGTCCCGAGGGTTGGTACCTCGGGGACGTGACAAGAGCTAGAGACTTCGGTGCTTTAGGTGAGTAGAGAGAGAGGTACCTGGTCAAAAGCTGGATAAGGAGGAGGCAAGCATAGGAAGTAGGGAAAAATGAGTGGATGAGACTTCAGTGCTTTAGGTGAGTAGAGAGAGAGAGAGAGAGAGAGAGAGAGAGAGGGAGGTGCTTGGACAAAAGCTGGATAAGGAGGAGGCAGGCATGGGAAGCAGGGAAAAATGAGTGGATGAGGGCGAAGCGGATAAAGCGTATGTTTTTCTCTAGGTGTCAGTTTACGCGGAGCGTATGAACGAAATGCTCAAAATCGTACGCCCTCACCGTATCATTGTCCTAATTTATATGACTATAATCTGATTTGCCAAATAGAGCACTTAATTTTTCACAACTGTTTCTCGGCACAACTTTGAAAAATAAGCACTGCACAACAACCATGAACTGACACCAAGTCAAAATAAGCACTACATAACATCCATGAACCGACACCAAGTCATGTTCCAAACCAAAGCTAGACATGTTGCTTGCTCTATGTTTTGACCCCCGGTTTCTTCATGGGATTCTGTTCATTGCTACTATTGACAGAGACATTTGCCAATATATTGAACGGTATGATGGCGCAGCCCTATAACGTTGCATTATATAGTAGTTCTGGATCGATCCATCCATGCATAGTAGTTCTGGATCGATCCATCCATGCTTATCCGTGTGATTAATCTGCATTTTCCCCTTCATGATTGATCACATGGGAAAGTAGCGCACGAGGGCATCCAATGCATGCATAAACTCAATTTCCGCTACCTGGAGATTAATCTGTGAAGTGATCAATGTCATGATCGATTGTTAGATAGCCTCGACGAATTTGACACGGGCATGCAAAGCCGTTGTCGGACCTCGGGCTTTTAATATCCGAAGCTCTCGTGTGTGTCGTACTAGTCCCATGATCAGTTACTAGTACTCACATCTACAACTTTGGAATGCACATCCATACACAATATACATATAACATGAAACAAATATGGTACTTAACTTTAAAGATTACATTACAGAGTATGATACACGGCCGACCGGCCAAATAAAACAACAGGTATCAGAAATAGCGAATTAAACAGCGGAAGCATAACACGTATATAAACCAAAAGTCCAGCGGTATGCTCATCCAAACCCTCAGGCAACCGATAAATAATAAGATCTAGAAAGACCCGTCACCGAACCCTCCAGTACTGGGTGCAAAGAACGCGTCGTCCGGTATAGGCTCATCCTCTAACTCTAAACACCAATTTAAATAAGATCGAGTACATTGCGTACTCAGCAAGACTTGTACAATATTGCAAAATTTATATATATGCATGGCTAACAAGGGATGATGCTCTATGATACAAGTTATTTTCAGTATTAAGCAAGTTTTATTTGCAATATCAATACATAGTACTTTGCAACGGGAATTTAAAGAGCAGTTAAATAAATATTGAACAACAAGTAAGTACTTGAATAAATAACAAATCACAACCCTCCTCAGCTGTTATCAACATCTTATTTTCAACCATAGACATGGCACTCAACTCAAATATCAACAACAAAACAATTCCTTCATTTTTCCAACAAGAACCATTTTGTGCAAAAACCAGGACTGTACCCGATGGACCGCACCAAGCATACTCATAACCGCGAGTACGACTATTTAAATAGATTTACACTCTACCGAGGTGTACAAGTTTACCCGTAGTATACGAATTCTCTAGTTTGTTTGGCATCCGTCGATACCACCGCTCATTATCATTTGGTAAGCAGTCTAGAGCACACGTCGAAGCATTTACATCATCTAATCCTAACATTGCACTAGCCTGGCGAATGAACATCCCCCACTTCACCCGGGTACACCCCCATCTCAATGAAGCATTTACCGTTGTGTCGGAAGGCTTTGTTCCCAACACCTCGGTGAAGGGAGCTCCTTCGAATATGCCTACACCGGTAATGCTAACACTACCACGACCTATCAACCCGTAAGGCTAATTTTCAATGACTTAATTAGCTAAAGCCACCCCATACTAGCACATGTGGTTGTACGCTTAGACTTTAGATTGGGAGCACCAGCGTTCGGTCCTTAATTGACCCGGGTGAGAATCTTCCCCTATCTACTTGTGAGATACACATCTCACACTTCTCAGAATATAATATAACTCGTCTGTGTTACAAATTAAGTTTTTTATTTTTATTTTTATACAAAATAACAGAGGTAAACCCCTCTGGATCACCATTTCAAAATCTCATAAATTCATATTCAGCATTTCATCTATTTTCTAATTTTAGTAAATCTAGAATCCGGCTAAGCATTTGTGCGATATTCACACTCGAAGTACCCAAATAGACATCATCTATTGCCTAAACCATAACCTATTGGCTACAACAGTAAGGATACCAATATTTCAAGGATGGTCATGCATTGAATAGGATTATAACTACAGTTATCCCCAAAATATAGCAATTTAAGCAAACATGCATGCATGCATAATAGATTTTACAAAAATAAGTACAATAATTAAAATAGTAGGATCAACATGGTCAAAAGAGGTTCTTGCCTTTCTCTTGTTGCTCTGAATAAGGGGATGGAGGATCGTTGTAGATTTCACTCGAACAATCAGCGTATAATCAAAAGAGCCGGATACAAATTAAATATAGAAAAATAATTTCAATAGAAACAAAATCCAAATCTTTTTGCATATTCATATAGAGAATTATTTTAGATGAATTTAGAAAAAAAGATTCATTTAATTTGGAGTTCGTATGCAAAAGTTATTAACAATTCAATTTGCTTCGGTTTTGAAAATCCATAAATTATTAAAAGGGTGACGTCAAAAGCGTATTCTCTAAGGTTTAAGCTTTCCAACAGAGAAACCATATTTTCCTCTGAACTGAAAGTAGCTTTTCTTATTTTTTTCTGAAATTTATTAACTTACATGTGCGACCCACTTGTCAGTGACTCATAGTTTTTTTTTCTGGATTTTTATTTATAAAACAGATGTGGTCCCACATGTCATAAACTCATTATTTATTAACTAAATGATTAAACCTATTTTTGATTTTAATTATCTAATGACCGAGGTCCACATGTCAGTCTCCTGGGTTTTAAAACGTGTCTTAAAATCGAGAATAGTGTGTGCTCCCACATGTGAGTGACACATTTACTAAAAACGTTTGAAATTAATTTTTTGTTAACCTTTTCGGCTGGTCCCACCAGTCATACACTTATCGCACTTAACCATAGTCATTTAGTGTTAAGCTAATACTCAACCGAGTGGGACCCACTGTCAGAGATAGAAAGAAAGAAATAGTAGAGTTGCACGGCTGAGCGCCATGGCGAGCTCTCCGCTGGCGAACGGCGCGGCAACTCAGCTTGGGTACAGGCAAAATGGGTTCATCTCTCAATGACGATTCCACTGAGTGGTGAAGGAGGCCGGAGAGATGGACGGAGTTGGCATTACGTCGGTGAGGAGCGGCGGAGTGCCTCGGGTCCAAAATGGCTTTCACGCATGGAGCAAATCAGCGGCGAAAGATGATGCATATAGGCTTTAGGAGGTATCTACGATGCTACAGGGCTTTAGGAGCCCAGTAGGGGGGAGGGGGTGAGGGAGGAGGAGCACGGCAGTGCGGGCGGGCGGGCTCCTCATGTGGGTAGGGTTTGGGTTCGGTGGGGAATGGGGATAGAGGGGGTGGGATTTCAGTTTATATACATGGTAGGAAGGGAGTAAATTTCTCTAACTCTAGGGGCAAACTCGGAATCCCGTCCCACCGAAGTCGTGGGAAGCTACCCTAGGATGGCTTTCGGCTTCCCCGTGTTGAAAATAGCTTCTGACTTTTCCAAAAGTGGCTGGAGAAAGCCGTCCCAAACTTGTCCTTATATGTGCGTCAGGTTTATGCCTCACATGTCTTACTCATTTATTAGCTAAATTTTGTTAAGAGCATGGCAAAAACATGGCAAGCAACCAAATAGGGCTTCGTTAAAATCGAAGGATGAATAGGCCAAGAAAACATATTTGAGGGCATTTGTGCAATTTTGATAAAAATAACATCCGTGGGAGGGAAGGGAGCTCTATAAATTTCCTAGAAGCACCGGGTTGCAAAAATCAAACGGTAATGATACAGACCATTCGTTCGATGCAATCGAAAAAACAGATGACTATTACATCCAGTTGTCCTGCACCCCCTTGCCACATCTCCACCACTAGTTAGGCCTTATCCTGTTGAGCTTTTTCATCTCTCTCTCTGTGGTTTTTTACAACCAAAGAGTCATCCAATCATTCCTCACTCCCCACCCACGGGTCTCTCTCTGCTGCTCTAGCCAAGCCACTGCTATCGAGCTCTCTAGCAAGCTATGGCTAAGTGTCTATCTCCCACGCGCAAGCACACGAGCTCCTTCCTCCCCTCTCTCTCCACGTACGGCCGAGCTCCGTTGTCATTGGGGAGCAGTCGCCGCCGCCGTGGACTCCCCGAGAGCGTTGGGGCGAGCCTAGTCCTACCACCAGGCGTGACCTCCACGAGCACCATCGAGGACAATGGAGATCCCCCAGCGTCGACTGGGCACGGTTTTGCTGTCTGCACTCCAATGCTACCGGAGGCTACTCATACCAACGTCGCCCCTCATCCAAAGGCGAACAACGATGACGGCGACGAATTCGTCGTGGTGTTGACGAGACAACGGTGTGGTCGATTGCCATCTCCTCATCTATGCTTGTGTAAGTTGTTGCAATAGTTAAATCAAGTTGTTGCAAACGTTTTCTTGAATGTTGCAGGCTTGCGTGCTTCTGTAAAATGGTTGTTGACTTGCTGTAATCAATTACTATTCTGTTGCAACTGTTTTTTTCGTTTGTTGCAACAATAATATTTCTTGTTGCATCAGTTGTGTTGATTTGTTGCACAAAAAGTTTTTATTTTGTTGTAATATTTATTTGTTGATGTTGCATGAGAGTTTTTATGTGTTGCATCATGATGTTTTTTGTTGCAGTTGGTTGTTAGTTTGGTGCAGCAATATTTTTTGTTTTGTGATTGTTGTAGCAACCTTGGGGAATTTTGTTTCATGTGTTATCGAATTGATGTTACACCTTATTTTAAATTTGTTGCAAGCGTTTCATGGAGCACCGTCCAGTTCCTCCTCCTCCCTTTTATCCTCCTCCGGCAAGTTGGAGCTTCGACGAGCCAGCTACGGTCAGAGATCGTCCTTTCCCTCCTCGTGCATTCTCCATGGAAGCAGGCTGCGACTACAGGCGTCATAAGCCTCGCCACCAGCATCCCAAGCTCCAATACCAGTCGTTGGTCCGAGGTTGCCGCCTTTCGTTCTCAAGAGAGGTCGTCCGCCGCAGCCGCCTTCTCCTCCGAAAAGCTGGAGTTTCTGCGAGCGAACGACAGCTAGAGATCGCCACCAAACAATGCTGGCTAAATGGGCGGCCCGGCCCGGCCCGGCATGGCACAGGCCCGTGTCGGCATGGCCCATTCTAGCCCTGCTACTATTCGTGCCGTGCCGGGTCGGCCCACGTGCTGGGGTGACGGCCCAGACACGACCTGTTTAGCCCATTGGACCAAATGTGGCCCGTTTAGCCCGTTAGGCCTACCCTGCCCCTGCCCGGCCTACCACCTGTCCCTACCCGCTGCCCTTGCCCTACCCGGCTGCCCCCTTTCTTCTTCCCCTACCCCACGTCGCTTGCCCCTTTGTCTCCCACGCCCACTCTCCCTGCCACTCTCCCTTCGTCTCCCAAGCCGCTGACCTCCACGCGGCTACGCCGCATCGGCACCGCCTCCTCGCCTCCAACCTCAGCGTCGGTACTACCTCCTCGCCTCCAACCTCGCCGCGCCGTCTCCCCTCCCCCTCTTCCTCTCCCTCCGCGCCCCTTCGCCTGTGGCCGCGCCGTCTCCTTCCTCAGTGCCGACTTGCGCCGCCTCCCCTCCCCCTCTTCCTCTCTGGCTCTCCTTCTCCCTCCGTGCCCCTTGGCCTGCGGCCGCGCCGCCTCCTCTCTCCCTCTTTTTCTCCGGTTCTTGATTTGTACTGTAAATGAATGACGTATTTTTGTGTTGTAAATGAATGGTGTGATCCACCCAAACGAGATCGAACGGTGGGGAAGCGTACGATAGAAGCTCCCCCGGCGCTAGTCGCATCCAAAATCAAACACTCGAAGCCTCAAACCACCTGAAAATGGCGGGCTCTTCCTCCCCACCCCGAAACCTCAAGCCCTAATCCGGCAACCGCCCTAACCCCCCAATCCAGCAACTCCCCTCCATCCCTAGCCCCCAACCCTTGCAGATGGCGCCAGCGGTGCCGAAGCAGCTCGCGGTGCGTCTCCCGGAGAACGAGGAGGTTGCGCGATGTCTCCTGGAGAAGCGGCGTTCGATGGCGGAGCAGGGCGATCACCCGGAGAACCTGCACCTCACGCTCGCCAAAGCCCACCGCAACGTCTGCGCCGCCAAGGAGCCTATCCGTACCCTCAAGGACCTGTCCTTGATCAGGTACCTATGTTTCCATACATCTCCACTGCTTTTCCCCGTTGTTGGGGGGTGAAGGCTGCAGTAAGACTAGGGTTTGATCGATTTTGATTTGGGTGCTTTGGATTGGGTGGTAATGTTGCACTTTAGAGCCGTATTTAGATGGATATCAGTAGTCGTAGCCTCGTAGGTTTGTTTTGGAGCCTTACTAATGTGGAACAATGCAAGACGAATGGATTGATTTGTAATTTTGGCATGCAGATAGTTTGGTTTCCTTCGACATCAGGGATTTGTATTTGGTTTGGTGGATATTGTTTAGGCAGGGGATTTGAGTTGTGGCTAACTGATCTGATCATCCATGCCCGCATTGGTTAATGTCACATCTCGGGCTGTAAAATCATTTTTTTTGTTTGCATATGTTCAGTAACTCTATTGTAAGCATTGATTTACTGCAATGTGTATGGTGAAAAACCGATTTGAGGCCATAGTTTTTTTGAGAGAGCTGTTAGGTCATAGATAGTTTGGAGTTCTTTTGTGATACATAGCTGGATACTCTGGGTTGCAAGTTAACTTGGAAGTTTCTTGTACGTAGATAATTAGACAAATGCTGATGCTGTAACAGTACGGTTTTAGTTTGGATTCATGTGGAACTCTGCATGGTTTTTGTTTTGTGAGTTGAATTGAGAGATGGAAGATATGGAAATCTTCACTTCTTTAGAACTTTGCACTACTAGATAACTGTATGAAGTATATCTAGTCCCAAATTTCTGTTTGTTTGCAGCAAAAAATGTTCAGAAACTTTACATTATTTGAATTAGTTTGATCACCGCCATTGCTCCTTTGGTTTTTTTCCTATAACATAGTGATAGCCCATAGGGAAATCCACCAATTTTCTGGTGAGTTCAAAATTTTGGCAAGGTAATGTTATCTGGTAAATGTGTAAATGTAGGTCCAAAATGCTATATTTTTACTCTGTGCATTGAAACTATAAATTTGCTTTGTTTGTTGTATAATCAAGCAGTGTAAAATGCAGCATTGCATCGTAAAGTGTTAATTTATTTCCTGGTCTATTATTGACGTCAGGGGTGTTGGACCATATGTCATACGTCTCATGAAAGGGTCCTTTCCGGAGTCCAGCCCAGATTTGTCTCCTCCAGAAAGTAATGCGGCAGGACAAAAGGGTAACTGTTTCATGCTTGACTGTGTGTCCTCCAGCATTATTTTCTTATTTTTTAGGTCACCCTTCCTCAGTTGTAGTAGCAGTAAAGTTAATGGCCGAAAAGTTTCCTTCTATTCAATTTTAAAGATTAATATTCTTTTCTGTAGGGAAGAAAACAAGAGGACCAAAATGTTATGTGCCACAGAAGAATTCTGCTGCTTACGCACTACTGATCACACTCTATAGGTATGATTTTCCTGGGGGTCTATTTTACCTTACTTTTTGTTGTTCATCAAAGAAAAACATTACCTATCTTGGGCAAAGAACAATGTCTAATCATAGGAATTAGAAAAAAAGGTATCTGAATTTGTAAGAGAAGGCAGTAACAGTAATTTCCCCGATAGGGAAACGATGAGTGGGAAGAATTTTATGATGAAGCAAGAGCTTATTGATGCCGCTGAAGCCAGTGGTCTTTCACGAAGTGCAATTGGGTACAGTTTCACAGTGAATGCACGCTGTTGCTTATTTAAGCTGCTATTTTTAGTGCACTACTAAGTAGGTACTTTGCATTTGAGCAGTCCAGACAAAAGTAAAGCAAAACCGGGGTCTTTTGGGAGTTCTCACAAGGACTGGTACACTGGATGGAACTGCATGAAGACATTGATAGCTAAAGTACTGGTTGTGAAGTCCGGTAACCCTGGAAAGTAATGTACTACAAGCTTATCTTCAACGTCTATGTTAACTTTTCCACCCTTGTTTCTTTAAAGAAAACTTGTTTGGTTTGAATGCTTACAGTTCCAAAGGATAGCTGTTGCCAGTGGCGCAAGTGGTGGAGCTACGTTGTAGGAATGTAGGGTGTGGGGGTCTATAAACCCACTCTCAGCTAGCCAGTTTGTTGCAAAAAAAGTCCTTACCTACACAAGAAATCACATAAAAACTTAAGATATAAGAAATTTTAGAGGAATAGACCCCACAGTTTTTTGTATACATGTATTAGACTCCATAGGTATTAATTCTGTCTCCAACACTGGCTGTTACGTTATCATGCATTAGAGCATCACTACTAGCTATTAATTGTGAAACTTCGTTTAGGAAGGGCTTTCTTAAATGATAATATGATGACTGAATTGACTGAACTATTGAGGATACCGGTGCTATTGCACTTGTATTCATGAACTTGACTGCTTTCATCAGGATGTTCACAGGGTTGTTATCTATGTAAGCATAATTGCATTTACACTAGTTCTTTGATTTATGTTCACCGAATAAGTTCAGCGTCACCATACACAAAAGCCTTTCACCTGTTTTGAGGAAATTTGATGTGGTACCACAGTAAGGTTCTATTGGATGCTAGCAGACAATTGACACTTTGTTATTTGATGCTTGTATGCACATAGGGAAATACAACGTTTTATAATCTTTTGAAAGAATTAAGAAAAGACATCTTTAAGGATGCAGCTATGCTTTGATATACTGTCAACTCTCTATTGATGAGATAGAGTCAGTCATGTCCAATTTTGTAGCCCCTTTGCACCTGTTGAGTCCACAACGTGAGCCTGCAACATGTGTCTTATTGATCTTCTGCACGCGACATGATTCATGATCCAGAGACCTATCAGTTGTTTTGCACACAAACCGATCCCGTTCTCCAGTGTTTTGGTCTCATAGTTATCTACCTCTCTTTTGTTTTCATCCTGAGTGACAGCAGGAGTCGACTCTGTTCAATTTACATTTCATGTATCTAGTTGGGATTTTATTATTAAGCATAAATATTACTTTGAGATGCTAAGCATAGCTTGGGGCTTAAATTAATAGATGAGTTTGTGTAGGTATATGCTGACTGAAGACGGGAAAGCTACTGCTCGTGATTGTATCTCACGGTCTGGGTTATGTGAACCTGCAGGACCTTTAGTGATAACCAGTACTCCCAACACATCTACTGCAAGTCATAATTCAGAGCATCTTTGCATGGGTTCTTCTCTTGCTGGGACATTGTTGGGAATGGGACCCTTTATGACCATTGATAGACCCAGCACATCTGTTGCTAGGCATAGTCCTGAGCTTGTTTGCAGCAATCCTGCTACTAAGATTAATTACAATTTGACCAGTCAAGAGCAGCTCAGTTACAATTCTGAAGTTCGAATTACTGTAAGACCTACCTTTTACTAACATTGCTTCGACAGTTTAGTTTTTTTTTCCATGCTGGGTATGTTAAAATAGCTATACAAACTATTTCCCAGATTCTTCTATGTGTTTAGGTATGATAATTGATAAATGACACAATGGCCCTGGTTCCGTCGTCTTATTCAGTTATTCTCCTGATAAAGTTTTTCAAATTTATGTTCAGTCTTTAATCTTGACTCATGGTTTAACATAAAAAAGAACTGGCTTCATTTTCAAATTTCAATAGCAAAGCAAGCTTTACTAACTTGGTGCAGTTGTACAAAGTTTGAAGTTGTTGGAATAGCATCTGTCAGAGTTACATAGCCCTCCAAAAAATTTCATCTTCGTCATATTGCTAGTGTTTAATAATGTGATAAAATTTGGAGAAGTTAAGTTCAATTTGGCATTTAGTCCTTGTTATCCGCACAAGTTTTACCTATACCTTGATTTAACGTTCTCCAATTTACTGAGCTTTTTCAACTTTCTTTCCTGAACCGCATCTTATTTACTACTTTATGATAGAAAATTTAGTTGCATCCACTCATTGAAAATTTGAAATGTCTGATCAAAGATTTCCTTATACTTGTTGCCATTTACTAATAATTAATATATTTTTAGGTTTTAGCTCGTTGTGACACAATTCTGAATTACAATCTACATTTTACTGTCATATTTTCGCATCATGCTATGCTGTAACAAGTTCATAATTCATGGATTCTTTTATCATGATTAGAACAACTGTGCTGAGGAAATCATTCTCAGTGATTCAGATTCTGAAGAATCAGATAAAGGGAACAGTCCTCTAATAGGTATAAACTGTTTTTCTGTTCATATAGTTTGAGTTCACAAGTAA
This sequence comes from Phyllostachys edulis, assembly GCA_036346405.1. NCBI lineage: Eukaryota > Viridiplantae > Streptophyta > Magnoliopsida > Poales > Poaceae > Phyllostachys > Phyllostachys edulis. The sequence goes on along the minus strand of CM070546.1, from coordinate 4,208,140 downwards.
CCTATATTTATGTTTTTTTCGCTGCGCTATAATCAATTCTGGTTACTCTTGCAGTCTCTGAAGAATTTACTGCAAGGGGCAGTCCTCCAATATTGAAAGCAAGCAGCTCCAGTTCTCTTGATATCAGTATGCTTTCTATTCAGATAATATAGTATCCAAATAAAATATTATTCTCTACTGACCTTTTCAATTAATTCCAATATCTTTTTGCAGGCATGAGGCCTACTCCTAATTTTACATCATCAGATTGCTCAGTTTCTATTTCTCCTCTTTCATCTCAAGGAACATTTGACCTGCAGTCTTCTAGTACAGTGGTGTGTTTGATTGACTTTTTGCGGAGAAACCCTTGTGCTGTACTTTTTGCCCTTTTCAAATTAAAAATACTGTTACTGTTTCTTTTCAACTACCAGGGTATCGCTGAAATCAATATACTAGACAATGATACTGTATATATGGACAATTCTATACTAGCTATTCCACCTCGTCAATCCAGTGAAAAATTTCACGAAGCTTATGAAGTTGTGTTGATATTGGATGATCGTGAGAATTTCGGGTTTGTATGATCATATCCTACCCTTACAAGAATTAGTATATGGTGTTGTATTTATGTCTGATAGGTGGGATCATAAGCTTATCTTACCCAATGTATAATACTCAAAACTACATGGCCATTTGCTGCACATTTTCCAAAATTTTTATTCAAATTTACACAATATGTTACCATATACAACGTGTGGATGAGTGGATGCAAGTTTCAAGGGTTTGATTAATATGAATCCCCCATTATTTTGGGCATGCTCTAATATGGTAATTGAATATTTGCAGCGTATGCCTTTGGCCCTTTGTTCTATCCTTTCCAATGATTTGCAAGATGAGCCAATGGCATTTTATTCTTTGCATTTAATAAATGCTCTGTTAAAACAAGGGAAATAATGGTCCATACATTTATCCAGTTTCTGCTGGAGCCTGTTGTGATGCTTAACTAATTTTCTTTTCCTGAATCTGAACACATGTTGACCCTATATTATCTTTGATTGCTTAAATTTTATCTTTTATGTTGATGCTTGGTGCATTTAAGTGTATATCCTTCAAGTTTTAGGTCTCATAAAAATATCGAATTATCTTCCAAGGAAACAAATTGATTACCATTTTACTTAATCATTCTAGAAATATGGAACTGCTGAAATGAATGGAACTAATGCTTTTTCTCTCGAAGTTCTTTGACTTTTTAAAGGCAGAACTATGTGGCTTCGTTGGTTTTTCATACATGGTTATATGCTACATAGTTAGGAACTATGAGAACTATTATTTTGTCATGTTCCTTCATCTGCCAATATTGTTATGACAGGTCGATATTTTTCTATTGGACTTCTCATTAATGATATTCTGTGGATTCGATATCCATGGAATTGCATATTTTTGTTGGTTTTGCTGGCAGCCTATTTCTCCCTATAATTACATGTTTATTTTGTCATTATTCAGTTATAGTGTGTAGAAACATAATTTCGTTCTCTCATAATTGTTACCTTTTTGTGCAGGCCTCGTTCAAAAAGAAAAGTTGTTGATAACATATGTTCACAGTTTCATGTACCTGTCGAGGTTAGTTAGACTCAGAATTACACGAAGTCATCCCCCCTCCCCTTGCTTCCTCTTATAGTCATCTAAGTACCTCCTTTTGGCAATACCCTTGTGCATATCCTCAGATCACCAAAATTCACTTCTCAAAGTTAATGTCATTTCATCAACCTGACTCTAAATTAAATCCCTCATGATTTAGTGGGATATATTATGTTACAGTCTGCCACTCTGTTAATTAGATAATTCTCTGGTAGTAAAGAATTGACTATCCTTTTGTTCTATGAGCAAGAACAAGACATCTGCTCTAGACAATGTAATGCACCAAACTAGTTTCTTCTGTTAGCTCAATATAATGCACTGGTACAATTTAGATGGCTTGTATGCTAAATTTGTATTGCATGTAAAGTACTGAGCACAAAGAGTTGGCAGAATCAACACATCATCACTTAACCAGTTTCCCTTGCTGAAATAATGGATATATGATTGAACATTTCCACCAATCCTAACCATTTGAGCCAGCCTTTCATAACCTTTATAATCTTATTAGGTTTTATAAATGTTACAATGCAAATTGGTGGTAAAATTTGCACCTTGAAGACCTTGCCCGCTTGCTGGTGTCCCAAACATAAGTGATTTTTTTTGGGTGTGTGCATGTGTGTGTGACCGTACTACTAATTACTTGGCTCATCTGTTTTGTTTCTGTCCCCATTGTCCTGATGCTTGCCACATGCAGTGTGCTTGCTTGTGTTCAAGGGAGCACATACGTCATTAGACTAATGTCACAGGCTCACAGCCTCGCAACTTGTTGGATTGTACTTATACACTTTCAGCATGTAAACCTGTTGGATATAGTCCAATGTAACAAATATGTTCCTTTTTTCTAACACAAAAAGGTAGGGGATACACCTATCTTGTATTCATTGAAATGAACAAAAGAATGATGTAACAGGGATGTTATGCATAGATTGAACTGTTTATGTAGTGTATGCCAGAGGAAGTGGTGTTGATTAATCCTTCTGTTTGAACCATGCCGTCCAGATTAAACGCTTGCCTGTTGGAGATGGTATTTGGATTGCTCGTCATAGAGAACTTCACACAGAGTATGTTCTTGATTTCATTCTTGAAAGGAAAAATGTCGAGGATTTAGCTAGCTCAATTAGAGACAACAGATACAGAGATCAGAAATTAAGACTGAAGGTACCATCGGAGCTAGTATTGACTTCTGTTATTATTATTATAAACCTTTCATGTCAACTTCCCCTATTTTTCTCTTTATACTTTCAGTTTGGGACTGATAAGAAATTCTATGTCTTAGACTCTTACTATGTTTGTTGTGATAATCACAATCAGTAGTTGTGGCAACCCAAATTATTGTTTCGTTCATGAGCCAATGACCTATCACCTATGTAGCAATTAAATTGATGGTTAAACCATGGGCTTGTTTGGCAGTATAGTGTAAGGCATCTGTAACGGTCAAAGAATACAGTTAACTTGTTTTGGATGTTCTGGTACTAATTGTTAAAAGTCTTGTACATATTAGTAGTATCTCTTGGCCCATGCGGCCCATGTAGCCCAACTAATCCTATATATATATATAATTTCTTCTCAATAATGAATAAGATACACAGTTGTGAATAGTAAATTTATCTAACATGGTATCAGAGCATGGGGTTAGGGTTAGGGACTAGACCTGGTCCGGCCGCCGTCATCCTCGCCGTCGCCGGTGACCCTCGGGTGAGCCGTCACCGGCGTGCTGCCTCTCTTCCTCTCCCTCTCCCGTGGTTTACTTCCTTTCACCTCTGCTGTCGATTGGCTACATTGCCCATCGCCGCCTGGATCTCGCTCTGCTTCGACGTCGCCTGCTCGGATCCATCGTCTCCGCCGTCTTCTAGTCCGCTCTGAGCCTCGCTGCTCTGCTCGAGACTCTCGACTCATCATTATCGCCAAATTTGCCATAGCTCTCGCGCTCGCTCCTTGGTAGCCGCCCTTTCACCCTCTCAAGTATCAGCTCCCCAACGAGGACCTCGACTCCCTCATCTCTGTCTCCACCGACGAGGACCTTGACAACCTCTTCGATGAGTACGACCACATCACAGCCTCCTCCGGCGGTGGCTCCTCCTGCACCTCGCGGATCCGCCTCTTCCTCTTCCCGGCAACTCGGCGGGGAGACCCGGATCGTGGCTGTTGACCACAACACCACACTCGCCGACCATAGTTACTAGAAATGCGGTTCGTCTGAGTCGTGGTATGGGTTCTTCCAATTTCCACTGCAAACACGAACCCCGTACCTTAAACTGGTTTGGGTTCGACGAATCTGGTTCGCGATTCGCAGGGTTTTATAGCGAATCCGGTAACTATGACGCCGACGTCCACGCGAGGCTCTCGCGCTCGCTCCTTGGCCGCCGTCGCCCCTGCCTGGCCTTCTCCTTCTCGGTGCTTTGCTTCGGGCCGCTGCTGCTGAGCTCCACCGCCCTTGCCTCTTGATCGTGGCCGCCTCCGCTGCTGCCAGCCGCCGAGTTGCTCTGCCTTCGAGTCACCACAGCCAGGTACTCTGCTGCAGTCGGGCGCTCTGCTTTGTTTTCTGGAAGTGTATGTTCAAATACAACCAGCATTGCAATGGGTCAGCTAACTAGCCTGCTACTTGCTCGATGATCTGCTTGTGTATTTGATCTATCATGGCGTTCGAAGGTATCCTTGGTCCTAGTCCTATCCGGAGTCAGCTTGTTTATTCTTGTTGCAAGAGACATGGCCATCTAGCAGATCGGTGTTTTGAGTTGAACCTCGAGTTGAGGATACCATCGTGTGTTTCGTCTCATCGAGATGATGCTGCTATTGCTTCTTTCATCCTTGCCAATGCTTTGGAGTCTTGTGCAACTCAGTTTGGTCAGATTCAGGCTCAGATGAGCAACCTTCAGGCCTAGTTGTGTCAGCTATAGGCATCTTCCGGCGGATCCATCGGTTTTACTGCACCATCACATTCTATGTCGGTGCTTCACTCCCATGGGTGTTGGATTCAGGGGCTTCTTTCCATATGATATCTGATGCATCTCAGCCCACATCATGTCGTCCTGCTGCAAAAGGTATCGAGATTCAGATAGCTGATGGAACGCCATGGAACGCCATGCACGGTCACTCATCAGGGGACTCTTTCCACCTCACTTCGCAGTTTCAGATGTCCCACTTGTCCCTACGCTCTCCATGAATCACATCTCTTCCCATGGGTGTTGGATTCAGGGGCTTCTTTCCATATGACATCTGGCGCGTCTCAGCCCACATCATGTCGTCCTGCTGTAGAAGGTATCAAGATTCAGACAGCTGATGGAACGCCATGCATGGTCACTCATCAGGGAACTCTTTCCACCTCACTTCGCAGTTTCAGATGTCCCACTTGTCCCTACGCTCTCTATGAATCACATATCTGTTGGGCAACTCACATATATGAGCTGCTTTGTTAGGTTTGATGATAGCTCCTGCTTTGTGCAAGATCGTCAAACAAGAGTTGTCATCGGTACAAGCCATTGTAAGAGGGGTTCTGTAGGGCTCTATGTTCTTGATTGTCCAAGTCTCCCTTTATCCTCTATTTCTGGTACTGCTCTGACTCCTATTCCTTTATCCTCTGTTGTTGGTCCATCTACTCTTTGCCCTTCTACATCTACTTCTGTTTGCAAGTCTTTTCCTCAATGGCATCATCGCTTGGGGCACTTGTGTGGCTCACACCTCTATCTTGATTCATTAAGGTGTTCTTGGTCCTGTTTCTATTAACACCAATTTTCAGTGCAAGGGTTGTAGACTTGGCAAGCAAGTACAACCCTCGTATCCTTCTAGCTTTTCTAGATCTAATCGTCCTTTTGGTTTGGTCTATTCGGATATTTGGGGGTCATTCTCCTTTTGTTTCGAAGGGTAGTCACAGTTACTATGTCATCTTCATTGATGATCACACTCGATACATTTGGATCTACTTCATGAAACACCGTTCGTAGTTGATCTCCATCTATCGGTCTTTTGCTCAGATGGTTCATACTCAGTTCTCTTATGCCATTCGTGTTTTTCATTCTGACTCTGGGGAGAGTATCTTTCATTAGCTTTTCATCAGTTCCTTTCTTCTGAGGGTACTCTTCCACAACTTTTGTGTCCTGGTGCAAGCATTGTCACATCATCGAGACTACACGTACTCTTCTCATTTTATCCTTTGTTCCCTCTCATTTTTGGGCAGAATCGGTTTCTATGACAGTCTATCTCATTAATCGTCAGCCCTCTTCCAAGCTTAAGGGAAAATATCCTGGTGAGGTCCTGTACATAGCATATGCTCGCTATGCTCATCTTCATGTCTTTGGTTGTGTCTGTTATGTCCTTCTAGCACCTCGTGAGCGCACAAAGCTGAGCGTTCAGTCGGTTGAGTGTGTATTCCTGGGTAGTTCTGAGCATAAGAGCAATGGTTGCTATGATCCTTCAGCACGTCGCATTAGCATCTCTCGTGATGTACCTTTGATGAGGGTCGACCCTTCTTTTATCATCCTTCTACACATCCTACTCCTTCCACAGATTTCACCTCATTTTGTATCTATCTCTCATTCCTTCACCAGACTTACCTTATCCAGATACACTTTCTACACCAGTTTCACCTTCTAGTGTGTCTCCTTCACCAGCTCCACTAGTTTCTGACACTTCCACTTTTTCCTTTCACTATAGTCGCCGACAGAGAGGTCCTTCTGATCCTTAGACTTCCATTCCTCTTGAACCTTCTGATCCTCGGTCCTCCTCTCCTCCACTTGACCCTCCATCTAGTACCACAGACTCTGACAATCGTTTTTCTATTCAGGCACCTGAGAAATGGGGTTTTTCTCTTGCGGATGCAGTATCTGAGCCAAATACCTATCATGAGGCAGCGGGTATACCTGAGGGGCAGTTGGCTATAACTGAGGAGCTTACAACATAGAGTGTACATGCGCTTGAGATCTTGTTTCGCTACCATCTGGAGCTGTTCCTTTAACTTGCAAGTGGGTGTACAAAGTAAAGACCAAGTCAGATGGTTCAGTGGAGTGATACAAGACTCGTTTTGTTGCAAGAAATTTTCAGTAGGCTTATGATCGAGATTATTATGAGATTTTTGCTCTAATTGCTCATATGACTACAGTCCCGTACTCATTGTTGTTGCAGCCAAGGCTCATGTAACCGAACAGGATGGATCCTACCGGCGGAACCGATAATCCACGTGCATTCGGGTTCGAGATGAAATTCGCTAAAATTTAATTAAAAACCATCCGAAATTCAAAATTTAGAATTAGAATTTGAAAAAACCGAGAAAACCGGCCGAGATTTCTAATCCGGCCCCGATTTCAGAATCGTTACACGCACGAATTTGATCCCTGGTTGCAGCGGTATGTTCATGAACTATATCTCAGATTGACGTCAAGAATGTCTTTTTTCTTGGTGATCTACATGAGACCTATATGCAGCCACCCCCAGGTGTTGAGGCTCCTACATGCTATGTTTGCCGTCTTAAGTATGATCTATGTAGTCTTAAGCAGGCTCCTCATGCTTGGTTCGAGCATTTCAGTTCTGTGATTCGAGCTGCTTGGTTTTACTCCAAGTGAGCATGACCCTGCTCTGTTCATTCACACTTCTCCGTGTGGTCGTACTTTGCTTCTACTATATGTAGATGATATGCTGATCACAGGAGATGGCATGGACTATGTGGCTTTTGTCAAGAAGAATTTGAGTGAACAATTTATGATGTTAGATTTGGGACCATTGAGCTATTTTCTAGGGATTGCAGTTCATTCTGATGGTGATGGCTACTACCTCTCTCAGCATCGTTACGTTCAGGATCTGCTCGCTCGCTCTGGTATGACTGATGCTCGCGTTGCTGCCACACCCATGGAGCTCCACCTACAGCTTTGTCCAACAGACGGTGTACCACTGACAGAACCTTCCTGCTATCGTCAGCTTGTTGGGAGCCTTGTTTATCTCACTGTCACCAGGCCAAACATTGCTCATGCTGTTCATGTGCTCAACAAATTTGTCTGTGCCCCTACCTCAGTCCACTATGGTCATATTCTTCGTGTGTTGAGATATTTGAGGGGGACTGCTTCCAGACGTCTGTTCTATGCCAGTTCGAGTCAGCTCCAACTCCACGCTTATTCTGACTCCGATTGGGCGAGTGATCCTGTTGATCGTCGATCTATCAGTGGCTATCCGCTGGGTCGGTGCATTCCCGGTATTTCCTCGGATACCATCCCATATTTTATACTGCATCTCTCTTGGTACTTTGGTCATTGCCTGGACGTCCAAGAAGCAGACTGCGGTGTCACGCTCTAGTGCAGAGGCTGAACTTCGAGCTCTTGCCGCTACCACCTCAGAGATTGTTTGGCTTCGATGGCTTTTGGCTGATCTTGGTGTTCTTTGTGATAATCCTAGACCTTTGTTTTGTGACAATACATGTGTCATTCAGATTGTTAGTGATGTGGTCAAGCATGAGTTGACAAAACACATTGGTGTTGATGCTTTATTCACACAGTCTCATTATTCGCAGTCGACCATCGACCGCCATTATGTACCATCAGAGTTTCAAGTTGCAGATTTCTTTACTAAGGCTCAGATTCGAGAACAACATCGGTTTCATCTACTGAAACTCAGTTCATCAGATCCTCCTGATCCACCTTGAGTTTGAAGGAGGTGTTAAGAGTCTTGTACATATTAGCAGTCTCTCTTGGTCCATATGGCCCAAGTAATCTTGTATATATATATTCTTGATAACGAATAAGATGCACAATTGTGAATAGTAAATTTATCTAACACTAATAGTGTTCAAAATATGTTTATTTTATATGTTTTGTAATTCTATCCTACAGTTGATGTTGAGTTGTCTTAAAAAATGCTGCATATGACGAGTGTTCCATTCCAAGGAGTTGCGTCTTTCAACCTTTCTTGTGTTATGCCCACATGCTATGCCCATAGTGATCCGATGTGGCTTGAGTCTAATCTTAACTGAGGAGATTTTTTTATATTCTTTTGTTATCCTGAATTAAAAGGTGTAAATTGGGTATGAGATGATGAAGGGCATGGTTGGAAGACTTAATCTTGAGCCTGTAGATTGGGATTCTCCTCCCAGACGAATTGTATTTCTTGTCCATATTTATGTATTCATGGGGATTGATATAAGTTCCCCTAGCAGATTTTGTTTATTATAGCAACAATATGCTTTGATACTTTCCTTTGTTCACCTTCTTTGTAGAAATGTGGGCTTAGGAAGCTGATATATCTGGTTGAAGGTGATCCAAACACTTCAGATGCATCAGAGAGCATTAAAAAAGCGTATGCACACTGCTCATGTCACCTGTGTGATCATGTTATCCCTGAATAGTAGTACCATTTCTTGTTGTTTTACACTTTACTGTTCCCTTCCTTAATAATGTATAGTGTCTAGATTTGCCAGTTAATAAACTGGATATTTAGGACGTCAGTTGTACGCCCTTTTAACTGCTCTATGACTTTTATTTCAGCTGCTTTACCACTGAGATTCTTGAGGGATTTGATGTTCAGAAAACCACTGGATATGCTGATACTGAAAGGACATATGGCTTCCTCACACATTCGATAATTGAATACTACAGCACAAACTTCTCTATTGGTGCTAACACTTCTCGAGTTTGCCCCACCTATGATGAGTTTGAGAAAAAGTGTCGTGACCTTGAGAAGATAACTGTGAGTGATGTATTTGCACTTCAACTTATGCAGGTAACTGAGCAATAAAAGGCACCTTCACGGCTTCGCCGAAGTTAGATTGTTCATTTCATGCCATAGTTTGATGGAAGAATTATCCTTATTGATCACGCATTTGATGCAGGTACCACAAGTGACAGAAGAAGCTGCACTTGCTGTTATAGATCTCTACCCAACTCTTTTCTCACTTGCTCGGGCATACTCCATGCTTGTCAGTCCTCTTTTCCTTTCAACTTTTACGATGTTCATTAGCTATATCCTTTTAATGTTCTTTTCATGTAAAACACTTCATCGTACTCAGATGTCGGAACAAATGTGAGTAATGCATGCCATATCCCTTGCTACTCTAGTACTATTATGTCTCACAAAATTATTTAACATTTCTGTGAACTAAAACTTATATTCTTATAATGTTAAGGATGGCGATAGCCGCGCCCAAGAGGAGATGTTGAAAAACAAGAGCAAGATGGTAAACGCGGGGGCTAGCAGAAATATCTTCAAGCTTATCTGGGGTGAAGGATGAAATCTTCGTACATGGTTTCTGACTAACTGGTTTAACTGGCTTTTTGCCACCATCCTGATGATTTTTGTGTCACCTATTTTGAATTTTGAAGCTCCCTTATTCTCAGAGATTTCTTTGCAAGACTTTCATGTTCTTCAAAAGGGGGTCTTTTTTTTGTGCCATGGTGCCTTCGAACACTGAAAGTTTCAGAATATGTAATCACTTAAAAAAGGTCTTAGCATAGGTTCACCTCCCATTTAGATTACTTCTCTATTGCAGACTTCCATGTTGTACTATATGGAATTAACGTGGAATGAGGTGGTTTAGCGTTTCATATGTATCTCCCTACTCAGTTGCTTGGATTATGCGTTGTCCCATGTTATCTCGGCCTTGTTTGCATGGAAGTCGACAGGATAATATGATATTTGCACCTACGGTCCGTACGTACCTGCCTACGGACTCATGGTTTCATCCATGTGCTGAGAGCCTGAGAGCAATCCTTGGTCGGCATCATGTCTGGTCGGTGTTTGAAGCTTGTTTGGTCATCTTTTGTTTAGTTTCTCCTTCAGTTTACTTTAGATAACTTTTGATTTAAGTGTGAATCTTATGGAGAGGTGTCCTTCACTTTTGTTCTCAGAAAATCGTACCAGAGAATTTTTGGCCCGGGAACTCACATGGGTTCGGCTGCGAACGGGGCGTAACATCATCGCCTGTTGCTGTGACGGCCGCGCGTGCATCCGAATCAGGTTTCATACTCTCCCTCTCAACAAATCGTCAGCAGCGGGGTCTACTTGTCATAGAGTCAATTTTAATTTTCCTTTTTTAAAAGAAATTTCCTTGGTGGGGCCAGAGAGAGACAAGAGAGGAGTCTCTTCCTTCTCTGGCTCTAGACAGAGAGAAGGAACACTGTCTCGGCTAGGTAGGAGAACAACAAAGCAGGGGTGGGGAGGTCTTGGGAATGGGCAAAATGGAATGCTTGCAACGATGTGGAGCCAATGGTGGTGGTGGTTCGGGGAGCGGGGCAGCAAGGAGGTGCCGACGATGAGTGGGAATGATAGTGATGGTTTGACCATGGCGGATGTGGTGCTACGAAGGTTGTTAGGAATAGATACATAAAAAATATAGAACACGACGAGAGGAAGCTCTAGTATAAGTTAATTGGACAAATGCTGCTCGTAGAAGATGAGTGGCGACGACGAAACTTGAATGGAGGCGAGGGAGAAGAAACTCGATTGCCGGCTACTAGGAGAAAGTTTATCAAATTAATTTAGGGGTGTGGATGAGAAGAGGGTGGAATATAAAGTGACGTGAACAAACATCGAGGTGGCTCACTGATTCAAGAGATCGAGTTTTGGTGACCGAAGGTAATGTTGGCACGGTGGAGAGGAGCTCTGCTCAATTAGCACAACTCCAGTACCCCTCTCGCTAAACCACCACCACCATTAGCTTCATTGTGTCGTGCACGTTCTGTTTTGCCCATCCCTACCATCCCAAAGCCTCGCTACCGCTCTATCTATGACACTTAGGTCCCACATCAAAAGTGGTTTTTAAAAATAAAAATAAAGCTTCGAGTCAATAACGTGTGGGGCTTGGTGTGCAAGATTTTTTTTTATAGTTTTTTAGAAGTTATCGCCGTGTCACCGTCCATGTCATCTACCACTAGGGCTGGAAACGAGCCGAGCTGAGCCGGCTCGAGCTAGGCTTGGTCAAGCTCGTTTGAACAGTAGGCTCGGCTCGTTTTCAGCACGAGCCATGAGGGTGGCTCGACTTGGCTCGAAAGAATGCTCGAGTCGGCTCGCGAGCCACGAACAAGTGCCGTCTTCGAGCACAACACAAGTTGTTTTTTTGCCCAAATTGAGAGTGAACACAAAAGGAGGTCTAATGACCAGATGACCATATGGCCAAGAATCAACCACGACATGGATCATCTAAACCAATCGAATCTACGCATGCATAAACGCAAGAAATAAATATAAACAGATGCGATTAATTAGAAAGATAGGAAGAGGGTTGGAGTCTTGGATTGTCTAAACCAACGGAATCTACACATCTTTGCCGCTTGGGCGGCCGAGGAGCTTGTTAGGCGTCTTACGAGCGCGGAGGATGATGCAATTGTTCGGCAATTGCCTTGGCCGAGGATCCGATCGAACCACCAGATCCATTCTGGTGGCGACCCAGACGAAGCGCCCCACCTCTCTGGCTCGCGCCAATCACGTCGTCGAGACACTCCTCTCCCTCGAAGCCCCCCATCCCGTTACCCTCACCGCCCCACCACCATCATCTCCCCCGAACTGATCAAGCCAAGAACGCCTTTCTTGTTCAAGACGAGGAGGGGCGTGGAAGAATCCAGAGTCAGCGCGGCGGTGGCGGCTTCTCCACGGAGGTGGGAGGTCCCCGTGCCTGTGCGCGCGCATGTGGGAGAAGAAATGGGAAGAGGAGGAGGAGGTGGGTGGGGACTAGGAAGGAGAGGAAGGGAGGAAGAAGAAAGGATTGGGGTTTGGGGTATGTGTGCGTGTGTGTTGTTGGGCCGTAGCAGCACGGTGGATAGGGTTGGCTGCCTGGATGGGCTGGGTTTGGGGTGCACTGCACAGTCGCACGAGCCAAATTCGGCTTACGAGCGGCTCGAACTCGGCTCGATTCCCCCCCTGAGCTGGACGTTGGGCTCGGCTTGGCTTGCAAATTCATGAGTCCGAGCCGAGCCGGCTCGCTAGTTTTTTTTTTCCAGTCCTATCTGCTATGATAGCAAAACAACCTTAGAGGGGTATTTGTTATAGTTTTATAAGTTCAGGACAAAATAACTGGTTTTGTAGTTCAAAGACTGAGTAGATGAACCATCAAACCTTGAGGGGTGAGCTAGAGTTTTTCCTATCAGTAAATAAGAATGGATAAAATAACACACCGTCTCCTATTGTAGTAGTACTGGAGTAATGGAGCAAAAAACGGCAGAGGTAGGTACACGGGAGGGGGATAAAATATCGCCCGCCACACCGCCCCGGCGAATGGAGACAAGCAAAGCAAACCCTCCCTGTCGCGTAACGCCATGGACGAACGGATGATCCATGCCATGCGGTGGCACCACATCAGAAGTCCAACAGAGGACAAACAAGGTGGGCTTTGGCAGTTGTATCGCGGCTGGGGCAGTGCAGCACGAAGAGGAGGACGGGTCCAAACAAACAAAGCCTCCGTCCAGCCCACGCCACGCCCTACCCCTACTCTCCCCTGCCTGCTCTCCTTTCCCTTGTCGCTCCTGCCTGCGCCGCACCAAAAACTCCCCCGAGACAAAGCAAAAGCAGCAGTGCACCCTCCCCTCCTCACCTGTTGTCTTCCGACGCACGCACTGGGACTTGGCATCAAAGTCCAGGCCAGGCCAAGCCAAGCCCCTCTGGTTTTCGGTTGGGCGCTTGCCTTTGTTCCTATCCTTTTGTTGCATCGTTTCGTCGCGCATTTGCACCCGTCGCGTTAGCGTCCAAACCGGGTGGGAACAACCGAGAGGTCGCTAGCTGCCCGCGTCGCGTTGGATTCGAAAACCAACTCGCGTAGACCCACCCCCACCCAGGTGGTGGCGGCAAGCGGGAAGGGTCCAAAAGGGCCTGATAGCGTGCGGTGTGGCCGCCTGACTGATGGCTCGTGAAGGCGGGAGGCGGGGGGTGGGAATTAAAGTCGCGGTTAGCCGCTTGTGATGCGTCCAAAGAATCGGTTTGGGGACACGGGGAAGACGACGCACGGTGGCGCCTAAAAGCGCGCCCCGCGACAAGGCGCAAGTGCTCTCTCCGTCATCGGCTTGGACAAAACCTCGCAACGCATGCACGCCCACCACCACTATCCCGCTCCCGCTGTCCCTCTTCGGCTGCTCGCTCGCCTCCTCCTGTTCCTATCTATCTATCTATCTATCTATCTATCTATACCACGGGCCACGCTACCTTTCTTTTCTCTCGCCTTGTTTTCTTGTCTAGTAATCCAATCATGTTTGCGTAGCTCTTGTTCTCTTCTCTCCTTTCTTTCGTACGCGCCTTGTCGTGTTCTCCGCCGGTGGATGGAAATGGGGAGCCAGCGATAAGTTCAAATTTATTAGTTTTGGACCTTTTCGGGGTGTCCTTACAAGTCAAGGTCCCCCTATGTACGTTTTGCAAACCGTCAAAAGAAAATAAAATAAAACAAAACAATTGTGTATGGGCGGATTTATCTGTTTTGCATATATTGGTTTTATCTTCGTAGAATTATGAATATAAATACATGCATCTTCATTATCTCTTGCTCTCTTTTCTCTCTCTCTCCTAACATGGTTTGCTTTATTACGTGGAAACGAAACAAAAAAAGCTACAAGTGGTAGTACTAGTAAACGCCTGCTTGCTTTGAATCCATCAGTCGTGCCAGCCTACTAGTAGGCTGGTGCTTCATCAAAATTAACACTATGACTAAGTAGGAGTGTTAACTTTACCACTAGTCTCATCGGTCGTTGCCGTCGCCGTGTCATTTAGTTTAAAATGACCATTCCACATCCTCTTTACTTTATTAATCTTTATGACTAATGCTGGTACTAGTACTAGTAAAACTGTAGTCTAAAATGCATAGTATTCTCATGTGTACTGATATTTTTTTTAACTAGTTAGCAAATAGAAAGGTCATAGAGATCTGTTGGGAGGTAAATGAACCTCAAGATCACATTCATATTTTAGCAGGAAATTAGTAGAAACTCTTGCAGAAATGGGATTGTGGTATATACCAAGACATTTGTAACAATATACACTACAGTTTGCATTTTAATACTAGTTTCCCACCACTAAACTGATTTTTTAAAAAAATTATAAGGTTGGTCAATCTTTTATTGGTTTTTGTCACTAAATTAATTATAATTGAAGTTTACTTAACATATTTTCAACCAACTTACGTCCTCTGTTTCCTTATATTTTTTGTGAGCGCTAGTACACAATGAAACAAAAAGATCTAGGTCACTCATGAACCACATTACCTACTAGCCAGACTCTTAATGCAGTTCGTACAATGCCTATTTGTTGGTTTCCGGAGTCTCAGAAAAATATTTGTTGGTTTCTTGTCATGAGTTGTCAATATCGCTGCTGCATTAGTAAAACGCCAAATTAGTATGATATTGTCATTACAGATTTTTAGTGCCACCCTTTCGAAATCCTAACCACAAGATCAAAGATACGTCTGATGTTTTCATAAATAATGGTAAAAGAAAGGAACAATTATATGGGAGCGCCATCAAAATTGGAACGGTAGCTTCATACCTTGTCTTCCCTGAAAGAAAAATCCAAGAACTCTGGTTTCAACGAAACGATTATTAGACCCTGCACGCCACCCGCACAAGGGACAAGTTTTGCTTCCAAAATTCAAGTCGTTATTCATTAAGCCCGTGTCGTCAAAATCAGACACCTCACTTGAACACGACTTTCCTGATGAATTAACAGCTGAGAATCCCGTGCAAAGACCAAGGGAACCATTCGATGTACAGTTTGGCGCATCTAGAAATTAGAAATCCACTCAGGAAGAAGATTCCTAGGAGAACCATAAAGAGCTTAGGTTGCTCCCAGTGCTCCATCCTAGTTGGTATCTTAAACCTGTTATGTAGACAAAATAATGATGTGCACCATAGTTAATGAAGAGAGAGGGTACTCTAGTGTCTAATCTGGATATCGGCTCGGTCTCGAAATCCAACACATAAAATTTATTGTGATCAATCCCGTATATATACATTTGTGTGTGTCAACAAACATGTATTGCTTTAGTACATGCTACAAATAGACCACAATGCTCAAATACTAGTAAAGGTTATGCATGTAATTAAATGAAATAGTCTAAGATACTACACCATAAGAAATCATGCATTAGGAAGATATTATCCTAACACTCCTCATGCACAAAGAAACTGCACTAAGATACTGCCCATTGAGAGCAGCCTTATATTTGTGTCTTCTCTCTAGAAAAGGAAACATCGACTATATTATGTCTTCTCTCTAAATGCAACATCCAACTTTTTGTGCTGTTTGTCAAAAGGATTAGTTGTGGCATTCGATACGAAATTACCTAACAGGCTTCTTTTTCAGGCTACTGAATTCTTTGATTCTGGAAAGGCCCGTAACAATGGGCGTTTGATTCGCTAGTCAATTCAGGGCACGCATTTTCTATAGGTAACATCTATCGACATTTCCCAACACCTGCTTGCATATATTGTCACACGTGCAAAATTGTGCTATTGGCGACTATTTTCTATGTTAGGAAGTTTCAATCAACCATGTGTCTAACCGGTAAAACAGTCAGCTTTTCGTGCAATCCTTAAACTATTCCATTTATGTTTTCCGATCGTTAGTCTAACCGGGTAAAACACGCAGTCAGCTTAGCTTTTCTGCAATCTCTTAAATTCTCCGTTTATATCTTCCATTAGATTAGTGATCTGGCCAACCTCTTGTTGCATTCAATTTGAATGGAGGTTTCCACTAGCCAGCTACCTCCTTGCGTGGCTGCCCTGCTTTTGATCCAGTTCTTCCAGTTCACTCGCTCACCAATCTCCCATGTGTTGTGAATTCGTTCGCACGCAACAACTTCACACAATACCTATCTCATCTGTCGGTGTGCAGGTGCAGCAACGCACTTGCTCCATCTGCTCGGTCTTTTCTGGTTCCTAAGCTACTAAGATCTTGGTACCAACACGAGGCCTTTTTTAGGTACAACGTGGACGCACGTACTTAACTCATACCTTACTTACATGATTACATATGTGCACGTCTTCTTACACACGCTGAAAATTTTACAGATGCATTAATATCTCACAGGATACGAAGGATATAAACACATGTATTTTTTATTGAAACCCCACTTACACGATCACACAGGTGCGCGTCTTCTTACACATGCTGAAAATTTTAAAGAAACATCAATATCTCATATAATACGAACATATAATTTTTCACTAAACACGTGCACATGTATGGACCGTAATCTGGGTGAGACGGTACGAGTGTGATACCATGGGATTGAATTAGCTCCGTCCTCGACACGACGCCTTTTGAGTTGGCCTATTCAAGAGCTCACACGTACGTGGGTCCGTTTGATAACGTTAATTAGTGTACTTCGGTGTGGTTGATCGACCCAGCAGATCCCATCCAGGCCACACACGTGCCCTTTGTGACGTCTGCGGTCTGCGTCTCACATGGGAGCGACCAAAAAAAAACATGTGCGTGTACATAAGGTTTGGGCGCGCGACACGCCACACGTACGATCGAAGAGATAGCAAACTTTTGCGTTGTGGCATTAAGATCGACTTGTTCAACGCTGGTGCTTTGCTATAAATTAAAAAAGTCATATTTCTGTCATATCGAGTTGTTAATTATTATTGTGCTCAACGATACGATCTGAACTATCGATATCCTACTCGTCCATCTAATGAACGCCGACAGACCAACTTCAATTTTTAAATATTAAGATCTACTAGCTGGTCGGTGACTAGGCAGAGATTAAAAGTAAGATACCCACGTGGCCAAATTGCAGTTCTGCGTCCACATTAATGCCATAGACCAAGATCTCATATGATCTGAGAGCTGAGTATATTAGTAGTAACGTGTCTCAGATCATTCAAATCGTACAAGTATCGCAGGTGAGTTTTGTACACAAGCACCCATACAATCGTACGCGCGCTATTTCTTTGTTTGTACAGTTGCACTTCTGATTTCTGAAGAGAACGTTAATCAACCCAGCTGAGAGTAGAGGTGGATATCGAGCCAGTAGTCATCTTATTGAGCTTTTTCGAAATTGATACTATTTGATTTAATATTATTTTATTTATAATTTAAAAGTATTTTTATTACTGAGTCGAGCCAGAGTGAAATTCAATTTCATTTGAAATTGACTTATTTCAATGTTTAACCAAATAATGAGTCTAATTGGAGTAATTTTGAACAGAGCCAACGAGCCCCACTGATGAGCTTTTTTTTCACCCCTAGTTGAGAGGCCTGACATATATATTAGCCGATGCAGACGTGTCGTATTTATACATGACTAGTATGTATAGTTCCCACACGTTTCATGGACTTTTTTTTTGGCAATATTAGCACCTTTGGCATCGTATTGACATAAAATGGTGGTGGTAGAAATTTTTTTGGCAAAAATAGCGTCCGTCCTCACGGCCACAAGACGGAGGCGCCAGGCCCGCCATGTCGCCCGTTGCGCCAAGACGGCCACTATGCGGTGTGGTGGCCAGACGACCGTCGTCGCAGCAGAGCCCCGCCACCACCACGTGTCCTCGCGATTAGGGTTAGGGTTTCGGCTGATAATCCATGGATTTCGTAGCATTTTTAAAATATATCAAATTAGTTCAAAAAATTATAAAATTTTACGTGAATGCTCCTAACACGGTGTATTTTTTCTATAAATTTACTCGTTCTGATTTTACCTCGCAATTTTATTTAAGTGTACTCATTTTATCCCACCACGTGTCACCCCTTCTCCCTCCCACACGCATGGCCCTCCTCCCGCCAGCCCTGCTCTCTCCCTCCTGCATGGCCCCCCTCCAATGGCCACATTTTGAACCGTCCATCCTCCATCCTCCACACATCTGTCGACTCTCGGTTGTCCCCTTGCTCAGTCTTTGTAGCGTGAGACAACGATCCAAAATTCGGCGTGAATACATAAGGCTCTCCTTCGCTCAGCTACAAATACCGAAATCTCGCAGTCACTCTTCGCTCATCCCAATTGCGTGTCGCTTCTCGTTCTGGCACTCGTCGCTGAGAACTTAGAGAACTTAACATAATTATTATTTTTAGAGATCAAGTATTTGCTTGCTGCTCGACGCTCGGTGCTCAGCTTTTTTTGATAGCTTACCCCGAAGGGCAGTTAATTTGTCGGATGCTTTTGTCGTTATTACCGTAATTAGTTAGTGTACTGGTTATTAATTAGTTATGAATTAGTTAGTTTACTGGTAATTAATTAGTTTAGAGGTAATTAGTTAGTTCGCTAGTAATTAATTAATGGTAATTAGTTTAGTGGTTATCAGTCCCGCATATTAAATTAGTGTGAATTAACTACTCATAATTTATTTAGTGGTAATTAATCAGTTACAATTAGTTAGTTTAGTGGTAATTAAATAGTCGTAATTAGTTAGTTTAGTCTCTGTTAATTAATTTAGTGGTAAATAATTAGTCGTATCTAATTACACGTATATAATCCATCACTTGCATGCAATTTGTCGTATCTAATTACAAATATGTACTGCGGATGGGGTTGTTGTGGCTTTAGGTAATGTTGAACATGCAAGACTTGTATTGTTTTATAGCGATGGTCTCGTACGGGCTGGACCTGGCTGGTTGGACCAATCGAGATGCCAGCACAAGGTGGTCCGGGAGGAGGGGCTTGACTCGATGAATATTCACTAGCTTCAGAGTTGCATCCGGAGGGAGTTCGTCACGGAGGCAACGAGGAAGAAAGTTGTGATCGAGGGGATCACCTGCACGAATGATGTGTGGGAACTCATCAAGGTGGCTGGAAGCGTAGCATGTAGCCAGTACATGCAGATTGCCTTCCAACCCGAGGCGGCCATTTATGGGAAGCCGATGGTGTACGTGAAGTTTTTAATATTGTATTGTACTACAAGCTACATAACATTGTGCATGAACCGACTGAGGGAAATGCGTGGCGTGCAGATCATATAACGATGTACCATAGCCTTCGAAACGCACATGAGTCGGAGGTTACGGTACATCGTTATATGATCTGCATGCCACGTATTTCTCTCAGTTGGTTCATGCACAACCTTATCTAGCCTGTCGTACTCCTGTCGTATAATGCAGTATTAAAGAACATCATCCACGTTAAACAGATAAATAAACAAAGAGTGTTTTATTTGATCGGGTTACATATGATAATACCCCTCCTCCTTCATCCCGATTGTAATAAACCCACATATGTTTCATGTAATACTTGTAAAGCTTGAAATGTCGACAATTATCTGTATGAAAACATACATTGTAACTTCATTGCAAACCCTAATTCATGAAACCATAAATAGGACGTGACCTCGCTCTACAAACACTAATTCACGTGGACCTCATTCATACATTGCAGCCCTACCCGTTGTCAAAATCAGTATTGGATATCTCATCGGCCAAAGATCGTTTTCCAGAAGTAGGGAAAAATATAGCATATTTGGAATATCCCACAACCTCCTCTAGACCGCTAATATGCCATGTTGTCAAGACATGTATATCACCAAAATGTAACCCAGGATGTTTACATACAAGCACGTCTCCAGAAAGTAATATATTGTATATCGATGTCTCTAACGGAGTTGCAATGCAGCTTTTTTCCCCATACAGTTCAAGTCATATGAAAGCATGAAACCCTAATTTTCAAAACCTAAATTCCTAATCATCGCGACCTAAATCCTTCAGTTTTTTAAACATATAAAATTGTCAAAACAGTACGCAATCAAGTCCACTGCGTGAGGAGCCTAAAAATGATAATTTTTTGACATCATTTCTACATTTACAAATTCGTGCAAACAATACACTTATATGAAATTGGGAGAAAAAAATCTGAAAGAATAAAATTATGAAAAATTTACACAAGCAAGTACACTGTGCCGGGAGGCTCCACATAAAATTTTATAATTTTTTTTAACTCAATTACTATATTTAAAAAATCCCACCACCACAGCCGAAACCGAAACCCTAATCGGTGTGAGGAGCATTGACATAAAATCAGAATGAGGAAAATTATGGAAAAAAATTACATAAGAAAGTACACCGTGTTAGGAGCATTCACGTAAAATTTCATAATTTTTAAACTAATTTGCTATATTTTAAAAATACTACGAAATCTGTGGATTATCGGTCGAAACCCTAACCCTAATCGCGAGGATGTGTGGCAGGTAGCGGGGCCACTGCACAGCGGCCGTGCAGCAGCGGCGACGTGGCAGGTGCCTCCGAGCGGCGGCCGTGCAGACGGGACACTATTTTTGTAAAAAAAAAAACCACCATCATTTCTGTCAATACGATGCCAAAAAGTGCTAATACGGTCAAAAAGTCCGTTTCATGCGTGCTAAACCACTGTACTGATTGTGCAATAAATTTTTGTTCGGCACTTTGTCTGGACCACACTGATCGCAAGATCGATCCATGTTCTTAGAATCCTATTCCATGCTTAAATGCCAAAAATAAAGGGAGAGGAAGTGCTAAGCTGTAGCTGCTCGCCAAATGTACATCTCTTATATATATATACTATATAGTACTGGTTAGGGGTTTTCTTTACATGTTCAGGCAAAGAATTTGTTCCATGTGAAAGAAAGGGAGAAGGGAAAGACAAACAAAACTTGCTTGAATCTGTATGTAAACATTCGGATAGCCAATTATTGTACGCAACGAAAATGTGATCAAGCACTGTCGTTCTCCTCCAGCATTATTATTTCGGGTGATTTAATTTCTATTGGTTCTGACTTTTTCCGTCTGACCTTTGTGATGACTTTGGTGTAGTGTAATCTGTTCCGAACACGGAAGTCGCATTCGCAGTCTGGTCACGGCTCCAAAAATCTCCTCCCGTGTTTGGTTTCCGTGGAACCAGACATGGCAATTGATAGTTCTAGTTTTTTAATCAATTGAATACGTACGTATACTGACATTTTGTGTTGAAACTGTATCGACAGAGTCAAAATTGATCTCTTCGGTCCAAGAAATGAGACTTGCCGGACATCTTCTTCTTCTTCTTGTTGTCGTGTTTCTTTGCCAGGTTGGACAAGTTATGCTTCTCTGATTTTTTTTTACATTACAGTCAAAAGAAAACATTCTAAGAACTGAACTTATTTTTCTCCAATGTATTGAACCGATTTCTACTAATAACTGAGACCCACGTTTCATTAAAAAACCACAAAATAATAATATCATCTCTCAACCGCACTCTCTCTTATGTAGTTGTTTGATGCTCATATGAGTTGTTTAATGCTTTGAATCGATTCCAAAGTAAGGTCCGGTTCCATGCATTTTTTTGTTGGAATCGACCCCTCCAATGTATTGAATCGATTCAATGTCTTCTCTCTCCTCATTTGAACCGGCTAAAACACAACATTGGAGATGGTCTAAGGCTGCTCCCAATTGGCAGTATCTTAGTGCAATTTCTTTAGTGCATGAGGAGTATTAGGATACTATCTTCCCAATATATTGTTTCTTATGGTGTAGTATCTTAGGCTGTTTCATTTAATTACATGCATGATCTTTACTAGTATTTGAGCATTGTGGCCTATTTGTGGCATGTACTAAAGCAATACATGTTTGTTGACACACACAAACGTAAATACACGGGATCGATCATAATAAATTTTATGCGTTGGATTTCGAGACCGAACCGGTATCCAGATTAGATACTAAAGTACCCTCTCTCTTCATTAACTATGGTGTCACATTATTATTTTATCTAAATGACAGACTTAAGATACCAACAAAAATGAAACACTAGAAGCAGCCTAAATCCTTAATTGTGCAGCTACTTATAGCTTCGGTGAATATCTCACATGCATGGAGATCGATCTGTTCAATTACTTGCACCCCCATTGTTTGAATAAAAAAAATTGCTGAAGAGAAACCACACCACGTCACATGGGCTAGCCTGCAGTGCAGCACTGCTCTATACTGTACCACACTCCACGGCTTGATTGATGCAAGTACTAGTACAGCATAGATAGATACAATGAGATACGCCCAATGGTCAAACCATCGAAAAACCAACCGCCGGGCCGAGGGGCATATGCAGTGCACGTCGACTGCATCCTCCCAAATCTCAAACAAATTAACAAGCAAAAAACCTTGTCAGAATCCTACAAAGATCACAGAATCCTACAGCTGTTGCTGCCGGAGCCATCCACGCGCGCGCGCGGCACGGTACGTACGTACCAAGTGTGAAACTGCGACTTTCTTGATCGCGTGCATGCACTACACGGCGATGTATGCGGCCAGCCAGGTCACAGAACCGAGTCCTCGGCTAAAATAGCCTGTTTTTCAGATAGAATAGCAAAACTAGCTCTTTCACATTCGAAAATGACAAAGAAACATCATTATTATGCTAATTTGCTGCGAAAGCCACGTATCGCGGTCTCAGATTGTGGCAAGCGACCTACCGCACTCCCAGATTATGGCACGTGGCCTGCCGCACTCCCAGTCCACGACAGTAACGTGTGCCTGCCTACGTTCCTGTCGAGAACTAGGAGCGCGCAGGCCATATGCCACGATGTGGGAGCACGGCACGTGGCTTTCATGGTAAATTCGTACGGTAGAGATATCATTTTTATCATTTCGAACGCGAATTATTTTATTTAAAAAGAGATTAAACCAGGCAAAAACTCCCCCAAAACCGCATGCAGAGGCAGAGCAAACCGTCCATCCTTGGTTGCCTCCGCTCGCTTGCTTTAAACTTCAAACGAGCGCGCTGCATGCATGCAGCTATCCGATCCTCGTTCCAACGCGCGCCGGCCGACCTCCTGTGTTCGCCTTGTCGATCAGCGCGCGAGGAAAGCGATCAGAGGAAACCGGCAAGGACTACACTGTCTCTCCTTGTGCAGTCAGGTTCATCGGACGTAGGCCCTCTTTGTTTAGGCTTAGGTTTTTTTGGCTTATAGCTTAAAACCAGCTTTTTGGCTTAATCAGCTTATAAGCCTCTAAGCTTT
Source organism: Phyllostachys edulis (assembly GCA_036346405.1). Taxonomy (NCBI): domain Eukaryota; kingdom Viridiplantae; phylum Streptophyta; class Magnoliopsida; order Poales; family Poaceae; genus Phyllostachys; species Phyllostachys edulis. The sequence goes on along the minus strand of CM070546.1, from coordinate 4,184,678 downwards.
TAAGCCAAACTTTGTTGTTTGGTAGTCAGACTTTTTATAGGATGTTGGTTTATTGAGTTGTGTGTGAAGGGTGAAAGGTCTAAAATGCCCTTAAGGATTTAAAGGATTTAAAGGACTACACTGTCTCTCCTTGTGCAGTCAGGTTCATCGGACGTGCAATAGATCGAGCTGCCTTTTGCGCGTTCATGCGCCACCCACAAGGACGGACGACGCGCGGTATCTCGTGCATACACGGCGTGCATGTGTGCTACAGGCAACCTTTGCTTGTGTTTTCATGCGTGGATGTACATAGGATATTTCAGTTATAGCCGGTCGCTTGTCTAACGGATTTACACTCGAACAGAACAAATAAAAGTGAACGACCTAATAACTCGTCAGTTTTGTCAGTCTAGTACTAATTTGCACAGGCAATTTTTTTTTGAATGGAGCTCCACCGAGCTTATATATAAAGAAGGAGAGAAATGACCCAGTTTATAAGGGAAGCCGGCCAAAACCTTAATGACGCGGTTTGAGAGAAAAATCGGCGACCAACCCCGAGACGACAAAACGACCTCAACTCGAACGAATCGACACTCACACCTAAGGCACGACCGACAACAAAGCGGACCAACCCAACTCAACTCGCGCGACTAACCAACCAAAGACAACAACTCGGTTGGCGGAGCCCTGCTGCCACGCCACACCTCTCTATCGACGGAGCCCCGCTCCCACGTCGCTCCTCTCTATCGGTGGAGCTCAGCTCCCACGCCGCTCCTCTCTGGCACACAACTCGGTCGGCGGAGCCTTGCTCCCACGCCGCACCGCTCTGTCGGCGGAGCCCAGCTCCCACGCCGCTTCTCTCTTGTCACACTAGTCGGCAGCGCGTCGCTTCGGAGGAGTGCGCATTGGACCGAAAAGCTAACGTGAAGCGCCAAACCAGAAGGAAAAGCCGCTGTGAATCGAGGACGTTGGGAGTAAACCTACAGAAGAAAACAAAGAGAGCAGGAGCTTCTTGAAGCGACGCCTTCAGAAAGGTAACGACAACAATGCCGCCGTCGCCTGTCCGGACACCCGGACAGGGTTTTTCACCCGGAGAAGTGACGAGGGTGGAGACGCAAAAGTGTCGCCTCCAGGGAGGGAATGACGCCCGAGGGCGTCAACGACCTTTGCACCAGCAAGCCGGGCAGAGCTTTCGCTCGCGGCTCCACGCCCCGGAAACCTGCACAAAAGAGGTACATGCCAAACGACCCTCGCCCAGCCGCACCAGCACCGGCAATGGCACCACCGATGCCGCCACCTGCCGCACCGCAACCACCACCAGCGCCACCACCAGCGCGGACTCTACATCATGCCGCACCGCAACGCCCTCGGACACGGCGGCAACACCGACGATGGCCATCTCCCCGAGGCCGTGGGGTGAAGTGGCGCACCTCGATCTGGACGCCGGTGTTGACGACGATGGCATTCTCGGCGGTTGGGCGTTGGCCCGGCGGCCGTCACGGAGCACTGCGAGCCACCGACGCGGCCGCCCCGAACAGCGGATGAGCCCGTCGGCGTCCGTGTGGGCGTAGCCCGAGCCACCGACTCGGCCGCGATGCACGGCGGTAGTGGCTCACCTTGGTGCCGAGAAGGGCACGGTCGCCGTCCTGGTGAAGGCCCTCTTGGCGTGCCCTCGTCCGGCCCGCAGCTCCTCCATCACGCAAAGGCGAGGCGGAGGTCCGCCTCGACCGCGGCCGGCCACGGTTGAGAGCGGCGAGCTCGACGAGGCTGAAGGGACCGTCGCCGTCGGAGTCCGTCTCGGCCAACCAGTAGGCCAAAGACGCGTCGGGCGAAGCCGCCGCCGAGGAGAGACCGGCGCCCAGACGGCCGGGCCGGCCGCAGCCACCACCGACGCCACCATCGACGCTGCATGAAGACGGCGGTCATGGCGAGCGACGGGCGCCAGCGACGAGCCGCAGAAGACGGAGAGGCGCGGATCCGCGTCAGCGAGCCACGGAGACCTGATCTGGCCGCGGAGGCCCGATCTGGTCATGCCGAGCGGATCCGGCGAGGGCGCGACGGTGCCCATGAGCACCTTGCGACGGAGGAACCCACCCAAAGGAGGAGAAAGGAGGAGGGAGAGGAGAAAAGGGGAAGAGAGGAGGGGGGCACCGCCACGGGCAGTCGACGATGGCGGCGGCGGCGGGCAGAAGTCGGCGAGTCAAGTGGCGTTGCGTTTAGTCGCCTTAGTCGCCCAAGGAGGGACGACGCGAGGCCGTTTTCTTGCTTATTACAGGCAACTTTTATAAAATAGTGGAAGATAGTATATGTTACTTAAAAAAAAACTGCCAGCCGGAGTTAGACTGCACATATGAAGTCATTGGAGCATCTACAATAATTTGTTTATTAGCTTGTTACTAAGAAAAGAGAGAGTACTCAATCTAGTAAAAACTAAAAGAAAAACAAGTCTTCCAATGGATTGTTTCTTGAGCTTATGTCAAGACTTTAATTGCTACAAGTGTGCATGATTCTTGATGATTAATAATGAAGTACAACTTTGTGTTCTACATGTTTTAGCTCATTTATCATATAAATAATAAAGTCGGACTGCACAAATGATCTGGTGGATATTTTGCTTTAAGACAGTGGGATCCACAAAACGCGTTTTTAGGTAACAAGTAAGTCTCTAATAGAGTATTTGGTTGTTTTATGTGTCTTGGTATTAACAATTTGCTAGTTTCTTTATCTAGAAACAACCTCACCATCTCTCCTCCACATCACCTAAATGATGATGTGTCAACCCCTTAGTAACAGTTGACGTGGACTGTTGTAGATGCTCTTATATATACTGCATGCATGTAACAACTGTTTTTTTCATAGAAACAGCTCCACAAAGCAATATATATATATTTAATATTTTTTAATAATATTTTAAAATTAAACACTCGCTAACTTTATTTCCAATTCTGACCCCTTTGATCACGCCATGACGCGGGGCGTGACAAAACCACTCTGTCACACCACTGTCCTCGGCATGACCAAAGCTGCCACGCAAGCCCCCGTCCGCACGCCACGCTAGCGCGGAGGGCTTGTGTGGCCACTGTCACGCCATCACTCATGGCGTGACAATCCTGCCTTATCACGCCAACACGCGTGGCGTGACAGTGGCAACTTAGGTGCCGTCGACCCGCCAGTTCTTCACCCCCCCCAATCCCTCTCTTTCTTCCTGCGCGTCCTCTCTCCTCTCCGCCCGCAACCTCCCCAAATCCAGCGATTTGGAGTTGATTCGACGCCCATAAACCCGTGGAGATCATCCCCCAAGGTAATGTAACCCATTCCCTTCGTTTATTTTGGATTAAATCGGTTTGATTTGTGGATTTAGGGTTTATGCCGAATTAGATGTTTAATAGAATTGGTTCGAATGGTATGGGCAATCTAGGTCCTACAGGTAACTAATTGAGTACAACAATACACACAATGCCATAATACAATGCAATCCAGTGTGTTTAAGCTTTAACTTCTCAGCTTTGAGCTTAATTATTGGATTTCCCTGTAACAAAACTACAAAGGCACAGTGATTTTTGTTACGGCTCTGACTTCTCGCATCTACGAGTATGCCTTGTGCACATGTAGCTATATATGATTACAATCAGACACACAATAAATTTATTTTTGCATCCGTTAGTATCACATTCATAAAGTTCTTGTCTTTGATACAAAGACAAAAGCAAATTTGCCAAGTTGCTGTACAAATTTCTTTGTTATATCTGTAAGGACTCTTTTTCAACTATGATGTAAACGCTATGATTTTACACAATATAGGACAAGTTAATGTACACATGCTGCTCATTGTTCTATTCTAAATCTTAACTACCAATAACCTCCTTAGATGCCCTAAATCACAAGCCTAATTAATTTATGATTTGAAAGGTACGCTGCATAGAATTTGCAAGTTGGGAAATAATATTGGTGGTTACTGACAAGTGGCCTCACATCTATGTTTACTGCATTATGAAAATCTGAAACCGAAATATGAAAACTGAGACCTGGCATCTGAGATCTAAGGCTGAAACTAAAACCAAAAAATTTGGAAATCTGAATATGAAACTAAAACTAAAAATTCTATTGCAGGATGCCTCAACACCCACAGTACGCGTTGCTCCTCTTGGAGTACGATAATGACCACTGTGCACACCTTATAGGGGATGAGGGTGTGGTGAGATTTCTGACTTTTTGACCTTGCTATGCATTTATCTCTGTTCGACTATGCTTTCAGCTTTTTGACCATGTCTATGCATATTTCTCTAGCAGGTGCTCCAGCCGCTTCGCCCTCGGACCCACACCCCTCTAGATTGGGATGAGAGGTACGTGTCATACATCTGCGAGGACAGCTTCCTTGCCTTGGCGCGGATTGTCACCAATAGGCTACCCCGCATGGACAGTGCTGCACTGATACCACTGGTGGACCGATGGCGTCTAGAGACCCACACCTGTCACCTCCCGTCAGGCGAGATGACCATCACGCTTCAGGATGTAGCTATGATCCTGGGCCTTCCCATAGACATGCTTCCCACGACTGGAGATATCAACAGCGCGGGTTGGCATGATTGGGTTGGCGAGTGGCTAGGTGTGCGACCGGACGACCCGACTCAGGATGCGAGGGACAATTGGTGAGGGACAATCGGTCGTCGGTCGTGCTTACGTTGTGGCTAAGAGCAAACTTCAACGTGTGCCCACGGGACGCAGACCAGGCTACAGTGCAGCGCTTCGCACAAGCATGGGTGTGGCATCTACTCGGGTCCTTCCTATTCCCCAACGGTACTGGCAGTGCTATCTCCTGGATATACTTGCCCATGTTGGCTGATTTCGGAGCGGTAGGGACTTACAATTGGGGTCCGGTTCTCTGGAGAAACAAAAAATCACCAATGTTTAGTCCATTCTATCGTTCGGAGGAGGAGAATCTGCGACGTGCGGTGGCCACCTTTCCCACCGCCCGTGCTATCTTGTCCGCACATCTGTCGCCCGTCGTGGCTATCCCCCCTTGCCCGTAGTTTCGTGCGTAGAAAACTCATCTGAAATTCTCGGCGTGAATGCAGCGGCTCCTACTTCGCTCGGCTATAAATACTGAACTCTTGCAGTCGCTCATCGCTCCTGAATTGGAGAAATGGTCTCTTCTCTATGACACAAACGGTGCGAGGTACGGAATTATGACGACCAATATGTTCGAGGTGTACAACAACGTCCTCAAAGGTGTGCGGTATCTCCCTATCACCGCGATCGTCGAGGAGACATAGACTCGTATTGTTGGTTATTTCGTCAATAGAGCCACCGCAGCCAAGCGACAGATGAAGGAAGGCAAGTAGTGGTCCAAGAACATGCAGAGGCACATGGACCAGAAGATGGAGAAAGCCCAAATGCACGACATCCGGGTGATCGATGCCCTCAGGAGGAAGTATGAGATCAGGCTTCGGTAGAAATATGTCAACAGTCGTACCAGTGGGGAAAGAAAACAGGCATGCACCCTGAGTGATGTGGTTACATGCACATGTAACAAGCCGAATCTCTTGCACAAGCCATGCTCGCATGTGTAGAAGGCGTGCGCGCAAATGAGGCAGATGTCTACACCGTACATCTCCAAGTACTACGACTTGTAGCACCTTTTTGGTACATGGAGTGTGGAGTTTCACTCGTACGACTTGGACATGAACTACAAGGATCTTTGGCCGGACAGGGTGCAGTAGAGCCCGAGCAAGGCCTTGAAGACAATAGGGAAGGGACAATAGCAGATGCGGCGCTTCCAGAACGACATGAATGATAGCCAACGTACCAGTATTAGCCGCACAATTAAGTGCAGGATATGTAAGACCCCTAGGCGCTCAATGAAGGATCGCCCCAACAGACCGAGCTCGTCTGGTCGTCATTCAGTGTCATAATTTAATGTATTGTCCACCCTATTTTGTTATGTACAACAAAACTTCTACGATACCTAAATATGGACTCATCAGCAAACTTCTACACGAGGATGTTGCAGAAGCGCAAGTGGCTTGCGCAGAAGGCCAAACATCTACAATACCCATATTATTCAACGAAAGATGCTCTGGTACCACCACGGTTTCTGGTCCCGCAGTGTGTGTGTGTGTGTGGAGAGCCGGTGGAGATCATTTAGTCCACATACCCAGACACCTCTGCCTGGGAGTACTACACGTTCCAATTTGGAACATCAGAAGACTACGACCATTCCAAGTACAACTGCAACAATACTTCAGAAATTTCAGAAGGTTGTTGAGGATCCTAAGGAATTACCTCTTCACATAAATTGTGATCATGCCATTCCTCTTAAGAGTGAAGACAAAACAGTGAATCAGAGACCATACAGGTTACCCTAGCATCAAAAGAATGCTATGGAAGTAATCATTAAACAATTGCTGAACTCAAGGGTGATAATACCTAGTGTCAGTCCCTTCTCATCACTTGCCATATTAGTTAAGAAGAAGGATGGATTTTGGAGGATGTGTGTGGATTATAGACAGCTTAATGCCAATACAATAAAAAACAAATATCCTATTTCTGTCATTGAAGATTTGTTGGATGAATTACATGGAGCTATCATCTTCTCAAAAATTGATTTGAAATCTGGATACCATCAAGTAAGAATGAAGAAAGTGGATGTGAAGAAAACTGCTTTTAACACTCATCTGAGGCATTATGAGTTCTTGGTGATGCCCTTTGGGCTAACTAATGCTCCTGCAACCTTCCAAGCATTGATGAATGACTTATTAGCACCATTTTTAGGAGATTTGCATTAGTTTTTTTATGACATATTGGTGTACAGCAAATCACTAGATGAACTTGGGAAGCACTTGACACTGGTATTGGAATCTCTTCTAAAGCATAATCTTTTTGCTAGGATTAGCAAATATGCCTTTAGACAAAGACAGTTTGAGTACTTAGGCCATATAATCAATGAAGAGGGAGTGACTACTGACCCAGCTAAGATAGTGGCAGAGACCAATTGGTCCACACCAAAGAACATTACTTAGCTCAAGAGTTTCTTAGGCTTAACAGGGTACTACAGAAGATTCATCCAGAATTATGAAGTGATTTGTAAAACCTTGTTTGAGGCTCTCAAGAAGAGTGAATTTATATGGAAAGAAGCTCAAGAAAAGGCATTTTACAAGTTGAAAAAAGTAATGACTAAAGCCCCTATGCTAGCATTACCTGATCATAGCCAGCAGATTGTCCTAGAAGTTGATGCAAGTGGGTATGGCATTGGTGCATTGTTGATGCAAAATCAGAAACCGATTGCACTTATGAGTAAGGCTTTGGGTCCTAGAGCAGCTACATTTTCAACATATGATAAGGAAGCTTTGTCCATCATTGAGTCACTCAAGAAATGGAAACATTACTTGGCTGGATCATCATTGATCATACAAACAGATCAACAAAGTTTAAAGTACATCCAAGAACAAAAACTGACTAAGCGAATTCTAACACCCTAGCCCAACACTGAGCCTGGAATGCCAAAAAACTACCCTTTCAACTAATATTCATCAACACACTATAAAATTTTAGCAACCAAAGCATTAATAAAATCCATCCACGGGCCACAATAGAACATAAATAAAGACTTGTCAAGCATGAATAAATAAGCGAGGGAAACATAGCAAGCTAAAAAGTCTAAAATTGCACCAAACCAGTAAATCCAAAAATTGGAACGAATAGACTAGTCCAAAACATTTATCTAAGCTTTTTCAATTTCTGACATGTCCTAAAAGTAGTCTAGCATAATAAATAAAAATATTCTCATGGCAAATAATCATGTCCTGAAGTATAAAACTACCCCATGTGCACAAGTCCCTCTCAATCGTAGCGCCATCAATGATCACCTAGAAAAAACAACAAAGAAGTAAGGGTGAGTCCATGACTCGGCAAATGCATCAATAAACAATGAACCATGATAATCAACAGCATTCAATAACTTCATTATCATAAATCCTTCTATTAATATTCTCATGTCGTTCTCTTCTCTTTGTTTTCACACACATTCATTTCATATCTCAATACAACTCTATTCTACATGTCCACATGTACTCCTTTCGCGTATACCAGTATATGTGAGTGAATGCTCACGACAACGTTCACTCTCAAACCCGCTCCTCCTCAAGGATCGGGGACCTCTTCTACTCCCGTGAAGTTGTGATCAATCTTGATCACCTGCTCATACGCAAAAATGCTTATGAATGATAATTTCATCATATTCATCGTATCCAATTTTCCTCTTGTTCGTTAACAAGATATGGTCATACAATTCCATTGCTTGCAATTAAATAAAAATAAAAGCACAACGATAATGGTAATGAACGATAAAGAAATACAGTGATCAATTATTGATCGTTGTCTACCATGCACTTGTCTTTACTAGTTGTAACGCACGGTTTGGCTAAAAGATGGCAACAAGCACGATGTCTCTCCTACATTAAACACTCAAATTTTAATACAAGCTACAACATCACAAGAACAACAATTAATTGGCATCGCTCCTACACATCCCCCAAATCTGCAATGCTTCCCTGGTACCGAACAGTCACCCCTTGCTGTCCTGGTACTAAAAACGGTGTAACTTTTGACTCACAAGTCCAATCATGGAAGACCACCCAATTCTGGAATCTACACAAAATTTCCCACATTTTCTTAGTTGATCATGACTCCTAATTAAATCATCTAACCCCCCGTTTTTATCCCAGAAGACCGATCTGTTATCTTTTGGACAGCGGGTCTTACTAAATTCATAACTTTTGTTTTCCCTGACAAAATTCGAGTTCTTAGATTCTCCAGAACCCTTGGACAATTATCTACATCTTTCATGTAGATCAAAAACTCTAATTAGTCTATTTACTATTTTTAATCTACAGTCTACCAAGACGATGCCAAAAGACGACAACTCCCTAGACAGAAGTCTTACAAAATTTATAACTCAGAAATTACTCATCCACTCGACATGATTAAATAATATATGGAAAGCTACTGAAATTATCTACAATTAACTAGTAGATGATATTCCCAAAATTCACCATTAAGGTGCTCAAAATAATCGTACAACAGAACAGCAGACTAAACAGATCTATTAATCGGACTCTCGACTAGAAAATTCCAAAACCCATCTCTAATTAATCTCGATTCTAATCTCTAATTAAATTAGCAAAACAAAGAGGAGATAATTGGATGTGGGTACCACCAGAGCTAGCAAGGTGTGCATGCAAGGCAACAAAACCGTGAGCAGCCGGCTGCCACAAACCTTCACAGGCGCTAGAAGTTGTCGGCAGAACCAATCTCCACGCGTATAAGGCTGGTGGTAGGAATTAACTCGGCCGAAACCAACCTTTCACGCGGCAGTGATGGGCTCGCACGGGCAGCTTCCACGCGGCAGTGAACTTGCTCGACCGAAACCAATCCTCATGCGCAGGCGCTCGGGAGGCAGGAAAGAAAAACGGCGGCCGAACAGGTGACACACTGGCAATCGAGAGATGGCGGCGCACGGGAAACAAACAAACTAGCTAGGGTTTTCTGAACTCCTCTCTCCTCACGATCCTTTTATCTCGGCACGAACCAACTCCTCCCTAAAAACTCCAAAATATCTCTTTTTACGTATCCCCTTTCGTCTAATTATGCACAGGCCCTCAAGGGGTTATTTTCAGAATGTTACAAGAATTCAGCACAAATTGTTGGTTAAATTATTGGGCTACAATTGTAAAGTAAAATACAAAAGGGGAAGGGAAAATAAGGCAGCTGATGCTCTGTCTAGGTGTACCACTCAGGAAAGTCTGGGAGCTATATCTGCACCTGTACCAATATGAATCAATGAAGTCATACATAGTTATGATCAGGATGAATTCAACCGAGAGATAATAACCAGGATGATGGTGGACCCTAATGCTGAGTAGTATTATACATTGAAGGGGGGGGGTGTATCCTGAGGTTCAAAAACAAGGTAGTAGTGGGAGCTAACTCTGAGCTAAGAAGAGAAATCATTATGTCCTGTCATGATTCATCTCTTGGAGGTCACTCAGGGGAGAGGGCTACATATCAGAGACTGAAACTACTTTTTCATTGGAAAGGAATGCAGCAGGATGTTAATCATTTTGTTAAGGAGTGCCCTATATGGCAAAAGAACAAATCTGAGCGCACTCCTTAACTAGGTTTACTCCAACCTCTCCTTGTTCCTGACAGAGCGTGGACACACATTTCAATGGATTCCATTGAAGGCTTACCAAAATCAGAAGGGAATGAATTACCACTGGTTTGTTGTTCCTGGGCACTACTCTTCTTTCCAGAATTTCAATAGGGTAAACCTTCACATTCCCTTCACTGTCAACCAAAGGCAAATATGGATGTGGAATCACCTTGGGTCCAATGTGTTTCTTGAGCTGACTCACATGGAAAACAGGATGGCACCTACTAGGCAAGAGCAGTTTATATGCCACCTTCCCAATCTTAGCTAGCACCCGGAATGGGCCATAAAATCTTGAGTGTAATTTCAGAGATTTGTGTAAACTGAGGGAAGTGTGCCGGTGGGGTTGAATTTTTAAATAAACCATATCACCCTCTTCAAACTCCCTCTCTTTCCTCTTCTTGTTAGCATATTTACTCATTCTATCTTGAGCCTTGATCAAATTCTCCTTAATGATTTGGTTGGCTAACTGTCTCCTTTGCATTAACCCTTTCACTTCTTCATTAGCTGAATCAGCTAATGTCACCTCGGTAAACTTGGGAGGAGGAAAGCCATAGAGGGCTTGGAATGGGGTCATCTCTAAACTAGTGTGATAACTAGTATTGTACCACCATTCAGCTAGTGTAAACCAATTTGTCCATTTCTTAGGGCTAGCAAAAGTCATGCACCTCAAGTAGCATTCTAAACATTGATTGACCCTCTCTGTTTGACCATCGGTTTGGGGGTAATAAGTAGTACTAAGCCTCAATTTAACTCCCAATGCTTTGAACAGCTCCTGCCACAGACTGCTGGTGAAGATTCTGTCCCTGTCTGTTACAGCAGGAAGCCCATGAAACTTGTATACATTATCTAAGAACTCATGCGCCACTTGCAATACTGTAAATGGATGACTCGTAGGAATAAAATGTGAGTACTTGGTGAATTTATCCACTACCACAAGAATCACTTCCTTCCCTTCTGATTTTTGGTAAGCCTTCAATGAAATCCATTGAAATGTATATCCATGCTTTGTCAGGAACAGGAAGAGGTTGGAGTAAAGCTGGGTAAGGATTTCCATTCTTTAGTCAAGAATGTTTTGAAGGGGGAAGTGAATGTTAGGACAGAAGGAATGAAGCTCTGAAGTGAAGTATGAAGAAACGATGTAAACGACGCTGAATTCTTGAAGTTATCCGGAAGGAAGTGTAGTAAATCAGAAGTTAAGTACGGTAGCTCGTTTAATGATTACAGTTTATGAACTTTAAGCTTAATGCTAGAATCAGCTGTTAGTATAAAATCTGGTCGAGACATTGTAAGGGGAATTATTCTGGACATCATTGCTAAATGGAACCCTAGCCGCCTCATCCCCTTATTCTCCTTTTTCGCATCTCAGTTGCTAAATGGAATCAGCTGTTAAGTACGGCCAAAACGAGTTTATTCACGCGCGGTCACGGCCGGCGTGATTGCACGGGTTCATTCGCACCGCCCGCGCGTCGAAGAGACGAGACGCGCGAAAACGCTCGGCTCACGCACCATCCAACGTGCCGAGGGCGAGACTTCACTTGACGTTTCAGAGAGAGCAAGATGGGGGGTGGCGCCGCGCGCGCGGGCTCCACCGGTACGTAAACACAACACACAAGTGTCCACTTCTCAAAATAAACCTCCCTTGTCGTCTCGTCTTTTGATAAGGCGCGCGGGAGGGGAGATAACAAACAGTACACCACCGGACGCCGCACGCCACGCCAACGCGCTACGCGACGAGGAGTCTGGTTCACCTTGCCTTAACGGGGCGCACTGCCTCGCCGTTGCATGCGTTGTCTTTGGACTTGGATCTGGATTTGGATTTGGATTTGGATTTTGGATGCAGCCGCAGATGGATGGCGCCTACCTTGGACGCACTCGCACCATGCTCCTACTCCGCGTTGCGTTGCAGGTAGGTAGAGCCCGACCCAACCGGCGCCTGCTGTGCTGGCTCCTGTTCGTGTTTCAAATGCATCGCTAAATTGTTTATTATAATTACTACGGGGTGGGCCCAACTCTGCCACAGATAGATACACCATTATGTTACTACGTATAAAGTATCCACCTTTCGTTGATTTTTCAGTCAAACAATCTTTGTACGATTTCTTTTCAGTAGAGTCAAACAAGACAGCCGGGTCACTATTTGCTCGATCAGCAACCTAATTTTCCGTATAAAAGATTTATATATACGGAGCTTGATGCCGTGCAAAATACTCCTATATACTTGGGCCTTTTTTCTCTTGTTTTTTATTTTTCATTTAAGTAGCCAGCGAGTGGGTTTTAGATTTGTTTTCTGAAAACACCGAGATAAAGGGAAAGAGACGGAGAACGAGGAGAGAGAAAAGGCAAGGCGGAGGGGCAGGAAAGAACAAGGGATCGAGTGCGAGGAAGAAGTGGGCGTTTTGTTTTGTTATGGCGTCGTCGTCGCGGTGCGGAGTTGGAGGAATAACGAGGCCGAACACGGCATGCTGCTTATTCTTCCTCTCGCCACGTGAAGACAAGAGCCGTGGGGTTTACTAATTTACTGTGCCAAAAGCTATGTATGGTACAAAAGCCACTCTTGCACATCCAGCCCTGTCCTCTCTCAAAATAGCAAAGATAGTGTCCCCATTGCTTCTGGTTGTACGGAAGAGTGCTCAACAAAGCAAAACAAGTCTTGACTGTGCACAACATATTACTCACCAAAAGATACTTGTCTAAAAATTGGGTGGTTCCATATAAACTATTTACTTATCAATAATGATAAACATTGCCATATACTGCAAATGATAGGATTGATTGACATATTATTTTACATTAAAAGCCTTCTGGCATTTAAAAAATGTAGTAGAAAACGGGGGAAACTTGTCGAAAAGAAGCATTAATTTTACTGCAGCAATAGAGTAGCATTTTTGCAAATGTACTGATACATTTCTTCACAAGTATTTGTAGTAGTACAACAGCAATCCAGCATTTCATCCATGGCATAGTCTGACGCTGACATCACAATAGAGCTAACCAGTTGTATACTGGAACTGTAAAATTAACACAATAGAGTAGTTGCTATTCGCAAGGAAAGCGGGGGTTTAGGTGCAAAGGATGAGCATATACAATGGTGGGACGTCAGCTGTCTGTAAGTCTTGACACGTATGACACAAGATGATATGGAGGAGAGAGAGGGTGCATAGAGAATTGGTTGTCTTTCATGCAGTAGTCGACTGTCACACGAGAAATAAGACATATTATACATAAAATAGCTGTTTATAGATATGTTTATAGAGACATGTAAAGATATAATCTATTATAAAAATTATCTATAGATGATATAAAAAGATACTATAGACAATAATTATCTATACATTATATATGTGAGCAGAGCACCTAGAGGTAACCGGACGCTAGCTCTGAGTCCGTCCACTAGATTAATGGAGAATAGAAGGGGGAGGGTGCACAGTGCACTCCTCCCCACAAATTCCCTTCGTTGCATTGCTCTCGGGGAGCCTCGTCCAGGCCAGGCCGGTGTGGGCTTGCGCGGATACAGACAAGCGCGATGGAGACAAAAGCCTCCGCTTTTTGTCGCCAACGCACACGCCTCCAAAAGTCCAAAACACACGGCCACTGCCTGCCTTGCCTTGCTCAACCGCCCTCCTCTGCTACACAACCCACGTCCCCCTGCCTTCTTCCTCCTCCTTCCTTCTGCAACTCCTCTCCTCTCCTCTCTTTATATCTTCTGCATCGACTCCTAGATCTCTCTCTCTCTCTCGCTAGTCTCATCTCTATCACAGTCTCTCCCTCTACTATATTTGCATCCCTTGCACGAGGAATTAGGCGAAGGTGACACGGCGCTGCTCCTGCCTCCGGGCTCCTTGAGGTGAGCATTTCCTTCTTCTGTTTTGTTCTTTGCTACTTTCGAGCGAGGGTGCTCATTTCGGTTCTCTTACAGAGAGCCTCTCTCTCTCTCTCTGTGATAGTCTCTGATGGCCCTTTGTAAATACGCTCCTACTACATACAATAAAGTTCACTGATGCATGCATGCCTGACGAGTGCAGAAATAAATGGTAGTGATTTCCTTTTGTCCTTTCTCTCCCCCTCCCCTGCTCTGAGAAATCGGACCGGGGAATTGTATTTTTGTTTCTTGAGCTGTTGCTGCTTGTTGCAATCTCCTTGGCCTTTTGGGCATTGTTCTTCTCTGCTTGTTCTTTACTGTGTCAATACGTGATCATGCATCATCGTTTCGTTTCGTTTCACCGCCCAACCATCAATCTAAAGCTGATTACTACTATATCAATGGGTTTTTTGCTCAGCCTCTGCTTCCTCTCTTTGCACGCAGGCTCAGCCTTTTGCAGGTCTCCTCCTCCAGTCCTACTCCCACTTTATACCGCTCGGCGCTGCGGTGGTATCCGAAGGAAAACCTCAAGAACCTCAAATGCGCCTCTGCCTGTGCCATACCATTTCGGTCGTATAAATCATCCATACGACGAGAGAGAGAGAAAGAAGAAGAAGCTTGGGCTTTACTACGAGTATATCAAGAAGAAGCGGCAGCGCTGGCGAGGCTGATGGTCCAGGACGAAGGCTCCTCGTCGTCGGTGACATCATCCCCGCTGCAGAACTTCTCCAACATGCCGCTCCACCCGGCCGCCGCCGTGGCCTCGCAGATGCCGCCTTGGATGCTGCGGGAGCTGCGATCCGACGAGCGCGGCCTCTGCCTCATCCACCTCCTACTCAACTGCGCCACGGCGGCGGCGGCAGGGCGGCTCGATGCCGCCAACGCCGCGCTGGAGCACATCGCCGTGCTCGCGGCGCCCGACGGCGACGCCATGCAGCGCGTGGCGGCCGCCTTCGCGGAGGCGCTCGCTCGGCGCGCGCTCCGGGCGTGGCCGGGGCTGTGCCGGGCGCTGCTCCTGCCTCGCGCGGCCCCCACGCCGACGGAGGTCGCCGCCGCGCGGCGGCACTTCCTCGACCTCTGCCCCTTCCTCCGCCTCGCCGGCGCCGCCGCCAACCAGTCCATCCTGGAGGCCATGGAGTCCGAGAAGATCGTGCACGTCATCGACCTCGGCGGCGCGGACGCCACCCAATGGCTCGAGCTCCTCCACCTCCTCGCCGCGCGCCCGGAGGGCCCGCCCCACCTCCGCCTCACCGCCGTGCACGAGCACAAGGACGTCCTCTCCCAGACGGCCATGGTCCTCACCAAGGAGGCCGAACGACTGGACGTGCCCTTCCAGTTCAACCCCGTGGTCTCTCGCCTCGACGCCCTCGATGCGGAATCCCTCCGCGTGAAGACCGGGGAGGCGCTGGCCATCAGCTGCAGCCTCCAGCTGCACTGCCTTCTGGCCTCCGACGACGACGCTGCCGCGGCCGCCGCAGGCGGCGACAAGGACAGGCGGAGCCCGGAGTCTGGGCTGTCCCCGTCGACGTCCCGCGCGGACGCGTTCCTGGGCGCGCTGTGGGGGCTGTCGCCGAAGGTGATGGTGGTGACGGAGCAGGAGGCGAGCCACAACGCGCCCGGGCTGACGGAGCGGTTCGTGGAGGCGCTCAACTACTACGCGGCGCTGTTCGACTGCCTGGAGGTGGGCGCGGCGCGCGGGTCGGTGGAGCGCGCGCGCGTGGAGCGGTGGCTGCTCGGGGAGGAGATCAAGAACATCGTGGTGTGCGATGGCGCCGAGCGGCGGGAGCGGCACGAGCGGCTGGAGTGGTGGGCGCGGCGGATGGAGGGCGCCGGGTTCGGGCGCGTCCCTCTCAGCTACTACGCGCTGCTGCAGGCGCGGCGGGTGGCGCAGGGCCTCGGCTGCGACGGCTTCAAGGTCCGCGAGGAGAAGGGCACCTTCTTCCTCTGCTGGCAAGACCGCGCGCTCTTCTCCGTCTCCGCCTGGCGCGGCCGCAGGTTTGACTGACCGCCGGCATGTCGGCGCGGCGGCGGCGTCCTTTAGCCTTCCCGTATTTATGCGAAGGAGACGTAGATTTACTACTACCCATGGATGGCGGTAAAGTTTGGTGTTTCACCTTCACCTTCACCTTCGCGTTGCGTTGGGTTTTTACTGTTCAGTTTCGTGTTTTGTTTAGATTCCAGGTGAATTTGATGTGTTTTTTTGTTCATAGCGCACGTCTCTCCGTTTCGGTTGAAATGCATAAATTTTCCTAAGAATGAAGTGAAGTGAAGTGAAGGAACAACTCCTTTTCCCTATATGTGATCATCCAATCTACTGATTGGATTGTTTGGTCTCTTTCCTATCAACCATCAGGATGGCAGGTTGCATTTGGTAGAACAGGGCTAAACCTAAACGTGAGTTCCTTATGAGTTACGTAAAAGGTTAATGAGAGCCTGATAAGTGGAGAGGCGTCTCGTCTCTGACTTTGGGCGTTGGTGATTTTCATGTCATGGAAAAGCTTGGGCCGCCTTCTTTTTTCTATGCCAGCACGCTCTGAAAATCTCCATCGAATTCAACCATTTCAACTTTCCTGTGAAATTCAACCTGTCGGAAAGATCGGGCCAAAGCTCAGCTTGTCGGAACTTTCACGGAATTGCAGCCGAGGCAGCTCCACTGAATTTCCGCTCTGTTTCCAACCCCAAAAGCATTTCGCACCATTGCATCATGCGTGATGTTTCAGAGAAAAGTAACATGCTGTCAGTCCAGTCTTACGATTGCAAAGCACGCAGTCGCCACACAAAAATTTCTGACCAGCAAACTTTGTCGAGCTAATCTGCATTCACCACGAAGCGTCCACACAATGACACTCCTGATCGTCTCCTCACCAAAGCAGCTTTCGAGTTGGGCAGTATTACCTCTCGAATATCACTACCAACAACACAGTAGAATCTGTTCTTGGCTCCCGGCACTGCCATGTAACTCTTCAGGAAGCCCAACAGCTGGCGATCGAATCAATCGTCTGCAGCCAAAGCCATTGCCATTTTTGCGAAAACGAGACAGGATGCGGTGATGCCTTCCTCTTTTGACATATGGCGATGATTCCCTCCGCAAAATCCTCCTTTGGACTGTGCTTCTCCTCGGGTTGTTTTCTTCCGGTAATAACTGCATCGCTGCAGCCATTGTACGCGCTGGACTGCTGCTACTTGTGGTTCATACTGTACGTACTTGATTTGGTAGTGCCCAACTTGCAGAGGCTGATGTAACCAATTACAGTGTTTCTGAGGAGCTCCTTTTCTTTTCTGTTCACCCTTTGTGTATGTACGAGCTCCTTTTCTGTTCATCCTTTGTGTATGTACAATCATATTGCTCGTATAACAGAAGAGTTTTTTTAATACGAAAAGATAATATATAATGTCCAGGGCAAGTGTTATGGGCTTTAAAAGCTATATTAAAAGGAAAATATTCACTTGACCACTTGAAGTATCGTTATCCGGACACTTAATCCCCTGACCTAAAAAAACCCGGCCATTTGACACTCTCACGTTGCAACCAGTGCACTTAACCCCCTGAGGTGGTTTCGCCACCGTGGCGATGTGGCTGGTAAGGTGATGTGGCCGCTGAGGTGTCCGCGTGTACCCCTTCTTCTCCCTCAATCTCTCATATTCGCTTCTCCCCGCCCACAACCGTGCCACAATGCGCTCCGTTCGCGTCTGCCTCTCCCTATCGCCCACCACCAAGGCCCACGAAAAGGTCGACCCCAATGACCCTAAAAGCCACTCATGGCGTGTCTTCTCCTTCCAAAGCCCGCCGTCGCCCATGTCAAGGCCCGCTAACGCCAGCGCTCGGGCGCCAAGCCCTTCTCCTCCTTCCAGTCCTCGGTGCCACATCGCGCACACCGTCTCCCGCGCGCGCCTCGAACCCTCCGACATCACCGTCTTTGCCAACCTGTCGCTCCCGCCGACTTCGCCCATCCCTCCGCTTACTTTGACAACCTCATCCAGCCGTCTTCATGGCGTGCCCGCGGCATGCTCTGATGCTTTGCCGAGCTCGTCGTGGGGCTCTGCGAAAAAGGCCATCGGCGAAACACACGCAGGCCGTTGTCACAATGAGGTTGGAGAAGTCTGGCGACGCCAAGCTGTTCCACTTCTGTGTGACAGACCTAACTGCGTGGTCGTGGGCAGCTCCCCTCCTCCATGCCAGGCCTCCTCCACGTGGCGGACAACGAGAGTGGGGACGTCACGGCGGCGGTGGCACTCGGCCCATCCGCCACAATTCGCCGTCCACTTTGCCTCTCCCCAAAAATTGGGTTTCCTCTCATCTTTCCCACTCCCCTATGCCTCGCATCGTTCGCCTCGCTGCCGTGCATGTCGACCTGTCGCTCCCTATTTTCCCAAGCCTCCCTGTCCGCTTCCCTCTGTTGCCCACGCCTCTGACGTTGATGTTGACAAAGGAGTGACCCAATGAGATCGTAGGGGAGTGGGAAAGATGAGAGGAAACCGATAGCTAGTCGCATCGTTCGCCTCGCTGCCGTGCATGTCGACCTGTCGCTCCCTACTTTCCCAAGCCTCCCTACGCCACGCGTTGGGAAGGGGAAGGCCGAAGGCACAATAGAAGGAAAGTGGAAACTAGAAAAGAAAAAGGGAAATGGGAAGGAAAGGGAAAAATAAAAAAGGAAGGGGAAAAAGGAGGAAGGGAAAAGGGGAAAAGGGAAAAAAAAAGTGGAGGGGAAAGGGGCAAATTAAGAAAATGAAAAAATAGAACTTAACTAGAGATTAAGTTAGGAAATTATATATTAATTAGAAAATAATCTGTCGTAGTGGAAAAAGACTAGATAGTAGATAGGATGGACCCCAGTGTCGGGCGAGTAGGAGGTCTAGGAGGGTTAGTTATGAATGTGATTGTATTATTTTCTCCAAAAATCGGATGCTTTGTTACATGGGGGTAGGGATCTATTTATAGCCTCCCCATAAGGTATCCGAAATTACATATGCACCCCTAAAAATGTATGACAATCATAGGGGTAGCAGGGGCTTTTCCCAGCCTACGAGTAGCCTTCGGCGCATGGTGGACCCTCCTGGTCCGGGTGTACCTGGACCGTGCGCCTGGTCCACCTGTCATGTTCCCTGATCGCGAGGCCCCTCCGGAGGCCACCCTCGGGGAGCCTTCGGGATCCCTTCGGAGTCTTCGGAGTCACCTTCGAGGCCTCCGGGGCCCCTTCGGAGGGTACCTTTGGGATCTCCTTCGGAGCCTTCGGACACCCCTTTGGGGACTTCGGGACCCCTTCGGAGGGTACCTTCGGGATCTCCTTCGAAGCCTTTGGACACCCCTTCGGGGACTTCGGGACCCCTTTGGAGGGTACCTTCGGGATCACCCTTAGGCGCCGGGATCCCAGCGCCGCTGGGCCGTGGGGCGATGGGGCATCCCTTACGACAAGCCCCTCGCGGTCGAGGTCCTGCTTCGCCATGGCTGAAACCGCGCCGTTCTCCCGGAGGGTCCAGGCTCACCGTCCCCTCTGGTTTGGCGAAGCGTATCTCGGAAGGGCCTGCGAAAGTGGTCCTGTTTATTGGATGTGCCTAGGGTACCGTGCGCTGTGAATGCGTCGTTTTACGTCCGCTGGGGTTCC
Organism: Phyllostachys edulis; assembly: GCA_036346405.1. Taxonomy (NCBI): domain Eukaryota; kingdom Viridiplantae; phylum Streptophyta; class Magnoliopsida; order Poales; family Poaceae; genus Phyllostachys; species Phyllostachys edulis. The sequence goes on along the minus strand of CM070546.1, from coordinate 4,165,027 downwards.
GTGCGCTAGTGTTGGATGGTGTGTGCTGTAATGGTGTCATGCCTATGGTAGGCCTGGTCCACGTGGCACGCACTGAGTGGCGCTTGGCGCTTCGTCTTCGTCCTGCTTGCCTATAAATATGTGGCCTCCTGTTGTTTTCCTCCCATTTCTGTTTCATCTCGACTACCGTCTGGTTTTCTTTGTGCGAGGTGGTTTCTACTGCTTCTTCGATTATGACGAAGCGGAGTAAAGAAAGTGCTGGGGAAGCGGTGTATATGAGCGACTTGGGGAGGTCCACCGTGATGGATCTGGTTCTTCGGACCCTCGTGGACAAGGGCAAGCTGGAGAGTCTCGACAAGGTCCGCGCCCCCGGGAAGGAGACCATCCCGACCCTTCGGAAGGACAAGGCGGTGGTCTTCGTTGCGTTTTTTGACACTAGCCTCCGGTTGCCGTGCGTCGGTCTAGTGTTGGTGGTGCTTCAGCTTTATGGGGTGGAGTTGGCGCAACTGACGCCAAACTCCATCGTGAAGCTGTGGGTCTTCAAGTGGATGCTGTGGGTGGCCGGGGCTACTGGCGAGGGGCGCCTGTTCGTTTATCTTCACGACGGTCGCTACCAACCGAAGAAGAAGAAAAGCACGGGCGAGACGCTGAGCTTCGGAAACGTGAACTTCCAACCGAAGTCTCGGTGCCATATGTATTTGCCCACTCCGGTGACGCGGAATCGGTGGGACACGGACTGGACTCGGCTGTGGTTCTACCACACGTCCATGGCGGATATGGTTTGCAATCTTGGGGTGGGCTGATACGCCTTATCGCCAGCCCGGAGATTGATCTCAACGCGAGGGAGGAGGCCCTTCTGCATGTTTTGCTGGACGTGATGGAGCGTCTCTCTACCAGGGACCTGGTGGAGGAGTTCTATGCCTTCGGTATCTGGCCGTTGGCTCGGGATTGGAATGTGGAGGTTGGGGCTTCGAAGTCTGGGCGCCCGACCCTTACTGTTATGGGGCGTGAAGGTGCGGAACTCGACCTCTCTCTACTTTCCTTTTGTTATTGTGTATTGACTTTTTAATGCTTTGGCAGTTGCGCCTATCACCGAGGCGGCCTGTGCCGCAGAGGTGCTTTTGGGCTCTTATACGGGCGAAGAACACTCGAAGTGCATCCTGGTTGTGTGGGAGAATCGCTTTAACCGAGCGTACGGTTCGTCAATTCGCCTTTTCGAGCGTCCGGATCCCGACGTGGGGAAGAAAAAACACGCCTGCACCGCCGAGGTTGCTGGGTCGGGTCCGCTCGCGGTGGCCCCGCTGTCGCGTCGCTGCTCCTCGTGACACAGGCAACCCACCCAATGATGCGGAGGATGCGGACCGTCCTACTAAAAGGATGGCAGGCGGCGCGGAGCGGGTGGAACCCTCTGGTTCCAGCAGCTCTTCTTCGGATGAGCATGTTTGGTTCGTTCGAGAGCCCGCTTGAGTCTGTGAGTGGGCACCCATGGCGGAGGTGGCTACGGCGACGGCTACGTTTGATCTGACGGGCGTCGTTATTGGCGAGTCCTGTGGCGGTGATACCCTGTCGCGTGTTTATGCCGAGGGCACCGATGTTGTCATGGGCACCCCTCCTACTCCGCGGGGCGTCGGTGTTGTCGTCGACAGTCCTCGTGCCTCGCGGACCTATAGGTATGCGTGTTGCTCCTGATTATGTAATGTTAACTCTCGGTTGTAACCGCTACTTGGCCGTGCAGAAGTAGTCGATGATCCAGGAAGGGCGATCGAGGCGGAATCTTTATTCCGATGATGGCACGGCCGCTCGGTGGAGCTCCGGGCTCCGCGTCCGCCGAAGCTTCTTCTTGGCTGCGATGGGCACGGTGAACGTGCTTCCCATGTGCCCTGCGAACTTCAAGGTCAGCGAGGGTGCCGCTGGGGTTTGTAAGGCGGTTGGGGACTTCGCTTCTCCGTCCATCCTTCCGAACCTCTTTGTGAAGATGTCCATAAGGGACATGCTTCGGAGCATCGAGGCACACGATGTGAAGGTTTGCACCGCTCGATTTGCTTGGTTTTGCTTTCTGCTTGTTTATGCGTTAATGTCGCTTTGTTACGCAGACCCTGATGCTTTCGCGCACGCTGGACGGCGACGTCTCAGCGGTGCTTTGCCGAGATTCAGAGCCGGGTGGATGAGGAGCACGCCCGAAACGAGGTTCTCAGCAGTGAGCGCGATTCGCTTGCTATGAGGGTGAAGGTCCTGGAGGCTCAGGTGGCGGACTTCGAGGCGGAGCGCATCTGCTTCGAGGTGGAGCGCACTGGCCTTTAGGCTAATTTGGTTGCTTCGCGGAGCGCGCGAACAGTCCTTGAGGAAGAGGTCCAGGCAGAGCACAAGCTGTCGACCTCTGTGTGGCTCACTGCCTTTGAGGCCATGGAAACTCTTAAGGTGGTCGTGTCGCAACTCGGCCATGCCCCCGCCGAGGTGTCACCGGGCGGCGGAGATGGACATCACCCTCGACCGCCTTCGCCGCATTGGGGAGGTGTGTGTCGGCTGCCCGCACGTATGGTGATCATTGCATGAAGGTAGCTTGGTGCACGACCCTAGCCTCCATCGACAAAGCAGGATGTGCTCATATGGGCATACCACCACGATGCTGTTGCCATTGCTCTTGTCGAGGCGGCGATGTCTTGGCGCTTCAGGCAGCGCCAGTGAGCAAGGTCATACGGAGGACTCTTTGAGGCGGCCGCGTCACGAAGACGCGACGAGGTCCTTCCGGGAGGTGCAGGCGCGACAAGCGAAAGGGAAGGCTCCGGCGGATCCTCCGGCGGAAGTCCTGGAAGGTGGCTAGCGGGGGTCCACTCACGGAGACAAGGTGTGACACTCCGCTTGCCTAAAGCGGTTTAAACTTCTTACATTGTCTAGACTAGGGCTTTGCTTTGTATTTTGTTGCCCCGCCTGGGGCTCCGAGGAGGGAGACCTCTTTTTGTGTTTCGTCCTGGCTTCGATTGGCATTTGAACTTGTACCTCGTGGTCTATACAGGGAGAACGATGGTTATTTAAGCGCGCCACACGGAGGGGTCCTCGGCCTCCCATGGGGCGGAGGATCAAGACTACTGTCCCTACGCGGGCGTCGAAGGATGAGCACGAGGTTTTGTTGAAGTGGCCTCTGAGGATCTGTTATCGGGGCGTCATATGTCATGGAGCCAAGTGGCAACGATAGATGAAGGCTAACCCTACTGGGTCCATGAAAACATTCTTCCGCTTTCGTGTTCGGGAAGCTGCGAGGGTGCGTGAGGAGGTGCGGGCCTTCTGGGAGTGCCAGGGAGTGGCGGCTGCGCCCGAGAGGGCCTCGCCGCCTCCCATCTCACTGGGGGCTTCGAGGAGCTCGTCTGACATGCCTGAGGATTTGGTCGTGCAGAGAGAATACGCGGAGCTCATGGTCATCGGGGCATCAGATGAGGAACTAGCTGGAGTGGGCGACGCGCAAGGAGGAGTGGGATTTCATCTCGTAGATGGTGATTTTTGCGGTGTACCATGGCAGATTCTAATTGTACCAATTACTACTCGCATTTTTTTCTTTTCATTTGGATTGGACCCTTGTAACGTATGTATATGTTGTGTTGAGTCCAGTAAAAATTGCGTGATTGTATGTTGTAGACGAAGTGTCCCCGAGGTACTTTATTGTTGCCCTTCGCGTCGAGGTCCCCGCTTTGTGGTGCGTGGCTAAGTCAGGGGAGTTTCTTTGCAAGGGGAGGCGGAGCCGCGCGTCGTCCCCCATACTTTTTTAGATATGACTCCGGGGAGCCCTGATCTCTTTTTTTTTTTCTGCGAGGGGAGGCTAAACCATGCCGTCCCCCATACTTTTTAGATGGGGCTCAGGAGCCTAATCTCTCTTTTTTTGGCGAGGGGAGGCCGGCCGATCCCCCATACTTTTTTAGATAGGGCGCCGGGGAGCCCTAATCTCTTTTTTTTGTGGGAGGCGAGTCCGCGCCATCCCCTATACTTTTTAGATGGGGCTCAGGGAGCCTAATCTCTTTGGGGGGCAAGCCGCTGCTGTCCCCATACTTTTTTAGATAAGGCTCTGTGGAGCCCTAACTCTTTTTTTAGGGGGAGGCGAAGCCTCGCGCTGTTCTCCCATACTCTTTTTTTAGATAGGGCTCCATGGAGCCCTAACTCTCTTTTTGCTAGCGGGAGGCGATGCCTCGCGCCGTCCCCCATATATTTTTTTAGATAGGGCTCCGTGGAGCCCTAACTCTTTTCTTGCTAGGAAGAGGCGAAGTCTCGCGCCGCCCCCTACTTTTTTTTAGATAGGGCTTCGGGGAGCCTTAACTCTCTCTTTTTTTGCGAGGAGGAGGCGAAGCCTCGCGCCGTCCCTCATAGTTTTTTTAGATAGGGCTCCGTGGAGCCCTAACTCTTTTTTTCCTAGGGGGGCGTAGCCTCGCGTCGTCCCCTATACTACTTTAGATAGGGCTCCGTGGAGCCCTAACTCGTCTTCTTTTCTTCTTTTTTTGCGAGGGGGTGGCGAAGATCGACGTCGTTCCCCCTGGTGCACTTTGTTCCGGGGAACACTTCGCACCGGGGCTCCGGGGAACACTTCGCACCGGGGCTAGCCTTGTGTGTTGTCTTCGTTTGGATATGGATGCCTACGGAGGGCATCGGTGCGCACCGGGGCCGAATGCCATGCGCGGTGTCTTCGTTTATACACTCGCGCCTGCGGAGGGCATCTGTGAGACCCCTAAATATTGGAATGTGCCGAACTATAAATTATACTGGTAGCATAATTCTTAATTAAGGAACAGTGTAATGCCCTTAATAAAAATCATACTAGAAGTATAATCATAATAAGTAACAAACCAACATTTAGGTTCGGGATATATGTCATGCAATAGTTCCCGGATTAGTGACTATTGCACATATATCATAATCAACATTGCATCAATCACATACAAATCATACATTCACATAATTATACATCAGTAATTACATCATAATTCGGTAGCTACGATGCCGAGGTTGCTACAGATGCAGAGATATGAACAAATGACCTTGGGTCATTAACAAAAAAACAACGGCGGAAGCAAAAGGATAAAAACAAAACCACCAATGGCCCCATCATCCCGCGAGCTATTGCGTGGAGGAAAGAACTAGCATCACTCGTTAGCGTCACCACGATCGGCGCTAACGGGCATCTCGAAAAAAACCATCTTCACGCAACAAGGGGTCATAAAACCACGAGTACGAAAGGTACTCGACAAGTCTTCACAAACTAATAAAAGAAAGTGTTTGTTAGAACCTATACAAAGGAATAGAGATTTTATATGCATAAGGTTGACAATAGAAGGTTTAAATGGTTCATTGTTGCATAAGCGATACATCTTAACCTACAATTGCTATGTTTTAATAAAGCAATTTTAATAAATTGATTTGGACTAAAACCGTAAGTAAGTGAAATCATAATCATAAACATAACAAGAATAAATAACATCTCACAACTAATTATGCGAACAATCATCATCTAGAACCAATTCCCAAAACCCAAAATTAGAATAACTTCTATCTGGTGACATCAATTGAGCGTTGTCCAAAATGCAGTGGACACGGCTATTCGAATAGTTTTAACCTGCGAGGGTGTACATCTTTACCCACATGACTTAGTTGGCAGTAAGCCATCTAGAACAATAGCACACTTCCTTTGGTATGCCGGTAGGGTAAACTAAGGTTTGGTATTTTCAACAAGCTAACACTATTGAGTTGGATGACCCATGTGAGATTAATCCCGCTTAAACTAGGTGATAGCATACATTCAACAGGGGCTCACATATTTGTGCAGGGAATCTGAGCCAGTCAATTAAATGCAAACTCGTGTTAGACACACATTTTACACATGATCGGGGCCACGAAGGAGCGTACATGCGATGTAACACATCTACGCCTTACCCTTCTAAGAACATCGATATCAATATAAGCTCCACATGGCATACGACCACGGCCGAAGACTTAAGCATCTATGCCATATGAAATCAATACACATGTCCTTACTCTCCGTATCCAACTCAATAGCATTAACCCTTTACTTAACCAAGCAGCGCCCATACCTTTGCATGTGGAAATGCGTTGGGGCTTGAATTGGGCCGTCGAGTTGATCCTTAATCAATCCGGACAAGACATCCATATTTCCCAAATCTAGGTGCACAAAGGCACCATCACTAGCATCCACTTGTCCAGATTTGAATTGACTTGGTAACAGGATTTAGAAGCATTTCCAAATCAAATAAACTGAACAAAGATCAAATCATTATAAATCATTTGTTGTTCCCAAGTCGACAAGCTAAGCTTGCCAAACTCTAACGTTCTATGGATTTGCATGGCTAAGCAAAAGTTAAAATTAAGTATTATAACATCACAGACTACCTTAGGTTGAGTGTATGGTTGAATTAAGGATAAGCCACAAGTTCAGGTATAACTAACTAGAAACAGGGCATAAATAGATTTTTAGAAATTTGCATGCAGTGTCCTTTGTATTTTATAATTCTCAGATTCAAAAGATTAGGTTCAACATGGTGCGAGAGAGGAAGCTTGCCTTGATAGTAGTAAACAACCTCTTGTTCGAGTTCTTGTGTTTCAATAAAAGGCTTATAGCACTTTCGGAAGAACCGGCATCTAAAAGAGTAAAAGAATTTCCAATAAACATCGGAAAAAGAGAACAGGATGCCAAAAAGAATACATGATCAAATGATAATGCATGGGTAATAGTATGCTTAAGCTATATCTAATTTATTAAGAAATAACCCATATATATATATATCATTTATTGACACTTGCTACCCGATTTTACATTTAGTTTAAAGCTACAGGGATCGGGTTTTTATATCTTTGGAGCAGGCGGTGATAATTAATTTAATTATCTATCCTAACTTTGTACAAATGAATTACTACAAGATAACTAAGTGTAGAAAAGCTGGTGCCGTGTACTAACTAATCATTTAGTATTTATTAATAGCAATTAAGAGGCGGTGGATTCACGGTTATTAGTTTGTCGGTTTAGACATCAATAATTAGTGGGATCTTTACCATTATAGTTAGTGTAGAAACTATACACATACAGACTTTTAAAGTGAAGTAATAACTAGTTGAGGTAACTAATGTCACTATCTATAAATGCCAATCCTTAAGTGCTCGGGTTAAGGAAGAAAAAAGCAGTGCATTTTTCTCGGTTAGACCAAAAGCAGTAGAGACCTAATTCGAGTTTTTTGGTGGCGAGAAGAAATGCACAAAATGATAATCTTCAATAGGAGTTAGAGCTACTAGGAAGTAACCAATGCCACAACATACTCATGTTACCCTAACACGGCCAATTTGGAAGGTAATATAAAATGGACTTTGTCGGTTGAGCAAACAAGTGTATGAAAGGAAAAAGGGTTATACTAAAAGATGTCGGTGATCAAATTAGTCAAAAGAGGTCTAAGATAATACTAGGGTTTACTCGTATACTTAACAAGACTAGTATGCTAACAAGAGAAACTCTATTTCTTGAAAAGCGATATGAAAGACCGAAAAGTTATAAAAATAACTTTTCGGTTAAAAAAGTTTAAAGTATCATATGAACCCGATGAGTGCTACGAGAGGATAGCTAAAGTTCTTAGAGAGCTTAAGCTAGAGTAAAGGCTAACTCACCACTAGAGTTTAGAGAGGAAAGATTGATTCTTGGTCAGCAGAAAAGATCCATCGTACTCTTCTTAGTGCTGCCCAAAAAGAAAGGGGTGGAACTTAAACTTTAAGACCACCATATATATATATATCTTGAGCAGACAAAAATGGAACTTACACACGGGATGAGGATTTTTCAAAGATGGTGCTTCATGCATTGATTGACGAGAGAAAAGATCCTTAAGTCCAAACTACAAGAAATGTCCAAAACTCATATTAGTATGAGATCTGAGACCTTCTTGAGGTTGAATAAGGATGGAACTAAAGAAGCTTCACCGTATGAAGGCAAAGTGAAAGAGCTCCTCTGGTCTACAATGGCGGGAGTTATTGACTAGGGTTTATATAGCATGTATAGAATGTATAGAAACAGCAGAGATTCATCTAGAACCAAAGAGGTGGCACTAATGGATAGATATGAAGAAAATATCCCTAAATCATGTGCTTTACCACCATTTAAATTACCCATGATGCCCACGGTGGAAAAAACGAGAGCAATCAAAAATTGAGTCACCTGCGGCGTGGGTCCCAGGGAATCCTGACCATGCAGCGCGCAGAGAAAGCAAAAACTGCGTGACATGTGGGGTCCAAAATTTGTTAGAGCCATCACGATGTACACAACCAATCTCGAAAACGGTAGCCCTCGGATCGATCCACGAGCGGCGGCTGCGATCACGGAGGAAAAAGGCTGCGAATCGATATTGCGGATTATGGACCGTGCGATCTACCTCGGGCGGCCCACGATCAAAGGAAGCTCAAGGTAGTCGAACCTTCAAACCCGCGTGAGCCACCACGATTTCGATGAAACGACTCGGATCGGCGGGTCTGTGGCGGTCCGAAGGTTACAACTCACGCGGCCGTCGGATTCGAGGTTTAACGGTCGCGATTCAATGGGGAAGCTGTCGCGGTCCGATCATTACATGCGATCTGGATGGTCCATTACGCATCAACGGTGGCGGGAGATGAGGAGGCTTGAGAGATGAAGAAAGGATACGATGCGTCGAATTGAGATCAGCGGCTAAATTGGAGCGGGCGGATGGTCAAAGTGCGCCGATCCGAGCGGTTCAAAGAGGATCAACGGTGGAAATCGATTTGTCGTGTGGGATGACGCGACACGGATCGCCAAATCCGTCCGTTTGCTATGAGATCAACGGCTCACGTTTATTTGGAGGTTGGGATGCGTCTTGTGAGCGTGTCGGGCGGACCGGTACCTGGGTTGGACCCAACCGAAGTGAGGCCGAGTCGCTCTGATTACTAAGTTTGAGTTTAAGTGGCGCTTTGACGAGATCTATTTGAATTTTAAGCAGGTTTGGCCAAGACCTTTAAATATAGTAAATAAATTTGTAAAATCTTGAAATTTTGCAGACTTGCTCTGGAATAATATACTTCCCAAATAAATTTTGAAATCGGTTTCTTCTTTAGAAATACATAATTAATTTATTTAGACCAACTAGGATTTATTTAAAGACAACTATTTTTATGAAAATCAAAATAATTTCTAAAAATTCAACAAAATTTATTTTTGGCCATAATAATTTATCGATTTTCTATTAAAATATTTCCCAGTCATAATACCAACATTGGATGGTATTTCCTTTTGAAATTTTTGGTCAAGTTGAAATTGATAATAGAAATTTGGGAAATTAGGTTGTAACAAATTGCCTAATTTGCCAAGATGAGCGATAATGACATGAGCGATGCTTTATTCTTTGTATATCGAAATTTGAGGCATTCTGACATCGGTGTGCCGGTTTGAAGGCCATCGCGTGGTGTCTGTTTATACACTCATGCTTGCGGAGGGCATCGGTGTGCCCGGGGCAAGGCCATCTTGTGATGTCTTTATTTATACACTCGCGCCCTCGGAGGGCATCGGTGTGCACCGGGTTGAAGGCCATCTTGCGATGTCTTTATTTATACACTTTCGCGCTCGCGGAGGGCATCGGTGTGCCGGGCGAAGGCCATCTTGTGATGTCTGTTTATACACTCGCGCTGCGGTGGGCATCGGTGTGCATCGGGGCGAAAGGCCATCTTGTGATGTCTGTTTATACACTCACGCTGCGGAAACATCGGTGTCGCGCTAGGGCGAAGGCCATCTTGCGATGTCTTCGTTTATGGTGCTCGTTGAGTGGCGTGCGTTTTGTTCATTATCGAGGACAAAACACCCAAAAGCATACATGCGTTTATCTGAGACCCCGGGCCTGGTGGTGGTCTACGATGGCGATTGGCGGGCCTTGTGGGTTCGTTACAAAATACAAAATGGCGAAGGTAGAACTTGCGGAGACTCTTGGCGTTCCACGTATGCTCGGTATTGCCCGCCGGGGTGGCGATGTAGTATGATCCTGCCCTGGTGCTTCGGGTAATGATGTACAACCCTTCTCATTTGGACTCGAGCTTGCCTATTGCTGTAGGATTGGTGGCTCGCTTGAGGACCATGTCACCGGGCGCCAAGGTGCGGATCCTGACTTTTCTATTGCAGGCCTTCGCTACTCCCTCTGCATACTTTGTCATGGTTGCAATGGCTTGTATGCGATTTTCCTCGATTAGGTCGATGGAAGTTTCGCGGCTGGTAGGGTTGACATCCTGTGTTGCTCGAAGTGATCTTGCCGCGAGCTCGCCGGGGGTCATGGCTTCATCATTGAATAAGAGCTTAAAGGGGGAGAAGCCTGTAGCTCTGGTTGGTGTGGTGCGGAGTGCCCATAGGGCCTTCTGGAGTTCCTCGGGCCAGAGCCCCTTGGGCAATCCCACCAAGTGTTTGGTGAGGCCTGTTAGTAGGTTGCCATTGGCCCTTTCGACTACCCCATTGGACTTGGGGTGTCCCTCTCAGGATATCATGGGGATATGCACGAGATCTTAGGATGATGTTACAATTGGCAATGTCGTTGGCGGTTTGTCGGCTAACGTGTTTTTCGGCAAAGTTTGATTCTGTCGAGGCTTGGCGGTCGGCCAAGCCATGGTGGCGGTCGAGCAAGCCATCTGACTTGGTTTCTCTGAAATAGTCACCGTGATCGAGGCCGGCCAAAGTGGCGGTCGGGCCAAGCAAGTGGAAGCGATCGACCGGCTTTGCTTGGCGGTCGGACCGGCCATTGTAATCCTTGTGGATTTTGAAGGTGGGCCAAAAATAGAAGGTGTAGGCAAGTGAGAAGGTGCTACGCACTTGGTCTCATAATTTTAGAGCTTCGAACAAAAGTTCTATTGGTTTGAAAATTCGATGAGGTTTTGGTTTTCGGGATGGATTTTTGGTTAAGTCATGGTGGCGGTCGAGCCGACCTTTGGTGGCGATCGGCCGGCGAAGCAATCGGGCCGGCCAAGGTGGCGGTCGGCCGGTTTTAATGTGTTTAAATCGTCGCCGTGGCGGCGATGGTTGCTGTTAGGTCAAGTTCATGGGTTTCATGGCATATGTGTTGCATGATGCATGTTTTGACTAACGTGGGTCAAGTTGTGAAGAACTTGTTCCGGATTAGTTTGCTTGTCTATTCTTTGTCGAGGTTGCTTGGTGGTCAACGGCGGTCAGCAGCGAGATGATCGGGACTAGGCTTGAAGAGTTGAGGTCGAGCGATCGGCGATCTTTGGGTGAGTCAATGAACTCAAGTGTGATGCGAGAATGGACAAGGGTAACCGAACAGGCGGTTCGGTCTGTTGGTTTGATCAAGCGGCGCGAAGTCGGTGCAAGTGCTATGGTGGTTTGATTGGGGCCGGATGGGAGAACTTGCCGAGCATGAAGAGAGCCACTGGATCAACCTCACGTGGCGAAACATGGAGGTGCTTCACGAAGATGGGACTCGGTCTTTGCAAAAGATCGAGAAGGGTATTTTGGTAATTTACCAAAATACCGCTTTAACGACCTTTTGCCAACTCACGGCTCAAAGATGGTGCAAGGTGAAGCGGATTAGGTCAAGAGATGAAGGCAGTAGCTTTAAAAGCGTGCGTATGTGTCCCGTTTGTTTTGGGCCTTAGCAGAGCCCATTAGGGTTACTCTTCTAGAAGGTCTAAGTCTCCACTATAAATAGAGGAGGAGGTGGCTGCACCCTCAACTCTTTCATTGTGTTTGAAACCCTAGTTTTGCTTAGGGAGAGGATTAGTGGAGATTAGGGTTCTAGAGAGTTGGATTGATTCGTGCTCATGTATTGAGTCTTTGTCCTCCATTGATGGAGTGGTACGTAAACCAATACCATATCAAATCAATCCAAAGAGATTTCTCTCAAGATGAATCTATTCTCTCTTTTTCTCTCTATTTGGTGATTTGGGGTCTTTCTTTGATCCGCGAGTTTTTGCTTGGTTTCTTGCCGTGATCTAACTTGCTGTGACATGTGGGAACCCATCTAGGATCATCTTGATCATCAATCACCCACGAGCAAGTCTCTAGATCATATTTTGCATTTGGCTCGGTTTTTGAACCTCCTTCGCTCAAACTGAAAAAGATAGGAACTTTGGCATGGATCTTTGAAATCTTTGATTGGAATAGGTTCCTAATATCTTTAGGAAGGTGTGGTTCAAATTTTGTAAAGTTTGGCCTTACGGATCAAAAGTTAGGTCGTTTTTCGTTTGGATTGCCGGTGATTTTCTGTTCACCGTCGGGGCGGTCGAGACCGCCCATTCCGGAGGTCGGACCGCTAGGCAAGCCGGTCAGACCGCCTGTGAGAGTCGAGACCGCCCAACACTTTGAGATTTGAGTTTTGGTTGTTTTGGGTGTTTTGCTTTGGGGTTTGATTGGATTCAATACTAGTCTTCATTTGTCTGGTATATTGATCTTCATAGCTTCCATAGCTATTGGAGTGACATTTGTGTTGAATCCATCTTTTGTGAAAAAGTGGCGTGCTCCTATTCACCCCCTCTAGTCGCCTTTTAGGTCCAACACCTCTTGATCACGAAGCATCTGATGATCCCAGATTCGGCAAAGTGCTTTGAAGGCCGTGGAGTCGAGGCGGGTCAGGTTGTTGTGATGTGATGTCATGCGGCACCTCGTATCTACAAATGATGTTCTTCCATGCAAAACGCTGGGCCGCTGCGGTGTTATCTTGGCCACGGGCTCGACCTCCACCCACCTGAAGAAGTACTCGATGGCGACGAATGCAAACCGGAGGTTGCCTCTGGCTGTCGGAAAAGGCCCGATGATGTCGAGCCCCCATCGCGCGATCGAAGGGCCAGACTGGGGGCAGCGGCTGTAGCGGGACTGCGGGTGCCTTGGGGTTATGGCTGGCCCATTGGCAGTCTTGGTAATGATGCACGAGTTCTTTGGCGTCCTGAAGCGCCATTGGCCAGTAAAGGCCCTGGCAAAAGACCCTTGCTACGAGGCCCCGGGGGGCCTGGTGGGCACCGCAATCTCCCTCGTGGATCTCCCTGAGGAGGTCTTGGCCTTCTTGTCGGGATATGCACCGGAAGAAGGGGGTGCAGACGCCCCTCTTGTACAATTCGCCGCCGATGATCACGGTAATTCTGGAAGCGATGCTGGCCGCCGCCCGGTGGATCTTTGGGTTCTTCGCCTGCGAGGTAGCTGGTGATCTTACTTCGCTAATCCGCTCCGCTGATGGGCATGATGAGGCGCACAGCCCCTTGTTGCTCCGACTCCATGCTTGTTTCGGGCTCAACCCCTTGTGCTTCGGGCGGAGCCCCTTGCGCTTCTAGTGCAACTGATGGCAAACGAAGCACTTCGTAAAATACCACTGGAGGTGGTTGGCTGGCCGAGCTGGCCATCTTTGCGAGCTGGTCCACCGCCTCATTGGTGCTTCTTGGGATAGCTTGCACGATGATGCCAAGGAAAGACTTGGCCGTGGCTCGAACCACCGCCAGGTATCTTGCCATCTCGTTGTCCCTAGTCACGAAGCTTTTGTCAAAGTGTCCCGCCATGAGGTGGGAGTCGCTTTTGATCACGAGGCGCTTGACCCCCAGGGTTTTGGCCTTGCGGAGTCCTAACAGCAGGGCCTTGTACTCGGGCGTTGTTGGTTGTGGAGAAGTCGAGGTGTGCTGCGTACGACAGGCTTCTACCATCCGGGGCGGCCAGGATGGCTACCGCGTCGGCCCCTGTTGTGCACCAGGATCCGTCGGTGTGGACTATCCACGGTGCCTCGATGGGGCTTGAGGGTGGGTCTTCGGCTTGAGGGGTCCACTCAGCGACAAAGTCCGCTAGGGATTGCGATTTGATAGCGGTGTGCGCTGCAAAGGTTATGTCGAAGGGTGCGAGCTCTGCTGCCCACTTCCCGATACGCCCTGATGCGTCCTTGTTGCGTAGCATGAGCGCCAAAGGGTAGGACGTCGGGACTATGATGGCATGCGCATGAAATAGTGCCGAAGCTTGCGCGAGGCCATGAGCAGGGCGTATGCTAGTTTTTCAAACTCAGTGTACCGGACCTTGGCCCCCTAGAGGGCCTCCGATACATAGTACACGGGGCGCTGCCTGCCTTCTTCCTGGACGAGGACAGCGTTGACGGCCACAGAGGAGGCAGCGAGGTACAAGAGGAGCCGCGCGCCAGGGTCTGGGCTGGTTAAGCTCAGGAGTTGGTTGAGGTACTACTTGAGGTCTTGAAATGCTGTTTGGCAGGCCTCAGTCCACCGGAATGGTTCCACGCCTCAAAGGGTCTTGAAGAAGGGTAGAGCTCGCTCGGCTGACCGGGACAAGAATCGGCTGAGGGCGGTGAGGCGGCCCGTCAGCTTTTGCACTTCTCGAGGGCTGTGAGGCGGCTCCATTTCTTGTATAGCTCTGATTTTCTCGGGGTTGGCCTCGATGCCTATTTTCGATACGAGGAACCCCAGCAACTTTCCTGCTTTGACCCCGAAGGCGCACTTTTCTGGGTTTGGTTTGATTCCTTCCCTTCGAAGGTTAGCGAAGGTTTCCTGCAGATCTCCCGCGTGGGAGCCCGCAAGCTTGCTCTTGACTACTATGTCGTCGACATATGCTTTGATATTGCGCCCGAGCTGCCCTGCGAGCACCTTGGTGATGAGGCGAGTGAACGTTGCTCCGGCATTTTTGAGGCCGAAGGGCATGTGGTGGAAGCAATAAGTTCCAAGGGGGTGATGAAAGCGATGTTAAGCCGTCTTCCTTGGCTATGAATATCTGATGGTACCTGGAGTAGGCATCGAGGAAGCTCATCAACTTCGTGGCGGAGGTGGCGTCCACCACCGGTTAATCACGGTAGAAGTCATCCTTGGGAGACGCTTTGTTGAGGTCAATAAAGTCGACGCACATTCGCCATTTGCCCATGCTCTTTCGGACCAGGACGGGGTTGGCTAGCCACTCGGAGTACTTGACTTCGCGAATGACTCCCGTCTTCAGGAGTTTGGCTATTTCTGCCTTGTCCGCTTCTAGGCGCTTGCGTCATCTTGGCGTAACCACTTCTTGGGGTTGCATCAATCCGGATGGCGAGGCGATGTTCCATCGTCTCGTGGGCTACCCTGGGTATGTCCTCTGGGCTCCATGCGAAGACATCCGTATTGCTGCAGAGCATGTCGAGGATGGTGCCATGCTCTTCTGCTGGGAGCTCTGCGCCTAGTGCGACTATCTTTTCCGGGGAGGTGTCCCTCAAGGGGACCCTCCGTAGTTGTCCCTCTGGTTTGGCCTTTGGAGCCCACCTGCCAGAGGAGTCCTCCGCTGGCGTGTCGGGGTTGGCTTTGACTGTGTGGACGTGACGGTTGGGCGGATCTGTTTCTAGCTCGGTTTGCCGGGCTAGGTCCTGATCGCCCCGGATCGTGATGATGCCTTCTGGTGCGGGGATCTTCATACACATGTAGTTGTGGTGGGCAATTGTGCCAAAGGCGTTCAACGTGGCTTGGCCAAGGATGGCGTTGTACTGGTAGGGCATTTGAACGACGTCAAAGGTGATAGTTTCCGTGCGGGAGGCGAAGCCATCGTCAAACGTGACGGCTAGGTCGATTTGCCCCAAAGCCATCACGGGCTTTCCCCCAAAACCCACAAGGGGTATGCCTGGGGGTGACAGGCTATCCCTTGGGATCATTATTTTGTCGAAGGCCTGCGAGCAGGGAGGTCATGGAGCTTCCGAATCCGCGAGGGCGTCTTGGGACTTGGAAGTATGCAATGCTGGCAGAAATGACAAGGTGGTCTTGGTGAGGGAAGTATATACCCTTGGCGTCCTCCGGGCCGAAGGTGATGGGCACCTCGGCGTGGCGGGTGGTGCCTGCGAACCCACGTTGCCACATGTTGGATTTGTCGGGCGTAGGTGCGTCGCTGTCTTTTGGATGGTATCTTGGCGGCGATCCTCCCGTGATCATATTTATGACCCTTTGCAATGGCTATCCATGGCCCCCTTCGATGCGTGGCCTTACAGGTGGTGGGGGTAGCTGATTGCCCGCACCCGTTGGGTCTTCGTGCTTGGCTGGCTGCCGTGTGTGGTTCATGTAGTCGTGCGTGGCTACGATGGTGCGGCACTCCGCTGTTGTGTGCAAGCATTCACCATGGAGGTCGCAGTAGGACGTGACAACCTCGGCAGTGCCACGGTTGTCTGGATGCCACTCGTCGCGACGTCCGCGGCCTCTGCCTCGGCCACAGCCTGTCCGGTAGCCGCGCTTTGCTCCCTCGGCATTTTGACCTGCGTCGACATGGTAGACATTCCGGCCCTTATGGCGGAAGTTGCTGCGCGGTTTAGAGGTGGCTGGCGCGGCGGGGGTGTTGTCTGCTTTGGCTTGGTTGGTTGTTCTGCTGGTGTCGTGGAGGGCGTCCCGTCCAGCCTTCGATTACTATATTCTTCTGCACAGGCATACTCTTCCATTTTATCGAAGAGTTCGGTGACCGTGCGGACGGGCTTTCGGACTAGCCTTTATGACAGAGGGCCTCTTTGGAGTCCACAGGTTGCCGCATTTATGATTGTTGTCTCGTTGACGCCCTTCACCTGGCATTTGACCTCTGCGAATTTTTTGAAGAAACTGCGGAGGCTCTCACCCGAGGCCTGTTTGATTGCGAACAGGTGCCTGGATCCTTTGGCTCGATGTAATTCCCCTAGAAATTATTGCGTACCAGATCGCGTAGCTGCTCTCACACGCGTATATGGATCGGGGGGAATGGTAAAGAACCACGTGAGGGCGACACCTTTGAGGGCAAGAGTGATGCCTTTTGCTTTTGTTGTGTCGTCCTCTCTGCGACCTCTCTCTTTGTTTAGTACAGGAGGAACTCCGAGGTCGATCTGACCCGAAGGGTGCGACGTCCGTCATTTGAAATCCTTGACCCGTTGGCCTTCTTCAAGCCTCGCTCAGCGGGAATTGGGGTATCCCCGGAGCAATGGGGCCGATGGTGGGTTGGCTGCTGTCCTCGGAGGATCCTACTCTGGTGCTGAGGGTTCTGGTTGTGTTGGGATTATGAGGCTGCCTCCGGCAGGCTGCCGCAAGGTAAGTATCTCTCGTCGGTCGGCCGGCTCATTGGAGTGCCATAAGCCCACAGGTCCTCCGGCCCCGAGGAGTGGACCGGGGCGGTTATCTAGGAGGATGCCTCGATCGTGGGCGTCCCCCCCGATGATGTTCCCATGGGTGCAGTTGTTCACTTCTTCCTCTGCGGCTCGCGTGGCCGCTGCTGCCGCCGCGGAGGTCCTGCTTCATTTGGCCCTTGGGGTGCTTGGGGCCGCAGCTGCTGAAACTTTGGGCGTGGCCTTTTAGGGGGGCATCTGATGTGTGCTCTGGTGACCTTCTTGCCGAGCCCCACGGACGCCGCCAACTGTCGTAGTGGAAAAATACTAGATAGTAGATAGGAGGGACCCCTAGCATCAGAGCGAGGGGCCGGAGGGTCCCGAGGGAGGGGTTTCGTTATGAATGTGCTGCTATTATTTTCTCCAAAAATTGGATGCTTTGTTACATGGGGGTAGGGATCTATTTATAGCCTCCCCATAAGGTATCCAAAATTACATATGCACCCCTAAAAATGTATGACAATCATAGGGGTAGTAGGGGCTTTTCCCAGCCTACGAGTAGCCTTCGGCGCATGGTGAACCCTCTGGTCAGGGTGTGCACGGACCATCGCTGATCCCTGTCATGTTCCCTGATCGCGAGGCCCCACCGGAGGCCACCCTCGGGGAGCCTTCGGGATCCTTTCGGAGTCTTCGGAGTCACCTTCGAGGCCTCCGGGGCCCCTTCGGAGGGTACCTTTGGGATCTCCTTCGGAGCCTTCGGACACCCCTTCAGGGCCTTCGGGACCCCTTCGGAGGGTACCTTCGGGATCTCTTTTGGAGCCTTCGGACACCCCTTCGGGGCCTTCGGGACCCCTTCGGAGGATACCTTTGGGATCACCCTTGGGGCGCCTTCGGGATCCCTTCGCGCTTCGCCTGGGCCGTGGGGCTGGTGGGCCGCCCCTACGATATAATCATTAGTTGATAATTAATTATCAGTAAATCATTGTCATTGCCAAAGCATGGGCTAATTTAATTGGGAATTATACTAAAATATTTTATTTAATTAAGATCTTTAGTTACAATTTAAATTAAAATGGTAAAATTATGGACACTTAAAAATTAAGGGGGAAATGAAATTTCATTGGTATTTTACACACACATTGTTACTGCATTGTTAAAAACCTTACGTCCCAGTGTGGGGTTTCCCGTTAAGGAAAAGAATACAAGAACTACATTCATGCATACACATCGGCTACTCGACATTGAGTTCAACTAACGCATCTACGATCTCGAGATCCTCCGGTTGATGTTGATGTCACTCTTTAGCCAATTCTAGTCTTTGAGGCAGGTGATTGCCTCCACCATCTTGGGTCTGAGGGATGACCTCCTTTCTTCAATTATTCTTCCTACCATACTGAACATCGGTTCCGAAGAGACGAAGGACACCGAAACCAGTACAACATCTCGTGTGAAATGACACATCATAGGGAATATCCGCTTGTTGTTCTTCCACCACTCGAGCAAGTCTAACTTGCCTTCGCCGAAAATATCAGGATCAATGTTTGCAAAATCATGCTCCAGATAGTGGTTCAGCTCTGAGGTAGAATTCCACTTGGGGGCGCTTGATACTAAGAGAGAGAAGAACTGGACTTGCCCTTCAGCTTCTTCCACAAGTGTCTTTATCAAGCTTGTCTTGGTTTGGATCGTTCTTTGTGAGTCTCGATCTCGTCTTTGCTAAGCTTGTCATGATACAAGCAGAAAACACGAACATATTCCTTTTTGACATGTTCAAAAGCTTTGGAGAAATCAAGGCCGAGACACTCACCTATTGCCTCCATAGCCATTTGCAAACCTGCTAACTTTTTTCGTATGATCCAAAATGATAGCAAAGTAATATAGGTGTGAAATAGATCCAAAATATTTAACAACTTTTTCCTCCATTGCTGCAACAACATGATCTAAAAGGGGATACTCCCTAGATTTAGCAAACTTGTCTGCAATTTGCCAGATAAAATCAATAACTAAGTAAGAGGTGGGGTAGTAAATACCGGATAGAGCCTTAGTTGCTTTGTAGAAAGGTTTTAAAAACTCTCGAAATAACTAACAATTTCTCAATCTGAGTTAGCAACTATCAACTTATCTAAGTTAGCATTGACAAAGACAGATATAATATATTCGTACCCTTTTACCTTCTTCAACATGATATATGTTGAGTTCCACCACATCTTCATGTCAAGACCGAAATTTCTTTGGGTTTTGTCGTTGGCTACACAATACTTCGCGAACCGGGTTACCACCACCGTTGAACTTGAGAGGCAACGAAGGGCATCACGGATATTGTTCAAATAAATGCCAATCACCTCCATTCGGTCTTGCACAACGAGGTTGAGGATATGACATATGTATCTCTGGTGGAGAACATATCCATTGATATATGTCTGCAACCTTGGGATGAGTATGTTCATAGCTATCGTATTCGCCGATGCGTTATCAAGATTCTGAAACAATCTTATTTTCTATTTTAAAATCCCATATTACCCCTAGTATGAACTCGACAACAACATTTTCCGTGTGTGATTCAGTAATTAACTTAAACCCTATGACTCTATTGTTTAGCTTATACTCATCATCTAAATAATGGGCTACAATAATAAGGTAGGCAGTTCTCTGGTGTGATGATGTCCAAATATCCGAAGTTAAAGCAAAAGAGTACCAAACTTTTAGGAAATTTCCTTTAGTGTTGCTAGCTCTCTACTATACATCCCAAAAATATCAGACAATGTCGTTCTCCTAACATGTTGGTACTGTGGACAAAAGTCGCGTTGGATCATTCTTTTGAACGAGCGACTTTCACCCATCTAATCGGTTGATCATCGGAAACAATGTATCTAGCAATTTCCTAATAAGCATAATGAGGATTGTTTGTCCAAATACTTATAGAGCCATCAGCCTAGAAGTTGAGATGCGTTTGGACTCCTCTACCTTGTGTGTGCGCCCTCATCTTTTTCAAGCATGCTTTGTAGCGCCGGTTCAAGTGCCCCGTCCCTCCACCTGTACGAGTAGTTAATTGAGCTTTGGAATAATTACAAGTTGCGGTCTCTATTGTTTGGCCGTCTCAAATTTCCTCGCTCTAGGTCATGTGCTTCCAGCACTCTGCCCTTCGCCCGACGTTGCTGCCGCTGGGCGCGGACCCACCAATATTGCCATCCGTGGACGGGGTACTGAAGTTTGGCATCTCCATCGGGTCCAGACATCGTTGGTACTCCTCGTATCCCTCCGTATTGTCTATATGACGGTCATCCATGCCATAGTCTCTTATGCCTGGGGAGAGCTAACTAGCATCGATAGGAGAGGCGGCGGGAGGAGGACTAGGGGAGCGGCGGGAGATTGAGTGGTGTGAGACTGAGCATCTCCCTCTCCCCACTGCTGCTTTCATGCTATGACTCCTCGATAGCATAGCGCTGCTGAGCTCCGTCGCTCCCTCCGTCGGCTTCATACTTCGACTCCTTGGTAGCATGCCTTCTATTGTACAAAGCACTACAACAAAGAGAGAATAAGATAATGGAATATGTGCTTCGCTCGGTGGTGAATAAGTGAGCAACAGACAAGCAGAGAAAAGAAGTTGAGCTTCGGTGGTGAAGAAATGAGCTGCAAACGTTCGTTTTTATAGGCCATAGAGCCGTTGTCTTGCCCGTTGCCTTATCTCTCTACTCCATCTTGTCACCAGAAAGGGGTAGACGATCGTTGCCTCTCTCCCTCACGGCCTGTTGCCTCTCTTACTCCCGCCCGTTGTTCTCTAATTTCTAATAAAAGTTGTCTGCAAAGTTGTGTCCAATCCTATCAACTATCATCAGACATGCATGCCACTATCAGTCTGTCACTAGGGCACAATGGCACATCATTATGCTACATTGCCACTCCCCCAGTAGTGCCTCCCCCAGTCCCCTAGAGGCCCAGACCCCCAGTACTCCCCCTCTCCCACAAGCCTCCTGCCTCCGCCATTGCCTCCCCAATCCCCCTTGGGCCTTGGCCCCTTCTCCCTCGGCTGCCTCCCCCAACATCCCTGTAACATCCCGATTTTTAGGCCTTTTTGAAAATTTTCAAAAGAAAAATAACCATTCGGTTTTATTGAAGTTCTAAAGCTTAACTTGAGATTTTGGAATTAAAAGGGCTTAAAATGACTAAATCAAACTTCAACTAATCCAAAAGTTTGGTTTATTTTGAGTTTGTTGGCGTTCTCTGGTGTTGAATTCCCTTTCTCGGTTCATTCCGTTCTCCCTCTCGTTTGGACCTCCCCCTTGTCCAGACCTCCCTCTCGTTTGGACCTCCCTCTCAGTCTGAGACCTCCTGGGTGGTCTTAAGAGACCTCCAGGTGGTCCTGGAGTTTGGTCACGACCGCCTCTTTGGTCACGATCTCCCCTTTTGGTAGGACCACCCTCCCGAGTTTTGACTAGCCCCACTTGTCAGCTCTGCTTACCCTCTTCTTCCTTCCAGCATCACTGGCGGCAAAAGGTCAGCCGCATTAAATCTTTCATGTGTCGCATTAAATATTGTCGCTTCTGCAGTACCGATTCCCTCTCTTGTCTCCTCCCCTACCAGCCCCCATCTCCTCCTTCACATACCCTTGTACGTGTGCACCTCCGAGTCATTCAACGACTCTCCCCTTCTCCCCTGGCTATAAAAGCCTGACCAGCCCTCTTTCATCATATTTTTCCTCACCCAGCTCTCCTGCTTTAGCCCAATTCCTCCGTGCTTGAAGTTTCGCCACTGTCCACTAGAGCCTACGCCGTCTTCAACCACCTTGCTGCCGAAGGAGTTCACTGGAGCGCCTACGCCGTCTTCGACTGTTGTCCACCATCTCCCCCGCCTCCTTCAGTCTCTCTCTCGGCCCTGGTGAGTTTCTCCATGCCCTGTTCTCTTCCCTTGTTCCTACGACTACATTGCGTAGTTGTATCCTTTTGTATCCTTCTTACGACCACGTTGCATAGTTGTATCCTTTTGTATCCTTCTTACAACCACGTTGCGTAGTTGTATCCTTTTGTATCCTTCCTACGACCACGTTGAGTAGTCCTATCCTCTTTAGGACCTCCTTCTTTGACCTCCTCCTCAGGATCTCCTCAGGACCTCCCTTGACCTCCTCAGGATGAGCCTGTTTCTAGTTCAACACCTCGTTGTTGGTTCTAGTTCAGTTTGTTTCAGAGTTCATTTGGATTTTATTTGGTCTTTATTTGAATGTGCTTCGTTCTCACGTGTAGCTTTCGACGACTCTAGAGAGCCCGAGTACTTCGAAGAAGTAGACCCTCAAGCTTTCGAGCAAGGCAAGTTACACCCTTGATCATATTGAATTCCAGTATCTCAAATTATTTAAGTTCTGTTTCAAATTATTATTGCATGCTTATTTAAATTTAAGTAATTTAAATCCCTGTTTAACTATATAGTTATTCCCAATTCATTTGTACATCCAAACTTGATTATTGATTTAACCACCCCTTGTTACCATAGTAAAGAGCTAGTTGGTACATTAGTATGAACTAGCGTGTGTTGTAAAAATCTATGCTTAGTCAAGCTTAGACCCAAAATTCTTGATTTGGAGAATTTACTGCCAAAGATCAATGTTGTCAAAATATTTTAACCATAACATTGGGTTGTTGTGGAAGTTTGCAAATGTTTTTGAAAAGCAAAGCAAAAGGAAAATTGGTTTGGACTTGGGCGAATCGGTTGTTTGGAAGGGTGCATGTTCATGCACGGGCTCAACTCGGGTAGGGTTGAGGCCCAGGGTTTTGTGGAAGTTGCCCAAGTCAGTTAAGGACCGGTCTTCGAGTGTATTTTGTTATGCCCTACCGTGCAACCACATGTTCTGAATGGGCAGAACCTGGCTAACTAATCTGCAACATTTCACCACGGTCGTTCCATCCGGTTGTGTAGGTGTCTTGACGACCTACTTTTATGTATTCCCACTTGGCGCAAGAGGGGGCCTGAACCCAGCGGATGGTTAGTCCAAAGGGGGCGAAACCTTAGCGAGGGGGGACTGCGGTGGAATGGTGCTTTGTAAAGGTCTTGTCACGTGCTCTAGATCGCTTACCTACGGTAATGAGCGGTGGTCTTGACGGATGCCAAACAAACTAGAGAGGTCGTGTCATGTGGGTAAAGCTGTACACCTCTGCAGAGTGTTAAACTATTCGAATAGCTGTGTCCACGGTCATGGACATACTAGCAAAGCTGCTCCAAGTTAGACTTTGGTTTTGTTTTCAAAAGACTTTATGAAATGGTTTTGGGTGTCTATCCAAATGGGTTTTGGGCGGGTAGCCCTGTGATAGGAGGGTATCCTTCACCACTTATTGTTGAATGTTATCTCCCTGTGATATGAGGGTATCCTTCACAGCTTGTTGATGAATGTTATCTGACTATAAAACTGAGATTTAGAAAATAAATTTTAGTTATTGTATAACGGCTTTGGAACTTAGTACAAGTATTTGAAAAGAAACATAGCTTTATGCAAATCAACTCTATAAACCTTCCTTTGAGATGTCCTTGCATGCATTTCAATCTGTTACTTGACAAGTGTGACTTGTGAGCATGGTTGTTGTGCTCACTCTGCTTAATCTAATATTGAGAAGGAGAAGAGGTCTACGAGGAGCCTGAGGACCGGGACGTCTAGGTTGCGCCATTCAGACGATTGCCTATGGCGAATCGTGTGGTCTACTCGTTTTTGTCTTCCACTGTGTTTTGGTTTTGTCGGCTCATAAGCCGTTCTTGTAATAAACTCTGTTGTCTATTAATAAAGTTTCGTTGATGGTTGTTACCACATTTATTCACTGTGTGAGCTAGCCGATGATCTTGGGGCTAGCTCGGTTTTGCTAGAGAAGTTTCGGGGTGACCTCCGGGTCCGACCACGACATCCCCCCTTCCCCCTCTCCACCACACCCCCAGTGCTTCCCCCTACCGCCTCCCCCTTCTCCTCCTCTCCCCAACCCCCGGTGACTCCTCTTCTGCCTCCCTTTGATGACTCCTGCGCCTCCCCACTAGCCGAAGATGGCGTTGGTGGATGGGATTTCGCCGACGGTGGCGGTGAGCTCACTGGAGCCGGTGGCGAAGGGGATTTCACTGGTGGCACAGGTAAGCTCACCGGCACCGGTGGTGGTGGGGATTTTACTTGTGGAAGCGACGAGTGGCGGAGAGGGTGGTGGAGGGGATGTCTTTGAAGATCGTGGCGACGGCGAAGGGCACGCCGAGCAGACATGCATGCGGCAGTTGACGGGGCGAGTGAGCATAGGTGCACACTCGAGCGACGTCTTCTACCCCGGGCATGTGCAGCCGAGGCAGTTGTTGTTGTCGTCGAGCACCACCTCAGCGTCTTTAGTTGGCACGCGCACTCGGCAAAGATCGCCGTGTCGCGTTGAAGAAGTTGTCTGTGGCTAAAGTTGAGAGCGGCGGGAGCTTGCGAGCAGTCCGCATGCGCGAGCGACTTGCCGGGATCGTGCCGATGAACATGTTGTTGGCAAGCACCACCACCGTCGTCGTCGAGTTGCCGGAGTTCTCGGGGATGTAGCTAACAAAATGATTACTGTTTACGAAGATGGTGACGCGGAGGCGAGGAGGGGGGCTTGGAGGGCGCCATCTTTGCGATCGTCTTGGTCGGCGAAACCGCAGCCCATTGATCGTGATGTGTCGTCTTTGCTGTCGTGCCACGTCCGCGAGCTGACACTTTGTTCGTCTTGCGTCTGCGGCATGGGCATGCGTGGTGTGCGTCTTGTGCTTGGCCATGCTATGCCAACTGGGCCTTGGGCCGGCCCAGAATGGCACGACCTAACTCCCAGGTCTGGCCAAGCCA
Source organism: Phyllostachys edulis (assembly GCA_036346405.1). Lineage (NCBI taxonomy): Eukaryota > Viridiplantae > Streptophyta > Magnoliopsida > Poales > Poaceae > Phyllostachys > Phyllostachys edulis. Next base: position 4,140,217 of record CM070546.1, on the reverse strand, counting down.
AATGGATCCTACATTGCCACCTCATCTCGCCACAACCCATGTGGCGAAACCGGGGCTGGCTAAATATCACGTAGGCAAAACCACCGAGCAAAGCAGCCTCAGGAGGTTAAGTGCCCTGGTTTTATAACGTGAAGGAGTTTAGGGTACGGTTTTTTATATCAGAGGGTTAAGTGGCTGTACCGTGATACTTGAGGGTGATATGGACAATTTCCTATATAAAAGAGTATCAAATAGTACAAGAAGAGCTCGAGCCGACAGCACGGCCCACAGGAATTCATGTGGCAGATGGGCCGACCAGACTCCGGGCCGGACAGAACCGTGGTCTGGTCTCGTGGTGCAGACCCTACACGGCAGTCGGGGTCTCGGAAAGTCGGAAGTGGACGTCACGAGTCTGACGGAGTGCTGCGCCTGCGGTGGCCATGGCGCTCGCATCGGGCTCGGGCGGCGGCGGGAGCGACTTCTCCGTGGTGGTGCTGGGTTCTGACTTCGCGGTGGACGCCGGAGCGGCGCTCCTCTCCCCCGCCGACCGCGAGGAGTGCCACGACTGCCTCCCCGACCTCTCCGCGCCCGCCGCCGAGGGCAACGACTTCTCCGACCTCGACGAGCACCAGGTCGTCCGCGTGCAGGGAACCGCTAGGGCCGGCAGGTGCGTCGTCCGCGTCGTCGCAAATTCTTCCCTGGTGTGCAAAACGCCTCCTTTTATCGCCCCTCTTACTTCCCGTCCTCATCTCTGGGACTTTCTCGATTGGGAATTGGGTATTCTTGCTGCGCGTCTGCGGTTTGGTACTTTGGTGTGAATCAATCAATGAAGATCTTTGCGGGTAGTTCGTAGCTGCACTTAATGAATAAATATGTATGAAGTGCAAATATTTGCTATACTGGGGATTTGAGTATATCTACAAAGATCTTATGGAGAATTGTGTTGCAGTTTCGTACGCACGAGCATGTGTTTCTCGAATAATTAGCCTTTCTCGTGTGAATTAAGCGGTGGGTGTTGGGGGGGCGAAAAGATTGCATTGGAGATGGACGGTTCACGATCTTTCATTTCGATGGTAATTTTTTATTCTAGTTCTTGACAAAGGTTCTGGTTAAGCACTTGGCAGCTGTTGTTATGTTGGAACTTGGAGTACTGCACAGATTTGCTTAAGGCTGGACCTTGGAGTAGTATATTCAAGCACCTTTGCTACTAGGGGATGATTTATTACTATATTCTCCTAAAAGCCTTTAACTTCAGGTTGGATAATCGATTCGGTACAGCAATTTGCTTTATTTATCAACATCAGTGCCAGGTACTGGTAGTATGTTGGCAGGTTCGATCATCATTTTGAAACCTGTGTACTATAACTAACAAGCTGGTGTTTGTTCATTTGCCGAATATAGTGAGAGTCTCATAACTACTACTAATAAACTTGATAAGCTTTATGCAATATTATTTCCTACATCTTTCCTTTCAGTGTCAACACTAACATGGCGTTTGCTTTTGGAATTCCAGCTCCAGTTATAGGTGCTGAACGTCTGAAGAGGTATGTGTTTTACAAGCTCCACACCAAGTTGCCAGAGGGAGATGGCCCATTCAGCATTTTGTACATGCACAGCACTGTACAGTCAGACGATAACAACCCTGGAATGTCGATCTTGAGGGGGATTTACAAGAGCTTCCACCTGAATACAGGGAAAAGCTGCAAATATTGTACTTCTTGCATCCTGGGCTTCGCTCCAGGTTGGCCATCGCCACACTTGGCAGGCTCTTCTTAAGCGGAGGGTCGGTATTCTCTCGTATAGTTCTTGAACATTACACATACAGAAACATGTTGTGTTGTTTTATAATGATATTGGACAGAACAAAGATAGGTAGAAAACCAGCATATCGTCATTTGTAAGGCTATGTAGTTTAGAGTCCTTCCCACAATATAGAGGAAACTAGTAAATAATCGTGCATGCACAATGTAGATTTTTGCTGATCGCATCCAACTGGAGAATAATGCTGCCAAACTGGCCAGCCAGGGTATCGTTCTACCGTTTATGAGCGATGATTGTACTGATAAGTGATAACCTATTTTATGAAACTCTGGTTTAAATGGACAGGCAGATTGCAGGGAAACTTTCAACACTCATTCACTGCTCTATTCTTTATTTGCGGTTTTTAGTATTGACTATTAATATTGGTGGGTAGGGCTGTACAAGCTGGTTTTGCCAACCCGCCACCAACCCATCGCTGTTCTTTTTTTCTTGAGGAGCCCACCACCGACTGGGGCTTGTCACGCCCAGCCGGTTTCACCAAACCATTGAACCCGTGTTTGAACAGCCCTATTGGTGGGAAGCTACAATACTGCAACATTATACCGTCCGGCCAACAAGCATTATATTGAACTCATATTATCTCAGTTTGTTATTTCACTTGTAATTGGACCAGCCTTTTGTCTTCACTCCTAATGGCTAATGCGGCTTAAAATGCACTCTGTTTTCAGTAAACAATTTCTTGACTTTTGTTAATTGTTTTGACTTTTTTGTTAATTATTTCTTGTAGGTTTTATTGGAAAATCAAGTATGTTAGTCGACTGGAGTATCTCTGGGGGGACATAAAAAAGGGGGAAGTTGAAATTCCAGATTTTGCTATTGATCATGATAAAGTTCTTGAGCACCGACCATTGACAGACTATGGCATAGAACCTGATCCTCTGCATCTTGCTGATGTACCTGCTGTGGGGTACTCGCTTGGACGGTACGAAGGCAAATGGTCTCCTGAAGATCGATGGTATTCTCGCAATTACATGTGATGTTTTCTGTAGTCGAAGGCTTGAAAGCTCAATGTATATGTAATAGGAGTATGATAATGGCGCTCTTTGTTTAGGCTTAGCCTTTTTGGCTTATAACTTAAAGCCAGCTTTTTGGCTTAATCAGCTTATAAGTCTCTAAGTTTTTAAGCCAAACGTTGTTGTTTGGTAGTCAGGTTTTTTTGTAGGATGTTGGTTTATTGAGTTGTGTGTGAAGGATGAAAGGTCTGAAATGCCCTTAAAGGTTTAAAGGACCTTGTTAAGTATGTATTTAAACTGATTTTTTTATAGGACCTGAAAAATATGACGATACAAACATTTGTACATATGAAACAAAATGGATATCGTTAAGTAGTGCATGCAAGTATTTATTTTGGACATTGCGCAATGTAAGAAATTAATATATAAATACCAATATCGGTTAACCAAACAAAATAACACAGTAACAAAATAATATTTATTCATATATGATGCAATTATCTTGTCACCGCAACATGTATATATCATACTAATGTAATCTATTTACCCTCTTGCGGCCATTAAAGAAGTAGCAATACTATCACGAAAGACACCTATATCTCCATCATCGATTACTGATCCATTGACACTGTGCCCTCCAAATGATCTAGTTTGTGTATCGTTTGGATCATAATCTTCGTCAAGATCACATCTCTCAAAAAGCTCATCACGTAAAGCACTATCTCTAATGAAGTTGTATAACGCCATACATGCAATTATAATTTTCGTTTGAATCTTCATTTTGTAACTTGGCAACGCCAACAAGATTCTCCATTTCATCTTCAACACGCCAAAGGAACGCTCAATCACATTGCGAAGAGACGAGTGAGCATGATTGAACACCTCGTATTTCCCACTTGGTTGTCGACTATGGCGAAATTCTGGTAGATGGTACTTTTGTCCTTTGTAAGGAGCTAGATAGCCCTTTCGATTGGGATAACCTGCATCAACAAGATAATATCTCTCTGTATACATGAAACTTATAAATTTTGACAATACAAATTTGGAATGTTATCATAATAAATATTTATATGATTAAAGAAGCTAATTACCTTCGGAGGATGTGAAACCGGTTGAATACTTGTCCAAAGTGTTATTGAAAATTCTTGTATCATCTTATTGAACCCGACCATCCGACAACAACAAAAGTAAACCTCATGTCAAAGTCACACACCGCCATCACGTTTTGAGGCGTATATCCATGACGACCAAGGTGTGGGCAACTCCGCTCATCCATTGGAATAACAACAGCACATGTGTGCCATCAATTGCACCTATGCAATTGTTAAAATCTGGCGTGAAGCGGTTATCTAGAAGTCTCAGATGCACTGTTGTGAATTCCGGATCTGTTGGTCCAATATAATCTTCAGATAAAAGATAGACACATTCCAAGACTTCACCAAACTTTCTATTGATTGTTTCCGTTGACCTTTTGAAGCGGTTTTGAACTTGAGTAACTGACTGAGGGCCACCAACTGTCTACAAGAACAAAGCCAAAGATTCTACAGAAGTCATAGTCCTAGTTGATTTCAAGCTGTAATTTGCAACCAAAGTTTCATGCAAACTATCAAAAACAGTCCTACTCATTCGGAACATCGAGTAACAATCTCTCTCATCGCCTAGTTGCTCAACAACCCATTCATAACCAGTTTGGAGTGGTTGTCTCATCGCCTTGCTGATAGGTATTAGTTCTATCTATACAATTTAGATGATGATTTAGAATTTGTAAGAGCATTATATAATGATCAAAAGGTGCAGCTGGATTCAACTAGGATTGCATATAGGATACTCTTATACACATCATCACAGCCACTATACTATATATCCCAAGTGTACTAAATGTATCAAGTCTTAGGTAAAGTATTGCATCAATCTAAGATGATCTTACTTCCAGAAAGGCATACTTAGGGATTTCATGCCATGCATATACAATTCTGGCAATGGAGTATGGACAGTGTAAAAAAAACTGTAGCCAACATCAATTCAGTGTAATTAGAGCTTAGGAAAATTGACTCCACACATAAATTTGTAAATCATGACATGTTGATGCAAAAATCGTTGTCTAAGTTATATGAGCTCTGTTTCCCATAGGTTATTATGTTAATAGGGAAACAGGTTCTGGGAAAAGCACACAGTTGGATCAGTTTTTTGCTGATTCAGATCTTGCTGCTAATGGCTCAATTGTCTGTACTCAACCTCGGAAAATTGCTGCTATATCATTGTCACATAGAGTATATGAAGAAAGTAATGGCTGCCACGGGGACAATTTCGTGTTGTCATATTCAACCTTTTTAATTTCTCAAGATTTCAGTTCAAAGATCATATTTACAACAGATAGTTGTCTTGTACATCACTTCATGAATGATGTGGGCCTGGATGGCATTTCATATATTATTGTTGCCATAACATTCAGTCATAAAGCATAGGCTCCCAAGAACAAATCTTGATCAACTAAGCAATGCCACATCTTATCAACTATGCAATAATACATTACTCATGCCGAGGACAGAAAGCAGCCATAACATTCAGTCATGAAGCATAGGCTCCCAAGAACAAATCTTGATCAACTAAGCAATATCACATCTTGATCAACTATGCAATAATACATTACTCCTCGCATTCGTACCAAATCCAGAACCACCAACTCCAATCAAATATCATAAAACCACAACGAATCAGGAAAAGCATACCAGGGGGAGGCGGAGGCGGGGGAGGCGGGAGGCGGGGCGTTCGGTTGGGAGGCGGGATCTGGCGGAGAGGAGGCGGCGGAGGCGTCGTTCGGGAGAGGGCGGCGTTCGGGAGGGAGGCAGGTGGTGGCGGCGGGAGGCAGCGCCGTTGGGAGGCGGCAGGCGGTGTTTGGGAGAGGCGGCGTGTTGGTTTGGGAGGGGATCGGGAGCAGCAGGCCTCGGTTGGGAAGGAATCTGATGGAAAAAACGGAACGATTCGTAATTATATACCAGTGGCAATTTGAGGGTAATTTTAATAAAGTTCGGTGGCAAACAGATATTCTATTCCGCAAAAGCCAAAAAAAGCACCTCTTCCCTGGCTTATGGCTTTTAGGTTTAAATTGGCTTAAACTTATTATAAGCTGAACAAAAAAGCACCTCCCCTTGTTTAAACTTATACTTTTTTGCTTTTAAACCAGACAAAAAGCCTAAACAAAGAGGGCCAATGTATGTCAGGTTGTTGTGAAAACCTTGTGCATAAGGTCCTACCTCAACATTGTAGGCATGTTATACATATATTTGTAACCGAGCTTCATACCCATTTCAAGGCTACTGAGCAGATGCTAAATGCTGTGATTTAAAATCTGTACTATCAAACTCGACGGCTTTATGCTGTTTTGAGTCTCAACATAGATGGACGTGCAACTTGTTTTGTGTTAGTGTTTGGCCTTATGCTGTAAAATCGTAGCATGCGTTTGGCTACAATTTTGCCAATCTTGGCTGTCAAGAGGTTATTCGAATGTGCCAGACAGATTGCAACTTGACGTCATTCTCCAAACGCAGATATCCCAATAAAATGCAACTGCTACTGGATCCAAAAACCAGCCAGAATAAATATAATCTAAAATCGTATGGATCTCGTGCTACTAATTCCAACGAGATATTTAGAGATAACAAATAATCAAAACTTATTGAGCATGAGACATCCCATTAACCGTGTCTTCACCTTTTGTTTAGGGGAATTGTGGGTACACCTAACGGGCAACAGAGTAACAACTAACAAGAGGATTAACTTTGTGACAGTTCACGGCATCTCTTTGTGGCGGCAACAACAGCATCTATTAGTGTCCCACGAAACGCACCCTTCTCGAGCTCCTGTATCCCAGCTATGGTAGTTCCTGCCGGGGAAGTGACCTGATCCTTCAGTTGACCTGGATGTTTTCCCGTCTGGCTTACCATGGTTGAAGCACCTAGAACCTGATAGCAGATAACACGGCAAAAGGGTTATGAGAAAGTGTAGACAATAGATAAATTGCAACATTAAACACAAAAAACAATAGATAACAAAAAATCAGTGTTTGTATGGCAGATTGCAATGAATCAAAAGGAACAAAGGAACTATACAAGATATTCCAGCTTAACAAAGCAAAATAAACATGAGCTTAATTTCCCATGTTTGTTTTCTACACGACTACCGAGAGAAAATGACATGAAGAGTAGATCAACAGCATCTGTAAACAGAATGCATCACAGTATATCTTAATGGAACGAACACTCACTGTCTGAGATGCAAGACCAAGAGCAAGATCCCGAGGAAGCCCAGCAGCAACTCCACCATCAGCCATGGCCTCTATAGCTATGAAAATGTAGGCTGGACCACTACCACTGTATTCAAATAGATGGAAATTCATGTTCATTCTCGAAATGATCATGCCCTATTTTCAGTACAGCTTCCTTAAAATTTCGTATAGAATTGGTTACATACCTCAAGCCAGTTACAGCGTCAAAATATTTCTCTTCAGCTGTCCAAACTTTTCCAATGGCACTAAATAAATTTCTTACATGGTTTTCATCATTCTCAGTAGCCATCTCTCCCAAACACATCACTAAGCAGATGCAGCAACATCAGCAATTTATACTCCTCTTCTTGGAGCAGAGAAACATACAGTTTCTATTATGTAAAAATGGCATGGAAGTGTCTAGATTTATACTGCCTCCATTTAGTTAATTTTACTAGTATTACAAAATGTCTACCATGAATCAAAAATCAAATATCACAATGAATGATAGTCCTTTTTCTGGAAGAAACCAAAGTGAGGAGTCCATTACAACAACTAGATAGTCACAAGTCAACAAAGCAGAGCAACCTTACAAGAACTTTGAAGTGACACCTTTCAACTTATAAAATAAAATGAGATTAGGACTATATCTTGTTACGTGACCCTTGTTATTTCATTGCAAACACTAAAAGTTGAAGAGAGAAAGTCAAATTTTTTTCCTGAGTGAGAATGTTCCGTAGCGAAATTTGTTATAACCATAGGCATCAAGCATAACAGTGGAGCTACTTCATTTCAAATTATTTAGAAAAGTTATCATTATAGAGATATCACCGCATAATTCTAGTTGACTGCTAACTTGATAAAAAGGACTAATTGATTATATCAATACTTTCTCTGTGTTATGGTTGATGGATTAAAAGGCATAAAGCAAAGTATACAGGAAAAGAGTTAGCATATGTTACCTGATGCTGCTTGTCCAACAGCTGAAGGGGTGTTTGGCATTACTCTAATAATTCGTTGCTGACCAGACCAATCCTGGAATTAAAAGAGCAAAAAAAATATAGGGCATAGTACTCCAACATAACATGCAATATGTTGACAGAGAGAAAATAACAGTGTTAAGTGGTAGTCTTATGGAGACAAAATGGTGCATAGCTCAATTTTAATATTTTGATGGAGGGTAATTTTACCGGTTTCTATAGTTTTAGTAACTGTGGTTATTTTTGCATACAAATTGATCCCATGAAGACAAAAAGATGAATTATTATAGATTTATTTGGAGCTACTAGAAAAGTATCTGGCCACAACTGATCTAAAATGGACCTAAAAACTTTAGTTATTATCTTATCTTTGTAGTGTTTACTTGGAAAATACTATTCTGGGTTTTGTTAGAAGCGGCAGATCCATCTCTGGATTTAGAACTGTAGACAACAGAGCCTCACAAATCTAAAAACAAAAAGGAGTTGGCATGAAGCAATATGGTTTCTCGCCTGAGCTATCCATACAACGAAACATGGCATCAATTGGCATCTTCTACATTGGAATACAGATAAGGCAATATATCACACAGTACATACCCTACTAGGCTCTTAAGTCATGAGTTAAGAATGTTAAGTAAAATATAAATGCGCACTGACCTGTAAATCTTTCATTTTGATACCAGCAGCAATGGACACTAGAAGCTTTTCTTCCGACAACAAGGGCTTCAGCTCAACCAAAACCTGCTTTACTGCAATTTGACGTGTGCATAATCTCAAAAGCATGCAAAATACAAGCCCCAAATGTTACCTCTACATCACTCTATCGCCTAGCAAATATCTAGAGAACAAACGTTTGCGAGAGACACATCACTGAATTTTTTTTCTGGAGCCTTTTGTAAAAGGGGTAAAAGCAGGACTGGGGTAAAAGCAGGACTGAGATGCTACTTACCAATCTGAGGCTTCACAGAGATGACGATCACATCACTGTCATCGACTACCTTGCAGAAGAAAAACATCGTATAAGATTTATAGTGTGATGGATAAAAAGACTTAGCCAAGGGAGAACAAGATGAGACCTGAGCGTTGGAGTCGAAGATGTGAACGCCGAGAGAGGCGAAGGCCGCGCCGCGCTCAGGACGGCGGTGGGGCGCGGTGCGGATGGCTGAAGCGGGGAGGACGCCCGATGCCACCACGCCGCGGGCGATGCTCTCGGCCAGGTTTCCCGCGCCGATGAACCCCAGCCGGAACACGTCCCCCTTCGCCGCCGCAGGGGTTGGCAAGGGTTGAGGCGGTGCCGCCATTGCGAGGAAGCCGATGAGCAATTAGGAGATGGGAGGTTGTCGACGGCCGCGGCTCCGGCGGCGGTGGCGCTGCCGGGGACGGGGAGGGAGGAGGGCGGGCGGCGGGAGGCGGCGCGCGGGAGGTCTAGGGGCCGCGGCTGGTGGATTGGGGTTATAGGAGCTTGGCGGTAGGGGTAGCTTTATACATGACAGATCTTGAGTCATTTGGACCTTTGGATCTCCATCCAATGGAAAAATTCGACTGATTTTGGGCTGAAAAATATTTGAATGATGTATAGACTTTTGTTGTGATACCATAACTGTAACTCTGTAGGGTAAATTTCATCATAACAAACTGCACCTAAAAAAAGAGATCATAACAAATCTCAACCTTGCGCCAGATTTCTACTCCACGAGCAGTTTTCTTAAGCATCAAATCATTTGTCACAACCATCTCGGAGATAAATAATTTGCACATTACTATGTCGAACAAGTGTGGTGTACAAAACAATGGTATGGTAATGGAAAAATCGGCTGTATTGGCACTTTTTTGAACTATATTTACACATATACTAGGATTTTTTTTTTTTGCAAATATAACATCTTTCCGCACGGCCGCCGCAAGTCAACCGCTTTCCAACCACCACGTCGCCGTTGTTGTCTGGCCATTGTCTTGATCGTGCTCGATCTACCGTGTCCCTTAGGGTTTAGGTTAGGGTTAGGGTTTAGAGCGAGTTCCGGCAATTTTCGTTTGAATTTTAAAGTATAGCAAACGACTTCAAAAAATTATAAATGAGTAAAGTCCATTCTGGTCCTAAACTTTTTATCTTTGTGTCATCGGTCCATAGACTTTCAAAGTGTGTCATCCCGTCCCTAAACAACGTTTGGGTCTCAAATTAGTCCTTAAATTTTTTATCTTTGTGTCATCTGGTCCATAGACTTTCAAAGTGTGCCATTCTTGTGCTTAAGCAAGAGAGGGCTATGTTTGAGACCCAAGCAGTGTTTAGGGGCAGGATGACACACTTTAAAATCTATGGACCGGAATGACACTGACATAAAAGTTTAAGGACCGATAATGGACTTTACTCAATTATAAAATTTTACGTCGAGCCTCCTAACACTGTGTACTTGCTTGTGTACATTTGTCATAATTTTATTCGTTCCTAATTTTTGTCGCATTTTCATAAACGTGCACTGTGTTGTGCAGGCAAACATCCCTCCTACATGTGCTTTTCTTTTCCACCGAAAGTAAAATTCTCTGTCATCTGTCTTGTCACCCTATCTCATCAATCTATTCGCTATAATCTTGTCTGCCGCATGCAAATTAAAACCTCCTTCCCTCCCGGCTATAAATTAGCGAGCCACGAGTGCGATTTCATTTCACAGTCGCTCGCTCTTTCGCTCACTCTCTCTTTCGGTTGCTCTCTGTGTTGATTATATTTTCAGGGACATTTTAGCCTTATTAACCGTCGTCATTATAAGCCAATTTAGCAGGTAATTTTTATCTCCGTCGATTTTATGTTCTTCGTAAATTATTTATTAACTGCGTACTTAAGTAGTTAGATGCTAGGTTTGCTAGGATTACCAATTTACCAAGAAACGTACTTAAGTAGTTAGGTTTGCTAGGTTTAACAATGTACCAAGAAGCCAATTTTTTGGCCACAGACTTGATCATTTGTAAATTATTTATTGACTGCGTAGTAATTTGGTGTTGTTCAGTAAATTCTTCATCGAAACCAATTTACTTAATGTTACGTAAATAATTAGTTCTAAATCTGTAATTTGTAGTTAAGAAAATGTCATGCGATGCACTTACAGCTGGCGAGGTTAATTAGTTATGAAATAATTAGTTTGCCTTAATTAATAAGTTTTAAATAATTAGAAAATATGAAAATAATGAAAGCATGCACTGCTGGTTATTCATGCAACTAATTATTTCGTGGTAGTTCATAATGACATGCAAGTTATTCTAGCATGCATGCACATGCTGGCCAAAATAATGACATGCAAGTTTGTTGCTACGTACTCAAGTATGAATGCACCATGCAATGAATACACACATATGCGATTAATATTTTTTTAGCAAAGGGAAAGAACAGGGGTTAGCGTGTGTAATTATTGAAGCGAGGTTGATTAGTCATGAAATAATTAGTTTGTCTTAATTAATTAGTTTTAAACAATTAGAAAATAGAAAAATAATGACAACATGCAATGCTAGTTATTCATGCAGCTAATTATTTTGTGCTAGTTATTTTATGGTCATTATAAATCTTCTCACCAATATTCCGTCTATTTCATGTGTTGCAACACATGTCTCTACCGGCGCTTCTCGAACACTTCTACGATGAGGACCACTGGTGCAAGGGTTGGATCGCCGGTGACACCGATAGCCCTTCGCCCCTGCAATTTTGGGCAGGGAGGGATTCCTGGGAGCTGGACGGTCGCTACGTCCCGATCTTCCGGGGCACGGGCTTGTTGCCCCTTGCGAGGTTGGTGTCCCTTGGACGCCGGTTCCTCCTAGACGCTAGCCTGCTATCGGCACTTGTCGACAGGTGGAGGCTTGAGACGCACACCTTCCACTTTCGGTGGGGTGAGATGACGGTCACCCTGCAAGACATCTCGCTCTTGACCGGGCCATCTCGAGGCGTGTAGGCGCAGGGAGCACGAGGCTCGTGAGAGGGAGCGCGAGAAAAAGAGGAAAATGGCGGTTGAGGCCAAGGCGGCCAGCGAGGAGTATAATGCCAAGCTCGCAAGGAAGGGCAAATGGCCCCGGTCCACGCAGTGGTCCGACTCTCTTCATCCATATGTCCCATGTATTTCTAATTCCCTAAAGGCATGCGTGTACCGTCCTTGGTTCGTTAGCCTGTGTGCCATGTAACTCTCTTGTCGGATCAACTGTCGTGTATGTTACCATGTATGAATTTCCTGGCGCATTGCAATATCACCTACCTTACAAAATGTTATTTACTAATGAATCATTGCTACCTCACATTTTTTTCACTAGAAATTTAGCTCACCACAACAACATACAACGATTACAAAATGTTATTACGCCATGTCGAGTCTAACAAAACCGAGGGAATAGTTTTCGTCTCTAAGCAAGGAAAAATATAGCATATTTGAAATATCCTCCCAACCTCATCTAGACCGCTAATATACCTTCTGCCCGAGCACCTCACTTAGGAGTCCACGTGCACAAATTTGAAGACATGTATATCACCAAAATATAACCCAAGATGTTTACATACAATAGCATACCAATGGATTCATTGTTGGAGCCTCCTTTGAAACATCATGGGAACTACTCTTCTCCATTGACGATGATCTTGCACTAAATATCGAATACATTCCAAGTAACATGAAATCATGAAACCCTAATTTCTATAACCTAAAATCCAAATTCTCGCGACCTAAATCCTAAATTTCCGAGACAATTCGAGAACACACATAAAATTGTTGAAACATTACACAATAAAAAAATTCATAATTTGTTGAGCTCATTTTCTATATTTACAAATCCATACAAACAATACACTTATATGAAATTGAGAGAAAAATTATGGATGAATAAAATTATGAAAAATTTACACAAGCAAGTATACTATGTCGGAGGCTCCGTGTAAAATTTCATAATTTTTTGAAGTCGTTTGTTATATTTTAAAATTGAAACGAATCGCCAAAACCCGCTTAACCCTAACCCTAATTTCTGGAGGGGGACACGTGGTGGGCCATAGGCACCACCACACGGCGGTCGTGCGGAAGTGGCACGTGTGGCGGCCGGCGGTGGCATGCCGCACGGCGACTGTGCGGTAAGGCATTAAATGTGCAAAAAAAATTTATACGTAGCCAGATCCGTAAATACAATGTAAAAAAGTGATAATCCTCCCATAAAATCTATGGTAATGTGTGTGTATACACACTGTAGTTCTATTCTGCGCTTGAGTGTAGAATAGGTTATTCTACGCTCCAGTCATTCCCCGCCCAATCGATCGTAAAAATCGCACGCCCCACGCAACTGACAGTAAAAATAACACGCTCCCCACACAATCACGTTGTGCCTTTTAATGCATAACTACAAGAGATTTACTATCACGCTGAGCGTAGAAGGGCAAGTGGAGAGAGAAGCGTGGATTAATTGTATTATTTGAACGAGAATGTCTCCTAAACCATTTATCATATTTACAATCGTTTGAGGCGTTTTGTTGGGAAAAAATGTGCTTAACAAAAAAGAGATCTATGATGAATATGTTTTAACGTCAAAAACAAATTATTGTACTGAAAGTTCGGATTTACTGTACCTAAGCCAATCAAATACTGCATTAGCTAAGCACGGCGCAGCCAACCATAAAAACACGTGTGTCCCTCAATCCACCACCCTACCCCTTCTTCTGTCGTCCCCTTTTACTGCAGCATTATAAAAGATTTACCACGATCTTATTGTGTCTTTTACTACAACACTACAAAGATTTATTACGATCTCATTGTATCTTTTACTACAACCTCCTTGTGTTTTTACTGCAACACTACAAAAAATGATTTACTGCAACCTCAGTGTGTCTTTTACTACAATGCTACAAAAAATATTTTACTGTGACCTAGTTGTGCTTTTTAACTGTAGCACTGAAAAGATATTTACTGTCACACAGAGCGCAGAGGCGTGGGATCATGACCCGAGGAAAAAAGTTCGCTTAGGTGTGATGGGGCAATAAAATATGTATCACAATTACTTTTCTCACCATGGCAAGTTACTGCCACGCGTGTGCGGATTGTGGGACTGTGGTCCGAAAAAAAACAGTATGCTATGAGATAGTCCAGCAGTAAAAATGGTACTAGAATTACTATCACACACATTACCTATTACTATCGATATATGAGAAGAAGATCGGGACATGCAATGTTTACTACATCACTAAAAAGGATTTACTGCAACCTCCTTCTGCGTTTACTACACCATTTTAAGAAATTTACTGTGACCTCATATGTGCTTTTACTGCAGCACTACAAGAGGTTTACTGCGACTTTCTTGTGCTTTTGCTGCAGTGCTACAAAAAAATATTGCGATATTTCTTTAGGAATTACTACGATATTCTTGTTCATTTACTGTGCCTTTATAGGACATACACTATCACGCTTAGTATCACTGCACTTGCCTTTACTGCGTATTCATTGGAGATTTACTGCTAAGCTGGGCGCAGAGGGCGGATGGAGAGAGAAATGTGGGTTAACGGAGGTGCGAGGTGGTGGGTTTTCTTTGACCAACCTTTAACCAAGGATAACCAAGGTATGATGTGGGTTTTGACCCACGGAAGAAGGTGGTGGGTTTGCTTTGACCAGCCTTTAACCAAGGAGAAGTCTCTGATGGGTTGCAAAATAGCTATTCAAGAAGATGGTAGTTTGAAAGAGACTAACAACAGTCCCAGTCCCAGTCCCAAGGAGATGGTTAAAAAGGGGTTTCTTTGTGAGTTTGAGGTTGATATTGGGGGTGGACAAGAATTAAGAGATGTGATCTTAGCTCAAAATGTTGTTAAAGAAAGTGGGATGGATACTCATGTGCTGCATGAGGTGGAGAGGATTGCTGAAGAGTGGATTGTATCCAAGAAAAAGGGTGGTAAAAATAGGTTCAAGGAACCTCAAGTGGCAACAAGAGTTCCAGAATTTAGGATCAAGGCATTCCAATGCAGGAGAAAGCTTGATTGCTGAAATCAATTTAGAAAAAGCTTCATTGCTGAAATCAATTCAGAATTTGGACACTCAAGGTAAGATTGTTAATAACTCTTTTACAATTCTTAATGATTCCCCTGTTCATTATCTAGAACTCCTGTTCATTATCTAGAAGAAGTAGCTTCTTCCTGCGGTATCATTCTAGGTTCTTAGTTTATGAGTGCAAAAGAAGTGATTTCTGTCATGCAGGCTTAAGAGTTGGTTAGAGCCGCAATGGCTAAAGGAAGGTAGAAGTAAAATTAAAATCTCAGTAGGAAAAAGTTAGAGTTGATGCTGAGGGGGTGGCCAGAGGGGAGGAAGTGGATTTGAGTGTGACTGATAATATGAAAAGGGGTGATGTGGGGTTTAGATTGAACATGAACAAAAAGGGGAAAGAAAAACTGAAAAATGACAATAATTTTTATAAAAAGGGTAACACATGAAATTTCTCTTCTGGAATATTAGAGGGCTGGGTAAACCCTCAAGAAAAAGACAGCTTAAAGAGTTCATATTTAAGGAGAAGTTTGATGTTGTTGGTACAGGAGACTATCAAAAAAGATTTTTCTAATAAAGATATGAAAGCTTTGTCAGGGGGTGCTGATTTTGGGTGGCATTGGAGTCCTGCACAAGGACATTCTAGAGGTATCCTTTTGGGGGTGAGACAGGACTTTATGGAAATTGAAGGTAGAGACCAAGGGAGGTTTTTTGTGAGCATGACTATAAGACATAAAATGAGCAATTTTCGTTAGGAGCTGGTTACTTGTTTATGATCCTCCTCAACATCAAAGGGTACAAGAGTTTGTGGAGGAATTACAGAATAAATATTTTGGATCATTTCTTCCAGTGGTTTTAGGTGGGGATTTCAACTTGATCAGAAAGGTAGAAGACAAGAGCTCTTCTTGTGTGAATTATTCTTTGATTGACAAGTTTAATGACTTTATTGCTACTAATAGGTTGAGAGAGATCAAGAGGGGTGGTCCAAGATTCACTTGGACTAATAAACAAACATGTCCTATCATGGTGGATCTAGACAAAATCTTGGTTTCTACTGATTGGGAAGTCAAATTTCCTCTCTGTTCTGCTTTTAGTTTGACTAGACTGGGTTCTGACCATAGTCCTATAGTGTTGAATTTAGGGGATAAAGAGGTCATTAAAACTAGTAGGTTTCGCTTTGAGAAGAGTTGGTTTTGCCAAAAAGACTTTAGAGAGGTGGTCATCAAGAAGTGGAAGGAGATTAGTAGCAAATTACCTGAGCATGTTTATTCCATAGATAGGTGGGGAATTGCTTCTTTGAGAAAATTTTTAAGAGGTTGGGGTGCTAATGTTAATGGTCACAACAGCAAAAACAAAAAGGCATTGTTAGACTACATTAAGAAGTTGGATTTGAAGGCAGAAAATATTGGTTTGAGCAGTGGGAAGTGGATTGAAAGATATAAAGCAGAACATAAGGTGGAAGAGTTTTATGATTTAGAGGAAAAATATTGGCAACCGAGGGGAAATGTGAAGTGGATTACCCAAGGGGATTCTAATACGAGATTCTTTCATAGTTATGCTAACGGTAGGAGAAGGAAAAATCTTATTTTTAGTCTGGAGAATTATGGGGTGTGTTTAACAGAGGAAGAAAAAAAATTAGAGATCACATTTATCATTTTTATAAAATACTTGTTTGGGTATGAAGCTGGGTTGAATGTTACTCTTGAGGATAATTTCTAGAAGGTGGGGGGTAAAATTTCAATTGCAGATAATGAAAGCTTGATTCAAAGTTTTACTGAGGAAGAAGTTTGGAATGTCATCAAGGATTTGTGAGCAGATTCTGCTCCTGGATCAGATGGTTTTCCTTGTTCTTTCTATAAGGCTTTTTTTTTGGGGGGTGTTAAAGAGTGTTCTCATGGGGATGGTTAAGGACTTCTATGATGAGAAATTGGATCTTAAAAGATTGAATTATGAGGTGATTACTTTGATCCCCAAGATTAAGGAGGCTAACTCAATTAAGCATATTTCAGTCCAATTTGTTTGATCAATGTCAGTTTTAAAATCATTACCAAGTTATTGGCTGTAAGGTTGGGGAACATAGCATCTAGGGTTATCAATGAATGTCAATCTGCTTTTATTAAAGGGAGAAATATCCTGGATGGGGTATTGTCTTTACATGAGATTCTCCATGAGTTGAGAATTTCTAAGAAAAGAGGAGTGATTTTAAAAAAGCTTATGATAAAATTCAGTGGGGCTTTTTAGAAAAAGTTATGAAGGGAAAAAGGTTTCTATGATCTTTGGATCAAGTGGGTGATGAGCACTATCAAAAGGGGTAAAGTTAGTATTAATATAAATGGGGGTAGTTAGTCCTTATTTCACAACCCATAGAGGTTTGAGACAAAGAGATCCTTTGTCTCCCTTGCTCTTTAATATTGTTGTTGATGCTTTAGCAGCCTTGATTGAAAAAGCTCAAGAAAAAGGCTTAATCAAAGGGGTAGTTTCTCATGTGATTCTTCGAGGGGTGCCTCTCCTACAATATGCAAATGATACTATTCTTATGATTGATTGTGAGGAGGAGTACATTCTTAATCTCAAATTCCTATTATACTATTTTGAATGGATGTCAGGGTTGAAAATTAACTATCACAAGAGTGAGGTGTATGTTTTGGGGGTGGATAAAGAGGAAGCTAGTAGAGTTTCCAATATGTTCAATTGTAATCTTGGTCAGCTGCCTATGACATACTTAGGGGTAGAGATTGGGGACAGACAGTTGTATAAAAAAGCAGTGGGGAAGATTATGAGTAGACTGGGCAGCAGGTTGGACAATTGAAAAATAATTTCTTATCCTCAGAGAGGAGGCTAATTTTAGTCAACAGTTGCTTGAGTAGTCTTCTTATATATACAGTTGGTTTTTACAGGTTGAATGAGGAGACTCACAGAAGTATGGATTCCATAAGATCCAGATTCTTTTAGAGAGGGGCAATTGACAAGTTTAAATACCACATGGTTAATTGGAGGGTTGTGTGCAGACCAAAAGATTTTGGGGGTTTGGGGGTGATTAACACTAAGTTGGTGAATGAGTGTCTTTTATGCAAATAGTTATGGAGAATGAATCTGGCAAGGGATGACTTGTGGTTCAGGATTTTGAAAGCTAAATATTTCCCTAGAGGAGATTTCAGAGACATTGTGCCCTTTAGAGGATCTCAATTATGGAAATCCTTGCATAAGGTTAGGCCTTTGTTTAATATGGGTGCTATCCAGCAGATTGGGAATGGGAAAACTATCTTCTTTTGGAAAGATGTTTGGTTAGATAGCTGCCCTTTGAAAATTAGGTTTGGCAGATTGTTTAATATCACTTCAGACCCTGATATAACTGTGTCAGATTGTTTTGTGAATGGGGAGTGGAACATTTCCTTTATTAGGCAATTTGGTAAGGAGGAGGATGATATGTGGAAAGGTTTGAAGAATGCTTTATCTGGGGTGGAGATTAATGATGAGAAAGACAGAGTGGTCTAGAGCTTGGAGAAATCTGGGAGGTTTTCAGTTAAGTCTTTGTAAAGACATAGGTCTTTTGGAAGAGCAGAATTCCTTTAAAAGTGATTTTTTTCTTCTTCGGCTTGCTTATCAAAACAGAATTCCAATTGCTTCTCAACTTAATATGAGAAATTGGAAAGGGAGTGAAAACTGTTGTTTGTGTGATGTGGCTGAGGATACTGATTATGTTTTGTTTCAGTGCGTTTTGGCTAAATTCTCTTAGGTTTGTGTCAAAGAAATCCTTGAATGGGAAATATATCCGGATTCATTAGATGATTTCCATCATCATTGGTTAGATAATAGGGGTGCTAACAGATATCACATTGGCTTATTCACTTTGCAGCTCTTGCATGGACGCTTTGGAAAGTCAGAAACAAAATAGCGATTGAGCGAACTTTTCCTAAGCATCCATCTGAAGTCATTTTCAAATTTATGTCATATTTGCAACAATGGAGAGTTTTGATCATCGATGCTGAGCAAGTGGAGTTGGATAGCTTGGTTACGCTGACTGAAGTCTGGTTGATGAGATTTTGCGTTGGACAAAGAAATTCTAGTGTAGATGGACAAAGAAATTTTAGTGTAGTTTAGCCTGTTTGGTCCGTTGTATTTGTCAATTAAGGGGACTTCTTTAGTACTGTCTGTTTTTTTACTGTAATGTTTCTTTAGTTTGCTTGTAGTTGCTCTGGTGGTTCATGGTTGAGCTGGTTTCCCAGCTTTTTTGTTCGTTGTAGCTTAACTTGCAAAACTTGTTATTAACTTTTTATAAAAGCTGAGTTTTCCCGTTTAAAAAAAAGATACTCCAATGTGACTTATTGAAAAACTTCCATTAGAACCCTTTATTTTTTGCTATATACCTTTTTTCATATATAAAAAAGTATATACACATATTTTGTTATAAAAAGTGTAGTTTAATAAATATTTTCAAAAAACTCACTTTGGAGTATCCTATAATCATTATTAGAGTATGCTCAAATTGATAAATATGTATCATTATACTATTTAAGTGGTATATAAGAA
The DNA here is from genome assembly GCA_036346405.1 of Phyllostachys edulis. Lineage (NCBI taxonomy): Eukaryota > Viridiplantae > Streptophyta > Magnoliopsida > Poales > Poaceae > Phyllostachys > Phyllostachys edulis. The sequence continues at coordinate 4,120,716 of CM070546.1, read as the reverse complement.
ATAAGAGCACGTACTTGAGGAGTACCATACCGATTTCCTAGGAAGTATTTTTCATACTCTTAAGAGTATACTCCCACTTCCAATATATATCTACCTATCATCACTTTATAATTTATATACAAAGAAGGAATGGCACGTAACTAACTATACAACTTGCACCTCTCTTTTTAACAACACTCCTTGAACTACAAAAATGAACAGCACAACACTGGATAGCTGTTCGTAGTGCACAATTTCCCTTTGCTCTGCTGTAGGATTCATATACAACAGCCGTAGCCAGAAAAAAAAAAGGAAAACTTCTCGCCGAAATAGGAAGTTGTCACACTTAAGACCTGCTCCAAATTAGCTCGATGTATCATTTGGTGCAGAGGATAACTGCCTGGCGAATCTGTATTACTAGTATCAATGCATTAATAATACTTAGCATGCTTAAAAGTAGCTCGATTGTGTTTGCAGTAGCTCAAGGTGAACAAGTATCTTGCCAATCATTGGTTTCAGAACGGGATCTCCTTTCTGAGCAAGATCAATGAGCAAAGCCTGCGCAATTTCGCCATACCGCTCTCTGTGGGCTTCAAGCCGAAAGATCCTCTCCAGCATCCATATCGCCTTATCCTGGGAAGTCAAGTCGCCCGCTTCAGCAACTCTCAGCAGAGCGTGAACACCTGATGCCTTTTCTATCACCTTGCTCCCGTTTTCCCAAATCTCATCCTGCATAAGGGTAGCCAGTGCTTCCAGTACTGTTCCATCTGCTTCACGCTCTTCGGCTTCTAATATTTGGACCAGAGGATTGACAGCACCAGCTTTTACTAAGCAGAAAGTGCTTCTGACAGTGCACTGGCAATTGTGAACTATACAGTAAGATTCAGCTGATGGGGGAACACAAAGCCACCTTGGCAATTTTGTCTTACGTAATGCTACTGAATTCTGTGACAGTTGAGCCAAGGATGTTGCTGCTTTAGACTTAGCCTCTATTGATCCTTCTGAAAGCAACTTAACAAGGCAAGGAACTACCCCATGTCCAACAGCTAAACTTTGTAGTTTCTTATCCCAATGAACTGTGAACCGAATTAATACACCAGCAATGCCCTCAAGTAACCACATTCTTTGCGGTGTCAAAGATGTTGTGATGTTTGCCTCCAGTAAGGAGATAAGAAGAGGAAGTAAATTTGCTTGTGTGAGAAACTCAGTTATCTTCTTGTCTGTCACCGGGAGGTTGCTTAGGACACCAATAGCTGCAGCCTTCTCATCTCCAGATGTAGGTAAAGAAATAATCTTTACCAAAATGTCAAGATGGGTCGCCCTGATCTGTTCGGTCAATTCTTGCGAAGAATCTTTTGTTAGATGGAACATTAAATTCAAAGCAGCAATTTTGATATTAACATTCTTTTCTGTCAGGAATGGCAGGAGGAGTTGCACTCCACCATTTTGTCTAATTTTAGCTCTAGCCCTTTTAGCGTTTGTGTGCCCACAAATACTATTGAGGGCCCTTAGAAGATGACGTTGAATTGCTGGACTCGATAAGTTAAGAAGTGAGAGCATCTGAGGAGCTACATCCTTATGAAGTAGGATACGATCAGATTGTGCTATAGTTGAGAGTATAGCTGAGGCCGGCTCTCTAAGGGTCATGAGCACTGATGTGACAGAGAAAAGGAGTCGGAGCAGTAGTCCTGTTATGCCAGAATTTATCAAAAGTTCTGCATTTTGTAGAGAGGTAGAGAGATTGCGTAAGGCACCTAGGGCCGAGTGTTTGGCTTCAAGATTTCCAGATTTAAACATTTCCACAAGGGGCTCAACTGCTCCATCTTCTCCAAGGGAAGATTTCATCTGTTCAGAGAGGAACATTTTTGAAATAGCGGTTGCCATTAGGATCTTGTTCATATCAGAACCTGCAAAGTATACATGAGAATAAAGCTTAGAATAATTTATAGTAATAGATAACAGCTGAGTTGGAATGAGAATGGTGGCATTCAACATCCATATTCCAATTTATTAGGTCAAGTTGATTTTGGAAGTTTGCATCAGTGCTTGTCTTTTTTTTTCTCAACAGTTCTGGATCACACTTTATCATTACTTCTTGCATTATCTCATAAATTTTTTCATGAGCTCTCTTTAATTTTATGGCTCAGATCTCAAATATGCATGTTCTTAAGCTTTTTAAATGTTTAGTTGTATAAGAAAACTGAGAACTTTGTAACCCTTTATTTTGAAGAATACCATTATAACTCATGTTTACATATGCCGCCGAAAAATGTCAGCATGAAGCACAGTATGGTGGATTAAAATACCTTCATTCAGGTAATGTATCAATGGTCGAAAATAACCAGCCTCTGCCATCAGCAGCACATTTTGTGGGTTGGACGACAAAATGTGCAGCAACTTCTCTGCGTCATCATGGGTGCCTGATTCATGCGCATTCCTCAATGTAACTAGCATTACTATACTTCCTTTGATCCTGCCAATCCTCTGCCGAACTTGTGGGATATCTGACAAATCTAGTAGCACCGCAATTGCTTTCCTTCTCTCATCGACATCTCTAGACAAGGAACGAACAATGCTTGAAAGTGCCTCAATGCTTGTCATCCTCTCCTGCAAAGCCATGGACAAATCCAATTACAGCAAGGCAAGTGTCATGGGGAAGAATCATCGAGCTAATTAAACTCTGACGATCAACTATTAATTTTGGTTAATCATATTCTTTTGTCAAAAAGAAAAATACATCAGATAGTCCATATCATCTGAGTCAGCAAAAAATATGATTCTGTCAGGGTGTAGGCGATTGACAGAATAAACGGTGTATGGTTGAGGAGTGAGGACCATCCTGATCACTAAAATCAATCATTTACCAAATTATCTCTGAAAATAACCTTTAACTGCAACTAGAAGCTTTGTTCTGTTGAACCTTTTAGTTAGGTTTGTAATAATAGAAATCGAAAGGGTTAACCCCTTTGTTATCTAAACAACAAAAAAGAAGCTTTGTTCTGCAACAAAATAACTCTCAATTGCAGCCTTACAATTCCACTTGAACGTCCTACAACTATGCACACACTCTCTGTGCCATTGCAAGATCCAAAATAACACTAAATGCAGCATGGTAATCCTCCCAAATGCAGCTAGAGCTACGATATATCCAAAACTACTCCCACACGAGCATACCATCGAACACAAAGCGTGCGCAACCAGAGGCGTCAAAGAGCACAACCCCTTCCAGTCCTCACCTTGCTGTCGCCGCCAGCGCAGCCCGCGAGCAGCCGCAGCGCGGCCATGACCCGTACCCTTACCTCTGCGTTCCCTGCGCCCGCGAGCCGCGCGAGCAGTGCCGGCACCAGGAGCCCATCCTCGTCGTCGTCCTCCCCGAGCCTCCCCTCCTCGGCCAACGCCGCCACCTCCCGCGCCACCTCGCAGAGCTCGGGCTCGGTGCCATTCTTGACGCGGACCAGGAGGTCCTCCACATCCACCGCCGCGCCGCCCCCACGAGCCGTTCTTGGCATGGCGGCGGTACCAACACACCAAGAAGCGAAAAACACTGGCTGTAAGTGCAAAGGTCGTAGCTTCGCGAGTGGCTGCGGCGTCGCAGGAGGAGTGGCGTGGGACTTGGAGCGGTATATCGAGAGGAGGAGGGGAAGAAGAGGTCAAGTCGTCCATGGGCGGAAGGGACGAGGACGACCAGAAAGAGACCGAGGAAGCGCCGGGGTCGCTGTCTCAGCTTCCGATTTTTGCGACAGGCCAGGCAGCGCGGCGAGTGAAATGAGTACGGTGGATAACCTTCCCCCTCTGTTTCTCAGTTACAGCAACCGAGTCGGACGTCAGAATATTGCCACGATTGGCACCGCACGGCCGGTTACCGCAGATATCCAATGATTCCATGTTTTGCTGTGAACTCGTGTTATACTATCTTAGGTCGTGTACAATAGATTTATATGAAATGTATTAGAAGATTATGTGTTGTCTATGATTTTATAGCCGATTATATCAACACATCCTATTATATAAACTGTCTTTAGTGCTATCTACATATGATATAGAGAATTGTTATAGATAGTAGCTGTCTGTACTATTTTATATGCTCTTAGGTTAATTTAATGGTATTACACTGGTTTGTGTGACTATACGTCACTATCGCTACTAAGGTACTGCGGATTTGGCAATGGGTTGATTGATGGGGGCAAAGTTGCTTTCGTTTTCCTTGCACGCCAGACGCGTTTATTAGTTTTGACCCGTTCTTTGAGAAAAAGAATGGCATGTGACCAAGTCTGCTACTCCGTGTTGACCAACATGAAACTGAAAGATCCATTTGTCAAGGAAAGCCGGACAGGTACCGTCTGGTATGCATCAAGGCGATAAGCAGCCACTCTTTTCTAACCTTGTTTTAACAGGGACGTGCCTATCGGAGCATTAGAATTTTACTATGATTAAGCTCTCGCTAATTCAATTTACGTAATCAAGTAACAGTTAGGATACAACTAAAAAGTCGAAGAGTTAACTTCTAGCACGTGAACTCTTCCTATATAGCATCTAGATTTTTATTTTGTTTTTAAATTTTTAAGCCAGTATTGAGTCTAATTTTTATAGTATAAGTGAATGATATTTCATCTTCCTGTATATTTAGAGTTTGATCAAGTACTTTTTTCTCGTATATGGCTTCTGTCACACCTTTCGTGGTCCGGTGAAGTGTGTATATACACCAAACTCCACCAAAGTCAAGTTGTCATCCATCGTGATTGTTATTTGTTTTCTACTGCTTTTTTGATATAAAAAGTTTTATCCTAAGAAAACTTCTATTTTTTATAAGGGAAAATTGATGATTTGTCGCTTTTAAGCACCTTAATTTAGGATTTGACATCTTTAATTTTCTTCTTGGGTAGAGAGAGGTAAATGCGTCTTTTCACAATGGATTTTGGTGCAAAATAAAAACAAAAAAACTGAAATATATCCGGGATGTCAAATCGCATGTATTTGGTGCTTAGGAGTGACAAATTATCAAGAAGAAATGTAAAGGTGGCAAACCATAAATCAAAAAGTTTAGAAGCGACAAATCCTTAATTTTTCTTTTCATAAGCGGCTTAAATTGGCTATAGGAAATTCATGTCCCTGTTAGCTCTATCGGGCCCGTCTAATCTTGTCCCCGCCACTGCAGGGACGTGTATGTCGCCATCTAGCCGAGCTTAAAAAAAGTAACGTTGTTTTTGTTAAGAAATTGGGTCCAGGACCGGAGAGTCCTGGCCTAGGTGGGCACTTCATCCATCCAATAGCCTATATAAAGGAGGGAGGACCCCTCATTGTAAATATTGATTTGTGAAGAGCAATAAAGAGAAGCCTGAAGTCCCCTCATATCTCTGTGTTCAATCTATTATTCTGTTCTTGCATCGTTCTTACGATTCTAAGTTTGTCTACGAGGTAATCGCTCGGACTAGACTCGCCAGCGACGGTTCCTCAATATGTTATCAGCACGATTGACTCTCTTCGGATCGAAAGGTAACCGTCGAAGAATGACACTCGTAGATTGAATCGTTTTCTTTCTAGACCGCTTTCAATTATGCAAAATTGCTTTATAGATTGGTTTTATACGGTGTAAATCCGCTCTAATCTACCGCGAGCCGATTTGAAGTCGTCGACACAATGTCGATCGGTAGATTGCATGGAAAAGTGGATGTCGATTGTACCGTAGATTGGAAGATGCAAATCTGTTCTAACCTATTGCGAGCCGACTTGAAGTCACCGGCTGAGTTGATCGGTGGTTGCATGAAAGAACCGATGTTGATTGCACTACATTGCATTGCATAAACAATACACACACACACAAAAAATTCTCGGCCGGCCGCCGGCCTCTCGCACCAGGCTCGCAAAGACGCCGTCTCCGCTTTGGCATCCGCGACTCGCCTGACGTGGACCTCCCTACCGAGCCATCTGTTCTGTTGCCGCGCCACCCACCGGCACCATGATCATAGTCGCCGCCTCCCGCAAGGCCATGGCGATGCCGGCCCTCCCGTCCCGCACACGGTCGTCCCGCACGACACCGCCCGAAACAAATGAGGGAGGAAGAGTGGCACCGGCCGCCGTGCCGCTCGCAGCGCTGCCGCGTCGCTTGGAGCTTTGCCGCCTCCACCACTCGAAGTGGCGCAACAAGCCTCCCGGCTACCTCCACCACTCGGCGGCGCGCCTGCCGGCGGCTCCCTGCGCGACCGCCAGAAGGGCGCCGTCGACCAAGACTAGCCTCGCGCGGCCAGCCCGGCCGCCCACCCGCGTGTGGAACTCACAAGATGGAGTCGTTGCCACGGCACCCATGGGACCATTGCCACTGGTGTCAAGACTCCCACGATGCCGCCTGTAGCTCTACACCGCCCACGCGTGCCGTTGCCCATTGCCGCTCTCGCCCGCCTCATGGCGCAGCCGGTCGCCTCCGAGCCATGTGCCACGCCCGACACCGCATTAGGCGGACCGCCACCTAACGCCTCCTCAAAGTGTGCCGAGCGCAATTACCACTTGAGTCGGGGTAGAAACCCTACCTGGCGATTTTTGAGCCGACTAGTAGGCTGATTTGGGCCGCGGATAACGGGTCGGTTTCGTGGAAAGGAAAAAAAAGGGAAAGCAAAAGAAATCCAAATTTGCAAAAAGGCCCCCCCAAAAATTTGCAAATTACGCGAAATTTTTTCTCTGAACTAAAATTTTGCGTTTTAACTCCTGGAAATAGCAGAATTCACCGACAATTCATTTTCTAGCAGAAAAAGGGCTCGAGAATTCAATTTTTGAACCAGTTTTTGTATTTGAAGCATGTTTAACTTTGTTATTGTTATTTCTATGCAATTTATTTATTGTTTTTGATTATCTGTGATTGTTTATATTGCTTTTAATCACTGAAAATAGCAGTAAATCATGAAAAATGCATAGAATAATACAGGAACAATATGAGAAGCTTGCAACCATTTTATGCAAATTACCCGTAGTAATCTTATGCGCCTTTTGCATGAATATGCAGATGACTGACATTACAAACCGGGAGTTCAAAGAGTTGGACCAACATAGCCAGAATTACTTGACTTAGGCATCAGATGTCGAAATCGTACTTGGAGCTAAGAAGCTCCGTGCTGCTATTAGACTTGGCATCTCGAAGGATGTTACTCCAACTGCTGAGGAGAATGATCAAGCACTTCATTTCCTCAAACACCATCTTTGCCTAACGCTCAAGAATGAGTATATGGCGGAGAAGAATGCACTAGCTTTATGGAATGCCTTGAAGAAGCGGTTCGAGAAGCTAAAGTACACCATCCTTCCTCATACAGAGAAAGAATGGAATCGACTACGTTTTGTAGACTACAAGACCATGGGGGAGTACAACTCTGCTTTGCACAGAATTTGTACCAATCTTCAGCTCTGTGGTAAGGCAATCACGGACGAGGAGAAGATTGAGAAAACCCTCTCTACCTTTCACCCGAATGCGGTGCAATCCGCACGCAACTACCATCAAGATGGCTACAAGGAGTATGTTGAACTAATTGATATTATGCAAGTTGTAGAAGCTCAAGATGAGATTCTAAGGAAGAACTACATCTCACAGCCACTTAGTAGCAAAGTTGGACATGAAGTCAACGCTAGCAGCTACAAGGTGAGGAAGCCTCACTCAAAAGAAAGAGGCAAGAAGGGTAAGGGTCGCAAGACCAAACAGAATGCTCAAGCCAAGAAGGGCGGGGAAAATAAGTGTGATGAGAAGCCCTATGGTCAGCAGGACCAAAGTTGTTACAAATGTGGCACCTGGGGACATTGGTCACGTGTTTGCCGTGAGCCGCAGCAAGTGATTGATGCTTTCAAGGCTAAGAAGAAGGGCAAAGTACAGCATGAGGCACACGTCGCCATTGCAGGCACAGGGGATCCACAGTCATTGGTTGCACCTATGGATGTGGACAGCCAAGAGGCAGCCCCCATCACACCCTCTTTGGACATCGCAGCGGCAGTAGCTGTAGTTGCCAAAGAAGAAAAGATAGACATAGAATAGATTCAGTCAGAAGTTTCTTCATACTTCACTGATTCGATCTAGTGCACGCATTGCACTTAGATTTTTATAGTCATTTGCAGTTTATGGTTGTAATAGAACTTTGAATTATTGAATAATGGTTGTAAGCTCTAGGAGAGCAAAGAATTACATTCTTATAACGAGTCCTGCAAGACTTTTCCCGTATTAATAATAGCAAGTTATGTTATGTTTGGAGTATTTTATTTATGTGTGGATTGCTTTCTACCCCATAGTAATAAATATTTTATATATCAGAACGCGTGTGGCACCTTATGGAGGAAGTATGCTTAGCAGATAGCGACACAATGAATACCATATTGAGAGCGACGAAATTTTTCCAGTCGATCAGCAAGAATACTGGTAGTCTTACGATAATCGCAGAAGCGATACTTGTATAATAGGCTCAAGAAGAGCCACAATTATACTCCCGATGGGCATAACATTGGTCATTGAAGAAGCCTGTTGTACTCAGAATCAACTAGAACTCTCTTAAGCTTTAAGGATATTCGTGCTAACGGTCTCCATGTAGATACTGAAGAAGAGTATGGTTAGGAATACCTGCTCATTACAAAGCGTGAAAAACATAGAAAAAAGGGTATTAGAACGACTTCCTTCATATGAATCTGGGCTAGACTACACTAATATTGAGGCACCTGCAACCTATACTGTCCTGAAAACAACATTTAGAAGCTCTGAATGGCATGATAGATTAGGCCATCCCGGTCTTAAGATGATGAGAAATATAATTACCAATTCTCGGAGACATAATATTAATGTAAAGAATTTCTCGAATTAAGAAGATTTTATGTGCCCAGCATGTGCCACCGGAAAACTAATTACTAGACCTTCTACTCTGAAAGTAAAGGATGAAATCCCTGCATTCCTGGACCGTATCCAGAAAGACATTTGCGGTCCCACTACTAGAAATCTCTATTTTCCCTAGTGAGTAATATACTAGGGAACATGCAAAAAACTGTAGGGAATTGGTTTCCCTAGTGGCATTAGTAGGGAACAACTACTAGGGAAAAGAATGTGGGGGAAAAAAACGTTCCCTACGATTTTTTTGGGAAAACCTAGGGAAAGAATCGTTCCCTAGGATTTTAAACGGTAGGAAAATGTCGTCCACATGGCATTGCCATCTGACATGGAAATATTATTTCCCTACGTTACCTTTCCGCCAGCCTAGGGAAAGAATCCAACAAACTCCCTACGCTATTTCTTGTATACCCTAGAGAACATTTTCATATAAACATTATTTTTCTATTGCTAATTCGAAATTCATCCCCTACAGTTTAGCATGAACATTAGGGGTACTGAAATTATTGTTTTTTTTCTAAATATACATACATTATTCAAATACTTATTTATATGCCCGGTTACAATCAAAAGACACTAAATTCACATTATCACTCAAAACAAAGTTTATGCAGGAGATAAACATAACAATATCTTGTATTTCTAATAGACCATCAAATACTATTTGAGGCACATTTCCACCAACATATCCAAGTGTAAACATCATACTATCAGAAAGTCCAAAAAACAACACCCATGCTTGCACCACAAGTGTACAACACACATGCATACTGAAGTACAAATGACCAGTAAGGTTTCACAGACATCAAAATGCAACCCTTACATGTTATTCATTCCATAAAAGAAGGCAACATGCACCACTTGCAACAAAAGTATGCTTCCACATGTAATTGGACCATGGCTGATATTAAAATAGTGCAAGATCATCATCCAGCGGAGAAGAGTAGTTCCCATCAGCACTAACAGATGCATTAACATAACCTCCAAACATTCCTTGAGCAATCCTATTCAATGTGTCATCCGGGTTCTCTACCCCAATAGTCAATCATTGGAATGAGGCTATACAACAAAATAGTTCAAGTTCAAGAAAAAAATCGAAAAGAAATACTCAGATATCCAAAGACAAGTTTCTAACTTATCTCTTTTGAGTCCATGCTTTGCGATGAATGCCATTTATAAGTCTTCTATCTTTCTATAACTCTATTGGTGCCTGGAGGTAGTTGATATGCAACAATATGGGATCATTACCACAAATTACTACTGTAGTGAATGCCATTTATGGTCCAGACATATGTGCAATTGACAGATTTGTAAATATTTACCAAAAAGAATTCACAGATTTGTAAATATTTACCAAACAGAATTCACAAATTGATTGAAGATTTCGAGCAATGGGAATGATGTCGAGGCAGAAGGATGTCGAGGGCCACTTCCTTTGGTGTCAACATCTCCTCTTCGATGCAAGCAGATGAAGCCGCCACCTATGTTTCTCAACACCTTCCAAGGGCTAGGGTAACACCGCGGACAAGAGAGTTAGGCAAAATCACTTGTTTAGCCTTTGTGCCACCACAAAATCTGCAATCAAGTTCTTATCTTTGACGAGATAAGCATACTACAATTCATACAAAACTGAAATCTACAACTAAATCCTCAAAGACGATGAGTTGGGATATCTAGCCACTAGAGACTATACCCAAGTCTGTAACAACAATCTTGATGGATTACAGTTCCAGAGCAATATATATATAAAGCGAAGGACACAGTAGCCATCGTGTAGATAGTGGCCAATAACATTAAGGATAAGCAACAATATTTGTATATATCTAATGCATAATACATGATATCTAAGTTTCCATGTTAACTAGAGCATTGCATTAAGGGTAAATAGCAATATCTATATATCTAATGCATATAATATAGAATAGTAATGGTATTAACTAATTTATGTTGAAAAACATATGATACATCTCTATGCATCTATGCTAAAAATTGCTCACGCATACATATGGATCCATGAATTAGTGAAACTAGATTTGGAGAGTCCAACACAAATGCACAAGACAAGAATGCAAACCTGAAAAGTGCCCCCCCCAGTCCCTTAAAATTGTGAATATAATAAATTGTGAACATCTTACATGTAATAAAATAAATGCAGAAGAGTGTGCTCGTACATATCACATATGAAATATTTTCTGAAACATGAGCTCTAAATTTATACAAAAGGATACATCCACTTCTTATTCGATCTAGCTCACCATTGAAGATTATCAATTTCCGGTCTGTGTTAACAACGGCTTCCTTGTAAAGCTCTTCAACCACAAGCACTTCTACATAACATCATCGACGCATTACTATAGCTGTAAGCTCAACTTGACAGAACAATACGATGGAGGATAGCTCAAATGTAAGAGCATCAGCAAAGCATACCATTGGCATTGAAATAGGGATAGGCCACAAAAGATATCTCATCTTCAGGTCTCACACGGTCCGCCATTTTGACCTTTGTTGTAAAAACAAAAATCTTCGAATAAGGATGGTTTTGTTAGATAATCTAGCTTCAATGAACATCCTTCGAAGGTTGACTGTCTTGCAAAGGAAACCTAATTTGCCTCAGGGAAGAACTCAAACATGTTGAGACAGGAACAGTAGAATCAGGCAAAAGATTCCTCCAGTTAACTTGAGCCCAATTTAAGTACACCTATTTGAATTTAGTTACAATTAAAAAGATGAATACTTGAATCACTAGGAAGTATTCGGCAAAGATTATCCATTGCATAGCCTTGCTTGCTGTTTAGAAACTATTCAAACAATTAACCTGTATGTATAGATACTAATAAATAAATAAAATGCTTAGAAGGACATACGATTCTAGTTTGAGTAGTTTTCTCTGCAGGTACAAAGCTATTGCAAAACTCTCTAATGAGAACCATGCTTCCTATCATCTCATTTCCTCCTTTGCCATCACCTAATAGAACAATGCACAATAAACAATTTGCATGCCAATCATGAAGGAAGGAGATGAGCATACTTACTTCCAAGCTTCTATGGTCAGCAGATGAACTTTTTGGTGTCTTGTGGTTCTTCTCCAACTCAAGAAACAACAGACACCCAGCTCCGTCAACAAAAGCAACACAAATACATCCACCAAACCAACAAAGGAAGAAATCAGAACAAAAATTCTAAGACATTGGTCAAAGAAACCACAAAATAGAATCATAATTAAAGATTGCAGTTGCATAACATAAAATGCTTAAGGGGTAGCAGCGTGTTCAGCAGGTGGCGCCGGGCGAAGAACCTTGATGGACTGGGGGCGGCTCGGGAAGGAGGGCGGCTGGGAAGGAGGAGGAGGGCAACTTCGGGGCAGGCAAGGCGGGGAGAGAATCGCAACATTGGGGCGAGCGACGCTTGGGGAGAGAACAAAGGAGGGGGGGCGGCATGACGACTTGAAGGAGGACGAAGAGGAGGAGGGAAGGGAGGCTCGGGGGAGGACGGCGGTGCGTGGGCGGCGGCGGTGACTAGGGGCGGTGCCCTGTTTAGGAAATTTGGGTAGGGTGCTGGTTTGGGGAATTTGGGCAATGTGTGAACGAGGTAGTGTAGCAAACAAAACCTAGCCGACGCCTAAAACAAAAAAAGTAGTGCGCGCTTAAAAAAATGGCGGTGCTAAAAAATGGACGTAAAAATGAAAAATGCATTCCCTACGGTTTTGATCATCCGAGCATGGAAAGTTGCCATCATGGCGCTGACATGGTATAATCAATTTCTATCTCCATAGTCTTTCTCTAGTAATTTATGTAAATACTAGAGAATGATTTTGTTCCCTAGGTTTTTTTTACCTCACCCTAGAGATAGATACTTTCCTTTGGATTACAATTCCACTACTATGGAACGTTTTAAACTGTAGGGAAAACGAAAATTTCTAATAGTGTCCTATACAGCCCTTGTCAAGGCTATTTAGGTACTTTATGGTGCTCATCGATGCTTCCTCGAAATAGTCGCATGTATGCTTATTGTTTACGAGAAACCACGCTTTTATAAAGCTGATCTCACAGATAATTAAAATTAAGAATAATTTTCCTGATCATCATGTGAAGTCCATCAGAATGGACAACGCCGGATAATTTACTTCAAAGGCATTTGATGATTATTGCATGGCAATGGGAATTATCGTTGAGCATTTAATATCGCATGTCCACACCCCAAAATGGACTAGCAGATGCATTAATTAAAAGAATTAAATTTATTGCCTGACTGCTTTTGCAGAATTGTAATTTACCAACTACATGTTGGGGACATGCAGTCCTGCACACAGCAACTCTCATCAATCTTAGGCCGTTGACATATAACATCCATTCACCTATGCAACTAGCACAAGGGTCAGCACCAAAAGTCACTCATCTCCACAGGTTTGGTTGCAAGGTTTATGTACCTATACCACCACCGTAGTGAACTGCAATGGGACCTCTCCGAAAGTCTGGGATATACGTTGGTTATGAGACAACATCTATAATCAGGTATCTGGACCCTATTACTGGAGATTTGCATACAGCCCGCTTCGCTGATAACATATTTGATGAGGATAGTTTCCCATTATTAGGGGGAGGAAATCAACTTCTTGATGAACAATATCAGGAAATAACGTGGCAAGCCACAAGAATTCATGCACATGACCCACTCACTAGTGAAGCAAATAGAGAAGTCTAGAAGATAATTGATTTGTAAGCTTTAGCGAATCAACTGTTTGACCACTTTAGTCATTCAGCTTCAGTAGTAGATTGTGCAACAGGACTACTTCCTGGAAGACCAAGAGACAAGAGAAGTACCTAAGAAATGACAAGTGCCTGAGGTACTCTTCCTATCTAGCCGACAGCCCGCAAAATCAGAATCAGAAAACCCCCGAATGGACAAGGAAGAAGAGCAGGAATACCAAATACCATACTGGTGGTAGAGTGAAGGTACCTGAAAATGCGCCTTAACGGCTTGGCGATGTGAAGTCCTCGGAGATGCCTGAAATCTCGCACAATGGCAGATCGCGAAGTGGATATCCGGTCTTGAGGCCGTCAAGTAAAGGAGGGAGCCAATCATGCTGCGGTACTCGCGTTGATCCACGGCTTCTCCATCCTCGTCTGGATCCAAAATAGTCGAAGTCGCCATGGAAGTGGCGATCGACTTGCAGTCACCCATCTCGAAGCGCTTGAGCAAATCCTTGGTGTACTTCGTTTGATGGATGAAGATCCCTTCCTTGCATTGCTTGATTTGAAGCCCTAGAAAGTAATTGAGCTCTCCCATCATACTCATCTCAAATTCCTTATACATGGTCTCAGAAAAACTAGAAACAAGAGCATGAGAAGAACCACCAAAGATAATATCATCCACGTAAATCTGAACAAGCAAGAAATCATTGCCATGCCTAAAAATGAAAAGAGACTTGTCTACCTTACCCATCTCAAAATTATTCTTAAGCAAGAAGGTCTTAAGTCTATCATACCAGGCTCTAGGGGCTTGCTTAAGACCATATAAGGTTTTGGATAGCTTGAAAACATGATATGGATACTTGGGATTCTCAAAGCCTGGGGGTTGCCTAACATACACTTCCTCCTCTATAAACCCATTCAGAAAAGCACTCTTGACATCTATCTGTTGCAGCCTAAAACCCTTAGATGCAGCAAAAGCAAGCAGAATGCGAATAGCGTATAATTTAGCAACAGGAGCAAAGGTTTCATCAAAGTCTAACCCCTCAACTTGGCTAAAATCCTGAGCTACTAATCTAGCCTTATTTCTAACCATAGAACCATCCTCACTTTGTTTGTTCTTGAACACCCAACGGGTTCCTATCACATTATGACCACTAGGAGGCTCTACTAGGTTCTAGACCTTGTTTCTCTCAAAATTCTCTAACTCCTCATGCATGGCATTAACTCAACTAGAATCAGATAAAGCATGTGATATATCGTGGGGTTCGAAAGAAGCGATAAAAGCCGAATGGGAGTAGAGACTCGGATCATGATACCTAGAGCGAGTGACTCGCTCATGAAGCTGACCAATAATCGATCCGAGGGTGATGCCTCTGAATGATAGTGGAGCGCCCGGGAGAAAGATCTCTTCGACCTCTGTGGATCAAGGATAACCGACTAGAGGGGGTGAATAGGAGGTTTTTAAACTTTTTGACAAATTAACAATTTTATCCCATTATTAACTTAGTCTAAACAAGATATGATTCTAGCTAAGCAATTTACCACAATAGACAAGCTAGAATTATAAGTGCGGAAATGTAAAGACTAGAAATAACCACAATGACACAAGGAAGTTTTTCCCGTGGTATCGAAGACTTGCCGGTCTTCACTAATCCACGTTGAGGAAGCTTGATCAACTCAAGCCTCCACAAATTAAGCCTTCCTAAGAATCCGAATCCGGCTAGGTAACGCCGGTCGATCCGGCCCAAAGAAATTCAAAGAAATTTCAATTGGGGCAAAATAAAAACAAATCCAAGATTAAACCAATTAAGATTTGAGCGGTTGTGGCATCGCTCACTTTCAAGGTACTCAATTTTGCACCCTCTTTATAGTACTACCGTCTAGCCTATAATCCGGTCTTCCAACCAATTCACCTAAGACCGTAAAATGAAAAGATCCTAGACTATTGTACCTTGCCTTTGAGCCATAAGATCTTCATGTAAACCTTTTGCGTGCAATTCCCGGTCATCAAGAACGCCAATGGGCCTTAACCTTGTACATACTCAATAAATACGTTAATCCCATATTCACATATTGTCATTAATTACCAAAACAATTTTTAGGGGCCTAGATGCTTTCATCCTCCGCAGGTATTACTGATGATGAAGATGCAGCAAGAGCCTCAATTGGAGGTGAAGTAGTCGAAGCAGGTTCTGGAGCTTGGACATGAGCATCAGCAATAGGTGGAAGAACAATATCAACTTCATCATCATCTTCCTCTACAAAAATGCTCTCCGATGCCTATATATCACCTGAAATGTCGGATCTAACTGCAGGGCTAGTCTCATCAAAAGTGACATTGCATGTCTCCTAGACAACGTTAGTTTCAACATTAAAAACCCGAAAACCCCTCGAATGAGCAGGATAATCCAGAAATAAACCATCATAAGTTCTTGACTCAAATTTACCTAGATTTTCTGTCTTAAGAATGAAACACTTGGATCCAAAGACTCGAAAATGAGAAACAGGGGGTTCTTCTACCAAAGCGAAGCTCATAAGATGTCTTGCCCAAAGAAGGTCTCAAGAAGACACGATTGGCAATATGGCAAGCTGTAGCAATAGCTTCGGCCCAAAACCTTCTCGGAGTGTTATACTCATCTAGCATCATCCTAGCCATCTCGACTAAGGTTTTTTTCTTCATTTCCACAACGCCATTTTGTTGAGGAACATGTGGAGAAGAGAACCGATGCTCAATACCGCTCAAGACAAAAGAGACAAAGAATCATTCTTGAACTCCGTACATTGTCATCGCGAATCGCTCTCAGGGCACTAGGAAGTTCAGAAGCCAACAGAAGAACAAGATCATGACAATGATCAAAAGCTTCATCCTTCATATCAAGAAAGAACACCCAAGAGTATCTCAAAAAATCATCAACTATGACAAGAATATACCATTTGACACGGACTGACCGAACCCTAGCAGGACCAACAGTATCCATATGAAGCAACTATTCTGGTCCATCAGTCATGACCATAGTTAATGAAGGGTGTAAGGCGGTAACTTGCTTGACATGCCTACAGGGTGCACATATAGCATCCTTGACGGTTTTGAGTTTGGGCAAACCTCTCATGAGATCAAGGTTGCTAACTCGTGTCAGATGATCAAAACCAATGTACCCCAAACGTCGGTACCAAAGCCAGAACTCAAAAGAAGATGCAATCAAACACTTGAGAGATCTAGCAAGAGATTCAGAAAAATCAGCTCCAAAGATCCTACCAACTCTAGAGATCCCAAAAACAAGCTCACCAGCTGAATCAAGCACACGACAGGCATTTTTCATAAATTTAGTCTCATAGCCATCATCAAGAAGCTGTGAGACAAAAAGCAAGTTGTACCTTAGCTTGTCCACAAGTGCAACGTCCTTCAGGATGAATTTGCTGTTCACCCTGATCGATCTCGTTCTTTCAATCCACCCTTGTGTATTATCTCCAAAGGTGATGAAGTCATCACCCGTCGACCGCGTGAAGAAGGTGAACCGTCTTGAGTCTCCGGTCATGTGGCATGAACACCCGGAGTCGATGAACCATGTGTTCTTCTCCCTTCCGCGGTGATCCTGAAAATCAAGGCACAAAAGATCAATGTGTCTCAATACTGGGGTTAGTTAAACATGACTTAGGAATCTAGTACTGAGACACACGTCTGCGAGTAGTATGTAAAGTAGAAGTGCTATCCTTGATCTTATTTGAGTTTCTATTATGAGCAATGGTTACACGAACACGAGAAGCATCCTGTCTAGGAACATGATGAGCATGTGAAACAAATCTTAGTCCAAATTTCTTATTTTTCAAATGACCATGTCTCATAAAAGCTCTAGGTTGATGGGATGAAATTCTAACAAGATTTTTCTAAGTATTTTTCAACCTATGCCAACAAAACTCAACCAAATGCCCATAATTCTTGCAATAGGTGCAATGGTATTTGGTACCACTGGGAGAAGCACCTTTTGGCTCAAAAGAAGGTTGGACAAAACTTGCAGATTTGAAAATGATTTTTGCAGGTTGGGTTTTGAATTCAACTAAGTCATTTTCCAAGATTTGAATGATATTTGGCTTGGACTTGTCTTGGGCATAGTTGTATCTTAACCCTTGCTTCTTATAAGAAGTTTTAGACTTGTTAAGAATCATGTTTAACTACTTTTCACCATTAGAGAATTTTTCTAAAGTATTATTAAGATAAGCATTCTCTTTTCCAAAATTAACACATGACTCACAAGTTTTGGCCTTAATGGCTCTAGCATGTTTCTCCTTAAGAAAAGCAACTTCAAGCTTAAAGGTCGCAAATGAAGCACAAGGATCATAATCAATTTTGTCCTTAAGCTTGGCAAACTTAGCTCTAACTGCTTTTATTATGTCTTTTACTTCATGTTCACGTTCTAAGCATAAAGAGCAAAAGCTAGACTTAGCCTTATCAGAAACAACCAACTTGCTAGACTCTAAGCATTTTTCATAAGAAGCATATTTAATTTCAATTAGTTTAGTCCTAGCATTTTCTAGTTGGTGCAAGGCAACATTATGAGCAATTTGTAATTTAGACAATTAAGAGTGCAAAACATGGCATAATGAACATTCATCAACATCAAGACTCTTAGCATTCATAAGTTCTAATGTCAAATTATCGACTTGTGACTCTAGGTCCTTATTCCTAGCCATGGTGAACTCTAAAGCCTTATCCTGACTAAGCAGTTGCTCAAAGATAGTATCGCATCTAGCAGAAAGAACATCATAGGATGGAGATACCTCATCGTTGTCATCGGCATCGACGGAGTTGGCCATGAAGCACATGCCCGTGAAGTCCTTGGCCTTCCCTTTCTTCTTGTCTTGAGGGAGCTCCTCCTCCTTATCCTCCTCGCTCCCGGAGTCCATATCGCTCATAGATTGCTCTCCAAAAGCAGCAAGGACCCGGTGAGCGGCCTTCATGAGCTTGGCAGCATCATACTTGGGCTTGTTCCCCTGAGGCTTCTTTCAGGCAGTCTTCTCATCCTTGTGGTTGCCCTTCCCTTTTAGCTTGGGGTAATTTGTCCGGATATGATAAAGCTCTCCACACTCATAGCACGTAACAAGGCCACCTCTCTTCTTGTTTCTCATATTATTATAGGCTCGTGTGACTTTCTTGGCTAAAAGAGCTAAATCAGCCTTAGGAATACTCTCAAGCTTCTCTTCATGGATTGTAGATAAACAAGCAAGAGAAAATCCAGAAGAAGACTCAGAAGAACCATCAGAAGTTTTTTTAAGAGGATCAGCCACCAAAGTCATGTTATCCTTCTTAGGAATACTACCTCTCTTAATCTCATGAGTCTTGAGCTTGCTATAGAGTAGCTCCAAAGAGAGACTAGAGAGATCGACGTTCTCCTCAATGGCAGTAACTTTCATCTCCTACTCCTTGGTGTTGATTGTAGCCAAGAGATGGGTGACATTCTCAGATTGAGAGTTCTCAATGTCAACAGCTCTCATCTATTAATCACCTTGTTAAAACGAGTAAATACGTCATCGATGCTCTCGCCAAGACACATCTCGAACTTGTTATACTCTCGCTTGTAGACCGTCTGGTGCACTTGCTTGATTTGGGACAATCCCTCATGGTAGGTTTCGAGGGTGTGCCAAATCTCGTGTGCGGTCTTAAGGTTACAAATCCTATCATACTTCTGTTTACCAAGCCCAGCATATTGGAGATTCTTTGCATTATGGTTGTTTGCCAAGAGGGCTGCTGAAGCCGACGAAGTAAGCTTGGGCAAAACGAGCGGAGCTCGAACAACCTTCCATGTAGCTTGTCCTTCGCTTTGAAGGAAGACACGTATACGGTTCTTCCAATAGGCATAGTCGAGCCCATCGAAGATATGCGACTTAGTGGAGTACTTCTCCATCGGCAAGTTCAGTGACCGGTTAAGATCAAGATTGAACTAACTGGGCTTTGATACCACTTGTTGGACCGAAAAGGCTACTAGAGGGGGGGTGAATAGGAGCATGATCTCTTTTTCACCTTGATCGAATTCAATACTAATTTCACTCCAATAGCTATGAAAGCTATGAAGATCAATATACAAGTATAGTGGAAGACTTGCATTGAATCCAAACAATACCTTGAAGCAAATAGACCTAAGTTACCAAAAACTCAGAGTTGGGTGGTCTGACCTCTCATCATGGGCGGTCTGACCGGTCACCATGGGCGGTTTGACCTCCAACTAGTTGGCGGTCTGACCTCAAGGCCAATGAACAGTAAAATCAGCCCGAACTCAAAATCACAAAAAGATCTAACTTTTGATTCGTGACTCCAAACCTTACCAAACTTGAGACATACCTTCTCTAGGATGTCAGGAACCTATTCCAATCAAGGATCATGAAGATCCATGCCAAAGTTTCGACCTTTTTCCGTTTGAGAGAAGGTTGCTCCAAAATCAAGTCAAAACCAAAATATGATCTAAAAACTTGCTCGTGGGTGATTGATGATGAAGATAATCCTAGATGTATTCCCACATGTCATAGCAAGCTAAATCTAGGCTAGAAACCAAAGGAAAACTCGTGGATCAAAGAAAGCCTCAAAATCACGAAATAGAGAGCCAGAACACAAAGAGACTCATCTTGAGAAATTTTTCCTTGGATTGATTTGATATGATGTTTGTTTACAACCACTCCATCCAAGAGGACAAAAACTCAACATATGAGCATAAAATCAAATCCAACTATCTAGAACCATAACCTTCCACTTTCCACTCTAAGCCCTAAATACAAACTAGGGTTTCACTTAGCCAAAGGGTTGAGGGGTGCAGCCAGCACCCTCTCCTATTTATAGTGGAGGCTAACCTTCTAGAAAAGCTTCCTTAATGGGCACCCGTTGAGCCCACACACAAACGGGTTTCACTCACACACGTATTTTAAAGCGTCGTCTTTATCTCCTCTTGACATATTCTGCTTCTCTTTGCACCATCATGCGTCGCGGGTTAGCAAAAGGTCACCAAGGCGGTATTTAGGTGAAATTACCAAAATACCCCTTCTCGATCTTTTTCCAAAGATCGAGTCCAATCTTCATGAAGCACTTCCATGTTTCACCACGTGTAGGTTGATCAACGGCTCTCATCATGTCGGCAAGTCTCTCCCATCTGGCTTCCACCGAAACCACCATGGCACTTATACTGACCCCCGCGCCGCTTGATCCAACCCGTCGCACCGAACTGCCTGTTCGGTCATCCTTGTCTATTTTGCGCCATGCTTGAATCCATTGACCTCACCCGGCATTCTCGATCGTTCTGGACCTCAGATCTCCAAGCCTAGTTCCGATCATCCTCGCCGTTGACCATCGTTGACCTCTAAGCAACCTGCACAACAATAGACCAAGAAATTGTTTCTGGGAACAAGTTCTTCGCAACTTGACCCATGTTAGTCAAAACATGCATCATGCAACATATATGCACTGAAACCCATGAACTTGACCTAGCAAACAACCATTGCCACCAAGTTGGCCGATGAAACAAGTGAAAACTGGTCAAACCGCCACTTTGGCCGGTCTGACCGCCCCCTGGCCTGGTCTGACCGCCCAGCAGGGACTTAGCCAAAATTCCTCCCTAAAAATTCGAAACCTACTGGAATTTTCAAACCAATAGAACTTTTGACTCGAAACTCCAAAAATTATGAGACCAAGTGTAGTAGAATCCCCTCTCTTGCATACACCCTCTATTTTTGGCCCAACTCCAAAATCAAAAATCTATTTTGGCCAATCAGACCGCCACCCAATGGTCGGTCGACCGCCACCACTTAGCTTGAGCTCGACTTGAGGCTGGCCTGTCCACCACGCAGTCACCGATCCACACACAATGACCGGTCTGACCACCTGAGACCTGACAACATTTTGAACTTCGCCGAAAACGCGTGTTTCGACAAACCTTCAACGCCATTGCCAATTGTATCATCATCCTAAGATCGTGAGCATATCCCCATGATATCCACAAATAGCTATAAATTATATGACTATGGGAGAATCTATGAATAGAATAACAGTCAATGTCGATATTTATTTTGCAAAGAAAATTACCACAATCATTGATCTTGATCTAGAGCCTGCATCGCTCGCTGAATGTAAGAAAAGATCAGATTAGAAAGATTAGAAGGAGGCAATAGAAGCAGAATTATTATCTCTGAATAAAAGAGAGGTGTTTGGGCACATAAGTCATGACGCCTCCCTATGTGCACCCCGTTGGGTATAATTGGGTATTTGTTCGAAAGAGAAATGAAAACAATGAAGTTGTAAGACATAAAAGCAAGGCTTGTTGCACAAGGTTTCACTCAGCGATCAGGAGTTGATTATGAAGAAACTTATTCCCCGGTCATGGGCGGGACTACCTTTAGATATTTAATCTCAATGGCAGTAAATCTGAATTTAGAAATAAAATTGATGGATGTGGTAACTGCATACCTTTATGGAAACTTGGATTCGGACATTTACATGAAGGCACCTAAAGGTATCCCTGTTCCAAACCACGACAGAGCAAATAGAAATCTGTATAGTGTGCAACTCGAAAAGTCACCGTATGGATCAAGCAATCGATGTATGTGGTATAATCGCTGGAAAGGCTATAATGTAGGACGGTGACTAGAGGGGGGTGAATAGACGCTTTACTTCGATCGGACTCAACACTACTTTCACTCCAATAGCTATAAAAGTTATGAAGATCTCAGATACAGCACAATGGATGACAATCTGATCAAACCCCAAGAAAAACATCTCACAACCGCATGCACAAAGACCATCAAGCAATTTTCTTGACCGACACATTCACCGACTATCGACCTCTGTTCTTGAACATGCCAAAGACCGCAGGTGCCGAAACACGCCATCGCAAGCATGACTCATGCCGCAAAGAAACCACAAAACACTGATCCGACAAACAAGCATAAATGAACTGTAGTCAAGACAATAAAATAAACTAAGCATAGCACAGACTATGAGATCCCCAAAACGATGGGACAAACAAGCAGCTTACAGCCGCCTAGATCAATCCACTTGCTCACAGGAGAAATAAAAAGCCGATCAACTATAGCCAAGTAAAAAGATTCAAGCTGCCAACTCCAACTTTTTCCTTAATGATCTATAGAACAGAGCATGCTCCACTGCCGCCGCTCCTAAGGACCAACAACAGAACACGCACAGGATGCAAGAAGCAAAATAGCAAACATTATCCACAAGAATCTGACAGACTAGGCAATAAACAATTCCATAACATCACTCGAATCATGAGGCAGCCAAAGCAATAAAGTAACACTCAAACAGTAAACTGCCAGAAGCTTGGATCAACTCAAAGCTTTTTAAATCAAATAAAGTACAAGCCTCTTACATGCATGAACCAAGAGACCCGGACATAATCCGATACAAACATCAAATTTCCATCTCTTGATTAAGCTGCCGTCGCTAAGGGCATCTGGATTCTACGGGCACTCAGGCGCTCACAAGCCGCCGCCAAGGAACTCTCATTTCCGCACAAGGGAAAGGGCCGCCGCCACGCACCCACTAGGCAGCACAACTCCCTAGATCGGGTTGTCAGGAGTAAAAACATCAACAAGAAAAAACGTCTACCTCAAGATTGATGTGGAGACAAAGCAATAAACTGATCTGAAAACAGCAGATCGCACAGCAATTAAACACGAAGATTCAGTCGCAACATGATGCAAAAGCTGCCACCCAAGACAATCCATCGGTTGCATCACGCATGAGGCAAAAGACCGGCGATTACTTGATTAAGTAGCGGCCGCCCTACATACTTCTATTTTTCCACGGGGCTACAAGCCGCCGCCGCAGCTCCGGATTTTGCGGGCGCTCCACCGGGCTCTACAGGCGTGCCACGGCTCTACAAGCGCACATTTTTGCGGGGCGCGGCCAAGGGCTTTTCGGGAGAACCCCAGAAGACCTATCTCCAGATCCTTTTATATGACACACACACCAACCCTAAAAACTCTTTTAGAATTGGAGCTTCTAGAAGATTAAACCTAATGGACTTCCGTTAAGGCCCAACATCAACGGAACACACACGCACGTAAATTAAAGCGCCGTCTTCAATTCTCTTGACCTAATCCACTTCTTGACACACCGTCTTGCGCCGCGGGTTGGCATTAGGTCACTAAGGCGGTATTTGGTAAAATTACCAAAATACCCCTTCTCGATCTTTTCCGAAGACCGAGTCCAATCCTGTTGAAGCAATCGCTTGCCCGCCACGTAGGTTGATCCATGGCTCTCATCGTGTCGGCAAGTCTCTCCCATCCGGTTCCCACCGCACTTGGCACTTGCAAACCCCGCACCGCTTGATCAAACCAGTCGCACCGAACTACCCGTTCGGTCGTCCTCATCCATTCTGCACCATGCTTGAGTCACTTGACCTCACCCGGCATCCATGATCATTCTGGACCTCAGCTCTCCAAGCTTAGTCCCGATCCTCCTCGCCGTTGATCGTCGTTGACTCGCAAGCCACCGCACAAACAATAGACAAGCAAACACGAATCCGGAACAAGTTCTTCACAACTTGACCCACGTTAGTGAAAACATGCATCATGCAACACATATGCACTATAGCCTATGAACTCAATCTATTCCAAAGCCAAATTCCCAAAAAGGTCAAGACTCGCTTTTAACTTTGTTGAAAACGCGAAACATCAAACCAAAAGCCACATTTCCAATTGTTTCATCATCAATGAGAATTATCCACAACGAACAACGAGGATTGTCCCTGTGTATTTATATGAAGATCTCAGAATGGATTTTGTATAATATCGGTATATGTAGATGATCTGAATATCATCGGGACCCTGGAAGATATTAGGAAAGCAAGTTCTTACCTGGAGTCAGAGTTTGAAATGAAATATTTGGGTAAAACCAAATATTGCCTAGGCTTGCAGCTTGAGCATACCTTGAAGGGATTTTAGTACATTAATCAACCTACATTCAGAAAGTGTTAGAAATGTTCGGATTTGAAAAGGCATACCCTTCGAAAGTGCCGATGGTTGAGAGATCCTTGCAGCAAGACAAGGACCCGTTCAGACTTAAAGAAGGGGGGGGGGAGTCCTGAGACCGAATTCCCATACTTGAGCGCAGTTTGAGCATTCATGTATTTAGCAAACTGTACTAGACCGGACATTGCATTTGTAGTGAACCTTTTAGCAAGGTATAGTGCAGAACCTACCAAAAGGCATTGGCAGATAATAAATGACATCTTCCGATACCTCGAAGGAAGTAAAGATCTTGGACTGTTCTACAGAAAGAACCAAGACCTAACTATGATTGGCTATGTAGATGCTTAGTGTACTGTTAGACCAGATACGACTAAGTCGCAAACAAGCTATGTATTCCTGTGTGGTGGAATTGCAATTTCATGTAAATCGTCTAAGCAAAGTCTTGTATCGACTTCGACGAACCACTCAGAAATTATAGCGCTGTACGAGGCCGCACGAGAATGTTTTTGGCTTCGACGAATGATTTACCACATCCAGCAGTTATGTGGATTGAATATCGCGCAAATCCCTACTATTATCTATGAAGATAATGTAGCTTGTGTTGCACAAGTGTAGATGGGTTATGTGAAGAGTCCTCTTACCAAGCATATCAACCACAAGTTCTTCTATGCTCATGAATGGCAAAAGATGGACGAAATTAAAGTACTGCATACTAAGTCATGTGAAAATCTTGCAGATTTATTCACTAAGTCATTTCCAACGTCTAGTTTTGAAAGATGCATACGTGGAATTGGAATGATGAGACTTATAGAAGTGCAGAATTCAGGGGGAGAACCTTCACGAATTCTTTATTAAAGCTTAATCATGAAGATCGAGTACCCAAAGAATAAATCCTAGAGATTAAATGAAATTGGGTGGATTGTACTCATTTTCTCTTGACGAGTTTTCCTAAAGTTTCTCGGCTAAGGTTTTTGATGAGACAATTCATGCAACATAGCGGAACGCATGTCATGTACTCTTTCTCTAAATTTTTCTTCCTGGGTTTTTATAAAATTTTGATGAGACATGAATATAACAGATGAGTGTCCAAGGGGGAGTGTTAAGAAACCGGGCTTAGGACCGGAGAGTGCTGGCCCGTGGACACCTCATCCATCTAGTAGCCTATATAAAGGAGAGGATACTCCTCATTATAAACATTGATTTGTGAAGAGCAATAAAGAGAAGCTTGAAGTCCCCTCGTATATATGTGTTCAATCTATTATTATGTTATTGTATTCTTGTATCGTTCTTACGATTTTGAGTTTATCTATAAAATAATCGTTTAGACTGAACTCACCAGCGACGATTCCTCGTCAGTTTTGATCTGCTCGACTGGGACGTCAAATTGGTTTCCATCACGTCGTACGGCGCATCAAAGTATCAACCTGTTGGGCCGTGCACACCTCACATGCGCTTCGCGTGCACACCAGAAGATTCAGCGTCGTGGGACGAAGCCAATCCGCCCATGCCTGTGGTGTGGAACCTCAAGACTCCAGGCAGCGCGCGCTCGCCGTTCGACACCACCCACCTCCGCGCTCGGCCTGCCTGCCTCACCATGCCAAACCACCCACCCCATCGCTCCGCACGGGCACGGCCCGCTTGCCGAGCGCCCGAGCCCCTTGACGCGCCCATCGGCCGCTCGCTCCCCAGCCCCACGCTCCGGACCACTTCACCCGAGCGCCGAGACAGCCCATCCGTGGAAGCGTGCCCGCGTACCCACGGTATGTGACGTGCATCTCCCATTGTGGTCGCAAACGGCCCACCATGCTGTGAAGTGGGGAGTTCGGAAACGGCCTCTACCGAAGAGAGTTCAGCTGCTGGATGCCATTTTGTTTTTCCAAGACTGATGCCAATTTTATTGCGTAGTAAAAAGCAAATGAATCACGAATAAGCATGTACTCACGGCACCTTCAATACGTACACCACACGAAAGTACATACCAACAAGCGCACCCACACAACGCAGCAGATACCACGGACACGTACAGTACATGAATATATATATATATATATATATATACATCACACGGCGCAGGTAGTGATGATTTTTCAGTGAAAGATTTGGAATAATAGGCCACACCTATGCGGCTATGCCTTCCTTTACTCATGTATTTATACACAAATACAATACAAGTTTACACGGGATAATATCCCAACCGATCCTAACCATAATTACGCGGATTACACTCTATACTTATCTCACTAATTATGGTAAGCCCGGAACGGCAATTTCATTGCCTAACATTCAGTTATTATAAGTACGCAAGTCCCTGAATTAAAACAACAACTCTCTGTATACGTGCGTACATACATACATAGCACAAAGGTCCCATGCATCTCGGAGCAGACGTACGTGTCTGTATATGCATGTGTGGCCGGCGCAGCTAGCAAGCCGGCTAGTCGCAGCACATCTCACAGATCCAGCAGCAGCAGAGTGCAGCAATACTGAAACGCATCAAGATAGTAAGATCAAATCACTAACGATCTAGCAAGGTATAAAGAATTATCATGTGATATCAGAGCATATATCGAGTAGCGCGCGTACCATCCTTCAATGAAGCCTTTCTCTCCCCTTGAGGTTGTGCTTCCCCGGCGAGACTTCTTCCCACCTTGCTCTGCACCCGCCGCAGTCGGGTAGCCTATACACGCATGAACAGAGCAGACAAGAATTTTGGATATGAATCTATCTGAAGACAGCTAACTAAACCCTGTTGGACATAAACATGGAGAAACTAATATCAGACCTGGAGGCGGAGGCTGGCTGTTCCTGTCGTTCTCCATCGTGTATACGCACGGGCCAACTTCGTGTGGAGAATGATGTAGCGAGCGATGGGATTCAACTCACGCTGTCTTGGTTGGGATCTATCTCTTGATACATCAATGCCCAATATATATATAGGCCAGCTGCAAGCCTGCACCGCAATACTAGTACCTTCCTTGCTAGTATAGATTTTCTTGCAGATGCCTTCTAACTAACCTTCAACACATGGAAGGTGAATAGGCAAAAGTTGCTATCACCTTTTTTAACACACGGTCCGAGATTGACAACTCGATGATTCGCGCTGTTTGGACTTTGTTGCACAGTTGCTAGTGAACAGCCTGTTTTTGACAAAACGAAATTTTCTTCGAATCGATCACCAAGGTTGTTGGAGACAGACACAGACACGCAGTGAAAAAGTTAGCCTTAACCATGAGCTGGTGGTTTTGGTTGCGCCGTCGGCGGCCGAAGGAAGGAATGCATAGTTTAAGGGTTTTTTTTTTTCTAATCTAGCATATTTTCATCGCGTATTTGTTGATCTGATCATGATGAAACAGTATTTACAAAATAGCATCGCCGACACGACGGTGACCGTCTTGCCAATTGCCAAACTCGCCGCCGCGTGCGCGTGCTTTCGGTTGCCACGCGCCACGCCGGCCGCCACGCCACTTGTTGGCGACGACGATCACCAACTGGCGCGATGACGACCGTGACATCAACGGGCCTCCGGCCGCTATGTGTTGCATTAGTTAGGTTAGTTCCTAGAGTTAGGGTTAGGGTTAATTAGGGTTAGTGTTAGGCTAAAATTTAGAAGAATTTTAAAATATAGCAAATGAGTCCCGTCAGTAGTTGAAAGACTAGACAAAATAAAGGGACCCTCCTGCACTGAGGGTCCTCGTGATAAGGGACTCTGTAAACCAAAGGACTTGTATTGCAGACCTTTCCTTTCTTTGTCTCCCAAAGCCTCCCCCCTATGGGGGGGGGGGAGAGTGGCTATTTATAGCCTTTTTACAAGTACACCTAGGATTACAAGCCCCGCCTCTCACAGGCCCTATGCTTGGTAGGGGTCATAGGTTTTCTAGCCCTAGACCTAGCTCCCGACGTGTGGTAGACCACTGGCCCGGTCCACCTTGTCGTGCATCCGTCCAGGCACAAGATGTTCTCCTGCTCCTGGGTCTCGGCTCCTCCAGATTTTTGGCACCCTTCGAGCCCTCCTGAAGTCTCCCAGGCGCCTCGGTTGCTTGGACCGTCTATATGTTCTGGCCTTCTGAGCCTCCGGGTAGCCTTGAGTCCTTCTGTAACCTTCTAAGCCTTCTCAGTAGCCTTTCTAGCAAGTAGCCGGGCCTTCGTCAGTCGAGGGGTTGTGCCACCCTACGACAAGTCCAAAAATTATAAATTTTTTTGGAGCCTCCTGACACCGTGTACTTGTTTGTGTAAATTTGTCATAATTTTATTCGTTCAAAATTTTTATCGCTATTTCGTATAAGTGTCATGTTCGTACGAATCAATAAATATAGAAAATGAGCTCCAAAAATTATGAATTTTATTTTGAAGACTCCTCACGCAGTGGACTTGATTATGTAATATTTTGGCAATTTTATATGTGTTCTGGTATTGTCTCAAAAATTAAGGATTTAGGTTGCGAAAATTTCGATTTTAGGTTTCGAAAATTAGGGTTTCATGATTTCATGTGACTTGAAATGTATAGAACAAAAGCTATATTACAACTCTATTGGAGATGTCGATATACAATATGGCAACACACAAAACAACCAAAATACGCGTACAAATATAGCAAAACAAAATCACATAACACGCGATACTATATGGCTCACTCATCTTAGCCACTATTCCCTGCTTGCTGCGACTGTGTCCGCGTGCGCGGCCTTGTTTTGCGCCGAGCATGACTCGTGGAATGCGTCCACCGGTCCGAAGAGCGCATGTCGGTTCAGAGGGGGTACGGAAACCATTGAGGCGGAGGTGGACACTACAACACAAAAGCCCTGTAAAGACGCCTATTTTATGGGTTAAAGACGTTTTCAATCATCTCTATAGCGTCGTAGAGTCATTTTTGTAAAGCGTCTCCCCACGTACCTTGTCAGAGATCGTAGAGACGTATTGTTAAGCGCATCGACAATGATATGAGTCGTTTAGATTGCGTCTCTACAAGCTTGGAGATTCTTTCATATATGCATTTCCATATCGTCTCTACTCTCCCTAGTGACGCTCTAGTTGCATGCCAAGAAATCTAGATGCACATTCATAGACGTATTTAGATTGAGTTAGAGACGTCCATTTTTATTTTGTTCTGTAGAAATATTTTATCGCTAGTTAAACTACAATGATTCAGAGGATATAGTATCACATATTTTCATAAGAAGTTTTAGATCTTAGGCAAAGCTATTTCAAATGTAGAATTACATTATCGATATATAAAAAAACTAGAAGAAAAAAGCATAGACACTCCATTGCGGACTGAATCTAGCATCCACATACAAAGGTGCAAACACACCGAAAAAATTCCTATAAATCCTACAACTGAATTAGACGATGAGTGGCTAGAGGGCAGCGGCAACGTCTTCAGGAACAAACAGCCTAATCCACCTCCAAATCACAAAGCCTGGTACCTGTTCAGTGATAAACTTATTTATTATGTCTATTCATGTCTCAAAAAGAAATCATGCACGCATGACATAAGAAGGGTTGCATTTATCGAAAACAAAGGAAATACATAATATGAAATTGAAAGCTCAGGAAACGTAGGGATACATTTTTAAGTAGCAAATTGTGAAGATAGAAATGATAAAGTATAAGAAATAGTCTCTTCAATTTAAGTTGGCAGAAATACCAAGTAATCAACTTCTACAGAACTAGAGTAAAAGTGCACCTTCACTTGGTAGCATATCGAAAAAACGCTGAAGTGATGATGCCTGGAAAGAAAGAAAGAAATCAAGAAATGAGCAAGAAGACTCACATGGATATATCTTGAAATGTCCATACATGATTAACCAAAACAATGCAAATTTATCTAGCAGCCAAGAATCAGCAACCATACGAATAGACCAGAGTTAGCAAAACTGAAGCTTTGGCGTACCTGCCAATAAGAGTTTTCCTTGTCTAGCGATGAGCAAAGCAGTATCTTGCACTAGAAACGATCAAGGTGACAATATGATCTAGGGCTACCAAAAATCAGATGAAATCTGGTGAACTCATAGTTCAAGCATTGCCTTTCCAGTACAAATGACATCTGATTCCAATGTAATTCAACATCTTGCAATGGTGCACAATAGAGCATGCATTAAGTTGCGGCTATAAGGAAAAATAGCAAAAACTAAATGAGAATCATGGCAATGAGAAATCGAAAATGACACAATGATTGTTGAGTAATATTAGAAAAAGATCAAAGAAATTTTAACAGTGAATTTGGGTAGTTAACATCATGATGCAACACAGTCTTATGATATGCAGCAATGCTGAGATAGTATACTAAAATACTTTATAGTTAATATAGCTGGACTGGCAATAGGAGAAATATGCAATGGATGGGCTAGTCATATAAATTTTAGGTCCTTTGAACAATTGGTATGACTACAAGTGAAAAGATAGAGTTGTCAAACTTCCAAATTTCGTCGTCAGAGTCAGACAACTTGATTAGCTTATATAACTACTTAAAGGATAAGATATGGAACTAATATTAATTACCGGATAGGCAATCATGTGCAGTGAACTTAACTTACCCACAAAAATTTAAAAGAATGTTTGCAATCACTATTTAGTGATGTAACTCAAGTTGCAAGAAGAAATGTAACAATGCAGATAAGAATACAGTGTCACAAAACTATATTGATTACTTTATTGGCTAATCTTTAGCATATCTAAATCTGATCACAAAGTGCCATCTGAGAAGATAGGATGCAAATGATGCAGGGAACAATAATCTGAGGGGCAATTTGCTCAGTAACACTACTCAGATTTCACAAGTTGGAAAATAACATCAATGTGAGGATAACATGTGACCCCATGGCCCACTTGTCATCCTCACATTGGATGTTATTTTTCAATTTGCACATGAATGCAATGTTACTGAACAAATTAATCCATAATCTCTAATGACCTGGTTGAAAGAAAAAAGCATAATAGATGTGGAATGTAAATGTACATATCACAAATTTGAGACACTTATATAATCCAAGATTCTCAACACTCTACATGCTTAAAAACTGGTCAAATTTGTAGTGACCGTAAGAGGAGCAACAATAGTAATATAAATTGGTTCTCTAATTGCCAAAGTGGACTAATGTCCATGTAATTGGAGTGGGTGGGATCAAACATTTCTAGAAATAGAGTGGCAGGTTGACAACATAGATTAGAAAAAAAAAGTCACATTACTAATGATGTTAGACTCAACTAACTATCTCTTCAATAAATAGCTGAAATTTGTCAAGATTATGCACCCCTTAGAAGTTGTTGGTTGAAACAAAGTGCAATAACTATGATTTTTTTTTTTTGGGGGGGGGGTTGGCATTATTCTGAACAAGGGTGAAGGGGTGTTAGTTGGGTATTCAATGGAGTAGAAAGGGGCATTTCTTAGCTAAAAGAATAAAGGAAAGGAAAGAATATTGAGCTATTCCTTTCTTGATAACATTTTGTAAGAAAGGAATAAAGGAAACTCCAACACTTTATGAAGATGCATGTGCTTTCTATCCAGACCTAATGTTCCTTCTTTTCTTCAATTGGTGTAGGAAATGCCAAGACCATTTTACCTAGAATCTACTTTCGGGGTCTTGTTTCCAAGAAAACAATGCTCAGCAGGAACCCAGTAACTGTGCATGATGACAATGAGATGGGAACCCGCTCCACTAATTCTAATTGTGCATCATGAAAGTCAAGTGAGAATCCATGAATTGTGCAACATGACAATAAAATGGGAATCCACCTAATTGTGCAATAGCGCACACGAACCTTTAAACTATAGTTCAGTACTAGTTCCTGAAGATGCATCTAGCATGAAATTTGGTCAACAAAAGAGGGAAAATATCAACTAAAAATTCATCCTTTTGCACAGTCAGCCTTCATGATTATATTACCGTTTAAGTAAAGTAAACAAATACTTGAAATTGAATTGAGATGGAACATTGGAACATTGTACATGGCACTACTCCCACAAGTCTGTAGAAATAGACGCCCTAAATCACGCTGACCAATTTATCTTTATCCATGGCAATTGCGGCAATGCAGAGGCGTAGTAATCGCCAATTCAAAGTGAATATGGATATCGCCTAGCAGATTTCACATAAGAAGGAGACTAAAAGGAAGGGAAGGAGCACGCACTTGCGATAGAGTAGTTGTGCTCAGGCGACCCGAAGAGGAAGCAGTCGGCCTGGTGGACCTTGTCGCGGAAGGCCTCGACGGCTGGAGGGAAGCCGGCGCCATCATCGATCTCGAGGTTGATGTTGAGCAGGGGTAGGTCGGAGATCTCGATGTGCTCGACGCGCAGCCCCGGGATGGACTCCTCACACACCTCCATGGCTTATGAAGACTGGGAGGTGTTAGGAGGCGGCAGCGAGGAGGTGGTGGAGGTGGCGGCCAGATGGTGGAAGAGGCTATGGGGAGGCGAGAGGATGATGGGATTTGAGTGGAGGGGTGAGGCTAATGGGTGAGTTGAGTGGGGTTAGGGTTTGCTAAATGGGTTGGGCTCTAAATGTTGGGACGCATTCTAGAACGTCTTGAGAAACATCTATATGTGCTACCTAATTCTGGGTATAGAGACGCAATAAAAAGCGTCTAAATAAAAACGTCAATAGTAGACTATTTTGTTTTAGTGGGACCAGTAGGCTGACTCTGGAGCAGAGTTTGGTAGACGTACATGTCGTCGTTATGAGCCATGCCGACCTAGGGGACACCTCCGAAGAATTCATCCATGACGGAGGCTATAAAATCACTCTAGGGGTACGATGCCTGCAACTCCGGTTGTGTGGATGAGCTATGGCCTTGGACGTACGGTGGGGCAGCGAACCCGGAGGAGCTCTGCCCTTGAACGTACGGTGGGCAAATAACCGGATGAGCTCGTTACGTAGACGCTAGAAACCCCGCTACATTGTGCGTGTTCTAGCGGTGTCTTGCTCCCTAGCAGGAGCTAGGAGGCCCGTATCGTTATCATCAATCGACGTGAACTAGCCGTCACCCCCACGACCAACTGAAGGCTGCAAGACGAAATGATGTTAGTATAAATAAACACTCTGGGCATAAACTAAGAACCTCGTACCTCTCGGATGTGCAGTGTAGATGACCGAGGGGGAGTGCTAGTCTGTGTACCGGGTCCGGAGGCAGAAGTGATTCATCCCGACGGACCTACGGCGGGAGAATGACATGATGTTAGCGGAATGTAAGGTATAACCAAAAAAACTGAATGTAGATTTGTACATAGCGACTTACCTCCGCACCGACCTGGCCCGCGGATGACCGACGGGGAACGCTACGACACCTGCCGGACTTGCTAGGCTGTGGTGACCTAGCGGGTGAGCACGGCCCACCCACTTGGTGCCCGATGCGTAGGACGTCATCCGTCGATCAACCGCAGCTGAAGTTCTTTATTATCTTCTTCATCTCCGCTGAGATGTGTTTCAATTTTTTTTATATCTTGCTGGGGTTCTATCTGGGCAGCAAAGGGCGGCTTCCAATCCGCTATGGACGCACTACGCCTGCTCCAACTGTAGTGACATACGTAACAGGTTCATTAACAAAGAGTACGAATGTCGTCAATAAAACGACCAGAGATTGTAAGTGTCGTACGGTGGCGTCACGCCGTGAAGCGCTGTGATGGTCGTACGTGCGGCAAAGGCTCTCATGGGTGCGGTGCGTGTCCGATGTCACCCGTTCAGGTGCTCAGGTGGACGAATGGTGAGTCTTACGCGTGTCCGTGGTACGTACCACTCCAAGTACGCACCGTACTACTCAAGATCGTATGGACGCGGCTTATTCCAGACATTCATGTGCGCCTTGTCCGTCCATACAGTAGTCCACTCCTGCTGGACCGGTCGCCAGTCCTGAATATGCCCACCCGCCCTCAATTGCCTGCATTTTCGGAAGGATTGACGTTAGAAAAGAAGACGTAAGGACTGTAAACATTACTCGGATGAAACTTGACTCACAGGTGTACGGCTCGCTATAGGAGCCTCGCCGTCCGAGGGCACAAATCGATATCGCCAAATCGTCGATTACGTCTTTGTGGCGCGTAAGGCTCCACCATATGTGCGAACACCAGGTGACATGTCGTCGTCCACAGTCCAACGTCTGGATGCATTGCACGGACAGCCCGTGCGGCGCTACCGTGCGCATGAAATCATGATACCATTGACACCAGATGATGTCGCTCTCGTGCAATGACTCGAACTCGTTGTGGTACAACAAGTAGCACCTCGCCGGTCTTCTGCTGGCCCAACGTAGATGGGCAGCAGTCCACCGTAAGCCCATGGTGGACCCGTCTACCTGGTCATGCGGAACGGGGTACGGGTGCATCGCTATCTCGATGGTCGGCCGCCTAACAGAGAAGTGCTCCCAACTCTACAGCTGCAGGAGCACGTAGCAGACGGCCAGGTTGGTACCAGGCGGGGCAAGCCGCATGGCGCCACACAACCCCAGATGTGGCGCAAGGACTACCGATCCCTAGTTGTACTAAGGCATCGGCCTAGCCCCCATGTCAACCAAAGACTCGGCAATGCGGATGTAGCTAGGGTACAAAAAATCGCCCTTTGTGGTTGGAAACATGATCCAACCAAAGAGCTGGAGAAGGTAAGCAACGAGGTGCGTCCTAACGACCTTGTGAGGTGCACCCTACGGGCATTCGCTAAACTGCCTCAGCCAAGCCCGAGGGACGCCACGTGCACCCTCCGAGAGAGGTTGGCTGAACCGCTGCTCCAGCTCGGCCTTCTAGTTCGCACCCAGAGGGCTCGGAACAAGCGGCTCACCCCGGATCGGGAGTCCGTCAAGAACAAGACGTCCTGTAGGGTGACCGTCATCTTACCATACCGAAAGTGGAAGGTGTGTGTCTCGGACCTCCACCTATCGACAAGTGCCGACAACAGGCTGACGTCTAGGGTGAACTGGCGTCCGACGAAGACAAGCCTCACAAAGGGCAATAAACCCGTGTCCCAGAGGATCGGGACATAGCGATCGTCTAGCTCCCAGTAATCCCTCCCCGCCCGAAGCAGCAGAGGTGAAGGGTTATCGGTATCACCAGCGATCCACACCTTGCACCGGTGGTCCTCATCGTAGAAGTGTTCTAGAAACTCCAGTAGAGACATTGAAGGACCGAATAGGCGACTAGAGGGGGGGGTGAATAGGAGCATGCTCAATTTTTCACCAAGATTAGATACAACACCAATATCACTCCATTAGCTATGGAAGCTATGAAGATCAACAAATAAGTACTGCAGAAGACTTGTGTTGAATCTAATCTACCCCAAAGCAAAAGACCAAAACTGGAGCTCAAAACCCTCGGGTGCGGTCTGACCGACGTACATGGCGCGGACTGACCGAGGTGCGGTATGACCGACATCTTAAGCGCGGTCTGACCGCACCACGGACTAACCGGCGGCTGAGGTGCGGACTGACTGCAAGCACGATGAACAGAACAGACAGCCCGAAAAATCAAACTCAAACCGGTCTAACTTTTGATCTACACGACCAAACACCACGAAACTTGAGAGACACCTTCTCTAAGATATTAGGAACCTATTCCAATCAAGGATCGTGAAGATCCATGCTAAAGTTCCTACATTTTTCAGTTTGAACAAAAGGTGCTTCAAAACCGAGTCAAAATCGAAATATGATCTAAAGACTTGCTCGTGGGTGATTGATGATCAAGATGATCTTAGATATGTTCCCACGTGTCACAGCAAGCTAGATCATGACAAGAAACCAATAGAAAACTCGTGGATCAAAGAAAGACTCAAAATCTCAAAAGAAAGAGGAAGAACACAAAGAAATTCATCTTTGAGAAATCATGCTTGGATTGATTTGAGATTGTAGAGGGTTTACAGCCACTCCAATTAGGAGGACAAGAGCTCAATCTAAGAGCACACACTCAACTCATCTCTCTAGAACCCTAAGCCTCTCCTTTCCTCTCTAAGTCCCTAAAACAAAACTAGAGTTTTCCAAATGAAGTCCTTAACGGTGCTGGACAGCAGTCACCCCTATTTATAGTGGATGCCTTGCTTCTAGAAGAGTAAACCCTAATGGGCTCCCGTTAAGCCCATACACAAATGGGTCACACATGCACGTATTTTAAAGCGTCATCTTCAACTCCTCTTGACCTAAACCACTTATCCATGCGTTGTCTCGCGCCGTGGTTTAGCCAAAAGGTTATCAAGGCGGTCCAAATACCCCTTCTCGATCCTTCTCCGAAGACGAGTCCAATCTTGGTGAAGCAAACGCCTGCTTCGCCATGTGTAGGTTGATCAACGGCTCTCATCATGTCGGCAAGTCTCTCCCGTCCGGCTCCCGCCGAAACCACCATGGCACTTGCACCGACCCCCACGCCGCTTAA
Organism: Phyllostachys edulis; assembly: GCA_036346405.1. Classification (NCBI taxonomy): domain Eukaryota; kingdom Viridiplantae; phylum Streptophyta; class Magnoliopsida; order Poales; family Poaceae; genus Phyllostachys; species Phyllostachys edulis. Next base: position 4,083,893 of record CM070546.1, on the reverse strand, counting down.
TCCAACCTGTCGCATCGAACTGCCCGTTTGGTCACCTTTGTCCAATTTGCGCCATGCTTGAATCCATTGACCTCACCCGGCATCCCTAATCGTTATGAACCTCAGCTCTCCAAGCTTAGTCCCGATCATCCTCGCCGTTGATCATCATTGACCTCCAAGCAACCTGCACAACAATAGACAAAGAAATCGATTCTAGGAACAAGTTCTTCACAACTTGACCCACGTTAGTGAAAACATGCATTATGCAATACATATGCACTAAAGCCCATGAACTTGACCTATCCCACAACCAAATCTCCAAAATGGCCGATGAATAGCAAGAAATCGGTCAGACCACCATTCAATGGCCGGTCTGACCGTGCTATGAACGCCAGTCTGACCGCATTTGACCTGACAGCCTTTCAAACTTAGACGAAAACACGTGGTTCGACAAACCTTTAACGACATTGCCAATTGTAACATCATCATAAGATCATGAGAATATCCCCATGATATCCACAGACATGGCTTGAAACACATAGAATAGAGGGAACATTAGTGAGAAGGTGACTAATGAACATAAAATATTGTAAATTAATTGTAGAGTAGTTTTCCTATGGTGATAAGCTACATAATAAAATAGCTTAATTAGATTATGCTCCTCTGTTCTTCGGTGAATACATTTCTTATTATTTAATTTTGCTTTACGACCAAACTAACACTACAAATCAATGTACACTACTTTATTAATTAATTACTACTAATTATTTCGTAACTAATAAACACTGTAAATTAAAAATTACGATCAAACTACCTGCGAACAACAGCGGTTAATAATGCTGAAATGTCCTTAAAAATATAATCGACAGAGCAAGAGAGCGAGCAACTGTGAAATTAAATGAACGAGCGGAAGAGCGAGCGAGCGAATGTGAAATGAAATTGTGCTCGCTCCTTCTAATTTATAGCCACTGCTCAAAGGGAATCCTTATCCCACGCGTGCTAATTAAGCCATACATTTCGGAGGACAATGATTTGATAGATGAGACAAGGAGGTGACGGGATGACAAGTGATTGATGCTTTCGGTGGAAAAGTAAGGCAAATGGAGGGAGGGCCTCATTCAGATGGGCAATCAACATATGGCACGGTTTTCTGTTGATTCGTACGAACATGATACTTATACAAAATAACGATAAAAATTCTGAATGAATAAAATTATGGCAAATTTACACAAACAAGTACACGGTGTCGGGAGGTTCCACAAAAAATCATTTTTTTTGAACTCATTTGCTATATTTTAAAATTCTTCTAAATTTCAGCCTAACACTAACCCTAACTACCGGAGCTAACCCTAACTAATGTGATACGTGGGTCCATTGGCGTACGACCACCGTACGCCAATGGGCGACGTGGCGCATGGCGGCCAAGCGCGGGCTCCATATGACACATCATGGGCTCCCTTTCTGGCTAATGTTTCTGGTTCTTTCCCCAAAGTTTGACGCGTTTGAGATAATTGGGAATCAGGTTCTCTTGCAAAGCTAGCTAGGAAGACAAACATTAGTTGCAAGAAAGTCCGGTTCACACTAGCATACGATCGCGCGAGCTCTTCAACTTCCGCTTCCCTCCTGTTGAAAGTTTTCAAATGATTCCGGCAGCTTGAGACATTCGTGTGCATGGGCTTCCTACTTTCTTCCTAGCACGCCACTGATTTGTTCGGTTTCAATATATATTTTTTTATTGGTAAATTAGCCAGGAGTTTCGCATTCACTAAAGAAGAAGATGACTCCCGAACCAGTCCTATGAGGCTATATGACTAATCTGAGGGGACAAGGCCACGACGGCACAATGGCACCTGTTTTTATCCGGCCACAGGTGGATCCCACCGTGGTGTAGTTAGTGGCGAATTGTTCCCAACTGTACGTGGTGTGAGGTATTTGAATTCGGAAGGGAATTAGGCAAGGTGTGAAGTGAACATAGGGTATATTCAATAGTGTATTTATTGTCGTCTCTTTGTTATGTTACGTTAATAAAATTTTACGTGAAGAAGAGAGAGAGAGAGAGAGAGATCACATGTCATCTCTTCCTAAAGAGACTATCGTGCACACGAAATAAAATATGATACGTTAATCTACTCTAGTTGACATGTAGATCTGTTTCAAAAGAAAATTATAAAATATAAATATTGGAGAGTGTGCTAGAGACCAACTATTGAAGATATTGTCTTTAAATATGATATAATATATATTAGAGAAAAAATCATTTCTAACTATTAGAGATGCCTTATGCTCGAGATAAGAGATCACAGATCGCATTGGCGTATATTACTGGCCAGTGGTTTCATGGATTGATGGCCGACACCAGCAACTTCCATGGTAGTTAGCTTTAGCTTAAAATATGCATTATTATCTGTACGATTGGGTTCAAAACAACATATTACATGGGGCTAGCACTAATTGACAACAAACTTTTTTTTTTCCAAACAGGCAAAAGCCAATCGACAACAAACTCGATACTGTAGGGAGATGCCGACAAAAAACAACGGAACAAAACTCTTCTTCAGTTGTTCCTATACCGAAAACTGAGAGTCGGAGAGCGACTGGCATATTAAATGTCCATTATTTCGAGAATAATGACACCAAATGGCGTGATCCTCCTACAGACATTGCTACATCCTTCTTATTCTGAACGGAAAGAACTTCAGTTACATGGTGGCGGACGCCTGGTGTTTGCTAGCTGTCGTGGATACCATGTATTCAGTGGCAAGGTGGATCCCACCGTGAGCCGGGAATTGGAGATGACAGGGGGCAACAATACTATGTGTGTAATTAGATTTAATAAGGGAGCCAAAAAGCATCAAATTAAATAAAATCATTTGAAACATAGAGAGGTATACCTGCAATTGTTGGATCATGGAGGAGCCACGGCACCTGCCAGTCCCCCTCCCTCAGCCCCTGCGTGTATCCAAGTTAGTAGTGAGCGGCTGCGGTTTGAGCATGCAATGGGTGGTTGTCAAAACGGAGGTGGTGTATGTATCAAATTTCGCCCGAATTCGGAATGAGTCGCAACTTGCAATCCAAAGATGTTTCAGTTTTCTCGAGAATTTGATATCATTTGTTCTGCCTTAAACTTGTTCTTCAGCGAACCTGTGATATTGGAGGTGTGTGCCTTGCACGTTCGCGCGGCACAAACGGAGACAAGTGGCGGCAAAAACGGAAACAGATGCCCCCTTCACGTTGAGGCGGGCGCGGAACATGCAGCGGGCGGTTCCGGTGCCGGAGACGACCGTGGGGTGGGCGGCGGGTCATTGAGTCTGGGAGCCTATAAACTTGCAGATCAAGGGGACTTAGGTGGACTGTCTGATCGCGAGCCTATGGTCGCTGCCTATGCTGTCAAGCTAGGGCTCCGAATTGTATCGCGCGATCAATCTTCGGTCGTTTAGCATCGTCCGATCCAGGGGGAGCGGCCCACAATAAGGGGAACAAAAAGGAAAGTGAGATGCCAAGGAAGATAGTTCAGAAAATTCCCTTAGGGAGTCAAATTCTAAAAGAAGCTCCCAAATTGGATTGCAGATAAACATCACGATCCAAATGAGGATCAGATTGAAAACAACGGATGTAGTTTTATAAAAAGAACCCTTGCCGTACCTTGTATTACCGTTCTTAACCATACAGAGACTAAACCAACCCCCTTAGACTTGCCGGCCGAGCAAATGCTATTTCCATAGTTCCATGTCCACCTCTGCCGCTCTCCACGACGCCAGGGACGCACCGCTGGTTGATTCCGCCAACACGCTCCAAATATCTTTGACACGCTGAGAAACTAGGAAGCCATCGTCAAGACGCAGGGGCCGGGACGACGACCTTGGGTGCGGCGCTCACGGTGCGGACGTACAACCACCTGTCCACCTCCTGGACGCGCTGCTGCGATTGCGAATTTGCGAGAGAGCAGGGTCGGGAGGGTGGTGCCGATGTGCGACAACATGAACAAGGGCTGGACGGCGTCGAGCAAAACGTGCCTGTTTACCGCTACAGCCTACAAGGCTACACCACCTGCTGACCCAGGCACTGTGCCGGACCTACTGACTCGATGCCGCACGCAAAATGCTCGGCGAAATGACACGACCGTTTCCGCGCTGCGCAAGCTCGGCAAGTCCTACAATACGGCTGTTCGCGCGCTCTGCAGATAGTTCAGGGTGCGGGGATTGGTAGTTGAGGGGACTACAGATGGCATCGCCGCCCAATGCTGTCATGCATGCACATGACCGCTAGAATTAATCGATGCCATCTGCCAGGCTGAGGAGCTAAGCTGGGGATGGCGCGCCAAGTTTTGCGAGGACGGTCGTAACCGGATGCTGAGCACGCTGGGATCGCACTGGGACTTGGACGTGTGCCAATCCATGGTCTTTTCAGCCTGCAGGTAAGTGCAGGTGTATGAATTCTTCAGTCTGGGGGAAATTTAACCGATGAAAGTACGCCGTCGCAACTGCTGTAGAAAAATATCGTCAAGTAAATTTCTTTGTCAAATAAGCTGCTGCTGAAAGCAAAATGCAAAATGCACACTTTTGAATCGAATGATCAATCAGGGATGCTCATTATTTTCTTTTTCTTTGACCTTTTCACCATACGAAAATAGATTAGAAAACACTGGAGGAGCTGCGTATCTATGATGAAGGTGGAGAAAGAATAAAACTTTGTTTTTCAAATGGCGCAAGATGCTAACAAAAGAGATAGCGTAAGTCTCAAAAAGTAAATCTATCGAAAGTTGTAGCATATCAACGACAGATCTTCGCTAGTGCAAGTGTGGTGGTCCGGCCGGTGAATCTATAGGTATTTACATTTACATGTTTCTTCTTTGATGTAAACTGAAAAGGAAACGGTGGAGCAGGAAGGACACTATATATAGATGTCTCCCCAAAATAAACTATGATTATTTATAATTTTTTAATCTTAAAAATATCTGATTCAATTCCACTCACCACTGTCACTTCGATAAAAATGTCATGTTAGCAACAATAAACATAGCTTAGTGGTGGAACTAGGGTTTGTAGTTGTAAATCAAGAATTTTATTGTTAATTTCGCGTATATTGTTACAACGTAGGATATTTATGTATTTATTATAGTGTAAAAATATCAGGGTACCTCTATTAGTATATCGATTATTAGAAGACTTAGGCTGCTTAATTTTAGATCCACGAGACCTAGGGATACTGATTTTTAGATTATTTATAATTTTTTTAATTTAATTGAACATTTGAGTCGTATTTTTATAATTTAATTGAAATAGAGAGTATTTTGACATGCACGATACGATTTGGTTTTGGTTAGACTCGACGTAGCATGCTTAATTAGCATCCATTCTAAATATCATGAGTCGTGTGACAGGTATGCCAGGTTGACATTTTTTCAAAGTGTTTTACAGGCATGGAGAAGTTCGTGAGCGGTTACGTGGGGTTGATTTGAGTAGTTTTTCATAGACCACATTGTATCACCCAAACCAGAATAATCTTAAAAAATCTGTGAGGTGTTGTATTTGAGTAGTTTTTCATAGACTACATTCTATCACCCAAACCAGAATAATCTTAAAATGTGGCGGCATTACCTCATCAGTAATCGTTGCGAAGTGTATTCAGACCACAAAAGTTTGAAGTATTTGTTCACCTAACCAGATCTGAAACTTAGGCAAATAAGGTGGTTGGAATTGATCAAAGATTATGACATGGGTCTCCAATATCATCCGGGCAAGACTAATGTTGTTGCCGACACACTCAGTCGGAAGGTTTATTGCAATACATTGATGCTCAAAGAGCAGCAGCCCGCTCTTCATGAAGAGTTTCAACGGCTCAACTTGGGAGTGGTTGAGCATGGTTTCCTCGCTCGTGGGTTGTGCAACCAACCTTGGAAGATCAGATCAAGGCGGTGCAAAAAATGGACGTTAGGGTGAACCAAATCAAGCGAACATCAAGAACATGATAGCCAAGTGCTTCTCAGAAGATGACCATGGAGTCATATGGTTCGGACAGCGCCTTGTTGTTCCAAAGGTCATGGAATTGTGGGACTTAATTCTCCGCGAAGCCCATGACTCCCCCTTATCCATTCATCCCGGGGCCACAAAGATGTATCAAGATCTCCGTCAGAGATTCTGGTAGACCCGAATGAAGAGAGAGATCGCAAAGTTCGTTGCCGAGTGCGATGTATGCCGTCGTGTGAAAGCCGAACATCAACGTCCAGCGGGTCTGCTACAACCTTTGCCAGTACCTGAGTGGAAGTGGGACTCGATTGATATGGATATTATCACCGGTCTGCCCCGAACCTCCAAGGGAAATGATGCCATTTGGGTTGTTATTGATCGACTAACTAAAGTGGCACACTTCCTACCCGTCAAGACTGATCTTCGTGTAAGTCTTTTAGCGGATCTCTACATAGCTCACATCGTGAGTTTACATGGAGTGCCAAAGACGATTGTTTTAGATCGTGGTACACTCTTCACCTCTCAATTTTGGAATAGTTTGCAAGAGGCTATGAGAACTCTTCTTTCTTTTAGCATCGCATACCATCCGCAAACTGATGGCCAAACTAAAAGAGTGAATCAAGTCTTGGAAGACATGCTCCGTGCCTGTGTTCTTTCCTACGGGAAGAATTGGGAGAAATGCTTGCCGTTTGCTGAGTTCACTTACAACAACAGCTTTCAAACTAGTCTTGGCATGACACCATTTGAGGTCTTGTATGGGAGAAAATGTAGAACCCCGTTGAATTGGTCAGAGACTAGCGAAAGACCATTCTTCGGTCCAGAGTTGATCAATGAGGCCGAAAGTCAAGTTCAGTTGATTAGAGAACGATTACGCACGGCTCAATCAAGGCAAAAGAGCTATGCGGATCGTCATCGTTGTGAGTTGAGCTTTGAGCCTAATGAGTTTATTTATCTCAAAGTCTCTCCTTTGAAAGGCTATTAATGATTCAAAGGCAAACTAGCTCCTCGATATGTCGGGCCTTCATCGAGAAGAAAGAAGTCTACAAGTTGGACTTACCGAGAAGTACATGAGTCTTCCACATGTCCCAGTTGTGCCTGCGCTCCAACCGAGGAAGCTCCATTGGAAAGTCTCGATGTACAAGTTATTCAAGACTTATCACAGACGGTTCTTGTTCCCAACTGATAATACGACTAATCACGACGGTTTGTTAGTACATGATGTCTTCCACATATCCCAATTAAAGAAGTGCCTTCGCGTTCCAACCGAGGAAGCTCCATTGGAAAGTCTCGATGTACAAGAAGACTTGACCTACCATGAGTATCCTCTCCGCATCCTTGAAGAAGCTGAACAAAGAACAAGGAATCGTGCCATCAAATTCCTTAAGGTTCAGTGGATAAATCATACCAAGGATGAAGCAACATGGGAACGAGAGGATCGCCTTCGTGCAGACTACCCATCTTTCTTTTCCGAGTAAATGGAATCTCGGGACGAGATTCTTGTGGGGGGTTTGTAACATCCCAAACTTGGCTTTGTATTTCAAATGTATAAAAAATGAGGAGAATTTAAAACTTTTGTTGCATCATTATGTTATTGGAATCTTCTGGAATTTCTTTTTAAGGTTTTGTTGATTTTGCAAACCTAATGCTTTAATTGGCTAGAAGCATAATCCTTTGAAACTTTTAAAATAAATCTTGTGATCAGCCTCTAGAAATATTTTTCCCAGGATCTAGATCATCTTAGTGACTCCTAAGAAAAAAAAATCAAATTTTTTAGATTTTATTTGCTATTTTTAAGAGGCCAGTCAAACCAATTAAATCTTTAGTCAAACCTTAGGAATGAACCTTGTAACATTTCTAGAGAACAATGAAATGTATGAAAATCTCTGGAAATTTTATACAAGGTTAATCTTCAAGTCAGGAACCTCCAATAAAAATTTTGGAATTTTTGAGTTGTGCAATTCTATCTAAAAATTCCTAAAACTCTCAGCCTTATTCTAAAACCAACTTGGCACTATTCCTCAGACCCAGACCCAAGTCACTTGGTTGGACCCAACCATCTTCGTGCTCGGTCCAGTCCGAACAAACGTGAAGTTTTTGGGTCGTCCGATTTCAATCGAACCGTCCACATCGCTTGGAAATGTTTGGACCGTCCAAACGATCAATTCAATTGGGACCGTCCAATTTCAATCGAACCATCCACATCGTTTGTGCCGTTTGAACCGTCCAAACGACACTCTCGATCAGGGCCGTCCATTTTAGATCGGACCGTCGAAATGTTCTGACTCGACCATCTGATCCGACCCAACCCGCTCATTAAAACCCGACGAGCAACTTTGGTTTGTTTTGTTGACGTTGCGGCCCCACTTGTCAGTTTCATCCCTAACCTCCCGTTGGCGCGGCAGAAGCTCAATGCCACGCGCCTGTTGCATGATGCACCACTCCGTCAACGCCGTGAGCCATAGCCCATTACGACCAATCCTGGAGCTTCGTTACTTCACGCGCCTCCACTCTGTAATCTTCCTGAGCTTAATACCCCTCTTATTTCGCCATTCTTCCTCTCGGTGGCTGAGGAAGAAGACGCCATTGTGAGCACCTCTATTGGGTGAGCTTCAAGTCATGGTGTCCCTTCCTGTTCTTCTTCGACGTCGTTTCCATTTTGGCTAATACCAACCTCCACATTTCCTTGTAGCTCCCAAACCAAACCCGACGCTCTCGGTAGTTCTAGAGCGTGCTCCGAAAGACACCATTGTGTCCTCTTCACCTCCGGTAGGTATTATCCTCGCTCTTGCGCGTCATATGATGTCTTTAGGTTTGACATTGAAAACCCCTCAACTAAATTGGGCAATATGTCACAGGAGCTCGTGGATTTTGAGTTTCCTCCATTTTCGGCCGACAAGATCCCTTTTCATCTCCTTGTCGATCCGGTAAGGCTTTTTCCAATTCCTTGCTCTTAGAGCATCTTCTTATGACGCTTGAGCTATCCCAACATTTCATCTTCTTTCTCTCTGCTCAGGGTGTCCTCTCCACGTGAAGCCAAGCGCCGCCGTGACCATTAACAACGTCAAGCCACCTCAAAGCTTCTTCGGAACTCTCCATCCTTTGGTAAGGTCCCTAGTAACCTCTAGATATGCATGCATGCGATTTTAGGCTCAAAACACACTCGGGTTGTGACATGCAAGTTTGCTCAAACCTTAGCACCACCCCTCTCTGGCTAGCCACCAGTATAGGGCATCTCAGCCGCCGCCACCACCTCCAGTAGGTGCGCAACACTATTAGGAACCCGTTCATGCCCTTAGCTCACGCCGACGTGGACCACATCGCCGACGGTGAGCTCAGCATTGAACTCGGGTTTTTGTTGTACCCCGTCAATCTCTGTAGCGAGGAGATTAAGGTTTAAATCTTGGCCATTAACTACTAATCATTACTTAGTAATTAATGGCTGTCTTAACATGCTTTTGTGTCTATGGCATGTGGGACCCACAAATAGAAAACGATAGGTTTAAGCGTCGATTAAAGCTAGAGTCTTTGACATGTAGGACCCACCTGTCAGTTTTCTTGAGTTAGAGTCCGAACTTGTATCTCATCTGGACCGTACGATTTGATCTCAACAGTCCAGATCATTTTGGCCGTTCGGACCGTCTGAACGTCTCTTTCGTTTGGATCATTCGATTTCGATTCAACCACTTGGATCGTTTGGGCCGTTCGGACCGTCTGAACGTAACCGTTCGCGTGGACCATCCAATTATATCTCAATGGTCCGAACGTTTTCAGCTCAGAGTTTATAAGAAAATCCGTATAGCAATTATTTGTGTACTGTAAATTGTTTAAACTTCAAAACTGCATAAGTCTCATTCTTGCATGGAACAAATTTTGTTGGTTTCCTTTTTAAATGTACTTTAATATAAAATGGGTTTGAATCTTGTTTCTGTTTCATAAATTTTCGTTAGTAGAATTATTTTTGGTTTAGCATTATTTCTTGCACTAAAAATTGTTTTAACTTCAAAAATGCATAAGTATTTATCTGTAACTCCAATTTGAGCAAACTCAAGCTTGTTGGTTTCCTATGTTAGTGTACTTTATTGTAGAATAGGTTTTGAGTATGTAACTATCTCTGAAAATCTTATTTTACATATGGTTAGTGCACTACTTTCATGACTTTGAAAAATCATAAGAAATTCATTTTAGCTCCAAATGAGGTTAATCAAATTCCATTGTTCATCTCATGAGGTTCTCGGGCTACCATAAAATTTCCAAGTTCACCACCTCTCTGGAAATTTTCACCAAAACATTTATTTCGGATGAACAGTAACAAATAGCAATTTCTTTGGATTTTCTTAGAATCTAATTTTCAAACTGCCATAACTTCCTCATACAAACTTCAAATCGATTGATTTTTGTTGCTAAATTCATTTAAAATCATGTTCTATATTCTATGTAAATTTCATGATTTTTGGTTGAATTTGAATTTTTGAGCTTATTTGATGTTTTTCGTTCTTATTGGTTCTTTTCGCTCTTTCGATAGGTTCCGATGATGTTTTTGAATACGAGAGTGATCCTCAGCAGCAAGTGGGCTTTCTCCAATAAGGCAAGCAGTTTTTTCCTTTGATGCACGTTGATCCTATTATTTGCGCATGCTAATATTTCAAATGTTTCAACTGTATGTACGCATGCTATGTTGACAAGTTATTTCTCAGTTCGCGATAGTTTACCTGATTAGTTAAATGAACTGTAGGTAAACATCCATCCTTTACTACTGAGCCTAGATTTATATCTGTTATGACTTGGAGCTCACTGGATGGGCTCTAGTCACTTTATAGTTAGTATGCAAGTTATTGTCGCTTAGCCATGCTTAGGACGGTAGTCTAGGGATCATCGCTTCGGCGATAGATATTTTACCATCACTTAAATTATTTGGGTCATGGTACTCATGTATGTAATTATATTTGAAAAACTAAAACTGAAAAATAAAAAAATTTCAACTTGGAAATATTGGTTGGATGGTGTGCTTTTGGGTGTGTGCTTGGTGCCCGAGTCAACAAGGACCGAATTGCTTGTGTCACTGATCCAAGCGCTTTTGCGTGCAACCACATGAGGGCATATGGGAACCCTCTTGACTTAGCACTTTGGGATGTGTTAATTAATGAGTCGCTGGTGGTAGATTAGGAGAAAAATGTTATGTTATTTGTTGTTGTTGGGAATGTGAGGGGTGGGATCCGGATGTAGGTTCCCGCACCCAAGGAGCATCGGCAGTTGCTAAGGCTGGGTCGATGTTCCTGACACAACGTATGGGTCCTCCGTGGGAGCCCGAGATGGGCGGTTCGCGGAGGGTTAACCCTCATACGTGTGACTCTTAATTAATTCATTCCATTGAAAAACGTCTCGTAAGACTTAGTTCGGCCGACATACATTCGAAGTGAGTTAAATCGTGTGGAAAAAGGAGTGGTCTGACATTTGGGTAAAGTTGTACACCCCTGCAGGGTATAATCTATTCGAATAGCCTCGTCTTAGGTTATGGACATGCTTGGTTAGGTCGTGCAAGAATTAGACTATCACATTTTCGATAAAACTTGAAATCGGATGGTATGAATGGGTAATTCGTGCTATATTGTGGTGGCTGTTGGGAAGTCACCTCTAAGATGTTAATTATGTTTATAATGTTGTCTCACTGTTATTTAAGTAAATAAAAACAGATTTGGTAAAATTGCCTTCAATCTATTACACTATTGCAAACAACTTGTGGCTTTACGCTGAAAATGAACCATATAGCCTTCTCCTTTGATTCAGCTTGCATGTAGCTATGTATAGGTTTGTTATTCATAAGTCTTGCGAGTACGTTTTTATACTCAACTGTATTGTCTATTTGCTGCAGAGGAGGTTGATCCCCAAGGGATCGACTATTGTGAGACCAATTTCGTGCAGGACGACTAGCTTGGTGGCCCGATCGGTTGCCTTGTGGGTAAGGGCAAACCAGTCGGCCTTTTCTTTTGGTGTCATCTTATGGCTATATTTCCGCTGCAACTTAGTACTTTTGGATTGATATATTTGTCCAGTCGGCCTCTTCTGTAATTTGAACTTGTATATCTTTTGTGTTGTATATTATGAAGACTCGGTATGGTAATGACTTATGTATGGAATTGATGCTTCAAATTTTGTGATAATGTGTGTGTACCGCTCCTGGGAGGTGCATGTTACACCAAGAGTCGAGATATTTGATTAGTAATACCAGGACCAATTGGATTGCTAAGTATTACAAGTTAAATACCCCATGACTCTCACAATTAAATTCAAAATTATATCAAATTAGTTTTAAGTGAGTTTAGAACTCACGTACCATCTATACCCAAACTCCAAATTTCACGTTGATCGTACTCGTGTGTCAGACGGTTCCAGAGTTATGTGCCTATACACCTAGCTGCCTTACGTAAATTTCCTATACACACACGGAAACAGAGGTCTAAATCAGAAGGACACGAAGATACAAATAAGTTGGCCCGTGGGTAAATGGACGGAAGGGAACGAGGGTTTGACACAAAAACTACTCGGCCTTTAAAGACTAAAGTCGATGGCCATAACCCATGTTCGTATGCAAGCCGGTCCGTGGGCATCGTGCCCAACAATTCGGCCGACCTCCGGCCTGATAAAAGTCAAGTAGCTCAGAAAGATTCGGGCGTTTACAATAGTGGGCTATGGCACGGTAAAAAGCCCACCCAATTTCCCAATGGAAAAGTTTCATCTGAAGGTACCATTTTTTTTCCATCTTAAGGTGTCTTTGGTTATAATTACCAATTAGTGCTGATGCCGATGATCTATCGTAAGCTTCGATACTAGTTTCAAACAAATGTCGTATATAGGTGTTGGAACTCGTCTGATCTATACAGATAATATCCAGGCATAAATACATGAGAGATCGCATGATGATGAAAACTGCAATAATACTTTGACAAAATTACCAGTCTTGTTAGGCTATAATCAAACTGAAATGTGCTATCTTCAGGAACTATATCGCCCGACAGATGCATCCCTTAGTTTCTATAGAACAGTACTTCATAGGCTCCTAGCTATCTCTCTAATTTGTATGATGTATAGCTTTTGCCTTTCGGTGTTTCAGAGTCAATTACCACTCTAGCAGCACGTTTTGAGAATATATGAACGTTTCACGAATGCATTTTGCAGAAATAAAAAACTAACTCTTTTAGTAACAAACCATCTCCAATTTCTGTCGAAGCAATTTTTGTTAATAATAATAATAATAATTTGCCAGGTGCTAGCATGTTCAGACCCGGACCGGGAGAGCACAACTGCACCTCTTTACCATCCAGCCATAGGACGGATCCCCTACGGAAGCAATGTAAAACTCGTGAGTACGGAGTAATCTATATCGTGGGTCTCTATACTAATTGAAGTGAAATGTAAAATCTACCTTTGGAATATAGAGGAGTATAAGAATTTCTCCTCTGACGTATGATCGTCGTGGAAATGATCATGTTTGTCGAATTTGCACCCTGAGCCCTTGTGCATGTTGCTAGCTTAATTCTCAACACTAGAATTCAATGGCCTAGACACCCTAGGGAACAGCCAAAAAACTAGTCATTTGGTTAAATGGTTCTGATGATTGAATGGATGGGAATACTTGGTAATTCTTACGCGATTGAATAGTTCAAAGTTCAGACACGAATGCTAACATCTAACTATAACGGGAGTTCTAATTAATAAGATACATACATATATACTCTATTTGAAGATATGCACTATATATTTTAAAGCTTATCATCAGAATTTTTTTTAATTTTTCCTGAAAGTTAAATCATTTGTTTTTTTTTCAGAGAGAAAGAGAGGAGCCTTACAACATAACTTGAGTGTATACTCTTTTAGTTTGTTATATATATGCCTATAATTCACCATTTGAAACCATATCAGTTTTCCGAAGAGATAGACACAAGAAATTCATAAAACTAAAACTAAAACACGCACGTTCGAATCAAACCTGCTAAATCATCATGCTATCCTCATTTGCATGCTATATATGTACTATCAAGAGATCAGTGGTACAACATATGTGTAGCTAACAGATTATTAAAGAAGTACGTGCGGCAGGTGCAAGTATGGCACGCGTGTATAGTTCATACGTGCATGTGATTGAAGGAATTTTTGGCTAATCTATCAGGTATTTGCAGATATGATCGTTCTGCAAAAATGGCGCTGTTGGCGCACGCCAACGGCCACCGTGCGCCAACGCCCCCTGCCGCAGATGCGTGTCCGCCAGCCCGCCACCTCACCGCCAACCTACCCGGCACCGCCACCTCAATGCTGGCGCATGGCCATCCTGCGCCAGCCAATTAGCTAGGTAATTAGGTTAGGTAATTAGGTTAGGTTAGTTAGGTAATTAGTTAGGGTCTGAAATTTGAAGGAATTTTAAAATATAACAAATGAGTTCAGAAAATTTTGAATTTTTTTGTGGAGCCTCCTGACACCGTGTACTTGCTTTTGTAAATTTTTCATAATTTTATTCGTTTAGAATTTTTTTCGCTATGTCCTATAAGTGTCCTGTTTGTACTAATCAATAAATGTCTGTGCCATGTGTTGATTGTCCAAACATCTGAATGAAGCCTTCCCTCTATTTGCTTTAATTTTCCACCGAAAGCATCAATCACTCGTTATCCCGTCACATCCTTGACTCATCCATCAAATCTTTGTCCCCCGACATTTATGGGTTAATTAACGTGCGGGATAAGGATTCTCTTTGAGCAGCGGCTATAAATTAGAGGGAGCGAGCACGATTTCATTTCGCAGTCGCTCGCTCGCTCTTCCACTAGTTCATTTCATATTGCAGTCGCTCGCTCGCTCTTCCGCTCATTCATTTCATTTCGCAGTCGCTCGCTCTCTTGCTTTGTCGATTATATTTTTGGGGACATTTCAATGTTATTAACCGCCGTCGTTCGCAGGTAGTTTGGTCATAATTTTTAATTTACATTGTTTATTAGTTACAAAATAATTAGTAGTAATTAATTAATTAAGTAGTGTACATTGATTTGTAGTGTTAGTTTGGTCGTAAAGCGAAATCAAATAATAAGAAATGTATTCACCGAAGAACAGAGGAGCATAATCTAATTAAGCTAGCTTATCATGTAGCTTATCGCCCAAGAAAACTACTCTGCAATTAATTTACAATCCTTTATGTTCATTAGCCACCTTCTCACTAATGTTCCATCTACTATTCTATGTGTTGCAAGCCATGTCTCTACCGGAGCTACTAGAACACTTCTATGATTAGGTCCACCGTGTAAGTCAGGGCTCATCACGACGTGGATGGCCCTCACCGGGCGCCGGGCGGGAGGATCGCTAGGCACTGGACGATCGCTACGTCTCGATCCTCCGGGACACGGGCTTGTTGTCCCTTACGAGGATGGTCTCCGTCGGACGCCAGTTCACCCTAGACGCCAGCCTGTTGTTGGCACTTGTCGACAGGTGGAGGCCCGAGACGCACACCTTCCACTTTCGGTGGGGTGAGATGATAGTCACCCTGCAGGATGTCTCGTTCTTGATCGGTCTCCCGATCCGGGGTGAGCCGCTTGTTCTGGGCTCTCCGGGTGTGGACTGGAAGGCTAGGCTGGAGCAGCAGTTTGGCCAACCTCTCCTGGAGGGTGTGCATGGCGTCCCCCGGGCTTGGCCGAGGTAGTTCAACGAATGCCCGTAGGGTGCACCTCACGAGGTCGTTAGGACGCACCTCGTTGCTTACCTTCTTCAGCACTTTGGTTGGGTCCTGTTTCCAACCACAAAGGGTGATTTTTTGAACCACAGCTTCATCTGCGTCGCTGAGTCTTTGGTTGACGCAGATGCTAGGTCGATGCCTTAGTACAACTAGGGATCAGCCGTCCTTTGCGCCACACACCGGGGGTTATGTGATGCTTCGCGGCACGGCACCGCTGGTACCAACCTGGTCGTCTGCTACGTGCTCCTACAACTGTGGAGTTGGGAGCACTTCCCTGTTGGGTGGCCGACCATTGAGATAGCGACGCACCTGTACCCTGTTCCGCATGACTAGGTAGACGGGCCCACCATGGGCTTACGGTGGACTGCTGCTAGTCTGCGTTGGGCCAACGGAAGATCGGCGAGGTGCTACTCGTTGTACCACAACGAGTTCAAGTCGTTGCGCGAGAGCGACATCATCTGGTGTCCATGGTATAATGATTTCCTGCACACGGTAGCACCGCATGGGCCGTCCGTGTAATGCATCCAGGATGTAGGATTGTGGACGACGACCTGTCACCTGATGTTCGCACATATGGTGGAGCCTTACGTGCCGCAGCGCGTAATGCAACAGTTTGGTTGGTACTAGTTCGTGCCCCCCGGACAATAGGATCCTGGAGTGATCCGTATACCTGTGAGTCAAACTTCATCCGAGTAATGTTTACAGCCCTTACGTCTTCTTTTCTAACGTTAATCCATCCAAAAATGCAGGCAATCGAGGGTGGGTAGGCATATTCAGGACTAGCGAATGCACCAGCAGCAGTGGAATAGCATGGATGAACATGGCGCATGTGGATGTCTGGAATGAGCAGCGTCCATACGACCTTGAAGTGGTACGTGCCACGAACGCGCGCAAGACTCACCATTCCTCCTCCGGAGCGCCCGGACCTAGTGACATCACAGATGCACCATGAGAGCCTCCGCCGCCCGTACGACCATCACAGCGCTTCGCGGCGTGACAACACCGTAAGGCACTTACAACGTCTCGTCTGGTTATTGATGATATTTGTACTCTTTGTTAATGAACCTGTTACGTATGTCACTACAGTTGGAGCAGACGTATCGCGTCCATAGCGCATCGGAGGATGGCCTCCGCAGCCCAGATAGAACTCCGGTGGGATATAATTTTTTTGAAGCACATCTCGGCGGAGATGAAGAAGATAATAAAGAACTTGAGCTGCGGTCGTTCGACGGACGACGTCCTGCACATCGGGCACGAAGTGGGAGGGCGTGCTCACCCGCTAGGTCACCACGACCTAGCGAGTCCAAAGATGCATCATAGCGCCTCGCTCGGTCATCCGCGGGCCAGGTCGGCGCGGAGGTAAGTCGCTATGTACAAGTCTATGTTCAGTTTTTTTGGTTATGCCTTACGTTCCGCTAACAACATGTCATTCTCCCACCGTAGATCCGTCGGGAGAAATCACTTCTGTCGTTCGGACCCGGTACACAGACTGACGCTCCCACTCGGTCATCTACACTGCACATCCGAGAGGCACGAGGTTCTTAGTTTACGTCCAGAGTGTTTATTTGTACTAACATCGTTCCGCCTTGCGCTTTCGCCATCGTGGGGGTGACACTAGTTCACGCCGACTAATGATGAGGATACGGGCCTCCCACTCGCTAGGGAGCAAGACACTACGCCAGTGGTACGGACAATGGTAGCCAGGGTTTCTAGCGTACGCAGGGCAGAGCTTCTTCGGGTTCACTGCACCACCGTACGTTCAAGGGCAGAGCTCCTTCGGTTTCACTGCCCCATCGTACGTTCAAGGCCAGAGCTCCTCCGGGTACGCGGGAACCCCGTACGTCCAAGGCCAGAGCTCATCTGCGCAGCCGGAGTTGCAGGCATCGAACCCCCGGAGTGGTTTTATAGCCTCCGTCGTGGATGAATTCTTCGGAGGTGTCCACTAGGTCGGCATGGCTCATCACGACGACATGTACATCTACCAGACTCTACTCTAAAGTCAGCCTACTAGTCCACCTCCACCTCAACGGTATCCGTACCCCCTCCGAACCGATAGACGTTCTCCGGACCGGTGGGTGTATTCCACGGGTCATACTCGGCATAAAACAAGGCCACGCACGCGGATGTAGCCAAGTAGGCAGAGAGTAGTGGCCCAGACGAATGAGCCATATAGTATCACGTGTTATGCGATTTTTTTTACTATATTTGCACTCGTATTTTGGTTGTTACGTGTGTATTCCAGCGCCATATTGTATATCGACATCTTCAATGGAGTTGCAATGCAATTTTTTTATACATTCCAAGTCACATGAAATCATGAAACCCTAATTTCCGAAACCTAAAATTGAAATTTTTGTGACCTGAATTCTAAATTTTTGAGATAATACCAGAATACATATAAAATTGTCAAAACACTACACAATTAATTCCACTGCGTGAGGAGCCTTCAAAATAAAATTCATAATTTTTGGAGCTTATTTTCTACATTTATTGATTCGTACGAACATGACATTTATACGAAATAGCGATAAAAATTCTGAACGAATAAAATTATGAAAAATTTACACAAGCAAGTACACGGTGTTAGGAGGCTCCACAAAAAAATTCATAATTTTTTGGACTCATTTACTATATTTTAAAATTTCTTCAAATTTTAGACCCTAACTAGTTACCTAACTAACCTAACCTAATTACCTAGGTAATTGGTCGGCGCAGGTGGTAGGCCAAGGGTCGGCGGCCGAGGTGGCGGGCCAGGCGGGGTCGGCGATTGAGGTGGCGGTGCTTGCCGGCATGCGTCGGCCAGAGAGCGTTAGCGCACGGTGACCATCTTGCCAACAAGATTTTTGCTAATACATTCTGCATACGGTCATATCTGCAAATACCTGATCAAAACGTGCTAGATTAGCCAAAAATTTGACAAATTAACTAGGGTTATCCTAAAATTTTATCATCCCTTTTCTCTGTTTTTTTATACAGATTAACCTATTATGATGATAAAACTGATGATATATGCTTAAAAGCTCTAAAAAAAGATAAGTATGTAGAAGTTCTAACAAAAAAGAGCAACATCA
Organism: Phyllostachys edulis; assembly: GCA_036346405.1. NCBI lineage: Eukaryota > Viridiplantae > Streptophyta > Magnoliopsida > Poales > Poaceae > Phyllostachys > Phyllostachys edulis. Next base: position 4,065,168 of record CM070546.1, on the reverse strand, counting down.
AACCTTAATTTGGTGGGTTCTAATTGCTGAGGAACCGTCACTAGCAAGTTCAGTCCGAACGATCACCTCGTAAACAAGTGTAGAATTGCTTAGAACAATGCAAGAACACAAGTATAGAATAGTAGATTGAACACAGAGATATATGAGACTTTTTGCTTTTCTTTATTGGTCTTCTGTAAATGGTAATACAATGGTTGGGAGTCCCCTCCTTTATATAGTCTTCAGGGTGCATGATGAGCCTATCATGGGCCAGGCCTGCAAGGTCTGGGCCCAGGGTTTCCTAACACCCCCTTTGGGAACTCATCCATCATGTTCATGTCTCGTCAAAACTCCATAAAACCCAGTGGAAAAAATTTGGAGAAAGAGTACATGATACACGTTCTGCTTCGTTGCACGAATTGCCTCATTAAAAACCTTAGCTGAGAAACTTCAGAAAAACTCGTCAAGGGAAAAAGAGTACAATCCACCCAATTTCATTTAATCTCCATATTTATTCTTTGGGTACTCAATCTTCGTGATCAAGTTTCAATAATGAGTGTCTCATCATTCCAATTCCACGTATGCACCTTTCAAAGTTAGATGCTAGAACTAACTTAGTGAATGAATCTACAAGATTTTCACATGACTTAGTATGCAGTACTTTAATTTCATCCATCTTTTGCAATTCAAGAGCATAGAAGAACTTGGGGCTGATATGCTTTGCGAGATGACTCTTCACATAACTCATCTGCACTTGTGCAACACAAGCTGCATTATCTTTATAGATAATAGCGGGGGTTTGCGCGGTATTCAATCCATATGACTGCTGGTTGTGGTGAATCATCTATCGAAGCTAAGCACATTCTCGTGATGCCTCGTACAGTGTTATGATTTTCGAGTGGTTCGTCAGAGTCGATACAAGACTTTGCTTAGACGATTTCCATAAAATTGCATTTCCACCACATAGGAATACACAGCCTATTTGCGACTTGGCTGTATGTGGGTCCGACAGGTACCCGACATCTGCATAGTCATTCATAGACATGTCTTGGTTCTTTCTGTAGAACAGACCAAGGTCTTTGCTTTTTTGGAGGTATCGAAAGGTGTCCTTTTATTCTCTGCCAATGCCTTTGGTAGGTTCTGCACTATACCTTGCTAATAAGTTCACGATAAATGCAATGTCTAGTCTAGTACAATTTGCTAAATACATGAGTGATCCTATTGTACTTAAGTATGTGAATTCCGGTCCCAAGACTTCCTCCCCCTCTTCTCTAGGTCTGTACGGGTCTTTGTTTTGCTGCAAAGATCTCCCGACCATTGGCACTTTCGAAGGGTATGCATTTTCAAAGCCGAACCTTTCTAACACCTTTTGAGTGTAGGTTGACTAATGCACTAATATCCCTTCAGGGGCATGCTTAAGCTGCAAGCTTAAGCAATATTTGGTTCTACCAAAATATTTCATTTCGAACTCCGACTCCAGGTAAGAGCTTGCTTTCTTAATACCTTCCAGGGTTCTAATGATGTTCAGATCATCTTCATACACTGAGATTATACAAAATTCATCCTGAGATCGTCGTATAAATACATAGGGATAATTCTCATTATTCATGTAGCCTTTCTTGCATATAAAGTCGCTTCAAGCGATTATACCACATCCTACCTGATTGCTTAAGTCCGTACAGTGACTTTCTGAGTTTCACGCTGTACAGATTTCTATTTGCTCTGTCATGGTTCGGGACAGGGATAGATTCAGGTATCTTCATATAAATGTCTGAATCCAATATTCCATAAAGGTATGCAATTACCACATCCATCAATTTTATTTCTAAATTCAAATTAGCAGTCATTGAGATTAAATATCTAAAGGGTGGTTCCGCTCATGACCGGGGAATAGATTTCTTCATAATCATCACCTGGACATTGAGTGAAACCTTGTGTAACGAGTCTTGCTTATTTTCATTTCTCTTTCGAACAAATACCCACTTATGCCCTACGGGGTGCACATGGGGAGGCGCACGGCTTACAGGCCCAAGCACCTCTCTTTTAATCAGAGATAATAATTCAGTTTCTATTGCCTTCTTTCAATCTTTCCAATCTGATCTTTTCTTACATTCAACGAACGATGCAGGCTCTGGGTCAAGATCGATGATTGTGGCAATTTTCTATGCAAATAAATGTCGACATTGTTTGTTGTCTTATTCATAGATTCTCCTGAGGTCACATGGTTTATAGCTATTTCTTCATGTGGCGATTCTTCTAATGCTTCTACTTGCTAACCGCTGCTTCCAATTACGGGTCAAGTCCGTTTAGTTTTTCAGCTCCGATGTGTGTGCACACATCCATATTGATGTCTCCCTTCATGGGGATGTTCAATTCTGGTATGCCTTTTTTTTCTTCTGAAAGTTCCATATCGGTGCCAGTCTCAACCGCTTCCCTTCCGTTCGGGGAACTTCGCTATCTACCGTGTCAAGTCCTTCTTATCTTTTTTCACTAGGCGTCCCCGGTTACTTGGGATTCGAGGGACCGGAGTTCTCGTCCTTTCTGAGGCCTCGGGACGGGATTAGGGATACCTTCATTGGTATTTCAACCCTCTCTGGTACATTGCGTGCAGGCATATGTGACTTGCTCATGCTCTTCAAATCACTAGTGGTTAGGTAGTTGATTCGCTAATGCTTGCAAATCAATTATCTTCTAAACTTCAATTGTCTTCTAGACTTCAATTATCTTCTGGACTTCTCTATTTGCTTCACTAGTACGTGGGTCATGTGTATGGATTTTAATTATCTTCTGGACTTCAATTGTCTTCTGGACTTCCCGTGGCTTGCCACATTATTTGTTATTTCTCGACATTTTTCATCGAGGGGTTGATTTCCTCCCCATAATGACGAGAAAACAATCCTCATCAAATATGCTATCAGTGAAGTGGGCTGTATGCAAATATCCAGTCGTAGGGTCCAGATACCTGATTATGGATGTTGCCTCATAACCAACGTATATCCCAAATTTTCAGAGAGGGCCCATTGCAGTTCGCTGCGGTGGTGGTATATGTACATAAACCTTCCAACCAAACCCGCGGAGATGATAGATTTTTGGTGCTAACCCTTACGCTAGTTGCATAGGTGGATGGATGTTATATGTCGGTGGTCTAAAATTGATGAGAGTTGCTGCGTGCAGGACTGCATGTCCCCAACATGTAGTTGGTAAATTACAATTCTTCAAAGATCTGCTAGTCCATTCTGAGTGTGGATATGTGGTACGGAATGCTCAACATTAATTCCTATTTCCATGTAATAATCATTAAATGCCTTCGAAGTAAATTCTCCAAAGTTGGCCATTCTGGTGAACTTCATGATGATTATGAAAATTATTTTCAATTCTAATTATCTGCAAGATTAGCTTGAAAAAAGCGTGGTTTCTCGTAGACAATAAACATACTTGCGACCATTTTGAGGAAGCATCGATGAGCACCATAAAATACCTAAATGACCCTAACAGGAGCTGTATAGGATGCAAATGTCTCCTTAGATACGGTCCAGGAATACAGGGACTTCATCTTTCGCTTTCAGAGCATAAGGTCTAGTAATTAATTTCCCGGTGGCACATGCGGGGCACACAAAATCTTCATGATTCAGAAAATTCTTTACATCGATATTATGTCCCTATAAATTGTAATTATATTTCTCATCATCCTAAGACCTAGGCGACACAATCTATCGTGCTAGAGATAGAAAAGTTCAGAGCTTCTAAATACGGTTTTTAGGGCAGTATAGGCTGCGGGTGCCTTACTATTAGTCTAGTATATCCTAGTTTCATATGAAGGAAGTTATTCTGATACCATTTTTCACTTTCTTCATGCTTTGTAATGAGCAGGTATTCCTTACCATACTCTTCTTCGGTCACTTCTGGAAACCGTTTACGTGAATATCCTTGAGAGTTCTAGTCGATTATGGGTACAACAAGGCTTCTTCAATGACCAAAGTTGTGCCCATTAGGAGTATAATTGTGGCCCTTTCTAAGCCTATTATACAAGCATCACTGCTTGCGATTGTCATAAGACTACCAGCAGTCATGCTGATCGATTGAAAGAGTTTCATCTCTCTCAAGATGGTATTTTTTGTGCCGCTATCCTGCTAAGCACACTTCCTCCATAGCGTGTCACACGCGTTCTAATATAATGTACTTTATTAATATCCAGCAGGAAGCAAGTAACACATAAATAAAATACTTCAGATATCAGAACATAACCTGTTATTATAAATATGGAAATATAAGCCTTGCAGGACTCATCATAAGAATTTAATGCTTTGCTCTCCTAGAGCTTACAACCATTATTCAAAGAATAAAATAATTCAATGTTTTGCTTCAATCACAACTGCAAGTGATTGTAAAAAGATCTAAGTGCAATGCGTGCACCAGTTCGAATCAACGAAGTATGTAGAAACTTCTGCCTAAATCTGCTCCATGGCGATTTTCTCCTCTTGGACAACTACGGATGCAGCCACTGCGATGTCTAAAGGAGGGGTGATGGGGCTACTACTGGGCTGTCCACATCCATGAGTGCAACTAATGGTTGTGGACCCTCTGTGCCTGCAATGGCAAGGTGTGCCTCATGCTGTCCTTTACCCTTTTTCTTAGACTGTAAACATCAATAACATACCACCCACGACCTTACCCTTCTTGTCTCTCTCCTTTGTGAGAGGTTTTCTTACCTTGTAGATGCTAGCATTGGCTTCATGGCCAACATTGCTACTAGGCGGCTGTGAGATGTAGTTCTTCCCTAGAACATCATCTTGAGCTTCCGCAACTTGCATGATGTCAATCAATTCAGCATACTTCATGTAGCTGTCTTGACGATAGTTGCGTGCGGATTGCACCGCATTCGGGACCCAAAATGTGCAATTCTGGACCCTCTGTGTATACTGCACTAGTCTAGGATCACGCTAGTGCACACAGTGGCGACATCAGTGAAATATCATTTCCATAAATAAAGATAACTAATAAATAGGCAAATAACAATAAACATCAGAGTAGAGACCTTATGGTCAAAGCTTACAATTAATGCTTCAGAGGGCAGGTAGCTCAATGAAGCTGCAGTGGAACGAAACAGAATAACTTCAGTGATGCCCATCCATATGCAAGGCATTTCTTGGCATAGTGGTCTTGCTTACCACACTCGAAACACACTCTTGGTGAGACTGGCTTGTTTCCCTTTTGAGGTGGGTTGCCAAAGTCAACATTCTGCTCTTGTGATTCTTCGGCTAACATATCTTGCATTGGCAACGGATTGCCTCCTTTTGCTAATGCATTGACAGCAGCTCGGAAGCTCTCTCGCTGACGTTGTGTTGCAGAAGTCAACACTGAATACATGGGGCACTGACTCGGACAATGATCATGTCCTTCACATAAGAAACATGTGATTTTGCTCATTGGACATTCTCCAATGGAATGGTTTCCTTCGCAACGAACAATTGATGTTGTGCTCATCGGCACTATGGCCTATTTCTCCACAACGGATACATGCACAATCTTCTGTCTTATTTGGCTGGCAGCACTTTAAGTGACAATGACTAGATTTGCTATAGGACATCGGAATAGCAAGTTCCTCTTGATCACTCTTGCCTGATGTCGCATGCTGCTGACGAAAAGCAGCGGTGAACTCTGACCATGTGATGGTTTGCTCGTCCCGATGGGCGGCGCGAAATTTTTCCCACCAATCCAATGCATCTCCTTCCAACTGATGAGCAGCAAAGAGAACTTTCTCATTATCGTTGCACTGCACAATAGTTAGCTTTTCTTCTATGGTGCGAATCCAAGATTCTACATCCCTGAGTGTGGTTGATCCTTCAAAGACAGGCGGCTTGGTCATCATGAACTTCACCAACTTGGACTGAGGGCGTGCCATTGGGATGGCAACGAGTTGTGCATCCTTGCAAACATTACCACTGTCTAACGATTGAATCGTTGCTTGCATGAGCTGATTCTGGGTGGTAGGAAGCTGGCTTGGGTTCTGATGTGTCACTATTGTCACTGGAGATAGTTGTTGGTTATCACTTGTTCTGGTACTGACACTGGTGACGGTACGATGGCTTGCTTGATTATTCTGATTCATCAAATTGATTAAAGTAGCGGCGGTCTGATTTTGCTAGGTCATCATGTTGTTCATGTTCTGCACCATCGCGTTCATGAAACGAGTCTGAGCTACCAGGAATTGTTCCATGACTAGGTTTACCACTCCTGATACTGGCAACTGTCCACTGGAGTTAACGAGATCTGAGCTGGCACAAACTGTCTCCAGATTATTGACACGGTTGGCTTTACTTGGGTTCTCCATCTGCTGGCTGAACAGGGCTAATAGATGAGAGGGAAAAGCATATGGTAAGGGAAGACAATCTACTAAGGGGAGCGGGTTTAACCCAAGGAAAACCAAGGAACACAAATAGCCGGAGAGCTATTAAGAAGCACAAAACTCACAAGCAAACAACACAGACCAAGGAAAACGAAAGTCTAATCGTCTAGTCGATTAAGCTCTAACTTAACTGGGTGACTTGGCTCATCACACGGGAGGAACCAACACTGATTTATCCTATATGGCTGGTCTGAAGAAAACTCGAACTGGTCACAGTCTTCATCAAACGTTGACTGCTTGCGATCCTTGGAGGCGAAGCTTGGAGAAGGCACGGGCGACGTACAACTTCTTCTTGGTCTTCAATTCTTGCGACGAACTTGTCTTGAATACTTGGAGAGATGTTGATACGTTGTTGCCGGTTGCATGGCCTTCAAAGAGTTGTTGAAACAGCTTTTAGGCATCCACCGAGATATTTGGCTTAGGTAACGACAACCATAGAAGTTATGAGGGAAGCGAGTCCAATTTAATACTCAAAACGGTGAGGAAGAATATAGATGATAAATGATTAGAATAGAAGAGTATAGAAGCTAGACAAGATGAGAATAGCACATCATCGAGGTTTTTCATTTGTAAAATAAGTTTTGAAGTTTTCCTTAAAAACGACCATTCTAACTAAGGTCACGACCTACAGTCGATATGGCTCTGATACAACCTCTGTCGGGACCCAAAATGTGCAATTCTCGACCCTCTGTATATCGTGACTAGTCCAGATCATGCTAGTGCACACAAGGGCGACATCGGTGAAATATCATTTCCATAAACAAAGATAACTAATAAATAGGCAAATAACAATAAACATCGAGTAGAGACCTTATGGTCAAAGCTACAATTAATGCTTCAGAGGCGTGTAGCTCAATGAAGTCTGCAATGAACGAAAGCAGTAATAACTTCAAGATGCCCATCCATATGCCCACAGTAATCGGTTGGGGTACGCGACCTAGTTCTCCACGATCCTTGAAGTAGACCTTGTCGACTGACGATACCTTCACCTCTGCTTGATTTATTAAAGCAAGCATGAGTACACACCATACTCGCAAGTCATACCACAGAAATGTAATTATAGATGCAGGCTTATTCCAAAGGAATGACTTCTGTGGTTCTTTTGCAGAAATGCAACATTTGCAATTTGAATATGAATAATAGATTGAAAGCATAAGTAAAACAAATAACTAATAGTAATTTTATCAGTTGTTTTCCAAAGATACCTGTCCTAAACAAGTTATTCACATAGCCATATGACTTAAGTCACACAAATCCGCTCCCAAGGTTTATGAAAATCTACCCTCGTGTGAAATCCCTAAGATGTCCATGATCATGACGCTGCTATTCAATAGATTGATTAACACTCTGCAGAGGTTGTACACTTTACCCACAAGATACGATTAACTCATCATGTTCGCCATGACTCGCCATACGTATATGCGATTGAGCAATCATAACAAAACCTTTCGTAAACTTCATCTCAACATTGACACTCTTGGTATGCTTAGCCGCCACAGCACGCACACCATTGACGTGAAAACGGCGAACCGCCCCGTGATGCGACTACTTGGTAGTACACACCTCCACCCAATCCGACACAGCTAACCTACAACCTGAGTAATCAATGTCAAGACTCCATAACTTACTAAGTTAGGCCCATCCCATCACGCATGTGGTTGTATGAAAGGCTCAGTTCAATGGCGCACAAAGTTAAGTCCTTAATTGACCGGGGCAAGACTTCCCAATTCTAACCTATCATTCCCGCCAACACAGATCCACCATAAAAGTATACCAGACCACTTGCCCCCGTCCAAAACCTTTTCCCACCTTGTTGGTTAAGTGCAACATATGCTATCAACGAGTAATAGCACATAGTACACATAGCTTTTATCACATAGTTCCGTAGTCACTTAGTCATGTTTATATTTGCAACTTACGTGAGATGATGACTCGTAGCATGGCTAAGCAAACTAATCGCATCTAACCATCCCACTTTGGTAATACAATAGCACCAACTAAATAAACCAAAATAGGGTGACAAAAAATTATGGCATAAAATTAGACAAGGAGGTCATAATAAATTGGACATTAACTAATCCCAAAAGCATTGAATTAAATAATTAAAGTAAATGCAATACTTTGAATCAAGATAACTTTTGAAAACTGGGTTCAATATGATCAAAGGTATAACTTGCCTTGAGATAGGTCTAAGTACTGATCTTGATCTTGGGTTGTTCCATCTTCTTCAAATCTTCCCGAAGTATCGACGTCTACTCGCAAACGAAAGAAAATAAACAAAACAAATAAATAACCAAGGAAAAATAAACTCCAAAAATTAAATAAGAATCTCAGATAAATAGATCTTGAATTTAGATGAATTTAGAAATTTGAATGGACTCAATCGGAGTTCGGATGCAAAAGATATGAGCTTGGGAAGTTTGAATTTGAGGAAAAACCCTAAAATAGGATTTATCTGAATTATCCCGAATTATTTTCCAATTGAAAATTCCGGGTTTATGACGTCAGCAAAGGATTTTGGCTAGAAAGGATTAAAGAAATTGAATTTTTGCTTGTGGGGCCCACTGTCATAGGGAGGTGCACCGTGGACCAGGTTCAAGGAAGTTGGCTCGGGTTGGATCTGTTGGTGTACCACATGGCCGTGACACACGGGCGCCATGTAGGATCAAAGGGTGATGTGGCCGCTAACTTGGCGCCGAGGAAAACAAAGGCCACAATGGCAGCCATGGCCGGCGACTGGAGGTCCTCGGTCGCGGCGACAACGACGACTGAGCAAAGCCCAAAGAAGACAGAGGTGAGCACTGGCTTCGGGATGGCTCAGGGATCACAGGGAGCTTCTCGCGGTGGCCGGAGGTCAAGTGTAGTGGCGGCAAGAGCAAGATGACCGGAGCTAGAGAAGAAGATCGGCGACGATTTACAACTCAAAGGCGAAGAGAAGAGCAAAGGCAAGGATCGAACGACAATAGAGTTGCGCACAAGATGACGTACTAGGGATGATGGAGGAGCTCACCGAAGCGGTCGGTTAAAGGGCGGCGGCGGTCGTTTTCGGACGAACACGAAAATGGCGAACGGAGCCACTTCGAGCAAAAAGGGTGTGAGCATGGTGTAGACCTCGTTGATGCGAACCCGTAGGCGAAGACTAAGACGCAGGCGAGATGCATCAGAGGCAAAGAATTCGAAGAGAGACCTTCGGTGGTGGCTCGGATTTTCGACGATGGCGGCGCAAAGGAGACCAAATCGAAGGGGTAGTTTTAGGGTTTTGAAAGAGGAGGGCGACGCGGAGGTTTTGACGCGGTGGGAAGGCCTTATATAGGCTCCGGATGGAAAGAGTCTGAGCTGAGGACGGCGTGGTCGAGCGTGCTGGAGCTGGACTCCCACTTGGTGCCGTAGGGAAGAAGAACAGGTGCGGCTACTAACCACGGGACCACCTGTAGTGAGCGGCGAGAGGAACTGCTCGGCTGGGCTATGTATCCGCGCGAAAAGGGAACCGGCTTTGGTTGGGCCTTGACCACGCGCGCGTACGGGAAAAAAAAGGAAAAGCGGCCAGGCCGGACTTGGCTGCTCCCGCTCGAAAAGGAATGGAGGCGGTCAAGCTTCACTGGGCTTCACGCCAAGACAAAAAGAAGCGAAGCGGTTCATTTCTTGACTAGGCCGTCATCTGAGCGCTTGAAGAAAGGAAGCGGTGGCCCGGTAGAGAAATGGAAACGTCCGACTTGGAAAGGAGAAGCAAAGGCCAAAGCTGCCTGAACCGAGTGGCCAAAGAAATGGGCCGAAAGAGGAATAGAACTGGGCTGAGACTTGGGTTTCGGCCCAAAAGACTAATCTGAGATTTTAATTAGTTTTCTTTTTAGAAAATAGTTGAAAACACAAAGGCAACTATAAAATAGCAAATGCACTCGGAAAAATTCTAGAAAAATCTAGAAAATATATCCAAGCACATAGAATCCAAATAAAATAGTTTTGATAATAGTTGATGTTGATATTAATCATATTAAATTGTTTTTGATTTATGAAAGTCCCAATTAAGCTTTATTAATTCAAATAAAATCAACTAGTGAATTTTCTCCCTACTAACTAATCAAAAGATTTTTGAAAAGCCAAATTTTGGGACGTTACACTCGCACAGCATACAATAGTGGTAACAAACATCAAACATGAACTTTATTAATAGCAACAGAGTTGATTACAAAGGGCGGCTTAAGAGCCCACAAAAATAAAATACAGCAAAAGACAAAATAGCAGTCCACCCGATTCACCACAAGCAATCGGCTGAAGGTCGCAGCCTAGACGTCCTGGACCACAAGCTTCTCGAAGACATCCTCACCTGCTCAATTATGAATCAAGCAAGAGTGAGCTCAACAACTGTGCTCGCAAGTTACACCCGTCAAATAACAGAATGACATGCGTACATGGATATCTCAAAGGAAGGCTTCGTATGGTTGATTTGCATAAAGCCAAGTTCCTTTCAAATACAAATACTAAGTTCCAAAGCAGTTATACAATAACTAAAATTCATTTTTCCAAAACCAGTTTTACAGTTTGGATAACATTCATCAACAAGTGATGAAGGATACCCTCCTGTCACAAGGCTCCCTGCCTAAAACCCATTGGATAGAGATCCAAGACAGTTTAACAAAGTCCTTTTGAAACTAAAACCAACATCTAACTTTGAGTGGCTTTGCTAGCATGTCCATGACCGTGACATGGCTATTCAATAGTTTTACGCTCAGAGGTGTACAGCTTTACCCACATGACACGAAGTTCTCTAGTTTGTTTGGCATCCGTCGGTGCCACCACTCACCGCCAGAGGTAAGTGGTCCGAGCACGTGATAAGGCCTTTACAAAGGCATCATTCCACCGCATCCCACCTCGCTAAGGTTTCACCCCACCTGCGGATAGAAACCCACAGAGATCAAGGGCCCCCTCTTGCGCCAGGCGGGGCTAACAGGTCATTCAAACGACAACCCACTGCATCAACAGAATCAACCGTGATGGAACTTTACAAATTAGTCGGCCAGGTCTTGCCCATACAGGACATGTGGTTGCATGATGTGGCTAGCAAGATGCGGCTCGCAGACCGGTTCTCAATTGACTTGGGCGACTTCCACCAACCCATGGGCATCGGCCATAGAAATAACATGATCCCGTGCATCAACATGCACCAACTAGATAGCCAATTTGCCTAAGTCCAAATCAAAATTTCCCCCTTTTTTGTTTTACCAAAACATTTGCAAAAACCTCCATGACAACCCAATGTCATGGTTAAAAACATTTAGACAACATTGGTTATTTGGCAGTAAAACTCTCAAAATAAGATTTTTGGTCTAAGCTTGACTAAGCACAGATTTTTGCAACATGCTAGTTCATACTAATGTACCAACTAGCTCTTTTACTACGGGGACAAGGGGTGATCGGATCAATAATCAAATTCGGGTGTACAAAGGAACTAGGAATAACTATGAAGTTAAAACAGGGGTTTAAATTACTTAAATTAAAATAAGCATGCAGTAATAGTTTGAAACACAACTTAGATAATTTGAGATACTGGGTTCAATATGGTCAAGGGTGTAACTTGCCTTGCTCAAAAGCTTAAGGATCTACTCCTCTACAGAGCTCGGGCTCCCTGGAGACGACGCGACCTACACGAGAATGAAACAAAGCAAATAAAGACCAAATAAGATCCAAATGAACCCCAAACAAACCGAATTGGAAATAAACAACAAAGAACATAATATACAACTAGGATCGGGCTCTCAAGAGGAGGCCCAACGGGTTGGGAGGAGGTCCAACGACCTAGTCAGGAGAGGTCCGACGGGTCAGGGGGAGGTCCAACTAAGAGGGTGGTCTTTGCGAAAGACCAAAAGGGGATGGCGAAGACCAAGAAGGTGGTCTTTACAAAAGGGAGGTCCTGAGGAGGTCAAGGGACGTCCTGAGAAGGGGGTCCTGAGGAGGACCCAAGCGGGTCATCTTTGTAAAAGACCAAGAGGGTCGTCTTTGCAAAAAGACCAAGAAAGTCATCTTTGCAAAGGGAGGCCTTCAGAGATCCAAAGGAGGAGAAGGTCCAACAAAGGTTACGACTACACAACGTGGTCGTACAAGGAATATGATCACACCAGGTGGTCGTAGGGATAAGGGAGAAGATCGAGGCACGGAGAGACTCACCAAGGCCGAGAGAGACTAAAGGAGGAGGGGAGGTTAGTGGACGGCGGCGATGGTTGAGGGCGGCGCGGGCGTCTCAGCGAGTTCTTCGGTGGCAAGGTTGCGGCGCAGGCTCCGGCGATCTTCTCGGCAACAAAGCTTCAATGCAGTGCAATTGGGCAAGAGCTAAAAGAGATAAGTGTGGAAAAAGATGATGATAGAGGGCCACTCAAGCTGTTTATAGCCTAAGAAGGAGGAGAAAGAGAGTCACTGAAAAACTCAGAGATGGATGAGTCAAAGGTAGGTAGAAGATAGGGCAAGTGTCACGACCGAACTGGTGAAGGACAACAGGACAAGATATGCTGAGAAGAAAGGGGACAAGGAGGGAGAACAAGGTGCCACGTAAGTGACCACATTTAATGTGACTCAACTGGCATTAAATGCACAAGAGACTGATGTGGCAGAGAAAGATAAAGGTGAGCAGGATTGACAAGTGGAGCCAGTCAAACTCAGAAAATAGTTCAGTCAAAGGGGGTGATCGCGACCAATGGGGAGGTCGTGACCATCAAGGGTGGTCTTGACCGCAAAGGTAGTCTTTGCAAAAAGACCAAGATGGGTGGTCTTTGCAATAAGACTGAGAGGGGTGATCTCTGCAAAAAGACCACAGGAGGTGGTCTTTGCAAAAAGACCAAAGGTCAGGAGGAGGAGGAGGTCCAAAAGACAAGGAAAAAGGCGTGATGAAGCAGAGCCGTCCGATTTTGATCGGGTGGACCAAGGCGATAGGAATGTTCGGACCGTCTGAACGCTTCCTCTCAATCGGACCGTCCAAACTCAATCGGACGCTCCTCGAGAGGGGAAAGGCGCGGGCGCTGGATCGGACCACGCAAAGGAAAAGGGAGATCAAACGAAAAGGAGGTCTCAACAGTTAAGATGGAACAAGGGGAGGTCTTGACGGTTAAGATGAGATCCAAGGAGGTCTCAATGGTCAAGCTGAACTCAACGGAGGTCTTGATGGCCAAGATGAACTCGAGGGAGGTCCTAACGGTCAAGATGGAATTCAAAGGGAGGTCCTGACGGTCAGGATGAACTCGAGGGAGGTCCTAACGGTCAGGATGAAATCAAAGGAGGTCCTGACGGTCAGGATGAACTCGAAAGAGATCCTGATGGTCAAGATGAAATCAAGGGAGGTTCAATTGGACACGGGGAGGTCCAAATGAACAAGAGGGAGGTTCAAATGAACACAAGGAGGTCCAAATGAATAGGAGGGAGGAAAGAAGGTTGAACAGGAGAGTTCGGAAGGGAGAAATTCAACCTGAAGTTGAATATCAGGAATCAAGGACTTTTGAAACACAAACCCGGGCTTGGAACGTCTCGGGGGCGGTTGTGACCCAAGGGGAGGTCAAAACCGAAGGGATGGTCTGGACACAAGGGGAGGTCCAGACCAAAGAGGAGGTTTAAACAAAAAGAGGTCTAAGCTAAAAGGAGGTCTAGACACAAGGGTAGTCTAGACACAAGAGAGGTCTAGACACACAGGATAGTTCTAGACACAAGGAGATCTGGACTCAAGGAGAGTCCAAACAAGAGGGAGGTCTGGGCATACAAGAAATGCCCAGACAACAAGGAGGTCTAAACCAAAGAGGTCTAGAAAGAAAGAGTGGGACCGAGAGAAGAACAGAATGAGCAGAGACGGGGAGAGAAAACACCAGAGCTCAGACAACTCCAAATAAACCAAGCTTTGGATTAGTTGAAGTTTGATTTAGTCATTTTAAACACTCAAATTCCGGAAATCTCAAGTTAAGCTTTAGGACTTCAACAAAACCAAATGGTTCTTTTTGTTTTTGAAAATTTTCAAAAAGCTCAGAAAACCAGGGTGTTACAACCCTACCCCCCTTAAGGAATCTCGACCTGAGATTCGGAGAGGCTAGAGAGAAAGGGGATGGGCAGCAAAGGCTTCAACTGGAACTGACGGTTGATGGCTGGGTTCTCTGCCTGATGCTTCTTTGGACATTTATTGGTATAATGCCCCAACTCTTGGTAGTAGAAGCACTTAATCCCTGCGGCATGAGATGGCTTCTTCCGAGGCTGGCCTTGAACAGGTGACTTGGAGGTGCAAGAGCTGGTCTTGGAGTTCTTTGCAAAGTCTTGCTCTTGCTCTACCATTTTCCTCTTGTGACCACTGTCCTGATGACGGCAGGTGGCTTGCAGATGACCGAAGGAGGGTTCAAAACTAGGCAAAAACCAAAAACTTGATCCAAATCTTGCTCGTGGGAGATTGATGATCTAGATAATCCTAGATGTATTCCCACACATCACAAAGAAGGTAAAAGAGGAAAGAAACCAACCAAAAACCACAGGATCAAGGAAGCACCTAAAATCATCAAAAGAGAAGGGAAAGCACAAGAAGACTCATCTTTGAACAATCATCCATGGATTGATTCATGATTGGTTCTTTGTTACTGACCACTCCCTCAAGGAGGGCAAAACTCAATCCATGAGCACACAACTCAACACATCTCCCTAGAACCCTAAGCCTCTTCTCTTTCTCCTAAGCCCTAAGACAAACTAGGGTTTTCAATGAAGTGCCTTATTGGCTGCTGAGAACAGCCCCCTTCCTATTTATATGAGGCCTAGAGCTTCTAGAAGACTATCCCTAACGGGCTCCCGTTAAGGCCCAATACAAACGGTCACACACGCACGCATCTCAAAGCGCCGTCTTCACTTCTTTTGACCTAATCCACTTCTTGACGCACCGCCTTGCGCCGCTGGTTAGCATTAGGTCACCAAGGCGGTGTTGGTGAAATTACCAAAATACCCTTCTCGATCTTTTCCAAGACCGAGTCCAAACTACGCTAAACACATCCATGCCGCCACGTGTAGGTTGATCCAAAGACTCTCATCGTGTCGGCAAGTCTCTCCCATTCGGTTCCCACCGACCACCTTGGCACTTGCACCGCCCCCGCCGCTTGATCCAACCAACCGACCAATCGCCTGCTTCGGTCATCTTCATCCATTCTGCGCCATGCTTGAGTCACTCGACCTCACCCGGCATCCATGATCGTTCTGGACCTCAGCTCTCCAAGCTTAGTCCCGATCCTCCTCGCCGTTGACCGTCGTTGACCTCCAAGCCACCTGCACAGCAATAGACAAACAAACACGAATCCAGGAACAAGTTCTTCACAACTTGACCCACGTTATTGAAAACATGCAACATGCAACACATATGCACTAAAGCTCATGTCCTTAGGCTAACCCAAAGCCAAATTTTCAAAATGGCCAATGTTCAGCACAAAATCGGTCAGACCGCCACTTTGGCCGGTCTGACCGCCCCCTGGGACTTAGCCAAAAACCAAGCGAGACAAAACCGGTCTGACCGCCAAAATGGCCGGTCTGACCACCACACAGCCGGCCCGCCACACGTAAACCGGCTCGACCACCGAGACCTAACAGTTTAGAAACTTTGTCGAAAACACTTGGAACTTCAAACCAAAAGCAACATTGCCAATTGTTTCATCATCCTAAGATCATGAGCATATCTCTATGATATCCACACTCATCCTTGGATAACTCTTCACAGGAACACTCTTCCTGCGTCACAGGGGCAGTGGCTAAAGAAACATTGCTGGCATCCATTTGTTACATTATTTGTTGCATCAACTGAGTCTGGGTGACGAGAATCTGATTCAGATTCTGAAGCGTTTCTGCTGTCAGTCGTTGGTTCCCTTTGGCACTGACATTCTCAGGGACATCGCGGCTGGCATTGCTTCCAACTTTAGAGCAACGAGACTTCACCATCTGCCGAAACTCCAAAGGGTTAGGGAAAGATACCAAGGGTAGGGAAGAGTCGAAGGAGACAAAGAGGGGATAGAGCGAACAACACCCTAGCAAAGGCCGATGGCGCTGCGGGCGATCGACGGCTTCAGGCTGGTTTCAAGGCAGTCGAGTGCGGCCATGCGGCGGCGCACACGGCTCGGCCGATGGTGTCGGCTCTAGGCGGTGGCATGGTTCGGCATCGGCCGATGGAGTTCCGTGCGAGTAGCCAGCGGCTTCACCCTAGTGGTGCAAGTGGTGCATGGTGGCGGTGTGGCTATACAGGGCTTTGATGGTCGATTTTTTCTTTACTGTTCATGCAATGTAATTGTGCAATCAACAATCCCTTTTACTTACAACCAATCATCCGATCGGCATTGTGCCGGCGACTACAAGTTGGCTTGCGGAGATTAGAGGGATTTTGCAATCTACAATCCATGGTCCAATCAACATCTGCTCTTTCATGCAACCCACTGATCGGCATTGTGCTGACGACTTCAAGTTGGCTCGTGGTAGATTATAACAGATTTGCACCATAGGATAAAACAATCTAGAAAACAACAATTGCGGAATTGAAAGCGATCTAGAAAATGATTCGATCTACCAGCATCATTCTCGACGATTACCTTCACTACCAGAATCTGTCACTTTCGTGAGTGCCCAAAACACTCGGGAAACCCAAAAAACACTTGGGAAATTAATTCCCGAAGGTCGGCCGTCGAGAAAAACCACCCGGGATCGTTTAGTCGGGGAAAAACTGGTTTTCCGAGTGTTCCCAAGAGTTACACTCGGGAAACATAACTTTCTCAAGTGTTCAGGATTACACTCGGGAAACAAAAAACACTCGGGAGAATATTTCGCACGAGTCCACCCACCATAACGAATACTTTCCCGAGTGTATGTCAACTACACTTGGGAAATAGGAAAATTGTCCCGAGTGTATGGCAACTACACTCGGGAAATCTAGCCACGTGGCGATCCAGCACACATGCATATTCGTAATTTTCCCGAGTGTGTCAATTAAAAACACTCGGGAATTACCCGAACAACATATACACCAATTTTATACGTAAAATGCATTTCATTTTAAATCAGACTTAGGCTGACAGGAAACTTGATCGGCAATCAAACAGACCATACATTCCAGAGCAAGAAAAATACCACCAATTAGCCACAAATCATTGCATATATAGATTCGACAACATTAACATAATATTCGAGTTCACAATACAACATTCACATATATAGATCGAACATCCACAACATATTCGAGCTCAAATTCATATATATACATGAAAAGAGAGACAGAGAGTAAACTTTAACCGCCAAAACCCACATGTTGGACTGCTTGTATTGACAAGCACACCACAAACACGACTGGCCGGATTGAGTCTCCACCAAGCTGCATTGCATCTGGCCCAAAGGATAGTCATCTGATACAATAGTATTTGTTCGCAGACGATGAATGCATGCATCATCTGCTAAGATTACATAGACTAAGGCTATGATTACTGTCTGGAGGTAGTACTTTTTAAGTAATCTAATAAAACTGTATATGAATCTGAACTCAACTAAAAACTTACAGCATTCGCCTTTCGTCCATGCAAAGTCTTGGTCACTACCATCTGCACATTTAGGTACAACAAAAAAATTGTTGATGACTTGATGCCATATGTAGAAGAATATAAAGGATCAGTATAATAGAAAGAATGGACTTAATTTAGCACAAGACTCTCCATTCGTATAGTATTTTCACAACCTCATGGGAGGCAATATCTAACAGGTTCATAATCAATTTGCATCGATCATGCAAACAAAGAACCAAGAATAATGATGTTAAGGAAAATAGACTTTAATCATGGGAAATCGTGTAATTGTTGAAATGTGGATCATGTTTAACTGGATAGTAGTCATGGTATAGACTACAGATAAAGATTATTGCTGACAAAATGTAAATGTGGACACAAGACCTCTAGTTTGGATAGATATGATAAAGCAACTGTCAGAATCAGTAAAGGAGTTAGACCTGAAAAGCATGCCACAACTTGCTTGGCACTTATCTACAAAGAAAGGCACAAGCATATTAGGTGCTAGCAATCTTAATTGATTTGACAATATCATGGGATAAATTATCCCAAAGGATAGTCGCCACAAAGACACATAGCCTCCTAGGCAGAATGGTGAGGACTATATATAGTCAACTAGTAATTTCTCAGCACCATTTCATCACAAACATTAGCTGAGACAATTTAATTTTAAAATAGTTTGAAACAACAATATAGTTAAGTAGTAAATTCTCATCACCATTTCATCACAAACATTAGCTGAGACAATTTTAAAGTAGTTTGAAATGATGATAAACAGGATAATAGACGACTAAAAAGGCTACTAAAAGTAATATTTAGCTCTTACTGATGACCTGAACTTGTCAATAATCATCTCAAGGACTTTTATGTCATCTAACAATTGCATTGAATCTGCATAACTTGAATACATAGTTTCATCAGCACCAATTAAGCGGATCAACACCTGCAATACAAAACAACAAACTATATAAACTAGGAAATTTTATTCAACCCACTGGGAAGTCACAGTTTTAAAATCTCAAAAAAATACCACTGGGTGACTCACTGGCATTTTGGGCTAGGCCCCAGTTGTCAGTGTCACAGCCAGTGATATTTTTTGGTAACACAAAAGTCCACAACTTTTGAATGCTATGGATGAAAATTTTCCATTTAAATTTGTCCTTAGAAAAAACTAACCTCCATGATAGACGTAGTCCCAATAAGATCAACAAGTTGGCTAACTATTTCAGGATGGCCCTGCATGAGGAATACAACAGCACATAAAAACTGCATATTCGAATAAAATGCTTATGAACAAAAGTTATAGAACACCAATGGCATGGATACCCAGATCCCCGTGCAACATTCAAATACAATACACAGGGTAAAAAAGAGATGTAGGAAAAGGCTTTACAGATGTTTAAACCTCCAACATTTGTAAACCTGAGATGGATGTACAATTCATCTACAAGCACAAGTTAGGTTTCTAAAAAGTGTTAGAAGTGTTTGGTTTTATGACCACGTGCTAAGTTGATGATTCTGAGTTTCTTAGTTGGACTACGGCATGCTTCACAAATTCAGGATTAACCAGAATAGCTACTGCACCATAATTTTCCCATATTTAAATTGATTTCTATAGCAAGCACCATTTACATAGTACATACTAATGCATAACCAAGATACATGAATGGCTAACATGTGAGGGCGGTGAATTAGACCGAAGATGATCACAAACTTGCACATAATTAATAAGTGGGAGAGTCTTCCTCAGCATCAAGCAAATCACCACCTGCAAAAGGCAGTAAGATCATGGCCACTTAAAATGTCAGGATAAGAATCGGGACATTACCATTTAATCAGCTAGACCGAGGCCAAAAATTTCTAGAAGTTAATATAACTTAAAAGTACCTTGCCAAAGTAACCAGCCAACAATGTTCCATGAGGGTGATCAAGTTTCAGGAAGGAAAAAAGTAAATCCATGAGCTGCACCGATAGCACGACTTCATTAGTTACAAAAGAAAATTTTATAGTGTATTGGTAAAGCAATATTGAATCATGACAATAAAAAACTAAAAATAAAACATACATATTCATCCTCCACTAATGTCTTCATGATGATATCCACTTCACATGTAAATATTTCACAAGCTATAAAAGGAAATATGCACACCAGAAACTCATGGCGATGAATAAAGTCCATGTTAGGGGATTGCAACAAATGGTTTTACACAATTGACTTTGTATACCTAAATATCCTTTTCTTTTCAGCATCTTCAGGTACCTCTTCTACAATGTAGCGGAGCAATTGCTCCACTTGAACTTTGTCTCGCAAACTGCAATAATTAAAATAAACTGATAGTTTGTTATCAAATAGTCTACCAGTGATCCTCAAATTCAAATATCTTAAATTATATATGTTGTTCACTAGCCAAGTTTCTGTTATGGGCGTGCACCCTTTCTCTTGCACGCGCACCTGGCTACATGCATGTCAATAATACTTTATTTGGAAAATGGAAATAAAAAGAGGTAACAAGCTTACCAGCCTATATCTTGTTAAAGCATAGTGTGTAAAAAGATACCACCCTAAAACTGTTAGTGCCCCCCACATATATTTTCTACAAGAAAAATCTAACAGGATTGAACACTGACTAGGTCCAGTAGCACAAAAAGTGAACTATAAGTTTGAAGGGGAAACATCCATGTCTCGATATCTCTCGGAGTACACCACCATCACCACCTCCAATAACCAAAACCTGCAATGAAATAGTTCCTAAGAACATAAGTAAATAGTGTGCTAAATTTCCAAGGAAGCAATTTAATACATATAGGAACAAAGAGTCCAGACTATAGAGTGTACCAACAACCCACTGTTATTTTTTGCCCAGCCAAACCACACCTGTAAGCCTAGCCATGCACAAGAAGCCTACCAGTAGCATCCATTCCATCACAGAGCAATGGGGGAAAGTAGAGGGAGTGGAGGATAGTTACGAGTAGATCACGACAACCATGGTAGCAACCACCTCCATCCATCCCACCATGTATATGCATTAAGCAAATCACCCCATCGCCATTCCTCATGAATAATCAAGCATCAACCCACATAAAAAATATAAATCAAAACTAAACACAAAAAGGAGCACAAAAATTAAAATTAAAATTAAATCAACAGCAATGGGGAGTAAAATCCAGGGAGGGGGAAGCCGGACCCAGGCTACCACCCCCAAGTCCAGCAGGCCAAGCACCAGGGGAGCCAGAGTCACGGCGTAGGGGGAGCCAAGCCAAGGGCCAGGGGCGGCGCAGGGAGGCAAGCGAGTAGAGGCGGTGCTTGGCAGCCAAGGCCGAGCCAGGCCGAGGCCGGCCAGAGCGCAGGCGCGACCAAGGCGCCTGGTCAGACCACAAGGGCACAAGCGGTGGGCGCAGGAGAGGCAGTGGGTCTTGGGAGCACAGTGGCGGCAAGCAGCAGGGGAGAGCCGGTGTCGGTGGCAGAACCAGATGGAGGCGGCGGTATCGGCGGCAACGCTGGAAAGCCCACTAGGTGGCGAAGGCACCAGATTCGGTCGGGGTCAGAGGAGGGCGGCGTCGCTGCGGGTGGAGGCGCCAGATCCAGGGAGGAGGGAGGCGGGCGGAGGAGGGAGGAGGACGGCGGTGCTGGAGGAGGGAGGAGGTGGCGGCGGGAGGAGGCGCTGGAGGAGGGAGGGTGCGCGGGGGGAGCCGGGCGTGGCGCTACGGGGATTGGGAATATATGGTTAGGGTTAGCACAAAAAAAAGGCGCGGTAGCAAAAAAAAGGGCGAGGCTTTCTCTCCCGAGTGTTTCCATTTTTATACACTCGAGATTATACTCTATTTCCCGAGTGTTCTATTAAACACTCGGGACCTGCCCGAGTGTTTTCGTCCAGACACTCGGGAAACATATAGACACTTGGGAAATAAGTGGTTTCTGGTAGTGCTTCTCAATCCGTGCAGGCCGGAGAGCGTAGTCGTGCTGATAACGTGTTGAGGAACCGTTGTTGGCGAGTCCAGTCCGAACGATCACCTCGTAGACAAGCGTAGAATCACTTAGAACAATGCAAGAACACAAGTACATAATAGTAGATTGAACATAGATATATAGGGGGACTTTTTGCTTCTCTTTATTGCTCTTCTGTAAACGGTAATACAATGGTTGTGAGTCCCCCTTTATATAGTCTTCAGGGTGAATGATGAGTCCATCATGGACCAGACCTGTAAGGTCTGGACCAGAGTTTCCTAACACTAATCATGGGCCAGACGAATGTGCATATATATCTAACTCAAAATAAGAAAGATCTTAAACCATTAAAACAATTCAGTAAGATATAGTCCAAGTCAAATACGTACGGAGTTGTGAAAAAAAAAGAATCTATACAGTGTACTAGGCCGGCCAAATAATCAAGATGATAAATATAATTGGATCACAGTAGCTAATAGCTAGGATCAGATTTCTCATTTCAAGTATCAACGCATGTGACATTTCAGTAAGTTACACTTGTCATATATATAGGCGGCCATTTGGGTGGCTTTATTATTTGGTCAAAGGTGCTACTGTATTCGTAATAGGCAAGCTAGCACAAGCCTCCATATATAGTTCGATCGACCTCGCAAACATTTTATATCAATTATTAATGAATAGATGCTTGATTAAGATTCCAGTGACACAATGGTTCTAATGAAATTAAATAACAGGCATTTTTGAATGTAAATAGGAAATGTTCTCTTGGTGCATGATATAATAGATAGAGGAAAGATATAGTTGTACCACGAGAACAAAAACAGCAACCGATCCCTTCTTGTAATGCTAGCTGGTTAGCTAGAAGTACACATTACAAACACTGAAACACGTCAGATTCACTTGCAAACATGCATAAATGCTGCATGATTTTAGTTCCACCTGCACATAAGATCACACGTTTTAAATAAAAAATAATGCACTACCAACCAAAATGATTTAGTACCGATCATATATGCATGATTTCATTGGTTATCCACTAGCCACGGTATGCTAGGCAACTAATTTTCTGGGAAAATACCTTGATGTCAAACCATATAATTGAAGCAGACACGTAGAAGTAAAATCCATGAAAATATTACTTTAGTGATTGCATTGGCCTAACTATTTAAAATAACATCTTTTTAAAAGATAAACTAAGTAGTAAATGACACAAACACTAGTGACATGATCTTGCCATTATTGAGCTGCTGGTCACATGCATTTGTATCTTTAGGAGGCAACATTTCATTATATCAATAAAGAACCGCATATATGCATGCAGATCAGATCAAATCATATATGAGTGCCTTCTCGAAATCTTCATATATTCAAAAACATTCCTGTCGATTGTGCAATGCAAATGCTACATGTTAGCTATAATAATATACATAGTCACTAGGAGCTGAAAACCGCAGGGAAGACCTACAATATATATAACTAAATAAGTAAGAAGGGAACAAATTACGCTGTTCTGAAATGCAGACGGATCACCAAATGAGACAATAGAAAGTCCAAAGCGTGAATAAGTACAACATAAGTTTAAGTAAGAAGATCATAAAACCAAGATAATCCTTTTCTCAGGGATGGAGTCTTCTCGAAGCAGCCTCGTTGGCATGCAAATCCCTCGTTCGTCTTCTCCGGGTGACGTGTCGCGAAGAGATCGAGTCGGGGAGACTTCGACGGCGTCGGTTGCTGAGGAGCTAGGGTTGTCGAAACTCGAAGCAGCGCGTCTCGGAAGGAACAGTGATGGGCCGGCCCATCCTTACGGTACTTCTCTCGTCGATATCTTCTCTCACTCCTTGAGGCGTATTCCTCGCTCGTCGTGGCGTTGGATTCCCAGAAAAGCGTGTGTTGGAGAACTAGGTTTTTCCGCTCGTCGCAGCAAAGTGCGGCGTCTAGGGTTCCAGGCTCGTGTTGTTCGGCGGGTGCGAGATCCTTCTCCTCTTAGCCGCTCCTTCGCGGAGGTGGTTCGCGGGGAGGAAATGGATCGCGAAGAGGACGATATCCCCGGCGCACGGGAGGGGGAGGTCGTTCCTGGGTTGGAGGCAAGAGATCCGCTCCAGACGAGTGGATGGATGAGGACGATCTACTTGTGGAAGGCGATTTGAGAGAGAAGCTACATCGCAACACAGAGCAGAAGTGGGGGAATCAATCGAAATCGCAAGGGGTTTCTCAGAAATCAAGTACCCAGTTTGGCTCTCAGTTTCCAGATCGTTCTCGTTCCAACTCAAAAAATTTTGGGGGTGATAGTAGGGATGATTTTAATCAAGCTCAGGGGTGGCAGTCGGATTTCCGTTCTGATGCTCACGGTCGAGAAGGGGGTTTTCATCGTGATGACTCACATCGTGGAGATTTTAGGGGTGGTAATAGCAGAAGAGGGGATTTCCCTAGATCTGATATTTCTCGACCGGATGCTCCTTGGGCTCAGTCGGGGTCGGCTAGCAAAGGGGAGGAGTCGTCCAAAACTTGGGGTGATATTGGGCAGAATATAGGGGTCTTAAGATATGAAGATCACGACACTTGTTTCAGATGCTTGCAGGCGGGTCATCATCAGGCTAGATGTACCAATCCCCCCGCTTGCTATAAATGTAAAAAGGTTGGTCACTGGACTTCAGGATGCCCAGATGAGAAGAAACATCAAGGTCTGAAATTACGGGGTTTCAGGATTCCTGGACAAGGGTTTTATAGTTTGCAGATGACAGGTCTGTTGCCTCCTGGACAACAAGTTGCTTCGGGTGTTATCAGTATTCAAGAAGGTTTAGCCTCTGTTAAGAAGATTGAGGAGGAGTTGAAACATTTAATACAATCAAATTGGGATTGGAAAGTTCGACAGATTTCGTATCTGAGTTTGATGTCGTTTTCCCTTCAATAGAAAGTCTTGAAACTTGGTCTAAAGTGGGAAGCGTTGAATTGGCCCTCCACTCAATCAAGGCTAAGATTGAGAAATCTAATATTGACCCTAAAGCCTCTTCAATTCTCACTACTACTTGGGTGAAAATTTCTGGGGTTCCTTCTCAAGCTAGAACAGTGGAAGCGGTGAAAGAGATTGCTAGCACAGTTGGAGATCCGTTGGAAGGTGGATGAGCTCAGTCTAGTGAGAGTGGATCCTGTTAGAGTTAAAGTGCTAAGCAGAGATCCTTCCAGTATAAATTGCTTTGTGGAGATCTTCATAGATAAAATGGGTTATGAGATGAAGTTTGAAGCTGAAGGGGGTGGTCAAGGTAGGAAAAAAGGTCATGTCTATGATCATTTTCATAAATTCCATGCTCACGCAGAAAAGATGAGGATGATGAATATGATGACGAGGACTCGAATAGCAGTAATCACAGAACTGAATGGGAGAAACTGGCAGGAAAAATTGAAGGGGATTCTAAGAAATCTTCTGAACATAAGAAGGAGAGAGTTTCAACAAAAGACAAACATAAACAACAACAAGGTTTGGCGTCTGAGGGAAGTTTGAGGTGCACTGACATTATGCTGTATTCTGCTCAATGTCAAAAGAAAACAGATATTAACTTAGATGATACCTCACAAGAGAAATCAACCCAAGCTGAACAGATAAGAGGTCGAACTGCAGAAGTTTTACAAATTGTTCCCCTCAATTTCAGTTATCCTGAACATTATGATGCGGAAATCTCTATGGAAGACTTTAATGAGGTCCAAAGCCCTTTGAGAGCAACTGAGTCCATTATATCCTAGGAAGATAACACTGAAAAGGGAGATCAGACAGTTGATGACTTAGTGGTTCATACTGAAGGGGGCACTGCTCTTCTAGCTGCAGCTCTTTGGCCTTGTTTAAAGTCTCCTAGTAAAAGTAAGAGTTCATTGGATTGTCAGGAGAGTTCAGCTACAGTGGGGGTACTACATCCTAACAAGATAAAGCATAATTTGCCTTTAAACTCTGGGGGAAAAGGTATCATATCAGAGGATTTAGTTGATAGGGAGTTAGAGTTGGAGGTTGGTGAGGGGGTGGATGACACACCTAAATTGACTGATGAGATCCTGAAGTCTCAAGAGGGATCCCAGTCTGGAGAGGTTGCTGGGGGATGGTTATCTGCCAAGAAAAAGGGAGGAAACCCAGAATTGTGGAGCCTCCTCCGGCTATTAGGAAAATCTTGAGGATTCAGGATAAAGGTATTACCATGGAGAAGAAGGCTTCTAAGCTTAAATCTATTCATAATCTAGAAGATCCAGGTACTACATCTAACTCTTTTAATGTTCTGAATCATGTTTCTTCTGAGTATTTAGAAAATGTTGCTTGCTCTTGTAATATAAAACTTGGGGAGAATTCTCAAAATGCAAAAGAAATTATTTCAGCCATGCAAGTTCATGAGCTTGTTAGAGCTGCCTTGGCCAAAGCTAAAAAAGAAAAAGCAGATTCCATGAACCAAGAACCTCAGGGGGTGAAAAATGTGATTCCGGAAAGGGGTGATGAAGAGGCTAAGAGGAGCAGAAATAAGAAAAAGAATGAGCACAAGAATGGGGGTGATTTTCAAAGTACTTCTATTACATGAGAGTTTTGTTTTGGAATATCCACGGTCTAGGTAAGGCTGCCAGAAGGAGACAGCTCAGGGAACTCATTTACTCTGAAGGGGTGGATGCTATTGGTATACAGGAAACACTTAAATCCGTTTTTTCTGAGAGATCTCAAATATTTAGTTGGAGATTTACCTTTCAAATGGAATTGGATACCTGCTTTGGGCCACTCTGGTGGTATTCGATGGGGTCAAAGATGATACGGTAGAGATGGAAGCCTGTGATTCTGGGAGTTATTTTGTAAGCATGGTCATCAGAAATAGGAGGACCAACTTTCGTTGGGAGATGATGACTGTTTATGGCCCTGCTAATCATGACTACTCTTCTATCTTTCTGGAGGAATTGGACAGAAAATGTAAGAGTACTGTTCTGCCTGTGGTCTTAGGGGGTGATTTTAATGTGATTCGAGAAATGGGGGATAAGAATTCTTTTAATTACAATTGGAAGCTTATGGATATGTTCAATGAATTCATTTCCGAGAATGATTTAATTGAGATTAAGAAAGGGGGTGGTAAATACACTTGGACAAACAAACAAAAATGCCCTGTTTTGGTGAATTTAGACAGAGTCTTTGTGCCACCTACTTGGGAGGCAAAATTTCCTCTATGTCATGTCCAATGTCTCTTAAGAGTGGGTTCTGATCATTGCCTCACTTCTGGTGAGCAAGATAAAGTTAAGACTGGGAGATTCTTTTATGAACAGAAATGGATGTATCAAGATAACTTCAAGAATGTGATTCAGAATAAATGGACTGAGTTTGAGAACAGATCTTCTGGGGACTTTTATTCTCTGGACACTTGGCATGGTATTATAGCTGCCTTAAGGTGTTTCCTAAGAGGATGGGGTGCGAATCTAAATGGAGCTTATAGGAAAAGTAAAGAAAGAATTCTGACTCAGATTAAGGACTTGGACTCTTTGGTTGATGATTATGATAGAAACTCAGAGATTTGGACCCAGAGATATGCCTTGGAAATTGAACTTGAGAAAGTTTATGACTTGGAAGAGAAGCATTGGCAGCAAAGAGGTAAAAGTGATTGGTTAATTAAGGGAGATGCTAACACTGGCTATTTTCACACCTGTGCCAATGGCAGGAAGAGAAAAAAATTTTATATTCAGCCTAGAGAATGAGGGGGTCATTATAAGAAATAAAGCTGAACTTCGAAACCATATTTATGACTTCTACAAAGTTTTGTTTGGGTCCGAAAGAAATCAAAATGTGGGGTTGACTTCTGAATTCTGGAAACATAATTTGAGAGTGTCAGATGAGGATAATATCTTGTTGCTTAAATAATTTACTAGAGATGGAGGTTGAGAAGATCATTAAAGAACTGAAAGTGAACTCAGCCTCGGGACCTGATGGTTTTCCAAATAGTTTTTATAAAGACTTTTGGGAAGTGATCAAAAGTTCTTTTCTAAAACTTGTTAAAGATTTCAATCAGGGGGATTTGGATATTCAGAGATTAAATTTTGGTGTTATCACCCTCATTCCTAAGATAGCTGAGGCTAATAATATTCGTCATTATAGACCTATTTGCCTCCTCAATGTCAGTTTTAAAATCTTGACTAAACTGTTAGCCAACAAGCTAGGGGTGATTGCAGATAAGATCATTAATGAAAGTCAATCGGCTTTTATCAAGGGGAGGAGTATTCTTGATGGGGTAGTGGTGCTTCACGAGATTGTGCATGAGATAAGAACTACTAAAAGAAAAGGGGTGATTTTGAAACTTGATTTCGAAAAAGCTTATGATAAGGTCAGATGGGATTTTTTGGAGGAAGTCATGATGCGTAAAGGCTTTTCTAGTGATTGGATCAGGCTGGTTTTGAGTTCAGTTAAGGGGGGTAACGTCAGTATTAACATTAATGGAGAAATGGGGTCTTATTTCAAGACGTCGAGGGGTTTAAGACAAGGGGATCCTCTCTCTCCTCTTCTCTTTAATCTTGTGGCAGATGCGTTAGCGGAGATTATCAACGTAGCCCAAGATAGGGGTTTTTTGAAAGGTTTAGTTCATAATCTAATCCCTGGTGGGGTGCCCATCCTTCAGTACGCTGATGATATTGTGCTTATGGTGGAGCTTGAGGATGAGTATTTACTGCATCTTAAGTTCCTCCTTTATTGTTTTGAATGGATGTCTGGTCTGAAAATTAATTATCACAAAAGCGAAGTCTTTGTTATGGGGGTGGATGAGGAGGTAGCTTCTAATGTTGCTAATATCTTTGATTGCAAATTAGCTAAGCTGCCAATGACTTATTTGGGCATTCTAGTGGGAGACAGACATGTTGGTCTAAAAGCAGCTGATAAAGTTTTTGATAAATTGAATAAGAGGCTGAATAATTGGAAAAAGCAATTTCTTATACGGAGGCGAGGTTGATTTTGGTCAATAGTACTTTGAGTAGCCTTCCCAATTTATACCATGGGGTTTTATAGATTTAGTGAGGAGATCCATAGTAAATTTGATACTATTCGTTCTAAATTTTTTTGGAGGGGTGCTAGTGGTCATTTTAAGTATCATATGGTTAAATGGGATGCGTTGTGTCGACCTAAAGACTTTGGGGGTTTGGGTATTATTAATACCAGAATTCTAAATGATTGTCTTTTGGCTAAATGGTTATGGAAAATAGACTCTGCTAAATCTGAACTTTGGTTTAAAATCCTTAAATCTAAATATTTCCCCAGGGGTGTTCTTAAAGAGATGAATACTGTTAAGTGTTCTCAATTCTGGAGAAATGTGATGAAAGTTAGATGCATTTTCAACAGGGGTGTTAAATATAAGATTGGTAATGGTTGTTACACTTCCTTTTGGAAGGATGTCTGGTTGGGCAATTGCCCTTTGAAGATTCATTTCAATGCTTTATACTCCATTTGTCAGGATTTTGATATTTGTGTTGACAAATGCATAACTAGGGGGTTTTGGGACATCAAGTTTAACAAAACTTTTGGTAGTTTAGAAAATGACCAGTGGGAGGAACTTAAAACTCTGCTTGAGGATATTGTTCTTACGAGTGATAATGATAATGTGTTTTGGTGCCTAGATCAATCGGGGTTTTTTCCGTAAGGTCTCTTTATCGTTTTACTGTTTTCGGGGGTGTCATTTGTAGAGACAGACAGAAAATCTGGAAGAGCAAACTTCCTCTGAAAGTTAAAATTTTCTTATGGCTTTGTTTCAACAATAGCATTCAGACTTTGGATCAACTGAAGAAGAGGGGGTGGAAAGGAAACAACATATGTGCTCTTTGCGGTGCTGAAGAAAATTTGGATCATGTTTTATTTTCATGCGTTTTAGCTAAATTCTTTTGGTGCTGTGTTAAGGAGGCCTTAAGCTGGAACTCCAGTCCCAGTTCTTTGAATGATTTCAGATTGAACTGGTTGAAGAAGAGGGGAGCTAATGACTATGTTGTTGTCCTCTTTAGTTTTGCAGCCTCAGCTTGGACTCTTTGGAATTGTAGGAACAAAATGGCGTTTGACAAGAATTTCCCTAAGAATCCTCTGGCTGTGATTTTCAGTTTTTTATCTTCTTTGCAGCAGTGGAAGATTCTCATCAAACCTGATGCTGATGAAAAGATGGAGGTTTTCATTAAGCACTTGGAAGGCTGGGTGAAAGATTTTGTGAAATCTGGCCAGGGGTGATCCTTTTTGTTATCAGCTCTTTCTTGTCTTTTGGGATTTAGTTGTACTCTGGGTTTGTCACCTGTAAGCTGTAATCGACTTTGGATGTATTTTGTCGAAGTTCCCTGTGCTCCTTGCTTGTCACCTGTAAGCTGGTATTCCCAGCATCCTTCCTATCTGATACTGTGTAAGACTTGTTATTTTGCTTTATAAAAGTTGGGTATCCCCATTTTCAAAAAAAAAAGATGCTTCATCACATCTTAGTTGGGACAAATAACCCTCTTGTAGTCTTGTGCCATTAATTTTAATAATATAACTAATGAAAAAAACAGCTATAGTATTAATAAAAGGAAATTTCGATAAATGCCATTGCTTAGTGGCCTTATTAGAGATATGCCAATCCTCAGCTGGAAATTCGAATTATACCACTGGCAAGCTCGGGTAATCCAAGAAATGCCATTATGGATGTTTGTACCCATTTTCCCTCAAATAAACGTCTGTATTTGAAATCCCAATTTCATATAAACAATAATGCCCATAGCTTTGTTCCATGAAAAACACCAGATCCAGCCTAATACCGATCGATTCCCGACCTATTCAATCCCTTTACATCCCCTTCCTCCCTGCGCCAGCATGGATCCCTAGTTCGGCCAGCTGCGCCATCCCGCTGGCTCCACCCTCCGCGTACTCCTTCGGTTCCCACCCTTCTCCTCTGGTTCCCACAACCCTCACCTCGTCCCAGTTTGCACCCCCTGTTCCCTGCGCCATCCCGGCATCGGCCACCTTGTCGTCTGACCTGCACGTCAAGCGCCCCCAAGCTATGGCAATGCATAAGTGTCGACGATCGAGTCGCCGATCTTACGAAAGAAATAGAGGAAAATAGCAAAGAGTTCTTGGGAGAGAATGTGATTGCTCTTTATTGCTATTAACTGGCTATTACAGGGGGTACCCTCGACAAGGGCAGTGGATTAATCCGAATTATACTGAGCGTAATGCTTGCTATGCTGCTGAATTAGACTTGAAACATCAACCTAATGCCGATTGTCGTGCTTCAATCTGATGCAGTCCAATTTTTTCGTTCCTCCGTGCTCCGTCTTTAAATAACCGTCGAAGAGGTGGCGGTCTTAGAACCATGAAACGTCGCGTGGTATGGAGCAAATATAACATGTGTTCCATTCATTACACGGTAAGGAATATACTTGGAGTTAGATCCGGATACCACTTCATTGCTTCTACGAGCAATCATCTGATCGGGGACTGGGTACATGACCTCATCCGACCAGGTTACCCATTATGTAACCTCTGGAATCCTTACGTCCATAGGGGTCGTTAGTCTTAGGGGTTGCGACCATGAAGACATATGGTCTTTTATTATGTATTAAAGTAATATATAGAGATTTTAATCATCATCAACTAGCCCCCAAACTTTAAATGAATTGGTCGTGTGAACACTTCCTTTCTGATGAAGTCGTATCAGACAGACCCTCATTTAATCCCGTGATACACGAGATGGTCTGTATTCACTTTAAAGTTGAGAAACTGCCTTTGGACCCGAAGAGTTTTTCTGTCTGTTGGACTCTGGTTTGTGTCCGTTAGACTTTAGGTAACTCCCTGATGCAGTTAAAGAAATTGCGGCTATAAAATTCCTTCAGCGCAAGGCTTTAGAGTTTTTACGCCTCCTTCTTTCCCTTGTCATCTCCTGAGTAGAAAATTGTCTCCGACCTCCTCTTGTCAACAACCTTCGACGACCTCCTTTCTTCCTTAATCCAAAAACCAACCATATTGGACTCTATCACCAAGTGGTCGGTTTCTGATTTGAGCGAGAAGAAACTTGAGAGCCTGGAGAAGGTCGGGTTGCTTCCCGACAAGGATTTGATTTCTTAGAGAAATCCCTGTTTTTCTTGCATATACTGAATGCAGATTCAAGTTACCAGTTTACTCTTTCCTCCCCAAGATCTTGGAGCACTATGGAGTCGAATTGGTGAACATCGTCCCTAATGCCATCGCCAACCTCAGCATCTTCGTCTATCTCTGTGAAGCTTACTTGGGAATTGCCGCAGACCTGGAGCTCTTCAAGTACTACTACAGGATGGCGAAGTCGGGGAAGACGACTGGGACGCCTGAGAGTGCACATTGCGCCTCCACGATGGAAAAACTGATGAGTACATTTGTATGTACTCAAAGTCTTCATGGTCGTCATGGAAGAAATGCTGGTTCTACATGATGGTCACTAAAAAAGATAGCCTTTACTATACTTGTAAGAAGGCGGTCGAGAATCCAGAGTAGCGCTCCTCCGCGAAGGAGAGAAAGGTGGGGAGATGGGTTGAAGCCATCCAACACCTTAGTGTCAGGGGTTTAACTTCCTGGCACGTAGTAAGGCATTTCTCCATATGCTGGATTAGCCCCCTAAAGTCTCGAGCACATTCGATGCTCTGGTATATTGGTCATGATGACACGACCAAAGATTCCAAGGATGGTAAGTCCTAAAAGATTCCGACCAGTTTGCTTGTCTTGGTTGATTACTTTTGTGATCCTAAAGTCTCTCGTTTATTCTTGCAGCTCTTTCTCCTGATGAGATTAGAAGTCGTATCAAAATGATCTATGCTGGAGAGCCTGGTGATAAGGCTGACTTCCCCCGGATCTTAGCGATTGTTTCCACAAAAGAAAGGGTTGAGAGACTTAAGGTAAAAATATCAACCACCGTTCATCTTTTGTATGTTTTCTGATTAGTTTACCGTAAATCCTCTTTGATGTGCAGTTAGTCGAATTGAGGATCAATGAGGCCACCGAAAATTATGTGCCGATTGATGCTCCGACCAGTCCTACGACCACCCGAGATGGTTGTCTTATAGAGATCGGTAACTGAACAAAAATGTATATTCTAGATGAAAGATATTCATCACCTAACCAACTTTGATTGTTAATTAGGTGGTTGTTGTGGACTCCAATGTGGTCACTGATGACCTGCCAGTTGCTACTGGAGTAACTATTCTAGAGGCTAATGAATGTACACCTTCCAACCCGATGGTTAGAGATTTTGTTCTCGATCAACTAATCGAGAATATTTCTTCTGACCTCCAATCAGAAGACATAAGGGGTCTAACCAGCCCTACCGATTCAGGGCCGGAAAAGTTGGTCGAACAGAAGAAAAGAAAGGTGAGCACGACATACTTTGCTTCAGCGTGCTTCAAACTAAAGACCAAGAAAACGACTAAGTACGTATACATGAAAGGAATTATGTAAGTACTTACCTTTGGTGTTTTTAGAGTCTGAGCTTCTTTTCTTCTTTTGTTGTAGATCCTCTGGTATTCCGTCGATTTCGACCAGGGAACCCCTCCGGAGAAAGCCCCTGAGGAAAAAGAGGTCGAGCCAGCCCCCGAGTAGGTGGCAGTGCCAGCACTTGCTCAGGAACTCATGGTGGCTCCAACCCTACCTGCAGAGGTTGTGGTTTTCGAGGAATCTCAGTAGGTTCTGACCCCCAGCTGGGAATTCTCCTCTTCGAGTCGTCTTTCCTCATCGCCTCCGGATCTTCAAAGATGAAGATCCTAATGAAGCTTGCGGAAGAGTTTCGGACTGTCAAGCAGTGACGAGTCCTGACTCTATTTTTTCTTAATATAATAATAGGCAATTCAGGTAAGCTTCCACAACCACTTTTAATAGCATTTCCCTTAAAAAGTACTTAAAGGAGTTTGCTATTTTTGTAGCATTTGGTAGAAAACTTCGCTGTGGTCGGAGGACTGACCTAGCAAATAAAGCGCTTGAGAAAAAGAACTCCGAATTAGAAAGTAAGCACCCTCTTAGTGTCTCCTTCTCTCCTTTACCATTTGGCTCTTTTTCTGTTAACCAATTTTGCACTTTATCGTGTTTGATAGATTCGGAAAACCTTAAATAAGAAGTTATGGCTAAGGAAGCCATAATTGCCAAGCTCATGGAAGAATACCAAAACAAGGACCGGTCGATCGAATTCCTGATGACTAGGCACAAGAAAGTTCTTGAGACTATTGAGAAGAAGAGTGAAGGTAACCGGTTGTAGACTCGACCAGTGTGCTTCCTTTTTCTAATCGTATGTACTCATTCTTTGGTTTACTCGTACAGAGCAAACTCAAGCATTGACAAGAACAGAAAAATCTCTTGAGTTCGAGCGGGGTAAGGAGGCAGCCTTTGGACAAAATCTTGAAGAGAAGGTCAAAACTTTCAACAAGATGCTCTTCGATATGCGATTGGGAACACAACTGCCCAACTTAGGAGATCCCATGGAAAAGATCAACTATCTTGGCCAACTCGAAGACCTTGGGAGCGTGCTTAAGACTACTTGGGAGAACCATGCATAGACTTTATTTGAAGCTGTCAAAAAATAGAGTCAGTTTTGCTTTGGCAAAGCTGAAGGCCTCCGACCCCATCATAAATTTCCAAGCTGTTGAGGAAGACTTCAACTGCTTAGGAAATGAAGCAACTAAACTTTTTGAGGAAATAGCATCTCTTGGAAGTAAGGTTGTGGAGGAAATGGAGGTCGGGTCTCCAACGCGCAATGACCAATCTGGTGGCTCCGAGAAGTAGATGATTGTAATATTTAGATTTTTGCATATAAGACATACCTTTTATCATCAAAGAAGTCTTTGTTTTGTCTTCTCAAATTCGCTGAGCACTCATATATTTTCTAGCCCCCGACTGCTTGTATTAGTAGAAGAATTTTACTAAAGAAGCAGTAGACCAAGAAAATGGGCAATAACTATGACCACGGTACAAAGTATATGC
The DNA here is from genome assembly GCA_036346405.1 of Phyllostachys edulis. Lineage (NCBI taxonomy): Eukaryota > Viridiplantae > Streptophyta > Magnoliopsida > Poales > Poaceae > Phyllostachys > Phyllostachys edulis. The sequence goes on along the minus strand of CM070546.1, from coordinate 4,030,372 downwards.
TGATTATGTTATAAAAATAATCTAAGTATCACTAGGAAATCAATGTGGTCGGAACCAACGCATGATTTCGACTAGTTTTAGATCTTTTTCATAATCAAAATACTGTATAGTACCTTTTGTGGTTAAAAGATGTATAAGACTTGCACTGATGATAAGGAATCATGCAAAAATGTATGCAAAAACGACAGGTGAACTTGTTTATATATATTATCCAAAACTGGTCGTAAGGATTGCTAAGAACCAGAGATTAAGAGAAACACCTCTCGAAATGTGCTCTTGCTCAAATTCGGTTGCTCAACGAGGATCGTAAGAAAAGGACCGTCGCTAGGAAGGTCCTTCTAGTGGGCAGGACCACGTGCGGAGAAGGAGAGACTTCGACTAGGAGGCTTTTCGTGTCCCGACCAGTAGCCAAAATGAGAGTGGAATAGAATGTTGAAGGTAAGAAATGTAGTCTCTGAAATCTTAAGCATGTAAAATACTATATATAGTTGCCTATGTGATGCTTCTTTTACTCATATATTTCTTTAAGAAAAGAGTGTTGGTCGCGCGTGAGAACCATTCTCTGAATGTCACGATTATGACCCTTACGGCGTTTGACTTATATGTTGTAGCCATAGAGTAATAGAGATCCTTTAAAAAGGATATCAGAGAGAATTTGGTCTTCTCCGACCAATTAGACAACAATAGTGTGTGAACTAGATTATAAGGCAGTCATATAAAGAATATCATTCATCAGAAAGGAAAGGAAAGGAAATGCATCTTTATTAGAAAATTGAGAAGAAAATGAAAATACATTTATATAAAGAACTTACGAAATTGGTCAATATTCCAAGAGTTTGACAAAACACGCCCGTCTGACATAGCTAGTCGTACCGAACCAGGTTTGGTGACTTTGACCACAGTGTATGGATCTTCCCATTTGGGAGAAAGTTTATTGCGATTAACCTGGTTCTGAATCTCTCGTAGAACCAGATCATCTACAGTTAGATTGTGAGGTTGCACCTTACGACTGTGGTACCTTCGCATGGCTTGTTGGTAAACGACCGATCGTATGAGGGCTTGATTTCGTCGTTCTTGAAGGAAATTGATGTCGTCGAGTCTTCGTTGTATCTTATTGTTCTCATTGAAACAATCAGTTCGAGCAAAGCCTATTTTCAATTCTGGAGGAAGCATGGCTTTAGCACTGTAAACTAGAAAAAATGGCATCTCACCGGTCGCAAGATTGGTCGTGGATTGAACGACCCATAATACAGAAGGAAGTTCTTGAACCCAAACTCCTGACTGTTTGATTAACTAGTCGAACACTCGGTGTTTCATTCCTTGCATTATGATACCATTGGCTCGCTCGACTGCTCCATTGCTCTACGGATGAGTGAGAGAAGCGAAATGTATCTTGATACCTAGATCCTCGCAGAATTCTTGAAAATTTCTGCTAGAGAATTGGGTACCGTTATCTGTGATTATACGATTGGGTACACCAAATCGTATGATCATATTTTTTGTGAGGAACCTCTTAGCAGCTTTAGTTGTTATTTTAACAACTACTCAGCTTCTATCCATTTTGTAAATGTGTCAATCATAATGAAAAGGAATTTGAAGCCCCCGGGTGCTCTTAGGAAAGGTACCAGAATGTCTAGTCCCCAAGTTGCAAAAGGCCAAGAAAGATGTATGGTTTGCAAAGCTTGTGCCAGCTAATGTACCTGTCGACTATGAAATTGACATTGTACGTACTTCGTCACGAGCTCTTTTGCATCATGAAGGCAGTTGACCAGTAGTATCCTTACCTGAAGGCTTTACCGACCAGTATTTTGTAGGAATGATGTGCTCCATAGACTCCTCCATGAATGTTGGATAGCAACTTAATACCATCTGTTTGAGATATGTATCTCATCAACACTCCGTGAGATCCTCGTTTATACAAGGTACTTTCGATCAGAGCGTATGATTTGGCTCTTCGAGCTATATGATCAGCCTCTACATCATCTTCAGGAATAATGTCATGTTGAAGATAATTGCAAATCGACGTCATCGAATCTCTACCGTGATCGTGATGTACGATCTGTGGAGTATCCATGTTCTCAGGATCGACTTTTACTACCTCCAGTGGAACATCTACATCCTCGGAATGCTCAACTACCGAGGGTGAATCGATTTGCTCGAAAAAAACTCTGGACGGGACATGTGACCTCGTGGAGGCCATCCGTGCCAACTGGTCTACCAGAAAGTTTTCCTTTCTGGGAATGTGTTGGATCTGGAAACCAATGAAGTGCTTTTCGAGTTTCTGTACTCTCGCTAGATAAGATGATATCTTGGTACTTGAGCATTGATACTCTTTTCCGACTTGATTCGCTATTAGTTGAGAATTGCCTTTCACTAGTAATCCACGAATCCCGAGCGCGCGAGCTGCTCAAAGTCCTGCTAATAAACCCTCATATTCTGCAACATTGTTTGTAGCAGGAAAGTTCAGCTGGATGATGTACTTGATGTGTTCGCTAGTAGGGGATATCAAGACAACTCCAGCCCCCGAGCCTTTGAGCATCAAGGAACCGTCAAAGTACATTGTCCACTCCTCATGGTGTTCATACTCGGGCCCTTGGGTGGGTTCAGGGTTTGTCCATTCGGCAATGAATTCTACTATTGCCAGGGACTTGATTGTTGTTCGTGAGATCAAATGGAGGTCGAGCGCCCCACACTCGACTGCCCATTTTGTTATTCGTCTTGATGATTCACTGTTTCCAAGGACTTGACCTAGTGGATATCCAGTTGGTACGACCACTTTGTGGGTCTGAAAGTAATGTCTTAGTTTCCTTGAAGCCATAAGGAGACCATAGAGCAACTTTTGTGCCTGTGGGTACCTTTCCTTTGGTCCATGTAAGACTTCACTTATGTAATATATCGGTAATTGGATGTTGTCACGTTCTACGACCAGTACACCACTCGACTGTTTGCGGCGTTGCAGCTACGTAAACCAGCAATGTTTCTCCCGATCTCGGAGAAACTAAGATCGGGGCACTCATAAGGTACTTATTAAGTTTTATTAAGTTTTTCAAATGCATCGTCTACCTCTTTAGTCAACTTAAAACTTTCGTGTTTCTGAAGAAGTTTGAAGAAATGCAATCCTTTTTCTCCTAACCGTAACATGAAACAACTTAGCGCCACCATACAGCCGGTTAGTTTTTGGACTTCTTTCTTTGTGGTCGGAGGGCACATCTGATCGTTGGCTGATATTTTTGCTGGGTTTGCTTCAATCCCTCTAGCCGAAACTAGGAACCCAAGAAGCTTTCCGAAGAAACTCCAAACACACACTACTCTGGATTTAACTTAAGGTTATGCTTTCTTAAGTTGTTGCAAGTCTCGTGAAGGTCGAAAATATGGTCGCCAGCGTTGATACTTTTCACGACCAAGTCATCAACGTAGGCTTCCAGATTTCGACCTATATAAGGATTAAAGGTTTTCTGCATCAACCTTTGAAAGGTTGGAGCAGCGTTTTTAAGACCAAATGGCATCTTAACATAGCAGCAAGTGCCATATGGAGTTATGAAGGAAGTTTTCTCTTTATCGTCTTTGCTCATATTAATCTGGTGGTACCCTAAGTATACATCTAAAAAATTTAACAACTCACACCCGGAAGTAGAGTCTACAAGTTGATCAATGCGTGAAAGGGGAAAGTCATCATTCGAACAAGCTTTATTAAGATCTATGAAGTCAATACACATTCGTCATTTCCCATTGCTTTTTCTAACCATTACAGGGTTGGCGAGCCACTCTAGGTGGTCGACTTCACGAATAAACCCAGCCTAGAGTAGCTTGTCGATCTCCGACTGGATTGCCTCCTTCCGATCAGGTGTGAAATGTCTTAGCTTTTGCTTGACAGATTTCTTGTCAGGCTGGAGAGCTAGCCTGTGCTCGATCACCTTCCTGGGGACTCTGGGCATGTCGGACGCATGCCAGGCGAATACATCCTGATTTGCTCGGAGGAAGGAGACGAGCGACTCTTCATATTTAAGGTCGAATTTTGCCCCGACTAGTACCTTTTAGGTAGACGCATTAGCGTTTCTTGACCTAGACGGTGTGTTAACGCTTTCCAGAGGAGCGTCTTTGCCGAGTGGTACCTCCTTGGTCTAGTCGGAAGGCTTTGGTGCCATCTTTAGCCTCGAGTGCTTGACCTGCATGGTAGGCAGATTAGTTTATATGGTCGGAAGTTCGTCAACCAATTCTAAGGAATTCTGATCACATGCATAAGCCATTTTTCGATCTCCTCGAACCGTGATAACTCCTTTCGGTCCTAGCATTTTTAAACTCTGATAACCGTAATGTGTCCCTATTAGGAATTTTTCTAAAGCCAGATGACCAAGGATTCCATTGTATGCGGTTTCGAAATCCACCGCATATGGAACCTTTTTCTATTCAGAAGTTGTCGGGTGTTCCGATCGTAACCAGTAGGGACAGCTGTCCTATCAGTTTAGTGGTAGAACCAGGAACTATGTCATGGAAGGCATATTTCACATATTTTGCCTTGGACATGGGAATCTGCATATTTTCCAATACTCCTGTAAATAAAATGTTTAAAGAGCTACCTCTATCTACTAAGACTCGATTAACTTTACAGTTGTTAATAGTAGGTTCAACTACGACAGGAAACCTACCTGGTCGAGTCGATGAGATGGGACGGTCTTCTTTGCTGAAGGAGATTACAGTTTTCGACAACTTGGATGGCTTGACAGTGATCGAAGACTCGACAAGGTTGACCTTCCGCTCCACGGCCTTCAGATGATGTCTTGATTCGTATGAGGAGGATCCTTTAAAGATCATATCCACTGTGTGTTGCGGCTCTTGGTATTCCGTCTCTTCGTCGCCGTCTTTGTTCTTCTTGGAGCTTGGTTCTCCGAGTTCTGTTATGGAGGAGAAGGGTCCTTTACCTGAGTAGTAATCCTTTAGTTTATTTTGCGGGCGGCGCAAGCGCAGATCATGTCAGACGCTGGTAAAGTGGACACCACTTCTTACTTTTCTTGAAGTCACTGGTCGGAGTCTTAGTTTTGTTCTGACCAGTGAAATCTTTCTTGCCCTTGGTAAACTTTTCTGGAATCGCAAGGATTTCTTTGTTGTCGGGCTTGCGATTCTTCTTGTTGTTGAGAGACTTCTTGCTTTTCTTCTCTTGCTTCTCTAGACCTGACTGGGGATTTTTATCTTTTCGATTGATAGCTTCATACCATTCGACCGCTTCACTAGCGGCAGCATATTTGTCTGCCATGTCGAAAAGTTTGACGGTCGTTCGTGGAGGATTTATTGCAATATCCTCTGTAAACCGGCGATTCCTTTGCCCCGCTTTAAAAGCCTGGATGACAGAAGACTCTGCGATCTCTGAGATAGAGTTTCGAACCTAACTGAATCTCTTGATATATTGTCGAAGAGTTTCATTGGTTTTTTGCTTCATCCGATGAAGATCATCCTCCTTCCCAGGACGGTCGTACGTCCCTTGAAAATTGGCGATCAGAGTATCGCAAAGTTGCTCCCACGTATAGATAGATCCGATCGGTAGGTTAAGCAACCACGATCGGGCAGACCCTTCAAGGACCATCTGCAAGTAATTTACCATCACGTTGTCATTACCACCAGCGGCGTTGATGGCGGTAGAATAAATTTGAAGAAATTCCAATGGGTTATGAGTCCCATTTTACTTCTCTATGTTGGCTGGTCGGAAGGCATCGTTTAGTGAAGAATCTAGCCCGCCATTATATGTTAATGGAGTGTTTTGGTGATTAATGACAAATGCATTTGTGAGACTAACATGTTTATTGATATACTTATTGTTTAGTCGACCAGCGAGCAACTCTCTTATTGAATCTTATGATTAGTCTTGATTGGGTATAAAGCTTGCCTTACTTTGAAACATATCCTGTGAAAACTTAACTTGCATAGTTAATATATTTATATGAGTATATAAGACGCTCACATATCCTCGGTAGCTCGTAATGGAGTCGTGGCGCCTTCTCTGAAAAGGAGCCGGATTATAGTCAATCGGGGATCGGTTCCTCGGATTTGCATATCTAGGATCCGGTGTCACAACCCAGTCGTGGAAGTTATGATAACATCTTTGACCACCTGCTTGGTTCAGATGATGCCTGAGGTCACCTGAATCAAGTGGATGTTCCTCTTGACGAGGAGGAGTGGCTGTTGTGAAGAGCCGTATTCCCTCATGATTCCCTGGTCGGAACCTACGAGGGGGTCTTGGTGTTGATCGATCCTCTGCTTGACCATGTTGTCTCCTCTTGAGAGAAGCCTTTGGGGCGAAGTCATCGTCGACTTTGTCACAACCCGTGCATCTTTGAATTCCTTTGCTCGGTACATTTCATGATTGCATGGTTTGTTGGAGGATCTCGGACACCTGACCTGCAAGCTGAACATAACCTGGAGTTATTGCTAAAGTAGGGTCTGGATTATTCAGAATATCCCAAACTCGTTGTAGGCTTTGTATCGTTACCGAAGGTCGTGGAAGATTCCCGCTTGCAGTGGGCATTCAATGAGTTGAGTTTTCCCTCAATCTCCCGGTCGGCCCTGCCTGATTCCTAACTCGTGGTGGGGTAGAAACATGTGAATTAACTGATGCACATCCATAAGCTCGGTTGCCTCCGGTAGTTGGTGCTTGAGTGCTCGTACCATTTCCACCAGCAAGTGGTGGCGAGTTAACCCATGGAGGATCGTGCATGGTATCCGGATTGGTATCTCCAATTGTATTAACTTCGTGGCGCCAACAGTGATCTTCCGATGAACTCCCGTCATAGCTAAGGGAGAGTCTTATAGTGCTTCTGCAAGGAGCCTCCATGATGAAAAGCGATCGAAGATTACCGCCTCTGGTGGACTTTGTTGATCGTATACTGAGTTTCATCATGCCCACTTGGCCCACGATTGGTGATAACTTCATTGATACCCTTACCAGATGTTGGTTGGCCCCCGGAATTCGTAGGAGCCGTTAGCGAATACTGGTCACCCATGACAATATCGAGAGTACATGGAATCTCGATTGCAGTGCTAGGCTTCCATTGCCAATTTTGCTGGTCGGATCGACCGGGCTTGCAGAGGCATTCGGACATTCTGAACTAGTCGAACGAGCGGTTCCTCTGAGAGTGCCATTGTTGGTGGCGGTGTATCATCATACATCCGGTCGATTTCACCAATCTTTGCGGCTGGCGAGCTGGTGGAGGAAAAGGCTGATGACATCCCTTTTTTTCCATGGCGCGGATGCATGTATCCATGTCGAGGTTGGAGTAGTCTGCCAGGTCGAAACAGTTTTTCTCATCCCAAGTCCCTGCCATGTTCGCATGAGCGATGATGGGGCAAAGGGGTGGATGAGGAATGCCTGAGCGAAGTAATCTTTAAGAACTGAATGCCTTAATCCCCACAGACGGCGCCAGTTGTCGACAATCGAGTCGCCAATTTTACAAAATAAATAGAGGAAAATAGCAAAGAGTTCTTGGGAGAGAATGAGATTGCTCTTTATTGCTATAAACTGGCTATTACAGGGAGTGCCATCGACAAGACAGTGGACTAATCCTAATTACACTGAGCGTAATGCTTGCTATGCTGCTGAATCAGACTTGAAACATCAACCTAATGCCGATTGACGTGCTTCAATCTGATGCAGTACGATTTTTTCGTTCCTCCGTGCTCCGTCTTTAAATAACTATCGAAGAGGTGACAATTGTTCTTGAAGAAGACGCCTGTTGGAAGTGACGCGACTGGTCGGAGCGAGACATCGGTTGATGAAACATCAACCGTTCGGTGGTTGAATGTCTATGAGACACTTCAACAATATAGTGGTTATTGTCAGTGTCTTAGAACCATGAAACATCGCATAGTATGGAGCAAATATAACATGTGTTCCATTCATCACACGGCAAGGAATATACTTGGAGTTAGATCTGGATGCCAATTCATTGCTTCTACAAGCAGTCATCTGGTCGGGGACTGGGTACAAGACCTTTTCAACCAGGGTACCCATTATGTAACATCTGGAATCCTTACGACCACATGGGTCGTTAGTCTTAGGTCTTGCGACCATGAAGAGATATGGTATTTTATTATGTATTAAAGTAATACATAGAGATTTTAATCCTCATCAGTAAGGTAGGAGGGAGTTCCATGAAGGCATCATTCTCAAGCTCCAGTAATATAGAAGGCAAAGAGCTTACACTCATCGATTGCCCCTCGTGCAAGATCCCCGTAATCAAGTTGCGTAGCAATACAGTTTCGAATCCAGGGAGAATCTTTTACAAGTGCAAGAACAATATTCCAATAAGTACAATGATCTTGGGTGTAATTTATCTGAAGGTATTTTGTGTTCTTTACCTATTTTATTTGTTTCAAAGCGGCGGTATACAGTCTCCGATCTGTGTTCTTCCTGTCAAATTTCTTTGTGTTGGTTGTAACTCAAGTTCCTTGTGCAGAATGATCTTGAGTGTTCGTTTTTCAAGTGGGAGTGTGCTTATGAGCAATACTTGCTAGAGAGGGGCGCAATTTCCATGGAGAATGAAGTTTTGGATGGTGTGCAGTCTTTTGTGGCAAAAAAGGATAGGATGAGTAGTGTTGTGTGGCAGCTCAAGGAGCACAATGTACAACAAGCTGCAATTCTTTATGAAATGAAGGAGCAGAATTACGAGCTGGTTCAAGTTGTGGGTGAAATGAAGAAAAATAATGCTCAGATGACTGCTGTCATTGAAGCTTTCAAGGAGTATAGAAGGGCTTGTGATGATAAGCTAGTAGGGTTACATGCTTGCATTCTAATATGCTTGTTTTGTTTACTTGTAGCAACAATCTGTAAGTAGATTGTGGTTATGTGTTTACTTGCTGGAACAATGAATGTTTGTTGCATGTTTGTCTGTGATGACGAATGCTTGATGTTACGACAATAACTAATTGGGAAGGAAATTGAGTCTCAAATGACTGGGATATCCTTATCATTTTGACTGACTGGGATATGTGCTACTCTCAAGTCTCAAATTACTCTCAAGATTTAAAAAACCTAATTATGTTATGACAATAACTGACTGGTTTTGGAAACAGGGTAGACAAATGCTGACAGTAATCTTTTTTCTAGGACCATACATAACCATAAACAACAATCTTTCTGGATACATAAACCGGTTCGACACTTAACCATACAATAATAAAAGGAAAAAGGTTCTACACTTAACCATACATAACCAGGAAAAAAGCAAAAGCTAAACAATCATGTCTGACAACTTCTTCCCCATTGAGCCAGCAATCTTTTTGCTAGTTGTGGATGGACCCTTTGATGGCTTCCCCTTTGAGCCAGCAATCTTTTTGCTAGTTGTAGAACTGGAGGGCGCCTTCTTAGTCTTTGTTGTAGCCTCGGTGATAGGGAATCTTTTCCTAAAATAAATATGCAATACAAGTGTAAGCACAAAATATAAGTGCAGTGCTACTATCACAGTGCAAGGTTTCATAATATAAGTGCACAAGAATCAAATTGCAGTGGCAGTCCCCAAGTCTATCCGCAACCCAGCCCTGAGTAGCCATCTTGCCGTCTAAAAGCTTGGTAGTTGAACACTCATGCACAAAGGGAAACTTCTTAATCTGCACATGGAAAAACACAAACAAAGTACGCCCATCCAGGAGCCTAGAAGCATATATGTGCCAGTTACATTTTCAGCTTTACACTTCGCTATGAATCTTTTAGTGTCAGTCCTAACATTACCAAGCTCAAAGCCTGTCTTGACAACGTAGTGTCTAATCGCTTCCCTGAAGGTAACCATATAAGGAAACATAGCCTTCTCCTCTATGTTAGGGTTCTCATGGTCATATGCGACGACTAGCTCGCAGGCAACATCATCAGCTATTTCAGCCTCAATAGGAACAATCTCATTATCGTTTGCTACATCAAAACAATATCATTCTACTGTACTGCCGCATTACAAGGAACAACATACATGTGCTCATCATCGACACCTACGTATTCATCTGGGTCATCACATGGATCATCAGGTTGCGGGGCTTCAATGTTGTTAGTGCTCTTACTACCAATTGATTCCCGTGGTAACTGGCTACCACTTGCTTGAGAGTTCTCACAATGTGAAGTTAGGATTGCATTTGCAGAACATGATGCATGCTGACTTGGGGTGGAAGGGTATGTTCGCATAGCATTCAAATATTATCTGAATCGTTGTTCAACTGTGCCTCACCACCATATGTCAGTGCTACGCCATCGTCGAACATTGCTGTTGTAAGTGCCAAATTTCTCTCATCCCTATACATTTCAAACATACCATGAACCTGTGAGTCAGACACAAGCCTAAAATCCTCCCCCCCCTTTTTTTTGTCAAAGAACCACACAATGGGAGTCTGTGATTCACCCCAGAAAACCTCACTAGACAAGGACACCATCAATGATTGCATGGTGAAACGATTGGATTCGACTACCCAACTAAATGTTCTGCCTTTGGTGTACAATTTCCTACCATCCGGTTCTTTCGTGCAAAATGCTTCAACTTTAATGTCTACTCTAAACGCGTTATTTGAATCAATCCTATTCAGAAAAAAGAGGAAATAAGAGCCAACTCCAAATACGCTACTAAGCTAGGTACTGGATCAAATTCAAGTTACTTACCACAAATAGGGACTCGGGAGGGACCGACACATCCATCTTCCTTTAGCTTCCTCAGGCGGCGGCGCCGGGATGACGCAGGGATGGACAAGAGATGGCGGCGGAGGGTGCAGGGATAGCAGCGGAGGGTGCGGGTTGTGGTCGTTGGTGGGATGGGTGGCCGAGGGTGGGGGTTGCGAGCACCGGCGGGATGGCGTAGGCCTAGGCTAGGGTTCCATGTCGCACAGATGAGGGATACAAGGGACACGAGCATCGATCTGGATCAGTTGGGAGCTGGATATGTCACTTGAAGCTAGGGGCATTATTGTCCATACAAAATTGGGATTTCAAATACATGCGTCTATTTGAGGGAAATGGGGAAAACCTCAGTAATGGCATTTCTTGGACTACCATAGCTTGCCAGTGGCATAATTCGAATTTTCAACTGAGAAGTGGCATACTCTAATAAAGCCACTGAGCAATGGCATTTATTGAAATTTCCCTCAATTAAAATGCATGCCTATCTGGTGAGTTTTTTTTATTTAACCATTTTTTAAATTTTATTTTAAAGTTAACCTCCTCTGCATTTTATTTCCAATTCTGACCCCTTTGATCACACCATCACTTGTGGCGTGACAAAACAATACTGTCATACGCCAGGATAAATCTCCAAAATAGCACTTTTTTGTCACACCACTGGTTGTGGTGTGACCAAATAACACTGTCATGCCATGGGTGGTGACGTGACAAGAGATTGCCCAGATATGGGCTGGCGTGACAGTGTTGTTTGGTTACGCCATGGATGGTGGCGTGACCAAAGGAGTCAGAATTGAAAATAAAGTGCACAGGAGGTTAACTTTAAAATAAAATTTAAAAAGAGGTTAAATAATAATAAAAAGTTCATATCTGGTTAGTGTGCTGAATCTGTCCACTCCACATGCTGCCTATGTGAACCTATTTATTCTGTATGCACCCAAAACACCCGTACGATAATAAACCATTAATTTGCTTTATCTCTAGGTAGCTGGCTAGTCTCTATAGTCTAATCTACAAAAGAGATAGTAACTCTATAACATAATCATACATATACAAGAGAACATATATGTGTGCTGCATCATAGCATTTACTGTACGTACACCTAGCCATTGGACGTCTAATTTTCTGAAGGTTGGGGTTGGGAGTCAAACACATGCAGACTTAGCTGTCTCACTACAGAACCAATATGCAAGCAGGGGAGAGAGAGAGAGAGAGGAATGTGCTGAGCTCCCATAAGAGGCCAGCTGCAAGCTTTATGAAGACAAATCAGAAAACAAATGGAAGGTAAAGGGAGGGGTAAGAAGAGTAGAGCAGGTCATCATATTCATATACAGGGAGATCAGAGGAGGGAATCCATGTCGATGCAGCTCTCTTTGTAACAATGTATGTGCAGAGAGGAGATATATACGATATCTACATGTAAGCGCGTGTAACCATAGATGCATGGTGTGCGTGTCGTGCAGTCACACTCAGGGTTGCACTCACGCAAGACAAGAGATCCATTTGTCCACAGCTGTGCAAATCCCACTATTTTCTGCGTGGGATGAGTATGTGTGGGGTGTGGCAGTGTGTGAGCCCAAACACTATTGGGCCATAAAGACGATAGGCCATGTTGCATGGAAAGCGTTGCACTAGAGAGAGAAAGAGAGGGAGAGAGATAATATATATAATTAATACATGCAATAGTCATGCACTATTATAGATCCAGGAGAGATGCATGGTGTGATAGAGGGGGGAGGGACGGACAACTCATCTCTCTCCCTTCGCTAGGACATGGCCAGCTTAAGAGCCTAAGATTGCCATTGCCCGGAAGCTAGTAGTCTCCCCCCTCTCCCTACCATACTACGCCCAACCAAAGACACCAAGAAAAGGCACATGTGTAGAGAGAGGAATCCAAACCTCCACAAACGGGGGAGACCATAGACAGGGTCAACAAAAGAAAAAGAGAGGGAGAGGGAGAGAGAAATGAAAACTTTTTTTTGCCTCTCCCTCCCATACATACACTGATACACACACTCTCTCTCTGCCCATTTGTAGGTTTGTAACATAGAAGGAGACCAAATTTGCAATAAAAACAAACGGGGAGGGGTGTGGGGTTAAAACATCGACCGGCATCGATCGCTTCCATCATTCATAGCTCAAGTTAGATTCTCGTTGTCTCCCTCTTCATATCCCCCACATGCTTGTGTACCCCCCTCTGGCCCTCCCATTGCGCCAAATACTCTCAAATTTTTAGCCGCAAATAACTCCAAAAGACAACACTACAAACAGTCGAAAGCAAAGACATTGCCGGTGATCCTAAAAAGAGAGATACATATATCATTCGGTATAAACGAAGGGAAAGTTGAGGCGGGCTCATGCAGGCCACGTCGTCCTAATTTCCCTCACCCGTTCGATCTTGCGCCTCCTTACTTATCGGCCGCATGATTTCTTTTTTGCCCCCTTACTTATCGGCCGCATGATTTCTTTTTTGCTTTGCGTGCCCATATTTGTTCGCTCCCTCCACGTGCGAGCCCCACGGGCGTGACTCAGCTTCCTCCACGCGCGGGCACCGCGCACATGTCTCGCGCGCGCTTGCGTCGGCTACTGCGCACCCAACGTAGCGGGCCGTCCCACGTGAGTGGGCCCCACCAGCCACAGGGCTTCCTCGGCACGCCGAGGGCAGCGCACAGGCTAACTAGTATATACACAACACTACACACCTCTTAGAATAGCTATTCTACTATTTTTTTTAAAAAAATAACCTAGTTTTTATTCCGAAATACAATAATATACCTACTTTTTTTATTTTATGAAAATAATCATCTATCGCTAAACCGTTGGGCGACTAGTCCAAGTCGCTCAACCGTTGAACGACTTGAACACTTATTGCCCAACGGTGTACAATGCATGCCCTGCTATCTGAGCAACCTATACAATTGGACCAACCGTTGAACGATAAGTGCACAAGTTGCTCAACCGTTAAGCGGCAAATAATTATTTTCGTAAAATAAAAAAGTACGTGTATTACTGTATTCCAAAATAAAAACTAGGTTTTTTTTTTTAAAAAAAAATCGCTATTGTACCCCTCCATCCAAACCATCCATCGACCCTCTCCCCTTGCTGCTAAGAGATCTCTGATCGAACCCTCCTCATTGATGGATGTGAATTTGAACCTTCAACCTTATGACCGAAACCCACGTGTGCTAGCCATCCCACAAGTATGTGCTAGTGTGATGAGATGTTATATGCTTTTATTTTATTGAGTATTCCGCGGTGCACAAAAGTTTCAAAAAAGAGAGTAAAAAAGAGATACCACAAATTAACAGTGGAAACATAACCGAATTACAATACACAGTGATTAAGAATGTAGTAGACACAGGACCAATGACTGCACTAGACATATAACAAAAATTACAGTAAACACATACTAAATTACAGTGCATGGAGACAAAAAAAAAACCTACAGTAAACACATGCACAGAGACCAACATTGAAGTAAACACGTACCAAAACTGCTATACACAGATACCAAACTGTAGTAGAGACGTGACAACAATTGCATTGTCTGAGTGAGAGGGATTGAAAAGAGAAACGTGAGTTGATTTCAAACTTTGAAAGCCGATATCTCCTAGACCAAATTTCCAATTCATTTACACTGTTGTGCTAAAAAAATAGCTTAACAAAACGAGATACATGTCGAATATGTTTTAATGATGTTAGCAACAGCCTACTACGTAACAGATGCAACTTTACAGCACTTTTCATAGAGACCTACAACACTGTCTAAGTGCGGATAGTATAGGTAAACAGAGCAACCAGATCTAGGGGTGTAGGATAGTATAGCTAAACAGTGCAAACTGATCGAAAATCAAACTATTGGTTTAGGATATGTCGACCTTCAAAGTTTAAAATCAGCTCACGTTTTTCTTTTCACCCTTTTTACTTAGACAATGCAATTGTTGTCCTGTCTACTACAGTTATATATGTGTACTGCAGTTTTGGTATAAACGCAATTTTTGCATCTGTACATATGTCTACTGCAACCGTTGATCCTGTTTCTACCGCAGTTTTTTTGCCTCTATGCACTGCATTTTTTATTATGTCTAGTGCAGTCGTTGGTCCCGTGTCTATTGCATTTTTTTTTGTATTGTGTATTGTAGTATCTATCGACTGCAGTTATAGTCGGATTTTTATTGCTTTTGTGGAAACTTTAATGCATTGCGAAAATACTAAATAAAATAAAAACATCTAACCTCTTATCACACTAGCCCATTTAGATGGGACGGCTAGCACATATGGATTTCAGTTGAAAGGATGAGGTTTCAAATCCCCACTTCTCCTAATTTTACACAAATTTGAACTTCTATTTTCTTGCTTGAAACCGGTTTTAATTAGTGAGAAGCACCGATTTTCTTGACGGGATCTGGAGATAACGGAGCAATCCATCGGGAAGGACCGAAGGAGGGTTCGATCGGTGGGATCGTAGCAGCCAGGGAAGATGGTCGATGGATGGTTTGGATGGAGGGTGTAGAATAAGCTAATTCAAAGAGGGGTAGGATAGCGCACTCTGTCTATATATATTAATTGTAAAGTAAAAAAAAGTTAATTGGCAGGAAAATATACATTATGGCTAAAACATTCGGTAGGTGAAATATCATGTTAAGCACATTCCATTCAACTTGAAAAAAAACTCAAACAATAGACAAAGCAAGTACTGCCACGGCATTAAACACACTAAAATAATTTTGTGCAAGAAGTTACAGGTCAAAGACCATATAACAATTCCTTAACTAAATCTTGTGTGATTTCAAAAGGGTTGGAAAAAGTAAGAGAAGATATAAAATCATGTAATCGACCTTTCTTGTCTATGTCTCAATGCACATGACCCACCAACACACGTGCACCGCCCTCAAAAAAAACAAAAGCAGTTTTGCCTCCAAATCACCTCTTAAAATTTCCAAAAGAACATCGATCCCACTAATTAACAACAAACAGAAAACTAGACACTAATAGATCAACCCACCAAAGGAACTCTCGTGATGTACCATGCATGCATAGACCACAAAAGGATCATCTCATCATTCTCGTCTCCTGTAATGTGGATATAAATAACATGTAATTAATTAGTTCTAAGCTTACAAGGAGATCGTAGAGCAGCCGCCCCTTGTCATGGGAAGCCATGCGGGGAGAACAACGAAGAGGGGCCTCCTTGCCCTCTGCTCCCGCCATCATCGCCGTCGTCGCCGCCGTCGTTCATCTTGCCGAACTGCGCGTCCATCCCTAGGTTCAGGTACACAATTCTGTTGTCCAAGCTCAGATTCACCATGCTCGTGCTCGTGCCACTGGCATTGTACACGGCGCCGCCGGGATGTTCATTGTAGATGGGCGCCGCATTGACCGCGGCGGCCGCTGTGTTGTGGGCGTCCTCTCGGGACATGACCATGGCCGCCGACTGCACGAGCTCGAGGCACAGCCGGAGCTTGTTGGGCTCCATGTGCGCGAGCCCCGGCACGGCTCCCTTGAAGAGGAAGTCGGAGGTGAGCGTGCGGAGTATGTCGAGCGGCGTGACGCCGTCGACTGTGCGCACGTTGGGGTCGGCGTGGTGATCGAGCAGCACGGCCACCATGTCGGGGCACACCATCTCGGCCGCGACGTGCAGCGGGGTCTTCCCGGCGGGCCCCGCCGGGTGGTTGACGTCAGCGGCGCCCAGCTCCAGCAGCGCCTTGACCACCTCCCGGCTGCAGTTCTCCACGGCGTAGTGCAGCGCGAGGGCCTCGTCGAGGTTAAGCCCCTCGCCCATCACCATCAGCTTGACGAGCTCCACGTCGGACGAGTCCAGCGCGCGCCGCATGCGGCGGATCTTGTGGTGGTCATCCAGCTCGGCCGTGGACGCCTCGATGCCGGCCGGGTGGTGCGGGTGGTGGTGGGCAAGGAACGGTGAGCGGCGGGAGAGCGAGGACTTGAGGCGGAGCTCGTCGATCTTGGCGACGACGTCGATGGGCAGGTGCTTGGCGAGCACCTCCGGCGGGAGCCCTGACTTAGCGACGAGGTGGGAGCACGTCGTCCAGAGCTGGTGCAGGTCCTGCTTCCGCGACGCCATGAGCACCTTCATCACGTCCTCGATGGACGCCTTCTCTACCATGCCTGCCAGTTGCTTCTGCAGCCATCACAAAAATTTTAGTCAGTGTAAGCTCGCTTTTCCTCCTTGCAAAGCTCACAGGTATGGAGAGCGGCGGAGGGATATAAAGGGTAGAGATATATGCATAGTGGATTGGCCCTGTGCATAAAATATAAAGGGGGAATAGAAGGGCGCAAACAGTATGGGAGCATCATGGCGCTGATTGGGTGCAGGATTAAAGAGAGGGAAAGATAGTTGCGAAACCCACAAAGAAACCCTAGCCCAAAATCGCAAATTAGGAGAAAACATGGCAAGAAAAGCACACATCTTTCCTGGAATGCCAATTGCAATACGTACGCGCGGAAAGCTGTGGTGCTTGTGCCGCAACAGTGACGACACAATTAAGCTGTAGTACTGGCCTAGTGGAAGAAGAAGAAGAACATGGGGGCGATGCGCTAACAGTGGCAAAAAGGAAAAGAGAAATTTCCCATTAACAAACCCTAGCGAGAGCAAAGAAGCACGAAAGCATGGGATCGTGAGTATGAAAGGAAGCAAGCAGACGGATGGATGGACCGGCGGACAGAAAGACGGATGGACAGAGCGAGAAAGAAAGCAAGGAAGAAAGCGCGCGCGCGCGTGCGCGCAGGCAGACGAGACGACGACGACGAGTCCTCGGCGACTACTACTCCACTTCACTTCATTTAAAAAGGGTGGAGGGATGGAGAGGGTACAGAGATCAAATCAATGCTGCAGAATGCTCGCCAATCCCAACATAACCAACCCCAAGTCCCCAACACCCATCTTGATCCCCACAATCTTCAGGGGAGAAGAATTAAATTGTTTTCCTTTGCCTCTTCTTGCTTTTTTTCAAGAACAGCTGAAAGAAAGAGGGAATGAACCTGCCAGTAGGAAGTAATGAAATGAAGGAGCGACGAATTGCAATTGGGAAGGATTGGGTGATTACTTGGGTGAGGAGTGCGAGCTCCTCGACACCGAAGGAGCGCGCGGCGGCGAGCGTGTCGAGGGCGAGGTCAACGGCGGCGGCGCAGTGGGTGTGCCAGCACCCGCGCTCGCCGCAGCCCGGCCGGGGCTCCCCCTTCTGCGGCACCAGCGACACCTGCCCGCTGTACAGAAACTGCAGCAGCAGCAGGAACACCTCGTAGCTCACCGAGCTCACCGGTATCACGGCGCCTGGTGCTGTCGCTGCGGCCCCGGCCGCGGAGCCGCCGGCGCCGCGGGGGGAGGAGGCCGAGGCGCCGGAGGGGGAGCGCGGGCTGAGGTGGTCCAGGAGGAGCGCGCCGGGCGCGGAGGCCTGGTCGGCGGCGGCGCCGCAGAAGAACCTGCGAAAGAAGAGGCTGCGCGCGGCGAGGATGCAGCGGTGGGCGTGCACGAGGCGGCCCTCCACGCTGAACGTGACGTCGCTGAAGGCCTGCCCGTTGATGAGCAGGTTGAGGTAGTCCATGGAC
The DNA here is from genome assembly GCA_036346405.1 of Phyllostachys edulis. Lineage (NCBI taxonomy): Eukaryota > Viridiplantae > Streptophyta > Magnoliopsida > Poales > Poaceae > Phyllostachys > Phyllostachys edulis. The sequence continues at coordinate 4,012,170 of CM070546.1, read as the reverse complement.
AGCGACTTGAGGGTGTCCTCCATGGCCGGTGCCGCGGTTCTTGCTCGACCTTTCCTTCCTTCTCCTCCTTAATTGATTGGGTGGTGGAGCTGCCGAGTTAGCTAGATGGAGAGAGAGAAGAAGAAGAGGAGGAGGAGGAGGAGGAGGAGGAGGAGGAGGAGGAGAGAGAGCAGCTGCTTGCTTGCTCTCTCAGCTTCAGGGAGGAGTAGTGGAAGCTGTTGCTAACTTGCTATTGCTTTCTTGGCTCTGCTCCTGCAGCTCTTGGGCTCCAATCTTGTGCTGCATCTCCCGATCTCTTTTGATCTTCTCTTCTGTCTGTGACCATTTCTTCTCTCTTCCGCTCTCCTCTTCAGTTCTGTCTCTCTCTCTTCCGCTCTGGTTATTGTCCTCTTTTATATTTTTTTTAGCTGAGTGATGCTGGTGCGGTGCTTTGGGGTTGTTTTCTCTCTTTTTTTTTGAACGATATTCTCTCTCTCTAGAGGTTATATATGCTGCTTGAGATTTTTTTTTGGGCCTGTCAAATGGAAAAGGAGAGAGGAAATTAACCGTACACATATGCACAAACAAAGCATGTACATGTCTACATTTCAGGGGCCCAGAATAATTTGGAGAGAGAGACTACTAATTGAGTGGGGTGTAGTGTTGGGAAGAAAATTAAGTGTTCCATGCTTTGACTTGACTGATGAAAGCCATAAATCATGTCTGGTTGATAATGTCTGCTTATACATAAACACAAAAGAAGAAATATTGTTTATGAGATTGCAATGTTGTGTTGTATGCACCGTGCTATGTTAAGTTGTCCAATATAGTCACGGAAAATGTTTTAGCATTCAAAATTGCTTGCTAAAATGCAGCATAGTCCTAAACTGAGTGATGTTTGTGGGGGAATAGTCCCACATCGGTTGTGGCAAAGAAAAAACATGTTGAAATATAAGTAAATTGCTCATCTTTCCTTATTAGCTTAAGCTTTTGAGTAAACTGATTAATGCATGTAACTCAATTTGGTATCAAAGCCCAGACGTCTAACATCTCCTTGGAATTCATGGTTACGAAAGTACATACACAACCGATGTGTGAGCGGGGGAATATTGGGAATAGTCCCACATTGATTGTGGGAAAGAAAAAAAAACACAATTTATAAGTATGAGAGAGACCTTCCTATTGGACTAGCCTTTTGGGATAGAAGGTTCAATACCACTTATAAGGTTGTTGCTATAGGGTTTGCATGCGGCAGCTCGTGGGCTTAGTTGTATTCAGCCTATTTGTACATGTGGCCTAGGGAGTAAACCTGGTTGGACCTAGGCATGCGGCCAGGGTCCGATCCAACTCAATATGGTATCAGAGTCAATAGATCTTGGGTTTAAGACCTGGCTGGCGCAATTAAGAAAATAATTACAGCTCATTTCTATACCACGTCTTAGGCCTGAGAGAGCCTACACGTGAGGGGGAGTGTTGAAGTATAAGTGAATTGTCCGTCTTTCCTCATCAGCTTAAGCTTTTGCGTGAAATTGAGTTGCATGTTTTTTCTTTCCCAACATTCTCGTTGTGGGAAGAAAAAAAAACACAACTTATAAGTGTGAGGGAGACCTCGTCCATTGGACTAGTATTTGTTGGGGGGGGGGAGGCCCAATACCACTTATAAGGCTATTGCTATAGTGCTTGCATGCGGCAGTCCATGGGCTTAGTTGTATTCAGCCTGCTTGGACCTGTGGCCCGGGGAGTAAACTCGGTTGGACCTAGGCATGCGGCCAGGGTCCGATCCAACTCAATATGGTATTAGAGCCAAGAGATCTTGAGTTCAAGACCCGGCTGGCGCAATTAAGAAAACAATTACAGCTCATTTCTATTCCATGTCTTAGGCCTGAGGGAGCCTACACGTGAGAGGGAGTGTTGAAGTATAAGTGAATTGCTCGTCTTTCCTCATCAGCTTAAGCTTTTAGGTGAAATGGTTGGTGCATGCAACTCAATTTGGCATCAGAGCCCAGATGTTTGACATCACCTTGGACTTCATAATTGCGGAAGTACACAACCGATGTGTGAGGGTAATGGGGACGTTGTCCCGATCTTTCGATGACGATGATACAACTTGATTGGTGGAAGCTAACTCTCACAATCCAGGCTACAACTGTGCGACGACCGTTGCACCCGTAATCGCTGAACCAACTCCACATTCGTTATCGACCTTGCCAGCAGTGAGATCGACCTGACCACGAAGGTCTTTTCCTGCATGCAATCAAGAATCAAGCAAGAAAAATGGATGAAGCAACGAACTTGCTGAATAGGAATTGAAGAACAAAGATGTATTGAATAATTTGGGGTCTTGAAGACAACGTCTGGTTGCACTAGCCGTACAAGCAAAATGATGGTGTTTCTAGCCTAAGCTGAAATCAATCTAACAAAACCCACCAAACTAGATGGGCGATGCTTGGCCTTATATTGGCACCTAAGGGTGTGGCCAACACACACACGACCTAATGTCGATTCTATCTCTAACTCTCGTATCACACAAAGATTCTTTCCTAATACAGTTATGGAAAGATTACAACCGACTCCCTCTAAAAGATATATACTACAACTTATCTACGACCAATACTATTCATGTCGAGTATCAAGTGTCTTAGTACTGGTCGAAGACCTGGTCATAGGACTGGTCCTAGAGTGGTCTTGAGGAAGCTCTGAAGAGGTCCTGGAGGGAGGTCTTGAGGAGGTCTTGGAGGGAAGTGGTCCTGAAGGAGGTCCTTGGCGAGGAGGTCCTGGAGGGGGTCCTAGAGAGGAGGTCCTGGAGGGAAGTGGTCCTGGAGGAGGTCCTGGCGAGGAGGTCCTGAAGGAGATCCTTGGCGAGGAGGTCCTGGAGGGGGTCCTAGAGAGGAGGTCCTGGCGAGGAGGTTCTGGCGAGGAGGTCCTAGAGGGAGGGCCTGGAGGAGACCGTGCTATCTCTGGAGGCCGACTTGGATTCCAGAACGTGTCCAGCTTGAAGTCTTGCTTTCCTTAGACAAAAAGTGATGTGATGCTGATAATTTAAGTGAAGTGTGTTGGAATTAATACAGGCTGGGCCCAAATTATAATTCTAATTAATTCCTGAAAAATCTCAAAGGCTCATGTGCAAGTGCTAAAACTGTTTAATCCCACATGGAGGGATGAAGGAGAGTTACTCCACTTTATAAGGTGGAACGTGGTAGCCCCTCTTGTGGAATTGGAGAGAGCCAACACACGCGTGCGCCGAGCCGAGCCGAGCCGTGCCATGCGGCGCGTGTGCATGCACGCGCGCGTGCGCGTATCTATTCGAAAAACGAAACGCACTTTTCTGAAACGCACCGACTCGTAATTGATGGTGAATCAATGGCAACTGTTGGTCTTTGGTCTTTTGTTTTTGGCGAACAGAGTTCTGGTTCATGATGGCGACTGTTGGCCTTTGGACTTCCTGGCGACTGTTGGCTTATGGACTTCCTAGCGACTGTTGGCTTATGGAAAGTTCTGGCTATTTAAAGAACAGAGACTCGTTCTTCTCCAAGTTTACACACAACAGAACTCCACTGTTTTTGTTGTTGCCTCTGGCAATCTCCATCCTGGCGAGGCGCGTGTACGGCCACACCGGAGAGCAGGGCTTGCACGAGCGAGGACGAATAAGGTTTTTGGGGAGTGTTCGCACGACTGCTCGCTGCTACGTCTACATCAACTACATGACTACGACTCTCTGCTACGTTCTACAACAACTACACGACGTCCACTACACCATGATGAACAATGACCTTATCAAAAATTCTGGTGCTGCTTCTTCTTCCACTGAATCTGGGTATGGCTATCTCTCTCTTATTATTTTGTTTACTTTATTATCTGTTGTTGTCTTGAACACTGAGATAGTTATGCTAGATTCTGTTCTTCTAGAAAATAGTATTGCTATAGTGTTCTTGGTTACCTGCTTTGTGAAAATAGCTAGAGTATTTTCCATGTTTTATCTAGCATATTTCTGGATTAAAGTACTTTGAAAAATGCTTATATACTCATCAATCCAAAAACTTTATTCTAGGCATAGGCATTTTTCGTCAACTGGCTTTGCTGCTGCGCTCAAACCCTCTGTATTCGCTGGTGCGAATTACAAGAGGTGGCGCACCAAGATGGTGCTTTGGCTAACTGCCATGAACATTTTCCATGTGGTAAATGGCGGGCTGAAGAACACTTACTCTGACAGAGCAAGCGTTCGAGGTCGATAACCTTTTAAAGGTGCCGTGGTTAGTGTTCTTGGTGAGAAGTCAGTTGATGCATACATGGTGATTACAACTGGGAAAGAGATGTGGGATGCACTCGAGGCCAAATTTGGGGTTTCGGATGCAGACAGTGAATTGTATCTCATGGAGCAATACCATGACTATAGAATGGTTGATAGACGTTCTGTAGTTGAACAGGCTCATGAGATACAATCCATGGCCACAGAACTTGAGTACTTCAAGTGTGTGTTATCGGACAGATTTGTCGCAGGAGGCATTATTGCCAAACTTCCTCCTTCTTAGAGGAATTTTGCTACTTCTCTGAAACACAAGAGACAAGAGTTTTCTGTTGAAAATCTCATTGGGTCTCTTGATATTGAAGAGAAGGCGAGGGCAAAAGATACACACACTAAAGGTAATGAGGGACATTCTAGTGCCAATGTGGTGCAGAAGAAGAATGGCCAAGCTTAAAAGTTCAAAAGCAAGAACAAGAGTGCGCAAACAACAAGCTTCAAGAAGAAGAAGAAGAACACAAAGGATGGCCTTTGCTTTGTGTGTGGCGAACCTGGTCATTGGGCCAAGGATTGCAGCCAACGCAAGGGTGGGAAGAATCAGCAAGGGCAGAATTCCAAGTCTGCTAATATTGTTGTTGGTACTACTAAGACGGGAACATCAGGGTATGGTAATTTACCTATTGTTCTTTCCGCATGTCAATCTACCGATTGGTGGATAGATACTGGTGCTAATATACATGTGTGTTGATATTTCATTGTTCTCTTCTTACCAGGTCACTCGGGATTCAACTGTTCAAATGGGGAACGGGTCACATACCACTGTTCATGGTGTTGGCACGGTCGATCTGAAGTTTACTTCAAGGAAGATTGTGCAACTAAAGAACGTGCATCATATGCCATCTATCAATAAGAATCTCGTCAGTGATCTCTTCTGTGTAGAGATGGCTTTAGACTGGTATTTGAGTCCAATAAATTTGTAGTGTCCAAGTGTGGACAATTTGTTGGTAAAGGCTATGTGTGCGGAGGCTTGTTCCGCCTATCTCTTTCAGATTTATGTAATAATGTTGTGAACCATGTTTGTAGTGGTAATGAGACTACTATTTGGCATTCATGACTTTGTCACATAAATTTTGGTTGCATGATGCGGTTAGCCAGTTTAGAGTTAATCCCGAAATTCACCCTTGCCAAAGGTTCTAAGTGTCAAGTTTGTGTGCAATCAAAGCAGCCTCGTAAGCCTCATAAGGCTGCGGAGGTAAGAAACTTGGCACCATTAGAACTCATATATTCAGATATGTGTGAGATGAATGGTATGTTGACAAAAGGTGGTAAGAGATATTTTATGACTCTGATTGATAACTCCACTAGGTTTTGCTATGTGTATCTTTTGAAAACTAAAGATGAAGCTCTTCACTACTTTAAAATCTATAAAGCAGAAGCTGAGAACCAACTTGAAAGGAAAATAAAAAAAGGTTAGGTCTGATCGTGGCAGCGAGTACTTTTCTAATGAGTTCAATTTATTCTGTGAGGAACATGGTATAATTCATGAGAGGATGCCTCCCTATTCACCCCAGTCAAACGGAGTTATTGAAAGAAAGAACCGCACTCTAACTGATTTGGTTAACGCCATGTTAGACATAGCGGGTCTTTCCAAAGCATGGTGGGGGAGGCTCTATTGATTTCATGTCATGTCCTAAATATGATTCCTACAAAGAATAAAGAGATAACCCTATATGAACAATGGGAGAAGAAAAGACTATCACTTTCATACTTGCATACTTGGGGTTGTTTAGCGAAAGTCAATGTGCCAAATCCCAAAAAGCGTAAGCTTGGACCAAAAATCGTGGATTGTGTCTTTCTAGGCTATGCTCACCATAGCGTTGGATATAGATTTCTAGTGGTGAAATCTGGAGTATCAGACGTGCATGTCGGTACAATTATGGAGTCCAGAGATACTATATTCTTTGAGGATATTTTTCCGATGAAAGATATGCCTAATTCATCGAGTCAGGAACCTGATACAATTCCTGAACCTGCCATTCCAATGGAATATTTTGAGCAAACCTCTGAGCAAATTCCTGAGGAGGAAGACAATGAAACTCTGAGGAAGAGTAAAAGACAAAGGACTGCAAAGTCTTTTGGTCCTGATTTCATTGTGTACCTTGTGGATGATACTCCAAGTACCATTTTTGAAGCATATGCTTCTCCAGATGCAGAATACTGGAAGGAAGCAGTCCGTAATGAAATGGATTCTATTATCTCTAATGGAACTTGGGAGATCACTGAGCGTCCTTATGGTTGCAAACCTGTAGGATGTAAGTGGGTGTTCAAAAAGAAGCTTAGGCCTGATTGTACTATCGAAAAGTACAAGGCACGGCTTGTGGCCAAGGGTTATACCCAAAAGGAAGGCGAAGATTTCTTTGATACGTATTCACCTGTGGCTAGATTGACCACTATTCAAGTACTACTATCTCTGGCTGCCTCAAACGGTCTTCTCGTTCATCAGATGGACGTTAAGACGACTTTCCTAAATGGAGAGTTGGACGAGAAAATTTACATGGAACAGCCAGATGGATTTGTAGTAGATGGTCAAGAAGGAAAGGTGTGCAAGTTGTTGAAATCTTTGTATGGTATTAAACAAGCATCTAAGCAGTGGCATGAAAAGTTCGACGGAACTTTAACATCTGCAGGCTTTATTGTGAATGAAGCTGACAGATATGTGTATTATCGCCATGGTGAGGGCGAAGGAGTCATTCTATGTCTGTATGTTGATGACATACTGATCTTTGGGACCAACCTTAATGTGATTATGGAGGTTAAAGATTTCTTGTCTCAGAATTTTGAGATGAAAGATCTAGGAGTAGCTGATGTTATCTTGAACATCAAGCTGTTGAGAGGTGATGATGGTGGGATTACATTATTGCAATCCCATTATGTGGAAAAGGTTCTGAGTCGTTTTGGTTATAGCGACTACAAACCGTCTCCAACACCTTATGATCCTAGTGTGTTGCTTAGGAACAATCGGAGAATAGCCAGAGACCAATTAAGATATTCTCAGATAATTGGTTCACTCATGTATTTAGCTAGCGGTACCAGGCCTGACATCTCGTTTGCTGTGAGCAAACTTAGCCGTTTGTTTCCAATCAGGAGATGATCATTGGCATGCTCTTGAGAGGGTAATGCGCTATCTAAAGGGTACTATGAGCTATGTCATTCATTATACCGGGTACCCAGTCTTTGGAGGGTTATAGCGATTCAAACTGGATATCGATCTTTGTCAAGGGAGCAGTTCTAAGGATAATATGAAGTCATCAAGACATGTGAAGAGAAGATCAAGTCTGTCGGAAAATGAGAAACTCGAGTAATAGCTTTGGATTATATCCAAACGACTAAAATTTAGCGACTCCTTCACAAAGGGTTTATCACGTAATGTGATAGACAATACATCGAGGAGATGGGTTTGAGACCCACGTGAGTTATACCATAGTGGTAACCCATCCTATGTGATCGGAGATCTCGTGAAGTAGGATTAGTGAAACAAGCTATTGGTTAGCTCGGGAGGAGAGTACCTTTATAGACCCACTCCATTGGAGATGCAATTCTCTCCTAAATTTGTATGGCGAGTTGATTTTTATCTTAATGTGTTACGTGGCTTGTTTAAGCAAAGATCTTTGTCCTCTGAGCGCTCTTGAAAGAACACACCTATATGAGCCCGATTGCTAGTCACAGTCTATGAAATAGGGTAATTTCTAGGAAGCTCATGAATAGGCTAGAGTATGACTTATATGCTCCAACCATGGGGATGCTGGCACCTAGTATCGATTAAGGATCAAGTGAAACTTATTCACACAAAACCGTCAATTCAAGGCTTAGTCCATTGTGCAGTTGTGGATAAGTGTAGCTTCTGTTCTAGATGGATGTTCAACCTTAACCGGTCTCCATCAAAACACTGGTATATTAAAACAATACTGTGGATTAAGGCATTTGACATGTGCCTTTGGGATCTGGTGGGGGATTGTTGGAATTAATACGGGCTGGGCCCAAATTTTAATTCTAATTAATTCCTGAAAAATCTCAAAGGCCCATGTGCAAGCGCTAAAACTGTTTAGTCCCACATGGAAGGATGAAGGAGAGTTACTCCACTTTATAAGGTGGAACATGGTAGCCCCTCTTGCGGAATTAGAGAAGCCAACACGCGCGCGCGCCGAGCTGAGCCGAGCGGTGCATGTGCATGTGCGTGTGCGTGATCTTGCTGCTTGCTTGCGTCTTGCGCTTGCGCGTCTTTATGCGCATGTCGAATCTTGGTAGCCGATGGCGAATCAATGGCAACCGTTGGTCTCTGGTCTCTTTGTTTTTGGCGAACAGAGTTCTGGTTCATGATGGTGGTGGACTTCTGGCGATTCTTTGGCCTTTGGACTTTACGGTTACGGCTATTTAAAGAACGAGTTTGGTTCTTCTCCAAGTTTACACACAATGAACTCCACTATTTTTGTTGTTTGCCGAAGCGTCATTGTCGCTCATTGCTACGTCTACATCAACTGCACGACTACGACTCTCTGCTACGTTCTACATCAACTACACGACGTCCACTACACCATGATGAACAATGACCTTATCAAAAATTCTGGTGCTGCTTCTTCTTCCACTGAATCTGGGTATGGCTATCTCTCTCTTATTATTTTGTTTGCTTTACTATCTGTTGTTGTCTTGAACACTGAGATAGTTATGCTAGATTCTGTTCTTCTAGAAAATAGTATTGCTATAATGTTCTTGGTTACCTGCTTTGTGAAAATAGCTAGAGTATTTTTTATGTTTTATCTAGCATATTTCTGGATTAAAGTACTTCGAAAAATGCTTAAATACTCATCAAAGTGTACAAACTCTTGTAATTGGAACAACAAACATATCAAATATGGTTGTATCCATAGGGGTCATGTTCTCATCAGAGGGGGAGAATGTTGGGAATAGTTCCACATTGGTTGTGGGAAGGAAAGAACACAACTTATAAGTGTAAAGGAGACCTCACCCACTGGACTAGTCTTTTAGGGGGAGAAGGCCCAATACCACCTATAAGGTTGTTGCTATAGGGATTGCATGTGGTAGCCCGTGGGCTTAGCTGTGTTCAGCCTATTTGGACATGTGGCCTGGGGAGTAAGCCCGGTTGGACCTAGGCATATGGCCAAGGTCCGATCCAACAATGTTTGCTTTTAAAAAGGGATTACACACACATGTGTGTGTATATAAGTTTTAAAGTTACCCAATAATCATTTTCAAAGAGATCAATAAGCTATGTTAGGTCATGTATAGTGGTTTCACGTAGGTCATCTATAGCATATGCCAACTAACATTTGTGCATACCTGGAGGAGAGGGGGGAGGTCGTCGACAATGCAGTAGTCGGCTTCAGCGCGCGAACCAACACATGTATAGATGCCTTTGACGCCGTTGTACGGAACTCATCTACCCCCCACACGGGTTGTGGGCCCAAGTGTTGGGACTCCGCCACCATGGCCCCAACGGCCACCAAGACGACGGCGACAACCATTGCGGTCGACGAAGAAAGTGCCATTGAGCCCGGCTTCCCCATTCGCCGACTATGATGGCGAGCTCTAGATCTCGAGGCCAACGGCTTAGATCCGAGTAGTTGGAGTCCAGATCTGGTTAGATGTGGACACCGGCTACTCAGATCTGGACAGTGACGGCTTGGTCATCAGAGATGGAGAACATGGAGGTAGTGGGGATGATCGGTGATGTGAGGGGAGGGGTGGCGTGTGGAGGCAGCGACGACGTTTGGGAAGAGAAGGTGGCAGCCAGTGGTGTTGAGAGAGTGGTGTGGGGAGGGAGTGTGAGGTGCAGTGGCGAGGGAAGCAAAGGCAGGTGTTGCGATCAGGACGGGAGGCCGACTCATCGGTGAGCTAGTAAGGGTGATGTCGGCGAGAGGAGGAAGAGTGGATGGTGTCGGTGTTGGTGTTGGTGGTGACAAGTGAGAAGAGGTAGGAGAGAGAAGGCGACGGCGTATGCGAAACAGGCGGGTGGCGCGGTCAATTGTTGGTGGAGGCGGCATAGTGGAGAGGGAGAGATTGGCTTGGCGAAGGGCGAGTCACGGTGGAGCGGCAGAGAGGGAGGCGATGCAGAGAAGGAGAAGCAGGCCAGCTCGGGAAATTGGGGAAAGTGGGTTGGACTGAGTTGAGAGAGAGAGAGAGAGAGAGAGAGAGAGAGAGAAGGGTAGAGGATGAAGTTAAGGTTGAGTGGGCCCGGTTGTGATTAAAATTACGTAAAAAAATTAGAGATTAAATGTTTAGTTGTCTCTACTATATGTGTGTTGTAATAACTGTTTTTAGTATCATCTGTAGACACTACTACAGAAAAGGTCATCACAGACGATTCAAAATCGCAATCACGCAGGCGGTTTTTCGTAACCGTCGACTTTATGGGTCGGTGATGACATGAGTCATCACAGAGCGGTTTTGAACCGCTCGCGAAAACTATCACAGAGCGGTTCTTGTTGAGTAACCGCAGTGATAATCTATTTTCACGAGCGGTTTGAACAAGAATCGCTCGTGATAATTACTTATCACGCATTTGTTCTTGTTGAGAACCATCTCTATAGTTTTTTCTATTGCAAAAAACGGATTTTGAGCCAAACCAATCAATGGTTGGATAGTAGTTTCCATATGCAACCTCTAGCACGACAATTAAAATCCAATTAAAATTTTGATGGCAAACACATTATAGGAAAGGGAAACCAAAAGGTTTCACAACGTCCCCTCCGAATGGGAAAAAAAGAATAAAGTTACAAAGTTAAACTGGCTAGAAACCATTTGTGCCTCCAAGCTCCTAAAGAACCCACCGGCTTCTTGGATTAGTTCAACACTGCTTCTCTCTGTACCTCAGCAGCATATCACAAGCTATTCTTGCATGTTGTGCGAGTTCGACTCAAGCTCGTTGGCAAGGAGAGACGACTGAAAACCTTCGGCAACGCTCTAACCTTAGGTAACACAAAATTAAGATCATTTTTTTTACAACAAACAACCAACAAATTGTGTATGTTTTGGGGATTTACACGTACCTCCTGGCAATCTACCTCCTACGACAGACAAGGAGCTCCTCTGTATCCCTCCTCCTTGTCGTCATCAGCTGTCTCCTCGCCGAACCGTGACGGGGAGTCGAGGGTGGTCGCCAAAGCTTGGCGTGCGGAGGGGAAAGGGCGAGACTGATGGAAGACAAAGCTGGGGTGGCTATAATATATAAGGACAGCGTCAAAACATTTTGCCTCCCGCGCACGCGTTCAAAATTTTTCGAAATCCCGCGCTACGAATCACAGATGGTTTCATACAAAAACCGTATGTGACGACATATCACAGACGGTTCGTATCACGAACTGTCTATGATAAGTATCTCATCACAGACGGTTTGTATTAAAAACCGTCTGTGATATGTATCTTATCACAAACGGTTTTTAACCGTCTGTAACTTGGAATTTCAAGCTATGGTAAAATCAGAGAGTTAGTGATTTTAAGCTATGGTAAAATTAGAAATATTTATCACAGACGGTTATTAATACAAACTGTCTATGATGAGGACGGGAAGTCACAGACGGTTCGTGTTGACTTCACATCCTGAGCGGTTTTAGTTATATTTAACATACGGTTCTTGTTTATGATATTACCTCTTCACACGAACCATCTGCGTTATTACTTCTTCACAGAGCGGTTTTAGTGCGGCCCGATAACAGGCGGTTTGTAAACCAAAACCGTCTATGATTGTATTTAATACAGATGGTTTTGATCAACGTCTGTGATGAGACATACAGTATTAGTATTTTTATAGTAGTGAGATGACATGGAATTGTGTTATAGACTATCGCTGTCTACCACTATAGATGTCCTTAGAGCATCTACAATAGTTTGTTTCTTAGCTTGTTACTAAGAAGAGAGAGAGTACTCAATCTAATAAAAAGAAACAAGTATTCCAATGGATTATTTCTTAAGCTTGTATCTAAGACTTTAATTGCTACAAGTGTGCATGATTCTTGATGATCAATAATGGAGTACAACTTTTTGGCCTATATGTTTTGACTCATTTATTATATCATCTATGAGGGGAAGCCAAAAGGCGGGCTGCACAAGATCCGGTAGATTTTTGTTGGTAGGCAGTGGGACCTACAAAACGAGTGTTTAGGTAACAACTAAGCCTCTAATAGAATTTTTTATTGTTTCTTATGTCTTGGTATTAACAATCTGATAGTTTCTTCATGTAGAAACAGCTTCACCTTCTCTCCTCATCTTCTCTCCTCCACATCATCTAAAAGCTGATGTAGCAACCTCTTAGTAACAGTAAGGTGAATTGTTGTAGATGCTCTTAGTAGGAAAGCCGCCGCCGTTAACAATGTTTTCAGACGTTAACGATAGCTGGTGACACATCACTATTCCAAAGTATCAACAATCTGGTGCTATTAAATAATACAAGTACAGAAAATTAGAGAAGTAGTAAATCAGAATGGAAGGCAGGAAAATATGGCAAAAAGAGCGACGCCCTGCCAAAAAATGATTTGCTGATAACTGCGTCCCACCTTCCCTAGAAAGAATGTAAGCCTGCAAGCTGCAAGCTTTTTCATGTAACGTATCGGCCTACGCTTCCTTCACCTTCCGTGTAAGATGGCAAGAAAGAGACCATTCGTTGAGATGCGTGTGCATGTATAGTCTATCTATGATCATTCTTTCTGTTGACTAATTTGAGAAGATTCTCATCATGTATTGTTAATAGACCAAATGATACGACACATTATTAAGTGATGATTAGGGAGTGCATAAAGTATTAAGAAGAGATCTTTGTTAATTACCTTTTGTTTTATAATTGCGCTTCATTAGTTGATGCAGCTATTCTTTATTATGCCTACTTGACTTTTTAGTTCACATCTCCTTTTCTTTTTCTCTTGGACCGAAATAGCGACTAGAGTGGGGTAAGAGTAGAAGCTCACCTGTTTTTTCATCTCTGATATTCAACTTCTGTTTCACTTTAATAGCTATGAAAGTATGAAGATCAAAGTCTCAAGATCATAGTGGAAGACTTGAGTTGAAACCGAGAGAACCAAAGCACAACACCCTCATCTGGTCTGACCGCCGAGCCCAAGCCTGTCTGACTGCTTGTGAGGCCAGTCTGACTGCTGATTGAAAATCAGCACGACGATGCATCCACAATCCACATAACTTTTGATCTAGATATCCAAATCCCCTGAGATTTTAGACAAAGCTCAACAATAAGGTTATGGACCTATTCCAATCGACGATCGAAACAATCGTAGCCAAGGTTCTATGAATTTCTTGATTGAGGGCAAGAAGGCTCAAAACCTGGGAGTGGGCTAAACTTGATCTAAAGGCTTACTCGTGGATGAATGCAGGTCAAGATGATCCTAGATCAGATCACACGAGTCCTAGCAAGCTAGATCACATAAAATGACCACGGCAAAACCCCTAAGACACAAGAACCCCAAAATCACCAAAGAGGGAGCAAGAACAAAATAGAACCCATCTTGGGACAAACTTATTGATTAGAGGGATGGTAGGTTTACAACCACTCCACCATGAAGGCCAAAAGCTCACTCATAAGCACCCAATATCTCAATACATCTCTCTCAAACCCCAACCTCATCTATTTTCTTTATTTTCCCTAAATCTTAAATTAGGGTTTCCAAGACTTAGTTGTGCAAATCCTACACCAACCATTATATAGTGGAGGCTAGGTCTAGAGAGAAAACCTTAATGGGCACTCATTATGCCCACACACAAACGGGTCTACACTTACACATGCTTCTCAAAGTGGATGACGATTCGGGTCTCCCGAGTCTGTCTCTTCGTGATCTACTCCTTCTCTTGACCTAAGCCATCTCTCCTTTGCACAGTCATGCATCGCGATTTCTCTATGGTCACCAATCTGGTATTTTTGCGAAGATACCAAAATACCCCCCCCCTCGATCATTCTCCATGACTGAGTCCAATCATCGTGAAACAATCTCATGCCTCGACACATATAGGTTTATCAATGGCTTTCCTTGTGCCAATAAGTCTCTTCCATCCTGCTCCCACCAGACCACCTTGGCACTTGCACCGGCCCCCAGCCACTTGAGTCGAACCACTTCACCCGGCATCCTCAATCATTTTGTACCTCATCTGGACCTCAGCATCCTCGATCGTTCTGCATCCTTATCAATCCTCATCGTTGACTATAGAGCGTCCCTATATAACAATAGTCCAAGAAATCATTTCGGGCATAAGTTCTTCGTAACTTGACCCACGTTAGCCAAAATATGCATCATGCAACACCTGTGCATTGAATCCGATGACTTTAGCCAATTCCCAAAGTTCAACACAGCCCACTGTGCATGAACTCGCCCTGACTGGTCAAACTGCTGGTCCTCGACCGGTCTAACCGCTAGCCCCAGCAATAGGGGACATGTTAGACCGTCCCCGGTCTGACCGTCAACCAATGGCCGGTCCGACTGCTTCCTAAAACTCAAAACACCCCTCTCTAGACTTTTCGACAAAATTCTATCTAGTTTCACGTCGAGTCTCAATTTTCAACGGCATCTGGTTCAAACACCACCCCCCCCCCCACCCCAAAACACTCCCACACAATGTTTGGTGTGAAATCCTCAACATCCCATACCACTAGTCTGACCGCCACCGCTAGCCCATTCAGACTGCCGGCCTTGGCCGTTCAGACCGCTGGCCATCTGACAGCAGCTCCGACAAAGTGCTAAACCAAAAGTTTCTCCTTAAACACCTCGACACCGATACCAATTGTTTAACACTAAGATTATGGTCATACCACATGGTCTCCACACTTTCTGTAAGATTGGATAATTTAAGATGAATTATAAATAATGTCGTGAGAAGCTTTACAAAGTATATTCCGTGTTTGCTAATATATATATGCATGGCTCCATGTCATTTTTTAGGGAGAAGGGAACAAATGGCCGGATCAAATCCTATCAAACAACAAATACCCTTGCATTTGTACGTAGCATGTGAATTGAGCCCATATTTCCAAGTTATAGAAGCATCCCAGGAAAAGGCCAAGGAAGTCGGTAGCTAAAAAAAGAGAAACCTTTGATTAATTGGTCGAGCATTGATAATCTATGGTTTATTTCACAATAATTTGACAAAAAAATGTTACATGATCAAGGAAAGAATGAATATAGTTAATACGATTATTGAACCCAAGAAGTTAACGAGTGGATTAGCGTCTTAGAAATGCTTTAGAGTTAGTTGATGGATAAAGTTAGTTGATGGATAGTTGATTACTTAATCTAAAAACTTTATATTGAGAAGCAGATTACTTTGATACATATATATCAATGTTTTTCTAGTTTCTTGCTTGTGAGAATAAAAAACATTAATGCGATGCCTTTTGGAATCTAGGTAGAATATTTAATTTATCTCTGTTAGCTACGCCTAGTCCTAGACGTTTCCTGCCAAACCTATTCTCCCCTTCCATGTTATTTATTAGTAGAATAGTGCACTAACCATCTTATGATAGTGTATAGTATGTACATCTCCATTATGAAATGTCAAGTGGCTATAATATTTAGATCATGAAAGACATAGTTTCCTTAATCTTTTCCTTGATGTCGACGGCTTCTCATAGACACTAGTGCATAAAAGGTCTTCACAGACGGTTCAAAAACGTTATCACAGACAGTTTCCGAAGCCGTTTGAGTTTATAGGTCAGTAATGACATGAGGTCATCACAGACGGTTTTTGAACTGTCTGCATGTGATACATGACCATCTGTGATATCTGACTATCACAGACGGTTCATGTTTAGAACCGCCTGTGATAACTGACTATCACAGACGGTTTGTGTTTAGAACCATCTGTGATAACTACTATCACAGACGGTTCACGTTTAGAACCGTTTGTGATATATATTCTCTATAAAGCCTCTAAGTAGTGGTACGCTTGTGCCTTTAAAATTGGCTTTATATATATATATATATATATATATATATATATATATATATATATATATATATATATATATATATATATATTATTGTTCATAGTCTGACCACTTTGGGGGTTGTGAGAAGGATGAGGCAGTACTGCTACGGGCAACCTCTCATCGAGCACCGCAAGTTTAAAATGCAGTGCAAGGAGAGGGCATGGACATACAATTACCTGGATGTCATCGATAGGTAATTAGACTTGACATCAAGGAATGGTTGGTTGCTGATACATGAAGCCACTTCCTAGTCGAATTCCTTGATGTCAAGTCCAATTACCTATCGATGACATGCGTGTAATTGTATGTACACGCGTTTCCTTGTAGCCGCATTTCTTGAACTTGCAGTCGATGAGAGGTTGCCTGTGGTAGCTATCTCATACTCCTCACGCACCTCAAAGTGGCTAAGGATATATATATATATATATATATATATATATATATATATATATATATATATATATATATATATATATATATATATATATATATATATATATATATATATATAGCTTATATTATGTAAAGGCACAAGCAACTTGCTTGCTGAGACTTTATAGAGAAGAGATTAGGAATAGAATGGTAGGATGTATACGTACCTAGGACGCAAGGGAGGAGAACTTGACCAACATGAACATGGTTACAATTAGCCTAACCTTTACAAATTTGAAAAGTTAATTGTAGCCAAGCTCCATCCGAACCACATCAATCCCATGTAAGCTAACCAAGCACAAAGAATCGGCATCAATAACCCTCAGTATCCCTCAGAGAGCATTAACCAAACCCACCATTTTGCCCTATTCATTTTTGTCAATCTAAACCCACATCATGAACTAAGCAAGATACACAGAATGCACATACACCAATAGCCCTCAGTTTACATCACAGAGCAAGGGGACTATTAATATGAACTAATTATCAATTCAATTTCAGCATAAGACTATTAACATCATTACATCACAGAGCAAGGGGACTATTAATATGAACTAATTATCAATTCAATTTCAGCATAAGACTATTAACATCATTGAGCAGTTCAACAGCAAAATAGTAAGACCAAGGGTGTCCAAACCCACCACACCGGTAGTTGCCCTCGGCATCCATCGCAGAGCACTAGCCATTTTCATCACAGAGCAAGGGGGGTAGAGACAGAGAGGGAGTAACGTGGGTGATACCTCAAGACAACAAGAACCACAGTGGCGACCCACCACCAGCAAAACCCTCATCCATCTCCTTCACCTTGCATAAATCACACAAACATCAGAACACAACTTAAGGCTCAAGCATAAAAATCAAACTCAACAAAAGACATTAAGCTAACAAAGAGGAGAATAGAGGGAGGATGGGGAAAGCAAAGCTTGGGGCCAGGCCCGAGCGCAAGAGGTCGGCAGTAGCGAGACTCTGTTGGAGAACCAAGCCATGGGCGCGGTGGGCGAGGAGTGCGGTGGTGGCGCAGTGGATTGGGTGGCGACATCACCGTAGTTGTGGCACGACCCTGACACTGCATAAAACACTCCTATCGTACGAGTGTCTTGTGTAGTGCAGAGTGTCGTCACAACCGACAGCGACGGGAAAAAGGGCAGCGATGGCGACGGGGTCCGTCGGCGGCTTTGAGGTGGGCAGGGGAACGGACGAGAGTAAGTGCGTTGGGGAGTGACGAGTTAGGGCCGGCGTAAACCCTAGTAGCTGGGCTCTTACTAATAAAGAGACTTATCACAGACGGTTCTATTATGGTACCATCAGTGACAGTTATCACAAATGGTTCCATAATAGAACCGTCCGTGATATGGTCGTTCTCAAGTATATTATCATGTATATACACTTACATGACATGAAGAAATTACATGTCTATATGTCAATTTTGTCATTTAAATACTGCTGAAAATTTGCTTTAACTATATATATATACACACACACACACACACACACTTCAACATATAATTAATATAGTAACTTTACCTCCAAACTAGACTTTTTTTTCATTTTGGAATTTTTATATGGTCAAACAGCGTGGCCAGTCACTTCTTACCAAGATTAAAAAAAAGTAGAAACCTATAAATAAATAAAGTTTTTCAAGTGGCGGAGGTAAGCTGCTATCTCCATCTTCAATACTTCGTAGGCGGCGGGCGACGGTTCGTGGTCGAACGAAGCCTGAAATACGTCCACCCACTAACGTGCTCGTTCGAGTGTCTCTCGAAGACCCTCGGACTGTTGAATCAAGAAGAATTGAGCCCATAGGCTCTCTTCCCTTGCTTGAGGGGTCTCGGCTTGATCGACTCGGTCGCCCGCTGCCTCGATTAAGCAGTCCAAGTAACGGCAAGCCTCCTGGAGACATGCAACGTCATTGTGGAGGACCACGTCGATGTGTGATAAACTTCGCCGAAGTGGGAGATCGCCTAAGAAGGCGGCGGAGGAGGATGTCAAGACGGTGGAAGGTGGCCGTCACCTGCTTCATTAAATCCTCGGACAGAGGAGTGAAGACACTGTTGAAATAGTGTTCTTTCGCAGTGTGAGCCAACGTACAGTCGGAGAGGTGCTCATACAGTACGGTTAGGTAGGCCATCAATGCCAGTGACAACGAAATAGAAGAGACAACCATTTCTGCTTTTTTAGAAGTAGTAGAGTTATATGTGGGATGATCATTTTCGATGGCGGATGATCCTTTTTATAAAACAAGGAAATAAATTCGGAGCGTGAGATGAAGAGACGCATCGGGGAGCCGAAGCGGCATTAATGCGATGAAGAGATGCATCGGCGACGAAGAAACTCATCGGGCTTCAATAGGGAGCTGTAGCGATATTATCACAGACGATTACAATTAAAAACCGTCCGTGAAGTCTGCAATTATCACAGACGGTTATAACAAAAAAAACCGTATGTGATATGTAGTAATATCACATACGGTTATTGTTAAGAATCGTCTGTGAGGTTTCACAGACGGTTGTTTGTTGAAAACCGTCTGTAATATGTAGAATTATCACAGACGATTATTGTTAATAACCGTCTGTGATACTTCACAGACGGTTTTAGTTATGAACCGTTTATGATATTACCTCTTCACAGACGGTTTTTAGCGTAGCCAGTAACACAGACAGTCTCTAAACCAAAACCGTCTGTGATTGCATGTAATATAGACGGTTTTGGTCAATCGTCTGTGATGAGGAATTCAGTATTAGCCTTTTTGTAGTAGTGAGATAGGCTAAAATTCTTGTCATTTTAGCTTGTAAGTAGACTCAAAGAAAATTAATTAAACCTGGGTTGTTTCCCCTTAAAGAAACTAGTCAAAATCACATAACATTTCTTCATATTTTATTTGCAAATAAGTATTAAAATAGCGCTTGTTATGATCTGTATTTTAATTTATTGATATGTTAATATTTTTTATAATATCCCACGTATACACTTAGAAAAGGCCTGAAGCCTACAGGAAGTGTCTACACACTCAACATCGATTTTTTGGCTAATCTAGCACTTTTTCGTCGCGTATTTGCAGATGTGCCACGACGAAAGCACCCGTTAGGCGCCGCCGAACTGCCGCCGCCTCGCGTTGGTGCCGCGAACGCTAACGCCGGCGACGATGCCGCCGTGTGCCGCTTCAGCCCCCAGCACCGACTGCCAACAGCCCGCCCGATCGACCACGTCGGCGCCACCTCAACCATGCCAACCATTGGCGCAGGGTGGCCATGCACCCACGTGCTACCTTAGGATTAGTTAGTTAATTAGTTAGGTTAGTTAGGGTTAGGTTTAGTGTTGGGTTGAAATTTGGAAGAATTTTAAAATATAGCAAATGAATCCAGAAAATTATAATATTTGTTGTGGAGCCTCCCGACACCGTGTAATTGCCTGTCTAAATTTTTCATAATTTTATTCGTTCAGAATTTTTATCACGATTTTGTATAAGTGTCCTGTTCGTACACACGTAACAACCAAAATACGCGTACAAATATAGCAAAAAAATCACATAACACGTGATACTATATGGCTCACTCGTCCGAGCCGCTACTCTCTGCCTGCTGTGGCTGCGTCCGCGTGCACGGCCTTGTTTTGCGCCGAGCATTACACGTGGAATACATCCACCGGTCTAGAGAGTGTGTGTCGGTTCAAAGGGGGTACAGAGATAGTTGAGGCGGAGGTGGACCAGTAGGCTGACTCTAGAGCAGAGTCTGGTAGGTGTACATGTCGTCGTGATGAGCCATGCCGACCTGCGGGACACCTCTGAAGAATTCATCCACGACGGAGCCTATAAAATCACTCTGGTGGTACGATGCCTGCAACTCCGGTTGCGTGGATGAGCTTTAGCCTTGGACATACAGGGTTCCCGGATACCCGAGGAGCTCTGGCCTTGAACGTACGGTGGGGCAGCTAAACCGGAGGAGCTCTGGCCTTGAACGTACGGTGGGGTAGCGAACCCGGAGGGGCTCTGCCTTGCGTACACTAGAAACTCTGGCTGCTATTGTTCGTACCCTGGCGCCGTGTACTGCTCCTTGGCAGGAGCTGGGAGACCCGTATCTTCATCATCGGTCGGCGTGGTGGCGTCACCCCCGATCGTCTCCCCGCGGCAAGCAAGGTCGCAAGATGGAACGATGTTAGTATAAATAAACACTCTAGACGTAAAAAAAGAACCCCGTACCTCCTGAATGTGCAGTGCAGATGACCGAGGGGGAGTGCTAGTCTATGTACTGGGTCTAGACAGCAGAAATGATTCATCCTGACGGACCTACAGCGGGAGAACGACATGATGTTAGCGGAATGTAAGGCATAACCAAAAAAACTGAACATAGATTTATACATAGCGACTTACCTCCGCGCCGACCAGGCCCGCGGATGACCGACAGGGAACGCTATGACGCCTGCCGAACTCGCTAGGCCGTGGTGACCTAGCGGGTGAGCACATCCTATCCACATGGTGCCCGATGCGTAAGACGTCGTCCGTCGAACGACCGTAGCTCAAGTTCTTTATTATCTTCTTCATCTCCGCCGAGATATTCTTCAAAACTTTTTTATATCCCGCTGGGGTTCTATCTGGGCTATGGAGGATGGCCTTTGATGCGCTATGGACGCGCTGCGCCTGCTCCAACTATAGTGACATACGCAACATGTTTACTAACAAAGAGTGCGAATGTCATCAATGAAACGACCAGAGGTTGTAATTATCGTATGGTGTTGCCATGCCGCGAAGCGCTGTGACGGTCGTATGTGAGACGGAGACTCTCGTGGTGTGTGTCCAATGTCACCCGATCCGGGCGCTTCGGTGGAGGAATGGTGACTCTTGCTCGCGTCCGTGGCACGTACCACTCCAAGTACACACCGTACGCCTCAAGGTTGTACGGACGCGGCTCATTCCAGACATCCATGTGTGCCCTGTCCGTCCATGCCATAGTCCACTCCTGCTGGACCGGGCGCCAGTCCTGAATATGCCCACTCGCCCTCGATTGCCTGCATTTCTGGAAGGATTGATGTTAGAAAAGAAGATGTAAGGACTACAAATATTACTCGGTTGAAGTTTGACTCACAGGTGTACAACTCGCTACAGAAGACTGCCGTCCGAGGGGCACAAACTAATACCAACCAAACTGTCGCATTACGTGCTGCAGCACGTAAGGCTCCACCATATGTGTGAACACCAGGTGGCATGTCGTTGTCCACAGTCCTCTGTCATGGATGCATTGCATGGACAGCCCGTGCGGTGCTACCGCGCGTAGAAAATCATGATACCATGGACACCAGATGATGTCGCTCTCGTGTAACGACTCGAACTCGTTGTGGTACAACGAGTAGCACCTCGTCGGTCTTCTGCTGGCCCAGCACAGACAGGCAGCAGTCCACCATAAGCCCATGGTGGGCCTGTTTACCTGGTCATGCGGAACGGGGTACGGGTGTATCGCTATCTCGATGGTCAGCCGCCCAACAGGGAAGTGTTCCCAACTCCACAACTGCAGGAGCATGTAGCAGACGGCTAGGTTGGTACCAGCGGGGCCGCGTCGTGAAGCGTCACACAACCCCTGGTATGTGGCGCGAAGGATGGCTGATCCCCAGTTGTACTGAGGCATCGGCTCAGCCCCCGCGTTAACCAAAGAGTCGGCAACACGGATGAAGCTGGGGTACAAAAAATCACCCTTTGTGGTTGGAAACATGACCTAACCAAAGAGCTGGAGAAGGTAAGCAACAAGGTGTGTCCTAACGACCTCGTGAGGTGCACCCTGCGGGCTTTCGCTGAACTACCTCAACCAAACCCAAGGGATGCCACGTGCACCCTTTGGGAGAGGTTGGCCGAACCGCTGCTCCAGCTCGGCCTTTTAGTCTGCACCCGGAGGGCCCGGAACATGCGGCTCACCCCGGATCGGGAGTTCGGTCAAGAACGAGACGTCCTACAGGGTGACCATCATCTCACCCCACCGAAAGTGGAAGGTGTGTGTCTCGGGCCTCCACCTGTCGACAAGTGCCGACCGCAGGCTAATGTCTAGGGTGATTTGGCGTCCGACGGAGACTAGCGTCAGAGGGGCAACAAGCCCGTGTCCTGGAAGATTGAGACGTAGCGATCGTCCAGCTCCCAGTAATCCTTTCCTGCATCGAAGCAGCAGGGGTGAAGGGCCATTGGCGTCACCGACGATCCACAGCTTGCACCGGTGGTTCTCATCGTAGAAGTATTCTAGAAGCTCTGGTAGGAATATGGCTTACAACACATGGAATAGAAGGAACATTAGTGAGAAGGGGCTAATGAACATAAAAGATTGTAGATTAATTGCAGAGTAGTTTTTCTGGGGTGATAAGCTACATGATAAGCTAGCTTAATTAGGTTATGCTCCTCTATTCTTTGGTGAATGCTTCTCTTATTATTTGATTTCGCTTTACGACCAAACTAACACTACAAATTAATGTACACTACTTAATTAGTTAATTACTTCTAATTATTTCGTAACTAATAAACACTGTAAATTAAAAATTACGACCAAACTACCTACGAACGACGGCGGTTAATAACGCTGAAATGTCCCAAAAAATATAATCGACAAAGCAAGAGAGCGAGCCACTGCGAAATGAAATGAACGAGCGGAAGAGCGAGCGAGTGACTGCGAAATGAAATCGTGGTCGCTCCCTCTAATTTATAGCCGCTGCTCAAAAGGAATCCTTATCCCACGCATGCTAATTAAGCCATGTATTTCGGGGGACAAAGATTTAATGGATGAGACAAGGCTGTGACGGGATGATGAGTGATTAATGCTTTCGTTGGAAAAGTAAGGCAAATGGAGGGAGGGCCTCATTCAGATGTTTGAGCAATCAACATATGGCACGGTTTTCTCTTGATTTGTACGAACAAGACACTTATACGAAATAGTGATAAAAATTCTGAATGAATAAAATTATGAAAATTTACACAAGTAAGTACATGGTGTCAGGAGGCTTCACAAAAAAATTCATAATTTTTTTGAACTCATTTGCTATATTTTAAAATTCTTCCAAATTTCAGCATAACACTAATCATAACCCTAACTAACATAACTAATTAACTAACTAATCCTAAGCTAGAACGTGGGCGCATGGCCACCCTGCGCTATGGGGTTGGTGCGTGGCCACCCTGCGCCAATGGTTGGCGCAGTTGAGGTGGCGGCCGACGTGGCCGGCTGGCGGTCTTGCGCGGGTCAAGTCGGTAGGGTTGATGGGCACGCGGCAATGGAGCCGACGTTGACACATGGCCACCGTGCGCCAACAAGCGCTAGATCGGCCAAAAATTCCTCAACATCTCGGTTTAACTATTGTTCTCGGTGTATACAATCCAAATGACGTCTCAACATCTCTGCCTAATTAGTCCAACTCAAACTTAAGTGTCCTGTCAGATTACCATCCAACAACTCGCAAAAACATGTGAGCAAATCAGCTAATTTGGACATGCTTTTAAAGCTAAGTTAGTCAATTTAAGAACACATTGTATTGTTGGAAGGATCTTTCTACCGATCGAGTCTGCCGTGAAGATGGATCCGAGACTAGCTAGCTAGGTTGAGGTACCTTTGCTTGTAAACACAGAATGCTAAAGCTAAATGATATATGCACAGAATTAAACGACCCACATGCAGGGAGCAAATGGAAAGAGACAGAGTACGGAGCAAACGTGCGAGATTGACGATGCTTGATTGCTTGTACACATATGTATAATATATGATGACTTTAAAATGAGGGCGCTAGACAGCTAGAGTAGTCACGGTTTAGCTTTTAACAGGCAAAAGTTGTTCCCCTACACGAGGGCTCCTCGTCACGTTCCGACCTGCCCCCTTTAGGGCCGCTAGCTCGCCGTTTTTTTGTTTCAATTTCGCGGTTTTGGCACAACCAAAGTCTCCGGTTATACTCCGTTTATAAATAGATGGTGTTTTAGGATTTTGCACTTCAACCAACAGATTTTTTTTTGATTTGGACTCGTAATGCCACATAAATACAAAAATAGCCCCTCTTCCACCATATTTACAAAACTAGCCCCCAGAAGAGCGCGGAATCGCCGGGGAGCTGATGTATGTCTCCTTCATGGTCATTGGCCGCGATAAGTAAACACAACCCATCGCGCGCGGATGAAGAGATGGGCCACCTTCATGGCGGCGCGAAGAGAGGTGACCTCCTGCGGTGGCGGAGCGCGGAAGGCAAGGCCACCTCCAGTGGTGGCCGACCGCAAAACAGCGGCGACTAGGGTTTCCACCGGCGGTTAGGGTTTCTAGCGGGCTAGGGTTTCATTCGGGTTAGTGTTGCGCGGTTAGGTTTCGTTCGGGTTAGCGTTTTTGCGAATACGAAATTTTTTCAGCCATTTCAATTAGAGTTTCAGCGATCAGGGAGAAATATCGGCACTGATATTTTAAAAAAACATTCATTAAGAAATATGGGCACCGAGGTTTGTAAATTAGGGTTTCCTTTTCTCCGAAATCGGGGTTTAAATCGTGGTTTCATATTTGTTTGTAGTAATTTTAAAATATAACAAATGAGTTTAGAAAATTATGAAACTTTTGTGGAGCCTCCGTCACAATGTTGTTGTTTCTGTAATTTTTCTATTATTTTATTCGTTCAGAGAAAGGATGATTGATAAGCATATCAGCCGAGGTATAACCTTGATTATGAAGATACCCTAAAACATGGAGGATTCGATGTCGGTGTGAATGGTTCTTTCTGGGATTCCACTAGAAGAGGCATACTTGCAATATAGGCTTGCTTTGATGGCTTAGCGGAGGCACGGAACCAGAACTACATTAGAGTCCGTGGACAAAAGCACGTTACATATAGTTACATGGCATGATGGTTGACAAATTGCTTTAGTCATCTTCGCTACTACTATAGTACACTATGACACAAGCATCCGGACCATGTAAGTATACATGCCTTTAGGGGATAGTAAAAAATATGGCGGGTAGGTCGAGGGATTACTACGGAATGACCTGACCTACTACGTGGACTGGGGCCATTTTCCCTTTCTTGCGAGCTCGGCATTGTACTCCTCGCCAGCCGCCTTGGCCTCGGCTGCTATTTCCCTCTTTCTCTCGCGCTCCCTCTCGCGAGCCTCGTACTCCCTGCGCCTACACGCCTCGAGATGACCTTTCGTCTTCCGACGTCTGCGCTCGTCGTTGCGGCGTTGCTCCTCCGGATCTCGCGGTCTCTTTTGTCATTCCACTCGTCGAAGTCGAGAGACCACTGGTCATATGGGTGGATCTCTTGGTCGATCCACTTGTGGTATCCACATGGCAGATCCGGGGACTACAGGTAGACGGGAGAGGTTGTTAGTGCGTATTTTGAATGAGAAATAGTACGAGAACCTGCTATGCTTGGTCCTTACCATTGCCGATGGCGCTCATGTCCCAACGTCGGTCGGGATAGTCCTTTGAAGTAGTTCGCGCAACCCGATGCGCATGCCGGTGCTAATCCGGTGTTTGGACTTTAAGAACTTGCTTGGGTCCCTGCACCAATAAAGGGGCGGCGTCTCCCCCTCTGGCAAGTGTTGCGGTGCTCGGTTGGAACATTTCGAAAAACGCTGCTGCTATGAGGGGCTCATTGCGAAGAGCTGCCAGCCTGGCACGCGTCTCTTGTTCGACCTGGGCCGCAGTAGCCCTTGCTTACTCTTCTCAAGCCCCAGCAGCCCTTGCTAGTTCGCGGATTCGGTCCCATTGCCTCTGCCTGTCGTCCATCCCGGCATGGTGAAGGAAGCTCTGGTGCAGTGTTGGGTTTGGTTGTGTAGTGTTCTCTCTCAGATCTCTTCCACCCCCTTTTATAAGCCACATGGTTGGCATGGTGTGGTAAATTTCCTGTAGAGTCTTGTCTTTTGGTTCTAAAAAGTTGAGGACGTAGAGTGTTGTCATGTCGATCTGAAAAGATGGCGAAGCATAGTGTTGTCACGTCAAACTTTGCAGAGAGAAGTCATGTCTTACTTTGTAGAGTCTTTGTCTTATTAGTGCGAAAAATTTGGCGAGACAGAGTGTTATCACGTCTTTCTTTGCGGAGTCATGTCTTTTTGGTCTGAAAAGCTGAGGAGGTATAGTGTTTTCACGTCTTTCTTTGCAGAGAGAAGTTGTGTTTTGCTTTGCATAGTGTTGTCTTATCGGTCTGAAAAGCTGGCGAAGTAGAGTGTTGTCACGTCTTTCTTTGCAGAGTCATGTCTTTTCGGTCTGAAAAGCTGCGCAAAGTTGCCCCGTGTGGTCTTGTCACTGCGCAAAGCTGCCCCATCTGGCTTTATCACTGCGCAAAGCTGTCTCCTTTGGTCTTATCACTGCGCAAAGCTGCCCTGTTTAGTCTTGTCACTGCGCAAAAGTCGCCTCGCTCTTGTCGTCACAGTTTGGTCTTGTCACTACGTAAAGCTTCCTTGTTTGGTCTTGTCTCTGCGCAAAGCAGCCAGCCCCGTGTGGTCTTGTCATCTGCAAGCTAACACATTACCCGCTTTGTTAGCCTCCCGTCGTGGGCTATAAAATACACGTCCCATGCTCGGAAAGTAGGACCACTCGACCCTTGAAACCGTTGGAAGAAGAACCTTCTCCGTCGTACAGTAACATACCATGGCAGACGTCGAGGGACCAGTCCAACCGGGATCACCGAAGCAAGATATTCCCCTCGAAAGGAGGGAGGACTTCGGCCCTAACTACCGGTTGATGACGAACAAGCGTACTTAACCGGTATGGCCGAAATGCGGACACAGGGAGGACGCTGTCGTGCAGGTCATAGACACCCCTTTCGATGGTGGACGATGTTTCTTCCGATGCCCACACTCCGCGGCACAATTAGCAAATAGTTTGCTTCATATTACTGCTAATAGAGCCTCCATGCTAACCGTCTCTTGCAGCAGATGGTGAAATGTGACTTTGTCCACTGGATCGATCCTCCCCATAAACGACATGTTGTGATGTACGTGGATACATTATGGAACTGAATCTTTCAGTTGGAGGCGCGGATTGATAATCTCAACGAGCAAAATGATGATATCCGCCAGCAGTCAAAGTCGAGAGGGAACCTTGAGGAGGTCGTCAACATAGAAAGTTCCTATGATCCCACATCTTTCTTGCCACGAACCCTACTTGCATATGTATGGGGCCTACTACGACGACACCTTACGTCCGGGCGCCCCCCTACAACACTCTATGTGGGTGGTGTGAGGCACCTTCTACCATTAGGCACGGGCGGAGAAGCTTGTACCTCGGTAGTCTTCCATTCTGTACGCAATTATGTTCAATCTCATAAAGCATGTAACTAAACGGTGGACGAGGTGATTGGGAGGGATCGGACACCCTTGAGGACATCGTTGTATACCTTCGACATGTTGGTCGTCATGATTTCGTACCGTGCACCACCGGTGTCATGCAGCAAAGACCATTTCTCTAAGTCGGTGCGTGCGAGTTTGCCCACTATGTGAACTTCCCAACTCTGACGGAGCCTCCTACGCTGCCCCTGCCTCCGCGTCTTGGGAATTCCTTACATGCTTGCTAGTCTTCTCGTCCAACTGTCTCCACACGGTGTCAAACTTCCGCCTTTGGTTCTGCATACATAGCTTCTTGAAGGTCTTCATCAGGTCCTTGTTTCGAAACCTTGTGAGGAAGTTTGCCGTGAGATGCCTCATGCACCATCGGTTCGTCAGGTCGTTCCACTGGAAGGGAGGTTGTGTCTGTTTTGCATCGTGGTAAACGCGGACAGCAACCCAGCATTGCGGTCTGAGATGATGCACACACCTAGGTGGTCTTGAACCACTGCCCACTTCACGTTTGCAAGGAACCACAACCAACCATCCGTGTTCTCGCTCTCAACAATCATGAAGTTCATAGGGAGTAATTGGTCGTTCACGTCGGCTACAACTGTGGTGAGGATGGTGCCCTTGTACTTGCCAGTGAGGAAGGTGCCGTCTATCGACAGCATAGGACGATAGTACTTGAACCCTCCGCTCGCCAGGGGGAAGACCCAGAATACCCTATCAAGGACAAAACAATTCGGCCCCTTCGTAGGATGCACCCGGTCCAGCTTGTCAATGTATGTCCCGTGATTCGACTCTACAATATGATGGAGCATTCTTGGGAAAAAGTCGTAGGCCTCTTCGTATGTGCCGAACATACGCTCTAGGACCTTTCTTTCACCGCCATACCTTCTTTGTAAGCCTAACCGGAAGCCCACGTATTGACAACATCTCGCCAAAAGCGGCTTGGCGAAGAGAGATATCGGTTATGGCGAGTGCCTTGTCAGCTCCGCAACATATGAGGACGTCAGGTTGCGGTGTCTATGAAGTGGTTCTGCAAGCTTGCATGTGTGATCCTTCAGCACCGTTATGCGGAAGTCCGTGGCGGCACTCCTGAACCGATGCGCACGAACCTTGCTAGGGAAAGATCCATCCACACACTTGACGATGTAGGTGTCAGGGTTGGACCTGTGCACCTGATACGTCAGGATAATGTTGACGGCGTATCTGGCAATGGCCTACTGGGCAGCGCTCTTGCTGGGGAAGCGCTACCCTAAGAGCAGAGTGTCTTCATTGAACCTCCACTCCGCCTCCTCTGGCTGCGGCAGAACCAGGGATATCGCTGCAATGTCTTCCAATCTAGATGAGACATACGCAACGTCGGTGGTCACAACACCACCTAATACACCTCCCATAGCAACTTCTCCATCAGCCTCCTCTCCAGAACTAGCTGTATCCACAACCTCCTCCTCGCTTTCAACCTGCTCGGTAAGGTATTCGTGGCAGTCAATACGGGCTGCCCACCACCTTTCCACACCTTCGTTCAGCTCAAAAGCCTCCGCACGCCTCCTCAAGTCTCCATCACCCACTTCCTCGCCCACATCTCCGCCAACAGCAGCGTCTGCATCAACTCCACCAGAACCACCCATGGCGAATGATTTCGTCCTCTCCACAAACTGGACATACACCATTGGCTCTGGCGTATATTGCAGCGGTAGGGTTGTACACAACCTCCATGTAGTTGGTCCACGAAGCGTCACTGCTCACCTTCATAAGTTGTCAAAAGGTCTGACCTTCACCACCCACCACCAAGGCATACAATGCCTCGCTGCGTAACTTCTTCCTTCCGGCGTCCCGATTGAACGCGGAACACACACACCTCCTTAGCTCAAGATAGACTCATGTCCTTAGGGCTCGGTGCCCGGATCTGGTCCAATCACAATTTGACAGTCCGCTCAGACGGCTTTATCGTCACAGATGAGACCATCGCCATTGAACACAAACAAGTCTTGAATCGACATGTTTAGGGAGGACAGTGTTGGGTTCTACGTGTAAAACGAGAAACATAAATAAATAAATAGTACAAATAAAATAAAATATATATAATATATACTGCAACGAAGATTAAGATTGGAAAGAAAATGCTGGAAATTGCAAAACAAACGAATTTTTTTATAGGGAATCTTCTTTTTGAGCTGATTTAATTTGCATTTCCTAATGTCCATGCCGAATACTATTTCAGAACCCAAATTTCGAACTAATGGGGGACATGTAAAAATTAACACCCTACACATTGCATAATATTTTTCCCTAATGCACTAAGTTTTTAAATTTCGTAATGTATATGACCAATAGTCTGTGTACTAGCGAAATAATGCACATCGTCCACAGTTCAAATAATTCGTATATTTATATGGTTTCAAAATGGAGATTTTACTTGCATGAAGGATTACCATATTAATCTCTACGTGCTAAATTCATCAAATCGTAATATAGATAGAGATGCATGCATACAATAAAAGTACAATGTACTACTCGAGTACCACATTTAATTACCTCAACAAATGTACTACTTAACCGCGCTAAAGTAACGATCAAATAACATCAAGCACATTATTTTCGTGACTAAAACGACATTAACACGACTAATTAAACAATGATATCCACATTAACTAAACTTTACGTTAACTAAGCATGGCTACCTAACACATTCTACACTCTCAAGAAACCAATACGGTAATAACAAATTCACTACGCTCATTGCATGTGTATTTACATAATTATTACGAGACCACTAAGCTAATTACATGCTAATCACTTAGCTAAAACTATAGTCACATATAGATAAAAAATTACCTTTTCTTGATGCTCACAAGTCGACCAACAACTTATGCACTTGAAAACCACCCAAAATGTAGCTGAAAACCAGCGAAAATCCAACCGATAAGCACCAACCCTTCTTTCCTTCTTTGCCTCTCTCGCTCAGGCTGAAGAAATACGAACGAGTGAAGTTTTTCACTCGGTCAGTTTTAAAGCCATCCGGGGGCTACAAGCAGGAGGCCGGACGACACAGTGGCCGGGCGCGTGGCACACGGCAAAGACGCAAGGCAGTGGCGACGGCGAGGGTGGCCAATATAAGCGAGGCGGTGCTTTCTGGCGGATGGGATGGCCACCTCTTGCGGTCGCCGACCGCGGAAAGAGCAAGAACATACCACGGTCCGGCAGTGCGGAAAGTTGCCTAGCCCCACCACGTTATGCGGTCGTCACTCAATGCCGCGCCGGGACGGTTTGCCGCGGTACAGAGCTACCTTTCGCGGTCACCGAGCGCGAAGGAGCCACGCGTCAACACACGGTTATTCCGCACTCGTCTAGAGGCTATTTTTGTAAATACGGTGGTGGGAGGGCTATTTTGTATTTACATGGCATCACATGATCAAATAAAAAAAATCGAACCAACACACGAGTAGAAAACACTAAACTGCTCTCTTTTATTAGATCATTTATTGCTGTTGGATGTTGCGTATGACTTTAGTCTAATGCAATAACTAATCTTGAAAATAGTCAAAGGGGAGGGGTATACGAGGGAAAGATGATAAAAAGATCATCTGAAAAATAGTTGAATGATATGTATCTAAAAACAAAATTTGAAAGATAGAAAGACTCGTATTTTGGGACAGAGTGAGTATATTTTACCTAGCAGAGAACGAGTATATTTCAGCCATTACGCTTTGAACGTTGCACTATTCACTTTTGAACTTTTGTACAGTCCACAGACCGATTTAATACTTTGCACATGCCTTGCAGTCGACATGCATGGTACACACTAGACATCAGCAGAAACATTACGCGTGTACATGAACATGATCAGGGCAGTCAGATTCGGTGGACACTCATGCCTGTGATGGAAACCATTATTAGCCACTTCAGGTTTTGTTTGGTTACCCGGCCGACTTTAAGCCCTTGTACTCGCTCTATTTGTCAGAGTGTTACCGCCACGCCTGCTGACGCCCATGCGTGGCGGCCATGCCCGAGGCCGGAGGGCCAGAGTGTTGCCTCAGCGCAATACTTGAGTGCCACGATGGTCGAGCACTGCGTCGTTGTACCGCGGCGTCACCACGTAGATTGCTGTGATGTGATGCCGTCGGATCCGCCTTCTGTAGCGCCACTGCCCCAAAGTCGCGCTCAGCGACGTGGATGTCCAGGTGATTAGCAAGCACATGTGCACTGGGAGAGCTACTGGGTCCTGCAGGTGCTGCGGTTCTGGATAGCAGCAGCCGCATCGGACGGTCTAGATCCACGACAGATGAGATCAAGCGATTTGAATCAGCGGCGCATGAGATTCAGCGATCCGAATCAGCGGCACGCACGTGCAGAGGAGTGGGAGAGCTCTAGGATGCTGTTGTGCTTCTAAAACATGGTACGGACACGTATCAGCTGTTAGCCTACCGCAATGTCATTGTTGTCGTTTTAAACACGATAAGACTACACGTGCTGTCCCGTTTGAAAAATAAATAAATGAACCAAGAACTCCCTCTCGCGTAGGCGTAGCCAGAGGACATTACTTTCCTATCTACTCCATATTAACATATGCACACAATATCCATTAATTTCCTCTCTAGTCCCGAGAAGCAACAGATCAATTATTGACTTTTGTCGTTAGCCCAGAACTTACAGCTCTTTTTTCCTTGCTTGATTTAACGCCACGTCAGTAGAAATGAAGTGAAAAAAAAAGTATATGTGCTCAAATTATTCGTGGTCCTCTTCGCGTATCATGAATGTCCGAAAATGTTTGTAGTATATGGTCATATATGTCATTTTTAAATAGGGTCTTTATAGTTGAATGTCACCTCAACTTTTGTGATTTAAGAAAAATACCGTTTAATGTGAATATGGCAAGTGGGCCCTAGGGCACACTTTTTAAATTGCAAATTTTAAGGTAGCATATTAAAAAAACTTGAATAAAAAAACAATCAGATGTCCTTCAACCGGTTCTCTCGTGTATAATTTCTGGTCCATCGCTGTGTATATCTATCCATGTTCGCTGTGTTCTCCCCTTCAATTTTTCATGGAAAATTTTCTTTCTTTATATTCCTAGCGAATGGAATGTTGGAGAAGGTTGTTGGATTCGGGATTGACGTGAACATCATCATGTACCTCACCAGATAGGCACTGTTTGGTACAACTCTTACTCCTAAGTCCTAACTTCTCGTTCGGATTTAGTAGAGTTGTATCAAACACCTAGCTTCCCAAAACGAACTGATTCTGCTTCTCGCGAGAAGCTGTCTCAAAAATGAACTAGCAACGAGGAGCGACCTTCTCGTGGATTCTCGTGAGAAGCCAGCCTACTAGAAACAAAATACCCCTTGAAATTAGACTTAATTACCCGCAAAATGCCACTGACCTAAGCCCCTCACCCTTCCCCACCCTGAACCCCCGGGGTAGCCATTCGCACCACGCCTCCCCACCTACGCGCTTGGAGAAGGCGATTGCTCGCAGCCACCGGCCTTCCCACCTCTGCATCGGCCTCCACCTCCTCCCTCCATGCCGGCCTTCCATCTCCAGCCTCTATGCCTTGCTCCGCACCAACCTCCCCTACGAGATCATGGGCTTCCTTGACTTTCCCTTCGCCTCTACGCCTCGCTCCGCACCAACCTCCCACTCTAGCCTCTACGCCTCGTTCCTCATCTTCATCTGTTGTTGATATTGGGAACCATTGCAGGGAACATCTTTGCCTTGGTGCTCTTCGTCTCCCATTGTAAGCCCCTTTTGATTTGATCCCCCATTTCAATTTGATTTCTTGGCTCAAATTAACCCCAAGAACGAAAGATTTCCCCTCAATCGATCCAATGCTTAGAAACTGGTAATATATGTCCATTCTAGGCCAACATTCAGGAGGATTGTCCAGAATGGATCAACGGAGCAGTTCTTGGCGATGCCGTACATCTACTCGCTCCTCAACTGCCTGATTTGCATGTGGTACGGCCTCCCCTACAGCGGCGTCCTCGTTGTCACCATCAACACCATCGACGCCGCCTTCCAGCTCGCCTACACCGCCATCTTCATTGCCTTCGCCGACGCCAAGCAGAGGGTACCCACCACTTTGTCCTTAATTGGATTTTTGCATCCGAATATGCTGCTCTGTCTGCGTTTGTAACTGAACGGCGTTGTTGTTTCTTACTGCAGCTGAAGGTGTCCGGGCTGTTGGTCGGCGTGTTCAGCCTGGTTATGTATGTTAGTCTGACATTGTTTGATCACAAAATGAGGCAAACATTTGCAGTACCTAATTCTTTGCATCCAGGTTTAGTAGTCCCACTTATGTATCATGATCACACACCCCACTTGTGTATCATGATCACACACCTCATATATAGTTGATAGCTGGTAGTAGACATTGTGCAATTTAGTACATTTGGCCTTGATTTGACCATGTTCCTGAAAATGTATAGCCAGTAATGATTCCTGATTCTTTGCAAATTTGTTTAACAGAATTTGGTGATTAGGACGAAGAGTGTGGAGTACATGCCCTTCTATTTGTCACTATCTATGTTCATGATGAGTGTATCGTTCTTCGTATACGAAGTGTTACTGCATGATTTCTTCATATATGTAAGGTTCCAGCTTTCTATTGTTGGTTGTAGCTTTTGCTTGGAAGGGTGTCTAACATCATGTCTGTTCGGTGCATTCATCTTGTTGATTTGTCAATTTTAGATTCTAAATGGGAATGGCACTGCCTTGGGTGCCATACAATTATTGCTACATGCCTACTTCAGAAAAGGATCAAGAGAGGAAGCCAGGCGGCCAGTGCTAGTCACACATACATGAGAATGGCAAAGAGGGTTGATAATCAAATACAGACTATTGAGACTGTATTTGATTGTCAAAAGTAACTTTGGCCATTTAACTTTTATATAATCCCTTGTTTGATTGTCGCAGTTTCAGTAAAATTGCAGTATTGTAACTTGATTACATGGAGTTTGAGTAGTTTTAGGTGAAAAATTGTATGTTGAACTCTCGACATGTAGTAGTTTCATGTTTCTATGAATTTGTGAATGTGATTGATGACAGCAACTTGACTAGACAATTTTATGTTTACTAAAATTGTCACCTTATGAGATTGAATCATTTCTGTGGAATGTCGCAATGATTTCTACGGATGATGGACATTACTTGTGATATTTTGTGGTCTTTTTATCACTCATTTATCATTTCAATACTTATATGTAATAGCATTTAATTATCATTTGAACACTTATACGATATGAAAGTATCTTGTTATTCCGTGAAAATTGAATAAAGTCCTAGTACATTTCCGAATAGAAACGAGTCGGCATTGTTCGGGCTGATTTCCCTGTCTAGAAATCTACGTAGCAAACATTACAAGACACAATTGAAGTAATTGTACAAGGGGTAGGTTGGTCTATTTGCCTCTAATCCTCCCTCATATATTTTTTTGAGCCAACCTATTAGCCAAACGTTTTCAATAGACGGCTCCAGATTCTCAGAGAAGTGGATTCTCAGATAATCAGGAGTAGAATCTGAAAAATCAAAATTTAGAGCTCTACCAAATAGGGCCATAGTATCATCTGAGCACTGCCACCGTCGAAACTATCCTGTGAATTTTTTTTTGATTTGGCCCTCTTACGCCATCTTGAGTGCAAAAATGGCCCCCCTGACATCGTATTTGCAAATCTAGCCTCCTCCTTAGCGACATGAGATGGCGACTCCTGCCACATCGTGCGGTCGGGGAGTCCAGGAAGCGAGCGGCCAGCGCATGAGGGAGGGCGAGTGAGGGAGCAAGGCGACCGGTGTGGAAAGTGGTGGGTCCGGTCGCTTTTCGCGCTACCGGACCGCAGGGGGTGGCTGCCTCGAGCGCCGAAGCCGGCGGCCTCATGTGGTGCCCGAGCGCATGAAGTGCGGGAGTTCCCGCCCCCCCGGTGAGCGCATGAACTCGGTGCCCCCTCCCGCACAGGAAGCAGACGGTTAGGGTTTGCTTCCAAACGGTTACGGTTTCACCGATTAGGGTTTCACCCAATTAGGTTTTCCCTATTATATCTTCCTCCTAGAACTATTCGGGCCGGCCATCAACGAAAAAAATAAAAACCGATCCAAAATTATCTGGCGTCCAGTCCTTCAACTCTTTGGAAATAGTTTCTACAAGGTATGCCAAGAAACTTTGAGTTGCATCGTTTGATGTAGATATTAAGAACACACTTAGTTGTCGAAATACAGAAATAATACTCCTTTTTTTACAGTAATAATACATTGTCGCTCCACGGTTGGGCGACTTGGGCTAGTCACCTAACGGTTGTGCGCCTAGTGTCCAAGTCGCTGAAGCGTTGAGCGACGAGACCTAGTCGCCCAATGGTGAAGCGACTTGGATACTAGGCGTGCAACCGTTGGGCGACTAGCTCAAGTCGCTGAACTGTTGGGCGATTTGAATGAATAATAATATTATTATATTAATCTAATGGAAATAATCGTGGGGGAATACATGACAATTTTTGTAGGTAATATATTTAGCAAGTCTTGTTTGTAGCTTATTATTATTTTTGGAAATAAAAGGGCAGTCAAGGTTGGTTGGTCCATTTATGATTTTTGTAGATTCTGAAAGGTACGAAATCTGTTAGACTCGCAATAACCTTTTTGATTGTCGTATATTGTTGTAGTGCAGTAAATTTCTGAAGAATTTTGTGAGGACGTTTGAGGTAACAATGATTCGTAAGTAGGAATGTAAGTGATATTGCGATGCGCAAGAGAATTCATACTCGATGGCGAACTTTGGATAAAAGGGGGAACGATACCAATATGATAGTTGATCTGACAAGGGGTTACATGGCACGCAGGCTAACCAACCAAGGACGATACAAGCATGCCATTAGGGAATAAGAAATACAGGGGATAGATGCACGTAGAGGGTCGAACTACTGTGTGAAACGTGGCCATTTGCCCTTGCGGCCTAGCTCGGCGTTGTACTCCTCACCTTGCTCCTTAGCTTTGGTCGCGATGGCCCTGTTCCACTCCCTCTCCACCTCGCGTCGCCTGGCATGCTCGTGCTCCTGATCCTCGTGTAGCCTCTCCCGCCTCTTCTTCTCCTCCATCTCGTCCTGCAGCTCTTCGAGGCGCCTTTCATGGCCCTCGTAGTTCTCCCTGGCCTAGCTCTTCTGTGTCAACAACACCCATATGTCGTAGGGGTGGATCTTGTCGTCGATCCACTGGCTGAAGTGGCATAAGCGCGGTGGAGACTACAGTGGGAAGAGAGACGTGGTTACAGCGTAACGGGAAGCAAAAAAGTGGTGTGGACTTCAATGCGATTTCATTATCGGCTGCTTATGGCTTAGCGTGTTAAACCTGCAGTCGGGGTAGTCCGTGCAGTAGTTTGGACAGCACCAATAGCGCTGCCCCATGGTCCACTCATCGGTTGATTTTACGCACTTGCAGGTGTCCCGGTACCAGCAAAGGGGTGGCTCCACCCCCGTCCGGGGCCCTTCCGGAGGGCGTTCAGCTGGCATAGGAGGGGGGCGTGGCTCGACCTCGAATCGTTGAGAGTACTGCGAGGCAGCCTCCTTAGATCGATGACCTCCGGAGGTGAGTGGTGAGTGTAAGGCTGCTGACTAAACGCCCTGTGACGAGCGGCGGTTTCCTGGGGAGACACCCAGTGGCTTATCAGTTCCGCAACATATGACGAGGTCATGTTGCTTTGCCTATGAAGTGGCTCCACAAGCTCGCTTGTGTGATCCTTGAGCACCGTTATGCGGAAGTCCGTAGTGGCGCCCCTGAACCGCTGCGCATGAACCTTGCCAGGGCTAGATCCATCCACACACTTGACGATGTACGTGTCAGGTTTGGACCTATGCACCCAATACGTCCGGCTAATGTTGACGGCGTATCTGGCAATGGCCTGTTGGGCATTTTTTTTAGGAAAGCGTTGCCCTAAGAGTAGAGTGTCTTTGTTGAACCCCCCGCTCCTCCTCCTTTGCATGTGGTAGAACTAGGGATACCGCTGCGATGTCGTCCAATCTAGGCGAGACATACGCAATGTCGGTGATCACAATACCACCTAATACACCTCCCGTAGAAGCTTCTCCATCATGCTCCTCTCCAGAATTAGCTGTATCCACAGCCTCCTCCTCGCTTTCCACCACATCAACCTACTCGGCAAGGTATTCGTGGCAGTCAATATGGGCTGCCCATCACCTCTCCACGCCTTCGTTCGGCTCAAAATTCCTTGCACACCTCCTCAAGTCTCCATCACCCACTGTCTCGCCCACAACTCCGCCAACACCAGCGTCTGTATCTGTGCCGAAGACCAACCCAGGCGCTTCATCTCCAGTAGCTCCACCAGAACCACCCATGGCAGATTATTCCATCCTCTCCACAAACTGGACATACACCATTGGCTTGGCATATATCACAGCGGCAGGGTTGCACACAACCTCCATGTAGTTGGCCCACGAAGCGTCACTGCTCACCTTCATAAGTTGTCAAAAGGTCTCCCCTGCACCACCTACCGCTAAGGCATATAATGCCTCGATGCGTAGCTTCATCCTTCCAGTGTCCCTATCGAACGCGGAATGCACGCACCTCCTTAGCTCGCATAGGCTAATGTCCTTCAGACCCGATGCCTAGACCACGGTCCGATCACATTTTGACAAGTCCGCCCCATACGGCCCGTCTTGTACGAGACCATCACCATAGAACATGAACAAGTCGTTAATCGACATGTTCAGGCAAGACTTGCCTTCTGTGGCTGGGGCCTCTTCTTGTTGGTCGAGAAGACACTACTACAAAACAGGCAATAGTAGACGCCTCATCACAGACGGTTCAAAAGGAACCGTCTGTGTTGGTCTGTCGGGACTAGGTATTTGTAATGCCAGCCTATCACATACGATTCTTATTACAAACCGTCTGTGATACGAACCTATCATAGACAGTTTTTTAATATAACCGTCATGATAATTCATGATGGTTCTACAAAGAACCGCTCGTGATATCTTCCGTATCACGCACGGTTCTTAACAAAGACCGCTCAGGAATTATCGCAGACGATTCTATTAAAAACCGCTCAGGATAAGGCAGATCACGCATACCTGTAATAAGAACCGTCTATGATAAGATGGCATTACAAATACCTAGTCCCGACAGACACCCCTGCCCATTCCCATTTGAGCCGCCACCAAGTCCTCCCCTATTGCGCCGCCGACAGAGAGGAGAAGGAAGGGAAGGAAGGAGGAAGGGAGGAGAAGGAAAGGAGGAAGGGAGGAGAAGGAGAAGGAGAGGATTCTTGAGGGATATTTGGTATTTTCGTCGTGAGCTCCGAGGGTAACGATCTATAACCCTTTATATTTGCTATAAGTTAATTGCTAATCAATTTAAGTATGTTTGGTCAATAGGAATAGTATGTATTTGCAGTTTATTAATCTAATTTGACACTAATTTTTTATATGCATGCGTAGCGTAGATGGACAAATTGGATGTACGGTGTGAACCGTGTGAGTCAAGAGTACATTTATAGCGTGTTTTCTTTTAGAAGAGCCGCCGAGCAAGATATGTTGAAGAAGGGGATAAAATTTATGTACTGTCCATGCATTGATTGCGGTAATCTGAAGATGTTTAATGACCCGGCGCAAATCGAAGCACACTTGATTTGAAGGGGTTTCAAAAAAGGGTATACATATTGGACCA
This sequence comes from Phyllostachys edulis, assembly GCA_036346405.1. Taxonomy (NCBI): domain Eukaryota; kingdom Viridiplantae; phylum Streptophyta; class Magnoliopsida; order Poales; family Poaceae; genus Phyllostachys; species Phyllostachys edulis. Next base: position 3,972,594 of record CM070546.1, on the reverse strand, counting down.
GTCACAGTGAAGAGTGGATTATACAAGAAGTTAATAATGACGACATCGCGGAGGAAGTCAACGATATGCCGGATGTGGATTGTGCTTTCGATGAGGATAGGTCGCATGATGACAATCTGGATTAGATGCTACGTGATGCAGAAGAGAACTACAGTGATAGAGAGTTTTGTAAATTCGAGGGCTTAATGGAGGACTCGGTGAGACCTTTGTTCCCTGGCTGCAAGCCGGAATACACAAGGTTGTCGACCGTGCTTGAACTGCTGAAATTGAAAGCAAGCAATGGTTAGTCCGACAAGAGTTTCACGGCGTTGTTAGGTCTCCTAGTGGACATCCTTCCGGAGGAAAACGTGTTGCCCAGCACCGCTTACCAAGCAAAGAATGTTCTTTGTCCATTGGGAATGGAAGTAGAAAGAATACATGCATGTCCGAACGATTGTATCCTCTACCGTAAAGAGTATGCAGACATGCATGTATGTCCCGTGTGCAAAGCATCCCGATACAAGAGTAAGAATATCGGTAAGGTGAAGCAAGGACCTCCTGCTAAGATGTTGTGGTATCTCGCCAGGATCCCACATTTGAAGCGCTTATTTGCAAAACCCAAAGGAGGCAAGATTGTCTGCGTTGGCACTCAAGGAGCATAAGAAAGGTGGAAAGGTAAGACACCCTGCTGATTCTCGCCAAAGGAGAAACTTCGATCGAGTCAAGAGTTCGTGTGAACCGAGGAGCATAAGGTTAGGGTTGAGTACATATGGAATGAATCCTTTCGGTAACATGAGCAGCCGACATAGCACCTAGCCAGTCAATCTATATATATGTACAACCTTCCTCCTTGGCTATGTATGAAGCAGAAGTACATTTTGATGTCATTACTTATCCAAGGGCCGAAGCAACCTGAGAATGATATTGATGTGTACCTAGCACCATTGCTGGAAGATCTTTTGACACTATGGAACGAACGGGTACAAGTATGGGATGCGTACAAATGAGATAACTTCACTTTACACACCATGTTGTTCTGCGCCATCATTGATTTTCCTGCCCTTGGTAACCTGTCGGGGTTCAGTACAAAAGGAGCCAAAGCCTGTCCACACTACTTAGATGGTACGGAGAGTGTGTGGCTGAATAACTCGTGTAAAACTGTGTATATGCGTCACCGTAGGTTCCTTTCCAGGATTCACCCATACCGCAAGATAAATAAACAATTCAACAGAAATAAGGAGGGTGGTTCAGCTCCAAGGGCTTTTAGAGGGAAAGAGGTCTAAGATATGGTTAAGGATATCGATGTTGTGTTTGGGAAGGGACATAAATTAAGAACCCGTCAGAAGAACATCTGGAAGAAACAGTCATTTTTTTGGGACTTGCCTTATTGGGAGCACTTAGAAGTTCGCCACTGCATCGACATCATGCACGTGGAGAAGAATGTATGTGATAGCTTGATTGGTCTCTTACTGAACATTAGTGGCAAAACAAAGGATGGTGTTAACGCATGGCGTGACTTGGTTAATATGAACATAAGGACCGAGTTAGCACCGAAAGAGACCGATAAAGGATGAACGTACCTTCCCTTAGCTTGCTACACTCTGTCCAAGGCCGAGAGAAATAAATTGTGCCAGAGCTTGCATGGTGTGAAATTTCCATCCGGTTACTCCGCTAACATTAAGAAACTTTTTTCTATGGAAGATTTGAAATTAATTGGTATGAAGTCTCATGATTATCATATGCTGATGACACAAATGCTTTCTATTGCAATTAGGAGTATCTTGCCGAACAAGGTCCGAGTGGTAATCTTGAGGCTGTGTTATTTCTTTAACTCAATTGCTCAGAAGGTCATCGATATCCAAGGACTAGATGCTCTGCAGGCCAAGGTGGTGACGACTCTATGTCATCTTGAGATGTATTTCCCTCCATCATTTTTTGATATCATGGTCCATCTCATTGTTCACCTTGTGAAAGAGATAAAGATATGCGGCCATGTGTTCCTACGTCATATGTACACGTTCGAGAGGTACATGGGAATTCTCAAGTCCTACGTACGGAATCGATCTCGACCGGAGGGCAGCATCATCGAAGGTTATACAACCGAAGAGGTCATTGAGTTCTGCGTCGACTACATGGCTCTGGTAGAACCAATAGGTGTGCCTCTATCTCGTCATAAGGGGAGAATGGAGGGTATCGGGACCATTGGAAGGAAATCAATCACTCCCGATCTGGATACGTACGCTCAAGCCCATTTCACGGTCTTGCAACACATGACCCAAGTGTCCCTGTACATCGACGAGCATAAAGACATGGTACGTCAATAGAATCCAGACTAGTCGGAGGTTTGATCATGAGAGAGCACAACCGTCGGTTCAACGAATGGTTAAAGGTGCGATTCACTAGGAGGTCATCAAGTGATGATACACAGCTATGGTTGGCAAAACGACCAAAATTTACAATTGTGACATGGCAAGGATACGACATAAATGGGTACACATTTTATACGATACCAGATAGGAAGAGCATGATCTAGAACAATGTGTCCGTGATAGATACGTTTCACGAGTAGTTCAATACTGCCGGGCCATGTGGGTTGAACTCTTACTATGGGTTCATAGAGGAGATTTGGAAGCTCGACTACGTACTTTTCAAGATCTCCTTGTTTCGATGCCATTGGGTTAAACTTCCGTAAGGTGTGAAGGTCGACAAGTACGACATCACTGCTGTGGACCTCAAACATGGCGGATACAAGGATAAACTATTCGTACTAGCTAAGCAATTTGTTCAAGATTTTTATGTAACAAACCCGGTAAATAAGAACCGACACGTAGTTATTCATGGAAAAAGAATGATTGTCAGAGTTGAGAATGTCGTGGATGAGGAAGAGTACAATCAATTTGATGAGTTGCCTCCTTTCGGAGATGGCATCAGGCTCAAGGAAGAACCCAGTGAGGAAGCTAGCTATATGCGCGTCGATCATCATGAAGGGGTATATTTTAATTAAGAATTTACTCCATTGTAATTTATTCCATAACATGAGACATGTCAATGTGGACTTGCCATGTGTTATGGACTTGTAATATCTTATATATATTGATGTCAACGTGGAATTGTCATGTGTTATGGATTTGTCATCTTTGATTTTGATGTCAATGTGGACTTCATTGTAATGTGGATAGGATTAGCGATGCTATCTTAGCCTTCAAATCTTCGTAAGCCTTCTCGTCGGCTTCAGTGGTGGCGGGATCAGCGACTGTCAGATCAAACGCCTCCACTTGCGATCTTGCACGCTCGATTCGCACTTGTAGCCGTTCAGACTCCGAAGCCAAGCCCCATATAGCCCAGAGGCCATCAACCCTGGTCTCCTCCATCTCGACGAGGTCGACCCACTCTCCTACAATTCGGATGTTGTCCTCGACTCTCCGGGCTGCATCCTCGATGCGAACCAAGTAGTTCCATAGGACGATCTTCACGATGAGGTTTACTCGCTGGATGCCGCAGACCCTCGCATTGGTCCATCTGAGGAGGAGCTCCAGTCGACAGATGATGGCTGCTGTGGTCTACGGTAGATCAGAGGGCTTACAACGGATGACATTGCCAACGCAAGGCTTGTCCGCAGCTTGGGCCAGGTTCCGACCAGAGAGGTGCGAGTAAACAAGCACAATGTAGGCCAGTACATCCGGCACGAAAAGGGAAGCCATTTAGAGTTTGTGGAGAAAGGGGATCAAGGAGGTTCGTGAGAAATCCCTTTCAGAAGGGGATATCTATTTATAAAACAAGTACTAAAGCCGGAGCGGGAGACGTAGAGATACTTTGGGAGCCGTAGCAACGTTGGTGCGATCATGAGACGAAGAGACACATGCATTGTGTGGGAAAACGAAGAGACTTGTCACCAGGTTCATGTGGATAGGAATTTTCATCAGTTATCACGCATGCTTCTATTATAGAACCGTGCAGGATAGGAATCATGCATTTATTCTATAATAGAACTCGCTCGTGATAACCTCATATCATAGACAGCTTCAAGGAACCGCTCAGGATATGTGTTTATCACAGACGGTTCCATAATAGAACCGTCTGTGATATCCCTTCATAACCCTAGGGCTCGCCCGTTCACCTCTCCAGTGCCCTTAGCCCCTTAAGCTCTCGACGGTTCCTTAAGCTCTCGCTCGTTCGCCTCCTCTAGAGTTCACCCGTTCATCTCCCCTTAAGCCCCGACACCGCCACCTCTGACCTCGACGCCGCCACCCCCGACATCGATGATGCAGCCACCGCCTTGATGCGCGGCCTCCTCCCCATGTCGGTGACCTCCCTCTGCCGGACTCCTCCTCGCGCCGTCCTCCTCCCCTGCACCGGCCTCCTCCCCGCGGCCCCCTGCACCGGCCTCCTCCTCCGCGTCGTCCTCCTCCCTGCGTTAGCCTCCTCCCTAGCACCGGCCTCCTCCTTGCATTGTGAGTATTGCAACCTTTCTTGTAGTTTTAGCTTCTTATTTTGCTTTACTACATTGATTCCATGTATGCTTTATTTGAGGTTCTTGTGCAGCAATCCTCTATGTGAGTATTCCTATATTACGTTCGTGCATCACTTTGGCTATATACTTATGTGCTGGATTGGCTTCAAATTCTGAAATGATATTGTAATTATCTTGATATCATTGCTTTGTTCTGATGGTTACTAGCAGTCCTGATGTACTGAGATTGCAAAGGTTAAATGTTTTGCATTCATCATATTATTCATTTTAAATGACATGGAGATATTTCATATGTATATGCTGTTTATATTTGCTTGAATGAACAAAAGAATGTTAATTATATATAGCACTTCTATTTTTACAAGGCAATTTTAGTTAATTGGTTGGGTAACTTCTATTTTTTGTATAAAATATGTTTTTATATTATGTGCAAATTCTTCAATATAAATGGTATTTGTGCTAGATATGATGAGATTATGGCCATGGTGGTTGTTCTTGGGCATTGAGGGCGATGGTGGGTCTTCTGCTCTATGATGAAGATGGTCAAATACTGAAATTGAACTGATAATCAATTCATATTTGAGCTCTACTTTGTTACTTACTGTTGTCATCTTGAACTAGTTGTAAAGCATTTTGGCTCTGGTGGTTATTAGCAGTCCTGTTGGTTAGACCTTCTGTTGTCCAAGTAGCAGGCTTGCTGATCTTGTGCTTTGTATTCAGTTGCACTAAGGCTTTTCAAGTCCTGTTGGTAATATGAAGTTCTGTGTATAATCAACATTAGTTCCCTGTTTGACCGAAAGTTTACTCTGTGATATTTTGATTTTAAGGTCATTTGACAGTCCAGTAAAGTATTATTTAGAGCTCAAATTTTGAATCTGTATTGTCATGTTTACTTTATGAAGAGTATAGACAATAGGGTTAAGATGGCAAAGACTTGTTCTTTTGCAACTCTCCTTCTGAGAGCACACACTATCATCAATCATCTGTGCTTTTATGCTATTTATTGATGCGTTTTTGATGTTAATGTTGAGGCTTTCGGTTGAGACCCTTTGCCTTGCCCTGTGCATGACCATATTACCCTCCCCTTATCCCCTTCACTCTCACAACTCACTATTTGGGTAACTTCTATTTTCTTCACGACGTATTCTATATTTAAGTTCAATGGGTAACTTCTATTTGTTTATATAATTAATATGTTTATAAGGCAATTTTAGTTAATTGGTTGGGTAACTTATATAGATAGCAAGTAAGTGAGATGGCGTCTGCACCGTCTTCACCGCCAGCATCGACGTCGCCGAATGCGTCTGGATGTCTGACGGAAGTGATACGTAGGCGGGATGGCAGAGGAATATCGAAATTGCCCACAGGCCGACTGACCATCATGGAGGTTAGTGCCTCTAGGGTCCCTCTAAGTCCGAAGATAGCAGCGGCGAGATTCTGGACCATCTGCGGGATACTTGCAAGGGAACGGGTCCCCATCATCACACCAAACTAGAAGTCTCTGACGGATGAACAGAGAGGCCAGCTGTGGGCAGAACTTTCAGCCTCGTTCACTATCCTAGAAGTAGATAAGGTACGCGTGGAACGGCAGGCGTTGCTCGCGATGTGTCACGCGTAGAGGACCTTCAAGAGCACGCTTCTCACAAAGTACGTGAACACGGATCGGATGCCCTTCACGAAGCATCAATTCTTGTCGCAGGAAATATGGGGCGCCATTGTGGCTATGAAGACGACGACCGAATTTCAGGACCAAAGTGCGGCGCACAAAGTTCTCCAGGCACAAAATACTCACCCCCACAGACTTGGCACCGTTGGGTACGCGGGTAAAGCCATGGAATGGGCGGCGGAAGACCAGAACGCAACCGGGCCATTTGCTGGGATCACAGACGAGCATGCCCTAAGCTGGTTAAAAGCGAGGGCAAAAGTCTCATCTTCGGGCAACATCTCTTTCACAAACCCAACAGACGAGACAGTGTCCCGACGTCTGGTAAATATGTCGAACTACCTAGTTGTTAATAAGTCCATAACTTCATAGTGTATATAATAACATGATGACCTCTTGCAACATACATTGACTATCGAATCTTCCCAAGGCTCCTTCCAAGCGCATGGGAGAAAGATATACTATCTACGCACTCGGGAAACAAGGAGCACTGGTCGACGTGAGACCTTGGGGTTTACGTACCTTGGGGTGATGGATTCCGACACGACTCCGACACGTATAGGAGTAGGAAGAGATCCAAGGCCGAGCACGATGCCTGGTTGGAATAGGTGCTTATTACAAAATTTCAAGGACAGATAACAAGATTGCGTCTGTGATATCTGTCTATGATATCCTACGTATCAAAGATGGTTTTTAATGGAAACCGTCTGTGATACTATATGTTCACTAACGGTTTCAACAAAAAACCGTCTGTGTTATGCCGTACCATAGACGGTTTTTGAACCGTTTATGATAACTGCCTGTTATCACAGACATACAAATTCAGACGGTTCAAAAACCGTCTGTGATGACGGTTCCGAACCGTCTGTGATAAGCCTGTATGTACTAGTGAGATTTCTGACGGTGTTGGGTTCTACACGCAAAACGAGAAATACAAATAAAATCACAACAGTATAAAATATATACTGGAAGGAAGATTAGGATTTTGGACGAATTTAGAATGCGGGAAATTGCAAAACACAGGAATATTATACAGAGTCTTCTTTCTAGGCTGGTTTTGCATTTCCTAATATACATGCCGAATAGTGTGCATAATGTCAGCTAATAATGTTTCGGATCCCCAAAATTCCTGACTAATGGGGGACATGTAAAAAATTAATACCCTACACATTGCGTAGTATTTTTTCCCTAACACACTAAGTATTTTAATTTCATAATGTATATGACGAATAGTCTACATACGAACGAAAAAATGCACACCGTCCACGGTTCAAATAATTCGTCCATTTACATGGTTTCAAAATGGAGATTTCTATTGCATGAAGGATTACTATATTAATCCCTACGTGCTAATTAACTAACAATAACATCCACATAAACTAAACATTTACGTCAACTAAGCATGGTTACCAAACCCATTCTACACAATCAAGAAACCATTATGGTAATAAAAAATTAACTACGCTACTTGCACGTTTACTTACGTAATAATTACGAGACCACTAAGCTAATTACATGCTAATCAACTAGCTAAAAATATAGTCACGTGTGGATGAAAAATACCTTTTCTTGACTCTTGCAAGCCAACATACAACTTATGCAATTGTGAAACTTCTATTTTCATATTGAAAACTTCTCAAAATGCAACTGAAAACCACCTTCTCTTCCACCCTCTTGGTCTCTTGTTCGTGGCTCAAAGAAATGCAAATGACTTCGTGCAGTTGGGCGGGTGATGGGCGCTACATTTTTATGCCCACTGTGTGCCGCGGCAGGGCGAAGCGCCACACGCCGACGCAGCTGGTCGGGTGCAAGGCGCGGAGGACCGGGCGACGACGAAGCGGCACGCGCTGCGGGCAAGCGCTGGGGACAAAGCACGGGCGGGAGCGGGTGCGTAGCGGGTGGGAGCGGGTGCGTGGCGGGCGGGAACGCTGTGCAGGGGGCTAAGCGGGCACGTGGCAGCGCGCCAACACCGTGACGGTCGGTGTCGGTCGATTCCTGCGCTTGAGAACTGCAGGAGCTCTCTGGCCGCTCAGGAACCGCACGACAAGGGATCCACTTTTGTGAGCTGTGCGGCGGGTTTGACGACTAGGTTGGCAGCCCAATTGGTTGCCTTGTAGGTTAAAGGCACACTAATTGGCTCTTGTTTATCGCCATCTTATGGCTTTTGCTTCATTGCTTATTTAGTATTTAATCGTTTTTGGCGGTCGGGCCCTTTTGTAATAACTCTATTATGTATGTCTTTTGTTTTGCTTAGTTGTGCTTCGGTTCTTTATGTTGTATGGAATTGATGCATGATTTTATAAAGGGGTATGTGTACTGCAAATCTTGGGAAGTACATGTATCTCGAGGCACGGGATATTTTGTTTGCGATGCTAGAGTCAATTGGAAGACTAAGCATTACAAGACGAATACCCCGGGTTCTCACAATATGAGAGAGGGGTGAAGGAGTGAGAATATTATAAGTTTGGCATGAATGTTAGAAACAACTTGCTAGAGACAGCTTATTAGAGGTGTTGTCTCTAAAACTGTCTTCCGGTGATATGGAGTTGATATAGCAAAATTAGAGATGACACTATTAGAGATGCCTTAAGAGTGCGAGGGAATAGAGAGAAGGTGAGTTTAATAGCATGTTTAAACTGACACGTGGGACTGCTAGTTCAAAAAAATATAAAATGTATTGTATTTATTGTGTGGGCCGGTGCTAAGAGAGAATGTATTGGATGAGTGTTCTCTAGTACTGTTAGTAGATGATGTGAAGTAGTTTAGAGATAACATAGGAGATGAACTGTTGTACGTGCCATTTAAGTTCATGGCATGCATGCCTCCAGCTTCAGCTCCATTCGTGGTGAGCATACTTGTTAATACCATTCCAGAGACTATACTAATTTGGCTCTTGAAATGGTATATTTCGGTACCGGGCCATAATGATGTACCATTCCAGAATTTAATATAATAATATATTTATGAGTACATATGTTTAATTGTATATACATTAAATTTCACTTGTAATATTACTCCAAATAGATAGTAGTATGATCAAATATTTCAATGAGTTCAATAGACAGTATTTTCAATTCTGACGGTATGGTCGGTAACGACGACGGTACGGAACGCTGAGCTACTCTGTACCATTTTAGATGGCGATATGGTACATACCGGCCATACTGGTAGGTACGAAAATGGTATTGATAAGTTTGTCCAAGTCCAATGGCGGCTTTAAAGCCGTTTTATTTATCATTTGTATGGTTTCTTCAATCAGAAACTCATGTTCTCTAATCTAGATGTCCATACTATTTGTTAGGGGAGGGGTCCCCGTGTCCCCCTAGGTCGATGCCAACATCGGTTCAACTGATGTCGGCAAGAAAATAGCAACACGGCGTGGAGGTTACGCGAGACAATGACGACACAAAGCATGGCCTCGGTTACGCAACCAAGCCACTTTAGCAACTAACAAGCGTAATGCCTTTCTACACAGTTGGCACGCGCGACGTCAACCGGTGGGCCCGGCATAGACGGCCCCACTCGACCGAAAAGGATGAAACTACCCCGAGGGTTTCCCTAAAAGCAGAGTTATTTATGTAACTTCAACTTCTCCCCTCTCCCATCCAATAAACAGACCGCCTTGTAACACGAGGAGGCGGCCACTTGTACATTATTTCACACTTGAGTAATGCAAGTTGAGTGATTCGCTTGTATGCTTACGCTTCATCCCCTACTTACGTATTCCCAGAGGTCAACATAGCCGATTGGTGGTGTCAACAAATCTAATGTCTAGACGCGTATCTATGACAGTTGGCGCCATTTGTGGGGACAGAGCAAGAAGACATGCCACCTAAAAGGAAGAGCGCTTGGGGAGATCGTCACCGCGACCTCATGTGTCGGCGCACCTCGGCGTCGCTCGTCGTCGACACGTCTCAGCTTCAATCACCGACGCCACCCAGGACGCGCCTCGGCTTCGCGCATCATCGATGCACGACGACGCCTCTCTACTTCACGGCCTCGGGCGCTTCTTGGTGACCCTGCGCGCTTCCAAGCTTCGCGCGATGTCGACGTTGGCGTCACCAATCCCGCGTGTACCCAGGTGTCAAGTGTCGTCAACGCATCTTGACTTCGCAGCCTCGGGCGCGTCTTGATGACAACGAGCGTGCCTTAGCATTGTCACCGCCAACACATCTCGACCTCTTTGAATATACTTTGCACTCTCAGTGCTATCGTACTTACATTTCTTGGTATGGCTCCTCCAATAAGTTTCGAGAGCCAGGAGCTCCTGCGTCATCGGCACATCGTAACCTCACGCGTTGGTGTACCACGGCATCACGCGACATCGACATGTCCCAGTGTCAAGCATCGACGCAATCCCCGGAGCACTTCGGCTTCGAGCGTTGTTGACGCGTCTTGGCCTCAAGCGTCAACGCAACCACAGACGCACCTCAGCTTCGTGGGACATCGATGGATCTCTACCTCACGTGTCAGCACACCTAGGCTTCCCACAACGACGACGCGTCTTAACATCATGGATCCAAGCACCACGGCCTCGAGTGCATCTCAATGACCCAAAGCACATCGCTGCTTCGCGCGATGTCGACGCATCTCGGCTTCGCAAGACGTAGACGAATCTCTACCTCGCGCATCAGTGCAACTAGGCTTCGCGCTGCGATGACACATCTCGACCTCTCACATCGCTGATGCATCTCAACCTCAGGCATATCTCGATGACCCTGAGCACATCTCGCCTTCGCGTGACGTCGACGGATCTTCCCCTCACGCATCGATGCACCTCGTCTTCGCGCATCACTGACACATCTCAACTTCATGGCCTCGGGCGCGTCTTGATGACCCCGAGCGCATCCTGGCTTCGTGTGGCATCGATGCAACTCCACCTCGCGCATCGATGCACCTTGGCTTCGCGCATCACCAATGCATCTAGACTTCACGGCCTTGGGCGCGTCTTGGCAACCCAAAGTGCATCGCGGCTTCACGAAAATGTTGATGAATATCCACCTTACGTGACGGTGTACCTAGGCTTCACACGACGACGTTGCATATCAACCTCGCACGTCCACACACCTTGGCTTCGCGCATAGCCGACACATCTCGACTTCGCAGCCACGGTCTTGTCTAGACGACCCCGAGTGCATCCTGACTATGTGTGACGTCGATGCTTCTCGACCTCGCTCATCGGCGCACCTCGGATTCGTGAATCACCGACGCATCTCGACTTTGCGACCTCAGGCTCATCTCTATGACCCCGAGTGCATTTTGGCTTCACACGACGTCCACGCATCTCAACCTCGTGCGTCAGCACACCTCAGCTTCGCGCAACATTAACCCACCTCTGTGTTGCACGTTAGCTCACCTCAGCTTCGCGTGACAGCGACACTTCTTAGCCTCACACGTTGCGACGACTAGGGGCTTCCCCTCTGGCTCAATGACTTCGTCTCAACAAGCACCGATGGGCTCCACTTAAGCAGAACGACTTTCTCTTCAGCAATCGCCAGTACACCTCGACGGCTTCATCTCAATGTGAATAGTCTCCCTTGACCCAAACAAGCTTTCGCTCTGATAGAGGTCACCATGAGTAGGGGTTCCCCCTTCGTTACATCAGGATATCGACGTCGCCATACGACGACACCTGTAGGACTCGTTGGGGTTGAGTCGAATCCTCTCCCTTCAGGGCCGAGTCAATCCCATCCTCACCCTCCGAGGCTGAGTCAAATCCTCTCCCTCTGGGACCGAGTCGATCCCATCCTCACCCTCAGGGGCTGAGTCAAATCTTCACACTTCGGGGCTGAGTCGATCTCAATCCCCACCCGCTAAGTCAAGAAAATATTCTGCTCACAAGGCTGAGAGCTAACCCCTCCATCTCTTGAGGTGGAGTGCAAAATCCTCTCCTCTCGGAGCAAAGTGTTAATTTCTGACCGTCGTGGGGGCATTTTTCCTTTGTTGTATAACATAGCCAATAGTCGAACCACGGATAGGAGGCTACGACATCAAGTCCCCTTCTCACATGAGAAGTGCTCTCGAGCATCCTTCGAGCGCTAAGTTCTTTCAATGGGAGGTGATGACGTTTCGGCCCTCTCCCGACATAGGCAACGCTTTTGAGCATCCCTCGAGGGCTACCTTTTTTCAATGGAAGACGACAACGTTCCAGTCCTCTCCCGACGCAAGCAGCGCTCTTGAGCATCCCTTGAGTGCTATGTTTTTTTTCCGATGGGAGACAACGATGCTCCAGCCCGCTCTCGACCCAAGCAGCTATCTCAAGCGTCCCTCAAGCGCTATGTTTTTTTATGGGAGATGGCAACGTTCCGACCCACTCTCGTCGCAAGAAGCACTCTCGAGCATCCCTCGAGCGCCAGCGATCTCAAGCATCCCTCAAGCGCTATGTTTTTTTTATGGGAGATGGCGACATTCCGACCCACTCTCGTCGCAAGAAGCACTCTCGAGCATCCCTCAAGCGCTAAGCTTTTTCGATGGCAGACGGCGATGTTCCGGTCCTCTCCAGACACAAGAAGCGCTCTCGAGCATCCTTCGAGTGCTAAGCTTTTTCGATGGCAGACAGTGACGTTACGGTCCTCTCCCTACGCAAGAAGCGCTCTCGAGCATCCCTCGAGTGCTAAGCTTTTTCGATGGCAGACGACGACATTCTGGTCCTCTCCTGATGCAAGAAGCACTCTCGAGCATTCCCTCGAGTGCTCGGCCTCCATCCAGGCAAGCCACGTGCGAAGGGACTCGTCGCCACGCAAGGGGAGGTGACTTCATCTCCATCGAGGAGGCCATTGGCCTCCATCCAAGTTTGCAAAGCACGATGTGACAGCAATATCACAAAGAGTGTGAAGCGATATTATCATTATCACCAAAGAATGAATAATTGAATAACTTAGCAAAATTAACCAAATCATATGCCAATGCACGAAATAATGAACCACAAAACTATTCTATGGAGACGTACTAACAAATTACCTGTCATTGGCAAGGTTCCATGATGCTTGCATAAGCTTAGGTGTGCCAAGTACAGCGACATAACTAGAGATAAACTTGTGATGATGTTCAACTTGGCAAACCAACCCCATTTCCTTCAAGATGCATTTCTCTATCCTTATGAGATCGCTGATCTATTCATCCTGCAACACCTCATCATGAGAAGATTGTGCAAAGAGTAGGACCTAGATGCTCGAGAGAAGATTGTGTAAAGATTTATTATTTTGTAGGTGTTTGCTTCGTAGTCGTGTTTGGACCATCGACCTGGGAGGCGTGCCGACCCACTCTAGAATCGGTGCGTCGGCCTAGGGGAGCGTGCGACTATCGTTCGGAACGGCGAGGGGCTACTGTTGGGGGGAGGAGTCCCCGCGCCCCTCCAGGTCGACGCCAACGTCAGTCCGACTGACATTAACAAGAAAATAGTAGTACGACGTGGAGATTACGCGAGACGACGCCGATACGAAGCTTGGCCTCGGTTACGCAACCAAGCCCCTTTACGCAACTCGCAAGCGTAATGCCTCTCTATGCATCTGGCACGCGCAACATCAACCAGTGAGCCCAGCATAGGTGGCCCCACTCGACCGAAAAGGACAAAGCTACCACTAGTGTTTTTCTAAAAGTATGGTCATTTATGTAACTTCGAATTCTCTCATCTCCCATCCTATAAATAGGGTCCCCTTTGTAACATGAGGATGATGCCACTTGTACATCATTTCACACTTGAGCAATACAAATTTAGTGATTCCTTTACATGCTTACACTTCGTCTCCTACTTACGTATTCCTAGAGATCGACGTAGCCGACTGGAGATGCCTACAAATCTACTATCTAAACGCGTATCTACATGTTTGGTTGTTAATTTTCAAATGGTATATCTAGGGACGGAGATTGCTGGGACCGGTGGGAGCCATGCTTCGACATGCTTGCTAAACTCTTCCTATGTTTCTTGATTTTTGAGGAACAAAAGTATAAAGATAACTATATAGCTCACCTCATGCATAGCCAAAGAACTTTACTTTCCTATTTACATTAACATATGCACATAAGACCATTAATTTCCTCTGTAGTCCCAATTTCCCTTGCTTGATATAACGCGACGTCAGTAGAAATGAAGTGAAAAAGTATATTTTCTCAAATTATTCGTGGTCTTTTTCATGTATCAGGAATATCGGGATTCGGGAAATGCTTGTAATATATTTGGTCTATATATATGTGATTTTAAAAAGGGGTTTGGTTGAATTTCACCTCAGCTTTTGCGATTTAAGTAAAACACTGCTTACCGTGAGTATGTCAAGTGGGCCCTAGGGCATACTTTTTAATTGCAAACTTTAAGATAGCATACTAAAAATAACTTGAAGAAAAAAAATCTATTTGGAGTTCTTTCAACCGCCCCTGTTGTATAATTTCTGGCTCTGTTCCTGCGAGGGGAGGTGCGCAAATCCTAAAGCACGTAAAAAGGTTAAATACATAAATTCAACCTTTTTATTTGTGGTTTAATATTTAGGGAGCTGCTAGCCCACGTTATACCGTTGTAATGCATTTTCAACGGTATATTAGTTTCATTCGGTTTCAGTTGTTAAAAGTTTTAGATTTTGAGTTTGAAGTTTCAACTAGGTTTTAACGCGTTTCAGATTTCTAGGAGTTTCCAAAAGATTCCAAAAAAAATTTCAAGCCTATGTTTCAATAAGTTTCACACAAAAGAATTTCAAGAAGTCTCGTGAAAACATTTTAAAAGTTCCTTGTTTTTCGCGTATTCCTAGAAGTTTCCAGAAGATTTCACGAAAGTTTCAACGCCAAGTTACAACATGTTTCATATTTTGGAACTCAAGTTTCATCAAGTTTGAGACAAAAGAGTTTTAAGAAGTTTTACCAAGTTTCAACAAGTTTAGGATTTTGGAACTCAAGTTCAAAACAAAAAAGTTTCAAGAAGTTTCAGATTTTGAAACTCAAGTTTCAGAAAGAAAAAAAAAGTTTCAAGTTTCAACATGTTTCAGGAAGTTTTAACAAGTTTCATCAAAAATTAAACAAGAGCAAAAAAATCTCGACGTGCTCACCTGCGATCGCGCGGCTGCTTGCTGCCACACCTCCGTGCTCGCTGGGACGTCATGGTCGTTGATCTTCCCGCCTGCCACCGAGCTCGCTTGTGGCTTCGTGCTCACCGGGCTGCTATGGCTGCTCATCTCCCCACGTGTCGCCGCGCGCGCCTCCGGTAGTCACTTCCACTCGCCTCGCCTCGCCCCGCTCCGTTCAAAAAGAGTGTATTTTAGAAAATACATAAATTAACAATCTAGCACAAAACTTGATTTATTTTCTTCTCACATTCCAGCTTTACTTATAGAGTGCTCAAACATTGGTTATAACCAAAAGTAGCACATATTTATCCAGCAACGCATGCAATGAAATATTTCGCTAAACAAATATTCTAGAATAAACAACAAACTGCATGCTAATCTGGACTTTTGGTCGAATAACAAAGTTAATTGGAACGAAAAAAAAATTCTGAGATGAACATATATACTCCATCTTTTGCCTCAACAATCAAGCATGGAAATAAAAATCTGGAGGAAACGAATATGAACAGACCTGTAGCAGCTTAGGAAGGGGACATTGGGGGCTAGTGCTACAGCTTGGGAAGGGAAACCCGGTGCTGCGTATTGGGGCTTGGGGGAGGGATAGCGGGGATGAAGCTGTCCAGGACGAGGGTCGTCGAGGATGAAGCTGCCGGGGTGGAGGAGCACCGCCGGCCACCTTGGATCTGAGCGGGAGGAGGGAGAGAGGGAGAGAGGGAGAGAGAGGAAGAGATAAGGTGGAGGGATCTGGATCGAGATGGGTGGAATGAGAGGAAGTGGAAAACGAAGGAATAAGGTGGAGGTAGGGGTAGATCAGGTGCGTTGGATGACTTAGATCAGATGACAAGAGTTGTACGTTGGTTGGTTAGAAAACGCTATAATATTTTCTAATATTTCTTTGATATATATGCATCTGTTGTAAGGGTGGTGCATATTTTTCGTTAAAGAATAGGGGCTGATACTTGTCACCTGTGAGGGTGTCCCTCGACCCGTCCGTGTCAAGCTGGACACGCACAAACAACCACCCGCAATCCCGCATGACGACCGAGAGCGTTGGCACGCACGGACTCCCGTTGATCGATCCGCTTGCACACCTGCAGATATGGCAATATGGCATGGGCGTGCGGCCGAATTTTCCCTTTGGCGCACGCGCCCACGTGAAGCCGGAATATAGAGAGATCTTATGTCCCCGAGTGCAAGTGGCACAACTAGCAACTACTTTGGTGATGGATCAAGCCGCCCACGCCCACGCCCACTGCAGGTTACATGTTCAATTCCCCTCACCGCCGGCCGGGCCGGGGCTGACTCCGTCATATCTCCATCGACGGTCCACGTCGTCCGGGGCCCCACCGGCGCCGAGACGTTCCAATCCCCGAACAGTGGCATTGATTGGTTGGGCTGGTGGGCCCACCGCGCGCTGGCTTGATCGGAGACGAGATGGCTACATTTATTTTGTCGCGGCGTGGCCTTGAAGATTTAGATTTATCCACCCATCCGTGTAGGGATAGCCCGGACAGCACGGATGCCCGGGTAAGGATTCAATGCATAGGATTTATAGCGTATAACATTAGGAAACGACTTCTATCGTCCGATCAAAATTAAATATTGATATCAATATCTATAGTGTTTTCGGTGCGATAAAGAATTTGTTGTTGCTACAGTGTCAATATGGAGTATTGTTCACACAATGAACTTATACGGTAATACAGAGGATCCGAATCTCTGGATGACTACATTACTCCACATGCATACGTGTATATGGTTGGCATGGCTAGCTAGTTGCATGTGCAAGCTGGAGTTGCTAGGCTTGTTAGATCCATCATCCATGTACAATTGACCTACCTTGGATCTTCTCTCTTTTTCATTAATTCTCATGTTTTCTTTTCTTTCGTTTACTTACCTTTCATTTTGTCTTCTTCAGAAGGTAGCGTGTCTCTAGCTTCTAAAATATATTAATAACCTCCTACAAAACAGCTTCTATCTTTGTTCTCAAATAAAGATGGAGGTGGTTTGAGTGTGAACAAATGATTGAATTCGAGCATCCGGGTTTATCGAGTTTGTTTGGTTGCTTCAGCTAGCTGCTACATGATGCCCTGTTTCAAAGCTCGCTGTCCGATTGGAAGTATGCCATGCCTAGGTTTGCGGATTGAAAAGGATAGATGCTGATGGATCACGCTGTATTGTTGGGAAGGTCCAGATGGAAGTTGCAAGCCAGCTAGTCTTTTTTCATTCCCATACCAAATTTAATGCATTGTTACTAGTTGGCTTGACTGATTTGATACGTTTATTTCCTCCTTGATTTCTGACTCGAAGGGGATAGCTAGCGATGTCATAGAAGTACGGCAAATAAGTATAGTTGTCTTGTTGCCACAGGCCCAGGCTGCCAGGCACCTGCACGACATTCACTAATTAAAACGGCATAACTTTTGCGCTCAAAATCTGATTGCTCTTTGTTAGAGTATCTACGATAGGTTATTTTTTAGCTTATTATTAAGGGCAACTCTAATATTTAACATATGCTATATCATCTTTAGAGACAATATCTTCAATAGATAGTCTCTAGCACACTCTCTAATATTTATATTTTATAATTTTTCTTTGAAATGGATCTACATGTCAGCTAAAGTAGATTAATGTATCATGTCTTGTTTCGCGTGTACGACAGTCTCTTCAGAAAGAGACGATCTATGCTCTCTCTCTCTCTCATCCTCCTCTCTCCTCCACGTAGGATTTTGTTGACGTGGTATAGCCAAGAGATGACAATAAATACACTATTGGAGATGCCCTAAGAGGAGAGAGAGTATCCAATTTAATAAAAAAACAAGTCTTCCAATGGATTGTTTCTTGAGCTTGTATTTAAGACTTTAATTGCTATAAGTGTGCATGATTCTTGATGATCAATAATGAAGTACAACTTTGTGGCCTACATGTTTTAGCTCATTTGTCATATCAATAATGAAGCCAGGCTGCACAAATGAACTAGTGTATATTTTGCTTTAAGACAGTGGGACCCACAAACACGTTTTTAGGTAACAAGTAAATCTCCAATAGAGTATTTTGTTGTTTCTTGTGTCTTGGTATTAACAATTTGTTAGTTTCTTCATCTAGAAACAACATCACATTCTCTTCTCCATATCACCTAAATGCTGATGTGACAATTTCTTAGTAATAGATGACGTTGACTGTTATAGATGCGCTTATAGTTCCCAGGAATCGATTCATTGAGGGGCCAACGACAAATTTTTTATTGGCTAAAATCTTGTCTGGCCATGAACAACTGTTTTCTTAAAAAAAAAAAAAGCTAGGAGCTCTCGTATTCACTAAAAGCACCTTATCCAGTCCAGGACTCGACCTTGATGGGCTGGGATGTTACATTGCCTTCCTATCGCTAGTCTATTGGCCTTTTACATTAAACAATTGGTTATCCTCCTAATTTTATTTAGAAATAGTAAACCCTAGCCGCCAGGGAGAGGAACACTAGTGGCTAGGGAGACCAACAGACTGCTGTCGTCAGCTGCAGCTTCGTTGATCCAACGACGGTCCCTCTCCCCTCTTCTCTCAGTTTTCTTCTCCGGTAAAATATTGGGCAGGTCTTTACTGGGAGGCCCCAAAGGAGGAGATTGTGGCTGGGGCAGAGCTCATCCATAGTGAAGCTTTACAGACTATGGGAGTAGCAGAAATGACGGTGATAGAGATGGATCAAGACTGATGCTGGAAGATCAAAGGGTCGGCGATGGTTCTGATACGCAAAAGCCTATGGAGGATTAGCTGGATTGCAGTAGCGGTAATGGGATGCAATAAATCCATAATCATTTGGCCGTGTTGAACTCTATCTTTTTTGTCTATTTGTTTGTTTTCCTTTCTGCCTAGTACGTACTTTGTGTTGCGATCCTCTGAAGTGGAGCAGCGGGTGCTTGGTGTGTCGGCTTCTGCTCTGTTTTAGATGGTGTGTCTCTCTGAGTACTTCTGCTCTTCTGTTTCTGTTCTGTGGAACTACGTGTAATTCCGTTATGCTTTTAATTGAATTCTGGTGTATACCTGTTATTGGGAAAAAAAAGTTCTTAGCCAGATTTTATTTACCTATGATGGTTTTTAACAGGCTCACTCATCTAGACGACGATGGCGACGCCTACACTGGAGATTGGCACTGTGCTGAGTGGGGTATATATAAATCTCCTCTGATTTCTTTCGACAAACAACAATACTACCGAGGCGTGGGTCCTACACATTGATTGAGATTCCACTGCCGTGATCATCGCAATCATGTTGCCGTTGCAAGATCCGGCTTTCCTGACGAGGAAGGTAAAGAAGACCAACATATTCATCGACTAAGGACTTGATGGGACATCTAGAATCTTCGCAGTAAAAGTTGAATACTTGTGTACTTTATATATAAGTTGTTAATATAAATTGGAAGGACCTGTTTAAAAAAACTTTATTTAGAAATTGATTTTAGTGGGTTAAGAATAATACAGTGTAGTGTAATTCGTGGTTTTTTTTTGAAGGCAAGGACCTAGTTCTCTGATTTCATGAACAAAAATGGATCACTGTACCACCAGAGTTTACATGAAGGGCCCCGATAAAAAAAATATAGATAAGCCCTTGGGACAAAGCCGGAGAAGAAAGGGGGACTCTATCTGCATCAACGCTTGGGGAGCTTCTTGTCATGGAGTCCAGATCAGGCGGCGGAGGATCACATTAGGGTCCTCCGTGGCTCAAGTGGCGCTCGGAGGTTAGAGATAGACCTGTTCAAACCCTTGTTAGGTCTAGAAAACTCCAACTTTGAATGTGCAGGCTCGTTTTCAAAAACCCAAATGGAAAAGGATTTGAGCCTGGCTCGAAACCAGAGTTTTCTTATAAAAATATTGTTATTTTAATTTTTTTTAAAAATAAATATTAATATTTAAATCATTTCGAGATAAAAAATAGTTTTTATTGTCATTAACTGGCTTTTCTGGGCTTCGGTCGAGGAGATTTTTTATTTTGTAATCTATTTTTTAAAAATATTTTAAAGATAACATCTTCGTAACTTTATTTTCAATTTTGACCACTTTTGGTCACACTATGACCCGTGGTGTGACCAAACTGTGCTGTCACGCCACGATAGCCCTCTGAGCCAACACACGTTTATTTTTCAACTAAGACCTATCACACCAAGAGGAGTGACGTGACAGTACTCGCTTGCCACACCGAGATCCGTGATGTGACAATATTTTTTTGCTATGTCACACGTTGTGGTGTGGTCAAAGAGATCAAAA
Source organism: Phyllostachys edulis (assembly GCA_036346405.1). NCBI lineage: Eukaryota > Viridiplantae > Streptophyta > Magnoliopsida > Poales > Poaceae > Phyllostachys > Phyllostachys edulis. The sequence continues at coordinate 3,952,176 of CM070546.1, read as the reverse complement.
TTGAAAATAAAGTTAGAGAGATGTTATCTACAGAATATTTTTAAAAATATATTAAATAAAAAAAAAGTTCTCGGCTGGCCTTCGGGCCAAAAATCAAGGTTAATGTGGCAGCAGCAGCGGTGCTGGTGTCCACCGGCTCCGTGCCCTGCTTATCACTAGTCCAAACAACACTTTTCCCCACGGTCGAAAACCGTCAGCAAAATAGGAAAAATCGTGAGGTTTTATTTTCCTGACGGTTAACCGTCAGGCAAATCCCCTCAGGTCTAGATGGTCGGGAAAATTCAATTTGTCTAACGGTTCACCGTCAAGGAAATTTTTGCTGACGGTTTTTCCCAATTTTGCTGACGGTTTTGCGAACCGTCCACAAAAAGAATTTTGTTGACGGGTATTAACCGTCAAGAAAATAAAACTTGACGGTTCTTTGCATTACCGTTAAGAAAATAAAACTTGACGGTTCTTTCATTCCCGTCAATAAACTAAAACTTGACGGTTCTTTGCCTGTCAGGTTTGCGTGTGGCTCACGGGTCCATTACCGTCAAGAAAATAAAACCTGACGGTTTTTGCCCGTCAGGTTTTCGAGTTTGGCCCGCCCATGAAATGCATTTTGCTGATGGGTATTAACCGTCAAGAAAATTAAACCTGACGGTTCTTTGCTTGTAAGCAAATTGTTTTTTCCTGAGTGTTTAACCGTCACCAAAATGACTCCGTGACTGTCAGCAAAATTATTAGCAGCCAAGATAGTGCTAGCAGAAATTGTCAATGACACTAATATTTGATTCATACACATCCATGCATCATATAATCCACAATACACATCCATGCATTACTCCACACACAAATAAGAAGTTTAAGCTTAAATTAGCATCAATTCAAACCCAATACCATCCATGAGGTTCACTTGCAGAAAGCAACATTGTAATCCGCACAAAAGACATCTAAAAGTCCAGTACAGTACTACCACAATACACCTAAAGACCAATATCACATACAAGTCATATAAGTCCATCTAAAAGTCCAGTAATACCATTCATGTTGAACTATTCAAAAGAGCTAGCAAGATATCATCAAAATTCATGTAGACAATTAGTTGCATCCGTCGCGGTCGATGTTGTTGGCATCATGGTTGTTGTCGTGGTCGATGTTGTTGGCATCATGGTTGTTGCCGCCATTAATGTCAGCATTGCAGTTGTCGCCATCATTGTTAGCATCGTTGCCATCAATGGCATTGTCGTCATCTAGTGCTGAGCCCACATGGGAGGATCCAGTCCCAGTCCTGGTCCCTTCCTGTAAGATGAATAGAGTAGGCCAACATTATGAGTCTACCTTATAATTAGCACAATTAAAACCATTAGAAGTGCTAACAGAAGAGCTAAAACAACCCACTGCACACTAGCATTATAAGTCTGTCTAAGCATAATTAGAACCATTATGATTGCTAAAAGAAGAGCTGGAGCAATCGAAATCTATGACAAGCCTGTTTTTTAAAAAATTGTTGCACGTGTGGACAAAAATTCTAAACAAGCCTATTGCCACCTTACCATGAATATATAACTAAATGGGATTGAGGTTAAGCCCATGTGATAGAACACTCAACATGAGTCCACTCGCTCACTTTGCTTTTGCCGCTTGTTGTCACTCGACACAATCAAAAGTATTAGTGTCTAGTCCAAATTAGTCCTCCAAATGATAGAGGTTTGGACGACCTTGTAACTTTCATGAGATATTATTTGTAGCATTGGGAATAATTTTCGTTGCTAAGTATTCTTACATGTGATTGTGCAGATGTTTCACGGCATAGCATCTCTGGTGGTGGTTCTTCACCCATCTTCTGGAAAAGCATTTACATTTGGAAACTTTACAAGATTAGATTTTTGGCTTTCTAGCTATTTCGATCAACATCAGTATGTCTCCTATCGATTTAATTAATTGACAATAAGATAAATCATGATACAAATCCGGATTACAACTGGTAGTTTGATATGAATAAATAGATAAGGTAGCCAAAAGCTAACATTATTTGTACTTCTATTGGAAAGTACACAGCATAAAAGCGAAGGCAAATCCCAAAACATCAGAAGTGCACAATTGGCTGACCAAAAAGTGATGTAAGGTAACCAAAGTAGCATAGGAGTAGAAGAACAAAACATGCACAGATCATAGAGCCTAAAAACATGCAACGAATCATATAAAAAGCATCAAGAAACTACCATGCAAATGGCAGTGATAATAGGAGCAACACAGCAGCCATGGTGCCATCTGTATTGATAGTGGTGCTTAAGATGTGACCATCCCAACACATGCATGGACACTCACTCTTACTGTGATCATATCAATATAGGCAATGTTCTCACTAAATAATCAAGCTAACACTTGAAGTATGCAACAATAACATTGGATGTAAATTAATGTGTGTATTAACAATGTTACCACAATCATTTAGCGGTGAACTTCTTGTGTCCGGAGTAGTTCTTGATTATGTCGGAGCACATTATGATATGAGGTGGAATTGGATGGCCTGATATTTCTTGATTTAGCTGCTAGTAGAACTTCAGCCTTCTTAACAGCACCATTCCCTATTGGTACACGGCCATGGGGCAAGCCACCATTGGTGTTGTAAAGTATTGCTCCATCAAGTGGTTGCTGCTCCCACTCACCATCTGGATGTTGAGCACTTTCATGTTCAGAGTAATCATCCTAGAACAAAAGCAACATTTCATATGACCACTGCAGAGTAGTACACATATATGTAAAGAGAAAGCAACAGAACTGGGTGGATGTATATGTCAATTTGCTACAACTTACAATGCGTTTATGTGCTTTTTGGTTGCAAATTGGACCACTGCTGCCACTACTGTCTACATTTTTCATGCGAGACTTCATTACGGCATATGTCTTCAGGCATGTAGCATTTTCTGGTCCAAACTTGTGTTCCTACAACACGGTGAAGAACACAATTAACCCAATCACAACTTGCTACCTTACAATATCCAAAGGTCAAAAGAGAGAGGAACATGTATAATATACGGATATTGTTGGGTTTCGAGTATGATCGTGAACTTTGATCGGTTTTGAGCAACATCTTCAAATTTGAAGCGTGCCTCCCGACCTCTCCTTTGTTTTGTCAAGAATTGGTCGCCGCACGATTCACAAAGATGTGGCCATACTTGCTCATTGCACCACCAAATCCTACCAATCAAGTATTGCTCATACTCTAACTCTCTTGGACGTGCCAACATGTCATCAATCTCCTCTCCTTGTTTTTTTGTAGTACTCCTTGACAGCATCAACACGAGCATTATACATCATTTGCTTCACACGGTCCGAAGCATAATTTTCAAGCACTCGATCTGCTTCTACCTCGTTGTCTTCGCTGACTTTGAATAAATGCTACATAGGGACAAAATAAATTTGAGTCCTTTTTCCTATAGATCATACTGTGTTCATTACAAAACAATTCAGTGCTTATAGTGTACTTTGTCAATGGTAACAACTTAAGGATAATGCCATATGTTGATGCAATAATTCCTATCATGAGTTGACCTTTGGCAAACTTAAGTACTCCTTCTATCGACAAACGTAAGTATTTTATTTTGTAGTGTCAATGTGGATGCTTCTTCACTGCATACACTATAATCATGCATACTGGAATCATGGAGCTAATATGGCCATTGTTTTTTTTTGCATACTTACAGCAAATAGATTTTAGGAAGCCCTTACTGAAAGGTGGTGGTTACGCTATTTGACAGTGACACAATGTATTGCAATAGGGACTACCACATTAGTTAGTTGTTACATGAACATAACCACCTATACCAAAGACTCAAAAGACTAAATGAAATGAGTACTAAATGTTTCTTACCCAAAACTCATTTTTCACCCGATCTGCAGCAGTCATTCCAGCATCATCTTCATCGACAAAGTAATCATCCCATGTCAACGCAGGGCGAGTATTAAAGGTTCTACCCTGCTCATCCTTGTCCTCTACAACACCTGGGTACTCATGTCTAAGAATAACTCCAAGTTGTGCTTGATATGTGTAGTCTTTTTGGGGCATATAATTGGCATACTTGAATTGCCTACAATACATAAATTAAGCATGACATTTGTATGTATTGCTAACCATGTTAATCTTTTCAAGGAAAAAAATAGAACAACACTTCTTTATGGTCAAGTGCACATGTCTATACTTACTTGTCGCCATTAGGTCTCAAGGCAATCTTCCCAACACGCGAAAGCATCTTCAATTGAGTTCGCGACTTCTTCTTCCTTCCCCTTTTTGTAGAACCTCCATTGACTTCACCAGTGGAATGATCACTGCTCCTTTGAGAGCCATTGCCATTGCAGCTAGTGCCACCAGCAATAATCCTTTGTGAGGCATTCACATTCTTTGTTAGTACCAATGATCTTTGCTCCTTTGGGAGGCATTTCCTCCATCTTCTTGACCTCCACGCGTTTGGAAGGAATATGATTCATATCCTGCGCACAAAAGACCGAGCCGATCGTGAGGGAGGGATCTGGAGCCCAAGCAAGCAAGCCTTGAAATATTAGTAGCAAACAATGCCATACGATAATTAAAGAGCAGCCCAAGAGGGCGAAGGAAGGAAGGGTCATTATCTCCTAGTGGTCATGGCCGAGCCGGGCGTGGAGGCGGGCGGGCGCAATGAGGTCAAGCGGGTGCAGAGCAGCGACGCCGAGACTCAAGGAGGCAAGCAACAGGGAGAGGAGGCGCGGGGCCTAGCCAGGCGGCAGCGGTGGCGGCGCTAGGGGAGAGAGAGAGGCTGGAGGGGAGAGAGAGGCGCCAAAGTTGTGTGTGGAGCTAGCGCTAGGGATTTTGACGGGAGGAAGCAGCTTTGACTGCTTGGCACTGTGCGCACAGGCGGGCTACTTTTTTTTCCCGTGGGCGCGTGTTGAAAATTTTTTCCGCGCGAACAGAAGTTTTCCACGCGCAAAAATACGGGAAAACCCAAAAAAATTAACCTGATAGGCGTAACAGTTTGTAAACATAACCGTTCGTGATTTCAGGCGTAACGGTTTGTAAACAGAACCGTCTGTGTTGGTAAACAGACAGTCGGATCAACTCAAGGGAGGTCCTAATGGTCGGATCTAACTCAAGAGAGGTCCTGACGGTCGGATCAACACAAGGGGATGTCCTGACGGTCCGATCAACTCAAGGGGAGGTCCTGACGGTCGGATAAACACAAGGGGAGGTCCTGACGGTCAGATAAACACAAGGGGAGGTCCTGACGGTCGGATCAACTCAAGGGGATGTCCTGACGGTCAGATCAACACAAGGGGAGGTCCTGACGGTTAGATCAACTCAAGGTGAGGTCCTGACGATCATTTCTACAAGGGGAGGTCTTGATGGTTGGATCAACTCAAGGGGAGGTCCTGACGGTCAGATCAACTGAAGGGGAGGTCCTGACGGTCATATCTAACAAGGGGAGGTCCTGACGGACCGATTAGTCCTGACGGTCAGATCAACTCAAAGGGAGGTCCTGACGGTCATATCTACAAGGGGAGGTCTTGACGGTCCGATCAGTCCTGACGGTCGGATCAACTCAAGGGGAGGTCCTAACGGTCAGATCAACACAAGGGGAGGTCCTGACGGTCGGATCTAACTCAAGGGAGGTCCTAACGGTTGGATCAACTCAAGGGAGTTCCTGACGGTCGGATCAACTCAAGGGAGGTCCTGACGGTCATATCTACAAGGGGAGGTCCTGACGGTCATATCTATAAGGGGAGGTCCTGACGGTCCGATCAACTCAAGGGAGGTCCTGACGGTCAAATCAACTCAAGGGAGGTCCTGACGGTCAGATCAACACAAGGGGACACTACTACAAAAAGGCTAATACTGGACGCCTCATCACAGACGGTTGACCAAAACCGTCGGTATTACATTCAATCACAGACGGTTTTAGTTTAGAGGCCGCTCGTAGGCTCTTAAGCTAACGCTAGAAAACCGCGTGAAGAGGCAATATCACGAGGCGGTACATTTTAAACCGTCTCAGTGAAGTATCATAGACGGTTACAACACGAACCGCCTGTGATATTATCGATATCACGAGCGGTTTTAAAACACAACCGTCGTGAAGTATCACGAGCGGTTACTCAACAAGAACCGCTCGCATATTAATTAGTATCCTGAGCGGTTCTTAACAATAACCGCGTAGGTAATATCGCTCTGACTCCACGGTCGCCGCCATCCGCCGGCTCCCGATGCGTCTCTTCATCGCCGATCTTGTAGCGTCGTTTGCCGCCAATCCGCCCGCTCCCGATGCGTCTCTTCGTCTCACGCTCGAATTTATTCCTTGTTTGATAAAAGGATCATCCGCCATCCAAGATGATCATCCCCACATACTTATAAAATTAAAAACGAAATGGTGCCTCTTCCTGTCGCCGCCGCACCGATGGCCTTCCGGCCTCCTTGTCTGAGCACCTCTCTCGGTGTAGGTTGAGCTGTCTTTGCGGAAGAACACCGCTTGATCAGCAAAGTCTTCACTCCTCTGTCGGCGGAGAATTTGCCGAGCAGTGGCAACCACCTTCCGCCGTCTTGACATCCTCCTCCGCCGTGTCTTCCGGTGATCTCCCACTTCGGTAGCGTTCTGGCGTCATCGGCGTAGTCCTCCAAAACGACGCGCACGTCTCGGGAGGCTTGCCGTCACTTGACTGTGGAAATCGGGCGGCGGCGACCGTACGACCAGCCGATACCCTCAAGCAAGGGAAGAGAGCCTATGGGCTCAATTCTTCTTGGTTCAACGATCGAGGTCTTGGGAGACACTTGAGCAAAGCGTCGTGAGTGGGCGCATTCGAGCTTCATTCACGATGATCGGGAACCGTCCAATGCCGACGCCGCCGCTTATGAAGTATTGAAGACGGAGATAGCAACCTACCTCCGCCACTAGAAAAACTTTGTTTTATTTATAGGTTTTACTTTTTAAATCTTTTTAGTTTAACGCCACTGTTTGGCCATATATATGAAAATTCTAAAATGAAAAAAAAGTTTGGAGGTGAAGTTACTATATTTAATTATATGTTGAATTATTGCGCTCTCTCTCTCTATATATATATATATATCGAGAGCGGTTTTGTGGAAAAACAAAATCTAGTTTGGAGGTGAAGTTACAATTAATATTAATTATATCGAGCAAGCAGCGCAAGGGCGGGTGGGCGCATTTCGAAGCTTCGTTCACGATCAGAACTCGTCCGATGCCGACACCACCGCCTATGAAGTATTGCAGATGGAGATAGCAACCTACCTTCGCCACTAGAAAAACCTTGTTTAATTGTAGGTTTACGCTTTTTAATATAAACATGTAATTTCTTCACATGTCATGTAAGTGTATATACTTGAAAAAAAATATTTCACGGACGGTTCCATAATGGAACCGTGCGTGATATGTCCCATATCACAGACGGTTCCATAATGGAACCGTCCGATATGAACATATCACTGACGGCTCCATAATGGAACCGTCGTGATATGTCCCATATCACGGACGGCTCCATAATGGAACCGTCATGATATATCCCATATCACGAGCGGTTCCATTATGGAACCGTCGTGATGATATCACCGACGGTTCCATAATAGAACCGTCTCGATAAATCTTTATAAGTAGGAGCTAGCACGACTTGCCGCTAGGGTTTGCGCTCTAACTCGTCACTCCCAGCCCCTTACTCTCGTCCGTTCCTCTCGCCGCCGCCGACGCCGCTTATTCTTCCGTCGCCGACGGTTAGGGCAGCATCTGGTGACCTTGCAAAAGACACTAAATGCGATAAGAGTGTCTTTTGCGGCGTCACCAATACTCCTAACTTCTGATGACGCCCAAACTCGTCACTCCCGGCTCAGACCGCTAGGGTTTGCGCCCGCCCTAACTCCGTTCCTCTCCCACCTCGTCGCCGCCGACCTGCGTCGCCGTCGCCCGAACCCTTTGCGCCCGCTAGGTCTGGCAGACTTTGCTTTCCCCATCCTCCTCTATTCTCCTCTAGATCTGTTAGCTTAATGTCTTTTGTTGAGTTTGATTTTTATGCATGAGCCTTAAGTTGTGTCCTCGATGTTTGTGTTATTTATGCAAGGTAAAGGAAATGGATGAGGGTTGTCTTTGGTGGTGGGTCGCCACCGTGGTTCTTGTTGTACTAAGGTCCCTCTCTGTCTCTACCCTCCTTGCTCTGTGATGAAAATGGCTAGCTAGTGCTCTGCGATGGATCTTGAGGGCTACCTCTTTGGTGTGGTGGGTTTGGACACCCTTGGTCTTGTTCTCTTGCGATGAACCGCTCAATGATGTTAATAGTCTTATGCTGAAATTGAATTGATAATTAGTTCATATTAATAGTCCCTTGCTCTGTGATGTAATGATGTAAATAGTCCTATCTGAAATTGAATTGATAATTAGTTCATATTAATAGTCCCTTGCTCTGTGATGTAATGATGTAAATAGTCCTATGCTGAAATTGAATTGATAATTAGTTCATATTAATAGTCCTCTTGCCGTGTGATGTAATGATGTCAATAGTCTTATGCTGAAATTGAATTGATAATTAGTTCATATTAATAGTCCCTTGCTCTGTGATGTAATGGTGTCAATAGTCTTATGCTGAAATTGAATTGATAATTAGTTCATATTAATAGTCCCCTTGTTCATGCGGTCAAGTTCTCCTACCTCTTGCGTGCAGTCGTCCTACCATTCCATTCATAATCTCTTCTCTATAAAGTCTCCAGCGTTGGTTTGCTTGTGCCATTAAAAGCGGCATCATATATATATTATATATATATTATTAAATGATCCTCGACCACTTTAGGAATTAGTCCACATGACATGAGAAGAATGAGGCGGTATCACGGGCAATCTCATTGAGCCCTTGCAAGTATAAAAGTATGGATGCAAAAGAGGCGGTCGGACATCCAATTACACAGATTGGGCGTCGCTATGTTCGAAAAGTGGCGTTGATCTTAACTACTCTGGTAGGAAGTGGCATCATGTATTAGCAACCAACAATTCTTGAGCATGTAATTGTCTTTAAAAGCCAACAAGAACACCAAGCAACAAGTTGAGAATTCTTTTGAAATATGAGAATGGTTGCTTATGTTCTGCCGATTTAATGGTACAAGCAAACCAACGCTGGGCCTTTATAGAGAAATCATCACAGACGTTTTTGACCACAAACCGTGCGTGATATGCACTTATCACGGCAGCGGTTTGTGGTCTGAAACCGCTCGTGATATGTGATTATCACGCAGCGGTTTGTGGTTTGAAACCGCTCTGTGATATGATTATCACTGAGCGGTTTGTGGATGAAACCGTGCATGATATATGCTGCTCGCAGACGGTTTGAACCACAAACCGCTCAGGAAAGTATACATCACAGCGGTTCAAAACCGTCTGTGATGACCTCATGTCATCACTGACCCATAAACTCAGACGGTTCAAAACCATCTGTGATGACCTCATGTCATCACTGACCCATAAACTCAGACGGCTCACGAAACCGCTCAGGATGACGTTTTGAACCGCTCAGGAAAGCCTTTTTCTGTAGTAGTGGGAGGTCCTGACGGTCCGATCAACACAAGGGGAGGTCCTGACGGTCAGATCAACACAAGGGGAGGTCCTGACGGTCGGATCTAACTCAAGGGAGGTCCTGACGGTCATATCAACTCAAGGGAGGTCCTGACGGTCAGATCAACTCAAGGGGAGGTCCTGACTGTCCGATCAACACAAGGGGATGTCCTGACATATCAACACAAGGGGAGGTCCTGACGGTCGGATCTAACTTAAGGGAGGTCCTGACGGTTGGATCAACTCAAGGGAGGTCCTGACGGCCGGATCAACTCAAGGGAGGTCCTGACGGTCGGATCAACTCAAGGAGAGGTCCTGACGGTCGGATCAACACAAGGGGAGGTCCTGATGGTCGGATCAACTCAAGGGGAGGTCCTGATGGTCGGATCAACACAAGGGGAGGTCCTAACGGTCAGATAAACACAAGGGGAGGTCCTGACGGTCAGATAAATACAAGGGGAGGTCCTGACGGTCAGATCTACTCAATGGGAGGTCCTAACGGTCAGATCAACACAAGGGGACGTCCTGATGGTCATATCTAACAAGGGAAGGTCCTGACGGTCCGATCAGTCCTGACGGTCGGATCAACTCAAGGGGAGGTCCTGACGGTCATATGTACAAGGGGAGGTCCTGACGGTCCGATCAGTCCTGACGGTCGGATCACCTCAAGGGGAGGTCCTGGCGGTCAGATCAACACAAGGGGAGGTCTTGACGGTCGGATCTAAGTCAAGGGAGGTCCTGACGGTCGAATCAACTCAAGGGAGGTCCTGACGGTCGGATCAACTCAAGGGGAGGTCCTGACGGTCGGATCAACACAAGGGGAGGTCCTGACGGTCGAATCAACTCAAGGGGAGGTGCTGACGGTCGAATCAACACAAGGGGAGGTCCTGACGGTCTGATCAACTCAAGGGGAGGTCCTGACGGTCGGATCAACACAAGGGGAGGTCCTGACTGTCAGATAAACACAAGGGGAGGTCCTGACGGTTATATCTAACAAGGGGAGGTCCTGACGGTTCGATCAATCCTGACGGTCGGATCAACTTAACGGGAGGTCCTGACGGTCATATCTACAAGGGGAGGTCCTGACGGTCCGATCAGTCCTGACGATTGGATCAACACAAGGGGAGGTCCTGACGGTCGGATCTAACTCAAGGGAGGTCCTGACGGTGGGATCAACTCAAGGGAGGTCCTGACGGTTATATCTACAAGGCGAGGTCCTGACGGTCCGATCAATCCTGACGGTCGGATCAACTCAAGGGGAGGTCCTGACGGTCATATCTACAAGGAGAGGTCCTGACGGTCTGATCAACTCAATGGAGGTCCTGATGGTCAGATCAACTCAAGGGAGGTCCTGACGGTCAGATCAACTCAATGGGAGGTCCTGATGGTCCGATCAACACAAGAGGAGGTCCTGACGGTCAGATCAACACAAGGGGAGGTCCTGACGGTCGGATCTAACTCAAGGGAGGTCTTGACGGTTGGATCAACTCAAGGGAGGTCCTGACGGTCGGATGAACTCAAGGGAGGTCCTGACGGTCGTATCAACTCAAGGGGAGGTCCTGACGGTCGGATCAACACAAGGGGAGGTCCTGACGGTCGGATCAACTCAAGGGGAGGTCCTGACGGTCGGATCAACACAAGGGGGGTCCTAACTACGATAAATTATCTTGAATAAAATAATTTTTATCAAATTTTAGAGATTATTTCGACCTTATGAAAAATCTTTGTTCTCGCAGTTAAACCTTTTCGGTCAAAGTATTTAATTAAGAATTTTAAGAATGAGAACAATGGTTTTCAAAATTTCTGTGGGACATATATCATTCCAGTAGCTTCTCTTAAAAAATTTGTATTTTTATAAATTTATTTGATATTTTCAACCTTCCGGTCAAACTTTTAAAGTTTGATTTTGGGGCTAGTCAACCTTTTGGACCTAGCCGAGCCAATTAGCACTATAGCGACTCAACCCAAACCCTAGCAAACTTGTTCGACCCAACCTTGTGCCAATCAGACCGACCCAGACACATTCCTTAAACTCAGCCAACCCTAGTGCACGCGAACCATTCGATTTGAAACGGACGAACGAGATGCGTTGAGACGTTCGGACCATTCTAACCATCCACACAATCTCCACCGTTGATTTCCAAACGAACCATCCAGATCAAGAATGACGTTCAGACCATCCGAATGTACCTTGCAATCTGGGCCGTTAAACCTATATCGGACCGTCCGCAACTTTCTCGGGTTATGCCATTTTCCAAATGGGAAATCCCCACACGCGCGAACCCTTGGATTCAAAATCAACAGCCAGGATGAATTGGAACGTTCGGACCGTCCGAACGCGCTTTGAATTTGGATCGTTGGATTTAGATCGAACCGTCCACGTTGATTTGAACGTTCGGACCGTCCGAACCTCATTTCAATCTTAGCCGTTGAATTCAGATCAAATGGTGCCCCTTTTAATCGTTTGAGACTCCAAAGCGCGCATTTTGCCGTGACCGTCAGATTTTGATCGCATGGCCAACATTGAGTTGGAACGTTCAGACCATCTGCACGCCCAAATCAATCTGAGTCATTCATTTTGATCGGACCATCTTCATTCGTTTGAGCTTACCGTGTTGTACCTTCGTTGAGACTGACAGTGGGTCCCGCATATCAGTGACTCAACTTCGTGTTGGCGACGCGAGCCCTACGATCAAAAATGAACGGCCCAGACGCGTTGGGACGTTCGGACCATCCGAACGTCCCAACGCATGTGAGCCATTCGATCCGCATCAGACGTCCCAAAAGAAATGGCGCAATGAGGCGGCGAACCCGCACTCAAAGCGACGCGAACCCTACGATAAAAATGAAACGGCCAGATCGTTGGGGCGTTGGACCGTCCAACGCCCCAACGATGTGAGCTGCTCGATCCATCGAACGTCCCAAAAGAAACGGCGCGATGAGGCCGTGCGATGGGGTTGGGTTGGACCAAGTCGAACGAGTCCGGTCGGTTTGAGTTTGGGTTAGGGTTTAAAAGGGTTTGACCGAAAAGGCAAAGAGTTTGACCTAATCGATTTAAACTACAAGAAAATTTTGAAAAATTCTTAAAATTTTTGAGGAGGTTCTGAGAATCAACTAGGTCTTAGGGAAAATATTTTTAAGAACTTTTCAAACTGAAATTTGTCGAAATAAATTATTTTCAAAAGCTGAATTTGTGAAAAGGTTTGAAATTTGGTGAGATCAAAATAATTTCTTAAAAATTTGTTAAAAATAATAATAATTCAAGATAAATAATCTAGTATTTGATTAAATTATTTCTAAGAACTTTTACTCACACAAATATTCTATATTCAAATAAAAGATGGAAAACAAGTGAAAATTTGAAATTTCGGGCAAACTTTATTACAATCAAACAAATGTTTTACAATAACACATAATTTACACACATAATTCATCTGCAATTCTTTTGATCTTCACAGTCTCCAACTACAAAAAGGAAATATGTACTTCATTTTTGAGAATATGAGCTGCACCATACCATGTTGTGCAATTGCTATAGAATGTTGTCAGCAAATGAAATAGTTATATGAAATGCATATAAATGAATAATGTTGCACTCCATCCAAACAGATTTGTAGAATGGACAAAACTTGTCATATCTATTTCGACATATAAAAAGCTCAGCTTTCATAAACAGTCCCTAGTCAATAGATTCATGTTCACTAGCACAAGCATACTAATTCATAAACTTCACCTCCAGATTGGTTCATCCATCCAAAAGACATCTAAATTCAAGTACGGCATACAAAAGTCACAAAAGTCCCGATTTCCATTACATTCAAGTTCAGCTAGTCAAAAGAACTACAAGAGATCACTGAAAGTCACAGAATGGCAGCATGGTTGTTGTCGCAAGAAATAATTCAAGCACAACAACAGGAAATTTAGAAATCATTTGGATCATAAGTTGGAGGTTGAAGCTCCTCATCTTCATCCTCATCATATTCATATTCATCTTCATCTTCAACAATTCCTTTTTGAGGATCAACATTATGGTGTTGTAAAATTTCCAAATCTTTTGGATTTGTTATTTCGTCTGAGATCAATGGAAGTGTAATTTCGAAGTCATTCCCTAAGTCGATGACAAAGGTGCCTTGCAAACCATCCTCCTGATAAAACTCCATTTGTTCTATTGGTCCTTCAGGAGGGTTGAAACCACCATCGGTGCTATTTGGAGGAATATATCCATGTGGGGCTACATGATATGCAACCCACCATTCTAATAGATCCGATCTAGTCTTACAAGGGTATGGCAGGTAATAGACTTGTGTAACTTGAGTTGTCATGAAAAAATGGATCAAAATTTGAAAACCTAGATGTGTGATTGACCTCTATCAAGCCCAGATTTTCAGTTCGCCTAACTCCATTTGGTGTTGGATCAAACCAATGGCAATCAAATAAAACCACTTCAAGATGCATGCTGCCTTCCCAAGTAATTTTTATGATGTCTTCAATGACACCATAATACGCCAACACATTGTTGTTCTCGTCAACACTACACACACAAACACCATTGTTAGTTGTAGTCAGTCCAGATTTCCCGCTCTCATACTTTGATGAGCGAAATATGTATCCATTCACCTCATGGCATCCATAAGTGGCAACTCTTGTGCGAAAACCGTAAGACATTTGGCGTAAGGTATTAGGAATGGTAGATAACTTCATGCACTACAAATAGACAATTAATTGTATTAGCTTTAGGTGATTTCAGATTGCTACAAAGATGCTTCTCAAGTGTTATAAGTTAAAGCGTTGACGATAATTACTTGAGTTTTGAACCAATCAAAAAAATTGGGCCTAGGATGCATAGGGCGGCTCGATTTCCAACCATTTAACCTTAAATCCCGACGTTGCTTTTCAGTTGGTTTCATTCTGCTCTTCCAATGTTCTTTACAAAATTTACTAAGTAAAAAGAGTTAGTTATAATTATGCAAATATAATTAAAGAAATGTGAGTTGGGTTGCATAATTTCAGCACATACACGAAGTAACCATCCATCTCTGGCACATTTGTCAATATGTACAAGAAAGCAACCTTGTACTCTTCTGTTGTGAGATCACGACGACCACGAGGGCTAATGCATCGACCGGGTATTGAAATATGACAAGGTCACATGAACTTTGAAATGTGGAGGCACCATCATCGCATCGAGCTATCTTGTTTCTAATTGACCTAACTTTAGGGCTAAAATATAGTGATAGAAAATTTGTAGCCTCCTCAACTAGGTAAGCCTCAACAATAGAACCTCAACTCGAGTCTTATTCCACTTTCTTCCTAATTTTTTGTATGTACCTACATGGAGTAGACCAATAAATTACATATATCATTAGGATAGAAACATAAAATAGTGGTATTACTTATTTTACCTCTCATATGGGTACATCCAACGGGCCAGGACGGGGCCTCTTAGTCGAGCCTCATAAGGAAGATGTATGATTAGATGTTGCATAGGATTAAAGAACCCAGAGGAAATATTTTCTCTAGTTTGCATAGAAGCACCGCAACATTCTATTCTAGTGAGGTTATGTCATCCTTGCTAATCTCTTTAGCACACAACTTCCTATAGAAAAACCGAGCTCACCAAACATAGCCATATATTTTCAAGAAGGAAGCCACTAATGCGCTTGGTAGCAAACGCTCCATGAATATATGGAAGTCATGACTTTTGAGGCCAAATATATTCCTTTGTAGAAGGTTAACACTCGCCTAATATTGGATGCATATCCATCGAAACTTCAATGTTTGAAACCACTTAAGGATGGTTGTCTTATCATTATTATTGATGCAAAAAGGTGCCCTACGCTTGTGCCACTTCCCATTGTTCTTCAGCTCCAAGTGCAGTGAAGGACGGTGACAAATCTTGGCTAAATCTTGTCTGGCCTTCAGATTATCCTTGGTCTTATCGGGTATGTCAAAGCATGTGTTCCATATAGCTTCAGCTACATTTTTCTCATTGTGCATCACATCAATGTTGTGTTGAAGCTTTAATTTATTGAAGTATAGAAGTTGCCAAAAGCAGCTTTTGTGGGTCCAATGGTGAAGTTTACCAAAGTTTTTCGTATCACCTACAAACTTGTTTATTTGGGCTTCGACTTCCTCTCCCCTTAAATGACTAGGTGCCTCCTCAAGCACTACTGTGTTCTTTCTAAATGCATTACCTTGGGTTCTGAATTCATGGTCTCTAGGTAGGAAGCGTCTATGACAATCAAACCAGCAAGCCTTGCGACCATTACGGAGTTGAAATGCTTTACCGTCACACAAGCATTCTCGACACGCAAACGAACCATGTGTGCTCCAACCAAAGAAACATACCATATGCAGGAAATCATGAACTCGACTATAGATATGCTCCCGCATTGTAAAGTTTTGCTTAAGTGAAGCATCCCATGTTTGTACCCTCCCACAACTTGATAAGTTCACAAATAAAGGTTACATTAGAATATTTAATTTTTTCCTGTGATGTTCAGGTCGGGATAACAAGGCCAAGGAATATGTACTCGGCTTCAAGAGCATGCTGGCGAAATATTTAATGGAGCCACAAACACTAGCCAACATGAGTAAGGAGCAGCACCCAAACTAAATGGTGTGAAACCATCAGTTGCTATAGCAAGACGCACATTTCTAGGATCACTTGCCAAGCTTCCCCATCACATGGGTGCACCATCTTACCAAATGCTGACTGACTATGTGACCGCATTAGCTTTGCTGTCTCCTCGTGTGCATACAACCTTTACAGTCTATCTACAATGGGGAGGTACCGTAATACTTTACGTGGGACTTTATTATGGCCTACCTCGTAGCGAGAGGTATCACATAAGTCACACTTGTCTTTATGC
This sequence comes from Phyllostachys edulis, assembly GCA_036346405.1. NCBI lineage: Eukaryota > Viridiplantae > Streptophyta > Magnoliopsida > Poales > Poaceae > Phyllostachys > Phyllostachys edulis. The sequence continues at coordinate 3,935,750 of CM070546.1, read as the reverse complement.
TCATTATCTTTCCAGTAAAGCATGCAGTTATTATAGCACACATCAATTTTTCACATATGGCATTCCGAGACCCTCTAACAACTTTTTTGAACGGTAAAAGTCCTCGAACAACTTAGACTCTGGAGGCAAAAGTTCATGAATTATTTGTAATACATTGTCATAGTGTGCAATTGATATATTGTACTGTGACTTCATAGCTAGCAAACGAGCGACATCGCATGCACTTGAGTGTGTTGTATTCTCATGGACTAGTTCGTCATCTTAGCGCGACCATTCTATAGAAAGCTCAGGCAGAGGCCGCTGGCTCCTCATCAATTCTCGTGGATGGTCACCGCCAGGTCAATCAACAGATTGTCCATCCGATTACATTCATGGATTTCCTCGTGATCTATTGAAGGGTCGTGTTCATCATGTGTTGTCCATGTTTGATAGTTCGACCTAAACCCATATTTACTCAAGTGCAACTCTACAATATGCCCATTGTGCCTAAAATACTTTCTGCACATTGCACATGGACACTTAATGGTATCACCTTCAACTACCCTAGGATTTGAGAATGCATGATCTAAGAACTGTGTAGTTTGTTCAATCCATTCATTTGAGGGAGCTTTACCACACTGCCGGCCACTATACATCCATTCATGGTCTGCCATGAAATAGTTCAGTGTGTGCACAGCATGAATATATCAGGTGTCAAATTATATTTATTAAAACTAGGTATGTTGCATCCAGATCAGAAGAATATCCTATAGTGTTGGGCCCATTTTAAGATTAAACCACCATGGCATATTGCAATTTATTAGACAAGATTCTATACCAATAACAGTTGACTAAGCAATATCAATATATGACCCAAATTGACTAAGCAATATCAATATTATTCTCGTAATTACCAAGATTGGAACATTTGCACATAATTAATAATTTAGCAATCAATGTAAGAGTAGACGGAGCTACCAATAACAGTTGTTAGCAAGATAAGGTAGCCTCAGATGAAGACCTTGAGACTTCCGTCTTTAGTTCCCAAATATGCTATGGAACGAGGCTTTCTACGTTTGATCAAGCTATTGGTTGTCTGTTTGCTAATAGTCTGCAGCGAACCAAGACTTAACATTAGTCTTCGGAGATGGCGTGGAGGTGGCGGGCGTGGCCGGACATGGCGTGGAGATGGCGGGCGCGGCCGGAGATGGCGTGGGGGCGGCGGATTGAGGAGGGAGCTAGGGATTTGGCGTGGAGGTGGCGGGCGCGGCTAGAGGTGGCGTGGAGGTGGCGGGCACGGCCGGAGGTGGCATGGAGGTGGCGGCGCCAAGATAGTGGAGGCAGCGGATTGGGAGAGGCACTACCGAGATGGTGGAGGCGATGGATTGGGGAGAGCTAGCTAGGGATTTCAGCAATTGACTAGGATCATGAAGTAATAGTGTCAAGACGCGACATCAATCCCGCCGGAGATGGTGGAGGTGGCGGATTGGGGAGAGGCACGGCTGGAGATGGTGTAGGCGATGGATTGGGGAGGGATTTCAGCAATTGATTGGGGACCGAGGTGCCGCACACGACATCAATTTTCTTTATTTCACGTGGACAACCAACCACTTAACATGACGGTTCTAACCATTAGAAAAATATATTGTATTGACAGTTTTTATATAACCGTCAAGAAATTTAGAATTTTGCTGAGGGAGTTACTATTCTGTCACCAAAATAGTATAACTTGACTGGCCGTTGAGGGCTCACAAGATAATTCGAGTAAACTTGATTCGCCGCTGCGGCCCGTCCGCAAAATTCATGGCCGTCAGGTTTGTTCGGTTTTCTAGTAGTGTATTGCTCGCCCACGACTACTGGCAGCGAGATCCTTCATTGACGGCAGAGACGACATGCTCGCTCGCTTGGTCCTCCTGGTTGCCGTCGGTTATGCTCGCCTACTACCATCGCCGGGCCAGCGTCTTGCTGCTGCTTGCCATGCCATGCGCCTGACAGCAAATGCCGACCGCGGCCGCTCCTCGACACGCCCATGCGCCGCTTCACCGCCTGCGCTTACTCGCCACAACCAGGGGCGGCGGCAGGGGGTGCCTGTGGTACACAGGCACCCCCAAAAAAAATTGAAATTTATTTTAGGTATGCAGCAGTAGCCGTTTGAATTGTACGTTTGTTTGTTGAGCCATGCGCTTGATTCATTTTTCTTATCGCGAGGTCGGGGTTTAGGGTTTATGACATGCTTTTTTCCCTTAGTTGTTGTCGTGTTGTGATCTGTTTGTTTGTTTCTAATGTGATGTTACGTATTAATATTATACTTCGTCTTCCCACCCATGAATTTTTCTGTTTGGTGAATGAGTAGAATTGTTTGGGTGTCTCAAGTCTCAGCTTTGAATTGTGTCTGGCAACAAATGGATGGGAGTATGCTCAATTTTGGCCCATCTCAACCCAATTCAGCCACACATCGACACAAGCACACACCAAGATCGTGCCATCGGCAATTCAAGATACTGGGGCTTCTCGCCTTCTCCTCCCGAGTCTCGACACCGCTTCTGGGCCTCCTCCTTGCTTCTCCTCTGGCGACCTCGCTCCTCGATCACCCTTGCCCGCCCGCCAGGACGCCACGAGACCAACAAATTCCAACTCCAACACAAAGAACACCAAGGTAAACTCTGAGATTGGATTTGGTTGAGGGCGGCGCAGGTCAACGAAGGCCGGCCGTGGCCGAGGCCGAGCCGGTGGCCAAGCGAGAGGAGCAGGTTGGGGGCGCCGGTGAGGCCGCACCCGATCGGGCGAGGAGAAAGGCCGGGCGCCAGTGAGGAGCAGAGGCGCGATAGGCCGGCAAGTGGGCGTGAGCCGTGGCGCCAGTGCCAGAAGGCCATAGCCGATTTATTGGGAAATGGGAAATGAAGAGAGAGAGAGAGAGAGAGAGAGAGAGAGAGAGAGAGAGAGAGAGAGAGATTGGGAATGGGAAGAATTAAAGAAGAGGAAAGCCGGGCCGACGTTATGATTCCTCCCACATTTTTTTCCTTGATTATCTTGAATGTCTACTGACTTCTTGAATGTAGGAAATGTTCTATTCTTGAATGTCTTCTGAGTTCTGTGATTTGTGGCTTGCCAACTTTTTATCCTAATGATTTTTCAAGCACGGATTTAATGGGACTTTTTTTTTCAACTTGATAACTTCATTGATGATATGCGAAGCGATGAAAGATTAAGGGTCTAAAGAATATCGGTGAGCTTTCTACTAAGCTTGTTGAAACAAAAAAGCATGATATTTATAAATTGGTGTACTTGCTTCTCAAATTGGTATTGCTTCTACCAGTAGCAACGGCGAGCGTTGAAAGGGTATTTTCGGCGATGAATTTTATGAAGAACAAGTTGAGAAATAGTATGAGTGATCAAGTATTGAATGATTGTTTAGTCACCTTTATAAAGCGAGATATCTTCTCGAAGGTTCGTGATGATGATATAATCAAGTGTTTTCAAGAAATGAGATCGCGTTGTATGGTATTGTGATTTCTATTGGCTATTTAGGACTATTTTATTCATGTAAGATTTTATTTGAACTAGTTGTATTATACTATTAACTATTTTCGAACTTTTTTTTGGTGTAATTGTGTTGAATTTGTGAAATTACTTATATGTCGTATAAGATTTTTTTTAATCTTTAAAGTGTGTACCTTCGTCATAAAATTTTTGGCTCCACCACTAATCACAACGTACGGTCCGGCTAGCCCGTCTATTTGCCTGCCACGCTCGGCGAGAAGGATGAGAGAGACAGAGAGGAGGGAGGAGTGAGGAAGGAACTTGTGAATACGCGTGGGGTTGGCTGAATAAGGAGTGGGTGGTCAGGATGGATAAGATTCGTGTGAATCCGACGATGTACCATCGGTTTTCCTCCGAACGGTACACCGTTCAGTAGTTTCTCTTTTGTACAGCAAGTCCTCCTAACTAATTTTGGTGTCTCCCTCCTTATCGCTAGCTGATTATAGTAACGCACAGACACACATGCATCCATTTCCGTTTAATTACTCCTTGAGGTGATTGGTTAAGTACGTACCCCCTTCAAGTTTCAATGGTAGTTTCCGTACTGCATGTTTCACGCGGTATGGTGGAAAATTTACGTTTACGCGCGTTCGTGATAGGAATTACCCGTCTCACTCGTACCAGCTCACTCTCGTACGAGATACAGCAACCGTGGCTGTATGCATATTAAGACGATCGCTAGCATGACATGGCCATGGCCCAGAGCTTTCATCTTCTATCTACAGTAGTACCTCCCTGTCCTATGATCTCTCTCGGGATACACACCGGCCTGCAGCTTTTGCTCCGGAGACAATCTGAAACTGTGCTATTAATACACTTTGTTATAAAATTCACGGAAAAATAGATGAAAAAGGATCCACCAATTTTATGTAAAAAAACCACGAACGCATAAAAGCAGAATTTACTGTATGACGAGAAAGTACAAGCGTGAGACTATTCGGTACATCTCAACCGTGCGACTACATATGTACAAAAATAGGCTAGAGAATAAGAGTCAAAACGGAGAAGGAAATTAAGTCAGAGTCGATTGTGTCAGTTGACGTCATGTCTGGCGCTAGTCCAACACAGACACGATAACAAATTCGCACCATACTTTAACAATACCCACGGTGAGACGAATTTGCTTCTCTCGTCGAAATATCAAATCTCCTCCAAATAAGTTTTCATTAATATATCTTGTGCTTCGAAAGTCCACATGACTAATCTCAACGAGTAAAATTAAAACAATATTATCCAAACACTTCTCATAAAGCCAAAGTGTGCGAGTAGACTAGAACAGTCTTCTCCAAACGTTTCTCATGAAGCCAAATTGAGCAAACCACTGGCAAGTCCAAACACGCAGGTATTAACAAAGTAGATGAACAAATCTAGGTCTTCAATAATTCATAACTCACGCAAAGTCTGAGTATGTGCAACTAACATCCTTAAACAAAATGCTCAATAATCAAACGACGTAAGCCAAAACATCACATGTGGCGCTGGATAGACAATGAAGAACTCGTCTCATGGAATCTAACATGCTTTACATGGAACACAAAAACTCTGCAAACAATGGTCACTAAATGAATAAGTTGCGCACGTGGTCATCACGCGTATCAAACTGTCGACTTCAAAGATAACTAAAATCCATGATATGGTCAAAATTACTCTGGTAAAATTGTCCTGGTGAAAGGAACTCAATGTGCCATCAATGGAGTAGAAACTACAGGAGACCCTTCATATTGAGTTGTGGTAACTGGACAAACGTTGTAGTATCCATGCAAAAAATGAACTCTAGGCACTTAAATCCTTCAACTCAAACTGGAATCGGAGCAAAACCTTCCCCTTTAAATAGCAAAACTCTGGAGAGTATTATGCTAGCTACCATCAGGGTGTCGTCAAACGATGAACAAAACACCAAATCAGTTGTCGCGTCAACTGAATCTAAACATCACTACTACAGAAAAGGTCTTCATAGACGCTTTAAAACGCCATCACGCATTTGCCAGAGCCGTCTGTTTATGGGTCGCTGATGACATGAGGTCATCATCATCACGACTCCAACCTGGCACACCCGGAGGTCCTCAGACCCCGGGAGGTCAAAAAGGAACCCCCAGGACGTCCCGAGAGGTCCCTCAGGACCTCCTGGGAGGTCCGTAAAGGGACTTCCCAGGACGTCCCGAGAGGACATCCCGGATGGACCTCCAGACCTCCCGAGAGGTCCAATAGAACCACTCGGAGGTCTGGGGTCCCGACCCTGAGGAGGTCGTTGGACCTCAGACCTCCTCAAACTCCACGCGCTACTCGAGGAGGTCCGAAAGGAGCCAACCCGAGGAGGTCGTGAGGCTTGAGGATGAGCCTGAAATCCACTGCGATCCAAACTGGTCCCCAAGGATCGTCGACCAGTTCTCACAGCAAGCAAGTGATAACATAGACATCCACAACAGCTTTATTAACAGCAAAAGGAGGTTTGATTACAAAGGTTGCTTACAAGCTCCAGCAACGGAGAGCACATAAACGTAGCGAAAAACCAAAAGACTTGGTCCACCCATTACACCACAGGTGACTGGCTAGAGGGCGTGACCTAATTGAGTTGATCATCTTCATCGTCATAGGAGTCTTCATCTGCTCAATTCATGAATCAAGCAAGAGTGAGCACAATAATCGTGCTTTCAAAGTTACACCCACAATTAATGTAATGATATGCATAGGGATATATCAAAGGACAGCATATTAAGGTTGATTTGCATAAAGCCAATTTTATTTTAAATACAAGTATTAAGTTTCAAGGCAGGTTACAATAGATAAAATTTATTTGTGTGAAATCCATTTTCAGTTGGATAGCATTCAACATTGAAATGGTGAAGGATACCCTCCTGCACATGGCTTTCCGCCCACACCCAATTTGGTTAAACCACCAAAACCAATTTCATAATCTTTTGAAAACCAAAACCAAGAGCTAACTTTGAGTGACATTGCCAGCATGTCCATGACCGTGGACACGGCTATTCGAATAGATTTACACTCTATAGAGGATGTACACTTTACCCACATGACATAAATTCTCTAGTTTGCTTGGCATCCGTCGATACCACCTCACACTTCCTTTGGTGAGAGGTCTAGAGCACATGACAAGGCCTTTACAATGCATTGCTCCACCGCAGTTCACCCACATTAAGGTTTCGCAGATCCCCCCTTTGGATACAAACCCGCCGGGTTATTGGGGTGCCCCCTCTTATGCCAGGTGGGACTACAACAGTCGTAGCATGACAACCCACCGCCTCCGTAGGATCAACCACGAAGGAGCTTTGCAAATTAGTTAGCCAGGTCCCACGCCCCATACTGGAGACATGTGGTTGCACAATTTTGGCGTAGCCCATGATAGGCTTAGCAAGTGGTATCTCAAAGACCGGTCCTTAATCGACTTGGGCGACAAACCTCAACCCTGGGGCATCGGATCACACGACCCCCCGTGCATAGACATGCACCAACCAAACAACTAGCTTCGCCCAAATCAAATCCATTTTTATTTATTTTGCTTTTCATTTCTCCATGGCACACCAATACCATGACCATAAGTAAGACATCCATGACACACCAATGTCATGGCCGAAATCTCCATGGCACACCAATGCCACGGCTCAAATTATTTGATTTAAGTGATATTTTTGGTCAAAACTCCCCAAATCAAGATTTTGGTCTAAGCAATACTAAGCATTCTATTTTTCAAGAGCCATGTGTCCTCACTATTGCAAGAACCAGATTTTGTCTAGGGTGACAATGAGATTGATTCAACATGGATAGAGGTCATACCAAGCAAAGAGGCATAACTACTTAATTTAAAGGTAGGCAATCAAATATCTTAGTGAATTAAGCATGCATACAACTTCAAAACGACATAAGTAATTTGAAGTATTGGGTGCAACATGATCAAGAGTGTAACTTGCCTTGCTCAAAGTCTTGAGTCGCCCTCTCCTCATCAACTCGCTCCCCACGGTCTTGACAATCTACACGTGAAAAATCAAATATTCAAATGAAGCTCAAGCAAGATCCAAAGAACTCCAAATAAACTCAAAGATAAAACCAACAGAGAGGTTGGAAGGTTAAGAGGAGGTCCAACGAGCTTGCTGGAGCGGTCCTGGGGCTAGAGAGGATGCCCAAGAACTGTTTGGAGGAGGTCAAAGAAGTGCTCGGTTGAGACAGAGAGGAGAAATGGGGAAGAAAGTGAGAAAAGAGGGCTACCCTAACTATATATAGCCGAGTCAATGTACATGACCCAGATAGTGGTCAACAAGAGTTGGTAAAGAGGACGATGGGAGTAGGCAAGGAATGTGACAATCGGTATGACATGAGTACTGCAAAGGTAGGAGCATTTAATGTGATACAACATGCATTAAATGTCAGGAGACTTCCTTGCCCAAGGACTTAGTCAAAGGTAAAGAACTGGGAGGTGGATCGCCAAGTGGGGCAGCCAAGACCCACAGAGGAGGTCCCTGCAAGGACCTTGAGGAGTTCTTGCAAAGGAACAAAGGAGATCCTCACCCACCGGAGGTCCCGACGGCTGGATCTCCAAAGGAGGTCCAAACGGCCATGATTAAGCGCACTGAGGAGGTCCGCAAGGGCAAGGAGGAGGTCCTCACCAAGAAGGAGAGGTCTTGACTGCTGATCTCCAAAGGGAGGTCCAACTGCCAATATTAAGCGCACTGAGGAGGTCCGCAAGGGCAAGGAGGAGGTCCTCACCCGCAAGGGAGGTCTAGAACCGTAGGATCAAATCCAGGGGAGGTCTGAACGGTTAGGATTTCTAAGGGGAGGTCCTGATGATCGGATCTACCAAAAAGGGGAGGTCTAGACGGCCAAGATTTCCAAAGGGAAGGTCTTGACGGTCTAGATCCACAAGGAGGAGGTCTAGACGGTTAAGATCTCCAAGGGGGAGGTCTTAACGGTCCCGATTTACAAGGAGGAGGTCTGGGCTGCTGAATTTCGATCGGACCATCCAAAATGGTTGGGACGTTCGGACCGCACGAACGCCACAACAAATCGGACCATCCAATGAAGATCTAAGGGCTCAGAGAAGGTGGAACGTTCGGACCAACAGAGCTAGCGCTGGATCTCAGCCTTAGAACTAAATCGGGTGGTCCAAAATGGTTGGGACGTTCGGACCGCCCGAACGCCACAACAAATCGGACCACCCAACGAAGATCTAAGGACTCAGAGAAAGCGGGACGTACGGACCATCCGAACGTCTTACTAGGATCAAACCGTCCAATGCAAATCAGACGACTCACAATCAATAGAGATGCAATAGGCAAGGAGGAGGTCCTGAGGACCCGGGGAGGTCCGGTAGGACACAGGGAGGTCCAATAAAGGTAAGGGGAGGTCCTAGAGGACATGGAGAGGTCCTGAAGGACACGGGGAGGTCAAATAAAGGTAAGGGGAGGTCTTAGAGGACATGTAGAGGTCCTGAAGGACACGGGGAGGTCAAATAAAGGTAAGGGGAGGTCCTAGAGGACATGGAGAGGTCCTGAAGGACACGGGGAGGTCAAATAAAAGTAAGGGGAGGTCCTAGAGGACATGGAGAGGTCCAAGCGTTTGGGAGGTCTAGACCCAAGGAGGTCTGGACCAGAGGAGGACAACAACAAGGAGGTCCGGACCTTTGGATCCAAACAAAGATGAGGTCTGGGCCATTAGATTCCAGACAAAGGGAGGTCTAGGCCAGAGGTGGGTAAAAGATGGACAGAGAAGGAAAGACCAACAAAACTCCAACAACTCAACAAACCAACAAGGAACTTTAGTTGAAGTTTGATTTAGTCAACTTAAATCCATTATGAAATTTCAGGTTAAGCTTTGAATTCTCATCAAAACAAAATGGTTCTTTTTATTTTGAAATTTTTCCAAAAAGACTCTGAAAATCAGGTTGTCACAAACCTACCCCCCTTAAGGGAATCTCGACCCCGAGATTCAAGCTTGGCCAGCAAAGAGGTATGGGTAGTTTGCTCTAAGGTCCTCTTCCTTTTCCCATGTGTCTTCACTCTCTAGATGGTGACTCCATTGCACCTTGTAAGTTCGAAGGATCCGGCTCCTGGTGACACGTTCTACGACGTCCAAAATTTTGATTGGTCTCTCCACATAAGTGAGGTCTTCTTGGAGGTCAATGCTTTCCAAAGGAGGTGTGGTCTTCAGCACCAAGGCGCTCTCAATTGTGACACATGGAATGTATTGTGCATTGCCGAAGCGAGAGAAGTGGGCAACTCAATTTTATAAGCCACTTCACCTTGTCTTGTCAATATTTTGTATGGTCCAACAAATCTTGGAGCTAACTTCCTCTCGTTCTAATCTCCTAACTCCTTTGAGTGGAGTTACTCTAAGGTACACAAAATCTCCAACTTCAAAAGATAAGTCCGGCGTCGAGTATCTACAGTAGCTCTTTGTCTAGATTGAGCTTCTCTCAAGCGCCCCCTTATGAGCTTCACCTTTTCTTCGCTTCCTTGATGACATCAGTCCATAAAGCAAGCGCCACCCACTTGATCCCATAGGAGAGGGGTTCTACACTGCCTGCCATACAACACTTCAAATGGAGACATCTCCAAACTAGCTTGGTAACTGTTATTGTAGGAGAACTCAGTATAGGGAAGGTTTTTGTCCCAACTTTTCCCATAGTCCAAAGCACAAGCTCGAAGCATGTCCTCAAGAACTTGATTCACTCTCTCTGTTTGGCCATCGGTCTGAGGGTGGTAAGCAGTGCTAAAATTGAGTCTTGTCCCTAAGGCTTCATGGAGACCTTCCCAGAATCTTGAGGTAAATTGGGAACCCCTATCAGACACTATGCTCTTGGGTACACCATGTAAACATACAATTCGGGTTAGGTACAACTCAGCCAACTTGTTGCTTGAATAGGTGGTCTTGACCAGGATAAAGTGTGCTACTTTGGTCAACCGATCCACAATAACCCAAATGGAGTCATAGCCTGATTGGGTTCTTGGTAAACCAGTGATGAAGTCCATACCAATTTGTTCCCATTTCCACTCGGGAATGGGTAAAGGTTGAAGCAAACCAGCAGGTCTTTGGTGCTCAGTCTTGACCCTTTGGCATACATCACATTGTGCTACATACTCGGCTATTTCTCTCTTCATGCCGACCCACCAATACATCTCTTTGTGGTCTTTATACATCTTTGTGCTCCCTGGATGGATGGAGTAGTGTGACTCATGGGCTTCTTTAAGCAGGAGGTGCTTTATGTCCTGGCAGTTCGGCACACATAGCCTCTTGCCGATCCAAAGGACCTCTTGCTCATCCAACGAAAATCCAGGAGCTTTGCCTTTTCCTACATTGTCTCTTATCTCCAGGAGGTCTTTATCCTTGAATTGGTTCTCTCGGATTTGCTTCTGGACCACAGGTTCCACTTCAAGCGCATGCACAGAACCTTGCTCCACAATTTCCAGGTTGAGACGTCTCATCTCTTCATATAGTTTGGGCTGATTTTCCTCTTTTTGTGGTTTTCCATTTCAACATGCTTGCCCTCTTGCCTAAGGGTCTTGCTCACTAAGTGCTGGAAATCTGGGTAGTCATGAGCAAGAAGCTGGACTGAGAGATCATCGTTAAGTCCATCCAAGAACCGCTCTTGCTTGGACTCATCCGTGGCCACATCCTCAGGTGCATACCTTGCCAGCTGGTTGAACTTGTGTAGATATTCGCTGACCGTGTAGTTCCCTTGGTGCAAGGCTCTAAACTCCTTCTTCTTTAGTACCATCATTCCATGAGGGATATGTGCACGCCTAAAAGCTTGAGTGAATTCCTCCCAAGTGATCTCTTGAGCGCGGGATGGGATTGAGTAAAGTTTTCCCACCATTCCGAGGTCGGTCCTTGTTGATGAGAGGCAACAAAACTCTCTCTCTCGTCTGCATGCAATGGATCATGTCCAGCTCTACTCACAACTCGAGCTACCATCGGCTTCCACCGGAGGTCCCGACAGTTGATCTCCAAAGGGAGGTCCAAACGGCCAAGATTAAGCGCACTGCAGGAGGTCCGCAAGGGCAAGGAGGAGGTCCTCACCCGCAAGGGAGGTCTGACAGCTGGATCTCCAAAGGAGGTCCAATCATAAGATTAAGCGCACTGCAGGAGGTCCGCAAGGGCAAGGAGGAGGTCCTCACCCGCAAGGGAGGTCTAGAACCGTAGGATCAAATCCAGGGGAGGTCTGAACGGTTAGGATTTCCAAGGGGAGGTCCTAACGATCGGATCTGCCAAAAAGGGGAGGTCTAGACGGCCAAGATTTCCAAAGGGGAGATCTTGATGGTCCAGATCCACAAGGAGGAGGTCTGGACGATTAAGATCTCCAAGGGGGAGGTCTTAACGGTCCCGATTTACAAGGAGGAGGTGCAGGCATTGATTTCGACGGACCGTCTAAAATGGTTGGGACGTTAGACCGCATTTAACGCCACAACAAATCGGACCGCCCAATGAAGATCTAAGGGCTCAGAGAAGGTGGAACGCTCGCATCAACAAAGCTAGCGCCGATCTCACCTTAGAACTAAATCGGTGGTCCAAAATGGTTAGACTATCACCAGCGGTTCGCTGTTTAGAACCGCTCATGACACATATTCTCTATAATGTCTCCAAGCAAAGGGTCGCTTGTGCCTTTAAAACCGGCTTCGTATATATACTTGACGAGGATCTAATAATCCTCATTTTATCATTTATCTAATAATTCTTATTATGGGTAAATATGACGTAATATGGTCCCTGAATATACCCCGTATATTTACAAGGGAGAAGCCAACCAGGTGGTCGTAAGTTCTTCTATGACCACCCCCATAGTCGTAAGTACTGCTATGACTACCTCATGGTTGTAAGTTCTTCTACGATCACTATCCAGTCGTAAGTTATTCTACGACTACCTTATGGTCGTAAGCTCTTCTACAACCAGGTCAGCTACGACCACCCTATGATCAACAGAACCTATAGACGAGTGGGTCCAATTGATTGGGGAATTCAAGCAATCAATATACGTTGTTATTCTACAGAGTAACAACACATAATACTCCATTATTTCTAACAAGTAACTGCTAGACGGCACGGAGGAGTTAATACCCCGGTGATTACTGCAAACATGTGCCCATTATAGGAACTGATGAGGCGCCACTTCACCTGGAGAAACGGCCACTCCTTCACTGACTATATAAAGGTGGCGGTGAGATAGGAATGGAGGGGACAACAGAGAACGAGACAGAAGGCAATCGAGAAGATAGGCACTATCCTCTGTAATAGTCTTTGTCTTTCTCCTGATTGTAGAAAATACACTCAATACCATATACACACAGGAGTAGGGTTGTTATTCTCTCCTGAGAAGGCCCGAACTCATATAAAATCCCGTGTCAATCTCTCTGCGTGATTTCATTCTTGGAGACCCCCCGAATCAAATAATCTTTACGTAAGATCGGTTCTAAAACACTGATAGTTGGCGCCAACCGTGGGGATCTTCCGGTAATCTCTTGTCAACATACTCTCTTTTTCCAATCCTCTTGCACTCATGCAGGAGAATGGAACGAGGAGAACTAGTTCGACTTGGCAGATTACGTAGACGTTGACATGGATGCCGGTTTCGACTACGAGCCGAGTATCGTCTCATCCGATGGCATTGCTGCCTCCGGAGATCTTTCTGCAGATCTAGGAGACCATGCCACTGATGGGGTTGAGGAGGTATCCTTATCCCCCACAACAGTACGTCCAACAGAAGAATCGATTTCCTCAGAGGATAAGGGTCAATCCGACCATAATTAGGACTACACCCAGGCGGACTCACAACACGACGAGAGTTTTTCCTCCGAGTGTCCGTGTCCCCCTAAGGCGGTCCGACTTGGCAAGACAAGTTCTGGAAGCCACAATTCCAGGGCTTCGCCAGCATCTAGTGGTCCTCTCTCTCCGGTTAACGCCACAGAGAATGGGATCAAGCATGCTTTTCCTGCAAATTCAACCATCTCTCCGCAGCTCACACCTACAGACGGGGACGGTTATAACCCAGAGTTCCCCTTCTTGGAGGGGATTACTCCAAGTCGCCAGATGGTGTCTCTCGACTACTCCTCAAGCGGGGAGGCCTCAAGCGCAAGTGAGAATCATCAACGGGAGGTCTTCGTCCTTCCCTTGGATCAAGGTCACCCTTCTAGAGACCGAACTAAAGACCCTCCCCGAATATCACGCACTGCGCCCCCTTGTAACAATGGCAAGGGCACCACCAGTGATGGACAGAACCAACACTCTCATGAGCGTGAGGAAAATTCTCGACATACTCGCACTGCATTGAGGCAGTTTCAAGGATCTGATGTGGAAGATCTTGAAGCAATTCGACGGAAGAAAATTGCAGCCCAGAAAAATTTGCTTGGATGCATCCAGTATCAGTTAGACGAAGCTCAAGAACTCCAGCACATCAACGACCTCCTCAAGAACCCGACTCGAGAGCTTGCCCGAGCGCCAAGCTACGACCTCTTCGTTGAAGAGATCGCACAAAGGCTTCGGAGCACGATGGCAAGACTAGAAGCACCTCGCCAACATCATTCAGGAAGTCATAGCAATACGGCTTTCTCAACGACCAGTCGTTCGAAGAATTCACCACGTAAAGATCGGCGCAACGACAAGTCGCATCGATCTCCTACCCAGAGAAATATCCTTCGAATGTCAGATGATCAACAAGGCACTCGGAGAGGTGATCGCTCACCATTCCGACATGGAAATCTGCAGCAGCAAATGGAATACGAGGAGAATTTCCCTCATAAGACCGAGACCTACTACAGGTCAGGTCAACCTGTCACCGGGTATCGTTGAATACGATCACCTGGTGATATCAACCCTTCTTTCCTGCAAAGGAGGCATCAAGAAGTCATTTCCGGATGTCGGGCCTTCTCACCTGACCTCCGAGAAGTTCACTGGCCGCCTCGCTTTCGACCAGTGAACATAGAGAAGTTTGATGGATCTCAGAATCGCATCAAATTCCTCCAAATTTACACAACAGTTGTCCGAGCAGCAGCAGGAGGAGAGCATGTAATGGCAAATTACCTTCCAACTATGCTCGAAGGGTCCGCTCGATCGTTGCTACTAAACCAACCATTCGAGTCGATCTATTCGTGGAAACACCTCTGCGACCTTCTACTAGCAAGCTTCCAAGGCACCTACAATCGCCCTGGAAAGGAGGACGACTTGCACCGGATGAGACAAAACAACCACGAGACCTTGCGCCAATTCATCAAGCGCTTTAGTCAGGTTCATAATTCAATTCCGGAGGTTTCTGACTCATCTGTCATTAGAGCTTTCAAGCAGGGAGTCCGTAGTAGAAGAATAGCGGAGGATATCGCTTTGAATCCTCCTGCTACCGTCACCTAACTCTTTGAGATGGTCGATCGGTATGCAACTGCTTCTGAGGCAGTCGAATGGAACAACAAAATCGATCGGAAAGACAATACCTCTCGAGAGCCAGGCGAAGGTGGCAAAAAGAAGGATAAGAAAGCAACAAAGTCCAAAAACAAGGCGAAGGGCCAAAAACCTCAAGCCAGCGGTTCTAAGGAGGTCTTGGCTGTAAACGACAAGGAGCCACGAAGTTCCAAACCATACTCTGACCGAGGCAAAGGTAAGCGTCCTGATCGGAAGAATGACAAGCCTAGATGGTGTCCTTTCCATAAAAAGGAAGGACATGATCTTTGCAACTGCCGAGTTTTCCAACGAAAACTTGAGGACTACTACAACGGCAAAGGACCACTTCCCACTATCGAGCAGGTAGGGCAAACGAGTGGTCGTAAGTCGTCAGATGACGATGAGGAGATGTCGTTCTAAGATCCGCAATATACCGTCAAGCACATCTACGGGGGATCATCGGCATAGGAATCAAAGCGACAGCTTAAAGCTGCCGAACGCGAGGTAAACTCCATAAACCCTCCTATCGTTAATAAATTACCGAAGTGGTCGGAAGTCACCATCTCCTTCGAGAAGGGTGATTGCCCAATTCCTTCGACTCGACTAGGTCGATATCCGATCGTAGTCGAACCCACCATCAACAATTGTCGAGTCAATCGAGTTTTAGTTGATGGTGGCAGCTCGTTAAACATCCTGTTTACGAGTGCCCTAGACGAAATGCAAGTACCTAGGACTAAGGTAAGACCAGTATGATACTCCTTTCATGGGATCGTTCCGGGATCTTCGGCCAAACCTATTGGCCAAGTTTCTCTTCCTTTAACATTTGGTTCACCAAGTAATTTTAGGACAGAGAAGATCTCCTTTGATGTGGTTGATTTCGATACGGCATATAACGTCATACTCGGAATCCATTGTCCCAAAGGATTAATCTCAATCCATTGTGACAAGAAGATGGCACATACCTACGACCGTCGATCCTTGAGATGGTTGGTCAAATACCAACTCGAGAAGAAAGTCACCGACTAACAAGTCGGCCTAAAGTCGCACTAAAGCCGAACGACTAAGTCAAAGAGGTTCCTCTGATGCGGGAGCCTCAAGATCGTTCATCGAGGATACTTCCGATCCCAAGTAGGAAGATGCCTCATCACCTTCCTCCGAAGCCGACGCAGATGTCTTCGTGTGGCAAGCATCCGACATGCCCGAGTCCCTGTGGAGGTGATCGAGCATGTGCTAGCTTTACTACCGATAAAGTACCAGAAACAAAAATTACGGAGATTTGCCCCTAATCGACGAGATGCTATCAAATCAGAATTGGACAAGCTACTTAAAGCAGGGTTTATAAGTGAAGTTGACCACCCAGAGTGGTTGGCTAACCCTGTAATGGTTAGGAAGTCGAACGGCAAATGGCATATGTGCGTAGACTTCACTGATCTAAATAAAGCTTGTCCAAAAGATGATTTTCCTTACCTCAGACGATCGCTTGGTTGATTCTACTGCAGGTTGTGAAGTGTTAAGTTTTCTAGATGCATATTCTAGTTACCACCAGATCAATATGTGTCTAGACGATGAAGAAAAGACCGCATTCATTACACCATTTGGTATATTTTGCTATGTCAAAATGCCATTTGGTCTGAAAAATGTTGGCGCTTCTTTTCAACGCTTGATGCAATCGACTTTTTCATCTCAACTAGGCCGAAACCTGGAAGCCTATGTTGATGATCTAGTCATTAAAAGCATCAAAAGACTTAATCATATCACTGACCTATAACAAACATTCGACAACCTCAGAAAACACCGCTTGAAACTCAATCCTGAGAAGTGTGTGTTTGGAGTCTCTTCAGGAAAATTGCTTGAATTCCTAGTATCTATACGAGGAATCGAAGCAAATCCTGAAAAGATATAGGCCATTGTCCAAATGCGTCCTCCGACCACGAATAAAAAAGTCCAGAAACTCACAGGGTGCATGACGGCTTTAAGTCGTTTCATCGCACGGTTGGGAGAAAAAAGACTATCCTTCTTCAAACTTCTAAGGAAGCACGAAGGTTTTGAGTGGTCGAAAGAGGCAAACGCTGCCTTTGAGGATGTCAAGAGGTATCTTACGAGTGCTCCTATTCTGGTTTCTCCGGCCGTAAGAGACGCCTTAATTTACCTAGCCGCCATGCCACAGTAATGAGTGCAAGATTAGTCGATAGAACGTGAAAACGTACAACGACCAGTTTACTACGTAAGTGAAGTTTTACACGGGCCTAAGGAGCGTTACCCTCTTGTCCAAAAACTTCTATATGCCCTCCTCATGTCTTCAAGAAAACTGCAGCATTATTTTCAAGCGCACAAAATAGCTATACCGTCTGAGTTTCCCTTGGGAGTAATCCTCCAGAATAGGGAAACAGTGGGACGCATGGCAAAATGGTCAGTCGAACTTGGGGAGTTCGACCTCTATTTCGTGTCCCGAACGGCCATTAAATCCCAGATCTTGACAGACTTTGTCGACGAATGGACAAATCCTAAACCTGTTCAGGATCCCCAGTACGATTCCCACGACAAGTGGACGATGTACTCTGATGGGTCACTTACTTTAAGTGGCTCGGGGGCTGAGGTGGTCCTAGTATCTCCTACCGGAGAGACCTTAAAGTATGCCATACAATTAAAATTTCAGGCCACTAACAACATGACAGAATACGAAAGTTTGCTAGCTAGCATACGAGCTGCGAAAGTACTCTCGATTCGCTGACTACTCGTGAGAGGAGACTCTCAACTAGTCGTGAATCAAGTCGGAAAAGAGTACTAGTGCTCTAATCCGACAATGTCTTGGTACTTATCGGAAGTGCGTAAGCTAGAAAAGCATTTTTCGGTTTCGAGGCACAATTCATCCCTCGAAAAGATAATTTCCTCGTAGACCAGCTTGCTCGAATAGCTTCTTCCCGATCTATAGTACCAAAATGAGTCTTCTTGGAAAAACTCCGGAAGTCGTCCCTGGTTAAAGAACCAGAGACACCTCCTATTGAGACAGCCTCTCTAGAATACGAAGATACCTGGATGGCTCCCATCTACGAGTATCTTCAGAAGGGTTCCGTACCCAAAGACGATCCCGAGGTAGATCGCTTATCCCGAAAAGCCAAAATGTATACTTTGGTCGAAGGAGTCCTCTATAAACGAGGCACTTAAAGGGTGCTCATGCGATGCATTTCGCAGAGCGAAGAATTAACACTCCTTCAAGACACACACGGAGGCATCTGTGAAACTCATGCTTCCTATAGAACGTTGGTGGGTAAGGCCTTTCGACAAGATTTCTACTGGCCAACTGTCTTGTACGATGTCAAAGAGTTGGTTAAAAAGTGTGTCTAATGCCAGTTTCATAGCAGGCAAATACACCAACCAGCTCAGACATCACAAACGATACCTCTATCTTGGCCTTTTGCGACCTGGGGTCTCGATATCCTAGGACCGTTCCCTAAAGCTCCAGGAGGTTTCGAGTTCCTTTTTGTGGCTATTGATACGTTCACAAAATGGATCGAAGCTGAACCTGTGACTGGGATAACAACGGAAGTAGCAAAACGGTTCATGATGAGATGCGTAATTACTCGATTTGGAGTTCCAAGTCGAATAATCACAGATAATGGTAAGCAATTTTTGAGCACAAAATTTCAGGAATTTTGCGACGAGTTGGGTATCAAGCTATGTTACGCTTCTGTTGTCCATCCCTAAAGCAATGGGCAGTCGAACGTGCAAACGGCCAAATAATGCAGGGGATCAAAACCCGAGTCTTCGATCAGCTTGTCAAGCGCTCGGGGGCTTCGGTACAAGAATTACCCTCAGATATGGGTCTGTTAAAGACGATCGCTAGCCTCCACAGTGAAACACATTTTTCCTAGTCTTTGGAGCCGGCCATGCTTCCTCCGTAACTAAAGATACGGTCAACACGAGTCAAGCTTTCAACGACTCCAACCAGAATGACTTGAGCAGATGACATCAACCTACTCAAGAAAAGAGAAACCAGCCTTAATTCGCTCAAATAGCCTACCAACATGCCCTCAAGCAGATACTACGATCAGAAGGTCCAACCTCGCAGCTTCATCAGAGGTGACTTGGTATTGAGGCTCTGCCAATCCAAGTCTAATCGGAATAAACTTTCTCCTAAGTGGGAAGGTCCTTACATAGTGGTCGAAGTTACACGGCCAAGGTCGGTACGATTAGCAATGGAAGACGGCCAGGTTCTCTCGAGTTCTTGGAACATCGGTCAGTTACGCAAGTTTTATGTGTAACAAACTATTCAGACAATAAAGCCTCAGGTTCCTCCTACCTCTATTGTCTTATTTTTGAGTAGCGCTTTCATAATCTTTCGACTACATTTCAAACACCAAGTTTTCTTTACACTGGTCGAAAGGAAGGTGACATCAACTATTCGAAGTCTTTCCTCTCTGCATGTGGTTATGCCCATTAGAAGGAACTTCCTAGTGTCGACTCGTTACTCACTTTTGCTGCCAATACAAAGAGCTCGAGTTCAATAAAATATGGTCAAAATATTTTCAAAGCCAGCTCTTTTTCACCTTAGTTTATTTCTTCACTTACTTTGAAAAATACTCTAAGCAGAGTGCACTTTTTGAGATTTATTCAGCTGCTTTTAGTGTACTCAAATTGCTCCAATCGGTCGGAGGAAGAAACACATCTAGTCGAAGTCTTTCCTCTCTCGCATGTGGTCCCGCCCACTAGAAGGAACTTCCTAGCGTTGTTCGCTTCCTACTCTACCAGATGCACCTATCGAGTCCAATCAAAAAGGTCGAATCTAATTTTTAAAAGTCCTTTAGACGCTTGTCTAACTCAAGTTGCCGTTCTCGATTTGATTAATCTGGTTGGAGATGGTAACATCTCTTAGTCGAAGTCTTTCCTCTCTGCACGTGGTCCTGCCCACTAGAAGGAACTTCCTAGCGCCGATTCGTTCCTACTCTTTCGACCAGTGCATAACATTCGTGATCAAAAACTACAAGTTAACCAAACCTCTCTGTTTTCAAAACCCTCTTCACACTATTTACTTAGTTTATCTAAACAAACTAAGCAAATAGTCGGGGCCTAGAATAAAGTTATTAATTTGACTTTGATTCTTAGTCTTTCTTTCTTCAATTATCTTTTGAGTTACTAACTACTCGACAAGATGATTTGCAGGAAACAGGATGGATTATATATATTACATCAACAAAAGCTTATTTTCACAGGTTTTCATTACAAGCTACTCCGAAGAAGGAGATCCCAGTTGCATCTCCTCCGAGACCTTCCTGCCGACTAGCTGCATTTCTTCAATCAAACGACTTGCTTCTGCCTCAGGGCAGTCGAAGTCCGCTTCGATTGGTTGCACATTAAGGCTGGGGTCATGAGCTTTAAGTTTTACCAAAGCATAACTTATTGCACCTTCAACCGCCTCCTTTATTGAGTCAGCTTGGTTGGCCTTCAAAGTAGTTACCAGCTCTCGCAAAGTCCCGACTTGTTCTTCAATAGTACTTATGTGAGCAGCTGTCGTGTCTTCTTGAGGAGTTTTTCCCTCACCACGTAGCTCACCAAGTATATTATTCAGGAACAAGATGTTGTCTTGAAGATTAATCTTTGTCGACTTCATATCCTCTTGGTTACGAATCGAAGCCTCGCGGAGTTGTTTATTTTCGGCTACTTGCTCTGAAAAAAGGTAAGACTGGTCAAGCAAAAATAACTCCTAAAAGAGGGAAGAACTTGATCACAGGTAAAGAAGTCCTTACCTGCCAGTCGAGAATCTAATTTCTCGATTTCATCATTATGGGAAGCAATGGTCTTTTCATACCGCTCCTCCCATAATCTAATATCCTTTGCATTTTCTTTAGGAATGCGGATGGTCTCGTTAAGGATCATGGTTTTTTTCTTGATCCTTAGTTTCGAGCCTTCTCAGTTCGAGCTCAATTTCTAAAAAGAAATGAGAGTTAGAAAAGGAAAAGAACAACCAAAGTTTTATCTTTGACTTCAATTTGGAGCCTTCTCATTTCGTCTTCTTTTTCTGAAAAGAAGCAAGAGTTAAAAGGTAAAGATCAACGACATAAGCAAATTAAGTTCAAGACTTCATCGCTTATCACTTCCTGCAAGTTTTGAGCTGCAGAGTTGGTCTCCTGGAGTTTCTTCAAGAGGTCTTCTTTTTCTTCCCTTAGCTTTTTCGTCTCAGCTTTTTCATAAGCGAGCGAGTCAGCCAGGGTCATTTCATCACTTTTTAACCTATAAAGGTTAAGAATGGACATGAGCACTAACCAGGTGGTCGTAAGTTCTTCTACGACCATTGATCTAGTCGTAAGTTCTTCTACGACAAATTACTGGTCGTAAGTTTTTCTACGACTAGCACCTAGTCGTGAGTTTTTCCACGACAAACACCATAAGCACTATATAAGTAGTCATACCAAAAATGACTACGAGTAACAGTGACTTACCACCTCTCTGCCTGTTTGCAGAGTTCCGCTTTCTCCTGTCGCAGCTCTACAAGTTGTCGGTGATATTCACCAACAGTAGCAATTTGTTCCAGAGCTTTCTGCAAGAAGAAGGACAGTAAGAAATAAGGAAAGACCACACATATAAGTATCCTTAAAATACTTACATTCATGGTCGTCCGAGCAAACATTGAAAAAACCATCGATGGATTCTTCAGCTTATCTATCTTCGCGATACGGTCCCACCAAATCTTCTCGAGATGCTCGTTATCAAAAATTTCCCCTCTATTAGGGATATCCTTCGGATGAGGGACTTGATCGCGGGATCTAATGGCAGAAGACTCCACGATGGAATCAGGGCCAAAGAAATCAGAGCAGAAGTTGAAGTGCTCCTCTTCATCTGATTCTGTAGCAGCAGCCTCTTCTTGAGGGCCAGGGGGAACGTCTACCACGACTTCCTTCCCGACACGGTGATCAGATGCACCACCACCTTGGCTAGAGGTTCCTACCACTGCCTCTGCTATCCCCACCTCCGTCTCTAGTTTGTCTGTTCGAGAAAATCAGGTTTGTCTTTACACCTCAAGCAAAATTACTTCCTTGACCAAGTCTTTCTGGTCAAATGAAATATCAATCGGAAAGGTTTTACTTCTGATCACCATACTACGATTACTTCGTAGTCGTAAGGTTCTCTTTGACTGCCTGGTAATCGTAAGATTTCTAATAGCTTTCTTGGCCAAGTATATTTCTGGTCAAAATGATGTACAAGTGTCAAAGAGTTTTTCCTTCGACCATTGTTCTATAACCCTCTCGTGGTCATAAGACCATCTACGATTTCTTTCCCAAGTAAGTTACTTTCACTTGTTCACTTGAAGCGGGGGGTAAGATGACGAGGATCTAATAATCCTTATTTTATCATTTATCTATAATTCTTATTAAGGGTAAATAAGACGTCATATGGTCCCTGAGTATACCCCGTATATTTATAAGGGAGAAGCCAACCAGGTGGTCGTAAGTTCTTCTACGACCACCCCTATAGTCGTAAGTCCTGCTACGACTACCTCATGGTCTTAAGTTCTTCTACGATCACTATCCAGTCGTAAGTTATTCTACGACTACCTGATGGTCGTAAGCTCTTCTACAACCAGGTCAGCTACGACCACCTATGATCAATGTAACCTCTGCAGGAGTGGGTCCAATTGATTGGGGAATTCAAGTAGTCAATATCTGTTGTTATTCTCTGAGTAACAAAGACATAATACTCCTTTATCTCTGACAAGTAACTGCTAGACGGGACGGAGGAGTTAATACCCTGGTGATTACTACAAACATGCGCCCGTTATAGGAACGGATGAGGCGCCACTTCACCTAGAGAAACGGCTGCTCCTTCACCGACTATATAAAGGTGGCGGTCAGAGAGGAATGGAGGGGACAACAGAGAACGAGACAGAAGGCAATCGAGAAGATAGGCACTATCCTCTATAATAGTCTTTGTCTTTCTCCTGATTGTACAAAATACACTCAATACCATACACACAGGGGTAGGGTTGTTATTCTCTCCGGAGAAGGCCTGAACCTGTATAAAAATCCCCGTGTCAATCTCTCTGCGTGATTCATTCTTGGAGACCCCCCGAATCAAACAATCTTTACGTAAGATCGGTTCTAAAACACTGACAGTTGGCGCCGACCCTGGGGATCTTCCGGTAATCTCTTGTCAACATACTCTCTTTTTCCAATCCTCATGCACTCATGGCAAGAGAATGGAATGAGGAGAACTGGTTCGACTTGACAGATTACGCAGACGTCGACATAGATGCCGGCTTCGACTACAAGCCGAGTATCATCTCATCCGATGGCATTGCTGCCTCCGGAGATCTTTCTGCAGATCCAGGAGACCATGCCACCGATGGGGTTGAGGAGGGATCCTTATCCCCCACAACAGTATGTCCAACAGAAGAATCGATTTGCTCAAAGGACAAGGGTCAATCCGACCATAATCAGGACTACACCCAAAGTGGACTCTGTCTGACGAGAGTTTTTCCTCCGAGTATCCGAGTCCCCATAAGGCGGTCCGACTTGACAAGACAAGTTCTGGAAGCCACAATTCCAGGGCTTCGCCAGCATCTAGTGGTCCTCTCTCTCCGGTTAACTCCACAGAGAATGGGATCAAGCATGCTTTTCCTGCAAATTCGACCATCTCTCCGCAGGCCACACCTACGAACGGAGACGATTATAACCCAGGGTTCCCCTTCCTGGAGGGGATTACTCCAAGTCGCCAGATGGTGTCTCTCAACTACTCCTCAAGCGGGGAGGCACTACTACAAAAAGGATAATACTGGATGCCTCATCATAGACGGTTGACCAAAACCGCTCAGATTATTCAATCACGAGCGGTTTTGGTTTAGAGACCGCCTGCGTATTCTTGGCCGAGCTAAAACCGCTCAGTGAAGAGGTAATATCACGAGCGGTTCATGTTGAAAACCGTCAGTGATACTTCACGCAGCGGTTCTTATTAATAATCGCATGCGTGATAATACTACATATCACGAGGCGGTTTTCAACAAGACTCGCTTTGTGAAACATCACGATGGTTCTTAACAATAACCGCTCGTGATAATAACGCCACACTCCCACGGTGAGTTTCTTCGCCGCCGATCGCTCGTTAAATGCCGCCATCCGCCCGGCTCCCGATCGTCTCTTCGTCACATCGATCCGCCGGCTCCTCGATCGTCTCTTCGTCTCACGCTCGAATTTATTCCTTGTTTTATAAAAGGATCATCGCCATCCAAGATGATCATCCCCACATACTTATAAAAAATGTAAATGATTGCCTCTTCCTTGTCGCGGCATTGATGGCCTTCCCGGCAAGACTTGTCTGAGCACCTCTCTCGGTGTCACGTTGAACCATCTTTTGCGAAGAACACCGCTTTGATCAACGGTGTCTTCACTCCTCTATTTGGCGGAGAATTTGCGGGCGGTGGCGGCCACCTTCGTCGTCTTGACATCCTCCTCCATTGTGTCTTCCGGGTGATCTCCCACTTTCGGCGAAGTTTATCGCGTCATCGGCGTAGTCCTCCAAAACAACGTTGCACATCTCCAGAGGCTTGCCTTTACTTGGATCAAGATAATCGAGGCGGATGCATCGAGTCGACCGTGCCAAGACCCTCAAGCAAGGAAGAGAGCCTATGGGCTCAATTCTTCTTGGTTCAACGATCCGGCGTCTTGAGAGACACTTGAGCAATGCGTCGTGAGTGGGCGATTTCGAGCTTCATTCGATGATCGAGAACCGTCCGTGCCGACGCCGTCACCTATGTAGTATTGAAGACGGAGATAGCGACCTACCTCCCAAGACTAGAAAAACTTTGTTTTATTTATAGGTTTCTACTTTTTTAATCTTTTTGTAGTTTAACGCCACATTTGTTTGGCCATATATATGAAAATTCGAAATGAAAAAAAAAAGTTTGGAGGTGAAGTTACTATATTAATTATATGTTGAATTATTGCTATATATATATATATATATATATATATATATATATATATATATATATATATATATATATATATATAGAGATGGTTTAGTGGAACAAATTAATTAATTATATATATAAACATGTATTTTCTTCATGTCATGTAAGTGTATATACAAGATAAATATACTTGAGAAAAACCATATCACCGGTTCCCATAATGGAACCGTCAGGATAATTATCACCGATAGTTCCATAATAGAACCGCTCGTGATAAGTCTCTTTATTAGTAGAGCCCGGCCGCTAGGGTTTGCGCTCGCCCTAACTCTCGCCACTCCCCAAGCTCCGCTAGGGTTTGCGCCCGCCCTAACTCGTCACTACCCAGCGCATTTACTCCGTTCCCCTCCCCACCTCGACGCCACCGCTCGACCCCGTCACTGTAGCCGTCGCCGCCCAACCCCGTCGCCGTCGCTGCCGGTTGTGACACCACTCTTCACTGCACATGATCGCACTCGTACGATAGTAGTGTCTTGTGCAGTGTCAGGGTCGTGCCACAACTACGGTGACACCGCCACCCAAGCCACTGGGCTTGGCCCCGCGTGTCGCCTGCGCCGCCATGGCTTGGTTCTCCTACTCGGCCTCCTGCGCTCGGGCCCTGATCGGTCTTTGCTTTCCCCATCCTCCCTCTATTTTCCTCTAGATCTGTTAGCTTAATGTCTTGTGTTGAGTTTGATTTTTATGCTTGAGCCTTAAGTTGTGTCCTGATGTTTGTGTGATTTATGCAAGGTGAAGGAGATGGATGAGGGTTGTCTTTGGTGGTGGGGTCGCTGTTGTGGTTGCACAGATCTTGAGGTAACCCTACCTTACTCCCTCTCTGTCTCTACCCCCTTGCTCTGTGATGAAAATGGCTAGTGCTCTGCGATGGATGCCGAGGGCTACTCTTCGGTGTGGTGGCGGGTTTGGACACCCTTGGTCTTCTTGTTGAGCGCTCAATGATGTTAATAGTCTTATGTTGAAATTGAAGTGATAATTAGTTCATATTAATAGTCCCTTGCTCGTGATGTAATGATGTTAATAGTCTTATCTTTGAAATTGAAGTGATAATTAGTTCATATTAATAGTCCCTTGCTCGTGATGTAATGATGTTAATAGTCTTATGTTGAAATTGAATTGATAATTAGTTCATATTAATAGTCCCTTGCTCTGTGATGTCAACCGAGGGCTATTGGTGTATGTGCATTCTATGCATCTTGCTTAGTTCATCTTTGTGGGTTCGGATGGGGCTTGATATGTTATGACTTATTGGGTTGTTGATATGTATGAGCTGTTGATATGTTATATTGTTATGAGTTATGACTTATTCAGAAGTGTCAAGTGTTGTCTGCTATTGATAGTGGAAACTTGCTTGGTGAATCATGGGCTGTTGATATGTATGATTGATGATTTGTAAAAATAGATGTATAAAATGTGTGATATGTATGTTATGACTTATTTGTCGATTTGTCAAGATGTCATCTGTTGCTTCTCGCCATTCATTTCACATTTGTTTGTGTAACTGTGTTCATGTAGGTCAAGTTCTCCTACCTTGCGTCGTAGGTACGTTGTCCTACCATTCCAACATTCCTAATATCTTCTCTATAAAGTCTCCAAGCAGTGGCTGCTTGTGCCATTAAAATCGGCATTATATATATATTATATATGTATTATTCATAGTCCATCGACCACTTTAGGAATTCGCGTCCTGTGACATGAGAAGGAAGAAACTGACAACCACGGGCAACCTCATTGAGCCTGCAAATTTAAAAATGTACAGATGCGTCGGGACATCCAATTACTTGGTTGCTAATATATGATGCCACTTCGATCGAGATACTTGCGTTCGAAAGTGATGAAGTGGCATCATGTATTAACAACCAAGTAATTGAATGTCCCGACGCTTTCCAGCAAAACAGATTTTAAATTTGCAGGGCTCAATGAGGTTGCCCAAGTTGTCGCTCTTCCTCCTCATGTCATGCGTGACGCACTTCTAAAGTGGCCGAGGATTAGGAACAATAGAAATATAATATATATATATATATATATATATATATATATATATATATATATATATATATATATATATATATATATATATATATATATGATGCGGTTTTAAAGGCACAAGCATCCTTCGCTGGTGGCTTTATATAGAAAAATCATCATCATTTGCGGTTTGACCACAAACCGTCATGATATATAATCATCACAGATGGTTTGTGGTGAAACCGTGCATGATATATAGTCATCACTGAGCGGTTTGTGGATGAAACCGCTGCATGATATATAGTCATCACGCATTTATTTGTGGTGAAACCGCTCAGGATAGTATACATCATAGACGGTTTGAAAACCGTCTATGATGACCTCATGCATCACTGACCCATAAACTCAGACGACTCAAGAAACCGTCTGTGTTGACGTTTTTGAACCGTCTGTAAAGGCCTTTTCTGTAGTAGTGAGGCTTCAAGCGCAAGTGTGAATCATGAACGGGAGGTCTTCGTCCTTCCCTCGGATCAAGGTCACCCTTCTAGAGACCGAACTAAGGACCCTCCCCGAAGATGGACAGAACCAACACTCTGATGAGCGTGAGAGAAATCCTTGACATACTCGCACTCCATTGAGGCAGTTTCAAGGATCTGATGTGGAAGATCTTGAAGCAATTCGACGGAAGAAAATTGCAGCCCAGAAAAATCTGCCTAGACGCATCCAGTATCAGTCAGAGGAAGCTCAAGAACTCCAGCACGTCAACGACCTCCTCGAGAACCCAACTCGAGAGCTTGCCCGAGTGCCAAGCTACGATCTCTTCGTCCAAAAGATCGCACAAAGGCTTCGGAGCACAATGGCAAGACTGGAAGCACCTCGCCAACATCATTCAGGAATTCGCAGCAATACGGCTTTCTCAACTACCAGTCGTTCAAACAATTCACCGCGTAAAGATCAGCGTAACGACAAGTCGCATCGATCTCCTACCCAGAGAAATGTCCTTCGAATGTCAGATGATCATCAAGTCACTCGGAGAGGTGATCGCTCACCATTCCGACATGAAAATCTGTAGCAGCAGATAAAATACGAGGAGTATTTCCCTCGTAAGACCGAGACCTACCACAGGTCAGGTCAACCTATCACCGGGTATCGTTGAATACGATCACCTGGTGATATCAACCATTCTTTCCTGGAAAGGAGGCGTCAAGAAGTCATTTTCGGATGTCGGGCCTTCTCACCTGACTTTTGAGCAGTTCGTTGGCCGCCTCGTTTTCGACCAGTGAACATGGAGAAGTTTGATGGATCTCAGAATCCCATTGAATTCCTCCAAATTTACTACAATTTGTCCAGAAGCGGCGGAGGAGGAGAGCATGTAATGGCGAATTACCTTCCAACTGTGCTCGAAGGGTCCGCTCGATCGTGGCTACTAAACCAATCACTCGAGTTGATTTATTCGTGGAAACACCTCGGCGACCTTCTACTAGCAAACTTCCAAGGCACGTACAATCGCCCTGGAAAGGAGGACGACTTGCACCGGATGAGACAAAATGACCACGAGACCTTGCGCCAATTCATCAGGCACTTTAGTCAGGTTCGTAATTCAATTCCGGAGGTTTCTAGCTTCTCTGTCATCAGAGTTTTCAAGCAAGGAGTCCGCAGTAGAAGAATAACGGAGGATATCGCTTTAAATCCTCCTGCTACCGTAAACCTCCACCTTGAACTCCACATGTGCAGATCGGTCCGCAATATTCCGTAGAAGACGATGGATCGTCGAAGAAATCGCCATTAATTGCTAATGAAACAAACCAACACTGAAACAATCATCGGGATAGAACATGGTTTAGCGTGGAGACAGAGTCGATATGAGTTGAAATTGCTTAGTGTGCACGTGAGTGAATCAGCAACCTCCTTGGTACATCTTTTGTGTACGTAAAGCAAAATCGTTGAATGGTAGCCTTCTTCGGGTGCATGTAACAAGAGAAGTCGATTTTGACAGTCAGAATTGGTAGTTACACCGAATCTTGGTACACATCTTCGTGTACGCTTAGCAAAGCAAGGCGATTGCACTTATGTGCTAATGATCCGCGAAGCAGTCGATACTCCTCGGTTTTGCTGCGTCTGGACGGCTTGTAATAAACAATGAATAACCGTCCCGAACTTGTTGCAGACCCGTCTCGGAGTCGAGTCGAATCGACTCCGCCTTGGACTATGCAACTCACGGCATAAGTTCAGAATATGTATAATGGTGTGATGCTAACTATTGTAAATTATGATATATAGGATATAAGATGGTGTAAATGTGATAGGATAGTATAGAGAATTAGATCGTCTCTCATACAGTAGTCGACTGTAACACGAGAAACAATACATATTGTAAATAGAGGAGCTGTTCCTGGATGAAAATTACGTCGAGACGTGAGTCGTTGATTCGTAGGGATGAAATTACTTTGATGACACGTCTTGGTGTCGTGCGGATGCCACCGGATAGGTGTTGCCTAGATGCCCCGCGAATGCCACCCCTGGGAGCGAAGATTGATCATGTCAATGGTTTAATATCGGTCTTATGAATGATACTGGGGCTCTCCTAGAACGAAACTATACAGAAAAGGATATGGAATTTTCTACAGGTTCAAGTCTTCTCCTGAGAGAATAATAACTCTACTTATATGTTGTCGTATTGATTGTGTTTACCACACCTGGAAGTCACAAAATTAAGGTTCACCAGCCAGAGAGAAACCTGGTACAGCCGTACGTTCCCTTTTCTGCCTGCTCTTGGATTGTTGCTTATCGGTCTTATGAATGAATACTGAGGCTCTCCCAGAATAAAACTATACAGAAAAGGATACAGAATTTTCTACATATTCAAGCTTTCTTTTAAGAAAATAATAACTTGACTCATATGTTGTCGTATTGATTGATTGTGAGTCTTCTCTGCCTGCTTTTGGATTGTTGCTTGATACGTTCACTCGAATATATATGCATGGTCTCTGGATCAGGAGCAGGATCAGGAGATCATGCCCCGGCCGGCCAGTACCATTGCGAAATCATTGGACCCGAAGACCCAGAAATTAATACTATATACTAGGACTTGTACTGAAGTATGTGCAAACTTTTGGGCTTATAGAGAGATCGATCGAGTAGCAGCAGCTAGTACGTGGATCCATGGATCTGACTTCCAAGGTCCGACACACATGCATTGTTCATTTTTGTCAAAGCAGGTAGCTTCTAGCTAGCGCCCCCGCAGTGCTGATGGTGGTCATGGGCCGCATGCACAAGATCGAAAGGGTATGGACGCAAATCTCTCACCGACTGCAATTAGATCTGAGCATCTGATGCAACGTCTTGTCCAGGTCTTGTTCATCTGTCAGAGCTAGCGCGCGCGACGCCAAGATCTTGTGCACGGGGATTGGGGAGCCCTGTCAAGTGGAGTAGACCACATGCGTGGAGCGAGTGGCCTGTGGTAAAAAAAAAACCAATCATTTACTTAGTAGTAGACTAGTAGTATTGGTTGATAAGACCTGATGGAAGAAATAGATGAAAATACGCGGGCGGCGCGCCGGCGGGCATCGGCAGATGGAGGCGCATGCAGGGGCAGGGAGTTCAATCGGTTGGTGCCCCCGGCCGACCGCGCGAGGATGGATGTAAGGCTGTTTTCAGTGTTTCACTTTGACTGATATCTTAAATCTGTTATGTAGATAAAACGATAATATAGTATAATAGTTAATGAAGAGAGAGGATATAGTATCTAATCTGGATACCGGTTCGATCTCAAAATCTAATGCATAAAATTTATTGTGATCGATCCCGTGTATTGAAAAGATCATGTATGCATTGCTTTAGTACATGCCACAAATAGACCATAATGCTCAAATACTAGTAAAATCATACATTTAATTAAATAAAACAGCCTAACATACTACACCATAAGAAACTATGTATAGTAAGATAATATCCTAACACTCCTCATACACTAAAGAAACTGTACTAAAATACTATCTATTGGGAGCAGCCTAATCTCCGAACGAGCCACTTTAAGGCTGGTGAAAGCAACGTGTGATAGATATCCATCCGGCTCCGACCCATGCATGTGAAAACCCCCCCTTTTCCCTCGCTATGTCCGCCTTGCTACCACATATAGTACCATGCCTCAGCCCCTTTTGCTTTAATTCCGGTTCCCTAATGCCTCTTGGCTGGCAAGCGACAACGGTACATCATACATCTGATCAAGCGAGCTCGCCTGAAAGGGACGCCGCCTCAGCTCACCGGACTCACCCTCATCATATCATTAGAGGCCGGTTGGCACCAAAAAAACATACTAATAAAAACGCGTCACGTGGAAAATGTATTTATATTTTTTTTGTTTACACAGCAATCATGTTGGTATATCCACTGAAATATATTATGCATGATCCGTAGAAATTTGCTATTAGAATCTAGATCCAATGTGATTGATTCTACACCATTATAATTTAGACCCAAGAAGATGTACGTACGGCGAGCGCATGAAAAGCTTTACTGAAAAAAAGTTAAAAAGAACTCCAAATTAACTCCAGACTAGCTAGCTAGCAGACCAGATTCACTGGTCCCCTACGCCCAAAAACGACAGATGACACGTTGGTTATTGGTTATGCGCAAAGCTAGCTAGCCTGCCCGTGTACCTCTCGAAAACAACTGATCACTGGTTCACCGCAGCTTCAAAGCAAAATTTCGTTGGCGCTTTTTATAAATTTTTGCTGCCCCTGGCGGTAGAAACTGGAAAGACCTCTGGACGCGGCCTGAGCCGGCCAGGCGTGCCTGCCTCGAACACGCACTCCTCTACACCACACTGCGACTGTACGTACGTCTCTCTGCTGGTGGCCTGCTTCTGTTCCTCTGGCACGAGCCGACGGGCCGGATCCGACGCGCAGCTTACTTTAAAGCCGGCCGGACTCGCTAGAGCGAGCAGACGACGCGCGGGCCCGAGGGAATAATGCATGCAGACGCGCGCGAGGACTTTTTTAGGGGAACCGGAAGTCTTAAGGGCATGTTTTGTTTCTGACCCTATCTGTCAGGCACATCAAAATTCT
Source organism: Phyllostachys edulis (assembly GCA_036346405.1). Lineage (NCBI taxonomy): Eukaryota > Viridiplantae > Streptophyta > Magnoliopsida > Poales > Poaceae > Phyllostachys > Phyllostachys edulis. The sequence continues at coordinate 3,903,869 of CM070546.1, read as the reverse complement.
GGTAATACCAATAATGCCAAAAACCGAGAAAAAAATAGTGTTTGGATCATAGTTATACTAATTCATGGTCAATGCCGAAATTGATGTGTTTGGATTGCAACCATACTAAAATATTGAGTATGGCACGTGGGTTCCGTATGATATCTATTTTTTTTCACTAAAATATGCCAATATGGGTTTTGTTTTGTTGATTAAATGACAAGGAACACAACGGTTCAAAAGGATCACATATCGATACTCGGTTTATGAAATATAATCATTCCAAACTTCTTAATCAATCTAACCATGCAATTAATGCCACTATTCACGTCCAACCAAAACATGCCACGTACTGAAAACTGCGAAGGAAAAAACAAGTATTATCAAAATTTTCAAGGCAATACCAAAATTTTGGAACTAAACCAAACATTAGCCAAATTTTAAAAATAACACTAAAATTTTGATTTGACTAGTTCTGACGTCGGACCAAACAGCCCCTCAGATCACGCGCGGCCGGCACAGGGGCGCTAGACAGTTAACCGTAGCCTCACCAGCTCTGTGCGCGTCCGTGGAAAAGTCTGCACCGCGCTGATCAAGCTGATCGTTTTCTTTCGATAGAGCCGCGCGCGCGGCCTCGTGCTTTCGATAAAGTTGCGAGCATGCAACGTGTGTATCCGTGCGTGCGCCCGCGCGTATATGCCCTCAGCTCTCTCGCTGTGATTTCGTTTCTGCTTTCGGTGCGTCCGCGTCGTCGTCCGAGTGGTAGTAGTACTCCACTACGTACGCAACAGCGGCAGGAGGAGAGAGATTAATTGGTAAGTGCAGTTATGGGGAGTGGCGCCGTGCTGGAAACGGGGGGCATGCTGCAGCAGCCATGCACGCGAGGGGAGGCGGCCCCGCCACGCAGGCCTGCCCGCCGGAGAGCCGACCCGTTACCTAGAGGAAATTTAAAGCTCGGCGCGTGGCGGGGCCGCGCGGGCACTGCAGTGCAGCCGCGTACTTTGGACTTCGCCCAGCACGACGGCCGCGCGCAGAGCAGCCGGGACCGGGGTCCTGCCCATGCATCATCACCGATATCGATCCATCCATCCCCTCCCTTGTCCGTCCGCCTGCGCCGATCAACGATCGCTGTTAATCAGTTTGGACGCTTTTGCTGCAGGGTACCACTCCACCGCTGCGCGGCCGGCCGGGGTCCTCGATCCCCTTGCTAGTTTGCTGCCCATCATCATCACCAATCGCGGTCAATCTCCATGTTAAAGAATTCTGGATGGGATCGCTGCACGGCAGGGCCGGCGGGCCTGGGATAGGGTAGGCTGGGCGCACCGATCGAGTTTCAGCTATATATCATCACGCACGTACGGGGTTCGTAACAAAGCCAGCTACGTTGAGTGTGTGCTGCATTTATGCATGTACGTGTCGTTAAACATGAAAACGTGCATGACCATAACAAATGTGTACGGCTTATGAAGAGTGGTGGACTGACGTGATTGGCAGTGGTGGTTGTTGGCCCATGGCGACGGATGGACGGGTTTGTGTCTGTGGACGGTACTGGTTCGCGGGCGTGTGTGCAGTGGAGTGTGGGCGTCATAGCCATGGCGGACCACGGGGTATTTAATCGCGGGCACAGAATTTTAGGACGTGGGGCCCGGCCAGTCAGTGCTGGTTTTTCCTTTTCCCCCTTAAAGACAATCGGCCTTAAAGACAATCGGCGAGGGTCCTGTGATCGATGCGAGCAACTGAGTGAGCAGGTGAGCAGTGTACGTGACTGTAGTTTGTGGCAACTAATGATTCGTACGCGCGCGCGGGCCCCGTTCATCCATCTCGCTCGCCTTGCGCTCGTGACTCAAGTATCCATGTCCTCGCGACCATGTAAACCTTCGTCGTCCCACTTTTTCTTTACATATCTACATCGAAATTTATTGTCGTCTCATTTCTTTCTATCTTGCGCCGCGACTTGACACTTGCATATGTTCAGCATTCTCTTTGTGCCTCACAGATCCCAACCCTCTTTGGCACTCAGTCCATTGGTTGCAATGGTGATGTGTACGAAGATGAGGGATCCGACAGTGTAGGAGGTAATGACGTAAGGAGGTAGCGATGGCGACAGGAGTAGGTAGCGGGGAGAGAAGAAGGCACTCAAGGTGAAGGGAGGAAAAGAGGAGGCGATACCTTGGAAGAGAAGCGGCGACGCTGAGGAGGGGAGGCAACGATTGTCAACGTCTGGGACTCTCGTTACAGAACGGACAAACAATAATATAAAGAAAAAAAATGGAGATTACTATCTATTCGCTAAAGGACCCGAAATGGTGATGTATATTGCAAAGAGTATGGTCTGATTACAGGAAAAATGATTGTGAATACACATGGATTAGGGTTTGGATATGAATCTGTCTTACAAAAGCACATAGGCCGGGTTCTTATAGTTCTACGAGCGTTGGTAGTTGGTGGCAGTAGCACCTTTTCATGTCAATAGTTGCGTCCCTTTAAGCCAATCATCGCAGCCCTTCACGGTGACCACTGTGTTTCCGGATGTAACGACCATATCTTCTCCACGTGGGTTGTAATTAACCACACGTGGGTAACCGCCTTTGAGGACCTCCTCCGTTGGGGAGAGGTTCTGGGATGGTCTGAAGAGGTCTTTCGAGGAGAGAGGTCCTGAAGTGGTCCAAAAAGATCTCCAGGAGAGAAGTCTTGGAATGGTCTGAAGGGAAGGTTCTTTGGCCCACCTTTTGACTATGTAATTAATCCTGGGCCTAGCAAGCTAATTTAGGCTTCATAGTGGATTAAGATTACTTCTGAGTAAAGGTATATCCAAATAATTTGACTAGTCAACAATCCTCGTTAGCGATGGTGCACGAGGAAGAGGCATAGACGAATGCGTCATTCCCTTGTCGCGCCATCATCTCGAAAACACCGCACTGTGTCCACTTATCCAAATCCTCCTATGCGCCGTCGTCACCTCCTGCTCCGACACTGGCTGAGCAAGCATTGCCTTCTCCTCGCTTACCACCGTGATGCCGCCACCACCTCCTCTCGTGGCCTCCCACCTCCTCACCGTAATGTGCGTGACGAGGGCTGCAAATACCAATGGCCAAGAGAACCAAGTCGTAACTTGGGTTTAGGGTGGAAGAAAGTGGCAATGTTTCTTGTCAGCCGGAAATGGCTGAAAATAGGCAACAAGCTGGGAAGGGAAGTTGGCATCAACTTCAACTTTCAAAGTTAAACAATCTATGAGATCAAAATTTTAATTTCCGGGTAGTAGTAGTAGGTGATGCAATAGACGGAGTTAATTTTTCTGTTTATATGTGTGAAAGAAAATTGATATTTATTATGCGGTTTAGGATCCTGTCTGCTGATATGTACCACTCTCTTTTAGAGTTCCGTTGCAACGCACGTACGCCCTACTAATATATATTACTATCCGAGTAAGGCAACACACGGATTTTAAATAACATATAATACACGTTAGTATAAACTTAGAAAACTAATATACATAAAGTAATTATTCATACAAATAAAAGTTTCATATATAATTTGCATCTAATCAACAAGCCGCATATAATCCTATCGCAGACCACAAACACAAATAATATAAGTATCAACAAAAGATCCTTCAAGTATCTTATATATATGTGTGTATATATTTATCACCAAAAGATCTCACCAACTTAAGAAGGTAAATGATAGTCTCACCACCACTATCAAGTTTTTCTTTTATAACAGTAAAGATAAAGGGTAAGATCGGCCGGCTTCAGCTCGCCGATCAATCGATGGAACCTTGCAGCCAGGCGGTCAGTAAACTTAATGGTGGTGCGGTATGTGCGGAAGGAAATTCAGAACAGGGGAGCTAGCTGTGGAGAGAACATGTGTGTATCCGGCGGCGCTTACGGCTTACGGCTTACGGAAACGCTGACCATTACAACGATTTTGTGGTACCGGCGCCGTATACTAGCGGTCTATAGTCTCTGTCACGTAGAATTTAAACTGATATGGATGAAAGATAATAAAAAGAGAGAAATGTGTTATCTACAATTCTATAACCGACTGTATCACTAGAACCAAGGAAAACATTAAAAGATTGTGTAATATATAAAGACAAGTAAAAAGACAACAACTGTCTGTACCATTGTATAAGCTGTCTTTAGTGTTGTCTATAGGTGATATGAAGAGTTGCTATAAACAGTAGCTGTCTGTACTATTATAGATACCCTAATTGCGTTAATTATTGCTACATGCATGACTAGCTTCTTACAAAGAGGGGCGGACCCAAATACAATAATTTGACATTTCTTTGGGAGCATGATTTAACCTTGCAAGATTATCACTTCTACCTACGTCATGTGAGTACATAGGCAGCTCCCCAAAAGTCGGAAAAGCTGAGGACAACATATAAGAGGCTGTCGATCAATCGGCCAGATTTGATGCTCCCCATTTGAAGACTTTATGGATAGATCCTAGATACACAGATGAACTTTAATAACTTCACCACTTCAGCTTCTCATCAACCCGTGTCTTTTGCACAGGGGAAACGTGCTACGCTACCAGCAGATTTTTTTCCCCTTTGGCAAAGAACAATAATATCAGCACCGGTTCATAAAAACAAATCATTTTAAAACGTACACCGTCAAACTTTGAAAACAATGTCTATCAAAGTTTTTTAAAATATTTTGATTAGATATATAAAAATTATAAACGTAGATTCGTCTCGGAAAGTACTTTCATAATACTATAATTTTGTTGGGCTTTAAAAATAATTACAATAGTAATTAGGGTCCAAGTTGTATTTTGAAGACTGTGTCGATATCCGAAACGACTTTTTTTTTTGAACAAGATGGAGTATTACATATGTACCTATCCAAGCGTCCTTTGATGTATGGTGGAATTTTTGGGTAATATAGCACCTTTTTACCCCGTATTTGCAGTATTGACCACCTCCGATTTGTATTTGCACATATAACACCGTTCTTGAATGCAATTTCTTGGTCTTCTCCCGCCTCCCTACGCCATGTGGCCTCCCCCGTCAGCCAGCCCCACCATGTGCCCTCCCCTCAGCCGTTGCCACACGGCTACTGTGCGGCAACGCCCCTCAGCCCACCACATGTCATTTAGGGTTTGCGGTCGGTGGAAATTAGGTTTTACCGATTAGGGTTTCGCGGTTGTTTGTAGGAATTTTAAAATATAGCACATGAGTTCAAAAAATTATGAAATTTTATGTAGACCACCCAACACAGTGTACTTGTTTGTGTAAATTTGTCATAATTTTATTCATTCAGAATTTCTTTCGCTATTTCGTATAAGTGTCATGTTTGCGCGAGAACAAAAAAATCAACAGAAAATCGTGCCATATGTTGTTTGTACAAACATCCGAATGTGGCCCACCCTCCATCTGCCTTTCTTTTCCACCGAAAGCACAAGCAATCTTTTCACCCCGTCACCTCCATCTATTCCATCAAATCTTTGTCTCCCCCTGTCTACTCCATCAAATCCTTGTCTCCCCCGAAATGCATGACAAACTTAATTAGCATGCGAGGGATGAGGATTTCCTCCCTCAGCGGCTATTAATTAGAGCGAGCGAGTGTGATTTCATTTTGCAGTTGCTCGCTCGCTCCCTCGCTCGCTCTTCCGCCTGTTCATTTCATCGTTGCTCGCTCTTCCGCTCGCTCTCTTGCTCTGTCATCTATATTTTGTGGAACATTTCAGCGTTATTAACCGCTGTCGTTCGCAGGTAGTTTAGTCATAATTTTTAATTCACAGTGTTAATTAGTTACAAAATACTTAGTAGTAATTAATTAGTCAATTAGCGTACATTAATTTGAAGTGTTAGTTTGGACGTAAAGCGAAATCAAATAATAAGAAATGCATTCACCGAAGAACAGAGGAGCATAATCGAAGTAAGCTAGCTTATCACCCCAGGAAAACTACTCTGCAATTAAAAAGCTAGCATATTTAATTTGCAATCTTTTATAGTCATTAGCCACCTTCTCACTAATATTTCCTCTATTGCATGTGTTGCAAGCCATGTCTCTACCGCCTCTTCTGGGACACTTCAACGATAAGGACCACCGGTGAAAGCTGTGGATCGCCGCTGACGCGGATGGCCCTCCGCCCCTGGTACTTCGGGCAGGGAGGGATTACTGAGAGCTGGACGCTACATCCCGATCCTCAGAGACACAGGCTTGTTGCCCCTTGTGTGTCCGTCGGACGTCAGATCACCCTAGACGCCAGCCTGCTGTTGACATTTGCCGACGGGTGGAGGCCCGAGACGCATACTTTCCACTTTCGGTGGGGTGAGATGACGGCCACGCTACATGACGTCTCGCTCTTGACCGGTCTCTCGATCCAAGGTGAGCCACTTGTTCCGGGCCCTCCGGGTGAGGACTGGAAGACCGAGCTAGAGCAATGGTTCGGCCAACCTCTCCCAGAGCATGTACGTGGTGTTCCCCGGACTTGGCTAAGGCGGTTCAGTCAGTGTCCGCAGGGTGCACCTTACCAGGTCGTTAGGACGCACCTCGTTGCTTACCTTCTCCAGCTCTTTGGTTGGATCCTGTTTCCAACCACGCATGACGATTTTTCTACCCCAGCTTCGTCCGTGTCGCTGAGTCTTTGGTAGACGCGAGGGCTGGGCCGATGACTCAGTATAGCTGGGGATCAGCCATCCCTTACGCCACATACCGGGGGTTGTGTGACGCTTCACGGTGCTCTACCGGTGGTACCCCGAGCCTGGCCGTCTGCTACGTGCGCCTGCAGCTGTGGAGTTGGGAGCACTTCCCTACTAGGCGGCTGTCCATCGAGATAGCGGTGCACCCATACTCCGTTCTGCATGACCAGATAGACGGCCCCACCATGGGCTTACGGTGGACTGATGGCCATCTGCGCTAGGCCAACGAAAGACCGGCGAGGTGGTACTCGTTGTACCACAACGAGTTCGAGTCGTCGCATGAGAGCGACATCATATGGAATACATGGTATCCACAGTTCGTGCGCACGGTAGCACTGCATGGACTGTCCGTGCAATGCATCCGAGACGTTCTGCTGTGGACGACAGACTGCTACCTGGTGTTCACACATATGGTGAAGCCTTACGCACTACGGCGTGTCAAACAGATTAGTGCGCGCAGTGTCGTGCCCCGAGCAGCGAGGCCCTGCCGCGATCCGTACACTTGAGAGTCAAAATTCATCTGAGTAATGTTTACACTTCTTACGTCTTCTTTTCTAACATCAATCCTTCCAAAAATGCAGGCAATCAAGGCATGGTGGGCATACTCAGGACTGGCGTTTGGTCCAGCACGAGTGGACTACGGCATGGACACAGAGGGTGCACTTGGATGTCTTGCGTGCCCCACATCCGCACGACCCGGAGACGTACGGTGTGTACATGGAGTAGTACGTGCCATGGACGAGCACAAGACTCACCATTCCTCCATTGGGCGCCGGGAGGCGAGTGCGGAGAGGCGCGCGGCGGATCCTCCACGCAGCGTCTGATCGTCCTGGCGCTTCATAAGCGTGACAACAACATGAAGATACTTACAACCTCTGGTCATTTCATTGATGATATTTGTACTCTTCATTAATGAACCTGTTACGTATGTACAGTTGGAGCGGGCACAGCGCGTCCATAGCACATCGGAGGCCGCCATCCGCAACCCAAACATAACACGAGCGAGATATAAAAAAATTTTGAGCACATCTCGGCGGAGATGAAGAAGATAATAAAGAACTTGAGCTGCGGTTATTCAACAGACGATGTCCTATGCATTGGACAACAAGTGGGGGGAGGCATGCTTACCCGCTAGGTCACCACGGCCTAGCGAGTCCGGCCGACGTTGTAGCGTTCCCCGTCGGTCATCCGCGGCCCAGGTCGGCGGGGAGGTACGTTATTCATAAATCTACATTCAGTTTTTTTTGTTATGCCTTACGTTCTGCTAACATCATGTCATTCTCCCGCTGTAGGTTCGTCGGGATGAATCACTTCTTCCGTCCTTTTGTTACCGATGGCGCTCCCCTCGGTCATCTGCCTTTGCACATCCGGAGTGCGAGGTTACGAGTTTACATCCAAAGTGTTTATTTGTACTAACATCGTTCCGTCTTGCAGCCTTCAGTTGGCCGTAGGGTTAAGACCCATTTCACGTTGATTGATGATGAGGATACGGGCTTAGCAGCTATTGCCAGGGAGCAGCACATGGCGCCAGGGGTACAAACAATGGTAGCCAGTGTTTGGAGCATACACAGGGCAAAGCACCTTTGGGTTCACTGCCCTACCGTACGTTCAAGGCCAGAGTTCCTCCGGGTACGCGGGAGCCCCGTACGTCCAAGGCCAGAACTCATCTACGCAACCAGATTTGAAAGCATTGTAACCCAGGAATAAATTTTTCGTGTCCGTTGCTCATGACTTCGTCGGAGGTGTCCCCTAGGTCGGCATGTCTCATCAAGACGACATGTACGCCTACCAGCCTCTGCTGGGCCAGAGTAAGCCTACTGGTCCACCTCTGCCCACTCAACGGTCACCGTACCCCCTCCGAACCGATATGCACTCTTCAGACCGGTGGACGTATTCTACGCGACATGCCCGACGCAAGACTAGGATGCACACACAAAGGCAGCTGCCACGAGTAGAGGGTGGTGGCTCAGACGAGTGAGCCATATTGTATCAAATGTTATGCCACTATGTTTTCGTACATTCGTATTCATATTTTTGTTTTGCTATATTTGTACACGTATTTTGGTTGTTATGTGTGTACCACTGCGCCATATTATATATCGACATCTCCAATGGAGTTGCAATGCAGCTTTTTTTTCATACATTCCATGTCACATGAAATCATGAAACCCTAATTTCCGAAACCTAAATTCTAAATTTTTGTGACCTAAATCCTAAATTTTCGAGACCATATCAAATTATCCAAATAGTACATAGTCAAGTCCACTACGTGAGGAGCCTTCAAAATAAAATTCATAATTTTGTGAGATCAATTTCAACGTGGCACGGTTTTCTGTTGATTCTTTTGTTCTCGCACAAACACGACACTTATACGAAATAGTGAGAAAAATTATGAACAAATAAAATTATGAAAAATTTACACAAGTACACTGTGTCGGGAGGCTCCGCATGAAATGTCATAATTTTTTCAACTAATTTGCTATATTTTAAAATTCATGCAAACAACAAACCCTAACTAAACCCTAGCTAACCCTAACTTGGACACATGGCGGGCTGTGTTTGGATTGTATTTGCAAAAATGGCACCGTTGCCGTACAACCGCCGTGCAGCAACCCCTCCATGCCCGCCACGTCATTGTTGCCGCAATTAGGGTTTAATAATTTGGGTTCCGTGGCTGTTTGTATGAATTTTATAATATGGCAAATGAGTTCATGATTTAGGTTGCGAAAATTTGGATTTTAGGTTTCTGAAATTAAGGTTTCATGATTTCATGTGACTTGGAATGTATGGAAAAAAAACAAATGTAGCAAAACAAAATATGAATACAAATATACCCAAACATAATCGCATAACACGAGATATACCAAAGTCTAGATAAGCTCATTCATGAACCGAGATGAAGGAGGACGGGGTATTATCACATGTAACCCGATCAAATAGGACACTCTTTGTTAATTTATCACTCTACTGTGGATGATTTTTTTTAATACTATATTGTACCACTGTCTAGATAAGCGTGTGCATGAACCAACTGAGGGAAACGCGTGTGAGACGTCCCTGGGTAAGCCACCCTAGGACTTACTGTGCATATCGGACTAGTCCCACGATCAGTCGTTAGCCCGCACAGTTCAACAACGATGTGATCACAGCCATACAACTAAACTATAGAAGAAGTAGACAAATTAAAACTTAAAAACAACAAAGACCTTATGGTCAAGCTTTTTACAGAGGTCTTGCCACGCAGGGCTAACAACAAGAAAGTCACAGCGGAAACAAAAGAAACACGTGGCGGCCACTCGACATGCCCACAGGTAATCGAATGGAGGACGTCCTAGCACGTAGGGTCTTCAAAGACCTCCTCTTTGAATAGGTCGGAGCTCCCTAGGAGGTCTTCATCAACTGCTCATCAATCAGAGGGCACAAGCCATGAGTACTTTTGAATGTACTCAGCAAGCCGTAGGGAAACGTTTGCAGATAATATTTATGCAAGGCTCAACAAGGTTAGCTTTATGGTTACTTTGCGGAAAGCAATCTTGAAACAAAATACAATAAGTAGATTGCAAGGCACAGGTTGAAAGATTAGCACATAAGAAACAAGTTCTTTGAAACCAACTCGTGACCACCCTGGTCACGTCCCAGACCTCTCACGACCACCCTGGTCGTGAGCCAGACCGCTCACGACGACCCAGGTCGTGAGCCAAACCGCTCGGAACTAGCCAAGACCAACAAGTTTTTCTTTTAAAGATCTGCCCCTTGCGTGAAATCACCAGGCATGCCCATAACCGGGGACACGGCTATTCAAATAGATTTACACTCTGCAGAGGTTGTACACTTTACCCACAAGACACGAATTCTCTAGTTTGTTTGGCACCCGTCGATGCCACTGCTCACTACCTTAGGTAAGCAGTCTAGAGCACATGACAAGGCCTTTACAAAGCTCCGTTATGACTTGGTTCTGCCCACTAAGGTTTCGCCATTTTGGACCCCCTCTTGCACTATGTTATTCCATCTGATAACTCGGAGATCACGCCACCATGACAGAACCAAAGCCAAACTTCTGCTAATTAGTTGGCCAGGACCACCCCATATGGTTTTGTGGTTGCACGGTATGACTTGGATAGAACTCTTACAAGGTTAAGTCCTTAGTGGGTGCTCAGGCGAGACCTCCTCATCCCAATATGCTTCGTGCACCCCCTTTACTACACGATCACTCGCCCGAGCAAAACATTTTGGGTTCAACCTGGCCAAATGACCACCCTGGTCATGGCACAACAATTTTATTAGCGGCCACACAGGCCAGTGGAAACACTTGCAAGACAACACATGCCAAGACAAATACATGCCACAATTCCATAATTTCTTAGTCAAATTTAACATCTTGAGAGAGGTGATCGAGACAACGCATAACTAAGTAGGTCTAAGCAAGATACGCACCCCTGTTGGTTATCACAAAGAGGTCCAACTAAGGTTACCCATCCTATGATGGTCCGAAGAGTACATGTCAACATGTAGAATACATGTATTCAAGGGGTCATACTGCCAAGTAGGTGATTAGCTAATTCCCAAACCATTTTTATACAAATAGCCATGCATGTTGATATAAAACAAAGTAATTTTTGCAAAACTAGGTTCAACATGATCAAAGGTCTACGACTTGCCTTCGATGAAGAGCTAGGGGTCTTCTGTAGAGGTTGTCGGGTCCACAAACTCTTCAGCGGAGCTGGAATCTACACGTGCGAAAAAGAGCCAAATAAATACAATGAATTCAAATAAAACCAAAGACAAACAAATTAGAACAAAAAGAGAAACACTAAAATAGAAACGGGCTCTCAGGAGGAGGTCCTGAGGGGGAGGTCCACAGGAGGAACACAACTACGCAATGTGGTTGTAAAAGAGATACAACCAAGCAACGTAGTTGTAAGAGCAAAAGAGGACAAGACACGTAGGAACTCACCCAGACACAAAGAGAGGGAGAGAGAAGATTGGAGAAGAATGGCGGACGGCGTAGGTGCTCCGGCGAACTCTTCAGCAGCGAGGTGGTCGAAGGCGGAGCAGTTCCAACAAACTCCTTGGCGACGAGGAGGGCTCCAACGAACTCCTTAGTGAAACTTCAAGCACAGAAACTGGGTGCAAGCAAGAGAGAGTTGAGAGCTGGGTGAGGAAAAAGTGATGAAGAAGGGCCGCTCAGGCTATTATAGCCGGGGAGAACGGGAAGAGTAGCTGAGAAACTCTAAAGCACACGAGATCAAGGGTAGGTGGAGACAGGACAGGGTATGGCACGAACGTGCGCAAACAGCTGCTCGGGGACAACGAGAACTACGGAGGCGGCATCAATTAATGCGTTACAGTGGCATTTAATGCGCGAGGCCTCCAGTGAGAGTGGCAAGGTCTCCGGCGAGAGCAGCGCCGCGATGAGCGGGAGGAGAAGTGAGCAAGGCTGACAGGTGAGGCTGGTCGAAAGGGGGTCGCGGTCGAAGGGGAGGCCGTGATACAAAGAGCGCATGTGACCAAGGGATGCACGTGACCAAGAGGAGGTCGTGACCCATAGAGAGGTCGTGACCCAAAGGGTGGTCGCGGACCAGGAGGGTGGTCTTTGCAAAAAGACCAAGAGGGTGGTCGCGGCCCAAGGGGAGATCGCGACACAAAGAGGTGCTCGCAGCCCAAAAGGGTGGTCTTTGCAAAAAGACAAGAGGGTGGTCTTTTGCAAAAAGGCCAAGAGGGTGGTTGCGGTCCAAGGGGAGGTCGTGGCACAAAGAGGTGGTCGCGGCCTAAAAGGTGGTCGCGGCACAAAGAGGTGGTCTTTGCAAAACGACCAGCTCCAGGACCACTAGGGAGGTCTAAACCAAAAGGGAGATCCAATGAGAAGGGGATCAAAGAAGGTGCGGCGAAGCGGGGCCGTTCTATTTTGATTGGGCTGTTCAAAAAAAGGTGAACGTTCGGACCGGTTGAACGCGTCAACAAGATCGGGCAGTTCAACACAGATCGGACGATCCACAACACGTGGGACATTCGGACTGGCCGAAATGCCCACTAGATCGGGTCGTCCGACACAGATTGGATGGTTCAAAATGAAGGGGATGTTTGGACTAGCCGAATGTCCAGCAAGATCGGGCCATCCAGCACAGATCAGACGATCCGCAAAGAAAGGAGGTGCGGAGCTGAGCTACGCGGGGAGAATTGAATGAACAGAGAAGGGGAAAATAACACTAGAGAACTCTAACAAGTCCAAAGGAACCAAACTCAAATTAATTGAAGTTCGATTTAGTCATTTTAAACACCTTAATTCCACAATCTCCAGTTAAGCTTTAGAACTTCAACAAAACCGAATGGTTCTTTTTCATTTTGAAAACTCAGAAACTCAGAAAAACTTGGGACATTACAGCGTGGCATGCAGATTAGATAGCGATGTACCAGAACCTCCGACTCATGTGCGTTTTGAAGGCTACGGTACATCATTATATGATCTGCACGCCACGTATTTTCATCAGTTGGTTCATGCACAATCTTATGTAGCCTATGGTACAATATGGATCATCCAAGGCAAACTGATAATTTGAGAAAGATTGTCCTATTTAACGATGTGTGCAACTAGCCTCCACGGTGCCATAGCGACACTACTACAAAATAGACTATACTAGACATTTCATCATAGACGGTTTACGTGGAACCGTCTGTGTTGTAATTATCACAAATAGTCTTTAATAAGAACTGCCTGTGATATTCAACGATGGCAGGAACCGGTTAGAACCGTCCGCGATACGTAATTATGACAGACAATTTTTAATTAGACCGTCTGTACTAATTCATAGACGATTATTAGCAAGAATCGTCTGTGATAATTCCATACTTCAAAGACGACGTTTAATTAGAACCGTCTGTGATAACTCACAGACGGTTCTTAACAATAATCGTCTGTAATAATTGCAGACATCACAGATGGTGATTAATTAGAACCGTCTGTGATAATTCACGGATACTTCAAACTACAAATCGTCTGTGATATTTTCAATGCCCCTCACGATTTCTGTGCGATGCGTCTCTTCGTCTCGCGCGCCGATGGTTTTATAGATAAGAATGATCATCCGCCACCGTAGATGAATCCCCACATCGCTCTCTTTCGCACCCTTCATTAACAACTAGTAGAGTTAGAAAAAACATTGGCTCCCTACTCTTCTTCCCTGACGCTGGCATTGATGGCCTACCTGGCCATCCTGTACAAGCACCTCGCCGGCCGTACGATGGCAGAAGCTGTCAAAGAACATTGTGCTAACAGTGTCGTCCGTCCTTCGGCGGAGGTTATGCTGGCGCACGTGACAGCGACGTTCTGCTGTCTTGACATCCTCCTCCGCCGTGTCTTCTGGGTGGTCTGCATATTCCGGCGAGCTAACCTTGCCATCGATCTAGTCCTCCACAATGAGGTTGAACATCTCCACGAGAATGACCGTCGCTTGGAATGCGACATCGACATGGCGGGCGACCGAGTCGACCAAGCTGATACCCCTTTGGGCGCATTTATTCTTGGTTCTTGTGGGGAACCATCTTTGGGCGACTATCGAACGATCGAGTCAACAGTTGGAAGTGTTTCAGACTACCTGCGCGGATCCTAAACCCTCTGATGTCGACAACGTCGCCTACGAAGTTTTCATAATAGAGATAGCAGGCTACTTGGGCCGCAAGAAAAACCTGATCTTTTATTATTTCTACTTTTTTAATCTTTTGTAAGAGGTGCCCGGCCATGCTGTTAATTTTGCCATATGTAAATACAAAAAATGTTTAAAAAATCTAGTTTGAAGTTAAGTTACTGTCTATGGTTTTAACAACTGAAAATAGAATATTTTTTTTAACAAGAACCATACCCATCACAGACTATTTTTAAATATAACCGTCTATGATATATACCTTTCATAGACTATTTTTAAATATAACCGTCTGTGATATGTATCACAAATGGTTTGTGGTTGGAACCGTCTATGATATGTTAAAGCCGCTTCGACTCCTGCGCAATGCGTCTCTTTGTCTCTTGCGCTGGCATTACATTGCGTCTCTTCATCTCGGTTTGTGATACGTTTTAAAAGAATGATCATGTCTTTCGCCCCCTCCATTAACAACCAGTAGAGTTAAAAAAAAACTCGATCACTACGTACAGTATTGAAAACTCATAGACCATACGTCGCGCGCCATGGTGAGAACACGGAGATGATGGCGAGGACCAATGTGAGGAGGTTTATGATCACCGTTGCTCTATTTTGCATACAACTACAGGAAACCAACTACTTCACAAATATGCCATAAATTACAACAATTGTACACACACACACACACACACACACACACAATCTTCTCCAACCACTTGATATGGTCCAGGATGCGCTCCATCTTCAACTCCAGCATGTTTAGCCTCTCCTCTATCACAACTACCATTCTTTGCTCCAGCCTAGAATCCATCATTTGCCTTATATTGCTATGATACCTTGCTCTGTCCTTGGAGGAAGAGATGAGGTGAGGTGAGACCAGAAGGAGAAAGAGCTGAGCTCAAGTACTAGAAGAAGATGAGAAAGCTCAGGATTGGCCCTACTTATGCCGGCGTGCAAACATTTTTTGGCTATAAAACTATCACAGGCGGTTTAGTGGAATAAACCGCCTGTGATATGGATCCCAGATGGTTATAAACTACAACAGTCTGTGATATATAATTATCACAAACGGTTACTAACAAGAACCGTCTGTGATGTCTATTTATCATAGATAGTTTATAATTGGAACCGTCTATGGTGTGTATCACAGACGGTTATTAACAAGAACCATTTCTGATAGGTGCGGCTGCTTTGAAGAAGACAGTGAGTAAGCCTAAGAAAGCAACCAAGCCCACCACGAAGCACGATTTTTTTCAGGGGGTCATCCACACAGCTTGAGGAGAATGAGAGAGCAACCACGACCAACCTCATCGAACTTGACACACTCTCCTAGCTACCATGCTTCTTGAACTCGCAGGGGCTGGTCATACCAACCAGCCAGAGAATGCTAATGAAGTAAGATTGTGCCAAGCCGGAATACAATGACGCTAGGACCAGCCCCAGCCAGTTCAAGAAGCTCGACTGCCAGGAGAGTGTGTCAGGTTCGATGGAGTAGGTCGTGGCTACCGTCTCATCACCTCATGCCGCGTGGACGACAACCGAAAAAAGATCAAGCTTCATGGTTGGCTTGGTTGCTTTCTTAGGCGTACTCGTCATCTTCTTCAAAGGAGCCGCATTAGAGACAAATGAATACTAATCTTAGATCACCAAGAACAAATAGATCTATAAGCACACTTTAAAATCTATGGTATTTCTTTCACCAAACGCGCCCCAGAGCCAGTCGCCTGCTTCAAAGCAGCCACATATATATCGGAGACATTTCTCAGTACAGATAGATCTAGATCTGAGGGGACGATCACATATTTAATGGCACATATCACAGACGGTTATTGTTCAAAATCGTCTGTGATACGTATTGCAGACGGTTTTGAGTAAATACCGTCTATGATAATTCAGAGACCATCGGAGAGGTCTCCGAATGTCACAGATGGTTCTTGTTAGGAACTGTTTGTGATATGTATCACAGACGTTTCCTGTGTTCTTGTTAAGAACTGTCTATGATACGTATTATAGACGGTTCCTAACAGGAACCGTCTATGAGGCCTTCGATTATCACAGATGGTGGTTATTTAAAATCGTCTATGATACGTATCACAGACGGTTCTTTTTAAAACGGTCTGTGATATGCTCAATTAAATATCTGGTCGTCCTAACTCCAGATAGATCGGTCTATAGTGAGATCATCTCGATATCTGCGGCGCTGAAGCTGAATGGATCTGGCGTTTCTTGAAAGAATTAAATACCGTAGATTTGCAAGTGTGCTTGTAGATCTATTTATTCTTGGTGATCTAAGGTTAGTATTTGCTTCTAATTATATGCATTATAATCTAGAGAGATCGATGATATCTAGGTTTATCATCCAAAGAGGTTATTGGCAGTTAAGATTTACAACAGAATAATGAGCAGCATGTATATATACATTAACATGTATTGTATTGTGTAAAATAATACAGTTTTACATCATAGTGAGCCTCAGTTCTGACTACGTCAAATGAAGGAGGAAGGGAGGAGAAGGAAAGGAGGAAGAAAGCGAGGTTGGTCATTTTTCAATATCATGGTCCATCTCATAGTCCACCTTGTGAAAGAGATAAAGATATGCGGCACTGTGTTCCTATGTCATATGTACCCGTTCGAGAGATACATAGGAATTCTCAAGTCCTATGTACGGAATCGATCTTGGCCGGACCATGAGATAAAAGAGTGAGGGCCTCAACCACGTCATCGGGCACCATCTCTTTCACAAACCCGGCAGACGAGGGAGTGTCCCAACGCCTGGTAAGATATGTCGAACTACCTAGTTGTTAATAAGTTCATAACTTCGTAGGTTCTAAAATAAGATGATGGCCTCTTGTAGCAAACACTGAGTACCCAATCTTCTCAAGGCTCTCCTTCGAGGCAGTCAGGACGAAGGATATACTATCCACGGCCCTGAGAAACAAGGAGCAACTGGTTCGCACACGAGGCATGGATTCCCACACGACTCCGATGCGTATAGGAGTCAGAAGATATCCAAGACCAAGCGTGAGGAACAGTTGAAAGAGGAGATTAGCGCATGGATTACTGCCCGATTTCAAGGACAGTTGACATCATTGCAGGAACAAATGAATCAACTTATCAACCAGTCGCAGGCCGCCCTCATGATTTTGCGAGCTAGTCGCCCTCAACATCGGAGTAGCGTCGCGTCCATGCCTGCACTTTCTGAACTTGGCGACGTCCAATTACCTATCGATGTCATCCAGGTAATGTACATCTCTGGAATGCTCTAAAGATAGACATGTAGGATGGCTAATTGTGTATCGTTTTATTTGTGCCCACGCCCTGCAGGCTACAAGTGAGGCTGGTTGGGTCCATTTCTGTTGATGCTGGGTGGGGGGTGGTGTATCCATGCTAGGAAGGGATAGTGGTGCATGGTGCCTAGCTGGCGTAGGGTTACGCCAAGGTCCAGGTGGATATGGTACATGATAATTTGATGGCAGTTCCGCTAGAGAAGCGCTCGAACAAAGACATCATAACACTAGGGGATGCATTGTACATTTATGTCTAGTGGCCCAAGAGGGATATCACCCTTAACCCTGCAGCGCCGCGATCTCCACACAACGACCATGCCTCTCCAACAGTACCCTTGATGACTCCACCTTAACCTCCGCTTCAGAAGGCCTCCGTATCGGCTACCGTGGAGACGGCGCCAAAGAAACAAGAAAAGCGTGTCAGGTCATCTTCCAGGAAGACAAATAGCACACATGGCGCTAAGGCCAAATCGAAGAAGATTAAGGCGCCTCACAAGCCCAGGACGTTCTCTCTCGGAATGTCGTTGGTCTCCGACACAATATTATGCCACATTAGTTTGGCTTGTGGGACTTTGCATGCTTGGTACATGCGGCAAACCGACAAGGCAAGGGAAGACCGGCCTACTAGATTCACCGTCAACTACACGGAGAACTATTTCCTTCACAAGCCGGGTTACTTCGTCGTGGGCTTCGAAGACTTATTTGATCTATTCAACCTCGACGCCTCATTTCCACGATGCTAGACATTGTGTGTACAATCAAGTTCTACATTCATGTCATAACTCATTGCTTATGTATAGATACATGATGCAACAAGCCCGGCGATCGCGACAACCGGTCGGTTTCCTTGACCCATAGTTGATCTCTGAGCAATGCATCACCCAAGGTGCATCCTACGTCGAGAAGTACATAACGAGAGGATTGCTTACTCACCGCGACAAGGGCTACATAATGGTGCCCTACAACTAGGGGTAAGTGCTTCACTACTTGCTATACAAATTTTATTTGTTCTTTATATGCAACCCGACTATAGCGACATACATGAGTAGGTTCCACTGGATCCTTTTAGTCATTGTACCAAAGTGGAATCATTGTACCAAAGTGGAACAAGGTAATATACCTTGATTCCCTAGTCGATAAAAACTACGACTTCACCATTGTGCAAAAAGTACTCGACATGTATGCTCATTTCCTCCATATGTAACTCTATTGTAGTCTTTCTTCCTTTGAAATGTCTGGGGATAACATTTTGGAATGACGTAGGTCGTTTAGTGTCTATGTTGCTAGGGGAGGGACACACAAGGAACCGAGCGCCACACTGCGACACAGAACGTGATTTTCGGTACCCGCTACAGCACTATAATCCTATATCACACCTTGTGACCTGGCATCTCGAACTGACTATACATATATCCTATGTCACACTTCTATTTTTGTAGTGCCACTAGCAACTACTACAAGACGATGTAGGTGCATTCTACGTTTGTCGTCATATGCTGGATATCATGAGTACTAAGACGAAGGATCCAGATGTTTGTGAGTCAATCTCGCAATAATTATTTCGTCATTGCGAATTTAAATATATATGCTTACTACTTTACTCTTGCTAGCGACAGGACATGGCAATCGAAGGAAGTGTCTTCCATCTGGACTTACTCACGGACGTTCAAGGACTGCTCATCGTCTTCATCACGGGGGAGATCATTAACAAGAATGGAGAGTTTCACCTCAGCGACACCGATTTATTGTAATTCACTTTGAGTTGTAATTCAGGCTCGGACGGCGCTTGCCCGCTTGTAGAGGTACCAACGTCATCAGGGTTTTCCAGCGCCTTGCGTACGAAATTTATGTACACCATCGGCTTCCCGTGAATAGCTGCCTCGGGCTGGGAGGCAATCTCCATGTACTGCCACCATGCTACGCTTCCAGCCACCTTGACGAGCTCCCACACATAATTCGTGCAGGTGATCGTCTCGATCACAACTTTCTTCGTCGTTGCCTCCGTGACGAGCTCCCTCCGGATGCAACTTCGCAGCTCGAGAATATTCATCGCGTTGAGCCCTTCTTCCCAAACCACCTTGTATTGGCATCTCGACAGGTCCAACCCATCGGGTTCGCCTTGTACGAGGCCATTGCCGTAAAACACAAACAAGTCTTGCATATTTGAAAATACCTAAAGCCACAACAACCCCATCCGCTATTACCTCAAACACTAACAGGTCCAACCCACTATAAAAGCACATGTTCATTGCCACTTAATTACTTACAACTAACTAATTTGCATCAAATGAGTTATGCCTAACTAATTTCTACTTACCTAATTACAACTGGTTTATTAGCATAAAACTAATATAAAGCAGCAAAGTAAGTAATTACCACTAAACTTACTAATTACGATTGATTAATGACCTCTAAACTAATTAATTATGACTAATTAATTACCACTAAAAAATTACCAGTACTTCATTTTCACATATTTAATATCTTAGTAATGATGACTACTAAACTAATTATGACTAATTAATTACCACTAAACTAATTCATTACTGGTGAACTAACTAATTACGACTAATTAATTATACCTAAACAAACTAATTACGACTAGCTGACTAAACCTGATTAATTACGACTACGGTAATAACGACAAAAGCATCCGACAAATTACCTGCCGTTCGGTGGAAAGTACTAAAAAAAAGGCCGAGCGACGAATGACAAGAAGCAAGAAAATACTTAACCTCCCAATAAAATTAATTATGTTACGCTCTCTGAGTTCTCAGCGACGAGCGCAAGAATGAGAATCAAAACGCAAATGAGACGAGCGAAGAGCGAGTGCCAAAGTTTGGTATTTAAAGCGAGCGAATGAGGAGTCGGCGTTAGCGCCGAAATTCGTGGCGTTGGCCGAATTTCTAGATGAGGCGGCGGATGTGTGGAGGAGGAGGAGGCGGTGGGCAAGATGGCCACCGCGCGGTTTTAAATTCTCCATGAAACGATCTGGGTGCATGGCGGGAGAAGGCGAGCGGGAGGGAGGGAGGAGAGCGCGTGGCGAGCGTGATGCGGCGGGGGCGAAGCGCGTGGCGCGCCGAGGGCGTTGCCGCCTGCGGCCGTCTGATGGTCGTCGTGCGCAACGACCGAGCGTCGCGATCGCGGTGGTGTTGCTGCGTCTGGTGGCCGTCTTGTAATGATGTTAGTTTTGCAAATACGATTCGAAGACGGCCATTAATGTAAGTACGCGATCAAAACGTGCCAAAAATTCATGTATGGTGTGCGCGGTCGTTCGTGGGGCTGTATCGGCGGCATCTTTGCATGTTATATATCTCTCTGTTCCGGTGTTCCCATAGAGCCAAACATCTACAGCCCTACCGCACCTGTGGTGCTGGGTTGAAATGTTGGTGCTAGAGCGTGTCAACTGTACGTGTGCATGTGGCACCACGATCGATCGACTTGCGCCACACACAATAGTGTGCAGTGTAGCCTTGGTAGCTGCGGGCCTATAATTAACTAAGGGTCTGTTTCGTTCACGAACTTGAATTGGATCCATGGCATTGAGCCTCCAAATTTAAATCCAAGTTGAATTTGAATTGGTATATAAATTTAATTCTAGTGTTTGGATTACATGTGAAATTGTAGAGTGGGATTACAATCAAATCCAAATCCAAATGTTGATTTGTTGCCTTCGTGAGGAATCCAAATCACTTGAAGTATCAGGCACGTTGGTGGTGCTGGCTACATGAGGCCAGTGGGATCCATGCGATAAAAATGCGACTGAGCCGATCTGCGACGGCGGCGAGGTCAGAATGGAGGCTGACCAAAGAAGAGCATCATTTGGAGCATGAGAAGAAGGCGATGAAGACAAGGCTGTTGGCACCGTCGGTGTCTATGTACGTAGAAATCTGGACATACACACGAGCACACTAAAAAGCTCTAAGGAGAAGATGAACACAAAATGTTTTGGTGCTGCCCAAACTTCTGGTGCACAGCTTTTCTGTTTCTCCTCTTATTTATAGAGTCAAGGTGACCCCTCACATTACAAGCAAATTAATAGGACAATAAAATGCCCGACACTACTGCCCACTACCCCTAAGAAATGCTCCACTAACCACATGTAGCCTCCCCACTAACTATCTTAATTCACTACATGCAAATAAAGACTAATGTTACATGCAAAAAATAATTAAGTCAAGATTATAGCTAACAATTTCCCCCCTAACCTTGACATGCCAACTTATCATTGCGGATCGCTTGCAACCTCTTGCCATGCGCAGCGGCTTTCTCCTTGTTGCCACATGCAGCGGCTCCTCTTGCACGATTCATCGCGCCATTAGCGGTCTTCAACACTTATCTTCAAGAAGTTCCGCCTTCCCACTCGGCACGGGTTAGCAACACAAGTTCCCTTTATGTGTTGCCAAATCCATGCTCGCAGCTGTTTCTCTACCACGTGGTGCATTTCGCCTTGAGAGGTAGTACAATCGCCCTCGCCACGTGATCACACTTGAGGGACAATACCTTCGCCCTTGCCATTAGCGACCGTGACCATGGGCGCCACCGCAGCCCATGCACCTAGCAGTTCTTCTCCCAAAGACACAGAGGTGGATAGTACATTCGCCCATCTTGTCTTGCTGGTTAATTGACGATGACGTTCCTTAGTAGCAGTATTTAGGAGACATGCCGCCACCACTCTTCACTGCTACCTCTTTGCCGCCACAATTTCGTCGCCGGTGGTACAACTCACCGGGCAACTCTAACATCCGTTTTTTTTCTTA
The DNA here is from genome assembly GCA_036346405.1 of Phyllostachys edulis. Taxonomy (NCBI): domain Eukaryota; kingdom Viridiplantae; phylum Streptophyta; class Magnoliopsida; order Poales; family Poaceae; genus Phyllostachys; species Phyllostachys edulis. The sequence goes on along the minus strand of CM070546.1, from coordinate 3,881,551 downwards.
CGACGACAGCCTCCATGCCATCGCCGTTTGTCGGCCTCATGCCAACTCATTTCCCGACGGCTTCGCACCACCTCACCTTGCCGCCGCCGGCCTCCACCTCCTGTGGAGACTGCTGTCGTGGCCTACTCTGCGATGATCACGTCGCCGCTGCCGGTGCGCACGTCACGTGCGATTCTGGCAAACCGCACTGGCCTCGCCATGGCCATGTGGACCTTTGTCATCGTACTCCTGAGCATGTGGTGCTGCAACCGGCTCATTGTCGATACCTGTGCACCTTCGCCCAAACGCTCTGGTTCTCTTCACTGTGGAGCCGCATGCTTCACGCTGTACGCTGGTTGCGCCATCGCCTACGTGTGCCAACACCCCTGCGTGGCGCTGCCCCATCAGCTTGACCTCGCACGCGCACACCCGCATATGCTGCGCGCGCGCGTCGCTTCATCATTGCGCATCGTCACGCGCGCGCATGCTCGCGCCCTACGCCGCGATAAATTTGGCGCTCTCGTGCGCCGCGCGCTCATGTGCACCTGCGCTTGCGGCCGCTTTAGCGCCTACTCGCATGCACCTGATCTCGCCCGTGATGCTCGTCATCCTCGCAGCTGCTATCGTGCGACTCGCCCTGCGCCTTGTGATGTGCCCCGCTCGCCAGCATCTCGCGCTTCGCCAAATCTTCTTGCACCGGGCCGAGCCGCGCATGCCACAGGTCGAGGGCGCCATCGCCTTTGCACGGGGCGAGCAGCGTTGCGCGACCATATCGCCCCTGGCCGTCATCCCTAGGCAGCATCGGCACGGCCGTCGCGAGCACCTTAGACAACTGCTCCACGTTGTGCTCGGTATTCTGCTGGTCTCGAACAAGATTCGCCCCATCGCCGGAGTTAGCCGCTCGCGCGCCGAGTACCATGCCGCGTCGCCAGTGCCGCACCGTACCTTGCCGCCGACGCCACCGAGTGGGCACTCTCCTCGCATTGAATCTCTCTCTGATACCAATTGTTGGCACCACCAGTGTCTACGCACGTAGAAACCTGGACACACACACACACACACACGAGCACACTGGAAAACTCTAAGGAGAAGATGAAAACACAAAACATTTTGGTGCTGCCCAAACTTCTGCTGCACATTACAAGGTGACCCCTCACATTACAAGCAAATTAATAGGCTAATAAAATACCCGACACTACTGCCCACTACCCCTAAGAAATGCTCCACTAACCACATGTAACCTCCCCACTATCTTAATTCACTACATGCAAATAAAGACTAATGTTACATGCAAAAAAATAATTAAGTCAAGATTATAGCTAACAAAGGCTACCAGAGTTAACAAAGACACGCATCAACAAGATCTAGACAGCAGGTTGATGACAGGCCGACGGGCCGACAGGCCTAGATTTGGAGTAGGGAGAGGATGAAGGGAAAGTGGTAAATGGTTGCTGAGGTCGTTGGGAGCTCACTATGATCTACTAGTGCGTTGCAGTCAAAGATCGGGCATCGCACGTCGTCGGGAACTCATCAGTAATGGTGGCATTCTAGGGGAGCTCTTCAGTGGCTATGATGGCTGGAGCGATTGTGGTGGCAAGAGTTTGAGAAAAGGAACAGGATAGAGGAGAGCCACGTGGTAGTGTTCGGACTTATGTGAGATGGGTACACCTTTATATATAAAAGGAGGTTAACTTCAAGCTCAGAGAGAGTGGCCACGTCAGTTTTTTTTGGACTGTCGGATTCCACACTGCTTTGCATCGCGTCCGTCCGATTTCTCTTGCCTTTCGCTTTCCTGCGATTCCTTTGTTTGCTTCTTCAGTCTTCGCAGATAGCGGCTCCCGCATGCACTCCTCTTTCTATGGTCTTCGTTCCCTCCGTCTTCTATTTCCTTTCCAAGACCCCAACTCCATTAGACCATTACTCCTCCCCGGCATTTTTCCCTTCCCCCATTTCTTTGGGCACTGCCCCACCCCACTCCCCAGCCTGGCCTCTGGTCGCCTCCTCTTAGCCCTGCAAGGCTCGCCGCCCATCCTTTGCTCTTGGCAAGACCTCCTAGCCCAGTGCCCCCTCCTTCTCCGGCCTCAAGTGCAGTGGTAGCACGTCGCCGAAACTCGACCTCCTTCCTCTGGTTCGTTTGCACCTTTCGCGCAAGACACCCGGCCGCCTCGGCTCGGCCTCTCGATTGCTATCTCCGATCCCTTTTCCCCCGACGTCTTCATGCTGCGCCGCCGCTAGTCGCCCCTACCTACCGCGTGGTTGGCCCGCGCCTCCCCTCTGGCGTCGCCTCCCTTCGGCTTTGCCTTCGTCTGTTTTTCTCTCTCCAATCCCTTTTCTCCCGATTTCTCCTGGCCACAAGACTTCTTGGCACCATGGATTTCTTGATGCCACCCCGCCGCCGATCTCCCATGCCTACCGCGTGCTCGGTCCGCGCCTATCCTCTGGCGTCACCTCCCTCCGGTGGTCCTACGCCTGGCTCAAGCTTGCATCACCTTCGCCTTGCTGCGGTTCGGCCTCGGGTTCGCTCCCTGCTGCCGGCTCGGCTTGTCGGCCCCTCCTCGCGTGCTCGCTGCTAGCACCGGGCCTGCACAGGCACAGGCCGCACTCGCTCATGCCCCTGGGGCTTAGCCCATCACCACGCCCGTGCTCTTCTCCCCTTTTTATTGATTCGACTGTTGAGGTTTGGAACTTGATGCATTTACTGATGTGGTTTATTTGTTGATTTTTGCAAGGAGAATGAAAATGGATGTGGATTGAGGCAGGGTGGAGGTGCTAGCAGTAGGTTGCTATTGTGATCGCCGTGGCTTCTCTCAGGTAACATCTGCCCTTCCTCGCTACTCTCTGCCTCTTCCCCTTTGCTCTGTGATACCTTGTGTGTGCCATTAATAACCCCCGTGTTTTTCGGCTTTTCGATGACCTATTGCATAGTTTCCGGCCTGCTTACGTTCTTGCGATGTGCTCAAAGGTAGAAATTTCTTTTGTGTTCGCTGCTGCGGTTCTTGTGCACTGTTGGTTGGCTGGTTCATGCCATCTGATTAAAACTGTGCTTTGTTCTCAGCTATCGGATCTGATGTTGTGATGTGCTGAGAAGTGGTCGCCGCAGTTCTCCTCTGTGCTTGATGCTACGGTTCCTATACACCATTAATAGCCCTCCCTGTTTTTCGTCTTTTTGGTCACCTAGCGCATCGTTCGTCAGCCTCGGTTCCTTTCTCCTACCTCTTTATATAGCTCATTGCAAGGCCGTTTCTTTCGGCCTGTTCGCTTAGCTTGTCGTTCCGTCCGCTGCTTAGTTTACATCGCCTGTGTGTTACGTTCTTCTTCGCTCACTGCTCTTTGCAGTTCGTCCTGTACTGTCAGCGTTTCGACTCCTTCGATCTTTGCAGTTCTTGCTCTTTACTATTGTCTTCCTTTTTCCTTGGGCCCCTTCTAATTTCACCAGGACTTTCTTTACAGGTTTGTGCGCTGTGTTCTGGATTACGAGCTTCATTTGTGCATTGCCTTACCATGCCTGCCTTGGTTGAGATGGATGCATACGGTTGAGGTTTGTCTTTGTTTACGTCATTTGCCATGCTCCATAAACAGCTTACATTTTTTCGCGCTTCATCCATGCGCCATTGTGCTATGATTTTCCAGCTGCTTGCGGTGCCTCCTTGTTTTACTTGTTTGTGCATTTTGAGCGTCTCTATTCGTCGGTTTTGTCTATGTTTGCTCTCTTTTCGTTTATGTGTTTATATTCTTTCGCCGGTTCTTGTTTTATCGCCTATTCATGTTTGTTCGTTTGATTTTTTTTTTACTTGGCTTGTTTCGTTGACCACAACTTAGGGTCCACGCCTTAGTGTTTGTCGATATCGCTTATGCTTGCGTCTGTTGGTTGTACTTTTGTTATTGTCAGACATCGCCATTTCTTCGATTGATGTATTTTTCGGACCCTGCATACAGGTTTTCGGCTTATTCGCTCGTCGTCGTCGTCTACTGATTGTCCACCTTCTGCGCTCTTTGTTCTGCCTTCGACCAGTTAAGGTTAGTCCACGTCCTTTACAACGGTTTTACATTGCTGTATACTTTGTGATAGGTCCTCATGCCTGATTCTAGCGTGCTATGAGCTCTAGCTGTATTATGTCACATTACTTCTTGTCTTCTTATTACCTTCCTAGACACCCCTAGATTCTTTTATTTGGTCCATAGCCCGTGTGATGTAGTCCACAATGTATGGCACTATCTCTGTTCCTACCGCTATGGTCCCTTGTCCAGGATCGTTCTCGTGCCACTCAATTTGTTTCCTTGTTTACAGAATTTTTGTTATCTACCGTCAAATATATGTTGCTATGTTGTGAGCCTTTATTACTGTGCTTCTGAGGCATGTGCTCGCCGTCCATGGGCTACGTATGCATCGGTCTTCGGTGTCGTCCATCGCAATCTCTGCCTATTATACGTCCCTACATCTGTTCACATGTTCTCACTGTCTGCCTATACAAAATATTATACTTTCCTTAGCCTTCCTATAGTTACCTTGTGATCGGATCATTCCGTTTCTATTATGCTTTTTATTAATATTTGCGCATTATGTTTCATACTCGTGGATCGCACTCGTTTTGTTGGTGTTGTTTTCCCTTTTGAGTGTCCCTGTTTCAATATACCTCGCTTGCTTATATGGAGTTTCACTTTTATGCGCCTTCGATGTTCTCATCCTTGCCTCAGTGTTTTCAGCGTGCTTACCTTGCGCTTTTTTCCCCATTCTTCGGTGTAGCTTCAGCACACATGGCTTGTATAGATGATCCCTAGTCGCCCTACTTCGTCTGCAGTTTCAACCCTATCTTCTTCGCAGACTGCTTTGGGTGGCATTTATACCTATTTATTCTTGTCTTATTTAGAAGCTTGCTTCTTGACTGCTTCCCTTTGGCCTGCTACCTGCTGTCTTTGCTTGATTTCTTCGTCCTTTTTATTACCTCTTACCTTCTCTCTACTTTAGGTCCTACATTCTCACCTATTGTCCCTGCTTACGATGCCCAATATAATAGGCAAAAACGTCGGAGAGTCCTCTCCCATCGTCGGATGATTCGATTAGGTGCTTTGTTTGGCTTCTTCGTGTGACGGACCGGACCTCCCCAAGAGGTCTCCCAGGACCACCGGGTGGTCCTGGAGACCAGAACTAGGAGGTCCCGAAATTCCCTGTGCACAACCAAGCTAGTCCCAAGGATCAGCGGCTAGCTCACACAGTAAACAAAGGTGGTAACATCCATTAACGCAACTATATTAATTAGCAACAGAGTTGATTACAAAAGCGGCTTAAGAGCCGACTAGAAACAAAACACAGCAGAAACAAAAGCAGTAGACCACTTGATTCGCCACAGGCAATCGACTGGAGGGCGTAGCCTAGACGTCCTGGTCCTCATCCTCCTCGTAGACGACCTCTCCCGCTCAATAGAATCAAGCAAGAGTGAGCACAACAACCGTGCTCGCAACTCACACCCGTCAAGTAAGAGAATGCAATGCATACAAGGATATCTCAAGGGAGGTGTTATAGGGTTGTCTTTGCATAAAGCCATTTTTCTTTCCAAATACTTGTACTAAGTTCCAAAGTAGTTATACAATAACCAAAATTCATTTTCTAAATCTCAGTTTTATAGTTGGATAACATTCATCAACAAGTGGTGAAGGATACCCTCCTATCACAAGGCTCCCTACCCAAGACCCATTGGATATACATCCAAAACCATTTCAAACAGGTCTTTTGAAAGCAAAACAAAAATCTAACTTGGAGCAGCTTTGCTAGCTTGTCCATGATTGTGGACACGGCTATTCGAATAGTTTTGCACTCTCCAGAGGTGTACAGCTTTACCCACAAGACACGATTTCTCTAGTTTGTTTGGCATCCGTCGATACCACCGCTCACTACCGAAGTTAAGCTGTTTAGAGCTCGTGACAAGGCCTTTACAATGTGCCATTCCACCGCAATCCCCCCTCACTAAGGTTTCGCCCCCTTTGGATAGAGACCCGCCGGGTTCATAGCCCCCTCTTGCGCCAGGTGGGAATAAATGAAAGTAGGTCGTCAAGACACTCACACAACCGGATGGAATTACCATGGTGGAACATTGCAAATTAGTCAGCCAGGTCCTGCCCATTCCGGACATGTGGTCGCACGGTCAGCCATAGCAAAATACACTCGAAGACCGGTCCTTAACTGACTTGGGCGACTTCCACAGAACTCTGGGCATCGATCATATAAATGACTCGATCCCGTGCATGAACATGCACCCATCCAAACAATCAGTCCGCCCAAGTCCAAACCAATTTTTCTTTTGTTCTGCTTTACAAAAACATTAGCAAACTCCCACGACAACCCAATTCATGGTTAAATCATTTGACAACATTGGTCTTTTGGCAGTAAAACTGTTGGAAATATGCTCTAGAGGCAATCATAGAGATGATTATATTTCATTATGTTCATGACATTGGATAATGTGTTATCTTGTTCCTAGAATAATATTGTTAATATTTATTATCAAGTATGTGACTTGGTTGTGAAACTCTATATTCCTCATGATAATTATTCTTTTACGATCCTCGGTCAGAAACATATGAGGACACATATGAATAGACTAGCATATGTATTGGTTGATGACTATGTTTCGTGAGTCATAGATATGGAGATATCAAATCGATAATATGGACACATGTTAGAGAACATGATGTTGGATAAGACCCACCTTGAGACACTATTGAGATTGTTATGAATCTATGTATCGTTAGTTGGTCTCAAGCAAAGATGATGTATAATCCTTAGACCTGAGATCAACATGGTTTCCTACATGTGTAATAGCACTCTTAGGGGTTGCCAAACGCTATCCGTGAATCGGGTAGTTATAAAGGTAGCTTTTGGGTATGCTATGAAACATGCAGAGAATGTGATCGGTCGGATATGGGATTTGCCCTCCTAACATAACAGAGAGATGTCTCGCCCTCACAGATCGGATAAAGAAAGTGCATGGCCATGCCACTAGTAGTCGAAGTGTTCACCACGAAAGTTATCTCGACAATCGATCGAGAAAGTATTGAATACCCATGGATGACACAACATCTCACCCGAGTTCAACCGGACATCATGCGCAAAGGGAGTATACACGAGTAGGTCGCTAGTTCGAGTAGTTACGATCGGTCGATACATATATGAGCTGGTCGAGACTAGTCGAACGTAGTCACAGAGTGGTCGTGACTCGGTCGTAAGTAATTACGAATCGTCGTGACCAAATACTTAATCGGTCGTGATAAAGATAGGACCTAGTCATAAGTGATGAGGACCTAGTCAGAATCATATTGCATTAAGGTTCGTCCGATATAATTTGTGTGTATTCGGGAATCGATATGCTCGCTAGGAGCCGCATTTACTCGTGATCGGAAACGGTTTCCGAATCACAACCGAACTACACATGAACCTACAGGGTCACACACTTAACGGGTTGGAACAAGCCAGTATGAATACGATTTGTAAACGTGTTCGGATACGATCCGTCACGAGCACTATATAAGGAGATGCATGAGGTTGTTGGGAGGTGCGCGAGAAAACACCACCGAAACCCTAGCCGCCATCTTCCTGAGAGCTCTGCCGTGCGAATTGGTGCTAGCATACCAGCGTATGGTTGTGCCTGCCCTGGACGTGTGGATACCGTAGAGGCACTACTACGATTGTTGCGCTTGAGGACGATCCGCGATCTTCACGAGGAACTACAAAGGTTGCTGGAGGGGACGATCGACTACGACCACCGCATCGACTTGCTGGACATTGGACGATCGACCACGACCACTACATCGACGCGGTTCTTCGTTGGATCAGTCGCCCAACCCTTCTTCCGCCGCTCGCGACGTCTGTGGTAACGACTGTGATCATCTACTTGCTTGGCTTCCTGGTTTGCGTGGTAGAAATTTTTGTTTGCAGCTATCGTAGCCTACCCCGCGACCCAACAAAAACTTCCCCAAATCAAGAGTTTTGGGTCTAAGTTTTGACTAAGCATAGAGTTTTGAAATATGCTAGCTCTTACTAATGTACCAACTAGCTCTTTACTATGGTGACAAGGGGTGGTCGAATCAATAATCAAGTTCGGATATACAAAGGAATTGGGAATAACTATAACGTTAAAACAGGGATTTGAATTACTTAAATTCAAATAAGCACGCAGTAATAATTTAAAATAGAACTTAAATAATTTGAAATACTGGGATCAATATGAACAAGGGTGTAACTTTCCTTGCTCAAAAGCTTGAGGGTCTACACGTGAGAACGAAGCAAGATCAAATAAATATCAAATAAATAAACCAAAAGAACTCCAAAACAGAACAAACTAGAAGCAACAACAAAGAACTGAATTAAAAACAGACTCTCGGGAGGATGTCCAACTGGTTGGGAGGAGGTCCAACTGAGAGGGAGGTCGAGGGAGGTCCTGAGGAGGAGGTCCTGAGGAGGTCAACTGAGGTCCTGAGGAGGAGGTCCTGAGGAGGTCAAGAGAGGTCCCGAGGAGGAGGTCCCGAGGAGGTCAAGGGAGGTCTTACGAAGGGTACGGCTACTCAACGTAGTCGTACGAAGAAAATACAAAGATACGACTACGCAACGTAGTCATACAAGACCACCCGGGGGTCTCGCAGGACCACCCAGGAGATCTTCCAAGACCACCCGGAGGTCTCACAGGACCACCCAGGGGATCTTCCAAGACCACTCGGAGGTCTTGAGCGGAGAGGGAGGTCCAAACGAGAGGGGGGTCTGGACAAAGGGAGAGGTTCAAACGAGAGGGAGGTCTGGACAAAGGGAGGCACGAAGCGAACAGAGAAAGGAAAAAACAACACCAGAGAACTCCAACGAACCCAGAATAAGCCAAACTTTTGACTTAGTTGAAGTTTGATTTAGTCATTTTAAAACACCTTAATTCCAAAATCTCAAGTTAAGCTTTAGAACTCTCATTAAAACCAAATGATTCTTTTTATTTTGAAATTTTTTCAAAAGGCACTGAAAAATGGGATGTTACACTTCGTTCCAACTTTAAAATTATATACCTACTTATTTAGGATTGTAGCTATTTTCCCTTACAAGTGATTAGATGCACTTTTGTAGGGATGTTTTTCTGACCTATTTTGGTATATTATTTTCGTTCTACTCTGATATTATGGGGCTAGATCCCTTGGCTGATCATAGCCTAACACCTTCTTGGGATCATCTCCCTCAAGAATACATTGAAGCCCTGAAAGGTATTTTCTTCGATTACTACATGCATACACGTTATTTTGCTTCCTGTTTGCTCTTGGTTCTTATGACTGTCCATATTTCCTTTTCTTTTTCCTCTTACAATATCCTATTGTCTTCTTGCCATTACAGTACCTCTTTGTTGTATATTTCTTGCTTCTTACTCGTCTTTCTTTCTTATGCCCATACACAGCTACTTACGCAGGTAGATCATACTACGACCCTCCTGAGTATGAATGCTCTCATTGCTTAGCGGTTTTCTGGTACCGTGAAAGATCAAAGAGAGATTCTTCTCTTCGAAGACATAGATTCGTGTATAATAGCTATTGCAAAGGTGGTAGAGTCTACATCCCCCCTTTTAGACAACCTCCGCCGTTTCTAGCAGATCTACAAAAATTCGATGGAGATGCTCACTGCAAAAACTTTATACGTGACATAAGACAGTGCAACTGCCTTTTTGCATTCACGTCTATGGGTGCTAACATAGACCACTCCATACATAGAGGTGGGGGCCCATATGTTTTCCGGATTAATGGCCAGGTGCAACATCGTATAGGCTCATTGGTTGCCCCCTACCGATGGTCATCCAAAATTTATTGAGCTATACATATATGATACTGATAATGAGGTTGATAATAGAATTCACGCATTGGACTCTACTGAAAATATAGAAGGTGATTTAGATCCTCTGATAGTTTCAGGTCTCATGCACATGCTTAACGAACACAACCCTTTGGTTCGACAGTTTCAGCTTGCGAGAGACCGTTTAAGAGAACCAGGTGGTGATTCTTTGGGTATAAGAATAATAGGAGCCAAGCCAAGTGATCCAATTCAACATAACCTGCCCAGCTGTGACGAGTTGGCATTGTTAGTTGTTGGTGATTTTTCTGTGGAAACACACAAGCGAGATATAGCCGTTCATAATAGATCTGATGGTCTATAGCGAATATCTCCTTTGCATCCTGCCTTCATGGCTTTGCAGTACCCACTTCTATTCCTGTATGGTGAACGTGGCTTCCAAGTTGACGTGTCGTATATTGGTGCATATCATGCCGAACCACGTACACGTCAAAAGATGACGATGCAAGACTATTTCCGCTGCTGTTTCCATTATAGAAAACACCAACCAAACCCCTACCTAAAATGCGGCCGCTTGTCGTAACAGATAAAGGTTGATGCTCGAGCCTGTATTGATGAATGTAGGCTCCAGTATATTTTAGATCACCAGGACGAAATACATGTTGAAAGTTTGCAGGGTATAGCTGATGTTGTTGCAAATAGATCTATAGATGGTAGCTATGTTGGCAAGCGTGTTGTCTTGCCCACGAGCTACACTGATGGTCGTCGATACATGATCTAGAATTATCATGATGCTATTGAGAAATGCCATGCGCATGGCCCACCCGATCTACTTATTACTTTCACATGTAATCCTAAATGGATTGAAATTTATGATGCCTTGCGGTTTGAGCCTGGACAACGTGTTACTGATCGACCTGATATCGTTGATAGAGTATACAATATGAAGTTGGAAGAAATGCTAACAGATATCAAGGATGGCATTGCCTTTGGTCCCATTGATGCATGTATGTCCTTGTCCACACTAGCTCCTGTTTTGTTGTTTCTACTAGTGCTGCATGCCATCGAATTCCAAAAGTGTGGCCTGCCCCACACCCATATAATCGTTTGGCTATCTACTGACACTTCCGAACCAGTGCCTTCACTTATCGATTCTTTCATCAGTGCTGAGATACCTGATCCTGAAACTGACCTTTTGGGATATGTCTTGGTTTCCGAGCATATGATGCATGGTCCATGCGGTTCTCTCAACGAGAGGTGTCCATGCATGAAAGAAGGGTCTTGCTCAAAATTTTACCCAAAGTCGTTTCAGAGTGAAACATCAATTGATAAAGACGGTTTTGCTATTTACAAGGGACCTGACAACGGACATTTTGTTATGAAAGGAAATGTCCGCCTGGACAACAGATAGGTCGTACCGTATAACATGTTTTTCTTAAAGAAATATTGTGCACATATTAACGTAGAATGGTGCAACAAAACCAAAGTTCTAAAATAACTCTTCAAATATGTCACCAAAGGACAAGACTCTGCTAAGATCTATCTAAGAAAGCTTTCTAAGGGAGAGGATGCTCCATATGACTCTAGCACATCGACTATAAACAAGGTTAAAGAATACCTTGATTGTCGTTATATATGTGAGCAGGATGCGGTCTGGAGAACCCTGGGTTTTGATATTCATAGGCACTTTCCTTCTGTAGAACGCGTTGTTGTGCACCTTCCTAATATCAACAATATTTCGGTAAATCCTAATGCTAACCTAACACGTGTTGTTTCCAATACTTTTCTTAGAAAGACCACACTCACCGAATGGTTCACTGCAAATAGAACTTATTCTGAAGGTTGGAATTTAACCTATTGTGAATTCCCATCTGAATGGTGTTGGGATGATAGTACTCGATCATGGAAAAAGAGACAAGTTGGAGCAAAGATAGGCTGACTATACTTTGTCCATCCATCGGCTGGTGAACGATATTTCCTTAGAATGCTCCTTATGGTGGTTAAAGGTGCACAAAGTTACGAGCATCTTCGTACATTCCAAGGCATTTATCCATGATACGTTTAAGGACGCGTGCATAGCACGTGGCTTATTGGGTGACGATAGCGAATGGCATCACGCATTCCAGGAGGCTTCCACATGGGGCACGACTTACCAACTTAGGCATTTGTTTGTCACAATGTTGATTTTCTATGATATTAACGCTGAGCGTTCTTTTTTTGAAAAAAAAAACTGGCTAGATATGGCAGAAGAGTTCCAATACCATTTACAACAATCTATGCGTGATCCATCGTACAATATGCCTGCTTCTGATCTTACAGATTATCTGTTAGACGAGCTTGCTACTCTATTAGCAAAAAGTGGAGCCAGAATATCAGATTTTTGTTTGCCTACAAAAAGTGGCCGTGCTGATCCAATTTGTATAGATAGTGTTATAAAAATGAAACATCATACGATATTGATAGCCTAATTAGCGAGTCTCGCGATTTATGTGCAAAACTTAATCCTGATCAAAAATATGCTTTCGATTGCATAGTTTCACGCGTTGTTCAAAATAAACCTGGTTTCTTTTTTGTATCGGGATATGGTGGCACAGGCAAAACATTCCTATGGAATGCGCTTGCATCGAATTTAAGGTGCGCTAAATTGATCGTCCTAACAGTGGCTTCTTCGGGGGTTGCCTCATTGCTATTGCCGGCGGGTAGGACCGCACATTCTCGTTTTAAGATTCCTCTTGATATTGACAAGACAAGTGTTTGCGATTTTAGAAGAGGAACTATATTAGCTAAATTAATTGTATCTACATCCCTGATTATTTGGGAGGAGGCTCTTATGGCTCATAGAAAATGCTTCGAAACATTGGATCGCACATTACGTGACATTTTAGCTCTTGACAATGCCGCTGCCTATAACACTCCATTTGGCGGTAAAGTTTTGGTACTTGGGGGTGATCTTAGGCAGATTTTACCTGTTATTGAAGGAGGGACCAGAGCTCAAATAGTCAATGCTTCCATTACAAATTTGCCTCTATGGAAATTTGTTGAAACCCTACCACTAAACATTAATATGCGGCTATCTTTTCAAGGTAGAGACTTATCACAAAAGAATGGGGCCACTGTATTCTACCAATGGATTATAGATCTTGGTGATGGTTGCACTACTACAAAAATGCTAATATCGACGCCGACGCAGATTTGTTCATCGAAACCGCCTCAGATAAACACAATCTCGCATTTGGTTTTGTTTATCGACCGCCTCGGTTATTTTTCACGCTAAAACCGCTCAGGAAGAGGTCATATCACGCACGGTTCATGTTTAAAATCGTCTGTGATATTACCAAATATCACAGATGGTTTTTTGTCAGAACCGTATGTGATACTTCACAGATGGTTTTAAACATGAACCGCCTGTGATATTACTACATATCATAGACGGTTTTTGTTGAAAACCGTCCGTGATAATTAACTCCACGGACGGTGCAGTGTACATAGCTCCCCAACAGAGTCTTCTTGATCTCTATCTCTGGCGCTACGGTAACCACGGGAGATCTCCAAGCCCGGTGAGTCCATCGCCACTCTATGCCCGGTTTGAGTTTCGCCTCACCTCACTGAGCCCGCTCGTATGGTCCATTTCAGCTATTGTCACCGAGGAGCTTGCCGCCGTCGCCTCTGTTCACCGATCAATGACCAGCTGCCTTAGACCTTCCCCGACTTCATTGACACCTTCCTCGTGATCGATGTGAGCTACTGGAGCATAAGCATCCTTTAATTTGAATAGTTTTAGGTGTTTACGTCGAAATCGCTAGTGAAGTCCACGGCGCCGCCATGGGACATCACCGTCGGTTCGCCTCAGGTGACCTTACGGCCCCGAGCCACGACTATTAGCAATACGATGTCACCCTAAGCCCAATTTGAGCTGAAAATCCTACTATTTTTAATCATTTAGTTAATAAACTAACGAGTCTATGACATGTGGGACCGCCATAGAATTTATAAATAAAATCATGAAATAAAAAATGAGTTACTGACAAGTAGGGCCCACATGTAAGTTAATAAAATCCGAAAAAATGTAAAAATAAAAAAAGCCACCTTTAGTTCAGAGAAAATACGCTTTCTCGCTGGAAAGTGTAATTAAGCTCGTAAAATACGCCAAGTCACCCTTTTATTTATTTCTAGGTTTTCAATATGAACCGTGTGATGGACCGGTCGATGTACGAAAGCACCGTGTGAGTAAAGAGTACATTAATGGCATGTGTGCTTTTACAAGAGCCGAGGAGGATATGTTGAATAAGGGGCGGAATATATGTATCGTCCATGCATTGATCGCGAGAATCAAGATGTTTAAGAACCGAGCGCAGATCGAAGCACACTTGATTCGAAGGGGTTTCAAAAAGAGTTATACACGTTGGACCAGTCATGATGAAGAGCATATTATACAAGAAGTCAACGATATGCCGCCGGAAGATGTCAATAGTGGTTCCGATTCAGATAGGCTACACAATGACAATCTAGATCAGATGCTTCGTGATGCAGAAAAGAACTGTGATGAGAGGGAATATGTTCAATTCCGGGGCTTGATGGAGGATTCGGAGAAACCTTTGTTCCCGGACTGCAAGCCAGAATACACAAGGTTGTCATCCGTGCTTGAACTGCTGAAATTGAAGGCAAGCAACGATTGGTCCGACAAGAGTTTCAGGGGGTTGTTAGGTCTCTTAGCAGACATGCTTCCGGAGGGAAACGAGTTGCCCAAAACCGCCTACAAAGCCAAGAAGGTTCTTTGTCCATTGGGAATGGAAGTAGAAAGAATACATGCATGTCCGAACGACGGTATCCTCTACCGTAACAAGTATACAAACATGCATGTATGTCCGGTGTGCAACGCATCCCGATACAAGCGTAAAAATCAATCAGATGACGATGAGGGAATCAAGGTGAAGAAAGGACCTCCTACTAAGGTGGCGTGGTATCTTCCTGTAATTCCCCATTTGAAGCGGTTTTTTGCGAACCCAAAGAATGCAAAACTGCTACATTGGCACTCAGAGGAAAGTAAAAATGACGGAAAGCTAAGACACCCTATTGATTCCGTCCAGTGGAGAAACATCGATAGAAGGTTTGTAGACTTCGGTGCGGAACCGAGGAATATAAGGTTTGGATTGAGTACAGATGGAATGAATCCTTTCGGTAATATGAGCAGTCGACATAGCACTTGACCCGTGATGCTCTGTATCTACAACCTTCCTCCTTGGTTGTGTATGAAGCGGAAGTATATTTTGCTGTCGATACTTATCCAAGGGCCGAAGCAACCTAGGAATCATATCGATGTGTACCTAGCACCATTGATGGAAGATCTAAAAATACTGTGGATTGAAGGGGTGTAGGTATGGGATGCGTACAAATAAGAGAACTTCACTTTACGCTCCTTGTTGTTTCTACACCATAAATGATTATCCCGCCCATGCTAATCTATCGGCCGAGTACAAAGGGCCAAACTCAGACTCACCGCTTAGATGATACCGAGAGTGTGTGGCTAAATCACTCACGCAAAACCGTACATGCGCTCATCGTAGGTTCCTTCTGAGGGCTCACCCATACCGCAGATCTAAAAAACAATTGGCTGTAAAGAAGGAGGACAGCCATTTCCAAGGCATTTAAGTGGAAAAGAGGTCTATGATATGGTTAAGGATTTAGATGTTGTGCTCGGAAAGGGATGTAAATCGAGGACTAGTAAGAAGAACATGTGGAAGAAGAGATCAATATTTTGGGACATACCTTATTGGGAGCACCTAGAAGTTCGCCACCGCATCGATGTCATGCACGTAGAGAAGAATGTATGTGACAGCTTGATTGGTCTCTTACTGAACATTCGTGACAAAACAAAGGATGGTGTCAATGCATAGCTTGACTTGGTTGAGATGGACATCAGACTTGAGTTAGCACCAACAAAGACCGATAAAGGACGAACGTACCTTCCCCCTGCTTGTTACACTCTGTCCAAGGCCGAGAGAACTGAACTATGCCGGTGCTTGCATGGTGCGAAAGTTCCGTCCGGTTACTCCGCCAACATGAAGAAACTTGTTATGATGGAAGATTTGAAGTTAATTGGCATGAAGTCTCATGATTGCTATGTGCTGATGACACAAATGCTCGCTGTTGCAATTAAGTATTTTGCCGATCAAGGTCTGAGAGACAATCATAAGGCTGTGTTATTTCTTTAACATAATTGCTCAGAAGGTCATCGATCCCGAAGGACTAGATGCTCTGTAGGACGAGGTGGTGACGACTCTATGTGATCTTGAGATGTATTTCCCTCTATCGTTTTTCAATATCATGGTCTATCTCATTGTTCACATTGTGAGGGAGATAAAGATGTGTGGGCCCGTGTTCCTACGTAGCATGTACCCGTTCGAGAGGTTCATGGGAATTCTCAAGTCCTATGTACGGAATCGATCTCAACCGGAGGGCAGCATCGTCGAAGGTTATGCAACCAAAGAGATCATTGAGTTCTGCGTTGATTACATGGCTCAGCTCGAATCGATAGGTGTGCCTCGATCTCGCCATGAGGGGAGGCTCGAGGGTATCGGGACCATCAGAAGGAAAGCAATCACTCCAGATATGGATGCGTATGCTTAAGCCCATTTCACGGTCTTGCAACACATGACAGAAGTGTCCCTGTATATCGACCAGCACAAGGGCGTGCTTCGGCAACAAAATCCAGAGCGGTTGGATGTTTGGATCACAAGACAACACAATAGATGGTTCAACCAATGGTTGAAGGAGCGACTCGCTAGGAGCTCGTCAAGTGATATGTTGACATGGTTGGCAAAAGGGCCAACATTTACAGTTGTGACATGGCGAGGATACGACATAAATAGGTATACAATCTATACGCAGACTCATGATATAAATAGCACTAACCAGAACAGCAGTGTCCGCATAGATGCATTCAGTACCGATGGGCCGAGGAGCTCCTACTATGGGTAAATAGAGGAGATATGGGAGCTCGACTACGTGCTTTTCAAGATCCCCTATTTGGTGTCATTGGGTCCATCTCCCATAGGTGAAGGTCGACAAAGCACGGCATCACTACCGTGGACCTCGAACGTTTCGGATACAAAGACGAACCATTCTGATCGCTAACCAAGTTGTTCAAGTCTTCTATGTAACCGACCCAAGAAATAAGAAGCGCCACGTAGTTCTTAATGGAAAAAGGAGGATTGTCGGAGTTGAGAATGTAGTGGACGAGGAAAAATACAATCAATTTGACGAGTTGCCTCCTTTCGGAAACAGCATAAGTGTCGAGGAAGAAGAATGTGACGAAACTAGCTACATACGCGTTGATCATCACGAAGGGCTAATTTTTAAAGATTAATTGAACAATTAATGTGTGTATATGTACGTTCTGATGAATGGTTAATTTTAGTTCATTGATTTGTACTGTGAAATGGATGTGATTGTTTCTGAAATGAATGTGAATTGGATGTATATACATGTACTTGTTGTGTTTTCTGCTTGTTTCAGAGGGCATGGCTAGCATTTCCTGAGGCTAGCCAATAAACAAAACTAGATTAAATAATACAAAATAATATCATAGACGGTTTGTAGATCAAACCGTCTGTGATTACATATCACAGACGGTTGTTGATTGGAACTATCTATGAAGCATCACATATCACAGACGGTTGTTGAGTGGAACCGTCCGTGATATTATGTATCACAGACGGTTCTACTTTAGAACCGTCTGTGATGTCCATCCCTATTTATATTCGGACTGTAGGGTTTGCCCGCGCCCCCCACTCAAACGATTAAGTTTCTCAACTCCTCGCTCCCTCCTCCCTCGAGCCCGTCGCTGCCTCCTCCCCGAGCCCGTCGACACCGCCTCCTCCCCCGAGCCCGCCGCACCTCCTCCCTCGAGCCCACCGTGCCTCCTCCCCCGAGCCCGCCTCCTCCCCTCCCGAGCCCAGGCGCCTCCCCTTCGACGCTGCTCTGTGTTGCTCCAAAGATCGCTGCTCCTGCTCGACCTTCTCCTCGACGCCCAAAGGTAACCAATGCCGAGTTGCCGACCCCGACGCCCCTTTCCCTCACTCTTTCTATCAATAATCTGTCATGGTCCTCATTAACTCATGATAATTGTACTTGTTTTAGGAATTTGTATTTGTTCTAATCAGTTATTCATATGGTATTTGTTTTGATACTGCTACTGGAATATATTGCAATGTGGTGCGGTGGGCTTGCGATGAATGTTCTGTGATGATAATAGTCTTGTACTGAAATTGTTTTGATAATCAGGTTTGAACTTGAGCTCTAATTGCAATGCTTACTCTACATGTGATAGCAATATCAAAATGTTAGATCCTAGCTTTATGCTAATTTCATTTGTTCACATGATGTTTGTGTTGAGCATATTATTCCTTTTAAATGACTTGGAGGATTTACATGTCTATGTCAGTTATGTCATTGTATTGGTCTTATTTTCTTCCCTACATATCCCAATTGTTATTAATTGGTGTGTATACCCATACACATAGAGATCGAATCTTATGATAATATGTTCCTACGTGTCAGAACTTCTATTTCTTGTGAAGATGTCTTTCGCTCATTCTTTGTCATCGCCGCCTCATGTGTCTGATGATGCACCATCCTCTGGAATATCCAACCGCGGTAGAAGAAGAGGAATATCGAAAAGGCTCGCAGACCGATATACCATCACGAAGGTCGATCAGTCTGGGACCCCTATCAATCCTCGCCGAGCAGCTACCACATTCCGGAGAACGGTCGGAATAGTTGCACGGCAACGGGTCAACTTTACCTACGATTCGTGGAAGGAGTTGACCAAATTACAGAAAGATGAGCTGCTGACGGATATTTTCCATTCATTCGAGATCCCGGAACAACACCGGGACTCCGTACGGCGACACGCGTTGCTACGGGCGTGCAAAGCGTGGAAGAACTTCAAGAGCACGCTTGTCAAGAACTACATGGAGAAGGACCTGACGCCCTTCCACAAGTATCCATTCTTGTAAGAGTCCTGGGCCGAGTTTGTGGCGAAGAAGATGACAAATAAATTTAGGAGTGAAAGTGCGGCGCACACGGCCCTCTAGGCAAAAAAACAAGCATGCCCACAGACTCGGCACCGCTGGGTATGCGGGTAAAATCCTGATATGGAGGGATCAGGACCAGCAGGCAAGCCGTTCGGATGTCTCCCCGCTATTTCCCGAGATCATTAATGTGCGCGCCCGATAGTGGTTATTTGGGAGGTTACGTACCCTGTCTACAGGGGAAGTCTCCTTTCCAAACCCCGCACACCAGGAAGTGTCCCAGCGCCTGGTAAGATATCGAACTACCTAGTTTGTAATTACTCCATAACTTCATAGGAAGTGAAATGACATGTCGGGCTATTGCAGGTAACGCTGAGTACACAATCTTCCCAAGGCTCATTCCAAGCAAACAGGGAGAGAGATATACTCTCCACGGCCCTAGGAAACAATAAGCATCCGGGTCGCACGAGAGGTGCTGGTGTTTATGTTACATGGCCAGAATGGTTCCAAGCGGACTCTGGATCGTACCGGAGTAGGAAGAGAGCCAAAGCCGAGCGCGATGTAAAGCAACGAGAGGAGATTCGTGAATCCCTCAGAGATGAGATCACCCATGAGATCGATGATCGCATCAGACCGACGTCGCAATGGCAGATCGAGAGCTTTGAGGAAAGGCATAAGAAATTACAACTCCCAAATCAGTTGCAAGCCCCTGCCCCTACTGTGCTAGCCAGCCCCCCCCCCAAACTTTCGAGTAGCTGCGCGTCTAACCCTACTCCAATAGGCAACGGCAGATTTCCTGTCGATGACATCCAGGTAATAATTATTATCTCTGGAATGCTCGATCCATTGATATGCCTGTTGGAGTAGCTAATTTTGTATCGTTATGTAGGCGGCTATGAAGTGCAAGCTCCAAGTGAGATATGCCTCTGTTGCCCTAGTTGCTAGTTGGGGCCAGATGTAACCATCTGGTGTCGGTGCTTTGGTGTACGGTGAAAATCTAGGGCCGGCTTTCGCAAAAGTGAATGTGGACGGTGTTTGTGCCAATTTAGAGACCGTCCCGCTGCATATTCCCCCAAACGACGAGGTCATGACTCTAGAGCAAGCCGTTGGAACATTCATCCAGTGGCCCAAGGGGGACATCTGCCTGGAGCTACCTGCTCCGTAGGCAACTTCACGGGAATGTCCTGCAACGGTACCAAGTCCACGGGAGATGACTGCACCGAAGCTACCTGCACCGATGCGGCAAGGGCCCGGTGCATCAGATGCATCTACACCTCATGCTCAGTCGACCTCTACAAAGCGAGGCAGCAAGGGAAAATTGAAGATGATCGACTGCTCGATATCCCGCTCTGCCGCTGGCCCGAAATTGTGCTAGGCGAGCCGTTGGTCGAGAGGTTAGACAAATTTCTACCCTAGGACCGGCTTGCACGGCATTGCATACATGGTACACGGAACAGTCCAACAAGCCGGATGAACAACGATGCTCGGGTGTCACCGACAAGTTCAAGTTGGATCATTTTAACCACGAGCTTCAAGACTGTGTCTTCACGGTGACCTTCGAGGACTTGTTTTGTCTCTTCAACCTCGACGAGTTCGATGTCTCACTCATGCGATGCTACACACTATAAGTGTGTACAATTACGGTCAATGTTCTTGTAATACCGTTAAATGTTATATATAACTCCTTGCTTTTGTATATAGATACATGATGTCCGGGTCAAAGAAGGAATTCACCCAGAGGTTTCTTGACCCACATGTGGTCTCCGAGCAAACCATTCAGGCGAATGCAATGTTCGTCGAGGATTACGTTATAGATTTTTTGCTGGCTCACCGCAACAAGGAATACATACGTTTGCCCTACAACTAGGGATAAGTGTTGCACTACTGGCTATACTTGTTGATTTGTACTTTATAAGCAACACGAACTTAGGTTTAATGACCATGCTGACATACCTGTGTAGCTTCCACTGGATTCTAATTGTAATTATACCAAAACAAAAATAGATAATATACCTAGATTCCCTAAGGAGGACCACTCACAACTTCACAGTTATCCGGAATTTAATCAACAGGTAAACGCATTTCCTCCATAGAAACTCTATTGTAGTCTTTCCTTCCTTTGCAATGGCTAAGGCTAACTTCTTGGAGTCACGTAGGGTGTTCGACGTGTTATATGCTAAAGGAGGGAAATGCAGGGGAAGGTCGCTGCAACACGATCTAACTTTCCCGGTACTCGCTAGCTAGTACACATTAATCCAATATAACACTTCGTGATAATGCCTCTTGAACTAACCAATTCTATTTTTGTAGTGCCACCAGCAGCCGTCGGGCCGCAATGTCTGTGGATACTATGTTTGCCACAACATGGAACTACTCATTGGTTCCGTGATAACCAATGATCCTCAGGTTTTTCAATCTTGCAACAATTATTTCACATATACTTACCAATTTATATAAGCATGAATTTAATCTTCCTCTCGACAGGTTGCGACCATCGCCGAAACTGCGTTGGAACAGAGCGGGCTTATAAAAGTTTGACCACACCTTGCGTCATTCCTGAACAGTCAGGTCATAAATCCAGATGGGAGTTTTCACAGTGTAGATTGAACTTGATTGGGATAGATTGAACTTAATGGTACATGTGTGTAAATGTACATTAATGGTTAATTTTAGTTAATTGATTTGTGAATTGGATGTGCTCGTTTCTGAAATGAATGCAAATTTGACGTGCTTCTGAAATGAATGCGAATTGGATGTGCTTGTTTCAGAGGGCATGGCTAGCATTTCTTGAGGCTAGCCAATAAACAGAAATAGATTTAGCAATGCAAAAGAATATCACAGACGGTTTGTAGATGAAACCGTCTGTGATAGTCGAAAATCACAGACGGTTTGTAGATGAAACCGTCTGTGATAGTTGATTATCACAGACGGTTTAATAACTGTCTGTGACATTATGTATTACAGACGGTTCGAAAACCATCTGTGATGACCTCATGTCATTACTGACCCATAAACTCAGACGACTCACGAAACCATCTGTGATGGTGTTTTTGAACCGTCTGTGAAGGCCTTTTCTGTAGTAATGTTGTTTGCCTGTTACAACTCATACAAACGATACTAAACCTACCTGGATAGATATACCTGATAGAAACCTGATTATAATAGAGGGCGATAAAATTGAGGCTATATTTAATGCAATATACCTAGATTTTGATAACAATTTCCTTGACCAAACTTACTTACGTACTCGAGCAATAATATCACCAACTAACGAAGTTGCTGATGAAATAAATACCTTTGTTTTAAGGAGAGTGCCTGGTGACGAGAAAGAATATCTTAGCTATGATACAATTTCCAAATCCACAATTGAATTCACAAAAAACGAGGCTGGTCTTCTTTACCCTATAGAACTATTGAATTCTATTGATGCAAACAACTTCCCTAAACATATGCTAGCCCTCAAAATAAGTGTTCCTATCATGCTACTAAGAAATATAGATCAGCCTGCTGGTCTATGCAACGGAACACGTCTTATAGTTTTAAAGCTTGCTAATTTTGTTGTTGAAGCTATTATCACGACTGGCTCTGCAGCAGGCAAATGTGTCTACATCCCTCGTATAACTTTGACAACTAGAAACAGAAAATGGCCTTTCATACTGCAACGCCAACAATTCTCGATTAGAATCTGTTATGCAATGACCATTAATAAAAGCCAAGGACAAACATTTGACAGTGTTGGAGTCTATCTTAGAAAACCAGTTTTTACTCATGGCCAATTAAATGTTACGGTTTCGAGAGTTACGTCAACAGATGGGTTGAAAATTCTCATCGAAAATGATGATGGTTCATGTGGATGCAGCACAAAATATTTTGTAGTACGTCCTGCTGTCACTACTACAAAATAGGCTATAGAAGATGCCTCATCACAGACGGTTCATTTGAAACCGCTCGTGATATGCACTCTTCTGTGGGAACCGCTTAGATACGTGACCTATCACAGCGGTTTATAATAAGAACTGCTCGTGATAGTTCAATGATCACGCATTTGTTCTATAATAAGAACCGTATGTGATATTCTGGCAATATAAATGCACCCAACACAACCCCTGCCGCTGGCGCCACTCTGCTGCTCCACCCTGCCGTTGGCTCCAATCTGCTGCTCCTTCCCCATGCGCCACCTCCCTGCCCTAGCTCCTCCACTCTGCTGCTCCTCCCCCATTGCGCTAGCTTAGAGAGGAGAAGGTCGGGACCCCTGCCCCTAGCGCCTCCTCCACCCCGCTACCACCTCCCCTAGTGCGCCACCTGCACCTTGCGGCCTCCAACCCCATTGCGCCACCTTAGAGAGGAGAAGGAAAGGAGGAAGCTAAAGAGAGGAGGAAAGGGGGAGGAGGGGAGGTGGAAGGGATCGGACGAGAAGGAGAAGGAGAGGAATCTTGTGGGATATTTGGTATTTTCGTCGTGAGCTCCGAGAGCAAGATATGTTGAAGAAGGGGATAAAATTTATGTACTGTCCACGCATTGATTGCGGTAATCTGAAGATGTTTAACAACCCGGTGCAGATTGAAGCGCACTTGATTCGAAGGGGTTTCAAAAAAGGGTATACATGTTGGACAAGTCACGGTGAAGAGCAGATTATACAGGAAGTTAATAATGACGGTATCGCCGAGGAAGTCAACGATATGCCGGATGTGGACTGTGCTTTTGATGAGGATAGGTCGCACGATGACAGTCTGGATCAGATGCTATGCGATGCAGAAGAGAACTACAGTGGGAGAGAGTTTTGTAAATTTGAGGGCGAAGAGAACTCGGTGAGACCTTTGTTCCTTGGCTGTAAGCCGGAATACATAAGGTTGTCAACCGTGCTTGAACTGCTGAAATTGAAGGCAAGCAATGGTTGGTCCGATAAGAGTTTCACAGCATTGTTAGGTCTCCTAGCGGACATCCTTCCGGAGAGAAACGTGTTGCCCAGCACCACCTACCAAGCAAAGAAGGTTCTTTGTCCATTAGGAATGGAAGTATAAAGAATACATGCATGTCCGAACGATTGTATCCTCTACCGTAAAGAATATTTAGACATGCATGTATGTCCCATGTGCAAAGCATCCCGATACAAGCGTAAGAATACTGCTAAGATGAAGCAAGGACCTCCTGCTAAGATATTGTGGTATTTGCCTATGATCTCACGTTTGAAGCGTTTATTTGTGAACCCAAAGGAAACAAGATTGCTGCGTTGGCACTCGGAGGAGCGTAAGAAAGATGGAAAGCTAAGACACCCTGCTGATTCTGCCTAGTGGAGAAACTTCGATCGAAGCTTCTAAGAGTTTGGTACGGAACCGATGAACATAAGGTTAGGGTTGAGTACAGATGGAATGAATCCTTTCGGTAACATGAGTAGCCGACATAGCACCTGACCCGTGAATCTATGTATGTACAACCTTCCTCCTTGGTTGTGTATGAAGCGAAATATATTTGATGTCACTACTTATCCAAGGGCTGAAGCAACCTAGGAATGATATTGATGTGTGCCTAGCACCATTGCTGGAAGATCTTGTGGCACTGTGGAATGAAGAGGTACAGGTATGGGACGCATACAAACGAGAGAACTTCACTTTATGCGCTATGTTGTTTTGCACCATCAATGATTTTCCTGCCCTTGGTAACCTGTCGGGCTTCAGTACAAAAGGAGCCAAAACCTATTCGCACTACTTAGATGCTACGGAGAGTGTATGGCTAAACAACCCGCGCAAAACTGTGTATACGCATCACCGTAGGTTCCTTCCCAGGATTCACCCATACCGCAAGATGAAGAAATAATTCGACGAAAATACGGAGGACGGTTCAGCTCCAAGGGCTTTTAGAGGGAAAGAGGTCAATGATATGGTTAAGGATATCGATGTTTTGCTTAGGAAGGGGCGTAAATTAAGAACCCGTCAGAAGAACATCTGGAAGAAGCAGTCAATTTTTTGGGACTTGTCTTATTGGGAGCACTTAGAAGTTCGCTACTGCATCGACGTCATGCATATGGAGAAGAATGTATGTGATAGCTTGATTGGTCTCTGACTGAACATTAGTGGCAAAACAAAGGATGGTCTTAACACACGGCGTGACTTGGTTGATATGAACATAAGGACCGAGTTAGCACCGAAAGAGACCGATAAAGGACGAATGTACCTTCCCCCAGCTTGCTACACTTTGTCCAAGGCCGAGAGAAATGAACTATGCCAGAGCTTGCATGGTGTGAAAGTCCCGTCTGGTTACTCTGCTAACATTAAGAAACTTGTTTCTATGGAAGATTTGAAATTAATTGGTATGAAGTGTCATGTGCTGATGACACAAATGCTTCCTGTTGTAATTAGGAGTATCTTGCCGAACAAGATCCGAGTGGCAATCTTAAGACTGTGTTATTTCTTTAACTCAATTGCTCAGAAGGTCATCGATCCCTAAGGACTAGATGCTCTGCAGGCCGAGGTGGTGACCACTCTAAGTCATCTTGAGATGTATTTTCCTTCGTCATTTTTTGATATCATGGTCCATCTCATTGTTCACCTTGTGAAAGAGATAAAGATATGTGGCCTTGTGTTCCTACATCATATGTACTTGTTCGAGAGGTACATGGGAATTCTCAAGTCCTACGTACGGAATCGATCTCGACTGGAGGGTAGCATCATCGAAGGTTATGCAACCGAAAAGGTCATTGAGTTCTGCGTCGACTACATGGCTCAGGTGGAACCGATAGGTGTATCTCTATCTTGTCATGAGGGGAGACTGTATGGTATCGGGACCATCAAAAGGAAATCAATCATTCCTGATCTGGATACATACGCTCAAGCCCATTTCACGGTCATGCAACACATGACCCAAGTGTCCCATACATCGACGAGCACAAAGACATGGTACGCCAACAGGATCCAAACCGGTCGGAGGTTTGGATCACGAGAGAGCACAACCGTCGGTTCAACGAATGGTTAAAAGTGTCACTCGGAGGTCATCAAGTGATGATACGCTGCTATGGTTGGCAAAAGGGCCACAATTTACAATTGTGATATGCTAGGATACGACATAAATGGGTACACAATTTATACGGCATCTCAGGATAGGAAGAGCACAGTCTAAACAACGTTGTCCGCATAGATGCGTTTCACGAGTAGTTCAATACCGCCAGGGCACATGGGTTGAACTCCTACTATGGGTTCGTAGAGGATATTTGGGGGCTTGACTTCGTACTTTTTAAGATCCCCCTGTTTCGATGTCATTGGGTTAAACTTCCGCAAGGTGTGAAGGTCGACAAGTATGGCGTCTCCACTGTGGACCTCAAATGTGTCAGATACAAGGACGACTATTCGTACTCGCTATGCAAGTTGTTCAAGTTTTTCTATGTAACAGCCACGTAGTTCTTCATGGACAAAAAAGGATTCTCGGAGTTGAGAATGTCATCGATGAGGAAGAGTACAATCAATTTGACGATTTGCCTCCTTTTAGAGATGGCATCAGGCTCGAGAAAGAACCCAGTAAGGAAGCTAGCTATATGCACGTTGATCATCATGAAGGGCTATATTTTAATTAAGAATTTTATTCCATGACATCAGACATGTCAATGTGGACTTGCCATGTGTTATGGACTTGTAATTTCTCATATATTTTGATGTCAACGTGGAATTGTCATGTGTTAATGTGTTATAGACTTGTCATCTCCAGGCACGAAACACTTACCCCCACAGACTCGACACTGCTGGGTACGCGGGTAAATCCACGGAATAGGCGGCGGAGGACGAGAACGCAACCAAGCCATTTGCTGAGATCACAAATGAGCGTGTCTAAAATCGGTTAAGAGCGAGGGCAAAGTCACGCCTTCGGGCAAAGACTCTTTCATTAAAACCCCAGACGAGGAAGTGTCCCAACGTCTGGTAAATATGTCGAACTACCTAGTTGTTAATAAGTCCACAACTTCAAAGTGTCTATAATAACATCATGACCTCTTGCAGCACGAATTGACTGCCGAAACTTCCCAAGGCTCCTTCCAAGTAGACAGTGAGAAGGAAATACTATCTACGGCCCTGGGAAACAAGGAGCACT
Organism: Phyllostachys edulis; assembly: GCA_036346405.1. Classification (NCBI taxonomy): domain Eukaryota; kingdom Viridiplantae; phylum Streptophyta; class Magnoliopsida; order Poales; family Poaceae; genus Phyllostachys; species Phyllostachys edulis. The sequence goes on along the minus strand of CM070546.1, from coordinate 3,854,662 downwards.
CGGGTCGCACACGAGGCCTTAGGGTTTACGTACCTTGGAGTTATGGATTCCGAGGCGACTACGACACGTATAGGAGTAGGATGAGATCCAAGGCCGAGCATGAGGAGCAGTTGGTACAGATGCTTACTGCAAACTTTCAAGGACAGATAACAAGATTGCAGGATCAAATGAATCAACTCCTAAACCAACATAAGTCAGCCTCGTTATTTTGGGGCCGGCCTCCTCGACATCGGAGTAGCGTCGCATCCACGCATAATTCTGAACATGATAACGTCCAATTACCTATTGACGACATCAAGGTAATGTACATCTCTGGAATACTCCAAAGATAGACCTATAGGACACCTTAGCTAATTGTGTATCGTTTTGTAGGAGCCGACGCCCTGCAAGCTCCAAGTGAGGATGGTTGGGTCTATTTCTATTGAGGTCAAGGCGATGGCGATCTATACCAGAAGGGACAAGCAAAGACGGTGCCCACCTTGCGCAGGGTTACGCCAGGGTCCAGGTGGACATGGTACATGACAATTTTATGGCCATCCCGCTGGAGATTCGCCCGAACGGAGACATCAAAACACTAGGGGATGCCATGCACACTTTTATCCAGTGGCCCAAGAAGGATATCGCCCTAGACCTAGCAGTGCCGCGATCTCAACATGACCATTCCTCTCCAATGGGACCCTCAATGACTCCACCTCATCCTTCACCTCAGAAGGCCACCTCATCGGTTCTCGTGGAGAAGACGCCGAAGGAACAAGAAAAGCGTGCCGCCGTATCGGTTCCCGAGTCATCTCGTTGGAAGACGTGTAGTAGGCCAGTCGCTAAGGCCAAATCGATATCGATGAACATTAAGGTGCCTTCCAAGTTTGGGAAGTACTCCATCGGAAAACCGTTGTGCTCCAACACAGAATTACTCCGCTCTGGAGTAGGTTGTCAGGCTTTGCATGCCTGGTATGTGCGGAAGACCAAAGAGAAGGGGTACGATACTAGAATCACCGTCAGATACACAGATAAGCATTTCTTCAACTAGTCGAGCCACTTCGTCGTGGGCTTCAACGACTTATATGACCTATTCAGTCTCACTGCCCTCGACGCCTCGCTTCTACAATGTTGGACACTGTAAGTGTGTACAATCAAGTTCTACATTCACGTAATACCGATAAATATCACAACTCATTGCTTATGTATAGATACATGATGCAAAAAGCCCGGGATTGGTTCGAACCAGTGGGCTTCCTCGACCCACACATGGTCTCTACGCAAACCATCGAAGAAGACATATCCTTCGTCGAGAAATACATAAAGGCGGTATTGCTTCGTCAGGACCACAAGGACTACATAGTGGTGCCTTTCAACCAGGAGTAAGTGCTTCACTACTTGCTATATAAATTTCATTTATACTTTATACGCAGCACGAACTTAGGTTTATTGACTATAGCGACATACATGAGTAGGTACCACTGGATCCTTGTAGTCAATGTACCAAAGTGGAACAAGGTAATATAACTTGATTCCCTACTTAGCAAAAAGCTCGACTTCAGCATTGTGCAAGGAATACTCGACAGGTATGCTTATTTCCTCTATACATAACTCTATTGTAGTCTTCCTTCGTTTGAAATGGCCGAGGATAACTTTTTAGAATCATCTAGGTCGTTCATTGCCTATGTTGACGACGGAGGACCATACAAGGAATTGAACGCCACACTGCAACACAGGACGCGATTTTCGATACGTGCTACAACACAATAATCCTATATCATACTTCGTAATAATGTGTCTCGAACTGACTATACCTATATGTGTAATTCTATTTTTGCAGTGCCACCAGCAAAAAAATGATCAACTATGTGCATTCTATGTTTGTCGTCATATGCAGCAAATCATTGCTTCTAAGATGAAGGATCCTGATGTTTGTCAATCTCAAAATAATTATTTCCTAATTATAAATTTAACTATATATGCTTACCACTTTACTCTTACTAGCGACAGGACTTGATCATAGATTTAGATGCACTTGTTGCGAAAGCGATCGCAGACGTTCGAGGGAAGCTCTGCGCCTTCAACAAGACACAGATCATTAACCCCAACGGAGAGTTTCACTCCATCGCTGACGCAAAGTTTCACCCCGTCGACACCTCTCAACCACATGCAAACAATTGATTCAATTGTAATCCAATTGTAACTATAGCGACAATACTGGAACAAATTCTTTTGTAATTTATTTTGAGTAATGATCACTTTGAGTTGTCAACAATTGATTATCTATGATGTATCTGTTTTCTGCATGCTTGTTTTCGGAAGGCATGGCTAGCAATTCCTGAGGCTAGCCAAAAATCAAAACAAAAATAGTTAATAAAGAACTATCACAGACGATTTTTTGTTGAAACTGTCTGTGAAGGTATAGTATCACAGACGGTTTCCATTAAAAACTGTCTGTGATACGTAGGATATCACAGACGGTTCTATTTCTTAACCGTCTGTGATATGTCTCAAATCACAGACGGTTTGTAAATAGAACCATCTGTGATATCCTACGTATCGCAGACAGTTTTTAATGGAAATCGTCTGTGATACTATACCTTCACAGACAGTTTCAACAAAAAACCGTTTGTGATAACCGTATTACAGATGGTTTTTGAACCGTCTGTGACAACCACTGTTATCACAGACATACAAATTCAGACGGTTCAAAAACCATCTGTTATGACGGTTCCGAACCGTCTATCATGAGCCTATGTGTACTAGTGTGTGTACCTATTTACACTGTGCATACTATGAATTTGACTTATATTGTCTGTTATGCCTTGTCTACACACAATATCCCATTTACTATTGCCAGGAAAACAAATTTATCTCTCTTTGTAGAATATTTACTTTACTATTTCGTTCATTCAAGCTCCGCAGAGCTCACTGCTACTTAGTTCCACACATATGTATACCAGAAAAAACTAATCATCATATGCTTTTGATTGTGTATTAACAACATGCAGTATCGATCACCCATATATTTGCTACATATAGTACATATTCTGTGCATAGTCTGCTGTTCTCTATATACAAACCTTATGCTCTGCCCTATTCACATACTGCTTTGCCCATTCCAATGGTCTTATTCATATTGCTACATACATTTCGCACTGTGCCACTGTGCACTCTCTATTAATTACAGTTCTTCCGCTTATGTCTGCAGATGGCGTATAGTATGTTAGCAGATGTTAATCCAACTAGCAAGCACTGGAAGATTTGCGTTAGGGTTTCTCGCTTATGGGAATACCGTGGTAATGTTGATTGTGGTAATATTCAGCACCTTGATCTTGTCTTGATTGATGAACAGGTGATGTGTGCTTTTACATTTCACATTAATTATGTTTTCCATTCTTTTGTATGTTATCTTCGTACTGTGCATAATTTCCCAGTCCTCTATTTTAGGGAGGTGCTATATACGTTGAGGTACCTGCAGACTATGTGGAAGCTAAAAGAGCACGACTGCAAGAAGGACATATCTACATTCTGAGTTGATTCTTGGTGTCTACTAACAATGAGAGATTTCGATCTATCGATCGTGAGTATATGCTTGAGCTAAAATAGAAGAACAAATCAATATCACAACCAATTTTCCGGTGTACACGTACAAGCTTACTCCATTTGCTGACCTGCCACACTATGTTGGTGAAAATAGATCTTTTCTTGGTTAGCTGCTAGACATATGCCGCTTTATATTTTTCCCTTTTCTACCCTGCCTTTATATGAAGTACCTTGTTTCAAAAATATTTTACTTACAAATTCGATTTCATGTTCACAGATGTGGTTGGTGTTGTTATCTCTGTTTCAAATGTTGCTTCTGTGCAAAGCACGAATCAAAGTGTTCCTGCGCAGAAAAGAGTGATTGTCCTTAGGGATGCGACGTACGTAATCACCATTACCGCATTTTTGAACACATTTATTTGCCATTTACTGCTACCTCTTCTATATTGTTCATTGCCTATTCTCACGTATGAACTCCATCTGTGTATAGCAATAATGAAGTCAAACTCACACTTTGGGGACAGCGCGCAGCTGAATTCGATGCCGATTCAGTTCATGAAACAGGACAAACAAAACCTGTTACAGTTCTCTTTGTAGGAGTGCTTATGAAAAGATATGGCTGCGAGTTCCCTTTTTAAAAAATTGTTTACATATTAGTTTCCTACTTATTTTACATCTCTGTATATAGTAGCGGTATAGACATCCTCGAATATCTATATAATTGCTGCTTTTGTAACCTCTGTTAGAGAGGATGCTTAGTTCATATATAAATTTTATATCAAGAAAAAAAAAACTCACATTTCTCCAAATTTTACCGGCTAGCTATAAACTTTTATTGCCTGTTTTCCTTCTTAATTCGTACTTTCTTTCTTTTCATCCTTAAATTTTCGTAGTTAGCTCTTACACACTGGCTGTATAGATTTACGTTGTTCAAATTTCATATCAAAAGGTTTCGATAGCCATTCTTTACATTTAAAAAAAGAAAGAAAACATGTTAATATTTCCCAAAAAATGATGTGTGCTTGCAAATTGCACTCATTTTAGTGTATAGTAAAAAGCATATGCCTATTTTATGTTCCTTAATTACATAACACTCGTGCTATCGCTAACTCATACAGTTATTAGTTTAGTTTCCACTGTTGTTGGCCGGTCCTATTTATGTTTTTTTTTGTTATCTACTTATTGTAGATGAAGAGGGCCACACCGGAAATGCAGCATGCTGTTGGTACGTTTCTCCAAATATCACTGAAGCTGCGACAATCGAATCTAGGTAAATATCTATAAATTCAGTTTTTTTATACATATACTCACATTATGAATCGTCTTATATATATAAAAAGACAATTGTTCTTTTACATATTCCAGTATGCATGTACAATTCCAACTGATATCACATCTCGTCCTACGGGACCGTGTTCCACTTGTGAATCCTATTGCGGGACAAACTGAAGAAAAAACGTTGCACAAAATAATTGAAATCAATCCTTACGATTTCCCAGTTAAGTGTTTTTCCCCCTTATCAGCCCCACGTTTTCAATATATCTTTGTTACTAAAATTCTTAACACTTTTATGATGCGCACACATAGTGGGATAACCTCAATGCATTGTCACTATTAGTAGGCTTGCCCCTGGTCAAAGTTGGTAGTTCTTCTCATGTAACAAATGCAGTAGAAAATCAAATCCAGATGGTAGCTCCTATAGATGCTCGTCTTGTCTTTGTAGAGCCGCTAAACCAAGATAACTAATATGTTACTATTATATGCCACTCTCTATCTCTATAAATGTCTTACATACCTTGTATTTAATCGTTGTATGTACAGATACAAGCTATGTGTAATCAAGACGATTTTAACATTGGCCAACAGTAGTTATAAACCACAAGACAAAGGTTTAGATCGAACCATGGAGGAGATGATATTCCCCCAGATATAGCACAGATTGTAAGCAAGAAATTCACATGGCATGTTAGCATCACTGAAAAAAGCTTCCAAGGCCCTAGAAAATCTTATCAAGTGAATCGTATTATAGTCTCATTAGGTAGACAGTCTGTGATTCCATGCATTTCTACTCTATTAGACCCTATATCATCTTCGTCTCACACTGCCGCTTCTAATGTGCAATCAAGTTATTCTATAGAGGTATCAAAAATTCAAAATACTCCTACTGCTTTTATTCTTACAGCAATTTTATAATACCTCATATACACTGCTTTAAATTTAGACGCTTGCCTTTATTCTATTCATAATACATTGATGACCTAAAGATCAGATGATCTACTATAGTTTCCTACTGTTACTGCTCATTCTAGACGTATCCTTCGTAAAAAGACTACAGGTTCAAATAGCATCATGCTAGATAATCACTTTGCAGTCTACAAACAGATACAGATACTGCGCATAGTAATTTTCAATTGGCAAGTATAGAACACCTGTTAGTCGTAACATATTTTGTGTCCTGTTAATATACTACTATTCTTGCCTCCTTTGTTCTATGCCTCTTACAGCCTGACTTTTATTACGTATTTAGGGACTGCAGCACACACCACCTCATCCACAGCTGATACATGACACTGAAATAGAAAGACAGCAGGGGTATACCTCCTACAGTGCTCTCCTTATGTAACTGCTACAATAGTTGACATCCATACCCCTATGCCTAGCCTGATATAACTGCTGTGTTTTGTTCGCAGCACAAAGGATATAGGTGCCACACCTACTTTCACTCGCAAAAGACTTTTCGATGCAGCATCTGGTTCTACTGAGGTAAACAATAACCCCGTGTTTTCCTCTCAAGCTTGATTACTAACAGTACAGCAGTTCCATGCACATGTACAGTATCCATATATAAAAAAAGAAGTTTGTTCTATTAAGCTACCGCACACCCAAAAAAATGTAATTTTTAGTTACCAAGTTCTACGTATGCCTACAGTTAAAAAAACAGGACTCGGATTATTTGCTGTCTAACTATCCCTCACTTATAAAACATCCAGCATGATGCCCCCTCGAAAAAAAGGACTTCACCAGAAGACAAAGACAGCCCACTTGACACTCTTCGGAATAGGTAATAGCCCACAAACAGCGTTATTCATACTACCTTATAGTTTATTATTCTTGTCTATTATCGTTTTCTTCTGTCTCACTTAGAAGCCATTAAAATAAGTCTGTTGCCCTCTCTTACCATGCTCAAGATTACAACCTTAGCACAAATAGTCGCCAATAAAAGAAGCCGAGATTCTTTCAAAACTTCTATACACACACACACACACACACACACACACACACACACACACACACACACACACATATATATATATATATATATATATATATATATATATATATATATATTTATGACCTTTCCATACCTACTATTATATTATCCATTCTCTATAGTCTACTACTTTGTACTACCCCATACTTTGTACTACCCCATTATAAATTATATTTTCCTAACAGCAACAAAAGATTGCCAGTTACAAATGTATCATTTAAAATCCACCATCTAGTCATCTCTACAAGATTGTCCATCTACAATGAGCTTCCCTTTTACATTCCTTTCCTGTATATGATTGTTATGAAATTAGTCTATACACACTGCTGTATAACCAATACTATAAACACTGTCAACCATCGGACTTTTTAGAGCACAATAACAAAACATCAATATGTCATGTAAACCGACTCTTTATCACGCACTCTATGACAATAGTCCTATCTCAACAGATTGTATTATCCATAAACTGCAAATAGACACTTTCTTTATAGACTATTTGTAGCCAACAATTATATTGCCCCATAGCTATCTCATAACGATGTATCAACTAATTCAATAGAAAAAATTATGACTTTCTACCATACTACTGGCCCTGTGCACATTGCTTCCTTACATACCGCATCTACTTTCCAGACCACAAGGCCCTCTGCCTGATGACTTACCACCCTACGTGGATACAGCCGAAAAAGACCTTGTCAACAAAGGGAAAAAATAAAAATAGGTATATAATATTTAGCATTACATTGTAATTCTATTTTTTTTCCAGTGCAAATTATTCAGTGCCCCATCTATACACACGTTTTTCCAGCTGATCAATATTTTGTTTTCCTAACAGGTCATCATATGAAACAGATGTTTTGCATGTCGCATGAAGCACATATGTTTTGCTTGTCGTCTACCCGCCTAGATCAAAGCATATAGTTTGCTTTGCTTCATATTATGTAATCTTAATATGTATATTTCCTATCCTATCAACTCTACAGCAGCATCAACATATTGCCCTTTTGAAACCTTCGACAAACAATGCTTAAGTACGCCCATATTAATATAGAGCATCTGCTCTACCTGCGTCGGTATATTTTGTTCATTCAACTACCACAGTTTATCTTAGATTGAATCAGATTTACTACAACTATACATTCTATCCATAACAATTTCTAGCCATACTGCATAAACAAATTTTGTTATAACTAGGTTTCACAAACTAACGAAACAAGTGATAACCAACGACATATTATAGACATAAACAAATTTTGTTATAGTTAGCATAACCATAATTATCTACACAAACAAATTTTGTTATAGTTAGCACAACCATAATTATCTTCCATAATAATATCTATCGCCACCATCTAGATAACTTCTATCACTAACACCTTCGTAATCCCAGTTATACTCATCCAGATTTGATTCGGCGCGCCAACACACGCAAGGGTTTCTAGTAGGTACTAATTCAATAGATCTAGATATGTGGGAAGAGGCCTAAATTGTTGGAGGCTTGTTTTTAGTAATCCCCTAGTTCAGCTGGAAATAACCTATAAGCTCAATTCTAGGTCCTATTTAGTATGGCTCCTACTCCTAGCTACTTAGTTAGAGTAGGTGGAGCCGTGCCAAACGGGCTAACTCCACAATACTTTCGGAGTTGGAGCAAACTGGAGTGGAGGAGACCCTAGTACAATTTTTGGGAGTATGTGAAACCTTGCTCCAAGTGGGGAGCTGTGGACCAACAAAGAACTTTCAGAGTTAGAGCAAACTGGAGTGGAGCAGACCCTAGTACAATTTTTGGGAGTATGTGAATCCTTGCTCCAAGTGGGGAGCTGTGGAACAACAAACAAAAGTACCCATAAAAGTTGAGAGAAATTACCCGCAAAATATCCCTCACCAACCCTTCCCACCCGCACCCCTTCGCAACCCCTCCTTCCCGCAATGCTCCCCAAAACACCTCCTTAGAAAACCCTAGAGAAGAGGAGAGAAGAGGAGAGGATAGGCGGCGGCAACCTCTTCCTCCCTGGTGGCAGCGACGAGGGGGACGAACCCCTACGCGGCCCACGTGGCTTGGGCTTACCCCCTCCCACGGCGCACACGGCCTCGGCTTCCCCCTTCCACGGAGTCGTCATCCTCTCCCCGACGCACGCGACCTCATCGTCCTCTCCCTGGCGCGGCGAACTCGTCCTCCCCATCCTGTTACGCAAGCGGGTCCTCCCTCCCCACTTGGCGGTCCACCCTGACACACGCGACCTCTTCACCCTCTCCCCCTAGCGTGCACGACCCCGGCTACCTCTCCACCAACCTTGTCGTCGGCTACCTCACCACCGACATCGGCGACGTTGAGGTAAGACAGATCTATCACCTATTGATTTGTGTTGTTGGGATTCATGTGAACCGAGCTGCAATGTGTGTGGTGGTGTTGGAAAATTTTTGTTCTTGATTCATGCTTGAAGATGCAATTTATTGATTTGTGATGTTGGGATTCGTGTGAACTGAGCTGCAATGTGTGTAGTGGTGTTGGGAAAATTTTGTTCTTGATTCATGCTTGAAGATGCAATGTTGTTCCTGATCCATGCTTGAAGATGCAAATTTCACACTTGTCAAAGCCACTACCAAAACTCAAACAATCTGATGCAATTTTGAGATGGGCTAATGTAATGCTTCTTTTCCTAGAGTCTTTTGTTGGCTATCATTGCATCAAAATCTAGCTATGCTTTACAAAGATTAGAGCATAATCACTGTCCTAGAATCTGGCATAATCATTGCCCTAGAATAATTACCAAAGGTTGCTTATGTGTTAATCTAGCATAATTACTATCCTAGAATCCTTTGAGATGATGCTGGAGCCTTCGAGTTTAATAGAAATTCTATGAGATGATGTTGAAGTTTGGTCCCCTTTTTTCTTGATCGAAGGGCTCTCAAGATTTACTGCCGTAGTGTAGTTACAACTTACAATACTGCATCTCTTCTAATTTCTAGTCTGGTGATTGGGCCATGTCATGATGCGTCTTGGAGTGCTAGTTTGCATATGTATGCTTCTTAGCTTGAATAAATTGATTGTCCTAGCCCTTGATGTCCGGGCTGGTTATCTCCTTTTCATGGTGGAACACAAATGCACTGGTTGTTTACCTACATATGGCCGTTTACCTGTTGATAGCTTGGTTGTCTGGTGTTTCTTCTGATTGATTGATACCTGTTAAAATGTGATGGCTATTTACCTACGTATGGAAAGATTATTTCTTTTGCTGTGGTGAGTTTATATTGATGTATGTAGGGATGTTACAACCTGCAGATGGTAGGTTCTACTAAGTGGAATGATGAACACATTAGGGTAGTGTGTGAGTTTTTTGTGGAACAAGTTAGGATTAGGAACCGACCAAACACTAACTTAAACACTGTAGGATATGCCGAGGTAGCTAAGGGGTTTAAGGATATAACGGGCTCGAGTACACTAAGGCACAATTCAAGAATAAATGGGATAAGTTGAAGACAGATTACGCCATTTGGAAGAAAAAAAAACTCACCACAAGGGAGACCAGTTCTGGCTGGGATAGTCAGAAAGGCATAATTTCTCAACCCCCTTCCATGGTGGAAGAAGGTTAACATAGTAAGTGTTGTTTCATTTTTTTCACTTTGGGTAGCACATACTTCTTATTTATCCTAATCGGTGTCCTATTTTTCACAGGAAATTCTAGGGGCAATAAAGTTTCGCAAAAAAATGTCTTCAAAATGATGGCCTTCGAAGGCATATGTTTGAAGATATCACCAATGATGGTGCTGATCATTGGTCTCCGACAATGGGTATATTGCTTCAAACACAAGCTGAGAATACACAAACTGTCAACCTTGATGCTAAAGATAACATTGAGGAGATGGATGAGACCGAGATTGAGGAGGAGCCCCTCTCCAACCCCTCCAATGGCAAAGGCAAGATAGTAGCTCGTGCACCTATTGGGATGGGCAAAAAGCCTAAGTCAAGCTCAGCTCAAGTTATGCAAAACCAAATCAACATGGCTGAGAAATCCTAGTCAATATTGGAGTCATTTGCAATGAAAGATGACCCTTGCTCCATAGATGTTGTGATGAACTGGGTGGAAGAATGTAGTGCCTCCCTAGGTAGTGATGAGCACTTCGTTGCCACTAAGTTGTTTTTGAAGAGGGAGCAAAGGGAGATGTTCAAAACCTTGCGCACCCCACAAGCTCATTTTGAACGGCTTAAGAGGAAGTGCAAGAAGGAGTATTGGAATTGATTATGGCATGTTGTGACATTGTATGAACTTTATGTTTGTTTGCTTTTTATGTTAGCTCCCTTCTTATGTTGTCGTATTAGCTCTTTCGTGAACTATATTATATCTATGTAAGACTGAGAACCCTATGCTGGGATATTGTATGAATTTTATATTTGCTTGCATCTTATGTTACCTTCCTTCTTATGTTTGAGAACCTTATGTTGTCGTATTAGCTTACTTATTGTCTTTTATATTGCTATCCATATATTGCTTGTTGTTCATATTGTAGCTTGCAATCCCATGATTGTGATGAAATGTATAGATGGTGTCTTACGAAAATGATAGTGACGAAGAGAACAAAGCTAGAGAGAAGATCATGTGAGCAAAGCATGCTATGGATGTCATTTCTTTAGCTAGGGCATCCATTGTTGCGGAGTACTATTCAACCTACATGGACAAGGCGAAAACGCGGACATCACGCCTCAGTGGGATGGGTTGGTTGAAGGAGATATTGGCTACTCTAGGGGAGACTCATATGATGCTTGTATGAACAAGACAATCTTCTTTGACCTACATGACTTGTTGGTGAGTAGCTACAAGCTGAAACCTTTCAAGAATATGAGTACACTAGAGGCACTTGCAATCTTCTTATGGGAATGTGGTGGAGGTAAATCGAATAGGAAAACAAAAAACCGGTTCAAACACTTGGGTCAGACCATTAGTAGGAACTTTAAAGAAGTGCTAGAATGTGTTGTTGCAATGTTTGTAGATTACGTGAAACCAAAGGATCAAAACTTCTCCACCATCCATAGTAGGATTAGAGATGATCGAAGGGTTTGGCCACATTTTAATGATTGCATAGGTGCCCTTGATGGGACTTATATATGTGCAACTCTTCCACTATAACAACAAGTGAGATACATTGGAAGGTCCGAAAATCCCTCTCAGAATGTGATGGCAGTTGTGCACTTCGATATGCGTTTCACTTATGCATCCATTGGTCAACCAGGGGCTATGCATGACACTAGTGTGTTATATCACACATTGAGAGTAGACCGAAGTGTCTTCCCACATCCTCTATTTGGTAACTCTCTTTGCTCTTGGATAAATTACTTCTTCCTGAAACATGTAGTGTCATTAACTTTATATTACTTTTTATTTAGGCAAGTATTACCTTGTTGATGCCGACTATCCTAATCAACTGTGGTACCTAGCCCCATACAAAGGCGAAAGGTATCATATTCCTGAGTTCCACAGAGGTGTTGAACCAACTACTTCCAAGAAAAAATTCAACAGGGTACACTCCTCCGTGCGTAACATAGTTGAGCGAACATTTGGTGTATGGAAGATGAAGTGGCTAATTCTACTCAAGATGCCAAGCTATCCAATGCCTAAGCAAAAGATGATTGTCACGGCTACTGTGGCACTTGACAAACTTCATGCGTGAGCATGGTAGAGGGGATTGGCATTTGCATAGGTGCGACCGAGATTCTAACTATGTCCTACCATTCCTTCTAGATACCGAAAATATGCAATTTCTCATGATGCTTTGGATGGGTCAACGTCACAATCGAATGATCGGTATATGGATACATTTCGGGATGAACTTGCTACTGGCATAGCTACCTCTTGGTGACTTGGGATGGTACAAAAGTGAGTTAGCAATGATAATGTGACCTCTCATTATCGAAAACATATGTTTATCTTTGTTATGTACTTTTATTATGATACTCATCAAATTAGTACCGTTGTTATGAACTTCATTTGTTTGAGTTTGTAATGGACTTCTATTACGACACTCATCGAATTAGAACATGAATCAATATATGCTTGTGTTAATCTTTGTGTTCATTAGCCGAAACAATAAACAGTGAACAGTAATAATCCGAAACAATACCAGTAATCAGCCGAAACAGTAAACCGTAATCATCCGAAACAACAAATAGTAAACAGTACAAAATCTGATAAAAAAAATAAGTCACAAAAGCAAGGGTACTCTCGTCTCTTTACATAGACCATTTTCATTCATAGAGTGAGAGTTAGCTTCCTAACCAAATACCTCCTCAGACCACTACAACTTCTCAGGGGAGTGGAGCTGAAGTTGGAGTTGCTAAAACTTGGAGCGGAACCATACTAAACAAGGTCCTAGTCTATTTAGTAGAGCTTTAGATTCTCTTTTTGTCTCTTGTTTCTGCTCCCTCATGGATCTACTACGTGAAGAATCTGGAGCTGACTTAGGAATGCGTTTGGCTAGGAAGTTGACACCAAAATCCTGAAAGAAAGGATTGCAGGCAAATAAATCATGTTATCCCTGGTCGTAACACTTCAATTTTAGTTGTATCTTATTCTTTTTTATTTGTACACAAATTTATGAATAATATTCATTCTGGATAGTCAAAATTATGTCAATTCTACACATGTGTGATAGTTTCATATCTCTCTAAATATTCTCACATGGCGACAACTAGCCATAACTTTTTTTTTAGATCAACTAGAGATAACTTTAACATCAAAATTCAAGCCTCCAGACAGATCCACACACATCCATCGTCGCACTAGCCAAAAAAGGAACAGGAGAACAAACCAAGCTGGAACTAACCCACCCATGGATTAACCAAACTCCATCCGATACAGTACAACAATTGGAGCACCTAATGATATAAGGAAGAACTAGAAAAAAAAACTAGCAGGTCTCGCACATGCAAACGGTGCACCATGCAGAGACCTGGTGAGGAATAGAGTTGTTCATGGGTGACCCGCCCGCCACTACCAGAATCTGTTTAGTTCTCGAGTGCCTATATGTTTCCCGAGTGTCTGAACGGAAACACTCAGGAAGATCCCGAGTGTTTTGTAGAACACTCGAGATAGGAAGTCAGCACTCGGTAGCAATAAATTTTCGAGTGTTTCCCGTAACACTCGGGAGATCAATTATAATCCCGAGTGCATGCAGACGAAAACACTCGGGTGAGAATCACCGCACCTTTTTTCCCTGCCCCACCTTTTTTTTGCCGACCCTACATCCCCACTCACCCAACACCTTCCCTACTCCTTCTCCCCAATCCTCTCCTCCTTCTACCCCTCGTGCTCCCCTCTCCTCCCGCCCAAAGACCTTCCGCCTGCGTTCAAGCCACCGTCCTCCTTCTGCTCCTTGGCGCTGTGGTGCTTCCTCCCTCCTTCGGTTCCCTCCTCCGTGCGCCACCCACCTCCTCCCCCGACTCCCTCCTCCCGTGTGCCGCCCGCCTCCTTCCTCCTCTGGCAGCGCCGTCCTCCTCCTCCCACCTCCCCGGCTCCCTCCTTTGCCCGCCTCCCTCCTCCCCGGTGATGTCCTCCTCCCTCGGCCCTGGCCAGATCTGGATCTACTCCCTCATTCAGTTCCCACTTCCTCCTCCTCCCAGCCGGCGCCCCACCTCCTCCCACAGATCTGGCACCTCCACCCTCGGCCCCTCTCATGGCGCCGCCTCCACCAACTACTCCCACTACCGGCTCGGCCTCAGTGCACACACCTGCGTGGCTACTCGCTGCCTTCGCCACTTGCCTCACACGCACCCCCCTCTCTCTGGCCCAGCTCATGCCCCAGGCCGCTCCAACGACAGATGTGGCGGCGAGGAAGATCTACATAGGGAACATCCCTAGGACGATCACCAACGACGAGCTCTGCGCCATGTTCGCTGAGCACGACACCGTCGTGCGGGCCTAGGTAACGCAGTGCAACACAGTGGTTAATCTTTCGCATTTCTTGACTACAACTAAATGTGATTTCAGGATTTGGAAGGACAACCCATTCGTGTGAATAGATCATAGACATCTAGCAGATATTTGCAGAGTATCAAGGCGTGGATTCATCTTAGCGAGCACCAGAGATCGAGGGAACTTTATGAGACTAGATTTTGATAACAAAAGGAAGAAAGCCTTCAATGTAAATACACTCTGGCTAAACATTTTTTGTATAATGTCGAGGTATAACTTCCCCCCTCTACTCTCCCTACCCCTTTACTGATGTGGGTTTTCAGTCCTAGGTTTGGCATTTAAATTTTAGATTAAAACAGTTCGTAATTTAGAACTATGGATTGTTTTGTTTTTGTTATATGTAATGTAAATAAACTGTGTAGTATGAGAAGTCAAAGCAGGAAACCTAGAAAATTGATGTGGCATGGAGGCATAGTACCAAATTGGTAAGAACATTTGGGCAGATGGGTTTGGGTATTATCTATGCATTAGGGTAGAATGAGGCCTGTTTAGATGAGGGGTGATGAGGATATAATAATCCTCATTTAATTATTTATCTATAATTCATATTATGGATAATAATGACATCATATAACTCTTGAGTATACCCCTTAATAGCCATAAGAGAGAAGCTGGAGGTTGTAAGTTCTTCTACGACAACCCCATAGTCGTAAGTCCTACGACTACTCCATGGTCGTAAGTCCTTCTACGATCAGCCTGTGGTCGTAAACTCTTCTACAACCACCTCCTAGTTGTAAGTTCTTCTACGATCAGTCCCTAATCGATAGGGCTCACAGACATGTGGGCCTAGTCGATCAGGGAATCCTCTGTACCGTGCCCAAGGATATGAGCAATCAATTACACTATTATTCTCCAGAATAATAGCACGATTTAAACTCTCTATTATGGTGTTAACTATCTGGCAACAAGGGAACGCTACTACTCCCACAATAACCTCCATTAACGGCTCCACGATCTGGAGCATTAAGGCAGCCTTTAGACTGGAGGCACAACGGTGCGCTTCGAGGACTGTATAAAAGGCCGATCCTCATCCAAACTGGCCTAAATCTTATTTTATTTGTGAGGTTGTACGGGCTCGAGAGTTGAATGGTTTTGAGATTTGAAACCAAAGAGTACACCTAACATGTTTGTCATGAGTAGCTGGTTTGGGGGTTGAAACAATCTGAAGTAGTTTCTGATGTGGAGTTCAATTACAAGTTAATAAGCAGGTTGCAAGGCCAAAATGTCAAAAGGCTGAGTCTTCTAAATGTCATCTGTAGACACTGATATTGATATAACCATTGCACTTCTAAATCTGATGTTTACTAGCTAGCCATTCCTTTGTGATTTATTATCTCTCTGGTTTTGTCTGCTAGACTCATTTCATGACATATTTAAGACTGATCAATGTATGTTGTAATTTTGTACGACAGGAAAACAATTGATATTGGTGATGGAACCCCACAACATGTGCTAGTGTAAAATAAATGGTTATGTTATCAGATACTTGCATTGATTTATCGACATTATTGTAGTTAGAAGAACTTAGTAAAAACTGTATGCTATTTTTTATTTAGATTGCATGGACTTGACCCGTGCTTATTGGAAATGCTAAATTATATGCCATTTGTCAATAATTCATAGTATGCCAAACAATTCTTCGGGGTACTTAAGCATAACTCATATGAGTTTGAGAGTTGCAGAAATGACAGAAGACAAAGCAACTCACCGGCCATAAGTAATGTCAAAGATGAGAGCTTCCTTTTGTTATCTAAGCAATTTCTTGGAAAGGATTTGAATCTAGCCTGAAGAAATTTACTCAAATTAGGCTAAAATTTGTGCTACTCCCAGACTCTGTTTCATACTCTGTAGGTTCTAAAATGAGCAGCTTTTTATTTTAAAAAATGTGATTTTTTACAAGAAAATAACTGAGGCAAATGTATTCAGTACGGGAATATTTAGTTGTTAAAATTTTGACAAACTACATTAGAAGTTAAGTGGTGGGTGGTTAACAGGTTGCTTTGGAGTTACATTGTTGTTCATTGTCTAGCATTTTTGGTTATCGGTAATGTGAGCTATAGGTAGTAAGTTGTTTTTCATGGTGGTGCTGCATTTGATGCTTGTTGTTGGTATAATTTAACCTTGTGGTGCTTCATGCATATTTTTTCGAATAATGATGTGTTTCTAAGTTTTCAGTTCTATGAAATGGTGTAGCTTATTTTATTTGTCCTTGTTTACCTAGTTAGGTCAGAATGGTGTGGACTCAGGTGCAGCAAATCGCCCACCGTCAACAGGAATAACAGCTTTTGCACCACATGTTGGGGCTAATGTGAGGCCTCTACAAACTATGGAAATGCCCAATGGGACACCTAGGGAAAGAAGGTGAGTGGATAAGCTTTTTGAGATAATTTGGTTTTCTAGGCATTGCCAACACCACTTCTCAAAACATGGGTGTCACTGTCGTTCTATTAATGCTTTGTGCCTAATGCAATTTATTTCATACTTCGCAACTTGGTACCCTGTACCCCAGTCCACAATTGGTGCTCTTGAGTTTAGTTAGTTATTGAAATAGAAAAGCACATAGTTCATGTGATTTATGGAGTTTTCAAATGATTTATGAAATTTAAGTGAGTGCAAGGTATGACATACAAGTACAACTATAGTGGCACTGTGGCAGGCAATTCTAGCACCAATGTAGTAAGATTAATAATTTCCTATAGGAATAAACTTTCCTTCCACTTCTATGTTACAAATCCTCAAATGCTATTCATTCGATCTATCTCATATTTATAACTAGATGTTTATATATCCTTGTGTATTTGGTTTTGCCTTTTGGGAGAAACAATTCTTGAATCTATACGATATATATATTGGTTTTGAAACACCTGCAAAATTTCAAAATTTCAAAATCAATTTGAGTTTTGGATTTGATTTTCGTTTTCGTTCAAATCTCAGCCAAATTCAACAAAAATCCCCAAAAATCATCAAATTCCCGCTTTCCCTTTTTCCTCCCACTTTCTCCTCCCCGGAAGCGCCTTCGCCCAAAGCCGCCACCACCCCGTTCCCTTGCCGTCACCGCCTCCCGCAGCTTCTACCGCCTATGCCGCCTCCACCTCACCCCATCGCCCATGCCGCCGCCTCCCTCTTTCGCGGCCGCCCAAACACGCACAGCCGCACACGTCGCCGCTCGCCTTCAATGCGACGCTCAAACCTGAGCGCCACCTCGCCTCACCCATGTCGCCACCCACGCCGCTTGCCCATGTTGCTGCCCTGCTCCCACCGCCTCCACGGGGCTATAAAAGCCACCCCCCACCCGGCCTTCAAACTCACACCAAGCCCTTCCTCTCCCTCCCCCACCCACCCTTCTCCTTCCCCAAGGCCGGCCAAGAGCCGCCGCCGCCGCCACCACAACCCCACCCGCAAGCCCCAACCACAAAACCCTAAGGTAAGGGGACTTACCCGGTGGAGCTTCCCCGCCGCCTCCCGTGGCGCTGCCGTCACCATCGCCGGCCGCCGCCGCCGAGCGCCGCCAGCCTGCTTCCGCCTCCCTCCGCGCTTTCTCGCTTGCTGCTGCTGAGGGCGCTTGGCCTTCGGCCAGTGCCGGCCTTTAAGGCCGCGGTGTTTTGGGTCGGCTAGGCCTTCGGGCCGTTTTAGCCGAACGGCTCAACAAGAACATCAGAGTAATTCACCATGCACAGTAAAACACTGTTCATTCAAAAACCGGCCTGGCACTGTTCATTTGCACAGTAAATTTATTTACTGTTCACCCGAAAAACCCAGTACTATTCATTCTTTTATTTCAGCCCAAACACTGTTCATCTAGTAAACTAGATTATTGTTCCTAAACCTAGATTAGTTGTTAATTACTGTTCATAATCTATTTTTAGGTATGAACAGTAAATTGGTCACTATTCATCGAAACCCTAATTTCACATTATATGTCATTTTTTATTGTTTCAAACCCGTAAATCCAAATCTCAACTCCGTTCAGCTATACCAAGCTCCAAATAAATCTTTCCACCTTCCTTTAGTATTCATTAGTCCTTTACAATATTTTTGTTGTACTTGGATCCGAATCTCAAACTCCGTCCAGTCAATAAACATCAGATAAATCCCCACCATCTCTCACCACCTTCTTTTAAGTTTCTTTTCTGGTTTTATTTACTTGCTTGTTGTTCCCAGCTCATTCCTTGTCGATCTATTTACTTGGTTTCTTTTTATTGCATTGCTTCTCGTTAGGTCACGATCTTGACGACTGCACTCGAAAGACGCCGATAAGACCAAGATATTGTGACTTTGTGCAAGAAGGCAAGTTGCATTCCTTGAACATTTTGAACCCACATGTCATATATTTATATTGATACTTTCATTATTGTATTTGAGCCAATTACTTTAATTATTCAAATAATACTTTTGAATGCCATGATAAATAGATAAATCCTATTACCCCACATACAAACCCACCCAGCACTTGAAGGCCATATTCACCTTGACAAGTTCACATAAAATATTATCTATATAAATAGCTTTGTCACACAAATGTGCTATCAATCAAACGAGAGTGTTGGCGGTTCGCCAAGTGTTTTGGTGGAGAGTTGAGGGTTGTGTCCAGAAGTTAGACAACCCAATAAACTTGTGATAAAAGTAGGTCAAGGGTGAGGCCTGCAGGATGGACAGCCACATGGTGGTATTGGTTCATCGCCTCACTGTGAGTCAAGTAAGGAAAAGAACCTTGTGCCAAGTAACAGACACAGAAAATCGCTCAACCACAAGCGTGGTCATTACTCCCTGGCTTAGTACACTGCTTTTCCAATTGAATATCTACAGTATCGAGAATGAGACAAGGGTGGGCCTAGAGGGACACTCGCTAGTCTACACAACGGTAGGTGCCGTCAGCATTGGGGTGCAAGATCCATTGTGGCCAGTGGAATCTCCCAAGGGCTGAATGGTCCATAGACTTACCGGGTAGAGGCTAAAAAGGATGAGCAGTGAAAAGGCTTTGTTATCTCAGCTCAGTCGCACGCTAACGGGTTGCGTGTCTATGTACTAAAAGTATGAGTTTGAGATATCTTGTGGGTAAAGTTGGGCAACTCTGCAGAGTGTATAACTAAAGGTATTCGAATACGCCGTGCTTCCGGTTAATGAAGCTGTTTTAATGGGTGATTCCAGTACATGAGGCATAAGTAGAGTTTTGGAGATGGTAAGTTGGTAATTGTGGTTTGTTGAGAAACCCCTGATGTTATTATGTATTATTGTTTTATTGTTTTAAATGTAAACTGCTTTAACTGCAAATTGCATCCACATATGCCTGTTAAGGTTAAAACCTAACCATCCTTTGAACTCCTTGCCTGTAATTATTTAGCTTTTCCATGTGGCTTGTTGAGTACGGTAGTAGTACTCATTCTTGCATAATCTGCAAACAATCTACAGAAGAAACCAGGGAAAATGCAGAGGATCTAGTTGAACAGGATGTTGGTGGACCCACGGAGGGCAGCGACTACTGTTATTAGGTCTCAGCTGCGCTCAAGTGTGCCTGTGGTTTGAAGTTCTTTTGTTTTGTATTATATTAACTTTGGGCTTGGATGCCCGTGTCAGTGTCAAAAACTGGCTGCTAAGCCTTAATCTTATGTAATAAAATGTTGGTTTTGTTGTAATCAAAAGTTTGCTTGAGACACTGCTTACTTCGTAACTGCACATCCTGGACGGTTGTAGAGGGGTTAACATTCCCAGAATTTGGGGGTGTTACAGGTTTTGTGGGCATGGAGGCATGTTGTGTCTACTGTGAGTATGAGTTGAAGGAGGCAAGGAGCAGCCAGGCTTCTTGCTTGAAAATAGCAATGTCAAATCCAACAAACACTTTAGATAAAATATTTAGAATTTTATTTACACTCGAAGTTATTTCATGGTTGTTATTGCTTGATAGGGCCCTGCTACATTAATTAACTCTAGGCAGAATTTTCTTAGCAGTAAATTTGTATTTGGATTCTTTGTTGTATAATCACAATACCATGAGCAAATTCTTACTTTTTTTGCATTCCCTCAACATAGATACATATATTTTGAGCACATTCAAGGTAGTTGAAGGGAGAAGTCGATAACAATTTGTGCGTAAATTCATGTAGATGAGTTTGCTTCAATCTTTCTCAAGTATCACTTTCAAATTTACGTTGATGCTCCTTTCTGATTTACTAACAGATCAATGCCTTTTGTTGTGCAGGTCATGATAGCTGTGTCTTTCCAGGAAGGTACATTGCTAAAAAATTTCTCAATAATGTCCTTGATATTGTCCAACCAATTATTTATTGGATAGCATGGCATCTTAAGGGTAAAAAGGGATTATTATGCCACGCAGAATAGGAACAGGGTAACCTTGGCAGTAAAATCATCCCATGATACTTTCTTTCAAATTCTACTATGCATTGTGGACCTTCTCTTTACTTAAAAAAGATTTAAAATATGTGCTTGCAAGTTGACCTGGGTACATGTAGAGGCCTTTGCTAAGCAATAATGCAGACAAATTCCATTTGCTTTCATATCTTTGAGTAGAAGATTTACTAAGGCAAAATCCCTCAAATTAAAGAATTATGAAATCCTACTAGATCTTGAAATTGTAACAGCAAATTTTAGTTTATAAAAACTTTTGATCTGATCATCTGAAGAAGAAATTAATAGGCTTCTGTGTCTTGTCGATTTCAGATCTATTCTGAATAGCGAAGTGTGAGTTCAAATGCTGCATATCGTAATTCTCACCATACCTGGACTTCTGCTAATGTTGGCTATTATCATGCAGTAAGCTGTTGAGCAATGTCACCAAATCTGGCGGCGCAAACACGACTACAACGCAGACAAGTGATGCTGAGGGTTCTGCGATATGGAGACTGAGAACCGGAAGGGAGAAAGGGTTCTTGTTCATCCTCCGTTTGCTGTTGAGCGTGATGGTGGTGGTTATCATGATGAATTCAAACTTTTGGACATGACAGGAACATGTTAATTGTTACAAAATGAGAATTTTTGGGAGGACATGTTAGAGGAGCAGTGGGTGTATGTTTAGTGATTCTTTATTGTTAGATAAGCATCAATAAAGGGTTCTTTATTGTCAAATTTATATATGTAATGATTTGTGTCTAATTAGTGGTATTTTTCTTGCTGTGGAATGTATACTCTGTTTGATTGCCGAGTATCTTGTGCCTAGTTTAAAATGAAATGCATTGTACGTTCAAAATTGGTGCATATATTGTTCAGGTATTTCCCGAGTGTCCTTAGTTGCCAAACACTCGGGAAAATCATGAATCCGCATGTGTGCTAGGTCGTCACGTGGCTAGATTTCCCAAGTGTAGTTGATATTTTTTCCGAGTGTAAATCTGAAAAATACACTCAGGACAATTTTCATACTTTCCATAGTGTAATTCTGAACACTCGGGAAAGTTATTTCTCCCGAGTGTTTTATGTTTTCCGAGTGTAATCTCGAACACTCGGGAATGTTATGTTTCTCGAGTGTAAATCTCAAAACACTCGGGAAACCAGTTTGAATCCCGACTAAACCATCCCGAGTGGTTTTTCTCGATGGTTGGCCTTCGGGAATTATGTTCCCGAGTGTTTTGGGCACTCGGGAAAATTCGGGTTTCTGGTAGTGCGTGCGGCCCGGGCCAGGCTCGGAACTTCATTTTTAGCCCGAAAGTCCCAAAGTCCACTGGAATGTAATACATATAATAATATTTTTTATTCTCAGAATAAATTAAATATTACTTTTTATTCAAACGAAGAATAAAAAATATATTTTTTAACGGGAAAGTCATTTTTCGCGCTCGGGCTCGGGCCGGGCTGGGCCGGACTCGGGCCTGTCCATTCAAGGTCAGGTTTTTTACCTATGGCCCAGCCTGGTGTTTTGAACAGGGTCTAGTGAGGAATGACGAGCTTCTGATGCTTTTAGAAAATACCACATATGGCCTCTTGTTTTCTCGTTGTTTCGTGGTGTGATGAGCCCCCTCCTTTTAATCAACGAATCTGCTATACATCAGTTGACTGAACTTTTTTAGGAAATCAGTCAAATTTCTGACCTTTAGATCTGTGCCATGATTCGCGCCTCGGCGGCAAGATAGTTGTCTTCTCCAAAGGCGGGCAAGCAAGTTAGGTGGGACTTCACGGGTTAGGTTTTGGGTTCACCAGGCCTTAGTATAGGGAGGAGGGGCATGAGGCACTGGCAGAGTGGAGGGGTGGCAAGGCGGTGGTGGTGCAGCCGGCCATAGGTCGGAGGAGGGCGGTGGGTGGTGGAGGTCGGCGGGGGATCACGGGAATAGACTAGAAATTAGGAGATGGGGGTGGCAATGGCGGATCTGGCAGCGGTAACCGTCGGAGACAGGGAAGAAGGTGGCGGCGGGGGAGCACAGGAGGAGCAGGGGCGGCGGGGGAGAAAGATGGCGGCTTGCATGGGTTAACTGGCGGCGTGAGAAGGGTGGGAGGTTAGGAGAGGAAGGGATTAGGTTTAGGAATGTCTTGGACACGTGGCACAATCCGGTGGTTGAGATCATTCGATCCGAAGGCTTATAATTCGACTGATTTTGAAGGACAAAACACTCGGCTGCTGTATAGACAAACCCTTTAATCAATATCCTAAAGACCAAGAGTTGAAGAGAGCAATCAGAATCCTAAGTTCGATGGTGAGGGTGTGTGGGACCACACGCTAAGGCGTGTAGGACCGGTGGTGAGGGTCACCGGGCCAACAACACCAAGGGTTTTGTAACACCCTGGTTTTCTGAGTTTTTTTGGGAATTTCAAAATAAAAAGAACCATTTGGTTTTGAAGAGAGTTCAAAGCTTAACTTGAGATTTTAAAAAGAGCTCTAAATGACTAACTCCAACTTCAACTAATTCAAAGTCTGGTTTTGTTGGAGCTTGTCGGTGTTCTCTGGAGCCCTCTGATGTTCGAGACCTCTTTTCCCCATCTGTGCTGTGTCCTCCTAGGCTCAGCAGACCTCCCTGTGTCCGTTCGAACCTCCCTCCTGTTCATTCAGACCTCCTTGGGTCTCATCTTGGCCGTCAAGATCTCCTTTGGACCACCTTCCGTGGATTTCCTCTGTTGGATCCTTTTTCCTTTGAATCCCCTCCATCAAGACCTCCCCTTGTGGTCCAGACCTCCCTTCGTTTGGATCTGATGGTCCAGACCTCCCTTCGTTTAGATCCGAGGGCCCAAACCTCCCCGGGGTTTAGACCTCCTTTCAGTATAAGACCTCCCCGCGCGGCCCAGCTCCGCGCCTTTGTTTAGAACTCTCCGATCTGTATCGGACGGCTCTGTTTCATCTCCTCCGTCGAATCCTCCTTTTCGTTTGATCTTCCTTTTGCTTCGCGTGGTTAGATCCAGCGCCCGTGCCTTTCCCCACTCGAGGAGCGTCCAATTGAGCTTGGGCGGTCCAATAGAGATAAGCGTTCGGGCGGTCCGAACGTTCCTATCGCCTTGGTCCACCCGATCAAAATCGGACGGCTCTGCTTCGTCACGCCTTTTTCCATGTCCTTTGGACCTCCTTATTCTCTGGACCTCCGCGTGGCCTTTTTGCAAAGACCACCCTCTGTGGGTCTTTTCGCAAAGACCAGCCTCTTGGGTCGCGATCTCCCCTTGGAGTCGCGACCTCCTCTTTTTGCCGTTTTGCCGCGACCTCCTCCTTTTTCGTTTTGCCATTACCACCTTTGGTCGGGACCACCCTGTGGCCTTTTTGTAAAGACCACCCTTCTCGGCCTTTTTACAAAGACCACCCTCCGATCAAGACCACCCCTTGTGGTCACGACCTCTGGTCTTTTTGCAAAGACCACCTTTGCAGTCACAATCTCCTCAGGACCCCCCGGTCTTTTTGCAAAGACCACCTCTGCGGGTCAGGGCCTCCCTTGACCTCTACGACACCTCCTTAAGGTCTTCGCAGGACCCCCCCCCCTCTTGTGATTTGACTGGCCCCATTTGCCAGTCACACTCACTTTCTTTTTCCTCCGACCGCATCCTTGGCGCTCGAAAGTCTTCGTGCATTTAATGCCGATTGACTCGCATTAAATGCTGTCACTTTTTGCAGCACCTGTTCTTTCTCTTGTCTCTTCTTTACCTGCTCCTATCTTTTCTTTCACTTACTTTTGGACTCGAGTGACTTTGGAACTCCCAGCAACTCTGGCTATATAAGCTTGAGCAGCCCTTCATCTTTACCTTTTTCCTCATTTCCAGTTCTCTTCCTCTTCCAACCAGCTCTTGGACCTCCTCCCAAGCTGTTGGTTCTTCTCGAGCAGCCCCTTAGACCTCCTCCAAACCGTTGAAGCTTCTCTGTTGGTTTTATTTTGGTGTTTCATTGGAGTTTATTTGGATCTTACTTGAGCTTTATTTGAGTTGCTTTGTCTTCTCCCGTGTAGATTGTGAAGGCACCGAAGAGCCCGAGTTCTTTAAGGAAGAAAGTTACACCCTTGACCATGTTGCACCCATTATTACAAATTACTTATGTCTGTTTCAAATATTACTTCATGCCTAATTTTGCTCAACTATTTCAATACCTGTTTTTAAATTCATAGCTATGCCTAAATCCTTTGTACGGCCCATATTGACATTGATTCAAATATGTTGTCACCCTAGATAAAACCTGGTTGATGCAATAGTGTGAGCCAGGACCTCTCGAAAAATGTATGCTTAGACATGCTTAGACCAAAATATTGTTTTGAAAAGTTTTACTGCCAAAAGACCAATGTTATCTAAATGTTTAAAAAGCTGAGCCATGGCATTAGGTTGTCACGGAGGTTTGAAAAGGATTTGTAAAGCAATGGAGAATGGTTTGGACTTGGACGAATTTGGTTGTTTGGTTGGTGCATGTCTATGCACGGGGGGTCGTGTGATCCGATGCCCTAGGGTTGAAGTTGTCACCCAAGTCAGTTAAGGACCGGTCTGCGAGTGATAACTTGATATGCCTTAACGTACAACCACATGTCCAGGATGGGGTGGACCTGGCTGACTAATTTGTAAAATTCCATCGCTAGTGGCGTACGCAGGACAAAAATAGAGGGGGTGCTCAAGCTAATATGATAAAATCGTATCAAACATACATAATACAGTTGAATGTCTAATGCAATCCAAATTCATACATAAATAAACTTGAGACAAAGCGAGAATGTAGAATAAACTTAAGGTAGTACCTGGCTAATGAACATAACAATCCGAATGCCTATAAAAACGTGAGAGTAGCAATATGTGGAACAAAAGTATCTAAATTAGTGAGACAATCATAAAATTATGACTAATTACAAACATTGAAATGAAATGAAAGTATGGACGCAAAACCACTAGCTATGATTAGGAGTAGGAGGCAAGTCCATTCTATAATATTTTATCTGTTGAAAACAATCCATTGGATCGAGAAGTAATACTTGTATTTGGATTGTTAGAGAAATAACTATGTAAAATTCTTTTGTCCATCTTTTATAAATCTACAATAAATTATATGTAATCCATAAATACTAAATACATGTAGCTAGACTAGACAAGTAACAAAACATCATTTTAACATTCCAATTTAAATCAGTGAGCCACTGACCACCGTAAGTGTCATTATGTCACTTAACTTTACCTAATTAGTAATACGGAGTAGTATTTAGTAATTACATGATTACCTTTGTTGTCTACTCCTTGTGAGCTTCACGCCTTCACTCCTGCAGCTTCAGTCAGTCCTCAAGACCTCAACTCCTCATTTCCTCATTTCCTAAGCTCCCAAGTCCTTACTCCTCAAAAGCCCAAAGGCCAAAGCTTTTAAGCTCTCACTTCTCTCCCCGCAAGAAGGCGGAAGGTGCCACGCCACGGCCGACTTCCCAGCGCCTCCGTCGGCCACGCCACATCAAGGCCGTCGGCCACGCCACGCCACGCCCGCGCCTCCGTCGGCCACCACACGCCCGGCCACAGCGCCTCATATTATGCCATCAGCTCAAGGCCGGGTGGGCGGTGGTAGCTCGTGGTTCGCCCTCACTGGCTCGTCCCTCGCGTCGCTCGCTTGCCCACCGCCGCCCCATTGCTGGCTGCCGCCTTTCGCCCGATCGCGCCAGCCAATGCCCCGATCGCCGCCTCGCCCGTCGCCCACTAGGTGAGTTGTGCAGTTATGTGGCGAATTCGGGAATGACCGAATGGAATGGGGATTTCAGATTTGGATTTTGGGGAGTGGGGAATTAGAGATTTGGAGATTGCAAAAATGGGCCTACTAGCTTTCTTTGTCTCTTGTTTGTGGAAAGAACACGGCCCAAACGTGAAATGGCCCAAATTTCTTCAAAGCTTCTTCGGTGAGTTCCTTCTTTTTCTTTTCTTGTTCATGCTCATGGTCACGACGCCTGCTCCTTCCTTCATTCTTGGGCTCTTGGCTTCTTGCTCCATCACAGTGCTTTATCATGGATGGGTCCAAGTAGAGGAGGTGGTACCAAATGGGGTTCCACAGCGCTGCGGCAAGAAGAGCTTGCCAAGACGCCTCAAATACAAGACCGCCTTATGTCCGCCATCGTCCATCGCGGTTGATCCTGTTGGTACGTGGGTGGTCGTGTTAGGACCGGTTATTCCCACCTCACGCAAGAGGGGGCCCCTACGAACTCTGCAGATTTCTATCCAAAGAGGGATGTGAAACCTTAGCGAGGGTGGACTGCAGTGGAATGATGCATTGTAAAGGCCTTGTCATGAGCTCTAGACCACTTACCTTCGGAAGTGAGTGGTGGCATCGACGGTTGCCAATCAAACTAGAGAAGTCATGTCATGTGGGTAAAGTGTACAACCTCTGCAGAGTGTAAAACTATTCGAATAGCCGTGTCCGCGGTTATGGATGTGCTGGCAAGCCTCTCAAAGTTAGATCTTGGTTTTGTTTTCAAAAGAACTTTGTTAAAATGGTTTTGGATCTCTATCCAAATGGGTTTTGGCAAGGAGCCTTGTGACAGGAGGGTATCCTTCACCACTATGTTGTTGAATGTTATCCAATTGTAAAATGAAGACTTCGAAAAAGAATTTTAATTATTGTTATATGGTTTGGAATTTATTACCTGTAATTGGAAATAAACTTGGCTTTATGCAAACTAACCATATCTGCCTTCCTTTGAGATATCCATGTATGCATATCATTCTGTTATTTGACGGGTGTAGCTTGCGAGCACGGTTGTTGTGCTCATACTTGCTTGATTTGATAATTGAGCAGGAGAGGACTTCTATGATGATGAGGAGGACCAGATCAACTAGGCAACGCCTCCACCAATTGTCTCATGTGTATTGGATGGACTTGACCTTTTGCCCGCTCAAGCAGATTTTGTTTTGTTGGCTTGTAAGCCAAACCTTGTAATCAACCCTTTTGTTGTTAATAAAGTTTACGTTGATGTATGTTGCCACTTGTGTATGCTGTGTGAACTAGCCATTGATCCTTGGGACTGGTTCAGATCACAGAGGGCTTGAGATTTTTTCAAGTCCCACGACCTCCTCGGGTTGGTCACTCAAGACCTCCCTCGATTCAGGTCGTGGCACTTGGGGAGATCTTGGGTCTCAAGACCTCCTCGGGTCAAGACTCCAGACCTCCAGGTGGTCCTGCTGGACCTCTTGGGTGGTCCTGGAGGTCCTCTCGAGTGATCCTGTGGGACTTCTTAGGAGGACCTGGTGGACTTTTCAAGAGATTTTGGAGGACCTCTCAGGTGCCCCAGGTCGGGTCGCTACAGGTTCGGAGGGCTCGATGTGGGGGCACGAGAGGAGGGGGCTGCATTTGGGAAGAATGGGGGGGGGGAAGAGGGCAAACGGAAAGGGTAAGGAGGTTTCATTTAGTGACAAAAGCGGATAATCACCCTTAACTCTGAGAGCATTTTGGTAATTGTGGTGGCTACTCTGTGTGGGGAGTGAGTGGAAGGTCGCTCCAGGAAATTGCGCCACGAGGACGGTTTGCTCCTCCCTTGATCCGGATTTTTCAAGCTTGGAGCACGGTTTAGTCAGGTTCTGCCTACTCCGGTCGACAATCCAGGAGCTAAAGCCGTACTAGACAGGTCCTAAGAAACCAAAACGGGTGTCAAAGTAATTGACCGGAAATATACTACCGGATGGATTGGTAGGGCTCAAACCAGCATAGCTAGACTAATAGGAAACAATGAGTTCCAACGATATACGTATGGCACTAAAATGGATTTTTAATCAACTCATGTGTGTTCCGAGAGAGTTAATGGCACCCTCACTAATCTCATGTGGTTTCTTGGTTTCTTATGGTTACTTGAGATCTCCCCCCTCTCTCTGTTGAGCATGATGGTTCATATCCTAATTAACTATAACTTGGGAGGTGTGGCAGGATTCCTATTACAATTATGATTTTTACTCCTTTTTTGGAGGAGAACTAGGGGGCATCATATAAAAACCATGATGGATGATCATAGAGAACACAAGTCACTCACAAACTCATACAAAGCAAAAGACTAGGGGAGAATTAAAAGCTAGGTTATTTTTTATCACTAAATTCTTGTATAGAACAAGAATCTGGGATTGTAAAAGGTTCGTGCTGTCAGAGCGATAACTCTTTGTACATTTTTAAGGTTGTGTTTGGTTTCACTAAATCTTTTTCTCTTATCGTGATTATTCCATCGTCGTTATTTAGTTCTCTTTATAAAATTTATCTACTTTGTTGTTGATCTAGTATAAGAGGCTGGATAAGAAGCGGTATCGTTGTGAAACACTCTCCCTCTGGTGTGAAGACCGGTGAGAGGATGATGGTTTCTCCGGACGCTGGCTTGGAGTGGTCAGACATCACTGAAGTCAGTGATCCGAAAGTGGGGGAAGGGGGATCCCACTGATAGACGCATCACTGTCCGTCTTATGATTTGCGGCCTTGGAGACGACGTTTGACTGGTCCTCCCCTCCGATTGCAAGTTCCATCTCCCCTGCCTCTTCTGCCCTGCCCCGCCCCTGCACTGCACCTACTGCTGTTTCTTCTCTTACACACGCATGCACACGCGCGCGCCCAAACCAGCGGACGGACGCAGGGACGTACCACTACCACCCTCCTCGATGGCCTCCCGTCACACGCTTCCCAATTCCCACCGCGCGCGCGGCGTAACCCCATACATCACATCCGTCACCGGCTCCATGCCTGCTGCTTCATTAGCTTGCTAGTCTCACTAGCAAGATTAGATCGATGTACTCGTACGTGCTGCTCTTTCCCCCCGTACTGTAGCTGGCTAGGAGTAGCTTTTGGTGCGTGCGTGCGGCGTCGTGTACGTACACTCATGACATGGACGTAGCCATTCCATTTGCCACCCTATCTTTACGTCTGCGCCAATGTCCCGTCGCTCCAATAATTGTTGTAGGTACGTTTTTTTAATTGAACAACCTGCTACTGCTGCTCCTGCTTCCACACTGCTTGCTATCTCCTACTAGTATTACGACCCCCCTGTTCCTTGTGGCTTTTGACCATCACACCGATACCAAGACAATCATCTTTTTTTTCTATGCAAAATGACCAAAAAAACCCTTAATAATTACTTAAATTGACCATGGACCCACAGTGGGTGGGAAAGGTAGGATATTTAGGAAGTGCAAAATGGAAAAAGTATGCATTGGTAAATGCCAAGCGGTAAGTATTTGCGAACAAATAAAGTGATCAAAATTGACAAGTACTCATCCGGATGAAAATATTTGACGTCCTTTTGTTCCTATTCCTGTTACTTGATGTTAAATAAAAAAATCGGAGGGAGTAGATTGTCAAATGGAGGGAGTACCGCAAGAACTACATGCCAGTTAACGGCTAGGTAATTAAACATGCATGCTTAGAGTACGTACGTTTTTGTTTCTGCTCACTGAAGATAGACCTACCAGGCTGAGCACCAATCATGCATGCATCGAGATTCAAGATGAGGAAAAAAAAAAGCGAAGGAAAACAACATGCATCTCTGGCTCTCTGCTCAACTTTTTGCGCGAGGAACATATGGTCACATGCATGCGGTGACCACAGAGACCACTGGCTGCTGCAAAGTACGGTTGAGCCAGCAGCTAAACCAGTTAGCCTGCCGATTTTTATGACACATCACACATCTCTTCCCTTTTCCTAGTTCACGTCCTGTCAACCTGTACCACGGGAAAAGTTGTTGCCTGCCGGTCGATCGAGACGAGAGGTGGAGTAGTAGATCATGTGCGATATCGCCTCTCTATTCGCAAAGAAACTGCACCGCTTCCTGCACTAGCTGCTGCCATGCGCGCATGCAATCCTGCAGATGCTGACAACCGGGGCCAGGGGCCAAGGATACACCATGCCCCCACAAGCCAGGGACGTGCACCACGAGTCGAACAGCGCAAAGTCAGCCATGCATGCCCGAAGGCTGCAACATTGCCTAGCTAGCTTGTGTTGCGTACGTGCGCCGTGCGCATGATCTATCCTAACAAGATTGGCATGCACGCACGCACAGTGGAGCGCTGCAGGTGGAGACGGTACGCGCGGGCAGTGGAGTAGGCACGGCGTACGTACGAGGGCACGATCTCTCGCGACGCGCGACCGCATCAATCGTACGCGCCGCACCATCCCGGCCGGGTCGACGCCGCGCGAGCGGCTTTTCCTTGCGCGCTTTATTCGTGCCTGATGCCATGGCGTGCCATTGGCCGCGTGCCTGATGCCACGGCGATCTATAATTTTACTATGCTCGAAAAATGTCTAATTCTATGATTTTATTATAATTTAAAATATCTAACTCTATAATTTTATCATGACTTGAAAAAATACCTAACTCTATGATTTTGCTATGGTAAATAAAATCACAGATGGTTCATATTGAAAACCATCTATGAAGTATTAGAGGCGGTTCTGAATAAGAACCGTCTGTGATATTACATCATAGACGGTTTTTGTTTGAAACTGTCTGTGGTTTGCAGCGCAGGAGGGCAAAAAATTTTAAACGCGTGCGCGGGAGGCAAAATATTTTGACGTTGTCCTTATATATTATAGTCACCCTTGTCTTGTCTTCAATCAGTCTCTCCCTCTCCCCTCCCCACGCCGAGCTCCAACGACCGCGCTCGATTCTCCGACGCGGTTCGGCGAGGAGACGCAGCCTGCTGTTCCACGGCACCTCTAGTGAGCGGGCGTTGCGACTCGACCAGTACTACTAGATCTGGCCGCCCCCATCTTGGCCTCAGGTGAGCATGAAGTTTTGCCCCAAAATCCCCGTCCTTATTTCCTTCTCACTTTGATTTCATCCTCTGCATCCTATCATATTTCATTCTCAATAAGGACCCATCTGTAATCGATAAGGGAGGCCAATTCGGTTCGAGATAGACTACTCTACTCGACCTCATCCTCATTAGAGAGTGAGTCATTGATTAAGAGAGAAAGAGAGAGAGAGTATTTTTAATTATCTTCTTGCAAACTTTCAAAATAGCATATGAAAATTACTGCCCAACAACTAATTAGTTTGGTTCAAAATTTGATTTTTTTTTTGCAATACAAAAAACTATCACATACATTTTTTCTATTTTTGCAGACGGTTCTGTACAAGAACCGACTATGCTAATTGACTATCGTAATCGCTCGTGATAGTTTTTTTTCATTTATTTAAAAACCATCTATAATAACGATATAGTATCACCTATTCATAAAGTTAAACGGTTTTAGACGATTAAAAATCATCTGCGACGATTTTCGACTGTCTGTGGTGTGCGTAGCGAGCTTTTGCATGGTCGATAAGATCGTCCTGGCACGGTCGTATTTAACCATTCCTCTTCGAGGGGGCTGCAAGCCAGGAGCGCCCAGACTGGCTATGGCCGGCATGGTCATGTCGCCCGTCCGCCGCTGGGCCGCTGGGCCCCGTCTCCCCTCATTGTCATGTCACCTGTGCTGACTTTCTGTCGATGCATGGCCGACCGATATCGATAGCACCGCCGAGAGAGATCCAGTATATGATGCTCCATCTATCCATCCGTCGATCTGTCCATGCGCTCCAACCCCTGGCCAGTGTGGCCTGGACCGCCTGCGGCCACTAGCTCGCCCCGTGTTGCCTCCCCGTGAGGCACTGCATGTGATGCGCCCGTTACTCCGGATCAGAGAGAGAGAGGTACGACCGACACGGCCCTAGCTTAATAATGCGACCTAGCGTGGCCTCTAGCCACGAGTCAAGATTGTATGATGCATGGCAGAAATTAATTGATCAGCAGCCCGGAATTGATAGATCTCTGCTGGGGCACTAGGTGCGTATCATCCATTGACATTTTGTCCCAACCTCTAAAATGCCATTGCTCTTACTGGTTGATCGATCTAACCAATGCCGATCTCACCATTATTACTGACGACGATTCCAGTAGAGACCGACCCATGCAGTCTATGTATGTAAAAAACGTAAGTGGACATGCATTTTTGTCCACCAACCTAGTGCACCGAGCTGAGGTCCAACAACAAGCAGACAGGTATGGCAAGAAATTATGAGGGCGCACACATGGGACTAAATGGACGGTATCAGATCAGTCAAATCAAATCCTCAGGACGAAGCAACCGGAGAGAGAGAAAGGAGAGAGATACCAAGAGAGGCCATGATTGAACATAGCCATAGCGCGGTCACCAACACGACCACACATCCCAACCACCCACAGAGACGGTACGTACTACACGACATGAATGACACCGTGCCAGTCGCACGCACGCACGCATACATGAATACACGGATCTCAGGACACGATGGCCAGGATCGAGCAGCCGGTGTTAATTATGTGTCAAGGCATGCAGGAGGACGGAAGCAAGGGAAAGCAAAAGTTCGGAGAGAAAAGTGAGAGGCAACAGTAGCGGAGAGTTGATGGAAGAAAGATGCAGCTGCTGCTGCGTGGCGTACGTACGGATGGATACTCGGGCTACTCCTACGTAGGAGTGAGCGTCCGAGTAACAACAACTACTATAGCAACTACAACAACGATGACGAGGAGCGCCAATCACAATCGCCTCTGACACGTGGTGCGACAGTGCGAGATGTCGGCGTCCGATGTTGCACGTGTCGACCGCCCCATGCACCACCACGTGCGCTGCAGAGGCAAGCGTGCATACTGCATCCCAGTTCCATCTGGGCCCCATCTCGCGCTCTTCGCCCTTTCTCTGGGTGGCCCACGTTCCGGTGACACATCTATCTATATATACCTGTGCTGTGTAGTACTAGTATATGTCATCATGTACATAGTGAGTTCTAGTTTTAAACGCTGTTTAAAACTCACGCAGTACACAGCAAACGGTGATTTTTTAAAAAAAAATCCAAAACCTCATTTCTGTTGTAAGAGAAAGACAGGCGTGTAGGTTTGTCAGGTGCTTTACAGATTACAGTGAATGTATCATGTATGTATGTCGTATCCTATTTCAATAGTGCTCGGCCAACGTGGTAACATTTTCTGTGAACTATTCTACTGCTGATGTCGTGGTACTGACGCATCGGAAGGAGACAGGCCGGAGAAATCCAGAGGTTGCTGTTTCGAACGTAGAGGGAGATGGAATTTGGTTGGGGACGGACGGGGAAGGCCAGCTACGTATATTTCTCCTCTGCTGCGGCAAAGTTTTTTCTCTTTTAAAAATTCTTGTTTCTGTTTCTTTGGGCAGGTAGGTTCTGATGACGAGTCCCATCAAATATCGCCAATCCCAAGCCATTCCACCCCGTGACGTGGAGATGAGTTGGTTTCCTTGTCAGCGAGCTAGTGGGGTACCTGGGGCCCATCGATCGGTGCATGGTGTCTCCTCTCCTCTGTTCAACCTTTTGGCTTTGCTTTGCTTTGCAGGCTATCTTCCCCAGCAGGATGCGTGTATAGTGGAGGAGAATTCGTTGATCATAAGTGATAAATTATTTGTAGCTTTCGAAAAAGATACGTTCTTTATCATTGTTAAAATGGGTTTCTGTTTTCTCCTCCTAGTGACGTTTTCCCCCCTTAGTTTGTACCCTTTGTTCTCTCCTTGTGAGTAGCTCAGTTGTCATGATATATACGCGGGTGATGTCTAGCAAACATGAAGTGACCGTTATTTTCTTAGTTTGTACCCTTTGTTATTGTACATTTTTTCTTTGTGCGTCTTTGGATTATTTGGAACTAGAAAAGGCATCATATGAGAGAAAACATCACCTTGAAAATGCCACTGATTGTCTCACTAATCGTCGTGCGTTTACCACAGCTTCAGCATAAACATATGGCAACACATAACATCGTTATTGTGACAACCCGGCCTATTAGAAATGTATGTTGTTCTTCACTTTTTTTTTTTTGGATTTCTAAATATATTAGATAATACTAAAATTGAACAAGAATTCCTAAGAAAATATGAGGTAAAACATCATTTGCTTACAGCAGCTCTGTAGAGAAACTCAGCTACTCATATCTAGTACTAAACTATCGTGCATTTACAATTTGCTTCGGCATAGCTGCATGGGCAAACACAATAGTAGTACGTACGTTGCACTACTGAAAACACCTTTTTCCGAGTGCCTATATATTTCCCGAGTGTCTAAACAAAAGCATTTGGACAGGTCCTGATTGTTTCATAGGACATAAGGGACGTCAACACTCGATAAAATTAACTTTCCCGAGTGTTTCCTATAACACTCGGGAAAAAATATATAATCCCAAGGGCATCAAAACGGAAACACTCGGAACCTTTTTTTTCCCTTTTTCTTTCCGTCGCGCCCCTTTTTTTCCCGGCCGCACCTCTAACCCTACATCCCCAATCCTACGGCTGCCTCCCCCCTCCTCCTCATTGCCGCCAGTGCAGCGCCTCCTCCCCCTCCTCCCGAGCACCACCCACCTCCTCCCTCCTTTGGCACGGCCGTCCTCCTCCTCCTCCTCCCCGGCGCCCACCACTGGCTCGGTCTCCTAGCGCCCACCGCCATCGGGTGCATTGCGCCCGACGCGCTCCGTCTGCCCCTCGCTCCAAGGCGCCACCTCCCAACCGCATCGCTACTGGCCGGCCCCCTCGCACCCTTGCTCCTCTAGTCCCCCAGTGGTCCTGTGGCTGGCACGCCGCTCGGCTCACCTCTACGCCTCCTGGCCCACGTGCGGGTCCTCCCCTAGGCTCCAACCAGCGTTGTCCGGTCTGCCCGGTCCGGCCCGGCCTCCTCGACTCTCGGCCCGTCAGCGCCGTCAAGACTCTCTTTCCTCCTCGTGGCCTGCCTTCCCTTGGTCACATTTTCTCCAACACGCCCGATCGGCCGGTGGCCTCCGATCACGGCCCCACTTCGCCGACCCTTGGTCTGTCTCTCTCTTCTGCCCAAATGGTTTAGGATTGGACTCGATTTTGGTTTTTAAGTCTTACTTGGTTTGAGTTCTTATGTGGTTACTTGTTGCATGTATATTGTGAAGCTACTAAAGATGGCTTGAAGCATGGTGAGGGAAATGGTTGGGGTTGCTATTGGTCCGTGCATGGTGGAGGTGGGCTACTGCCGTCATAGTTGTGGTTCATACATGGTTGCACTGAGGTAGCTACTCTCCTTCCTCTGTACTCCCTGATCCCTCCCTTGCTCTGTGATGGTTATGCTGCTACGGCTAGTGTTATGTGATGTGTTTGGATGATGTTTATGAATATTGCTATTGTGAGGTGGGTTTTGGGTTGAGCAAAAACAGAGATGGGGTTTGTGTTCGGTTTCGTGCTCGCAGAGCGGTTATTCGACCAGGAGTGCCACACCACCGACATCTACGATGTCGGCACTAAGCACATCGTTGACTCCACAGTGCGAGGATTCAACGGTAACTTGTCTACCTCTGCTTGCTATTGTTGTTGGTGCGTATCCTAGGGCAAACTAGCTAGTTCCAATTCCATTTCATGTCAATCCATTGTTAGGTCCTCTTATTGTTCGGGCTTTTGAGCGGTGTCTTACCGATTCTCAAGTCTGCTTGGGTTATGGGTGTTGTAAAGTGAACAAATAGCTAATTTCTCTTAGAAAGTCGGCTAACAAATACTACAACCCATAGCTTGGCTTAAGCATTTCGGAGGCAATATTTCAAGTTCGATTCAAAATGCTTGTTAAATTTCAGTTTTCCGTCATTCCTTGTATCATGTATGCTATACCGTCAAGAAGCCATATTTTCTCTAATTGAAATTGGTTCGCTCTCAAGATATCCGGGAGTTGTTGGGAAAGTATTATTCTCTCGCATCGTACTCGGTATGCTCAAAGATGTTTTCTCCTTTCTAGAGTGACCAATATAGGATGAACACTGTAATTTCTAAATTCTAAAATCACACGAGCTCAACTAGTTCCATGAAACACTTCAATGTTCTTGTTTGTGCCTTCTTTTGATTGCTTGTTTCGAGATTAATTGTCTTTGTTAACTCGCCTGCACAAGAGCTTTTTCTCAATCCATCAAGTGAGCATATATGCATTGCAAACCATCTAGTGTCTTTCCTTGTTTGACAGTGCAATCGTTTTTGCATATGGGCAAACTAACAGGGCAAGACCTTTACAATGAGAGGGTCCACTAATGAACCCTAATAATTCCGCTTGAGTTCACGATTTATTCCAAAGCATTCAACAGTGATTTCGATATTTTATTCACAACCAATCCTTATTCTCGCTTTTGCATTGCACATCACTCACAAAGACATAGATAGTTATTTTCATTGGAATGTCATCTGTGAGTTTGTAGTCACATATCCTTAGTGTATGCATGTTTCGGTTGCCACTGTTATGCACTTGGTGCTTTGTTAACTCGGTATTGTATTTCGTAGTGTAAAAATGTAGTCGTCAGAAGATTTAGAGGGCTTGCTCGATATATTTTGCAAAGGCCGCCTAAAACACTCTTAACCACTTA
This sequence comes from Phyllostachys edulis, assembly GCA_036346405.1. Lineage (NCBI taxonomy): Eukaryota > Viridiplantae > Streptophyta > Magnoliopsida > Poales > Poaceae > Phyllostachys > Phyllostachys edulis. The sequence continues at coordinate 3,817,177 of CM070546.1, read as the reverse complement.
TGTCTTTAATAGGAGGCCTCCTCCATATGTTGTGTATTATTCCATTGGGCTTTGCCTATAGTTTTCATTACATATGCTGCATATTTTTGTCTGACTTTTTTTTTACTATTTTATAGCACATGGACAGAGAATTCCTTGTCCGCATGTCTTATATGGAAATTTACAATGAGGAAATTAATGATCTTCTTATCCCATGTCCCAGAACATCGAAAGTTGCAGATTCATGAGAGTATTGAGGTAAACATTTCATCTTTTAATATCAAATTGGTAGCTAACACCATTTTTAAATGGTATGTGTAACATCCTAATTTTCTAAGCCTTTTTGAAAATTTTCAAAATAAAATGAACCATTCGGTTTTGTTAAAGTTCTAAAGCTTAACCTGAGATTTTGGAATTAAAAGTGTTTAATATGACTAAATCAAACTGCAATTAAATCTAGCTTTGTTTGTTTTAGGTTTGTTGGAGTTCTCTGGTGTTGTTTTCCCTTTCTCTGCTTTCGTTCGTTCTCCTTGCGCCCCACTCGCGCCTCCTTCGTCATGGATCGCTCGATCGTAATCTGACGACCCGATCTTGTTGGCACGTTCAGCCGGTTCGAACGTCCAATTCTTTTTGAATCGCCCAATCAAAATCGGACGGTCCCGCTTCGCTGCGCTTCTCTTGCTTGCACCTCCCTTTCGTTTGGACCTCCCCTTAGGTCCAGACCTCCCCTTTCATTTGGACCACTCCTTAGGTCCAAACCTTCCCTTTCGTTTGGACCCCCCTTAGGTCCAGACCTTCCCTTTCGTTTGTACCACTCCTGAGGTCGAGACCTTCTCTTTCGTTTGGACCTTCCCCTTTGACCGCGACCTCCTCTTGGGCTACGACCTCACCCTTTTACCACGACCTCCCTCTTTGACCGCGACCACCCCTTGGTCTTTTTGCAAAGACCACCCTTTGGGTCACGACCTCCCCTTTGGATCACGACCTCCTCTTGGGCCGTGACCTCCCTTTTAACTGGCCCCACCTGTTAGCTCTGTTCACTTTCTTTTTCCTCCCGTTGCGTCACTACTAACGCAAAAGTCCTTGAGCATAAAATGCTGTTGTGTCGCATTAAATGTCAGTTTTTCTCAAAGACTTGTTTCCTCTTGTCTCCTCCTGCACTGCTCCCATCTTCTCCTTCACCTATCCTAGAACTCGTATGAGCCTCTGAGTCTCTCAGTGACTCTCCCAGGCTATAAAATCCTGAGGATCCCTCCTTCATCTCCTTTTTCCTCACCCAGCTCTCAACTCTCTCTTGCTCTCACCTAGTTTTCGTGCTTGGAGTTTCGCCAAGGAGTTCGCTGGAGCTTTCCTCATCGCCAAGGAGCCCGCCGGAGCTTGCACCGTCTTCAACAACCTCACTGTTGAAGTGTTCGCCGGAGTGCCCGCGCAGTTTGCCATGCTCCTCCTGTCTTCTCTCTCTCTCTATCTCTTTCTGTCCGGGTGAGTTTCTTCGTGCCTTGTTTTCCTTTGCTCCCACAACCATGTTGCGTGGTTGTATCTCTTTCACAACCACGTTGCGTAGTTGTGTCCCTTTTACAGACACGATGAGTAGCCGTATCCTTTGGACCTCTTCCTCAGGACCTCCTTTGGACCTCTTCCTCAGGACCTCCTCCTTTGACCTCCTTTGGACCTCTTCCCCACGACCTCCCTCTTACTCAGTGGGACCTCCTCCTGAGAGCCCGTTTCTATTTCTGTGCATTTCTTTTGGTTTTAGCTTTTGGTTTTCTTTTGTATTTGTGTATTTATTTGGCTCTTTTCGCACGTGTAGATTCCGGTTTCTCCGAAGAGTTCTTGGAGCCGACGACCTCTACCGAAGAACCTTAGCTCTTCAACGAAGGCAAGTCGTAGACCTTTGATCATGTTGTTCCCAGTTTGCAAAATTACTTTGTTTTGTACCGACATGCATGGCTATTTGTAAAAAAAATGGTTTTGGGAAAATAGCTACATATCTATTTCTGTGCATTTCTTTTGGTTTTAGCTTTTGGTTTTCTTTTGTATTTGTGTATTTATTTGGCTCTTTTCGCACGTGTAGATTCTGGTTTCTCCGAAGAGTTCTTGGAGCCGACGACCTCTACTGAAGAACCTTAGCTCTTCAACGAAGGCAAGTCGTAGACCTTTGACCATGTTGTTCCCAGTTTGCAAAATTACTTTGTTTTGTACTCACATGCATGGCTATTTGTAAAAAAAAATGGTTTTGGGAAAATAGCTACATACCTACTCGACAGTATGACTCCTTGAATAATTATACTTGACATGTTGACATGTACCCTTTGGACACCATAGGTTGGGTAATCTTAGTCGGACATCCTTGAGACACTAACATGGGTGCGTATATTGCTTAACCCTGCTCTTAGTTGTGACGTCTCTCGGTCACATGATTCAATGATGATAAACTTGACTAAATGACATATGGAACCGTGGTGCGATACCACTGATGTGCAACTGTGGTGCGAGATCACAGTTGTGTCATTTGTGGTGTGATGCTGCTGTTAATAAAATTCGTTGTGCCATGACCAGGGTGGTCATTTGGCCGGGTTGAGCCCAAAAATAATTTTTGCTCGGGCGAGTGGTCAGTGGCAAAGGCGGAATGCGCGAGGCAAAGTGTGGGAGGCTAAGTGCGGGAGGCACTAAGGTGCGCGAGGCACATGGGAATGCGGAAAGCCTCGCCTAAGCAACCACTAAGGACTTAACCTTGTAAGCCATTGATCCGAGCCATACCGTGCAACCACATGTCCAGGATGGGGTGGACCTGGCCAACTAATTAGTGATGTTTTGATTTGGTTCTGTTGTGGCTGTTGAATTGGCGCAAGAGGGGGCCAGGAAGGCGAATCCTTAGCGGGCAGAACCGAGTAAAAAACAGAGCTTTGTAAAGGCCTTGTCACGTGCTCTAGACTGCTTACCAAAGGTAGTGAGCAGGGGCATCGACGGGTGCCCAACCAACTAGAGAAGTCGTGTCTTGTGGGTAAACCTGTACAAGCTCTACAGAGTGTAAATCTATTTGAATAGCCGTGTCCCCGGTTATGGACATGCCTGGTGATTTCACGCAAGGGATAGACTTTCTCAAAACTTGTTGGTCTGGCTCATAACCAGGGTGGTCGTGAGTGGTCTGGGAAGTGTCTAGGGTGGCCACAGGCTGTTTTCAAATAAGCTTGTTTACTTATTTATTAATCTTTCAACTTGTGCTTTGCAATCTACTTACTGTATTTCCATTCAATATTGCTTTCTGCAAAGTAACCATAAAGACCTCCTTGTCAAGCCTTGCATGAATACTATTTGCATAATGTTCCCTACGGCTTGCTGAGTAAATTCAAAGTACTCATGGCTTTGTGCTCTCTGGTTAATCAGCAACTGAAGACCACCCAAGGACCTCCGACCTCTTTAAAGAGGAGGTCTTCGAAGACCAGGCGAGCTAGGGGTCGTCCTCCACTCGATTGCCTGTGGGCATGTCGGGTGGTTTCCACGTGTGTTTTGGTTTTTCCGTTGTGTTGTAGCCCTGTGCGATAGACCTCTATGACAACCTTGACCATAAGGTCTTTTGCTGTTATTATTTTTAATTTATCTGCTTTATCTTTAGTTTGTTGTATGGCTGTGACGACATCATTGTTGAAACTGTGTGGACCAGCTACTGATCATGGGACTGGTCTAGAGTGCACAGTAGGTCCCGGGGGTTGCTTACCCGGGGCGTGACAAGATGGTATCAGAGCCGTATCGACCATAGGACGTAACCTTAGTTAGCATGGTCGCTTTAGTCAAGAGTTTCAAAATTTATTTTATAAATCAAACCAACAGAGTAACATGAGTAGTTATTCTCCTCTCATCTTATTCTAATCTCTTCTCACTTCATTCTTAGATTCTTGCATCTTATCTCTTCTGGAACTTTGTTTTTAAATTTAAATTGATCCCTCTCACCTCAGTAATCTCAATAGGATCGAGCTTTGCTTTAATTCGACCTCCCAGATAAGTTAAGTTAGAAATGCTCTAGTAGAATTGCCCTCCTCAGTTTAGTACCATTTAGTCTGTGTATTAGGACGCCCTGTTTGAGTTTTGGTGCCTCTTATAGCTCTCCGGCTATTTGCTCTTTGGGTTTAACCGACCTCCCCAGTTAGGTTGTTTCATCTTTCTCCCTTGTTCTCACTCATCTTTGTGCCTTTTCCCTCTTGCCTAGTGTGCTTTCTTCTCCTTATCTATTAAGCCTAAGAAGATTTGTGCAGATGGTTCAGACCTGCAACTCAGCAAGCCAAGATGAGCCAGTGGATCCCTTTACACAGCCACCACCCCCTCCGGCAGCCCCGCAGATCAAGGTATGGGTCAGTTCATGACAGCCCAGACGCAATTGATGAATACAATGATGCAGAACATGAATCAGATGATGAATCAACAAAATCAGACAGCTGCCGCTCTTCTCGCAATGTCAATCGAACAATCAAAGCCAGCTGCAGTACCACCCCCACCACCAGCTTTTCAGCAATCAAAGTTTGCAGAGTTCATGAGGACACATCCGCATACCTTCTCCGACTCATATGAACCCTTGGACACATATGACTGGCTACGCTCCATTGCGAAGAAGATGTCCATTGCTCGATGTAACGATCACGATAAGGTTCTATACGCCGTGCATCAGCTTGAAGGCACTACTTCAGAATGGTGGGAAAGTTACTGTGAAGCTCATGAGAATCCGCAAGATATCACCTGGGCTGAGTTTTCAACAGCTTTTCGCCACTCTCATATTCCAGATGGTATGGTAGAAATGAAGAAGAACGAGTTCTGTGAGTTACATCAAGGAACCCTGTCAATAAGTGAGTACCTCAATAAGTTCACCCAACTCGCCCGTTATGCTCCAGAGGACGTTGCTTCGGATGATGCACGCCAAAAGCGCTTCAAGCATGGACTCAATCCCAGATTGAAGGTGCAAGTTGTTGGCAATGACTATGTAGATTTCCAACATATGGTGGACAAGGCTGTGCTCATAGAAGATTCTCGTCGTGAGCTTGAAGAATCCCGTAAGAGGAAGATGATGCAGCATGGTGTTTATCAAAGTCATCCGTAGAGAGCCAAGATGAGTGCGCAGCACCCTGCTAGTTTTGCTCCTGCTGTTGCCTCCATGACCTCTCGCGACAAGACTCGCCTACCGCTCTCGATTCCGCAACTCCCAACAACAAAGAACAACCAAAGAGCCTGTAAGCATCAATTATGTCGCAGGAATCACCTGTTACAACTGTCATCAGCTAGGTCATTATGCTCACAGCTGCCTACGGAAAATCCGAGCCAGGACTCGAGTTCCTTCTACAAGAGGTCGAATGAATCAAGTCACCGCAGAAGGTTACCAATCAATCGGCCTAACGCTGCTTCGTAAGTTCTCGATCGGTCTGGCCTCTCAGCGTAGTTTTGTCTCGCTCAAAGAGAGAGTCGAATGGAAGAGTGAGCAAGCTCGAGTTCCCGAACCTATTCTCTAGTCAGCCCGAATCTCGAGGTCGAGATTCCCGTTAAGGGGTGTAGGTTTGTAACATCCTAATTTTCTAAGCCTTTTTGAAAATTTTCAAAATAAAAAGAACCATTCGGTTTTTTTCAAGTTCTAAAGCTTAACCTGAGATTTTGGAATTAAAAGTGTTTAATATGACTAAATCAAACTGCAATTAAATCGAGCTTTGTTTGTTTTGGGTTTGTTGGAGTTCTCTGGTGTTGTTTTCCCTTTCTCTGCTTGTTCTGTTCTCCCGCGCGGCCCAGCTCCGCGCCTCCTTCGTCGCGGATCGTCCGATCAGAACGGACGGCCCAATCTTGTTGGCACGTTTAGCCGGTCCGAACGTCTAATTCCTTTTGAACCGCCCAATCAAAATTGGACGGCCTCGCTTCGCTGCGCTTCTCTTGTTTGCACCTCCCTTTCGTTTGGACCGCCCCTTAGGTCAAACCTTCCCTTTCGATTGGACCTTCCCCTTTGACCGCGACCTCCTCTTGGGCCGCGACCTCTCCCTTTGACTATGACCTCCCTCTTTGACCGCGACCACCATTTGGGACGCAACCACCCCCTTGGTCTTTTTGCAAAGACCACTCTTTGGGTCACGACCTCCTCGTTGGTTACGACCTCCTCTTGGGCCGCGACCACCCTTTTGACTGGCCCCACTGTTAGCTCTGTTCACCTTCTTTTTCCTCCCGTTGCATCACTACTGATGCAAAGGTCCTTGAGCATTAAATGTTGTTGTGTCGCATTAAATGTTGTCTTTTCTGCAGTACCCGTTCCCCCTCTTGTCTCCTCCCAGATCTGCTCCCATCTCCTCCTTCACCTACCCTTGAACTCGCGTGAGCCTCTGAGTCTCTCAATGACTCTCCCAAGCTATAAAAGCCTGAGCAGCTCTCTTTCATCTCCTTTTTCCTTACCCAGCTCTCAACTCTCTCTTGCTCTCACCTAGTTTTCGTGCTTGGAGTTTCACCAAGGAGTTCGTTGGAGCCCTCCTCGTCACCAAGGAGCCCGTCGGAGCTTGCGCCGTCTTCAACAACCTTGCTATCGAAGTGTTCGCCGGAGCGCCCGCACAGTTTGCCATCCTCCTCCTGTCTTCTCTCTCTCTATCTCTTTCTGTCCGGGTGAGTTTCTTCGTGCCTTGTTTTCCTTTTGCTCCCACGACCACGTTGTGTGGTTGTGAAAGAGATACAAAAAAATTATGTTCTCTTGTCCTATGGTGCTTGCCCTTTCCTACTGCTAGAGCATTTATGCTTAGGTTATTCAGAAAGTTAAGTGACAGTTCGATTGTGGTCAATTAGGTGCGTTTTCATCAAAATTAGGTGTAAAAGATGGCCAATTCTAACATTATATCTCCTTGTTCTTGCAATTATCACTGTCAATCCCAGGTTAATCTGACCTACATTTGACCGAGGACCACTAGATTTCCATTGCCATGTGTGAAAATAACATTTGATAGCCTGATAGCCAAGATAAAAGATGTAGCTTTCTAGTGTTGTAAAATCCAGGGAATTTCAGATAAATGTAAAAATGCACATGTTTCAGCCATGACATGATTTTGACATCACCCATGATATACTAACCAGATTCTTATGGATGGAAATTCCCCTATTTAATCTGGGCTAAGCTCAGAACCAGACATCCGTAGTTTCTTAGAATTTATCTCTATATGAATTACCACTTTTTTATGAGTCCTTTGTAGTTCTCGTGGGAATGCAAGGTTTCTTTTTTCTTTCGGGTACTCCATATTCCTCTTGGGAATCCTATGGCGCCGGCCAGATGTACGTAGTCTTGGGGGCAGTGTGATTTCGTAAATATGAAACATGGATTGGAGAATTGCTTTAGACTTTTGAATGTAGTACATCTCTACTCAGCTTATTTCTACTAATTTGTACAACAACAAAAAAGCTAAAAGAAAATATTCATTTTCCTTAATAGAACAAGAGATTCACAAATGAAACCTGTAGACTATATTCATTATATGTACTCAAAGCAATTTAGTTGTTCGCTTTTTGCGAATAACCAATATGGAGTCAGGGTTCCTTTTCTCTCTATAAGTGTAGACACTGGTTTGTATGTTGAGCTCTGGCTTATTATTGTCATATGTGTTCAAATATTGTTAGGGCCGGACCTGGGATTACCCAAAATCCTCTATGCAAACCGAGCTAGTCCCAAGATCAACGGCTAGCTCACACAGTAAACAAATGTGGTAACAACTATAAACACAAACTTTATTAATAAACAACATAGTTGATTACAAGAACGGCTTATGGGCCGACAAAACCAAACACAACGGAAGACAAAAGCAAGTAGACCACATGATTCATCACAAGCAATCGTCTGGAGGGCGCAGCCTAGTCGTCCTGGTCCTCAGGCTGATGTTAGACCTCTTCTCCTGCTTAATTATTGAATTAAGCAAGAGTGAGCACAACAACCACGCTCACAAGTCACACCCGTCAAGTAACAGATTGCAATGCATACAAGGATATCTCAAACAAAGGCTTATAGAGTTGATTTGCATAAAACCATGTTTATTTCCAAATACTTGTACTAAGTTCCAAAGCAGTTATACAATAGCTAAAATTCATTTTCTAAATCTCAGTTTTATAGGCAGATAACATTCATCAACAAGTGGTAAATGATACCCTCCTATCATAGGGCTACCCGCCCAAAACCCTTTTGGATAGACATCCAAAACCATTTCATAAAGTCTTTTGAAAACAAAACGGAAATCTAACTTGGAGCAGCTTTGCTAGCTTATCCATGACCGTGAACACGGCTATTTGAATAGTTTTACACTCTGCAGAGGTGTACAGCTTTACCCACACGACACGACCTCTCTAGTTTGTTTGGCATCCGTCGAGACCATCGCTCACTACCGTGGGTAAGCGGTCTAGAGCACATGACAAGGCCTTTACAAAGCGCCATTCCACCACAGTCCACCCTCGCTAAGGTTTCACCCCCTTTGGACTAACCATCCGCCGGGTTCAGGCCCCCTCTTGCGTCAGATGGGAATATATAAAAGTAGGTCGTCAAGACACCCACATAACCAGATGGAACAACCACGGTGAAATGTTGCAAATTAGTTAGCCAGGTTCTGCCCATTCAGAATATGTGGTAGTATAGTAGAGCTTAGCAAAATACAATCGAAGACCGATCCTTAACTGACTTGGGCGACTTTTCACAAAACCCTGGGCCTCAACCCTACCCGAATTGAGCCCGTGCATGAACATGCACCCTTCCAAACAACCAATTCGCCCAAGTCCAAACCAAGTTTCCTTTTTCTTTGCTTTTCAAAAATATTTGCAAACTTTCACAATAACCCAATGTCATGGTTAAAATATTTCAACAACATTGGTCTTTGGCAGTAAATTCCCCAAATCAAGATTTTTGGGTCTAAGCTTTGACTAAGTGTAGAGTTTTACAACAAGTGCTAGTTCATACTAATGTACCAACTAGCTCTTTACTAAGGTGAAAAGGGGTGGTTGAATCAATAATCAAGTTTGGATGTACAAAGGAATTAGGAATAACTATAAAGTTAAAACAAGGATTTCAATTACTTAAATTTCAATAAGCATGCAATAATAATTTGAAACAGAACTTAAATAATTTGAGATACTGGGATTCAATATGATCAAGGGTGTAACTTGCCTTGCTCGAAAGCTTGAGGGTCTACTTCTTCGGAGTACTCGGGCTCTCCAGAGTCGTTGAAATCTACACGTGAGAACGAAGCAAGTTCAAATAAAGACCAAATAAAAACCAAATGAACTCCAAAACAAACCGAACTAGAACCAACAGCAAGGTATTGAATTGGATGAATTAGGAACGGGCTCTTGGGAGGAGGCTCGACTCGTCGGGAGGAGGTCCAACGGGTCGGGAAGAGGTCCAACTACCTGGTTGAAAGAGGTTCGACTGGTTGGGGGGAGGTCCAACTGAGAGGGTGGTCGAGGGAGGTCCTGAGGAGGTCAAGGGAGATCCTGAGGAGGAGGTCTTGAGGAGGTCAAATGAAGGATACGACTACTCAACGTGGTCGTGCAAAGAATACAGAAGGGGTAAGACTACTCAACGCGGTCGTACGAAGAATACAAGAAGATACGACTACACAACGTGGTCGTAGGAATAAGGGAAGAGAACAGGGCACGGAGAAACTCACCAGGGCTGAGAGAGAGACTGAAGGGGGAGGGGGAGTTGGTGGACGGCGGGTGGCGGTCGAAGACGGCGCGGGTGCTCCAGTGAATCCTTTGACAGCAAGGTGGTTGAAGACGGAGCAGGCTCCAGCGAACTCCTTGGCGACGGGGAGGCGACGGCGCAGGCTCCAGCCGGCGGTGGCGAAACTCGAAGCACGGAGAAACTGGGCAAGAGCAAGAGAGTTGGGTGTGGAAAAGGTGATGAAAGAGGGCTGCTCAGGCTTTTATAGCCAGGGGAGACCGGGAGAGTCGCTGAAAGACTCGGAGGCGCACACGTTCAAGGGTAGGTGAAGGAGGAGATGGGGGCAGGTAGGGGAGGAGACAAGAGGGAGAACGGGTACTGTAGAAGCGACAACATTTAAGGCGACACGACGATATTTAATGCGTGAAGACTTTTGCGTCAGCAGTGACACGGCGGGAGGAAGAAGAAGGTGAGCAGGGCTAACAGGTGGGGCTAGTCAAAACTCAGGAGGGTGGTCCAACCAATGGGGTGGTCGCGACCGGTCTTCAGGACCACCCGGAGGTCTTGGACTAAGAGGGATGCCCAGACGAGAGGGAGGTCTGGACTGAACATGCACCCTCTTGCGTCAAATGGGAATACATAAAAGTAGGTCGTCAAGACACCCACACAACCAGATGGAACGACCACGGTGAAACGTTGCAAATTAGTTAGCCAGGTTCTGCCCATTCAGAATATGTGGTAGTACAGTAGAGCTTAGCAAAATACAATCGAAGACCAGTCCTTAACTGACTTGGGCGACTTTCCACAAAACCCTGAGCCTCAACCCTGCCCGAATTGAGCCCGTGCATGAACATGCACCCTTCCAAACAACTAATTCGCCCAAGTCCAAACCAATTTTTCTTTTTCTTTGCTTTTCAAAAATATTTGCAAACTTCCATGATAACCCAATGTCATGGTTAAAATATTTCGACAACATTGGTCTTTGGCAGTAAATTCCCCAAATCAAGATTTTTGGGTCTAAGCTTTGACTAAGTGTAGAGTTTTACAACAAGTGCTAGTTCATACTAATGTACCAACTAGCTCTTTACTAAGGTGAAAAGGGGTGGTTGAATCAATAATCAAGTTTGGATGTACAAAGGAATTTGGAATAACTATAAAGTTAAAACAAGGATTTAAATTACTTAAATTTAAATAAGCATGAAATAATAATTTGAAACGGAACTTAAATAATTTGAGATACTGGGATTCAATATGATCAAGGGTGTAACATGCCTTGCTCGAAAGCTTGAGGGCCTACTTCTTCGGAGTACTCGGGCTCTCCAGAGTCGTTGAAATCTACATGTGAGAACGAAGCAAGTTCAAATAAAGACCAAATAAAAACCAAATGAACTCCAAAACAAACCGAACTAGAACCAACAGCAAGGTATTGAATTGGATGAATTAGGAACAGGCTCTCGGGAGGAGGCTCGACTCGTCGGGAGGAGGTCCAACGGGTCGGGAGGAGGTCCAACTACCTGGTCGAAAGAGGTTCGACTGGTTGGGAGGAGGTCCAACTGAGAGGGTGGTCGAGGGAGGTCCTGAGGAGGTCAAGGGAGATCCTGAGGAGGAGGTCCTGAGGAGGTCAAATGAAGGATACGACTACTCAACGTGGTCGTGCGAAGAATACAGAAGGGGTACGACTACTCAACGCGGTCGTACGAAGAATACAAGAAGATACGACTACACAACATGGTCGTAGGAATAAGGGAAGAGAACAGGGCACGGAGGAACTCACCAGAGGAGGGGGAGTCAGTGGACGGCGGGCGGCGGTCGAAGACGGCGCGGGTGCTCCGGTGAATCCTTCGGCAGCAAGGTGGTTGAAGACGGAGCAGGCTCCAGCGGACTCCTTGGCGACGGGGAGGCGACGGCGCAGGCTCCAGCCGGCGGTGGCGAAACTCGAAGCACGGAGAAACTGGGCGAGAGTACTGAGTAAGACAAGTAAAGTATTTTCTTCAAGATATGGAGCATCGCTTCTGCCAAGCTATGGTGTATGTTTAACATACTCTCTCCAGTGTTTCTTACACATGGCCACCTACACCTCTTACCTTGATCAACATGCTTGTGGTTTTTTAAGTATCTTACATAATGATCAACTTACGTTCTATTGTCAATTACTTGTCTTATTTCTTAAACAATTTGATTTATAGTTATGCACATTTGAATATCCAAAGTTTGAATTCTACTTTGATCTTTCGGGCATTTATTCAAGTCGGATTGCTCACAAACTCAAGAGTATCGCATAATTAGGTCGCAAAGTCGTATGCACCTAAATATATATTCTAAGTCGACGTTGTTTGTGAATGTTGTTTTCTTTTTTTGTACAAGATATTCGCTATCTATTTAAGTCATTTCGAAAATATGATACCTTTGATTCTTACCACGGAATTTCATATTCCCATGCCATGTGTTTATTTTGTTGACATGACAAGTGTGTTAAGCAGAATTCCTTTAAGTGCCAACAAGTATTAAGTTGCAAGGTTTAGTTTAAGCTAGATTTAACTCATCTACTCTCCACTCTCTAGTACGCAAACAGTCGGAGTGAACTTTGTGTACAAACATGGCACTCTTCCAACTCTTGTGTAAAATACCATTTTTCATGCATGATTCTTGTCATTTGTGTAAAATACTATCAGTATACTAGTTTCAACACCTCGCCTTACAAGGAAAATCACCGCAAACTTTTGTTGAAATAATGTCTTCGCATAATCATTCTCAAGTTCTATACCTGTGTTACATCTTCTTGACAAGGCTGGAGATAGTGCCGCTATTGTGGAGACATTTGTACAGCGCAGTCTATATCCTCTTCTTTGCAGTTGAACATTGGGAGCGACAAGTTGAAGGTTAACTCATGCACCTCGACAATTGGTGTACCAAGCATTCACTCCGTGAACTACTTGGAACTTTTATATGTATCATGCCTTCTGCCTAGCTTTTCGAATTTGAACTCGAATATATTGTGGATGTCCGATCTATATATGTGAATGTTATATTGTGAACTCAAACGTTATGTTAATGTTGTCGAATCTATATATGTAATGATTTGTGCCTAATTGGTGGTATTTTTCTTGCTATGAAATGTATACTCTGTTTGATTGCCGAGTTTCCTATCAGCCTGAGTTTGGTTTAAAATGAAATGCATTGTACATACAAAATTAGTGCATATACTGTTCGGGTATTTCCTGAGTGTCCTCAGTTGACAAACACTTGGGAAAATCACGAATCTGCATGTGTGCTGGGTCGCCACGTGGCTAGATTTCCCAAGTGTAGTTGATATACACCTGGGACAATTTCCCTACTTTCTCGAGTGTAAATCTGAACACTCGGGAAAGTTATTTCTCCCGAGTGTAATCTCGAGTGTAAATCTCGGAACACTCGGGAAACTAGTTATTACCCCGACTAAACTATCCCGAGTGGTTTTCCTGACGGCCGACCTTCGAGAATTAATTTCCCGAGTGTTCTTGGGACTTTCCCGAGTGTTTTGGACACTCAGGAAAGTAATGCATTCCGTAGTGTCACACAACACAAATTTTGGCAACGGTGTGTTGATTATGTCTCCACAATATATATATATATATATATATATATATATATATATATATATATATATATATATACACACACACACACACACACAAAAAAAGAGTAAACAAGAATGCCTAAGAAAAAAGAAACAGAATCATGATTTTGTTTGACGTACTACATATTGGACAATGTGGCCAAGTAAATTACAACAGTCCCCAGCTCGGCATAATCCAGTGTTTTAGCGATCGGATGGTGCAGAGAATCCTAGCTCTTAGATTGTTGTGCGCGCACAGTGAGCTCAGCAAATGATTGCTTTGGCGCCATATAACTGTGCGTGGTTGCTGGAGAGAGACATAGATGCTGAGCTTCCTTAGATTAGCCTAACCTTTTCTTGTCCGGGGCTGATTAAGCTGATGTAATCATGCAGTATCACTGTTATGGAGCTTAACTTTTGCTATTAGTTGATGTAATCATACTCTCAGTTTGCTCTCCTCCCTAGTTTCCGTTTCTGGAAATATATATAGCCTCACGTCTTTCCTCCCTGTGTCGGTGGCCCTGCGTTTTACTATTTTGTGCACTTCAGCTGGATGCTAGGCTAGGCTTACTGCGACCATTCTTTTTTTCACCGGTGATTGCTGTTGCGTGCGTGGACCGTTTTAAGTGGAGGTCCATGCTCTTTGACACGTTGCAGTGAACACGAATGTAAAACGAATGTAGACCGTGAAGAAATAATCATATCAGGTTCCTATGCTCGAAGAGTCCTGTCAGTCAGTAGTGGATATCCAGAAACCTCAACGCGTAGGGTCAAAGTAAACACGCGCGACGGAGTATTCGGAGCGAGCAAACGAGTGGGCAGGAATTAAAGGAGCCATGAGCTCAACAGGCAGATATAATTTGTTGGTTCGGATGTTACATCAAACGTAGGAAATCGAGAATTCGATGGCTCCAATTGCACCTTCGTGATGCTGGGATGGAAACCGAGTGTTTTTGTCGATCCCTACAAGTGTTGACGGAGAAATCAAGCTTAGCCAGTCAGGAGCAGATGGAGAAATGCCAGCATGACAGTGACATGAACAAAAACTCCAACAGATTTTATGGTGATTTGATACCGGCAGATTTTATGGTGATTTGATACATGAACAAATATTGCAGCCGCAGAGCTGGCAGCTGAGTCGTAGATCATTTAATATTTAGCGTTGCCATCAAGATATCATTTATAATCTTTCCTTTGCCCTTCTTTGCTCTTTCAGAACGAAATTCACCTGTTTTTTTACAACTAGCTAGGGCCTAGGAAGTACAAATGGTTGACGAATCCCGTGGCAACGGTTGTGCATGCTCGAGTAAACTGCATCCACCAGCGATTCACTTTTGCTGCAGCAATGCAAATGGAAGGCCCAAATCGGCAACACAAAGATGAGCCCAACATGTCACACCGGCATCACATCCTTCCCCCTTTCTCGTGAAAATTGTTACTAAAATGATGGCCTTATTGACCCATATACTGGCCTTATATATCCCTCCCTCAGTAGTGCAACCAAAGATTTAGGTCCAAATGGTTTTCCCATAGGCAGAAAAAAATAAATATGCGCCTTGCTCACGCCAGAAAAGCTTACTCTCGTGCAGCTCCACAAGTCGCCACCACCACGCTATCTAGCCTGCTTCCAACGTAGAGTCGTCCGTCACAACCACCATCACAAGCGGTCATTATTTCTCCTAAGGTTATTAAAATCACGACTCTAGTTGTAAAATCATACTATTCTACTATCCTACAACACCAATACGATTCAAATCGCACGTTAAGTCGCACCTATTAGAATCGTAGTAGAATCGGGTACAATTACGGTAGAAATTAATAAGTTAGACATTAGGATTTGGAGGTGTCATATCCTACGGTGTTTGGTTGCACCATAACCCTCAATTCAAGTTGTATGATAAGTACTAAGTAATTAGTAAGTTAGACATTAAGATTTGGAGGTTTGGAGTAATAAACTTTATTTATTTATTTATTTTACTTTTTATGTAAAATGTTCAGGTAATGGTAAGGTTGTTAAAATCGATATTTTAGCTGTAGCTTTGAATGACATGGAATCTAAATTACGATTTAAACATTTATCAATCAAATTAGATATCAAATGACCAAATAAACACTCGTATCACTCTTGGAATACACAACACACTGAAAAAATGTATTTTTGGTAGAATTAGGTAGAATCTTATATTCTACGATTCAATCCTAAAATGTGATCCTACCAGAGTGTCTCTAATCCGATTCAAAATCACGATTCTGATAACCTTGGTTTCTCCACCGTGCTGCCTGCAGCCGTCTCCTCGCCGGAGAAGGGTGTACAATGAAAAGACTCCTATCGCCCATCGGAGCGCTAGTTGTGCCCAAATTATAATGGAAATATCCAACATTTACTTCCGTTCCTAAGTTGAAGCATCGAGAGATGGTAACCATCAATGCGCGGTCTAGCTCAGGGTTTCAGAAACCGGAACCAGCCCTCAAACTAATCTGGTTTTTCTTCAACTTTACAAATTTGAAAATGCCCAAATCTAACAATTCAAAGTCGCAAAGTAGAAGATACTATACACATCTCAATAGAAGAAGAGATGGAATCGTGGCGTTTTGACGTGAACTGGGCAGGGTTTAGAAAATCGCAACCTGGATGGATATTTCGGTTTACCAGCCAGTTACTGCCGGGTTTTCGCACCCGGGTCTACCCAGGGGTCCCTCGGTTGCTGCCGGTGAAGGTAGAATGGCAGCCTGACTAGCACAAATGTGAGATCCAGTGACTTCTAAATAATTTTGACCCCGTAGGGCTTGAGCTACTACGAAAGCATTGATATGCTTGATAATAAACTATCCAATCGAAAATCAATTAACTAGACCAAGCACAGTTAGATTTGAGTGAAACCTCTAATTCCTCACTCAAGGTAGATGTGAAAATCGGTAGAACAATCGTTCTTACATGGCAAATTTACATGTTCTCAAACCATATAACAATAATGAGAAAGCCAAATTGCGATAATAACACAAGTACTTAGGATAACGACAACGTGACATCAAGAAATTATGGGACGATCTTGTAACATTATGAATTGAATGTGCTTATTTGCAAATAGCTCATTAAAGTTGAAGTACCAATGCTGCATTTCCCCCCAGAAAGAAGGCAATGTGCATCTATCCATCTCCAGAGAAAGAGATGGATTAGACCTGGAATCCTCCAAAAAAAAAAGAGCAAGAAAGCAAATCCGACACAAACACCATGGGCGAGAGACCATTTAAGGGGGTGAAAAGGAGGCTAAGACATTGAGCATTTGGAGGTGAGGTTTAGGATTGATGAGAGGTTTGACGAGCGTTGATGGGGAGGGAGGGGAGAAAGAAAGGCTTTGGGTCAACGGCTATACTAAAGGCAAACAAAGCTGTGAGTGGCTGGGTGGCGGCCCATAGCCTCCGAAAGGCCTTGGAAAGCAACGGAGAGGGCTGCATTAGTCTTTTCAAGATACTCTCAACTAGCAGTGGTAGCATCTACTTCTCTCTTGTTGGTGTGATTGTCCAGACAATGTCATCTCCAAAGATAAGATGTTTGCACACCAATTAGTGATGGTTGCACTTGACAGGTACGCTTCTGTCTTGGAAACTGACATATCAGCCTAGCCATGTAGCCTACTACGACATGTTGATCTATCAATTCCAAGTTCATCACTTGAAGCAAATGTCGTAAGTCCGGATGATTCAGGAACGGTTAGGTACCGCAGCGATCAATGTTACATGAACCATACTGCACGTGATGTCTGATTTGCAGTACAGTAGCATTTTCAAAAGCATCATTACAGGCATCTCAAGGGTACCAGAGATCTTCTTTGCAGTAAGTGTTAGGACGAGCAATCATGGGTGCCATCATGATCATGTAATACCACCCATTTCTGATGATAAGATCATTCATGGTTCTTAGCACCGACGCAACATGAAGACAGTTATCATGGTTGAAATAGCTCGCAGTTGAAGGGTGTAAAATAGAACATGGACATACTAGTTCTCAAGGGGGGGGAAATGATACTCCCTTCTTTTTAGATGTTATTTTAGAATTTGTGTAGTCAACCTTTTAAAACTTTGACCATTAATATGCACAAAATTATTTGAATTTATCATGTGGTAATGATATAATGAGATTGGTCATCGAAAATACTTTCATATAGTGGTAAAAACGGGGCGGATAATTCACGTCTGATCCGATGTTGTATCCGAAAAAATCCACCCAGAGTTCCATTTTTTAGTCCCGATCCGCATCCGATATTGTATCCGTATCCAGAAAACACCATGGAATATGAGTTAGGGTATAGGAAGAACAATGTCCAATCCGTATCTGTATTTTATAGGATATCCAAAAGAAATCCGATAAATTAACGAAATGGATATCCGATAAACATCAATATCCTTTAATATCCTCTATGGTTTTCTAGTCATTGACTAATATATAATATGGCTTTACATTTGATTATGTTTATGTTATTAAGTAGGATAAATAATTCTCTAATATGTAGTATAATTTACCACCTTCGCTAGTGAAGTTATATTTTTCTTTATGTGTACACTATCTGCTAGGTTATCCGTGACCGATTTGAATCCGATCTGTATCCACCTCACGGCCTTATCCTGAAAAATATGTATCCGTATCCGACTCCAAATCCCGGGTAAAAATATGGGTTATGATATGGGAAGAACAATATCCACACCCCGTTTTCACCCCTACTTTCATATCATTATATTTGTAATAATTTGTACTAACATATAATTAGATAAAGTAATAATCAAATGTGCGTATTGGAATCGTATCGATGTCTAAAATGACGAGTAAAAATGACGGAAGGTAGTAGCATTTTGCTCAGTCTTAAAACCCCTGAACATCTTTGACCTTTATGTAAAATCTGGTGCATCGTATTCAATCGAACGGAGAGCGCAATCAAACTAACCACCACCAACATTCCTAACTCCCAGGCCCAAGGCCGTAACACTCAAGTTCAGTTAATGGGCCGTTACATATTACCGGTCCATCATGGTTCCTGGAACAGTCCAGGTAAAAGGGGAAATGCTGCAGCCTGCATGCACATACAACACAGGCGTACTAAGTGCCACGTATGAGCTGAGCCTTCGTGTGAATTAATACTGAATCGAAGTAGTGTATCTAAGCTTCTTTTCCAGCAGAGAGAGGTAATTTTGCTGCAACCATCTCATGGGAACTGGTAACAGTATAATTGGCAAAACCGGGTCTTAGACATTTTAAGTTTGAAGAGGAACCGGTGAAGCTCTAGGATATATATTGGCATCAATTTGAAACTGCCTTTTGCATCCTGATATTCCAGTAATAAAGGTGATGATTAGGCCAGACATTTTTGTTTTTATATCTATCTGAATCCGGTGTCAACAGAAATTGCTACACGTATTGCACAAAAAGCCAACCAGCTCTTCCAAGACAACCCTAACATTTACTAATAGAATATAGCTAAGGCAGAGAACATTGCACAGGGAAGGGCTTACCACTCGGGGGGGTCACATAAATCATGACAGGAGAGTTTCTTGCTTTCTAGCTCCCTTGATTATGAAGAAATAAAATTATTGAAAATTTACATAAGTACACTGTGTTGAGAGGCTACACATAAAATTCCATAGTTTTTTCAACTAATTTGCTATATTTTAAAATTTGTACAAACAACAAACCCTAACTTGGACACGTGGCGGCCTGTCTTTGGATTGTATTTGCAAAAATGGCATCATTGCCGTACTGCCGCCGTGGAGCAACCCCTCCCATCCGCCATGTCACCGTTGCTGCAATTAGGTTTTAGTGATTATGGTTTCGCTGCTGTTTGTAGAAATTTTAAAATATAGCAAATGAGTTAATGATTTAGGTCGTGAAAATTTGGATTTTAGGTTTCAGAAATTAGGGTTTCATGATTTCATGTGACTTAGAATATATGAAAAAAAATATAGCAAAACAAAATATGAATACAAATATAGCCAAACATAATCGCATAACACGGGATATACCAAAGTCTGGATAAGCTTGTTCATGAACCGGGATGAAGGAGGACGGGGTATTATCACATGTAACTCAATCAAATAGGACACTCTTTGTTAATTTATCACTCTACTGTGGATGATTTTTTTAATACTATACTGCACCACAATCTAGATAAGCTTGTGCATGAACCAACTAAGGGAAACGCGTGACATGCAGATCATATAACAATGTACCGTAACCTCTGACTCGTGTGCATTTCGAAGGCTACGGTACATCATCATATGATCTGCACACCACACATTTCCCTTAGTTGATTTATGCACAATCTTGTATAACCTATGGTACAATATAGATCATCCAGGGCAAACCGATAATTTGAATTTAAGTTACTGTCTATGGTTTTAGTAGCCGAAAGCAAAACATTTTTTTAGCAAGAACTGTCTGTGATATATAAGTATTACAGACGGTTATTAACAAGAACTGTTTGTGATATATACCTATCACAGACTGTTTTTAAATATAACCGTCTGTGATATGTATCACAGACGATTTGTTGTTGGAACCATCTGTGATATGTTCAAGCTGCTTTGGCTCCTACGCAATGCGTCTCTTTGTCTCTTGCGCCGACGTTACGATGCGTCTCTTCGTCTCGGTTTGTGATACGTTTTAAAAGAATGATCATGTCTTTCGCACCCTCTATCAACAACCAGTAGAGTTAAAAAAACTTGATCACTACACACGGTATTGAAAAATCACAGACCGTAGGTCGCGCGCCATGGTGACCACACGGAGATGACGGCGAGGACCAAGGTGAGGATGTCGGCGATCACCGTCGCTCTATTTTGCATACAACTACAGGAAACCAACTACTTCACAAATATGCCATAAATTACAACAATGATACACACACAATCTTCTCTAGCCACTTGATATGGTCCAGAATGCGCTTCATCTTCAACTGTAGCATATTTAGCCTCTGCTCCAGCACAACTTCCATTCTCTGCTCCAGCCTAGAATCCATCATTTGCCCTGTATTACTGCGCTCCCTTGCTCTGTCCATGGAGGAGGAGATGAGGTGAGGTGAGACCAGAAAGAGAAAGAGTTGAGCTCAAGTACTAGAAGAAGATGAGAAAGCCCAAGATTGGCCCTACTTATGCTGGCGTGTGAACATTTTTTTGCTATAGAACTATTACAGGCGGTTTAGTGGAATAAACTGTATGTGACATGTATCACAGACGGTTATAAACTACAACAGTCTGTGATATATAATTATAACAGACGGTTACTAACAAAAACCATCTGTAATGTTTATTTATCACAGACGGTTTATAATTGGAACCGTCCGTAATGTGTATCACAGACGGTTATTAACAAGAACCGTCTCTGATAAGCGCGGCTGCTTTGAAGAAGACGGCGAGTAAACCTAAGAAAGCAACCAAGCCCACCACGAAGCATGATTTTTTTTGTGGGAGGGGGGGGCGGGTCGTCCACGCAGCATGAGGAGGATGAGACAGTAGCCACAGCCAACCTCATCGAGCCTGACACACTCTCCTAGCAGCCATGCTTCTTGAACTCGCAAGGGCTAGTCATACCGACCATCCAGAGAATGCTAATGAAGTAAGAGTGTGCCAAGCCGGAATACAATCACGATAGGACCAGCCCCTGCAAGTTCAAGAAGCATGACTGCCAGGAGAGTGTGTCAGGTTCGATGAAGTAGGTCGTGGCTACCATCTCATCACCTCATGCTGCGTGGACGACAACCGAAAAAAAGATCAAACTTCGTGGTGGGTTTGGTTGCTTACTTAGACGTACTCGTCGTCTTCTTCAAAGCAGCCGCATCAGAGACAACGAAATACTAACCTTAGATCACCGAGAACAAATAGATCTATAAGCACACTTGAAAATCTACGGTATTTCTTTCACCAAACGCGCTCCAGAGCCGGCCGCCTCCTTCAAAGAAGCTGCATATATATCAGAGACATTTCTCACTACAGATAGATCTAGATCTGAGGGGACGACCACATATTTAATGGCGCATATCATAGACGGTTATTGTTCAGAACCGTCTGTGATACGTATTACAGACGGTTTTGAATAAATATCATCTGTGATAATTCAGAGACCGTCGGTGAGATCTACGAATGTTACAGATGGTTCTTGTTAAGAACCGTCTGTGATACGTATCACAGACGGTTCCTAACAAGCCTACGATTACCACAGTAGTGGTTATTTAAAACCGTTTATGATACGTATCACAGACGGTTCTTTTTAAGAACGGTCTATGATATGCACAATAAAATATCTAGTCGTCTTCGACCTGCATGATCCGTCTCGTGGTGAGATCTCGTCTCGATATACTACCGCTTTGAAGGTGGCGGCTGGCTCTGGGGCGTTTGGTGAAAGAATTAAATACCGTAGATTTGCAAGTGTGCTTGTAGATCTATTTATTCTTGGTGATCTAATGTTAGTATTTGCTTCTAATTATATGCATTATAATCTAGAGAGATCGATGATAGCTAGGTTTATCATCCAAAGATGTTATTGGCAATTAAGATTTACAATAGAACAATGAGCAGCATGTATATATACATTGGATTGTCATGTATTGTGTAAAATAATACTGTTTTATATCATAGTGAGTCACAGTTCTGACTATGTCAAATGAAGGAGTAAGGGAGGAGAAGGAAAGGAGAAAGAAAGAGAGGTTGGTCAATAGGAAGAGATCTCGCGGGATATTTGTGATCTTCGTGGTGAGCTCCAAGGGTAATGATCTGTAATCCTTTATTTTTGCCCTGGGTTAATCGCTATTCAATTTGTAGTATGTTTAGTCAATAGGAAGAGCAGTTGCTGCATTAATCTAATTTGTAACGTACGTAGCGCAGATGGACCGAAGTTGAATGTACGTTGAGAACTGTGTGAGTGAAGAGTAGATTGATGGCATGTCTACTTTTAGAAGAGCTGCCAAGCAGGATATGTTGAAGAAGGGGATAAAATTTATATAATTTCCATTCATTAATTGCGATAATCTGAAGATGTTTACCAACCCGGCGCAAATCGAAAGACACTTGATTCGAAGCGGTTTCAAAAAGGATTATATATGTTGGACCAGTTACGGTGGAGAGCAGATTATACCGAAAGGTAGTAACATTGTTGAGAGAGACAACGATATGCCGGATGTGGACTGTGCTTTCCATGAGGGTAGGTCGCACGATGACAATTTGAATTAGATGCTACGCGATGCAGAAGGGGACTATAGTGAGAGAGTTTGGTAAATTCGAGGGCTTAACGGAGGACTCAGGGAAACCTTTGTTCCCAGGCTGCAAGCCGGAATACACAAGGTAGCCATCCATGCTTAAACTGCTGAAATTGAAGACAAGTAATAGTTGGTCTGACAAGAGTTTCACGACGTTACTAGGTCTCGTAACAAACATCCTTCTAGAGGGAAACGTGTTGCCCAGAACCACCTACCAAGCCAAGAAGGTTCTTTGTCCATTGGGAATGGAAGTAGAAAAAATACATGTACGCCCGAACGATTGTATCCTCTACCGTAAGAAGTATGCAGACATACATGTATGTCCGGTGTGCAAAGCATCCCGATACAAGCATAAGAATCACTTCGATGACGACGAGGGCATCAAGGTGAAGCAAGGACTTCCGGCTAGGGTTTTGTGGTATCTGCCTATAATTTCCCGTTTGAAGCGTTTATTTGCAAACCTTACGCAGGCAAGATTGCTGCGTTGGCACTCGGAGAAGCATAAGAAAGATGAAAAGATAAGACATCCTGTTGATTCTGCCCAGTGGAGAAACTTTGATAGGAGCTTCGAAAACTTCGGTGCGGAACCG
The DNA here is from genome assembly GCA_036346405.1 of Phyllostachys edulis. Lineage (NCBI taxonomy): Eukaryota > Viridiplantae > Streptophyta > Magnoliopsida > Poales > Poaceae > Phyllostachys > Phyllostachys edulis. Next base: position 3,794,131 of record CM070546.1, on the reverse strand, counting down.
AGGAATATAAGGTTTGGGTTGAATACAGATGGAATGAATCCTTTCGGTAACATAAGGAGCTGACATAGCACCCGGCCTATTAATCTATGTATGTACAACCTTCCTCCTTGGCTATGTCGGGACCCCGAGTAGCAACCTCGGACCCTCTGTGCACTCTGGACTAGTCCTAAGATCAGTAGCTGGTCCGCACAATTTCAACAACGATGTCATCACAACCATACAACAAACTATAGAAGAAGCAGACAAATTAACGATAATAACAGCAAAAGACCTTATGGTCAAGTTCTTACAAGGTTGCCATGCAGGGCTTACAACAAAAGGGCTCGTAGTGGAAAAGCAAAAGAGTCTAGGCTGCCATGAACTGCCACATGCCCTGATCTGCGGGGGCTAAGAAAAGGGGTCCACTGACTCATCTTGACTTGCTGAGTTATGGGTCTGAACCATCTGCACAAATCTTCCCAAGCTTAATAGATGAGGAGAAGAAAGCACACTAGGTAAGAGGGAAATCACAGAGGTGAGCGAGAACAAGAGATAAAGATGGAATAACCTAACTAGGGAGGTCGGTTAAACCCAAAGAGCAAATAGCCGGAGAGCTATTAAGAGGCAACAAAACTCAAACAAGAGGCCCTAATACAAGGACTAAACGGTACTAAACTGAGGAGGGCAACTCTACTGGAGCACTTCTAACTCAACTCATCTGGGTGGTCAAATTAAAGCAAAGCTCGATCATATTGAGATCATTGAGGTGAGAGAGATCAATTTACATTTTGAAAACAAAGTTTCAGAGGGGATAAGGTGTAAGAATCTAAGGATGATGTGAGAAGAGATTAGAATAAGATGAGAACAGAATAGAATAAGATGAGAGAAGAATAACTACTCATGTTATTCTGTTGATTTGATTTATAAAATAAATTTTGAAACTCTTGACTAAAGCGACCATGCTAACTAAGGTTACGTCCTACAGTCGATATGGCTCTGATACCATCCTTGTCGGGACCCCCGAGTAGCAACCCCGGGACCCTCTGTGCACTCTGGACCAGTCCCAAGATCAGTAGCTAGTCCGCACAGTTTCAACAACGATGTCATCACAACCATACAACAAACTATAGAAGAAGCAGAATAATTAACGATAATAACAACAAAAGACCTTATAGTCAAGTTCTTACAAGGTTGCCACGCAGGGCTTACAACAAAAGAGTTCGCAGCGGAAAAGCAAAAGAACACGTGGAGACCATTCGACATGTCCACAGGCAATCGAGTGGAGGACGTCTCCTAGCACGAGAGGTCTTCGAAGACATCTTCCCAGAGCTCAGAGCTCCCTGGGTGGTCTTCAGCTGCTGATTAACCAGAGGGCACAAAGCCATGAGTACTTTGAATGTACTCAGCAAACCGTAGGGAAATATATGCAAATAGTATTCGTGCAAGGCTCAACAAGGATAGCTTTATGTTTACTTTGCAGAAAGCAATATTGAATGGAAATACATTAAGTAGATTGCAAAACACAAGTTGAAAGATTAATACATAAGTAATCAAGTTTCTTTGAAAATAACTCGTGAACACCCTATTCACTTCCCAAACCACTCGTGACCACCCTAGTCACTGCTCAGACCACTCGGAACCAACCAAGACCAACAAGTTTTGAGAAAGTCTACCTCTTACGTGAAATCACCAGGCATGTTCATAACCGAGGACACGGCTATTCGAATAGATTTACACTCTGCAGAGGTTGTACAGCTTTACCCACAAGACACGACCTCTCTAGTTTGTTTGTCACCCGTCGATGCCCCTGCTCACTACCTTGGGAAAGCAGGCTAAAGCACGTGACAAAGCCTTTACAAGGTTCTTCCTTGACTCGGTTCCGCTCGCTAAGGTTTCGCCTTCCTGGCCCCCTCGTGCGCCAAGTGTGCGTGTCCATCCCATCTCTTACACACTTCCACTAAAACAGAACTGAATCAAAGTATTGCCAATTGTTGGCCAGATCCACCCCATTATGGACTTGTGGTTGCACGATATGGCCTGGATCAATGGCTTACAAGGTTAAGTCCTCAGTGGTTGCTCAGGCGAGACCTCCACATCCCATTGTGCTTCCTACATCCCTTTTACTGCACAATCACTCGCCTGAGCGAAAATATTTTGGGTTCAACTCGGCCAATGACCACCCTAGCCATGGCACAATAAGTTTTATTAGCGGCAACACATGCCAGGGCAACGCATGCCAAGGCAACACATGCCACAATTCCATAATCTCTTAGTCAAATTTAATCATCATTGAAACAAGTGATCGAGAGACAACGCATAACTAAGCAGGCCTAAGCAATATATGCACTCTTGTTGGTTATCACAATAAGAATGTCCAACTAAAATTACCCACCTATGGTGTACAAAGGTACATGTCAACATGTCGAACACAAGTATTCAAGAAGTCATACTGACGAGTAGGTGTTTAGCTAATTCCCAAACCATTTTTATACAAATAGCCATGCATGTTGGTATAAAACAATGTAATTTTGCAAACTGGGAACGACCTGATCAAAGGTCTACGACTTGCCTTCGTTGAAGAGTTGAAATACTTCGGTCGAGGTCGCTGGGTCCAAGAACTCTTCAGAGAAGCCGGAATCTATACGTGCGAAAAGAGCCAAATAAATACAACAAATTCAAATAAAAACCAAAAACCATCAAACTAGAACCAAAAGAAAAGCACAGGAGCAGAAGAACTAGAAACGGGCTCTCGGGAGGAGGTCCAACTGAGAGGGTGGAGGTCCTGAGGAGGAGATCAAGTGAGGAGGTCCTGAGGTCCTACAAAGGATACGACTACTCACGTGGTCGTAAAAGAGACACAACTACGCAACGTAGTTGTAAGATAGCAAAAAGGAGGACAGGACTTGGAGAAACTCACCCGGACAGAGAGAGAGAGAGAGAGAGAGAGAGAGAAAGGCCGGAGAAGACTAGAGGAGGACGGCGAACCGCGCAGATGCTCCGGTGAACTCTTCGGCGGCGAGGTGGTCGAAGGCGACGCAACTCAAGCGGCTCCTTGGCAACGAGCAGGCGACGGCACGGCTCTAGCGAACTTCTTGGCGAAACTTCAAGCACTGAGAAGCTGGGTGAGGAAAAGGTGATGAGAGGAGGCTGCTTAGGCTTTTATAGCCGGGGAGGACGAGAAGAGCAGCTGAGAGACTCTGAAGCACACGTGATCAAGGGTAAGTGAAGGAAGAGATGGGAGCAGGTCTGGGAGGAGACAAGAGGGGGAAATGGGTACTGCAGAAAAGACAGCATTTAATGCTTAAGGACATTTGCGTCAGCAGTGATGCAACAGGAGAAAGAAGAAGGTGACCAAAGCTGACAGGTGGGGCCAGTCAAAACTCGGAAGGGTGGTCCAACCAAAGGGGAGGTCGAGACCAAGGAGGAGGTCGTGACCTAAGGGGTGGTCGTCACCCAAGGGGTGGTCGTGACAAGTCTCTAGGACCACCCGGAGGTCTTTCAGGACCACCGGGAGGTCTTAACAAGAGGAAGAGGAGGTTGAAACCAAAAGGGAGGTCTAAACCGAGAGGGAGGTCTGGACTGAAGGGAAGGTCCAAACGAGAGGGATGTCTGGACTGAGGGGGGGTCCAAATGATAGGGAGGTCTGGACTGAGAGAGAGGTCCAAACGAGAGGGAGGTCTGGACTGAGGGGGGGTAGGAGCGAACAGAGGAAGGGGATTTCAACACTAGAGAACTCCAGCAACTCCAGAGAAACCGAACTTTGGATTAGTTGAAGTTGGATTAATTCATATTAAATCGCTGCAAATTTCAAAATTCTCCAAGTTAAGCTTGAGCAATTCAACAAAACCAAATGGTTATTTTTTTTTTGAAAATCTCATAAAAGCCTAGAAAATTAGGATGTTACAGCTGTGTATGAAGCAGAAGTACATTTTGATGTCACTACTTATCTAAGGGTCGAAGCAACATGGGAACGATATTAATGTGTACCTAGCACCATTGCTGCAAGGTCTTGTGACACTGCGGAACGAAGGGGTACAGATATGGGATGAGTACAAACGAGAGAACTTCACTTTACGCGCTATATTGTTCTGCACCATCAATGATTTTCCTGCCCTGGTAACCTATCAGGGTTCAATACAAAAGGAGCCAAAACATGTCCGTACTGCTTATATGATACCGAGAGTGTGTGGCTGAACAACTCGCGTAAAACTATGTACATGTGTCACCGTAGGTTCCTTCCCAGAATCCTAGGTATCACCCATACCACAAAATGAAAAAACAATTCGATGGAAATAAGAAAGACGGTTCATCTCCAAGGGCTTTTAGAGGGAAAGAAATCTATGATATGGTTAAGGATATCGATATTGTGCTTGAAAAGGGACGTAAATTGAGGACCCATCAGAAGAACATCTGGAAGAAGCGATCAATTTTTTGGGACTTACCATATTGGGAGCACTTAGAAGTTCACTACTGCATCGATGTCATGCACGTGGAGAAGAATGTATGTGATAGCTTGATTGGTCTCTTACAAAACATTCGTGACAAAACAAAGGATGGTGTTAACGCACGACGTGACTTGGTTGATATGAACATAAACACCGAGTTAGCTCCGAAAGAGACCGATAAAGGATGAACGTACCTTCTCCAGCTTGCTACACACTGTCCAAGGCCGCGAGAAAGGAACTGTGCAAGAGCTTACATGTTGTGAAAGTTCCGTCTGGTTACTCCGCCAGCATGAAGAAACTTGTTTCTATAGAAGATTTGAAATTAATTGGTATGAAGTCTCATGATTGTCATGTGCTGATGACGCAAATGCTTCCTAATGCAATTAGAAGTATTTTGCCGAACAAGGTCCAAGTGGCAATCATAAGGCTGTGTTATTTCTTTAACTCAATTGCTTAGAAGGTCATCGATCCCGAAGGACTAGATGTTCTTCAGGCCAAGATGGTGAAAGATATGCGGTTTTATGTTCCTACGTCATATGTACCCATTCGAGAGGTACATAGGAATTCTCAAGTCCTATGTAAATCTCAGCCAGACCGCGAGATAAAGAGTGAGGGCCTCAACCACGTCGTTGGGCGCCATCTCTTTCACAAACCCGGCAAACGAGGGAGTGTCCCAACGCCTAGTAAGATATGTCAAATGTAACAGCCCAAAATCCTTAAGTTGGATTAGTTAAGCATCTAATGTGCATTTATGAAATTTTGGACCTTTTTAAAACTTTTTGCTGCAAAGCAAATAGATTACCACCTGGTTTTTCAAAACCTAGAAATAAAAATTTTCAAACAAAATAAAAATTTGTCAAGAGTTTGAGAACTCAGTTCAGAGTAGGGTATAAAACCCTATGTTGAAAGTCCTTTGATTTTAAAGACTAGATCTGAAACCTAGTAACCCAATACTCCTTCTCTATTTTCAACTTGAAAATATATTCTCTATAGCTCAGAAATACAAACTGATTTCTATTTGAAAATATGGTATACCCTTAGCTGGGAATAATGTATTTGGATTTTATGTGCTCTATTATACTTGTTTAAATTTTTCTGGAGTTCTTGAAGGATATTTGGTTCTCATGTGATTTGCATGTTCGAATTTGAGTGGAATTTAAAATACAAACAAACCTTGAACAGTGCCTGGAAATAATTTTCCTAAGTTCTGGAACACTTTATCAACTCACCTTTAAAAATTCACAATTTTTAGATTTTAATTACTATTTTAAGTAACCAGTCAATCTAAGAAAATCGAAAGTCGAACATCAAGAACATGCACTTAAAATAATGTTGGGGAAAATTTACTTTAAGTAAAACCATAGAAAATTTACGAATAGTATTCTTTATATTTTCAGCCTTCCCTAAAATTTCATATTTTATGAGCTATGTTGCTCTATCTAATCAAGACTCTAAACACCTCTCGCCAATTTACAAAAATCCTCTAACTCGCTTATCGCTCCTCCGCCCACAGATTGTCACATACCGTTTCTTCACGCCCATGCCCTCGCTATTTCCTCCTTTGCCCCAAACCATTTTCCCCCTCCATTCCTCTTTCTTCTTTTCTCCACCCAAATGGAGTTGTGCTCCGTGCTTCTTCCCTCCTCCTCCCCCCTGCTTCCACAAAGCCCGCCCCATGGTTTCCCCATCCGGCGCCCGTCCCATCCGCGCTCCTCTCCTGGCTCGGCCATGGCGCCGCCACCTCCCACTGCCCGTCGCCCGCCATCCTTCCCCACCTCAGCGCCGGCCACTCTCCATCTCCTCCCAAGAAGCCGCCGCTCGCCTCCTCCTCTCCTCCCTTGGCGTCGGCCCTCCTCCGCCATCAAGCCCCTCGAATCGCCACCACCCGGTCCGCCTCCCAGATCCGACCCCTGGTTTGTTGCCACCGCTGCCCATGCTCTGGCGCCTCCGCCATCATGCTGGCCAAGGCTGTCGTCACGCCGTCGTCGACCGTCGTCTCACCAACCAGCTGCGCCACCACCTCCTCGCCGGCCATGGCGCCGCGCGCCAGTCCATGTCTCTCGCCCTAGCGGCCTGGCTCCTCCCTCTGCGGCCCCAGCCCGCACCGTAGCCTCCCCCACTGAGCCTGTCTCTTCCGTCGCCGACCTCGGCAGCCCGCCGCCCTCCTCCGCTTGCTGCCGACAGATCCGCTTCGTGCTCCCCCATATCCGTCGCCGGCCCGGCTGCTCCGCCCCGGATCCGTTTTCCCCGGCAGCCGCACGACACCACCATTGGCCTCCTCGAGCCACCTTCGGCTCCTCTCTCTGTCAGGTGAGCGCTCCTATTCTCTGTAGCTCTCTGTTAATGCAAGATTGTATGTGTGAATGGACCTATATCTGTGAAGGCCACATGGAGTAATCAGCATTCCTAGTTAGTCAGTATATTGGTCTCGTTGGCATGAAGATGAAAGAATTGTGCTTAGGAATCTATTCTTGAATGTACTCAATTCACGGGGCTTTGGCATTTCAGTGTTCAAGGGTTGTCCGTCTCAAAGACTTGGTCCAACCACAGGATGTTTAGCTTTGGAGGGGTGGACAGTTGGAACATATTAGCTTGTCAGTTTTGATGTCTCCCAACATTTATCCACACCTGGATTGTACACAGGTACCACCATTTATTTTAGTATACCTCAGTAGGGGGATAGCTAGTGCTATTATGGTCTTGAGTCAGTTTCTTCTGGATTGTATTTTCATGTCAGAATTTGATTATTAGGATCGGCATGGTATCCCGCAGCCTGCTCAATTAATTAGTATGCACTTGTTCTTTGCTAGATCGATTAGCGGTTGGTTTAAGCTAGAAGAAGGCTAATGGAAATGGTTAGTGAGAATAGTATAGAATCAAACTTATTTTGCTAACAAACTTGATAATTGTCAACTGAGTCCCTCCTGTGAATTAGCCGAAAGGCAAGTTTGTAATGCAATACTCATCTAAAACAGTGGGATAGATTTGTCTAATGCCAATACAAATAGATTCTAAGATTTAATTGTTAGTATTTTGCATTAAACCTAAAAGAGAAATCAGTTATAAGCCAAGATTAGGTTATGATTAGCCATTCAATAGTAGACCTTATGACTCAACTTTAAAAGTTCTTAACCATTTCAATTCAACTCTAAATCAAATAATTTCTATATCTAATTCAATTTAACTCCAAAGCGAGTGAAACCAATTTTGTTAGTTTTCTTTATTAATGCACTTTAACTTAGGATAGGTTTGAATCATGTTATGGTCCCAGAGAATTTCGAAATTGGAATTAATTTCTGGAATGAACAATTTTTGCACTAGAAATTGAATTAACTTCAAAAATTCATAGAAAATTCATTTGAACCTCAAATGGGATGAATCTAATTGGGTTGTTCATATAATTTTATCCTCTATCCATTTGTGTAATATTTATACCCACCGCTATCCTACAAAATTTCACTAAATGATTTAATTCGGATGAACAGTAACAGATGAGAATTAAATTGATTTTTCTGAAATCTGAATTTCAAACTACTATAGCTCTCACATGCTAAATCCAAACGGAATAATTCTTTCACCTAAATTCATCTTAAATCATGCTCTTCTTTCTGTGATTTTTTTATGATTTTTGGATGGCTTTGAATTTTTGAGTATTCTCAGTGTTATTCGTTCTTATTTGTTCTTCTCGATTCTTTTGATAGGATCCAATGATTATATTGAATACGAGAGTGACCCTCTACAGCATAATGAGCATCTCTCGCAAGGCAAAGGCAAGCAGTTTGATCATATCCCGTTAATCCCATTACTTTCAAAGTCTAATACTTTGTTTAACTTGTATGTATGCATGCTTTTGTGTCAAAGTAATTTATCGTTTAGAGGTAGCTATTCCTATTGCATGGTTGCCCTTAAATTGTTATCCCCTGCCACAAACCATAGGTTAATAATATCGCTGGTGAATTAGAGCCCGGTGATTTAATTATGCTCTTCTATTGTCTTTGTGGTGTCATGCTTAGAATGCTTAGCTACCGGAAGAATTAAGCGGTTGTTGACATTATGTCGATGACCTTGATCACACAAAAATTAATATCCCATTATGTCCAGCATTTGTGCTTTGTTACTTTGTAAATAAACAAAAATGAAAACAAAATTGTTATTGACTTGGGCACAATGGATGTTGGTGTGATTTGTTGGGTGTGAACGAATGGTGCCTAAGTCCCCAAGGACCAAGTTACTTGTGTCACTAAGCCAATCGCTTTTATGCATAACCACACGAGGGGATATGGGACCTCTCTTGACTAAGTACTTTGGGAGGTGTTAATTGTGAGTCGGTTTGGGTGTGTTAAAAATAAAATGTGTGTGTGGTGTGGGAAGGAGCATTAGCGGACCGGCTAGGTCAGTCTAATGTATTCTTATCCCGTGGGTTCTGCTCTTAATTAGTATCGCCTATTGAAATGTCTCAGAGGACTTAGCCGCGCTTAAGATACCAAATGAAGTGTGCTTAATCATGTGGCTAAAAGGCGGTCTCGACGTGTGGGTACATTGGTACACCCTCTGTGGTTAAAACTATTCAATAGCCTCGCCCTAGGTTATGGACATGCTTGGTAAGGTCGTGCAAGAACTAGACTACAACATTTAATTAAAACTTGATGGGTTGGTATGAATGGATGTTCATACTATTGTTGTGGTGACTATTGGGTTAGTCACTTTCAGGTTGTCTTTACTGTTGTTATTATTATTGTATCGTTGTTATTTCAACACTTAAAAATGGATTGTCAAATTGCTTTAGATCTATTACATTATTGCAAATGAAAACTTGCTTTATGCTAAAATGAGTCCAAAGCCTCATCCACTTAAATAAAGCTTGCATGTAGCTAACTATAGTTCTGTTATACTACACGTCAGTCTTGCGAGTACATTTTTTTACTCATTTGCTTTGCTTAACTGCAATTGTTGCAGAGGAAGAAGTGGATCCCCAAGGGATGCACTTTTGTGAAATGTGTTGCGGGTTCGACGACTAGGTTGGTGGTCCGGTTGGTTGCCTTGTGGGTTAAAGGCACACTAATTGGCTCTTTTATTTATTGCCATCGTATGGCTTTTGCTTCCGCTGTTTATTTATCTCTTTAGTTGTTTAGTTGTTATTTGGCCGGTCGGCCTCTTTTGTAATAACTATATTATGTATGTCTTTTGTTTAATCTAGTTCGTACTTGGTTCTATGTTTGTATGGAATTGATGCATGATTTTGTAAAAGGGTGTATGTACAGCACTTCTGGGATGTACATATTTTCCCGAGGCACAGGATATTTGGTTTGTGATGCTAGAGTTAATGATAACTAAGCATTACAAGCTAAATACCCCAGGGTCTCACATCAAACTACTTAGTTATTAATAAGTCCATAACTTTGTAGATTCTAAAATAAGATGATGGCCTCTTGCAGTAAACATTAAGTACCCAATCTTCTCAAGGCTCTCCTTCGAAGCAGTCAGGGAGAAGGATATACTATCCACGGCCCTGGGAAACAAGGACCACCCTGGTCACACGCGAGGGCTTAGGGTTTACGTGCCTTAGATGCATGGATTCCCACACGACTCCGAGGCGTATAGAAGTCAAAAGAGATCCAAGGGCGAGTGCGAGGAACAGTCGAAAGAGGAAATTATTGCACGGATTACTGCATAATTTCAAAGACAATTAACATCATTACAGGAACAAATGAATCAACTCATCAACCAGTCGCAAGTTGCCCCCGTGATTTTGGGAGCCAGTCCCTCTCAACATCGGAGTAGCGTCGCGTCCACTCCTGCACTTTCTGAACTTGACAACATCCAATTACCTATCGACGTCATTCAGGTAATGTACATCTCTGGAATGCTCCAAAGATAGACATTTAGGACACCTTAGCTAATTGCGTACCGTTTTGTAGGTGCCCACGCCCTGCAGACTCCAATTGAGGCTGGTTAGGTCCATTTCTGTTGAGGTTAGGTGGGGGTGGTGTATCCATACCAGGAAGGGATAGTAGTGCATGGTGCCTAGCTGGCGCAGAGTTACGCGAAGGTCCAAATGGACATGGTACATGATAATTTGATGGCCGTCCCGCTGGAGAAGCGCTCGAACGAAGACATCCTAACACTAGGGGATGCATTGTACATTTATGTCCAGTGGCCCAAAAGGACATCGCCCTTGACCCTGCAGCATCGCAATCTCCACACGACGACCATGCCTCTCCATCAGTACCCTTGATGACTCCACCTCAACCCCCGCTTCAGAAGGCCTCCGTATCAACTACCGTGGAGACGATGTCGAAGAAAGAAGAAAAGCGTGTCGAGTCATCTTCCAGGAAGACAAATAGCACACGTGGCTCTAAGGCCAAATCGAAGAAGAATAAAGTGTCTCACAAGCCCAGGACGTTCTCCCTCAAAATACCGTTGGTCTCCGACACAATATTACGTCACATTGGTTTAGCTTGCGGAACTTTGCATGCTTGGTACATACGAGAAACCGACGAGGCAATGGAGGATTGGCCTACTAGATTTGTTCTTTATATGCAACCCGAACTTAGATTTAATAACTATAACAACATACATGAGTAGGTTCCACTGGATCCTTTGTCAATGTACCAAAGTAGAACAAGATAATATAAAACTACGACTTTATCATTGTGCAAAAAGTACTCGACATATATGATTATTTCCCCCATACGTAACTCTATTGTAGTCTTCCTTCGTTTGAAATATCCGAGGATAAATTTTTCGAATCACATAGATCAGGGAGGGATAGCTGCCTTTGTTTTTGGAGTTGGTAGGGCATCTATAGCCCATTGAGGCGTCTGGGATCCTATCCACAAAGCCTGACCGGTTTCTTTGTGCTTGAAATCAGGGTGGTATTTTGTCAACTGCATGTCAAACCAGATAATTGCCTTATTTAGCACCAATATGGGAACAAGAAAGATTATGATAAAATGCGTTCCTTGAGACTCACCTTGTCTAATCGGTTGTCCCACCAATTTGCCGGATTGTCCACCAGATTTCGCCACAAGTCCGCTGAAAGCAAAATAATGAATGTCGTCAGCAAAAAACATGTCACGTGTCGCAAACTACCTACTTCTGAAATTCTTTTTTATTTTGGCCCCCTAACACCACTTAATTGCAAATCTAGCATCCTTCTTGTTTTTTTTGCAAATCTAACCCCCCCCTCCCTCTCCTTCCGCGTTCGGAGAGCGCGGAAAGTGGCCGAGCTGGAAGGCAGCGGCTTGCCATGGCGGCGGCTGTAGGGGCGAGGCCACCTTCCACGGTGGCCGAAGCGTGGAAGGGCTCGGGCCACCACCTTCCGCCGCCGAGCTGAAAGAGCCCTAGCAAGGCATTTGTTCCCATTAGAGCTTCAAGCGCTCCCCGAGCGCGAAGGAGAGGGAGGGGGGGCTAGATTTGCAAAAAAAATGAGAAGGCTAGATTTGCAATTGAATGGCTTTAGGGGGCTAAAATAAAAAAGAATTCCTACTTCTGTTACTCAGAAAAATTATATAGCAGTATGTGTGACCAAGGAATAAAAAATGCCACGAGAATAAATTGCAGTACATCTAGGGTAATGGTTAGTGAGATGGTCATACAAAAGTAACTGCATGATGGCTGAAGCAGAATGACAGAGGCAAATTGGGCATTTGAATAACTTTGGCAAGAGAAAATTCAGAAGCTTGCATGACAAGGTACAAAAACCGAGGATTATGTCTACAAGTCATTTTGCTATTCATGGTACGGGGAAATGCACCCAAGGAATAAAGAACATTTTTTTATACACACCTTCAAGTTTTTGATTTGACACACCAGCAGCATCTTGACTCTTCTTAAGCTTCATCCAATATGCACCTGTACCTGCTAATCGTATTAGTACCCAACAATCAAATAAATGAATAGAATGTCAAAACTCAAAAGGTTAAATTTTACCTTTTCCCAGGTCATCATTAAAATGCTTATCTTTTTTACCTACACTGTAACCACTACCGAATACTAAATCATCCAACTTTTCCAGAACGGCTCTTGGTGCAGTGTCGAGCCACAGTGCCTCTTGTGAAACCTTGTTCTTAAAATCAGGGTACTTTGCACTCTTCTGCATTTACAAAGAAAAGTTATGCAAGTGTTAGTAGCTGACAAGCTGTATTTCTCTGAGGCAATTAACTTAAATAAATAAGTAACATGCTCACAGATCCATTTTCCTTCTGAGCCCGGTTATCGATCCAATCTAGTGGACTAGCTACAACATCATTCCAGAGTTTGTTTAACTTATCCTCCCTATTTTTATAACCTGAGAATTTAAAACGGTGTCATTACCAAAAAAAATCTGCAAAAGTTATTATCGATGAAATAAAATAATAAAATTTACTATCGGTAAGTATCCCACTTGTGTACTTTACAAGTGCAATCAACATACATGAATGTGTAAAACATATGGATAGTATTGACATACTATGTATGTGTACTGCAATGTAGACATGGCCTCAAGTTTCAACTACTGTTTGCTAAATATCAGTAAAACCTTCTCTGCACGAATCGATATTAGTAAGCAGCTGCTTAAAACATCACAAGTACAGTAAGCTTTGGCATCACAAAAGTGTATCCAAAGAGGTTTCCTATTTTATTTTCTTGCTCATTAATTTAGAAATCGAGATAGCTTTAAAAGAGCCATGACCGGTTTGCAAATTTGTCGCAGAAAGGTCCACATAATAGATCAAAAAAATTAATAATCAGTATGAGACATCCAGACTCATCAATTAGAGATTTAAGAAACTGATTGAAATGCCAATAAAGGGGCCTGAAAGATGTTGATTGTTAGTTATGTCCCTCACTGATGACCAAAGAAATATCCCAGCAAGAATACAAGAAACGATAATCTAATGTCAGAAAGATAGGTCAGTTTTTTTAAAAAGTTTGATCTTATTGTTAGGTATGAAATTCTCCTTGAGACAGTGCAATCAAGACAAACGTATCAAATATTGGAGCAGGGGTGGGGGTGGCCATGTGGGTGTAGTTGAGATTTGAGAGTGATAAATCCAGCACCTGAAACTGTGCCTGGTGGATATTTAGGGTTGAATTTTTTTGCTTCAACATTTTTTTCAGCCTCAGCCTTCATAAACCCTTCCTCTTCATCTTCATCCACCATGATATCCATTTCAGCAGCTTTACTACCAACAAACGACAGCAAATGTGCTAAAACCTATAACGGATTAATAATTTAATCAGTTTTACAGTTAGTTTCACTCAATCATCAAAAACAAAGACTGTAAGAATGGAAACTATAACCTCACATAAGAGAAAGAAGGAAACGCGAGAACCGTCCACTTTGAATTAATATATCTATAGAAGGCAAAAAAAACATGTATGATTATTTCAGTGTGACAAAAACCTTCTTACAAGTCATGTATAGAAAATTTTAACCACATTGACAGAAACCGCACAAAGAGTCATAAAGTAAACAAGAACCCACTAACCCACACAATTTCGTCAAGAAAGGCATATTATGCAGATCAGCTTGTATATATTCAGCTGGACACCATTCGTAGCACCATCTTGTGTATTTTCTCGAGTTATAATACAAAGCAAATGCGAAGTAGTATGTAAAAGGTAAAACTCATAGGTCATACGAGATTAGCCATCATCTGATGTATATTTTATTTATAATATTTTATCAGCTGGAAAGGTTCGCATGATGTCAAGTGCAGAAGAGAAAGAGGGAGCTGCTAACATATGTGGCACAGAGAAGAATAGGATTACTATTTCTTGATGGTAATATTCTACAAAAAGACAACACAGTATGTGCAATAGCTGCATGCCTGAATATTTGCTTGCCCATCAGTAAGTTTGAATGGTGGAACATCTCCAGTTAACTGCCCAGAAACATAGACAAGGTCGTTTTCTTGCAAGTGAGACGCAGCTACTTGTGCCAAGTCATCTTGGAAAATGACGGGAATCCTGAAGGTCAAACAACAGTGATGTTACTATGTTAGAATGCAGCCAGCAATAGACTTGGAAAATTGAAGAGTCATGAACAGAAGTATTCTAGGTAATGACAACACAAATTGCAAAAAATCCTTCTTTCCTTTCATGAACTTTAACATTTGAAACTACAATATGAACGAGAGAGAAAAAAAGGCTACTGCACGCTGAACTGCTGATCTTTGTCACTAATGTTAAACTTCAGGTCCTTTTTTGGCCCTGAGTTTCTAGTGATAAAAGTTGAGTGAGTTCAATTGCTAAAATTTCAACCAGACAATGCATTGGATCTAATACCAGGGATACCTTCGATTTACATTATAACAGGAAACTGTCACTTAGTTGTTTGCGCATTTCACATCCTACACTGCATGTACACTATCAAGGCAATTTTCAGAAAAAATAAGAAGACATCCAGACATTGAGAGTATCTATTCCAGACACAGTGGTGCGATGTCAGACCGAATAGGCCCTAAATTCTCATAGCAATTCCACAGATAATTCATTTCATTTCAAATTTTGCTCTCGATTCTACATATAATCCGTTTCATTTGCAACACAGCTAAAACAAAAAACCTGCAACCCGGAAGTGATAGGCAATTCATATTAGAACACGTATAACCACGCTCTTAACCCGGAAACACTAGCAAACGATCATGGAGAGCACTGAGAACAGAGAGGGAGAGAAATCGATGATCTCACCAGAACTTGGGGAAGTCGGTGCAGCGATCCTGCACGAGCACCGAGACGGCGGAGAAGCGGCCGTCCGGCATCCGCTGGAGCTGCACGGGCGCGCCGACGGTGCCGACGAGGCGCACGGAGTTGGCCACGCGCGGCTGGAACGGGATGGTGGTTGGCCGGGGGAGCTCGCTCGAGAGTTTCTCCCTCTGCCACCCCGGTCCCATCTCCTCCTCCGCGGCCGCATCGTCCCCGGGCTTCTCCGCGGGGGGAGGCGGCGTCGGCTCGGTGCGTCGGGCGTAGGGACGCTTGGACGTGGAGAAGGCGGCGGAGGCCGAGGAGGTAGAGGAGGGGAGGAGGAGGCGGTGCTTGAGGAGGCGGGAGATGTGGTGGTACATGGTGGGCGGCAAAACCCTAAACCCTGGAAGCGGAGGAGGCGGTGCTGGTGTGGAATGGACCGGGCCCGGAGGCGGAAGAGCGAGGACCGAGGAGGGACGGCGATGTGAAGGAGAGGAGAGAAGAGAAGAGAAGAGAAGAGAAGGTCCCCCCCTTTTAAGGGTGGGCCGGTGTGTGGAGTGGGCCACACCCGACTGGAGACGGAGATGTCGGTCCGGTTGGGCCAGCTCGTGTGGTCTATATGTTGGTGGGTAGGAGATTTTAAGGACGGGTTGGGTTGGGGTTATATTTGTACTTGCATGTTTCAATTCTGTCCGGATGCATTGTATCGCAACTGGTTCTCAATCCGTGTAAAGTGTGTTTGGTTGACTGTATGTCTTTAGTTTGGTTCATATAGGTCAACCAAGCTAAGCTTATTCAGTTTGAGTGGATGTAATATGGATTATTTGGTTGTCTGTTTTTGTTAAATAAGGTTGTGCTGAGATATTGTTTGGTTTGCTGTATCAGAAAAGTGGTTGCATAGTTATATGCAACTCTTGAAACATCAATGTACTATTGTATTTTTGCCTGAAACAAGAATGCCAGTAAGGTGGAGCATACCTCACTTGATTCTTCCAACAAGCTCAAGGAATGCTAGACCTAAGGAATGCCAAGATTGACAAGCATCTCAGCATGGCATTGGCAAGAGATTATCAACCCAAAAATAAGTTGAACCCTCAAAAGACTATCTCAAAGACACAATTCTCCTCCAAACAGTACAGAATTCCACAGGACAGTGATGGAAGTATAGCTCAATGTACTTACAAAATTGAAGGGGTTTTAAAGTATCACTTGCTAATTCAATTATGTCGACTTGTTTTAAAGTACCACTATCCTATAGACACAATTATCATGTCAATTAAACAGGGCAATAGAGTCAATAGGTAGAGCTTGTAAACATACAAAATCAGCATAATGCTCTGTTTTGGTTGTTTGTTTATTGCTCTCATATGCCGGGCTGCTCAAGATGGGATCTTGGCCTCCTCGCCACTTGAGTCAAAATTTGATCACAAATTAAATATGATCATTACTCTTAAATAAATTAGGTCTTGAGCTTCTAAATAAAATCTTGCTTTTCTAACCAGTCACTTAAAGGAAATCATCAATTCATAGTTCACTGACAACAGGCAATTGAATCAACTACACAAGATATCAATTGACAAGAATATATAACAATAAACAAAAGACTACAACATAATGCATTACAGTGAACTAAAAGCATTAACCAAACTGAATCACAGTGAACTGTAATAGACAACTGAATGGATCAATAACTTAACACAATAGAAAGCAACAATTAATCTACAAGCTCAAGACCAATTTATATCCAATGGTCATATTCAGTCTCAATTTGATATCAATTCTTCATCGAGCATGTACCAAATCCACAAAGTGAACCACAAGCTGAACCATAACTACATCATCTCGACAACTGAAATCCACATGTTCATATTTTGGTTTTTGGCCTAAAGCGGTGATGGAAGTATAGCTCAATGTACTTACAAAATTGGAGGGGTTTTAAAGTACCACCTCAGGGATGTATTTGCCTACCAAATGACAAAGTACCCTTAACATTACTATCATAAGTGTAGAAAATTTTAACCAACATCAACTTCTACGTAATTATCTAGTATACCTTGGAGGACCCTTAGGCCACCATCCCTCTCCAAAGCATCAGCAAGTATGAGAGCATCATGGGCTGACCCTTCCCAACTGACAAGGATTACATGCATGTATGCCACAAATGCATTCAGCAAGATTACATGCATGTATGCCACGTCTGCCACATCCTAAGAATGCTCCTCAAGTGGCATACCATCGTTGAGCAAGGATGAAATGCTCAGAAGAAAAAATTGATGCTTCAAAATAAAATGAACAGCATCACATATAGAGTACATACATGTGATTAGAGTACTCGTTTCCTTATCATTTCAACAAATCACCAGGCAAAAACTGAAACAATCATGCAGGTTACCAAGAATGACCAACAATAGGACTGAAATCGGTTGAAAGCAGGTGTAGTATGTAGATTACCAAGAATGACCAGAGCAGTTCATGGAACTAACAAGCGTGGATCATACATACTACATAGGAAAAACAACAACCATGCCTCAGATCTACAACTAACAAGGGTGGAATCAACTAAAAAATTATAGATCTAGGCATTCAAGCATGCAAATATTCTATTCCTTATCATTTCAATAAATCACCATGCAAGAACTGAAATAAGAATGCAGATTTCTGAGAATGAAAGATAATAGGACTGAGAGAAGTTGAAAATAGGTGCTCTGGCCAGCATACAACTAGAGGAGTTCATGGAACTAACAAGGGTGGATCATATGTACTACATAGCAAAAACAACGACTATGCCTCAGATCTAGAAGTATAGAGGGTGGAATCAACTAAAAAAATTATAGATCTAAGCATTCCAACATTCAAGAAGAATAGATCTAGGCAGTTCATGGTCTAATGCAGGATCTCGGCTAGATCTACAAGATTCCATACCTGATGAGGATTACCCCAGCTTCATGACATACATACCTACACATCAAGAGTCCAAATACTATTACAATATTAAAGAACGCGACTACGACTTTGTTTGTGTGAATGTAGGTATGCTAGATGCCCTAGAAATAGTGTGGGCCAGAGGGAGGCAGGCCCAAGAGAGAAGAAAAGAAGGCTCATGCGGCCAAGCCAAGAAGGGAAGGAGGACCATGCGGCAACCTAAGCCTACCTCCACCTCTCTCATGTACAAGGGAAGCCGAAGACAAGCCTATGCAGCTAGAATTGAAGGAATCCAAGTCCAACTACTCAATTTGGGCCGAAAGAATTTAAAAAGTTAAATTGAGCAATCTAACCCAATTGAGGAGTTCACATGGAATTAAATGATGGGCTTGTATGTAATGTGACTTGAGAGGTCCTAAATGGGTCATGTATCTATTTTAAAACTATTTTCCATGTTCTAAAATAATTTAGTTTCAGACTGGGCTTAAAAGTCAATTTGGCCACTTAGGCCAAATAGAGTTAGTTTTGGCTTAGCCCATGCATGGAGGGGAGTGCCTCACACGTCATTAATATACCCTAGGAAGGGGCTCCGCACTGTAGCACCATGAATTTTGAAGAAAAAATAATATTGCTCTTTTGCATCATTTTAGGGTTGTGCAAGCCGCCGGCTGCCCCCATGGAATCGTGCGATCCTCCATTGATTTTCCTACTTATTCTTGATTGAATTGCAGAGAGATCAACCCCCACTTGATCGTGGCCAAGTGGTTCTACCATAGCGTGTGGTTTAGCAAGTTCATACGTCATAGGTCGTTGCATTGACATCGATTGGCTTTGTCGATTCGTTGTGTTTCATGGTGTATCACAAATTCTAAGTCGTGAAATTTATTTTTGGATGGATATTTGGTGTGTAGGACAGCAAAAGAAGTAAAAAAGAAGATAAGAAAACCAAGTGGTGGCCAAACCCATTGCATAAATTGAGCATTGTCCTATCTTGTGTTTAATTATTTCCTTTTGTGCAATCTTGTGTCCTATATTTCAATTGCAACAAGCTAGTGTCCTTTGATAACTTTTGCAACATGAGCTATTTATTATTCACTTATATCTTGTATGCTCATTCCTTGGTTGCATTAAGTTACATCATCTTCGCGCGCGCGTGTGTGTGTTGCCTTGGTCTCCACTTATATTATATGTGCATGAACTATTCATTGAATTCTAGTTTGGATTTTTTTCTTGTCGAAAAAAATTATAGAATTCATATTGTTTAGAACATACACTATACCCTCCAAGCTCCACATATTATCGTGTTAGTGCAATTGCTTGACCGTAAACTTGCTTGACCATCACCTTTGTATTGATCCACACCACCCAAGTGTGAGGTACTCCGCAATTCAGCAAAGGTTGAGTAAGAACGTCAAATGTAAGGGAAGGTGAGGTTGAGAGTGATATACATATATCACTAATCCACTATTATTTTTTGTTGTTTTTGCACTACTAACTATGGTAGGTTACAAGTATGTAGAACTTCCTTTCTATGGGAGTAATGACCCGAGGAGTGTCTTGAGTGGAAAGGACAAATGGAAAAGGTTATTAAATTTCAGAAGCTTTCCAAAGCACAAGAGGTGATGAGAGCCACTAAGGAGTTTGAGGACTATGCGTATAGTTGGTGGCAACAAATATTTGGGAAATGACTCGTTACTTCTTGGATAGATTTAAAGATGGTGATGAGAACAGAATTTGTGTCATCATCTTATGATCAAGAACTACTTCGCCATTTAGAGCTTACTATATTGAGTTGAGTCATGTAATGCGTCGTGTCGGTGACACTAGTGCATTTAAACAAAAGGCATACTTCAAAACATGTTTGAATACTAAGATAGTTACTGCACTTGAATATAAATATTTTAGGAGTATGCATGATCTTGTGAGTTGTGCTCTTGAGGAGGAGAAGATGTGTAATTCCACCATATGCAAGGTTGAGAGCATTCAAATTGAGAGTCTAAGAGATACACCGAAAAAAAAGAAAGCCGAAGAAGTTAGGATATTTTTTAGACTAATGAATTACCCTATATTTCTAGTGTTGTGTCTCATATTGTGCAGGTTGACAATGAATTGGAGGAACTGAACGCTAAACAACCCGCATCGTTGGAAAAGAAGGATGATGAGATAACCATGGACGGAGAAGGCATGCTTGTTGCCCCCATGGTTAGATCATGAAGATATGATACCAACAACACCTACATCAACTAAGGAGGACGTTAAAGGTAACAATAACAATGTTGAATTGGTAATTCATGAAAAAATTATGAGTAATAGTGAGAATTCCTATGCTCAATTGAAAATTCTAAATGCTGAATTTGATATGCTTAGTTTACATAATGTAGAGCTGATTGCTCATGATGAAGTTCGTACTAGAATATCCCATGATGATTTTTTATGACATATCATGTTTAATGAACCCATAGAGTTATCTAGTGTGATTAAGAGAGTTTCTGAAATTGCATGTTTAAAATCGCTAGCTAGTAACTACACCTTCACTTATAAATTCAACTTGATTGGATATTATGGTGTAGACAATAAATTTCATGTTTATCGAATATGCATTACTCGTGATAAGCTTGATGAAGAAAATGCATGTTTTGGACAAGCCATTTTTGTGGAATGTCATGATCACATAAAGATGAGTTTAAATAAGAGTGCCTACTGTTTAGAACAAAAGATGGTGCCTACTTGTTCATATCTTACATGTATAAGTAATCAGAGTAGCGCAGTTGAAGCATGGAAGGCACAAACAATTTTCCCATCTACATTACATGAAATTGATATTGCAAAATTGAAATATGATCCTGTGAGACACTTGTATACATTCAAAAATGATTTGGGATAGTCCATTCATAATTTGCATACATGCTTAGAAGAGTCGAGGACACCTTTTTCTCATGGGAGGGGGAATGATGCGTATAATCATATGTGTGTTGACACTTTACCATATATATGTGACTGTCCTTGTGCCAAACGCATTGTGCAAAACAACGAAAAAACTAAAACCATTAATTCATACATATACCATGCATATAGGTTGTTCTCTTTGTTTAATACACTTTCATATTATTGAAAACCGATGACGGCTTTTCTTGAAGAAGGGGAGGAGGATAAGGATTACCTCAGCTTCATGACATACATACCTACACATCAAGAGTCCAAATACTATCACAAGGTTAAAGCTACACTTAATATTCATAATTATAGTTTGCTTGAAAGAATGCAACTATAGATTTGATTGTGTGAATGTAGGTATGCTAAACGCCCTAGAATTGTGCGGGCCAGAGGGGGAGAGGAAGCCAGGCCCAAGGGAGAAGAAAAGAAGGCTCATGCGGCCAAGCCAAGACGGGAGGGAGGCCCATGCGGCAACGTAAGCCCACATCCACCTCTCCCACGTCCAAGGGAAGCCCAAGACAAGCCCATGCAGCTAGAATTAAAGGAATTCAAGTCCAACTACTCAATTTGGGCCGAAAGAGCCTAAAAGGTTGAATTGAGCAATCTAGTCCAATTGAGGAGTTCACATGGAATTAAATGACGGGCTTGCATACCAAGTGACTTGAGAGGTCCTAAATGGGTCATGTATCTATTTTAGAACTATTTTCATAGAGTTAGTTTGGGCTCAGCCTATGCGGGAAGGGGTCCCACACATCTTTAATAACCTAGGGAGGGGTGCCGCACTGTGGCACCATGAATTTTGAAGAAAAATTAGATTACTCTTTTGCATCATTCTAGGGTTTGTGCAAGCCGTCGGCTGCCCCCATGGAATTATATGATTCTCCATTGATTTTCTTGCTTGTTCTTGATTGAATTGCAGGGAGATCAACTCCCACTTGATCGTGGCCAAGTGGAGCCATCATAGCTTGTGGTTCAACGAGTTCATACGTCGTAGGTTGTTGTATTGGCATCGATTTGCCTTGTTGATTCATTGGGTTTCATGGTGTATCACAGATTCTAAGTTGTGAAGATCGAGCACCCTGTATCAATACTCATCGAACAGATCAAAGAAACAAAACCTCTTGTTCATCATGAAACTGAGTAGGAAGAAAATCAGTGCCAACTAGATCTACACGATTCTATGCCCATCAAATAGATCAAAGAAACAGAAGGAGGAAGAAAATCATAGTACTAGCTATCTCCAACAAAAACGCACAACGTGGGAGGGGAGGAAAAGGAGGAGAGGGGGGGCACCGGGGCCTTGCAGCGTCGGGTACCCCGCTGGACCACCATCCACTAGTCTTACCTCCGGAGGTGAGAGCAAGGATGACGTAGAGAGCGGTAAGAGCAGCGAGGATGAGTGCGGCCTTGCACCTTGCCTTCAAATAGTGAGCCCAAGGGTCAAAGAGAGAGATCGCGAGAGCAAATGAGGAGGCGTCTAGAGGTGGAGGGTAACCCTAGTGCTCAGACTTTGCACACGCATATGCAGCGCGTGCACTTGAAAGGGGAGCGATCAGATCCCACCGGCTGCTCGCGACACGCGCGGGCTCGCCCGAAGGATGATGCAGCACCAAACTGCATGTAAAAATGCATGCATAGATACGAGCCAGGCTTATGCAGGGAACCAAACACACCCTAACAAACACAGGCTTCGTCAACTGAGCGGTTTGGGTTTCTTCTTTGTGAGAGCTTCTGTAGGATCAAGGATAACCGACTAGAGGGGGTGAATAGGAGGTTTTAAAACTTTTCAACTAATTAACAATCTAGGACAATTATGGACTATGTTTAAACTAGATACAATTCTAGCTAAGTAATTTTACACAAGTAAAATGCTAGAAATGTAAATGCAGAAGTAGTAAAGACAAGAATAAACCACAATAGAGACAATGAAGTTTTTCCCGTGGTATCGAAGATTTGCCGGTCTTCACTAGTCCACGTTAAGGAAGCTTGAACTAATCAAGCCGGCTCCACAAATTAAGCCTTCCCTCGATCACTATTGGTTGTTCTTTCTCCGCTCTAGAGATGGTGAACACCGAACCACTCACAAATGGCACCGGGTGTCTTCACAATCTCCTTGAAGAGATCACCGCGTGAACTCCCGCCAAACTGTCTAGGTGTTTGGCAAACACCAAGAGTAATGAACCACAATCTTCGCTTGACGGCAATCAAGTACAAAGGATCCATCTAGAATGAATGCACTTGAATTTTGCTCAACAACTTCACAATGAATGCAATGAGTGTATTGGAGGTGTGGAGAGAATGCTCAAATCTCAAAGGATGTTAAATGAAGTCTCTCACTCTATCCTTGAGCAAGTGGAGGGGTATTTATACCCCCACAACAAAATACGACCATTAGGGGCAAAACCCTAAACTTTTTGAAGAAATGCGTAGTACAATCTGCTCAATGGCTGGTACTACCGCACCTTCCCAAAATGCATAGTAACAGCTAGCGCAGACGCATTAACTGCTCTGATCTAGCGGTTGGAAATTCGGCCCGGTACTACCACCATGGAACATGCAGTAGTTCCGCTTATCAATCATACCAGAACATAAGAGCGGTACTACAGTTCCACTTGAGGTCCAAAAATGGTGCTCACTGGAAAATAACGTACCGCTGCTATTTTTCAATAACACTGGTATGCGGTAGTTCTGCCAAGTAAATTGCGGTCATACCGCTGAGTGGTAGTTCCACCAAATAAGCTCTGGTACTACCGCTTCACAAGTGCAACCAGATCAGCTTTGCCCGATCGAACTGATTACGTGGACGGTTCGGATTTGATGGGCCGTTCGGACCACAGGTCTTAACCACATGATTGGATCATGTGTTCGGACGATCTGAACATTTACTGGTAGTACCACCAAAGGATATGCGGTCATACCGCTATGCGGTAGTTCCGCCATGTAGTCTCTAGTGCTACCGTTTGCCATAGAAGCACTTGAGCTCCAAAAAGGTGTCACTCTGTAAAAAACGTACCGCCAACTATTCTTCGGTACAACCGGGTTACGGTAGTACCACACCACTGTCTCGGTCATACTGTTGTGCGGTAGTACCGCCAACAACACGTCGGTACTACCGCTCTTCATGAGAAAATGCATAGTTGGTTTCCAAAACAAATTCTAAGTGCATGCATGATCCTATATTGATCCAAATGGTACAAAAACATGCTATTAAGCTACTAGTTATGATCCCTCTTTATAGTACAGCATTTAACCTAAAATCCGGTCTTCCATCCATTTCTCCTAAGATCGGTAAATACAAAAAGGATCATAGACTACTTGTACGTTGAGAGGGTGAAGCCCTTGGAGGTGTGTTGAGGTGACGGCGTCCATAGTGACTTGGAGTGGTCAAGGCTTGCTCAAGTGCACTCACACTTTCTGACAAAGCAGCCAATCTATTGTTGGTTTCACTTTGGAATTGTTGCTGAGAAGTTTTCATCTCTTGCTGAGTACTCTTAATCTCCAAAATAGCTAAATAAATCTAAGCAAGAGAGACTTGTTCTTCTTCTGGAGCATCTTCTTGAGCAGCTTCCCTCTACTGAGCCTGAGAACGAATTGCTGCAGGGATAGGAGGACCCTCACGTGGCTTGAATGGCTTATGGGTAGATCCCAAGCCTCCTTGATAATTAGTCTTCCGAAGGATCAAAGCCATGATGTAAGGAGCATAATTAATTCTCTTGACTCGATCATTCTTTGAAGAAGCTATCTCTCGAAGAATCACATCTATCACATCAAACTTCCTCCCATGCATAATATTATCTATTATGTTCCAAGCATGTCCTCTTATAGCATCAAAGTTTCCACTTTTGGGAAGGATAGTATTATTTATGATCATATTGACCAAACTGGGAATAGGTAGGAGACCACCTATCTTTTCTGGAGTAAATCTGACAGTCTGATCATAATAATGTGTCCAGGCTGGAAGCAATAGAGCAGGTTTGTTATTGATCTTCTCATATTTGCTTGACTCTGTCCTACTAGCAAGCTCAAACTCATACCTGTTGCAATCCAATTACCTAGACCATGTCATCCATGCCAGCTGAGTGAAGTCAGGGGATACATATAAAGTGGCATAGAACTGCCTGATAATCTCTTCATTGTAGTCATTTCTGCAAGCTACAAAATCATGAATATCGGTTTGTTGAAAAAGCCGATATGTCCCATCATACTTGTCCAAAGAATTAATATGTGGCCAACTCACCCACTTATGATCTACAAACTACCTGTGGGGGCCATACAACTATTCATAGACCAATTCCTGAAACTTAGTGTGGAACCTAGAATCTGCAGATGAACCTGGAAGCACAAACTGGTTTCTATGACGCATTAAAGCGTACTCATCCGCTGTGATTGTCCTCAAATCTATTAGTTGCTCCTCAGGTTCTCCCATTTCCTCATATAATTCTATGTGTACCTCAGTTTCTTCCTCTGATCCTGCTTCAGCCTGGGATGAAGCCTCCTCATTTTCAGAATCTTTGGTTGTAGGACCTTTGCCTCTATCTTGTGTTTCTTTAGGTCGTACCTCTGGATTTCCTTCATTAGGATCATGAGCAGGAGCTGCAGGTGGCTGAGAAGAAGATGATTGACCTCTTGGAAGGCCAAAGGATTTGCGAGTGACAATCCTTGTCCTTGGCATCTTCAGACAGAAAGAATAGATTACAAAGGGAACAAGAGATCAAACAAAATAGGTTTAATTTTGAATGGAATGATCTTGTTGTTTTTGTCAGGGAAATCGGTAGTACCGTAGTTCAAGTGACGGTAGTACCGGAATGCCTAAGTACCGTCGTTCACTGGCCAGTATGACCACATCGTGGTAGTTCCGCGCACGAAGAGCGGTAGTACCGCTTTCACTGAACAAGTTCTAGGGCACGAATTTTCTTGGATTTTCAGTGTTTCTAATGGAGTGAATCCATGGAATAGATGCGCAAACATCATGAGACACCAAATTTGCAATTTTGCCCAAAAGAAACACATTCAATCATCCACATTCTAGATTAACCCTATTTTGAGACCTAGGGTTTGAACGCAAGGTAAAAGGAGAGGATTAAACAAGTTGTTACCTTGTGATTCAAGGGAGATGAACCCTAAGATCACAAGAGATCAGCAAGGTTTGTAAAAAATCTGAAGAAATTTTGGGGATTTTTCAAGTGAGGTTCAGGGTTCTTCGAAGAGAGAGAAAAAGTGGAAGAACAAGTGCGGAATCAGTGTAGTAGAACCGTTCGGGTGAAGAAGGGGTAAAAACCGTGAGAGGCAGATAATGCGATTTTTACAACTGAAGCAGTAGAACCACAGGTTACATGCCGGTAGTACCGCAGATAAGCCGCTGGTAGTTCCGATTTTTCCAAAACTTTAGGAACAGGCTTTGGAATTTGAGAAATATGCAAATGATCCCTAGTTTTGCACTCAAATAAATATTATTTAGGATCATTATGCATTGAGAAGACTAATGTCTATCTAAGAATATACCTTTATATGAACATAGAGATTTTCAAGAAAATATTTGAAAATATCTTTCTTAAAAATTTCAAATAATATCAAATGGAACAAAGTGCATGAAGTACGAGTTCAAACAACATTTGAATAATCTATGACATTTAATTCATTCCTCAATTTGCCAAAGCGGCCTTCATCTAATGGTTTGGTAAAAATGTCCACTAATTGCTCTTCAGTCCGAATGTGGCTAATTTCAATATCTCCCTTGCTCACATGATCTCTCAAGAAATGGTGGCGAATATCTATATGCTTGGTTCTAGAGTGTTGGACTGGATTATTGGCTATTTTCACGGCACTATCATTACCACACAATAGAGGTATTTTATCGAATTTAATTTCATAATCTATCAAAGTTTGTCTCATCCATAGCAATTGAGCACAACAACTACCTGCGGAAACATATTCGGTTTCAATGATGGATAAAGCTACGGAATTTTATTTCTTAGATGACCATGATACTAAGGATCTTCCTAAGAATTGACAACTACCCGATGTGCTTTTTCTATTCACTTTGCAACCCACATAATCGGAATCCGAATATCCAATTAAATCAAATTTAGCACCTTTGGGATACCATAGGCCAATGCTAGGGGAATGCTTTAAATATATTAGAATTCTTTTTACGGCCACCAAATGTCATTCTTTTGGTGTTGCTTGAAAACGTGCACACATGCAAATACTAAATATAATATCGGGCCTAGATGCGGTAAGATAAAGTAAACTACCAATCATAGACCTATAAAGCTTTAAATCTACCGATTACCTCCCTCATTTAGGTCGAGATGACTCTTGGTTGCCATGCGAGTCTTGATAGGTTTTGCATCTTCCATGCTAAACATCTTTATCAAATCTTTTGCATACTTTGTTTGGCTCACAAAGATTCCATATTTGAGTTGCTTGATTTAAAGTCCAAGGAAATAACTAAGTTTTCCGATCATGGACATTTCAAATTCTCTAAACATCATATCACCAAACTCTTTGCAAAAGTCTTGATTAGTAGACCCAAAAATAATATCATCAACATAAATTTGACAAACAAAGAAATCACCATCTAAAACTTTAGTAAACAAAGTTGAAACAATTTTCCCGATTTCGAATCCTTTTGAAACAAGAAAGTCTCTAAGGCGTTCATACCATGCTCTAAGAGCTTGTTTAAGACCATAGAGCGTCTTGGAGAGTTTATAGACGTGATTTGGATATCTTCAAAACTGGGAGGTTGTTCAACAAAAATAGGTTCGGATATTTTTCCATTTAGAAAAGCGCTTTAACATCTATTTGAAATAATTTAATATCAAAATATGATGTAAAAGCAAGTAATATCCGAATTGATTCAGGTCTAGCTACGGGCGCAAAGGTTTCACCAAAATCTAAACCTTCGACTTGAGAGAATCCTTGAGCGACCAACCTCACTTTGTTTCTCACAACCATTCCACTCTCATCTTGTTTTGTCCTAAAGACCTATTTTGTACCGATTATGTTGTGTTCCTTGGGCCTATCCACCATTGTCCAAACTTCATTCTAGATGAAGTTGTTGAGTTCTTCATGCATTGCATTTACCCAATCCGGATCATTGAGTGTTTCTTCTACATGTTTTGGCTCAATAGAAAAGACAAAAGAGTAATGTTCACAAAAAGAACCGACACAAGATCGAGTTTGAACACCCTTACTTACATCACCTAATATTTGATCTATTGGAAGATATTTTGCAATTACATTATGAATTCTTGGTGGTAAGTTGGATGGTTGATCATCTTCCTTATTATCCTATTCATCAATTTGAATTTGATTTGTTGTGGAAGAGGTAGGAAGTTCAACTTGAGTGAAAGATGATGGAGCATTTGGATCTTCTTTAGACTTGATGTCACCTATTTGCATGTTCTCCATGGCTTTCCTTAAGGCTTCATCACTTACATCATCTAAATTCTCATGCTCTTCTTGAGAGCCGTTAGTTTCATCAAATTAAACATCATGTTTTTTTCAACTAATCCAGAGTTTTGGTTGAAGACACGATAAGCTTTACTATTTGATGAATATCCAAGCAAGAAACCAACATCGCATCAACTAGCAAATTTTGAAAGACGAACACTCTTTTTCAAAATATAACATTTGCAACCAAAGACATGAAAATAAGAGATGTTTGGTTTTCTTCCAGCAAGAAGTTCATAAGAAGTATTTTCAAAAGACGATTTATGGCATAACAAGCGGTATTGATTGCTTCCGCCCAAAATATGTCGGAAGTATTATATTCATCAAGCATTGTCCTAGCCATTTCAATTAATGTTCAATTTTTCCTTTCTACAACTCCATTTTGCTCCAGAGTGTAGGTTGTGGAAAGTTCATGCTTTATTCCAAGTTCATCATAAAAATATTCAACTTTAGTGTTTTTGAACTCGGAACCATTATCACTACGAATTTTCTTAATTTTGAAATCAAATTCATTTTGAGCCCTTTTTGCAAAACTTTTGAAAATGCCGGAGATTTCGACTTTGTTATCTAGGAAGAATACCCATATGTATCTAGAGTAATCATCCACAATGACTAAACAATAGCTATTTCCCTCAATACTCTTATAGGTTGTTGGACCAAACAAATCCATATGTAAGAGTTCCAATCATCTAGAAGTTGACATGATACTCTTGGAAGGATAAGAATTAGCGACTTGTTTACTGGCTTGACAAGCACTACAAAGTCTATTCTTCTCAAACTTCACATCTTTCAAATCAACAACTAAATCATGTTTGAAAAGCTTTTTGAGTTGAATCATACCAACATGAGCTAGCCTTCTATGCCAAAGCTAACCCAAAGAGGTTTTTGTAATTAAACAAGTTTTCAAGCATGATTCATTTGAAGAAAAATCAACCAAGTAAAGATTTCCGAATCTAAATCCTCTGAAAACTAAAGAATTATCATTTTCATTTGAAATTGAAACACCTTCATTAGAGAATGAGCAAATTAAGCCAAGATCACATATTTGAGCAACGGATAACAAATTGAAATTTAGCGATTCAACTAAAGATACATTAGAAATGGAAAGGTCATTTGATATAGCAATTTTACTCAATTCTATTACCTTTCTTTTGCTATTATCGTCAAATGTGATCTTGTCAACTCCTTTGCCATTCTCGAATGTGGTGAACATTTTTCTATTACCTGTCATGTGTTGAGTGCATCCACTATCAAGCACCCAATGTTTTACACCGGTCTTGTAATTCATCTACAAAACAAGAATCAAGTTCTTTTAGGTACACAAATTTGTTTGGGTCCTTGGAGGCTAGTGACCAAGGTTTTAGGCACCCAAATAGCATTCTTTTTATCGCTTAAAATTGAAGTGCCAACAAATCTTACAATAATTTTACCATCCTTAGTTTTCTTAAGTATATAACAAGAATCATATAAGCCAAAGGATGGAGTCTTAACTATAGGACAAGTTTGTTGCAAATGTCCTATTTCCCGGCACTTATAGCAATATTTGCCATTTTGTTTAACAAACCTTGTGGGCTTGTTTGCCGGTTTCTTACCTTTCTTGGGCACATACCCAAGTCTTTCCTTGTTGAATGAGCACCTTTATTCACTTAATAACTTATCAAGGGTCGCTTTACCCTTGAAGCATCTTTCTAAGCTCTTACTTAACTTAATGACTTGCTCTTTTAACTCATGATTTTCAACAATAAGCAATGGATCACAAGCATTAGTCACATTAGTAATTGAATCATGTTTAGAGCAACATGACATAGACAACAAATCATCACATGAGGTAGAAGTGCTAGACATGGATAAAGCATTTGAAGCAACTTCTACTTTAGGCATCTCATTTATTAAATTGCAACAATTCCAACATTCGAATGAGATTTTTAATATCTTTTAGAAGGAGAGTGTCATGAGCTTCCTTTAACTCCTCATAAGAGTTTTTTTATAGATATATGTTCTTTCTTCAAGTCTTTATATTTTGACATCTCTTTTCCAAGATATTTATTTAATTCTTCTAGCATATCCATTAATTCTTCATATGACGGTTCGCTATCATTAATGGATTTTACCTTATCTCCTTTTGCCATGAGGCAAGTATTAGTGAAGAATAGCGATGGAGCCTCCTTGATGGCGACGCTGACAAGTTCCTTCTTCTTGGGGGACTCATCTTCATTAGAGTCGGATTCGGTGTACTCCTCATCGGAGTCCCATTCTCCAATGTGAGCTTCATCCTTGCCGTCCTTGTGAAGCTTCTTGAAAGCTTCTTCTTGCCATCGTATTCCTTTTCTTGAAATATTTGCCCTTGCCATCCTTCTTTGTGGGGCAATGAGAGGCAATGTGCCCCTTCTCATCACACTTATAGCAACGGATGTTGCTATAGCGCTTGTTGTCGCTTGAAGATGGTCCTTTCTTGTTCTTGTCAAAATTGAAGCTTCGATGTGGAGGTCTTCTCGTGAATTTCTTCATTCTCTTCACAAGGAGAGCGAATTCTTCTTTAGAGTCTTCTTCTTCATCTTCTTCATCACTTGATTTCGCCTTACCTTAAAAGCGGTAATCTTCTTCTTTGAGGAAGATGAATCCAAAAGCTATTCCTTATCCTTCTTGTATAATTCATTGGTGATGAGATTGCCCAAGAGCTCGGTTGGCGTCATTCTTGGAAACTTGGGAGAATTAAGAAATAGCGTCACCAACGTCTCATACTTGTTCGGTAGAGCCCTAAGCATCTTGCGCACAATATCAACATCAAGAAGGTTAGTGCCAAGACCTTTGAGTTCATTCACAATGTTGTTGAGTCTTGAATACATCTCGCTGATGTTTTCATGAGGCAACATTATGAATGTCTCATATTTAATCCGAAGTCTATGCAATTTGGCATCTTTGACCGTGGATGTTTCCTCATAGATTTTCGAGAGGGTAGTCCAAATATCATGAGCGGTTTCCAAATACCTTACTTTATTGAACTCATCTGTGTTCAAAGCTCCAAAGAGAGCATTCATAGCTTGAGTATCTAAATGAACATTACACCCCTCAAGTTCCGTGGGACGTGATGGATCAAGAGGCATAACTTAGCCCTCATTTACGATTTTCTATATGCTCGGACTCATGGCCTTTAAATAAATTAACATTCTAATTTTCCAATAAGAATAATTTGATCCATCAAACAAAGAAGTCTTTCCTATAGTAATTCCCTCACTAGCCATCATTTTCTCTCTTAGACGGTTAAGCCTAAATCAATGAGAGACCAAGCTCTGATACCACTTGTAGGATCAAGGATAACCGATTAGAGGGGGGTGAATAAGAGGTTTTAAAACTTTTCGACTAATTAACAATCTAGGACAATTATGGACTATGTCTAAACTAGATACAATTCTAGCTAAGCAATTCTACACAAGTAAAATGCTAGAAATGTAAATGCGGAAGTAGTAAAGACAAGAATAAACCACAATGGAGACAATGAAGTTTTTTCCGTGGTATCAAAGACTTACCGGTCATCACTAGTTCACCTTGAGGAAGCTTGAACTAATCAAGCCAGCTCCACAAATTAAGCCTTCCCTCGATCACCATTGGTTGTTCTTCCTCCGCTCTTGAGATGGTGAACACCGAACCACTCACAAATGGCGTCGGGCTTCTTCACAATCTCCTTGAAGAGATCACCGCGCGAACTCCCGCGCGAGCCATCTAGGTGTTTGGCAAACACCAAGAGTAATGAACCACAATCTTCGCTTGACGACAAGCAAGTGCAAAGGATCAATCTAGAATGAATGCACTTGAATTTTGCTCAATAACCTCACAATGAATGCAATGAATGTATTGGAGGTGTGGAGAGAATGCTCAAGGCTCAAAGGATGTTAAATGAAGTCTCTCACTCTGTTCTTGAGCAGGTGGAGGGGTATTTATACCCCCCACAACCAAATACGACCGTTAGGGGCAAAACCCTAAACTTTTCAGCAAATGCGGTAGTACCGCCGTTCAATGGACGATACTACCACACCTTCCCAAAATGCATAGTAACGACTCAAATCGCACCATGCGTCGTACCTAGTAGAATTGTGGTCTTTGTCATAGAATCATGTAGAATCACACTGTCGATGATCAAGTCGCCAATCTTATGAAATAAACAAAGAAAAATAGCAAAGAGTTCTTGGAAGAGAATAAGACTGCTCTTTATTACTATGAACTGGCAATTGCAGGGGTGCCCTTGACAAGTCAATGAATTAACGCTAAGTACACATAGTGTATTGCTTGTTATAC
The DNA here is from genome assembly GCA_036346405.1 of Phyllostachys edulis. NCBI lineage: Eukaryota > Viridiplantae > Streptophyta > Magnoliopsida > Poales > Poaceae > Phyllostachys > Phyllostachys edulis. Next base: position 3,761,432 of record CM070546.1, on the reverse strand, counting down.
TATTGAATCAGGATTGAAACATGAATCTAATGTCGATCGATGTGCTTTAATCTGATGGAATGTGAGTCCTCCTTTTCTGCCATTCGTAGCCTCCGTTAAGTTGTTGATGAAGGGGTGGCAGTTACGTCTTGAAGAGATGCCTGTTGGAAGTGTCTCAACTGATCGGAGCAAGGCGGCAGTTGGCGAAGTATCAACCATTCAACGGTTGATATCAGGGAATGACGTAACCACATGATGGTTATTATCAGTGACTTAGAGTCATGAAACATCGTGTGGTTTGGAGTGATTAGGCACATGTTCTATTCATCACACGGAAGGTATATACTTGGAATCGAGTCCAAGTGCCAATTAATTATTTCTACGAGCAGTTACCTGGTCGGGTAGATGGTACATGACCTCTTCGACCAGGGATTGACTGCTTAGCACGTGGTTAGGGACTTTTCCTTGCACCGGATTAGTCTCTTGAAACTCCGAGAGCATTCTCTGCTCTGGTATATTGGTCGTGATGAAATGATGAAGGACTCAGAGGAAAGTAAGTCTTTGAAAAACTCTGACCCGTATGGTTTATTTAGTTGATTATCTTATACCCTTGAAATCCCTTTGTCTTTTTGAAGTTCTTTTCTCTTATGAAGTTAGCGAGCAGATCAAAATGATATACGCTGGGGAGCCTGATATCAAGGCCGCATTCCTAGGTATTTTAGCCATTGTCTCTGAAGAAGAGAGACTAAGGAGACTCAAGGTAAATAACCATTTTTTCTTTATCTTCTATATATCCTCCGATCTGTATATGATTTTGCTCTAATATGTGGGCGGTCGGGCTGAGGAGTATCAAATCCGGTGAGGATTCTAATCCTACCGTTGTTCCAACCAATCCCTGCTAAGAGACCACACAAGACAATGGTCTCCTAGAGGTAAAAAAGAGCATTTGTAGAAAAGAATATATAATTTAGATGGAAAATTGCATCACCTGATTAAACTTGAGTTGTAATTCAGACGAGAGAGAAAGAAGATCTACAGACCGGAGCTACGGAGGTCGTTGGCCCCAGGGCGATCGTTCACGACCTGGCAGTTGCTACCAAAGCAACGGTCCCAAAAACCAACGAAGACACCATTTCCGACCAGCTGGTTAGGGACCTCGACCAACTAGTCGAGGATATCACTTTCGACCAGAGGTCAGGAGATGTCATGGGTGCAACCAACCCTACTGGTTCAGAACCGGTAAAATCGGTTGACAAGAAAAGGAAGGCTGGCGCTACGAACTTTGCTCCAGCGCACTTCAAGGTCAAGACAAAGAAGAAGACTATGTATGTATACATGAAAGAGAATTATGTAAATACATACATTTGATGCTTCTGATGTCCTTAAGATCTTGAATTTCCTTTCTTGAACTTTCAAAGGTCCTTTGGTGTTCCTACGCCTCGACGAGCATTCCTCGAGAGAAGGTTCCCGGGAAAAAGAGGTTGAGTCACCGCCGAGTAGGTGGCAAGCCACTGGCGTCGCCAGAACTCATGGCGGCTCCAACTCCGCCTAAGGAGGCAGAAGTTCCAAAAGGGTCCCAGTAGGTTCTGACCACTGCTGGGGTCTTTCAGGGAATTTCTCCGAAGGTACCTCATCCTACCGTCTTCCCCCATCGTCATCAAATCTTCTACGATAAAGAACCCGACGAGACCGTGGATAGAATATCAGACCGTCAAGCAGAGACGGCTCCTCATATTATTTTTACCGAGTATAATGATATGGCAATCCGGGCAAGTATCCACGACCACTTCCATAGCCTTTTCCCCTAAACTTTTTTAAAAAAACTAAAAGAGTTTGTCATTTCTGTAGCATATCATGGAGAACTTCGCTGTGGTCGGAGGACTGACCCAGCGAATAAAACTTGACGAGGATCTAATAATCCTCATTTTATCTTTCATCTATAATTTTCATTATGGGTAAATATGATGTCATATGGACCCAGTATACCCCTTAATGTTATAAGGGAGGAGTTTACTAGGTGGTCGTAAGTTCTTCTATTTACCACCCCATAGTCGTAGGTATTGCTACGACTACCTCATGGTCGTAAGTTCTTCTCGACCACCTCTATAGTCGTAAGTATTGCTACGACTACCTCATGGTCGTAAGTTCTTCTACGACCGTGTCACCTACGACCACCTTATGATTAATTAAACCTACGCACAAGTGGGTCCAATTGATTAAGGAATTCAAATAGCCAATATCTGTTGTTACTCTGCAAGTAATAGCATGTAATGCTCCATTATCTCGATATATAGTCATTAGGTAACGTGAAGGAGTTAATACGCCGGTGATTATTGCCAACATGCGCCTGCTTCTGAGAATGTGATGAGGCGCCGCCCACCTTGAGAAACTACCACCCTTCACGCACTATATAAGGGCAATCGAGAAGGAAAAGGCGATCGAAGAAGGCCATCAGAAGACAAGCACTATCATATGTAATAGTCTTAGTTTTTCCCGGTTGTTCGAATACACTCAATACCATACACACACAGAGTAGGGTTATTATTCTCCTGGAGAAGGCTGAACTCGTATAAAAATCCCGTGTCAATCTCTCTCGTGATTTCATTCTAGGAGACCCCTCGAATCAAACAATCTTTACGTAAGTTCGGTTCTAAAACAAGCAGCTAGCACCCGATCATGGGGATCTTCCTAATCTCTTGTCAACATACTCTCTGTTTTCCAAATCTCATGCACTCATGGCGGAGAATGGAACGAGGAGAACCGGTTCGACTTGGCAGACACGCAGACGCTGACATGGATGCCGGTTTTGATTACGAGCCGAGTGATGACTCATCCATGGTATGCTGCGCCTCCGTGATCTTCCCGCAGATCCGAGGAGACAATGTTACGATGGAGTTGAGGAGGATCCATATCCCCACAACAAGACGCCCAAGAGAGGAATCTACCCTCTTAAAGGACAAGGGTCAATCGACCAGACTACACCTGTGGACTCACAACACGACGAGAGTTTTACTCGGCGTCCGAGTCCCCTAAGACGGTCCGACTTGGTGAGACAAGTTCGAAGCCACAATTCGAGGACTTCACCAAAGATCTGGTGATTCTCTCTCCGGATGACGCCAGAGAGAGCGGATCAAGCATGCTTTTCCTACAAATTCGACCATCTCTCCGCAGATCCCACCGCCGACGGAGATTATAACCCGAGTTCCCCACCGAGGGGATTACTCCAAGTCGCCAGATGGTGTCTTTCGACTACTCCTCAAGCGGGAGGCCTCGAGCGCAAGTGAGAATCATCAACGGAGGTCTTCGTCCTTCCTCGGATCAAGGTCACTCTCCTAGAAACCGAGATGGAGACGCCCCAAAAGCATGCACTACGCCTCATGGCGAGGGCAAGAACACCATCGATGGCGGACACGACCAACACCTTCATGAACGCGAAGGAAATCCTCGACATACTCGCACTTCATTGAGGCAGTCCCAAGAGTCTGACAGGGAAGATCTTGAAGCTACTCGACGAAGAAAGATTGCGGCCCAGAAGAGTTTACCTGGGCGCATCAGTCAGTGGAAGCTCAAGAACTCCAGCACATCAGTGATTTGCTCGAGAATCCAACTCGAGAGCTCACCCGAGCGCCGGGGTACGACCTCTTTGTTGAGGAGATCGCACAAAGGCTTCGGTCTACGATGGAAAAGCTGGAAGCACCTCACCGGCATCATTCAGGAAATTGTAGCAATACGACTTCTTCAGCTACCAGTCGATCGATCATATCACCACAAAGGAATCGACGCAACAAGAAGTCGATCGATCTCCTACTCAAAGAAATGTCTTTCGACGATGATAATCAACAAACCCCTGAGAGGTGATCGCCACCATACCGACATGGGAATCAGAAGAACGGATGAACTACGAGGAGTATTCCCTCGAGGGCCGAGACCTATTACAGTCAGTCAACCTATTATCGGGTATCGCCGAGTACGACCACCGATGATATCAACCCTTCTTTTCTACAAAGGAGGCGCCAAGAAGTTATTCGATGTCGGGCATTCTCGCCGATCTTCGAGCCGCTTCACCGCCACCTCGCTTTCGACCAGTGAACATGGAGAAATTTGATGGATCCCAAAATCCTATCGAATTTCTTCAAATCTACACAACAACCGTCCGAGCGGCGGAGGAGGAGAACATGTGATGGCAAATTACCTTCAAACCGTGCTCGAAGGGTCCGCTTTCGATCGTGGTTATTGAACCAACCACTCGAGTCGATTCATTCTTGGCAACACCTCTGCGATCTTTTACTGGCAAACTTTCAAGGCACTTACAATCGCATACGGAAGGAGGACGACTTGCACCGGATGAGACAGAATCGACAACGAGACTTTGCGCCAATTCATCAAGCGCTTTAGTCGTTAAGTAATTCAATTACTAAGTTTCGATTCATCTGCCATCGAGCTTTCAAGCAAGGAGTCCGCAGAGAAGAATAACGAAGATATTGCTTTAAATCCGCCTACCATCGCCATCGAACTCTTTGAGATGGTGATCGATATGCGATCGCCTCGAGGCGGTCAAGTGGAACAACACAATCGATCGAGAAAACAATACCTCTCGAGAGCCAGCGATATTGGTAAGAAGAAAGATAAGAAAGCAAAAAGTCCAAGAACAAGGCGAAGGGTCAAAACTCCAAGCCGCCAGCCCAAGGAGGTCTTGGTGTGAATGATAAAGAGCCACGCACCTCAAGCCACACTCCGACCGAGGCAAAGGTAAGCGCCCGATCGGAAAAATGATAAACCTAGGTGGTGTCCTTTCCATAAAAAGGAGGATATGACCTTCAAGAATCGCCGGTCTTTCAACGAAAGCTTGAAGACTACTACAACGGTAAAGGACCACTTCCTACTCTCGGCGGTAGGACAAACGAGTGGTCATAAGACTTTAGATGACGAGGAGGAGATGCCGCCTGTGATCCGCAACACAACCGCCGAGCACATCTATGGAGGATCATCGATATCGAATCAAAGCGACGCCTTAAAGTCACGAACGTGAGGTAAACTCCATAGATCCTCCTCTTGTCAATAAATTATCGAAGTGGTCGGTTACCATCTCCTTTGAGAAGGGTGACTATCGACATTTCGACTTCGACTGTGCGGTATCCGATCGTGGTCAAACCCACCATCAACAATTGTCGGGTCAATCGTGTTTTGGTTGATGGTGGCGGCTCGTTAAATATTTTATTTACGAGTGCCCCGGATGAAATGCAAGTACCGGGACTAAGGTAAGACCGATGCGATACTCTTTCCATGGAATCGCATCGATCTTCTACCAAACCGATTGGTCAAGTTTCTTCCTTTAACATTTGGTTCACCAAGTAATTTCGAGACGAGAAAATCTCCTTTGATGTGGTCGATTTCGATCGGCAGATATAACGCCATACTCGGACGACCAACTTTGGCAAAATTCTTAATGGCTACTCATTATGGATATCAATGTATTAAGATGCCAGTCCCAAAGGAGTAATCACAATTCATTGTGACAAGAAGATGGCACATACCGCGATCACGATCCTCGAGATGGTTGGACAAATACCACTCGAGAAGAAAGTCACCGACTAGCAAGTCGGCCTAAAAAGCTGACCGGTTTAACGACAAGGTCATAGAGGTTCCTCTCGATGCAGGGAGCCCTCAAGATCGCTCGCATTGGGAAACTTCCGACCCCAAATAGGAAGACGCCTCATCGCCTTCCTCCGAGCTAACGCAGATGTCTTCGCGGCAAGCATCCGACATGCCCGAGTCCCTGTGGAGGTGATCGAGCACAAAGCTAGCTTTACTACCGACAAAGTACCAGAAAACAAAAATTACGGAGATTTGCCCTCGATCGACGAGATGCTATCAAATCGAAATGGATAAGCTACTTAAAGCGTGCTTTATAAGAGAGGTCAATCATCCGTAATGGTTGGCTAATCTCGTAATGGTTAGAAAGTCAAACGGCAAATGGCGATAAAGCGTGAGACTTTACCGATCTTAATAAAGCTTGTCCAAAAGATTTATTTTCCTTTACCTCGCATCGATCGGTTGGTTGATTCTATGCGCAGTTGTGAAATGTTAAGTTTTCTAGATGCATATTCGGATACCACCGCATCAATATGTGTCTAGACGATGGAGAAAAGATCGCATTTATTACACCATTTGGTATATTTTGCTATGTCAAAATGCCATTTGGTCTAAAAAATGACGGTGTTTCTTTTCAACGCTTGATGCAATTGACTTTTTCATCTCAACTAGGCCGAAATCTGGAGGCCTATGTAGATGATCTAGTCGTTAAAAGCATGAAGGGACTTAATCATATTACCGACCTAAAAGAAACATTCGACAACCTCAGAAAAAATCGCTTAAAACTCAATCCTGAGAAGTGTGTGTTCGGAATCTCTTCAAGAAAATTGCTTGGATTCTTAGTATCTATACGAGGAATCGAAGCAAATCCGGAAAAGATAAAGGCCATTCTCCAAATGCGCCCCACCACAAGGAAAGAAGTCCGTAAACTCATGGGGTGCATGGCGGCTTTAAGTCGCTTTCATCGCACGACTAGGAGAAAAGGGACTGCCTTTCTTTAAACTTCTTAGGAAACACGAAGGTTTCGAGTGGCCGAAAGAGGCAAACGCTGCCTTTGAGGATGTCAAGAGGTACCTTACGAGTGCTCCTATTCTGGTCTGTCCGAGACTAGAAGAAACACTCTTAATTTACCTAGCTGCCACGCCATAGGCAGTAAGCGCAGTACTAGTCGTAGAACGTGAAAACATACAACGACTGGTTTACTACGTAAGTGAAGTTTTACACGGGCCTAAGGAGCGTTATCCTCAGGTCCAAAAGCTTCTATATGCCCTCCTCATGTCTTCGAGGAAACTGCGGCATTATTTTCAGGCGCACAAAATAGTTGTGCCGTCTAAGTTTCCTTGGGAGCGATCCTCCAGAATAGGGAAACAGCGGGACGCATGGCAAAATGGTCAATCGAACTTGGGGAGTTTGACATCCATTTCGTGTCCCGAATGGTCGTTAAATCCCAGATCTTGGCGAGACTTTATCGCCAAATGGACAAATCTGAACTCGCTTCGTAATCCCCAAGATCGATTCCCACGACCGAAGGGATTTATGTACTTTGACAGTCGCTTACTTTAAGTGGCTCGGGTCAGGGGTGGTCTGGTATCTCCTACCGGAGAGACCTTAAAGTATGCCATACAATTAAACTTTCGCACCACTAACAACGTGGCGTATCACAAAGGTTTGCTAGGCGGCATACGAAAGCAAATAAAGCGCTCAATTGCCGACTACTCGTGAGAGGAGACTCTCAACTAGTCGTGAATCAAATCGAAAAGAGTACCGCTTCTAACCCGACAATGTCTCGGTACTTATCGGAAGTGCGTAAGCTAGAAAAGCATTTTTAGGTTTCGATGCACAATTCATCCTCGAAAGGATAATTTCCTCATCAGACCTTGCTCGAATAGCTTCTTCCCGATCTGTAGTACCAAAAGGAGTCTTCTTGAACAACTCTGGCCGCCATCGGTCGATGAACCGAGACACCTCCTATTGAGACGGCCTCTCTAGAATACGAGGATACATGGATGACGCCTATCTATGAATATCTTCGTATGGGTTCAAGATTCAAGACGATCTTGAGGCGCATCGCTTATCCCGAAAAGCCAAAATGTATACTTTGGTTGAAGGAGTCCTCTATAAACGAGGTACTCAAGGGGTGCTCATGCGATGCATTCCGCAGAGCGAAGGATTAACACTCCTTCACGACATACATGATGGCATCTGTGGAAATCATGCTTCCTCTAACGCTGGCTCGGTAAGACTTTTCGACAAGGTTTTTATCGCCAATGACCTTTTACGATGCTAAAGAGTTGGTTAAAAAATGTGCTCAATGCCAATTTCATAGCAGGCAAATACACCAACCAGCTCAGGCTTTACAAACGATACCTCTATCTTGGCCTTTTGCAACCTGGGGTCTTGATATCCTAGGACCGTTCCCCAAAGCTCCAGGAGGCTTCGAGTTCCTTTTTGTGGCTATTGATACGTTCACAAAATGGATTGAAGCGTAACTGGTGACTGGGATAACAACGGAAGCAGCAAAACGGTTTATGATGAGATGCGTAATTACTCGATTTGGAGTACCGAGTCGAATAATTACAGATAATGGTAAGCAATTTTCGAGCGCAAAATTTCAGGAATTTTGCGACGAATTAGGCACCAAGTTGTGTTATGCTTCCGTGGCCCATCCCCAAAGTAATGGGGCTGTCGAACATGCAAATGGCCAAATAATGAGAGGAATTAAGACCCGAGTCTTCGACCAGCTCATCAAACGCCGGGGCTTGGGTACAGAGTTACCCTCTCAGATATTGGCGTCAAATGCGACAACCAACAAGCCACAGGAGAAACACCATTTTTTCTAGTTTTGAGTCAAGCCATGCTTCCCTAACTAAAGATAAGATCAACACGAGTGAAACTTTCAAAGACTCAAACCAGAACAACTTCGAGCGGATGATATTAACCTACTCAAGAAAGGAGAAATCAGCTTTAATCCGCTCGTTCGGCCTACCAACAAGCCCTCTGCAGATACTACGATCGAAGGTCCAACCTCGCAGCCTTTGTCAGAGGTGACTTAGATTGAGACTCGCCAAACCAAGTCTAATCGAACAAACTTTCTCCCAAGTGGGAAGGTCCTTACACGTGGTTGAAGTAACTCGTCCTGTGGCGATGACGATTGGCAATGGAAGATGGCAAGGTTCTCTTGAATTCTTGGAATATCGACCGATTCACGCAAGTTTTATGTGTAACTAATATTCGCATAATAAAGACTCGTGTACTTTCTACCTCTATAGTCTTACTTTTGAGTAGTGTTTTCATAATCTTTTGACTATATTTCAAACACCCGTTATCTTTTACTGGTTGAAAGGCGTGTAACATCACCTAGTCGGCCTCTCCTTTCGCATGTGGTCCCGCCCCACTAGAAGGAGCTTCCTAGTGTCGACTGCTACTCACTTTTGTCGCCAACATAAAGAGCTCGGGTTCTATTTAATCTAAATATTTTTAAAGCCTCCTCTTTTCACCTTAGTTTATTTCTTCATTCTTTTGAAAAATATTCTAAGTCGAGTGCACTTTCTTAGATTTATTCAATCGCTTTTGGGGTATTCGATTCGTTCGAATGCGGCTCTGAGGAAGAGACCCATCTAGTCAAGTCTTTCCTCTCTCGCGACGTGGTCCTTCCCACTAGAAGGAACTTCCTAGCATTGTTCGCTTCCTACTCTTGCTACCATGACAGACTTATCGAGTCCTTCAAAGAAAGGCGAACGAATTTTTTTGGAAGTTCTCTGGATGTTTGTTTAACTCAAGTTACTGTTCTCGATTAATTAATCTAGTCAGAGATGGTAACATCACCTAGTCGAAGACTTTCCTATCTCGCACATGGTCCCGCCCCACTAGAAGGAACTTCCTAGTGTCGATTCGCTCCCACTTTTTCGACGAAAGGCATGATAGTCGTAACTTAAACTACAAGTTAACCAAACCTCTCTGCTTTCGTAAACCCTTTTAATATTATTTACTTAGTTTGTTTAAACAAACTAAGCAAATAGTCGAGGCTAGGATAAAGTTATTAATTTGACTTCAATTCTTAGTCTTTCATTCAGTCTTTCATTCGTTAATTATCTTTTGAGTTACTAACTACTCGACAAGATGATTTGCAGGAAAAAAGATGCATTATATAATACATCAACAAAAGCTTGTTTTTCACAGGTTTTTTACAAATCACTCTGAAGAAGGAGAGCCTAGTCGCATTTCCTCCGAAACTTTTTTACCGAGTGGTTGCATTTCTTCAATAAGACGACTGGCTTCTGCTTCGGGGCAGTCGAAGTCGACTTCGATTGGTTGCACATTAAGGCTGGGGTCATGAGCTTTAAGTTTTGCCAATGCATAACTTATAGCACTTTCGACCGCCTCCTTGATGGACACAGTTTGATTGCCCTTCAGAGTGGTCACCAGTTCTTGCAAAGTCCCGACTTGTTCCCCAATAGTACTTACGTGAGCAGCTATCGTATCATCTTGAGGAGCTTTTCCCTCAGTACGTAGCTCACCAAGTACATTGTTCAGGAGCGTGATATTATCTTGAAGATTAATCTTCATCGCCTCCATGACCTGTTGGGTACGAGTCGAAGCCTCGTGGAGTTGTTTGTTTTCGACCACTTGTTCTGAAAAGAATAAGACTGGTCGAGTAAATAAACTTCTAGAGGAGAGAATAAAATAGTCACAGGTAAAAGAATTTCTTACCTGCTAGACGAGAATCTAACTTCTCGATTTACGATTATGAGAAACGACGGTCTCAAAGATGTCGCCTTCCATAACTTGACTTCCTCTGCATTTGCTTTAGCTATGCGACGAGCTCAATAAATCAAAGTCTTATCCCTAAGTTCATTTTCGAGTCTTCCCAGTTCAAGATCCATTTCTAAAAAAGAAACGAGAATTAGAAAAGGAAGGGAACTCGTAATGGACTGCAGGAAAAGAAATGCTTACCTGATCGGCGAGATCTCAGCCTCTCAATTTCTTGATCCTTCTCTTTGGATATACGAAAAAGCTCACGAATAACCACAGTTTTTTCCTTAACTTCATCCTGAAGCTGTCTCGTATCATCTTCTTTTTCTGAAAAGAAGCAACAATCAGGTAAAAATCAACAATATAAGTAGTCCTAAGTCCAGCACTTATTGTTTATCTTTTCCTGCATTTCTTCAGTTGCAGAGTTAGCTTCTTTAACCTTCTTCAAGAGGAATTCTACTTGTTCACATAGCTTTCTCGACTCCTCTTTCTCATAATCGAACGAGTCGGCCAAAGTCTTTTCGTCACTATTTAACCTGTAAAGGTTAAAAGTGGACATGAACATTATCAAATTGGTTGTAAGTTCTTCTACAACCATCGATCCAGTCGTAAGTTCTTCTACGACCATGGATCTAGTCGTAAGTTCTCCTACGACCATGGTACGCCTCACATAGATATACAAATACGCTCAGCATTGTGATGGAATTGGGACCAAGGTTTACCAATTCCACTCCAAAATACTCAAGTATAAGTGTGAGAAAGGGGTGAGCCGGCAATCGAAGGCCACACTCACAATACGCCTGGAAGACGGGGATTTGATCATTCTCCCCCGACGGCCAATGCTCCTTATACGCCGCGAACCACTCCACGAGGACTTTCTCTGGAATCTTCCCGGCGTCAACCAGAGCTTGAATCTTTACTTCATCCATCTCCGATTCGGCCCACTCGGCGACTCTCCCAACCATTTCTCTCAGAAAAGGGAGATTTTTGTTAGTGGCGGAGAAGACAAGAACTTCGACGAACAAAGGAATCGATTTGGGGAAGAGTATGAACTTAAGTCTTACCCCTGAAGTATTTATAACCATGTACCTTAATGGGCGCAGCATTCCAAAGGTTGCCACCGCTTCGAACCATTCCAACTTATGTAATTAATCTGGAGTTGTTTGCAATTCCCTAACTTGTCCGCTCAGTGAAATTAGGTTCGCTTTCACACCTCGCTTAAATTACTTCCTTGGTCGATCTTTTGACCAAAAGAAATGTCAATCGGAAAGGTTTTTCTTCCGATCACCATACTACGACCACCTCGTGATCGTAGGAATGTTCTACGACTATTTGATAGTCGTAAGTAACTTTCTTGACCAAGCATATTTCTGGTCAAAGTAGTACACGAATGTCGAAGAGTTTTGCCTTCGACCATCTTTTTTTTAATTCTCTCGTGGCCGTAAGACCATCCATAACTCTTTTACCAAGTAAGTTGCTTTCACTTGAAGCTGGGGGGCTAGATGACGAGGATCTAATAATCCTCATTTTATCTTTCATCTATAATTTTCATTATGGGTAAATATGATGTCATATGGACCCAGTATACCCCTTAATGTTATAAGGGAGGTGCCTACTAGGTGGTCGTAAGTTCTTCTCCGACCACCCTCATAATCGTAATTGCTTACCTCATCTAAGTTCTTCTCGACCACCCCCATCATATTACTCGACTACCTCATGTAAGTTCTTCTCGACCGGGTCATTGCTACGACTACCTCATGGTCGTAATATAGTTCATGAAGGAGGAGTTAATCGCGGTGATTACAACATCGTTCTTCTTACGACACTCAATACCATACACACCACAGGGAGTAGGTTATTATTCTCCCTCGTAAGTAAAATCCAATACATTCTAGGACTGTGTCACCTCGACCACCTTATCTTAAGACCCTAGTGTCGGTGACCCGGTCGAGTATACCCCTTAATGTTATAAGCTAAGTACTTATATATTTCCAAGCTCTAAGTACTTTAGGTGCCTACTAGGTGGTCAAAGTAAGTTCTTCTAGAAAATCAATGTGGTGGACCACCCTCATAGTCGAGGTATTGCTCGACGATGATAAGAAACCATGCACCTCATGGTCGTAAAAAACGCCGTGAAGTTCTTGGCGAATCGTAGAAAAAGAACTGAAATCATTCAAGTGGCGACCACCCGTGTCCATAGTCGTAAGTATTGCTATAGTATGTAGTACTATATCCTCATGGTCGTCGTAGCAAGTTCTTCACGACTACGTTGTTTGACTTATTGTACGAGAGAGTAAAAGAGATCCTTTAAAGGATATCCTTCTCAGACCAATTAGACACGACCATCAATATCCCTATTTAAGGCCACAAAAGAACTTACGCAATTGGTCAATATTCCAAGAGTTTGACAAAACATGCCCGTATGATATAGCTAGTCGTACAGAACTAGGTCTGGTGACTTCGACCACAGTGTATGGATCCTCCCATCTAGATGAAAGTTTATTGCAATTAGTTTGGTTCTGAATTTTTTTAAAGAACCAGATCACCTCTTGATTATCTTTGGCGATTTACACCTAGTAATGGTACTTTTCGCATGGCTTGTTGATAAACCACCGATTGTATAAGGGCTTGGTTTCATCGTTCTTCAAGGAAATTGATGTCGTCGAGTCTTCATTCTATCTGATCGTTCTCATTGAAACAATTAGTTCGAGCAGAGCCAATTTTCAGTTCCGAAGGAAGCATGGCTTCAGCACCATAAACCAAACAAAATGGTGTTTCATAAGTTGGAACCAACGGTAGGATTACGATCCTCACCGGATTGTGCGATTTCAATCGGGCCATAACAAAATTAAGAGCAAGATTATATATATATATATATATATATATATATATATATATATATATATGATAAACTACAATCGATTATCTACCTTAAGTCTTGCTATTCTCTCTTTGAAGACCATCGCCAAATCTTTGAGAAAGGGCCTTCTCTTTGAGCTCCGGTAGCAGAGATCATTCTGATCCGCTCTCTCGATTTCTTCAAGAGAAAGGGCTTCAAAAAGATAGAAGATATTTTAGGTTTTATGACAATCTACTAGTAAAGACTTACCATCCAGTAGTCCATGATTGCTTCATCACGACCGGTGAACGGTAGGAAGTAGGTTCGGAGTTTTAGTGGACTAATTGACGTTTGGTGATATCTTTCACCACATGCCGGAAGTCAAACCCTTGTCTTCTCCACGGTCCCCAGTCCAATTAGGGATTCTCGTTTGTTCTAACCGACAAAGTAGAGGCCATCGTCCTTTCGTATCTTGTCATGTAAAAACTAGTTCTTTTTCTATAGCGACCACAAGGACTTTAGTACATTTGGATGTACTAAAGGCGTAGCGCGATGCATTCTCCAAGAGCATTTGTGGATCTTCTAACATTGTCATCAGATAGAAATACTCGAAGAGCTTCAAGTTTGGTCGTACTCCCATTATACCCACAGATAGAGCGAAGATGCTAATGTTGGCTGTCGAGTTAGAGCCAAATTCACCAACTACACTAATAGTACTCTAGCACGCGGGAGGAATTTGTGACTTGGCACCCTCAGCCCTTTTCGATGTGGCGAGGAAAGTGGGATTTCCCACACTACTGAGAAAAAGGCCTTCTGACAGACGGTTCAAGCATGCATCACATACATATATATATGAATTTGGTTTTTAAAGGCACAAGCGACCCTTTGCTGGAGGTTTTATAGAGAAGAGATGAGGAATAGAATGGTAGGGCGTATTAGTACACCAGGACACAAATCACGAAAAGTTAATTGCAGCCAAGCCCCATCAGAACCACATCGATCCCATGTAAGCTAACAAGCACAAAAATAGGTATCAATTACCCTCGGTACCCATCGAGAGCATTAACCAAACCCACCATTTTGCCCATTCATTTTTATCAATCCGAACCCACAACATGAACACAATAGCCCTCGGTTTACATCACAGAGCAAGTGGACTATTAATATGAACTAATTATCAATTCAATTTCAGCATAAGACTATTAACATCATTGAGGCGGTTCAACGGCTAGCATGGTGCCACTAATGAAAACATCACATGATCATTGCATTCTTTCACTTGACTTCATGCGTCAAAGGTGCGCACCATCCACCTCCACCGAAACCCTAAAGTGGTTTTCCTTGGTTTCTCCTTGTTGCGCCGGATTTCACGAAGAACCGAGCCGCTGCCGCACGTCTTCATCGCCGGAGTTCATCACCGCTCTGCATCTCAGGCTACGTCGTCTACGCCGTTGGAGTCACGCTGCAGCATTCTATCTGGTGCTTCCATCAACTCTCTTCGGGAATCTTCGAATTGTCGCTTTGGTCTCGTCATCAACTCGGTCGCCGTCGCACCACTTCAATCTATTCATCATGTCTTTGTGTTCCTGAAGCTATCGTCATCGCAGTGCTTCCCTTTGTTTTCTCTGGGCACCACCGAAGCATTGATGTCGCCATCACCTAGAGCTCCACCGCTGTGGTTGATCGTCAACACCACAATCCTCGTCGCCGGCCAGGAGCTCCAGTGACCTTTTCATCTTTCTCTCGGTTTTCTCCCTGCACCACCTTAGCAGCCAGCTATTCCTTCCACCTCACCTATTTGCTTAGGTGGCAGTCCATGTGGTAAACTGAAAATCCCACCTGAGCAAAGATCCATACATTCGGTCCATCATACACCCCTCTCAATGCCATGTGGGACCCCTTGTCACCGTCTTTCTTTAATCCTTCTCTCTCCAGAAACTTGGCCCACATGTCATCCATTGATTTCCTATCTCTCTCACTTACTAGTGGACCCCACTTGTAAGTCTCCAATTTTTTTTATTTAATCCGAAAGAATATTCTCTGGATATTCTCTTCCCTCTCAATTTCATCATTTCATGTGAATCCTCCAAAGCCCATATCTTTTGCATCCGAACTCTGATTGAGTCCAATCAAATTCCTAAATACATCTAAATTCAAGATCTATTTATCTGAGATTTTTATTTAATTTTTGGAGTTTGTTCCGTCTTTGTTATTTATTTATTTGGTTTATTTGCGTGTTTGCGAATAGACATTGATACTTCGGGAAGCTTTGAGCAAGGAGGAGTTCACCAAGATCAAGATCAATCCTAGGATTTATTCCAAGGCAAGTCATAGTCCTTTGATCATATTGAACTTATGATTTCAAAAGTATATTGTTTTATATAATTGCATGCTATCTTTATATAAATTATTTTAGGATTAGTTATAACCTGTTGTCATTATACCTCCTTTGATTATTTGAATGCCATGAATCCTTTGTCACCATAGCATGGATAATTTTAGTTGGACATATTTATATCACCAACATGGGAATCGTACATATGCTTAATTCAGTTTAGTTACGATGGGTTCATGATCACATGTGTCATAATGATTAATCTTGACTTAATGAAATATGGAATCGTGGTGGTGAGCCACTTTTGTTAAAATTTGTGTACCATGACAGGGTGCGTCATTGGTCTTGGTTAAACAAAATGGTTTTCACTCGGGCGAGTGGTTAGTGGATAAGATTGATGGTGTGGGTTTAGCACGGTTTGGGTTTGTGGTAGTCTCGCCTGAGTAACTTGTCAAGGACTTAATCTTGTGCGTCATTGAACTAGGCCTTAACTGTACAACCACATGGCCGGTATGGGACGGACCTGGCTAACTAATTAGCAATATCTTAATTTCGGTTCTGTCGTGGAAAGCGTGAGTTATGGGAAACGTATCTTCACGGTGGTGCAAAAGGGGGGCCTTGTCTGGTCGGAAAAACATTCAGTGTTGAAACCTTGGTGGGCATAATTGGGTTAAAAAGGAGCTTTGTAAAAGTCTTGTGATGATCACTTAAGTCGCACACCCAAGGAAGTGTGGTCAGACTCTTTGAGTTGATTAATCTCTTGTAAGTCAAGCTATACAACCTCTATATAGTGTAAAACTATTCGAATAGCCATGTCCACCGTTATGGACGTGCTCGGGGATTTCACATGGGAGATAGAGTTTCTGATAAAATGAGTCGGAGTGTGGATGGAAAGTTCACTTGATGAATATAATGTTTGTTTGGTGAACGTGTCATTCGCTTGGTGGTTTGTGTCGATTAGTGAAATGGGGATTCACTTATCATTGGTTTGGTTGGGAAGTGAATGGGCAGTTCACTAGTTGTTTCAAAGAAATTGTTTAATTATTTATTATTGTTTTCAACTACGCATTTCAATCTATTTATTGTATTTATCATAAATGCGGCTTTCTGCAAAAGAACCATACTGCTAATCTTTGTCAGGCCGTGCATGAATACTATTTGCATATATTTCCCCGAGTGCTTTATGTACTCACGGCTCATGCCATCGTTGAATAGTTGGAGAATATCAAGCTGCCCAGGAGTTCTTTCAGAAGGAGGGCTATGAAGATTTTGCAGATTAGGATGTGTTCTTCACTCGATTGCCTGTGGGCATGTTGATTGGCCATTTCAAGAGTTTCGTTTCGCTGCAAGAGTTTATTTGTTTCTTTAGCCCTACGTGGCAAGTTATAAACGCGACCATAAGGTCCAGCTTATTATTATTATTTGTTACTCGAGATCTTTTAGTTAAATCGAATAAATGGATGGTATTTCATCACTGTTTCCTATGTGAGCTAGCTACTAATCTGGGACTAGTTCAGAATACACAGAGGGTTCTTGAGATGCATTTTTGGGTCCCGACAGCTAGCCTATGCTCGATCACCTCCCTGGGGACTCTGGGCATGTCGGACACTTGCTAGGCGAATACGTTCTGATTTGCTCGGAGAAAGGAGACGAGCGACTCTTCCTATTTGGGGTCGAGTTCTACCCCGACTAGTACCTTTTGGGCAGACGCATTAGCGTTTCCTAACCTAGACAGTGTGTTGGCGCTTTCCAGAGCAGCGCCTTCGTCGAGTGGTACCTTCTTGGTCTGGTCGGAATGTTTTGGTGCCATATTTGGTCTCGAGTGCTTGGCCTGCATGTAGGCGGATTAGTTTTCCTGGTCGGAAGCTCATCGACAAGTTCTAAGGACTTTCGATCACATGCATAAACCATTTTTCGATCTCCTCGAACCGTGATGACTCCTTTCAGTCCTGGTATTTTTAAACTCTGATAACTGTAATACGTGGCTATCAGGAATTTTGCTAAAGCCAGACGACCGAGGATTCCATTGTATGCAGTTTCGAAATCCACCATATCAAATGGAACATTTTCTGTTTGGAAGTTGTCGAGTCTTCCAAACGTAACCAGTAGAGACAGCTGTCCTATCAGTTTGGCGGTAGAACCAGGAACTATGCCATGAAAAGTATATTTCACAGGTTTTACCTTAGACATGGGAATATGCATCTCTTCCAATGCTCCCGGTTCATTTCTGTACGCAGCATGGTTTGTTGGAGGATCTGCGACACCTGACTTGCAAGCTAAGCATAACTTAGAGTTCCTGCTAAAGCAGGATCTGGATTATTCACAATATCCCAGACTCGTTGCAGGTTTTGTATTATTACCGAAGGTCGTGGAAGATTCCCGCTTGTAGTGAGTGTTCGATGAGTTGAGTTTTCCCTCGACCTTCTGATTGGCCCTGTCTGACCCCTTACTCGTGGTAGGGTAGGAACATGTGAATTAACTAATGCACATCCGTCAACTCGGTTGCCTCCGGTAGTTGGTGCTTGAGCACTCGTACCATTTCCACCAGCAAGTGGTGGCGAGTTAACTCGTGGAGGATCATGCATGGCATCCGGACTAGTATCTCTGATTGCGTTAACTTAGCGCAAACAGTGATATTCCGATGAGCTCTCCTTGTAGCTAAGGGAGAGCCTTCCGGAGCTTCGGCAAGGAGCCTCCACGACGGAGAGCGGTTGGACATTACCGCCTCTAGTGGGCTTTGTGGTGGACTCAACCTGATCTAGCGGATTGCCGATCGTATGCTGAGTTTCACCATGCCCACTTGGCCTACGTTCGGTGATAACTTCATTGATACTCTTACCAGATGTCGGTTGGCCCCCAGAATACGTAGGAGCCGTTGACAAATACTGGTCGCCCATGACAATATCAAGAGTATATGGGCTCTCTGATTGTAGTGCTGGACTTCCATTACTGTTTTTGCTAGTCAGATCGACCGGGCTTGTAGAGGCGTTCGGACGTTCTGAATTGGTCGGAATGAGTGGTTCCTCTAAGAGCGCCATTGATGGTGGCGGTGAATCCTCGTCCATCCGGTCGATTTTGCTAATCTCTGCCAATTGCGAGCCGGTGGAGGAGTAGGATGATGGCATCCTGTTTTCTTTCATGGTGTGGATGCATGCGTCCATGTTGAGGTTAGAGTAGTCCGTCAGGTCGAACCAGTTTTCCTCATCCCAAATCCCCGCCATGTTCGCATGAGCGATGATGGGGAGAGGAAGTGGATAAGGAATGCTTGAGCGAAGTAATCTTTAAGAACTCAACGCCTTGATCCCCACGGACGGCGCCAGCTGTCGATGATCAAGTCGCCGATCTTACGAAATAAATGTAGGGATACGGGTAGGCTACGATAGCAACAATTCAAAATTTCTACCACGTAAACCAGGAAACCAATCAAGAAGATGATCACAGATCATTATCACTAGACGCCAGCAGAGCAAATGAAAGAAGCGCCGGCGACCGTCCAACGAAGAGCGCGTCGATGTACTAGTCGTAGTCAATCGTCCAACGTCAAGCACGTTGATGCAGTGGTCGTAGTCGATCGTCCAGTGTCCTCACGAGTCGATCGTCTCCTCCAGCAGCTCTGCAGTTCCTTGCGAAGATCGCGGACCGTCCTCAAGTGCAACAACGTAGAAGCGCCTCTATGGTATCCACACGTTCAGGGAAAGAACAACCGTACGCCGGTGTGCTAGCACCAAGTCGCACGGCAAGGCTCTCAAGAAGATGGCGGCTAGGGTTTCGGGAGAGCAACTCACATCAACTCGTCTAACGCCCAACAGCCTCATGCATCGCCTTATATAGTGCCGTGACGGATCCTATCCGAACACGTTTTACGAATCGTATCCGTACTGATTTGTTCTAACCCATTAAGTGTGTGACCCGTTAGGTTCATGCGTAGTCGGGCCAGACTGAAACCCTTTCGACCACGAGTCGAAGCTGCCTCCTAGCAGACATAACGATTCCCGAATACACACAAATTATATCGGACGAATCTTAATGCAATATGATCTACGACCAGGTCCTCATCACTTACGACCAGATTATATCTCTATACGACCGATTCAAGATGTGGTCGGATCACCAGAACTCATTACGACCGTGTTACGACCACTCAGGATTACGTTCGATCAGATCTACGACCACCAGATCTCCATAATGACCAAATCTGAATCGATCGAACTAAGCTTTACCTACTCATGTATTCTCCTTTACCTCATGATATTTGGTTGAACTCCAGGTGAGATGTTGTGTCATCCATGGACTATTCAATACTTTCTCGATCGAGTATCGGATAACCTTATGTGGTCGAACTCTTCGACCACCAGTGGCATGGCCATGCACTTTCTTTATCCGACCACTTCAAGGGGCCCAGAGATATCTCTCCTATTATGTTAGGAGGGGCAAATCCCATATCCAATCAGTCACATCCCTCTGTATGTTTTATAGCATACCCGAAAGCTACCTTTATAACTACCCAGTTACGAGTAGCGTTTGGCAACCCCTAAGAGTGCTATTACACATGTAGGAAACCATGCTGATCTCAGGTCTAAGGATTATACATCATCATTGCTTGAGACCAACTAATGACACATAGAATCATAACAATCTCAATAGTGTCCCAAGGTGGGTCTTATCCAACACCATGTTCTCTAATATGTGTCCACGTTATCGATTCGATATCCCTATATCCATGACCGGTGAAACATGGTCATCAATCATCACATGTGCCGGTCGAGAGTTACTAGCGTTCCACCAAAGGACATTCGACGGGATACATTTAGAGCGATATCATCATAAGTTAGAAGAACTTCACCAACAAGTCACATACTCGTTTAATCTTCATAACTGATGATTCATTCATGGAACAGAATAACATTTATCCAATATTATGAACATAAAGAAATATAATCATCTCTATGATTGCCTCTAGGGCATATATCCAACAATAAACAGAGGAAAATGACAAAGAGTTATTGGGAGAGAATGAAACTGCTCCTTATTGGTATGAACAGGCTATTACAGGGGGTGTCCTTGACAAGGCAATGGACTAACTCTAAGTACACAGGGTGTATTGCTTGCTATACTATTGAATCAGGCTTGTAACATGAATATAATGTTGATCGCTGTGCTTCAATCTGATGGAATGCGACTCCTCCTTTTCTGTCGTTCGTAGTCTCCTTTAAGTAGTCGATGAAGTGGTGGCAGTTACTTTTTGCAAAGACGTCTGTTGGAAGTGTCGCGACTAGTCGGAGCGAGGCGGCAGTTGGCAAAGTATCAATCATTCGATGGTTAATATCAGGGAATGACATAACCACGTGTTGGTTATTACTAGTGACTTAGAGTCATGAAACGTTGTATGGTTTGGAGTGATTGGGCACATGTTCCATTCATCACACGGGAGATATATACTTGGAATCGAGTCCAAATGTTAGTTCATTGTTTCTACGAAAGGTGCACTGGCCTGTAGTTGTCTGCAGACCTCTCCGACCAAGGTACCCACGGTGTAACATCTGGAATCCTTACGACCATGGAGGTCGTTAGCCTTAGAGGTTACGACCACAAAGACATATGGTCTTTTATTATGTATTAAAGTGGTATATAGAGATTTTAATCCTCGTCACACGCATCATCTTAAATTACGAAAAACTTAGGTGTTTGGTTGTATCATATCCCTCAATTCAAATTGTATGGTAAGTATTAGGTAGTTAACAGTTTAGACATTAAGATTCAGAGGTTTGAAATAATAATAATTAATTTTATTTTTATTGTAAAATGGCCATGTAAATGAAAGCACTATTCTAGTTTTAGCTCTTAATGGCATGGAATCAAAACCGGCGATTCTAATCATGAATAAGGTATAAATTTATTAATCAATTAATGTTTTAGATGTATGGTTGGTTTAGGTGTACAACTACGGATTACGTGTGAATGTTGAAATTTGAGAACCCTTCGGTGGTTTAGTTATCTGTGCTTATCTTAGATTTAATATGTTCACGATGGGTTTTGCGTTTCGATGGATAGATTGTGCCTATATACTTGTAGTTAGGTTGTACGGGTAGTTCATTTATGCTTTGGTTATATCACTGATTACAGCATGTCCTTTACCACGAATGATGAATTTGTTACATATTTTTATTTATCTAACTATTTTGAGGGAGCAATGTTAAACAGATTCCATATGCTCACGTACAAATCATAGCCCTTGTATTGATGATGCTACGGGGGACTGCAAATATCTCGGTTGCTCTCTGCTGCTACCGTGCTAGGCCCATCTATGCACAGTTTGAGGAAGGCAATATTAAGCTTTCGAGCCATGCAGAGCCGCATGTAAGATTGCGGTGTTCCTCTTATATGAAGAGTTGGTAATTTCCTTTTCGTTTATATCGTGTGGTTCGGTACTCTCTATTTTTTCCCCGTTTCCCTTACATTTTTGCGAGCTCTCTGTTCATTCATTCGCAGTCTATATCACTGCTACTAATCAGAACAAAAAGAGTTGACAGGCATCGTAGCCATTCATTGGTGGTCTCTTATAGCATATACCGTGACTTTGAATCACAGCTCCCTTATTTGGGCAATTCCGGAATGTTGTACTGGTTGTCTTGACGGCCGCTGCTGGTGATTCTTCTTGCTATTTCCTATCGAAGCTGGTTGCAAAGCCGCTTGTTTTCTCGCTGTAGCCAGATAGGCTAATGTGCTTCCACAAACAGGTAATTTCGAAACCAATGTTAGTCATTAACGTCCTATTTCAACGTTACGTACTATTGTCGTGACAGCATCCTACAATTCCTTCTTTTTAGCACAGCCTAAAACTATTACGGTTTCTCAGATCTTCGTTTTGATACCATGAAGCTATGAAGTTCGTAACTGAAAAGAAGTAATTTGTCTTTCTCTTTGAATTGCCAAAAGAGGAAAATGTTTTGAATTATGTTAGTAGAGGCTAAATGTGTATTTTGCTTAGATTCATGTGATTCTGAAAAAAAAATTGGACTGGAAGAAAAATTCCTTGTTTAATGTACAATTTTAGTCGCTTCAGAATTTAGTTAGTTACGTATTCAGATGACCTGCCGTTCCTCGGAAACAAGGCTCTTTGGGTTTACATGTGTGCATGTGCCACCTCTTCTCAGATCTCAATAGATGAAATGTACATGACTCTACATCTGAACCATTCCATGTGTGTAGTCTGTAAGCTATTGAGCATCGAGTACTTATGCTTACTAGATCATGAATGTAATCTACATAGAGCTAACATTATCTACAGTTTGCCTTATCTGATAGTATTAGAGGTTTGTTGTTTGCAGTTATAGCCGCTTTAGAAAGACTGCTGCACAGGCCGCAATGCTAATTTTGGCAGTGTTGCATGATCTGTTTCCTATGGAGACTAATATTTCCAAATTGTCACAGATGTGCCTCTCTACTTATTTCTAATACTGGATCATTGCCAGACCTGATCTGTTCTTTTCATATTAAAACATCAGTTCCTTACAAGACAAGTGCACACCAAGATAGTTCTACTGGTCCATTCTCCCTTTTAAGCCTACCGGACCCAATCCAAGCATTCTGAGATGATCTATTTCCTTTGCTCAAACTTTCACATGTATGTTTTTTTTTCTTGGTTCCATTCCCGCTGTATATATGCTTACAGAACCACATAGCTATGTATATTCAACGTATCTGACATGCATAATGTAATCACAATCTACTGCTGGTTGTGTTCTCTTTTTTCCCATTCGTTTTAATTGTCCTTTGTTATTCCAAGCATTTTTGTTATGCAGGCTCAGTCCACTACTATTATTTTGTATACAATCACAACATATTCAGCATGTTCTTACAAACAGAAAATTCTTATAGAACAATCACATGAGACTTAGAGTACGCATTAGTTCCATTAGATGCATGGTCGCGTGTTGGCAAGCTCAACCCGCTGGACTGGATAAAGTGTCTCGACATTAGAATAGAGAAAAATGGGCAAATCTGGCCTATCAGACCTAGGACAAACGGAACTGGGCCTGACGTCTGCCCGGTTTGTGGCTGTGTCTGGCCGACATGCTGCGTTGCAATTCGACTAGAATGACGCGCCAGAGTTTGGACCACTAGCGCCTCAAAAAAAAAAAGTTCCGACTAGGTAGAGTTGAGTTTTACTTGTGCGGCTCAATATTTTAGCAGCACCGGTAGAGCCCGAATTCACTATCACATTACCGTAACGCGGGATCCCCTCAAAGAAAAATTAAAAACATCACCGTAACTCAGGAAATTAAAATTTTGATCAGCTGCGTGGAGCGGTAGACGGTAGGGCGGGCAGGGACCAGTAAGTAGAGAATTTACTTGTGCAGTGCTGCGAACAGGTGTATAGTTTGTCAGGCGAGATGTGAACGAAAGGCCGGAGGAGATATAGCTCGTGTGACTCGTTATTTCTCTTGGACCGTTGGCTGCAACTCGATGCAAGATACTGTGGAAATCAAGGAAGCGGCCGATCGACCAGAAGGCAAGTGAAGTCGGCGTCAGCGGAAGGCACTACGTACACGTACGTGGTAGCTCTGACCTGATAGCTGGTTTTGCACGAGGGCGAGGCCGACCACGGCTCCGTCATAGCTTATATAATTCATAGAGTAGCTAGCGACGAACCGTCCGCGCCGCCGCCGGTGGTTGAAGTCGACGGCCGGCGTCTCGTCGGCGCCTGCAGCTAGCGCGCGCGGATTTACTGTACAAGTGGGAGCAGGTGCACGCGCGCTGGCCGCTGGCAATTGCAGCGCATGGCACACGCAGGTCTCGCCCGCGGCTACAGATCTACAATACGGCAACGTGGATTTGCCACGTAGACGTCACGATGGTCCGCTATTTCAACTGCGACGGCGAGCGAGATAAACGTGGGTCGCGACTAGCGAGCACGAGGTTTAGATCGACTGGCTGAAATGACGTGGCCTCAGTCGACTCGGTGTCCACTCTTGACGGGAGCTAGCGTCCGGACGGCCCGGCCGCCCGGGGCCCGTACAAGAAAGCGAATCGATTCTACCTGAACAAGTTGAATCGCTGATGCATGCGTTAGCCAGCGTGGTCTGAAATGGAGCTAAGGGGAGTCTTTATTTATTTATTTAGCCTCTTTTTGAAGGCAATAGTAAAACTAGACCACTTTCATCCTAAATAATAAAAATAGTATCTCTATCGTACGATTTTGCCGCGAAAGCCGACGTACCCGCGGCAGACCACCTGCCGTGCGCCCATACCTCAGTATGATGGCAGGCAGACGCAACAGGATCGTGCGTAGACAGCACGTGTCCCGTCACAGTCTGGGATCCCAGCACATGGTCTTCTGCAGCGTACCATGTTCCCTTCAATTTGTTTTGTACTACTTGCTGTGCATAAATTGTCGCCGCTCTTAGCTATATAGCTCGATATATATCAGTCCGCTCTTTTGATCCTTTCTCCATTGATCAGTCGATGGCCCCGCCCACAACATTTGCACATGCACACCTAGCTAGGCCATCACACTTCTCGTTGATGCATGCAACGTACGTCCAAACGTTTGGTGGGGTGATGCATGGACAGTAATAATGCAACTGTGTCAACAACTACATGGGCGAAATAATTTAGCTAGGTATAAGCACTTAATAGTTGAGCACTTAGGCTGACCATTTTAACAATTAAGCTCATCAGGCCACCAACCAGAACAAGTCGTCAGGCACTAAAGCAGTAAGGCACCCGCACCTTCCTAAGTCATTGTACAATCGATCACAGAGAGTACTATCATAAAAGACTAGTTGTACAAGCTAGTGAAGGCTTTTGACATCTGTTATGACGAAACATTTCTGTTCTTGGCACGGTCTTTTGTTCCTGTCATGGTGTCATCTCGGCTAGCTACAATCGCCAACTGAAACGATCACTTCATGATGCACACCTGTAGAGTACCAGTAATTTATCTCTGGGTACAATCATGGGCGGAGCCAGTAGGGGTGCCTGGACATATCAAAAAATCGAAAAACATTTACAAGGATCAGTTCTGCATTTGGGCCGTATTCATAGTACTTCTTGGTGTGCACTCTCTTGGAAGCTCATCTCACAACCCACGGCCCGCTCATGCCTCGACCAGCCCATAGTCATCTCATCACTCACCAGCCCACGTCCATCTCTATCTCCAATACTCTAACTCCTCGCCAATTTGATTCTCATGGCCAATGTCTTGCAAGGATGAGGAGGAGCGATGGGCGGCGTGGCACCAGTGTGGGAAGCGAAGAAGCGGCGATGGCGACGCCCACTCACTAAGAACAATGGTTTTGCAGGTGCGCATGGAGCAACTTTCATTTTTCTCACATTCATATTATTATATATGCAAGTCATTTTCCAAATTGATTACTATAGTAATGACATGTGAAAAGATACTAGTAGACAATTTTCTCTGTTCTTTTTTTTCTTGACGTTTTTTACTTCTAACGGGCAAATTACTGGCTTTGTTGGGCGATGCGTAGTTTGAACCAGTGAAAACTTTTTCGGCGAAATTTCGGTGGTTACCGACAAAAATCGGATCTACTGAGAATTTCCAACCGGCCAAAAAATCTCGGATTTGTTAGTTTTTTTTTACAAATATAAAGAAAGTTTGTAACCATATGCAAACACAAGAGTGCATGTGCCGTGGTGGAAACACCCTTAGTCTTAAAGAGGTTGGTTTTGGGTTCGAACCTTGGCCATGCATTTTTTTTCTGTATTTTTCGTTTTAACTTCACAAAAAATTCAAATTTCGATTCGAAAATTTCGGCCGAAATAAATCGGAAAATTCTGGTAACCGGGTCTATCACTAGGTTCCGAAATTTTTTCCCAACCGATAGCTTTTTCCCTGGTTTGAACTAATCATACCTGGCGTTGCTTTATGTGTGCACCCCAACATTTAATTCCTGACTCCGCCACTGAACTACTATCTTACTGAACAGTACTGTAAGCCTGCAACCTCTGCAGCGCTAACTGTGCAGTGAGTGAATGGGGAAAAAATTATATGGCACGAGAGTGTTATATAACATTTGCTATGCGTCCTACATTCAGGTCTGATGCCACGTGGTAGTGACATAGAAAATTTTTCGAAAGAATTGTAAAGGACTAGCTACATCGCTGTAACTTCTCTCTACGAACTTGGCTATATTAAATTCACAAATTTCAGTGTAAGCTAAAAACAAATGACACCAGAAGGTCTAATAACATAATCATGAAAAGGGGGCAGAAAGCAAAAAACAATACAGACTGACTAGCTATTTTCTCCATATATACAAGTTATCTCGCCCCTTTGACTTAACAAGATGACATACGGGTTCCTATACGTGCTGTGCACTCTGCTAGTTATGTTTCTTATCACAAGTAAGAAGAGCGGGAGATCAACGGAAGTGCGCACAGATCATGGGCAGCTAATTAACGGCTCCGTTCGTCAGATTTCAACACGGTTCGGAGGCCGTGTCAAAGAAAGCTCCTCCGCCTCCCAGGCTTGATAAGCTTTCGTGCTGCGCTGTAGGCAGCTGTAGCACACACAAGTCGGTCACGAGCGCACGAACGTCCTGTGGAGAGACAGACAGGTCGAGATGGCGGGCCCTCTCACGAAGTTTCCTGGAAAGCGCCTTGAGCTACCGTACCGAAACGACGTCATGCAGCAGCATCTGAACCCCGACCCAACTCCGGCTCCTCGCGTCACCTTCCATTGGTCGCGCGCGCGAGTGGGATTCCGAATGCCAGAAATTCTGCGCGACGTACGAATAGTGATAATATTGTGAAGTTACCCCTCCGCTATATTACGAAGGAAATACTAAATCTAACCGATACTTAATAAAAAAAAATGGTCATATATATCGGTAACATATCCTATACACAGCTATTTCTGTGCACATATGCACACAGGAAATCTGGACCGTCCATCTGATAATCGACGGCGTGGGACGGACGACATGAAAGGGCACGAGCACACGCGATCTTGGGCGTTTTGTGTTTTGCCCCGCCAATCCGTAAGGCCGCCCCTAATCCCTAATCCGCAAACACCGATCCCCAATCGAACCTCTCGCGATGGAGGCGATGCAAGGGCTGGCCGACTAGCCCGCGAGCGACGCCTGCCTCCCCTTGTGCTCCGTTCCTCCGCCTCACTCCCACTGGTCTCCTCCACTTGTGCTCTGCTTCCTCCGCCTCACTCCCACCAGCGCGAGTCTAGGGTTAGGGCGGCAAGTGCCGGCCGACTAGGTCGACTGAAGCACCGCCCGCCCCCGCTGCGACCCTAGGCATTGGCGCACCATGGAGAAGCTGAAATCTCGCGCGAAGACGCACTCCGAGTGGTCAACGTCAGGCCCTAGCAGTGGGCTTCCTCTCATCCCATGCCCGAAGTGCAACGCGACGATGATCTGGGATGTGTCCGGGAGCTCGAAGAATCAAGGAAAGGAATACTACAAATGCCCTAGAAACGATTGTGTAAGAATCGACCTTTTCTCTTGATTTTGATGTTTAACCTAATCGGCAGTTTGATGTTGAAGTTGGGTGCTTTCTTTTGGTCCAGACGTATTCCAAACAATGCGACACATTCTTGTGGAAGGACCAATACAAGATGCTTTTGAGTGGAATGCATCCGGTTGAACAGGACAAAAGAGATGACCATTTTGATTGTCCTGTGAAGTTGATTGACCACCATGTTTTGCAACAGTTAGCTGCCATGAAAACCTCATTGGATCATATTGACAACCAGATCACCAAGTTAATCCAGAAATCCAGTGCTGCAGATGATAAGTTAAAAATCTTTGTTGTTGCATTTATTTTCTTACTTGTAGGAATTTACATTGGGAAGATAGGGAACTGAGTTGGTAATTTAGTTGTGCAGCAGTGTCATGTAATGTGGTTGTTGTCTGAATCAACTTTTGAATGATGTTTGAAATATGACATGATTTGCAATGTGAATGGTTTGTATGGTTTGCAATGTGAATGGTTTGCTTGTGCTTGTGGTTCAGTCCAGAAGCATGAATGGTTTGCAATCTGAATGGTTCTGAATGGTTTGCATGTGATCTGTCCATTGATCTGAGACTGTCCATGAAATATGAAATGTTGTTTGGATATGAAATCTGAAATATTCAGGTGAAATGAGTCCAGGTTTGTGAATTGGACTGAAATATTGTTTGGATATGAAATATGAAATCTTCAAGACTTTGGTTTGTGAATTGTGAACTTGTCCATTTCAGTCCAGGTCGATGAGTGCATTCAAAAACCTGAGTTCGTGCTGCTGGAATGAGTTTGTGCTCTGTGTAACCTCATGACCATTTAGTGTCACTGAATCTGGTTTTTGAATGCACTCGGGTTTCAATAGCTCGAATCAATGTAATGGTATATGGGTGCATGTGCAAGTGCATTCAGGTTGCACTCCTGAATAACTTTGAACTATGCGAAGTGCATGTGCAAGTGTAGCCATATTCTCCTTGCAACCTGAACAAAAGTTAACATATTTTGCCACAACTCGACATCAGATGTATGCATGCATGCTCACACAACCTCGACATCAGATGTTCGCCACAAGACTAACTAAGCGGCAACTCCGTGGCCACCTAGCCTTCCAAATTTTCATGGATGTGAATGGCGCCTTGAATTGATGATGTCTAGATGTATGCATGTATGCTCGCATAACCTCGACATCATGCATGTTCGGTTGGTTTTCTAGGATGTATGCATGCCCACACAACCCGACATCAGAGCAATGAGTTAGGTCCAAGTCCACAACTCGACATCGCTTCCATTCACATCCAACCGAAATGGTAATATACAAATTCTTGCATGTAAACTTCTCGGTCCTTGCATCGAATCAATGCTCCTCCCATCGAAAATACAAGACCAGATTGCATGAGACTTGCATGTAATTTTTGTGTTGATTTTGTGAAGTCGCTTTGAAATCAAAACATGCAAAATTCATTAAGAGGCGTGAAATTCATCGAAAATACAAACTGATACTTCATCAGATTTCAGTCTGGGAGGAGCATTCAGCTCAGATTTCATATTGCTTGATACTGTAGAAAAGCATTCCAGTTTTCAATTTCAGTCTGGGAGGAGCATTCAGTTCAGATTTCAGAATGTGTGCTCGACCTGGACTCCCACATGGTGTATGTCTTTCCTGTGCCACTCTAGTAACAATTCACATATACACAAGCATCCATGCAACAGGCAGAGAAGTCAAGAACTCAATACTTAAAAATCCAAACAATACTTTAGTCCATACAACATATGAAATGCAACATTTTTAAGCTATTACAAGTCCATACAACATATTACAGGTCCATAAGTCCGTACAACATATTACAACAATTGAATACTTAATTGCCTACATTGATTCCAAACTACTGAACTTCAACAAAGCAAATATTACAACCACCTCCTTTGCAGTCACCTACAAAGCAAATATGAATACTGAACATGTTAGACAATGAGTACTAGAAGCAAATATCAATGCAGCCCCGAATAGAACACATCCCCCATGGTTATTCACTCCCATGAATGGTCCAAATATCATGTCATATTGGTTTGTATTATATGTTGTATCAAATGAGAGCAACTCCCCAAAATGAACATAATTCTTCCTACTGGTTGCATCCGCCCAAAACACATGGACCAACCTACTCTTGCCGTCAAGGACATAGTCAAAATAAAATGCAGCATTGTTCTCGTTCCTTCTAGCTAGATTATCGAGGAACATTTGAGCATCTGATGACTTTATACTCTCTCTCAAAGTGCGGTGATAATTTTGCAAATCCCTCCTTGTGCATCCAACATTCTAAAACCCACCCTCACTAACATGAAGATATCTAAATGCCCCAGATGTCCCAATGCTAGCTTGATGGCATGCGAACAATGTCGTCTTAGCCTTCTCATTTACTTGTCTATTAGAACGTATCAAGTGTTGCTTACTAGGTGAGACAAAACCATGGTTATGCACTTCCACAAATGTCTCTAACCTGAAATTATTATCCTTAGTGCGTTTGATACCAAACATGGCCTCACACCTACACCTAGTCAATTTAGACTCATATGACCTCTTCGTTTCGACCTCCAACTTGACCCTACTTTTTTCATCCTTCCAACCACGTCTGGCACAATAATACCGCCTCCATTGCAAACACCGTTTCTGATCGTCCGCTGCCCAATACGAATGGAGAAGCGGGCAACATGTGCATATGCTTTGTAAAACTCGAGGGTTGCATCCTCATCTTCAAAAATCGTCCCCACGGCAGGCGTCAGGTCGTCATTAACTACCGGTGTGGACGACGAACCCTACAGCGGTTTTGAACAATTAGCATGACATCGACATTACTCATTCAAATTTAAAAATTTTCAAATAACCATACACTCACACAGAACGGAATGCTCGCCGCATTTTGTGGTGTTTTACACAAACTGCTCGCAACGAGAGAGTGTGCATCGACCATTTCAGGACATGGCAACGCTAGTGGGCGTACGGAGCTACTCACATCTTCCGTGGAATCCATGCGGCACTTGGGCTACTGCAACCGAAAGATGAACGAATCAATTACCACAACAGCGCTGGATTCAATCCCCTATTTCATCTCATATCAACTGATTCCAAGAAATAACCGGCGTTGGATGTCCTCTGTGCTGACTTCACCTCGACCTTAGTGCGGGGGCGCGCAGAGGGTGGCGGCGCAAAGACTAAGGCGGAGCGGCGCGACGCAAAGTAGCAACAAGGCAAAGCCACAGGAGGGAGGCGCAGGGCCGCAGGAGGAGGACGGCGCCGGCCCCTGAGGAGGGCGGCAAGGCCACACAGAGGACGACGCGGCAAGGCGACACCCGCCAGAGCAACAAGGGGTTGCAGACAACCCTAGCTCGATTGAGCTCGAGGGCTGGTCTTGAAAGGTGGAAGGGACAGGAGAGTTCACGCGGGGGGTTTTTTCGAAGAAACGCCGAAGCGGGACCCGGAGGAGAGCAAAGCGAGATTTGCATGGCGATCCACACCGTTGGATTTGGATTAGACGGGCCGGATTTCCTGTGTGCATATGTGCACAGAAATGGCTGTGTGCATAGGATATGTTGCCATATATATCTCTATTAAATGACATGTCATAATCACTTAACATCTTCTAAAGCATTTAAGCAGAGGTAAAAATAAAAATAAAAAGTTACAATAACTACACTTGAGATTCTCACAGAGCACAAATATATTAAAAATAAGGGGATTGCTTTATAACTTCTGACAATTTTTTGAAGCTAAAATTGTCACTTTTCTGTTCGTTAGATGTGCTATAAGATTTGTGTTATTATCCACATGCATGATGATACTCTATGCGTAGGTACGTACGCGGACAATACATGTATACGTTTTCATTCATGGACCACGGAGACATTGTCTTGAACGATGCATCGATCGATATATCGATCACGATCGCCATCGCGAAGATCGTGGAGCGGTTGTTGCGGGCAGTCAGGTGAATGTAAGTGGTATATGTGTACATGTGTGTCGTTCCTGGATCGTAGCCTACCCTTGTCTTGCTTGCTTGCTTGATCAATCCCTGCAGAGATCGACGGGATGGATTCAATGAGTCGGTCGGCTGGCCTCATGTGTTGTACAAAAAAAAATCATAATAGTTGAATTTTCATTCGTCTGATATGCTTTGAGATTTGCACTTTTTCCCGTCGGATGAATTGGGTCCGAATTTATTATGATTTTTTATTCGGAATATAATGGGTTCACCACATTGTTGTATTTTATTGGTATATAATTTTTTTTATCTTTGTTTTTACTCAACCTCTTAAAGTACATGTGAATAACATAATGGGTTCAGCACATTGTCATATTCTGTTGGGGTGTGTGTGTGTGTGTGTATGTATATTGCCTTTGTTTTTGCTCAACATCTCAAAGTACATGTGAAAAACATAACGAGTTCACAACATTGCCGTATTTTATTGGTATATAATTTTTTTTTGTCTTTGTTTTTAAATTATTTTGTAGAAATATGAGTTATTAAGACTTTTAAGAATAATTACAGTGACCAAGAACGAAAATTATATAAAGAATTTATTATAATTTATGTATAATAGAGTTGTAAATAAACTTTCAGAACGTGACAGTTTTTTTACAGAGAAACCTGTCACGTTCTGTTTAGACAGACTCTAAAAGCAAATACTCCCGATGATATGAACAAATATAGCGAAACGGAAGGAGGATTAATACACGTATACAGATGCATACCATACAAAAATCATGACACATTTTATGTGGGAATACGTGAAATTCGTCGGTGCATTGCTAGTAGCG
Source organism: Phyllostachys edulis (assembly GCA_036346405.1). Classification (NCBI taxonomy): domain Eukaryota; kingdom Viridiplantae; phylum Streptophyta; class Magnoliopsida; order Poales; family Poaceae; genus Phyllostachys; species Phyllostachys edulis. The sequence goes on along the minus strand of CM070546.1, from coordinate 3,728,648 downwards.
CGCCGTTCTTGCACGTTACTGTGAAGTTCGGCGACATGTGCGCACTACGTATGCACAGCACGAAAACGAGATGAGAGCATCGATTAGCAGTAGTTGCAAATTTGTACGTGGTCATTTCGCAACGAATACAAGTCGGCAGTTTCTGCAAAACTAAACCCACTTAATCAAACATATAAAACCCCTCTACAAAACAAAAATCAGTATACAAAATTCACTGCAGCAGCTAGCTGCTACCAGTCACAAGCTAATGATTGGGTCAACAACAAAATTACGAGGTCTTAAACATACCCACCGTACTCCCAACCGGCCATATAGGGTTCGACAGAAGCAGTTAAGAGTCCTTTTCAATCAGTAGTAGCGATCTGGCGAGCTTTTTATTTTTAAAAATATTTTAGAGATAACTCCTCCGTAATTTTATTTTCAGTTTTGACCATTTTAGTCACGCCATAGCCTATGGTATGACCAAACTGTACTGTCACGTCACCGACCGCGGCATGACAAACCTGTCACGATAGCCCTTCGAGTCAACACACGTCAGTTTTTTGCTAAATCGACTGTTAGGAGGAGGGCGTGGCGATCTTCGATTGCTTGCACGCCAAGTCCGTGGTGTGACAACGTGTTTTTACCACGCCACGTGTTATGACATGGCTAAAGGAGTCAAAATTAAAAATAAAATTAAGGAGATGTTATCTTTAAAATATGTTTTAAAAATAGATTAAATAATAAAAAAGTTCCGACCTGGCGTGCTTACCATATTAATTTGGCTTTTCTTCGTAGTACCAATATGTATCACTACTCATTACAAAAATTAGAGCATCGCAAAAGTGTAAAAAGATGTGGAAAAAGATGGAGAAACACTAGACTTTTACTGCTCATGAGAGCTTTTCTTACATTTGATTTTAAATATTCGAAATCATGTGCACTCGTAATTGTAATATAGTTTTTTTTTGTACGGTGGTTGCTCTGTTTTGTTTCTTTAGTAAAGCAAAAATAATAATAATACTAAATTTTTAATCAAGCATCTCAGCGACAGCTAAAACCGAAAGGCCAACAATGCACAAGAATTTTTTTTAAAAGGCTAAGCTAACACGGAACAAGAGACTGTTTCGTGGAAGGAATAAACAAACCAGCACAATGCTTATATAAAAATAGAGTAATGCTATACACATGAGGACTTTTACCGTTATACGCGTACGATGCACGTGGCGGTTGGACGAGCGCTTGGGAGTGACCAGGCAAGGGCCGCGGTCAGACAACCGGGGCGATGCGGGGGCCGGTCGGAGTGGGCAGGCACTTGAAGGTGCGAGAGGAGGGGTAGGAGGGGAGAGGACAGACACACGTGCTTTTTCGTAGTAGGCGAACCATTTTCCATAAAAATACGCTACTATGCGAGCGAGGGGGGTGAATTTTTGGCTAATCTTGCATGTATTCATCGCTTATTTGGGGATCTAACCACGATGAAACCGTATTTGCAAAAATTGCATCGGTGACGTACAGTGGAAGAGCGCCAGCGCCAACCACCGCCATGTCGACCCGCTGGCGCACAGTGACCTATTCACAATCACATGAGCACTGCACATGGAAAACATTTTTAAGAAACGAGAGAACCAAAAGGCTACTCATGCTTCTAAAAAGAGAATGCTTATGGTAGAGTATAGGCCACAGATCCGTTGCTAGCTGTGCACATGACATATTAGCACTATCAAAGCGCTAACTGCGATGTTGTGAGCATAAGTTGAATGACTTATTCCGGGTAGTCCCAACGCCATTTACTATTATTTTAGAGGTCACAAATTTAGCTCTTCCAGCTAACTAAGCAAGCTGGCAGCTCTTGTATAGAAGGAAGGCAGTTCCATCCTAATCGACGGCATCACAGCCACCACACAAAGGCACAACTAACCCCAACTCCCGCAGCAAATCCCGGATGGCTGTCGCCGAAAACGGCTGCCCGCATAAGATAAATCCGCAGCAGTCCCCAGGAAAGATATACTAACCGGACGGAACGCACAAAACGAAGCGAAAAATCACAACCCCACGAAGCTTCCACGAAGCTCACTCCCTTCACTTCCTAGTTCCTGCCCTTTTTATTGCCCCCCCTCCGCCTGTGCGTCCATCCCCATCCCCTCCTCCTCCTCAATCCTCCACTATCATCCCAATCTCATCTCCGGTTCCATTGCTGAGTCGGCGAGATGAAGCTCTCCATCCAGTCGTTCGCCAAGAAGCTCTCCATCCCGTCGCCGAAGCGGACGTGGAGCGGCAAGAAGGACGGCCTGCCCAAGAACGGGAGCGGCCAGCGTGCCATCTCGCGCAGCGAGGCGCCGTCGTTCGCGTCTGCGTCGTCCTCGTCCTCGTCGGACGACACGCTGGCCAGGTCGACACCGAGGTCCGTGCTCCCCGCGGAGATCTCGCGGCAGGAGCTGGAGGCCGTGCTCCGGCGGCTCGGCCACGGGGAGCCCTCCGACGACGAGCTGGACGCCGTGGCGGCCATCGCCGCCGAGGCGGAGACCGGCGGGGAGGACGAGCTGATGGAGGCGTTCAAGGTGTTCGACGCGGACGGCGACGGCCGCATCACGGCCGAGGAGCTCCGCGGCGTCATGGTCACCATCCTCGGCGGCGGCGAGGGCTGCAGCCTCGACGACTGCCGCCGCATGATCGGGGGCGTCGACGCCGACGGGGACGGCTTCGTCGGGTTCCAGGACTTCGCACGCATGATGATGACGGCGGCGGACGGCCCGAGATTCTTGTGATCCGTGACGGCGCCGCGACATGTTCTGCTCCGTTCCGCTCGGTTCTGCCCGTCGCTTCCCGCCAAAGATCGGACGGCCGCGATGCGCTCAGAGACGTCATTCACTCATTTGTGTGTGTGTGTTTTCAACTTTTTGCCGCGCATCAAACAAAGGCCAGGCGGGCACTAGTAGGTCTTAATTAAAGAACCACTCTGCAACTCCCCAAGAAGGAGCATTACTACTAGCTAAACCCCAAGTTGCAAAATCTGTTAAGAGAGTAAAATGGCAAGGCGAATGCTTCGTTCTCTGAATTTTTCTTCTCTCTGCATTTTAATCCTACTTGGGGTTGTAACTTGGGGAGGTATTGCTGTGTCGGAATTGTATTTGTGGCGAGCTATGAAACATTCGTTCTTCTTTCGGTCGCATGGTCTAGATTGAGGTGAGAGAGACGCGGAGGGAAATTTGTTTGCTGGCTGGTGGAATGATTGGAGATTCCATCCGATTTGCGTGTGCTGGACGAGACCAGACGGTGCTTGCGATGGCAACGTTGCGAGATTACCAAGCAGCGTGGACGGACGAATCCTTTCTTCTGTTTCCCTCCAGACGTTTAGCCGTTTAGCGTGTTGTTTCTGGCTAGTTTATTACTATTGGAGTATGGTAACAGTGAATTCAGGCATTTTCTTGTTGATTATCTAGGAGCCACGTCGCATCAATGGAATTGCTAAATGGGACCTACAAGCTGAAGTAGTGCAGCTTTGGTACATTGGCATTTCGTATTCGAAGGCTTCAACAGAGTGTGGACGAATTTAAGATAAAACTTGTTATTGTGTTGATTGTATTTCCGACGAATTTTGTCGTTTTTTGTTAGCCTTTTGCCATTGTTTCTTCTTTCATCTCTTTAAAGAAAGAAAAATATTGTCCTTTTGTTTTGGCATCTGTTGTAAATGCTACTCATGTTAAGTCTCGTGCGTTTAATTACCCAAATACACCAATTTAGTCTTGCTGGTTCTCAAAAGGCTGCGCATGCTTCCCTTTATTTTATCTTATCAGAAATGTTTCAGCAAGTTCCAATATCAGGCTCATGACAGGTAATTTTGCGATCGTGTTTATCAGATGTCCTAGACATGGCATGCCATACGCGTTAGCCCCTGGTTCGATCACTTCCATTCTTCATTTTCTTTTGAGAGGATAATTCCGTCACTTCATCACGTGGTCGTTCTTTTTTTCAGAAAGCTGTGTGCTAATTCCAAACCTAACCTTGCCTTTTTTCCAGAGTTGTTAAAAAATAACCTTCCTTTTTCCTGGAAGAACATTGCATGACAAGCTTTCATTCACAAGTACCAGTCGTCCTCCAAGCGTGCAGTGCCGCCTTTTTCTTCCTTTTTAATGCTTCAAGGAGCAACACTTTACTATACAATGAGCCCTGACCCAAGATTATGATTAGCAGCCTAGCCTTCAGGAGAACACTGAGCCACATGAAAGAGAAGCACAATCATGTATCATATGCCCTCGAGCGGAACGTAATTGGCCAGCAAGGCAAGGCAAGGCAAGGCAGCTATCTATCTATATTTATATGTACATACTCCCACTTCGAATATACACTTAAACGAATATATTATACTTTTTTATCATTTTCAGTATACTTAAATACCAATTATAAGATACTCCAACGCGATTTGACTGAAAATTTTTCATTGCAGCCCTTTATTTTTGTTATATGCCCTTTTTCATATATAAAAGAAGTATATACATAGATTTTGCTATAAAAAGTGGTATTTAATGAAATTTTTTCATGAAACTCACTTTGGAGTATCTTGTAATCATTATTGGAGTATATTCAAATTGACAAAGAGGTATCATCATACAATATAAGTGGTATATGACAGGTGGGAGTACGTACTCCCACCTCTCATATACCACTTAAATCGTATAACGATACCTCTTTATCTATTTGAGTATACTTCAATAATAATTATAAAATACTCCAAAGCGAGTTCTATGAAAAATTTCATGAAAGTCCACTTTTTATAGCAAAATTTGTGTATATACTTTTTTATATATGAAAAAGGCTATATAACAAAAATAAAGGGCTCCAATAGAAAATTTTCAACAAAGTCACATTGAGTATCTTATAATTGGTATTTAAGTGTAATTGAAAGTGATAAAGAAGTGTAATATATTCATTTAAGTAGTATATTGAAGTGAGACATACTCTAGTATATATATATATATATATATATATATATATATATATATATATATATATATATATATATATATATATATATATATATATATATATATATATATATATATATATGTGTGTGTGTGTGTGTGTGTGTGTGTGTGTGTGTGTCAAAACCACATGCATATCAAAGTTTGTCAAAAATCATTTATGGGTTCTATGTGGTTGTAACCCCGTCCCCGCCCCACGGCCAATTTACTCGTTGAAGGTCGCACATGGCGCTTGTGTGGTAATATCAGTAGACCGGGCTTGTGGACTCTGAGAAGGGAAGATGTGCCAAGGTAGGGCACAAGCCAAGCGTAGGACAATAAGTGTGACACGAGCAGGAGAATAGAGAGGCAAGGGAGAAGGACAATCAGCAGTGACCGCTGATGTTGCGGTCGTGCGGAAGGATTTTCGCAGTCTGGATGGACTTACATGCGATCCCCTCAACCGGAGACAATTAGGTTAGTAGTTATTGATTTGTGGGAGCTTCAATGAGTAAATTGGACTCGAGGGATTTGGAACCACGTAGAACTTGCGGTGGGGTTTTGACAAACTTTGAGATCAGATGGTTTTTTGACAAACTTCCCGCTTACAGGTGGGTTTTTGCAAAAATCCCTATATAATTTCAGTATTGTGATAGCCATGATCCCCAAGTCAGATCTTTTCCATGCATGTACTAAGTAAAGCTATAGCAATTGCCTAGCAAATGTTGCTATCTAGCAGATACCCTGGTAAACTGCCATGGAGTTTCTTGATAGAAACACGAGGCAGTTAGCAGCATCCGTTGATTGATTAACACCACTCTATTAGGCCCTACAATAGGCCATAATTTTTACTAGAGGAAATTGCCCATCGATTGCATGGCTCCGACGTCATAGGTACCTTTATTCCCCCCTTTTTTGGGGTTAATCTTAAAAAAAAACACCAGGTCAAAGAAGAGTACTCTACCCTGTGATGCAGTTTTTGACCAAAAAGAAGGGAATATTTGTGCCATTGCTACTAAAATAAGTACAGGAGTGACAGGTCGTCTGTATTGTACTACTTACCTTGGCATGCTCATCAGTCCTCGTGAGTTGCCAGTGCTCTGCACATTGGTTGCGATTTCCCATGACATGAGATTGGCCGGCAACTCAACCGATTTCCCATGACATGAAATTGGCCTGCAACTTCCGTTGTTTATTTTCTTTTAGCAAACTCTCTCTCTAATTAGGTGAACCTTCCTGCCGGTTTGCAAGCAGCTTTTGTGGCCGTTTCCATGGAGAACTGCAACCCCCTGCTCACTCACCCATCTCTCGCCCACATCATGGCATCGCATGTGATGTGAACCTGTGAGCAATGGGCAGGCCGTGACAAACTGACAATGGTCCCCGTGACGCTTGTCCTCGTCTGTCGCAAAGTTCACAGGCCCCTGTCCCCACTCCCCAGTAAATCTGAGGATTTGCAGGTGGTGAGGAGACGACTGACGAGCATGCTGCATAAGTTTTGCCAATCTGCAAAGTCGTTGGAGAGGAGAACTTTTCTTTTGCGGATCGAGTGCCACACTGTCTTTAGCTGAAACCTCTGTCCGCGCGTGCACATGCTTCTTTTTTATCTTTCCTTTTTGCTGCTGGAGTAGCTTGTGCAGGAAAAAGGGAACCAAGGCAGGGTTTTCGTTCTTTTGTTTCAGGCAAGGTTCGCCTAAGAACTTCCCCGTTCTTTCCTGTCCTGCCCTGCTTCAGTGTATTCGGAGAGGTTTCCAAGCAAAAGCAAAGCAGTGCATGGATGATGGACGCTTTGTGGAGCTGCCATGGAGCTTTGTGCAGGAGGGATCCGAAGAGCGTGGTCGACCTTAATTTCCTCATGTATTACAGGAGGAGGCATTATGTTAGGAAATAAGAAACGAGAGACAAGAATTTCACGCGGAAGATCCTAGCGGGAAACATGAATGAATACGAAATTCACTGTACGAATACGAAATCTCATTGGCTGTACCTGTGCCACTGCACTGCACCGTGCACCCAAATGCATCCCCTATTTCAGCCTTCTTTACGGTTGCACCTCCGGCCACCGCGTGGCCACGCACAGGCGCACTACACGGAGCCACGGACCTGAAACTGAGAGTTTTTGACTTATTTGGCATCCTTACCTGTTAAAATAGCAATTCTAGACTCATCTGGAGAGAAAAACAAAAAATAACACCGCATCACCCGGATCCCTGCCAGCCACCACCCTACAACACTGTTACCACAGTGCCGGAACTATTTAGCAGCATGCACTTACTGTTTGGTACTGTCCATATACGGTTCACTTGCTTCCTATGTACTGTTCACTCACTGTTTGCTATGCTGTGCGTGTGCGATTTTTTTTGGTGCTGTGCGGTGATGCTCTTTTGCCGCACGGTAGCGGCACAATAGGGAGATCCGGGCAGTGGGTATGGTACACGTGTTATCTGTTGGCATATCCACGGTGTCATTTTTGTTAATTCGTTGAGATAGCTATTTTTGCTATTCCGTCCGGTAACAATTTCATTTTAGCCAATAACTCTGAAACGGTCGGGTGATGGCATGTAATGCACCACTACGGCACCACTTGGTCTAGACAGGCACTCAGGCAGCATACCGCCGATGCCGCTACATCCAGCGTCTAGACTCGGATCGGATGGGCCTCCGCTGCAATGGACTTGTCTTGCACGGTTGTTGCTGCCGCGCGCTATCTGAAGAATCCTCGCGTGGGCACAGCCGCGGTCGACCATTGCCGCATCACGCTGTCCTGTCGCGTTGCCCCGCGACGATAACGGTACCACTCTGCTGCACAACGGGCGCGATATGGTAAATAAGGCGGTCTGGTTGCCAGTCATGCGGTTGTGGAGGTATGCGACAATGCGATGCTGCCATGGTGGAACTATTTGGGTCCATCCGGTGTCACAGGACATCGGGTCCTCCAGAAAAAAATAGAAGATATTATCATGTATATACTATATGTGCACCCCCTAGTCTAAAAACTGTGCACCCCAGTTCAGCCTAACCTTCGGTCTTTTGTAGTCTTTTATCGCATAAATTACTATTTAAGATAATATTACTTAAAAATTATATATATTGTTATATATATGGTAAAATAGTGAATTACCATCATTTTCGTTCTAGTTTCACCCGGATGCCTGCCGATCCTGTTCGATCAGGATATGGAGGCGGCCTGGAGGTCAGGGTCGTACAGCACTTGCATGCCTCGACTCTGCAAATTGCACTGACACGTCTAGTGCAAGCAGACAACAAATATACGAGATTCACCGAATTCTTCCCAACTTTATCCAAAGCATGCTTCACTTCTCAAAGTCAAATGGAATTCCCAGGATACGTTTAAGCCAGCCGGCATACAGAGAAAAGCGTGAAAAGAAGACCAGATAATAAGCAAGAGTGTGGCACAATGTTGTGGCCGACAGGCAACAGCGTGCCAGTTTTGTAGGAACAAAAAAAATGCTCACGCAGATGATAAAGCAAAGATTTTATCCTGCGTCAGCATCGCGAATGAATTCTCCATTAGCATCCAAGGCTTAGTTTCGAAAGACTTCCGGATCATACTCCTCTTCCTGTTTATCGTCCCATCATCACGTGCATATTCAGGGAAGTAATCCAAAAAAGATTTGGTTCCTAGAGAATTGACTCCTCCAAACAGAAACTCCATCACCAATTCCTGAATATCAAGGCAATAAGTAACTAAACAAATAGCACAAAATAAGTTAAAAGTAAGTGTAAATACAACGATCACCGGAAAGCAACCTTGGCATGACTTTCACCAATTAACTTCTTCAACAGTGGATAGCCAGGATCCTGCCCATAGACAATGCACAAGATTAACGAAAGATCCTTTGTACAAGTTGTTTACGCAGGATAATAACTACCAAGGGAGCAGTGGTAGTTTGGCGCAAGTAATACTCAAATACAAGTCAATGAATATATATAATTTTTTAATCGCGTGGTTTTGGTGGAAGAACAAACCTTCTCAGCTCTCGACTTGAGATGTTTATGTCGTGCTTCTCGATTGCAAACAATTTTTGCTTTGTCATTTTCTTTAACTGCTTGATCCATTAACTCGAGCCAGACCTGCATAATCAGCACGCTGAAAACCGACAGCCGCATGCCACAGAATATTTGTTCAAGAAATTCGGTCTAAAAACTTATATTGAGGAGAAAAAAAGATAATAAACTTGAGATCACACATTTTCCCGTATTCAGTTGTGGCTCAAATGTGGTACATATCACAGTTGGAGAGAAGAATATCAGCAACTCGCTTGTAATCTTGCCACCCCAAGGCAGAAGCTGCATTTCCTCTAAATAAAGATACCGAGCTACATATAAACCTAATATTGGAATATTTATGAGGTAATACGTTGGGTGAAGGACAAGACCCAAGTACCTCACTATACTTCTGTATAAGAGGCATCAAATCCCTGTAGTACTTCTGTTTGTAATCCATGTGTACAGCGGTATCATACAAAGGATTGAGGTCCCTACATGTAGTGGCGGATCTAGGATTAGATCACGCCTCGGACTAAGTTCTAATAGGCCAATATCTTAAAACTAACGCTAATTTCTACCCACAGCAAGATATAACAAAAAATAAGCCACAAATACTTCATTGACATGAAACTTTATAAAAAAAAAACTTCAACATAAAATATAATAAGAAAAACATGATAAAACATAAATAATATAGCATCTTATATATACAAATTGAGTACCTAAATAACGAAGATTTCATCTTTCACCGTCTTGCTCATCTTCATTTTGTATCTCTAATTTCTAAATAATCAATACACTTATTAACAATATGTAGGCAACAAGTTAATTTTGCACCAAGAAAGGAAGGAACCAAAGCAGTATAAGTTGAGCAACTACTGAACTACAAGTCTACAACCATATGATCCATTACTCCATTATCCGCACACTGCACAATGCCCCTGAGTCCTGAACAGAAGAACTACAAGTCTACACTCTATAAGACTAAAAGTCTTCAACCAATCAACCATAGTCCATAACTCCATATGATCTAACCATATCCAACATTGATTCATTGAACATCTTGATATTATTGATATATACAAATCATATTTATAAATTTATTTAGACATCACATATAGATAACACCGGTCACCGGTCATCACTCATCACCATTCACATTTCACCAGATCAGTAGATCCCATTACCTCGAGAGAGAGCCCAGTAGGTCGGCGGGCAGCGAGGGTGCAGGAGCAGCGCCGCAGCCGGCGAAGCGCGGAGTCTGGTCGCAAGATTAGCGATGGCGAGTCAAGCGAGCGAGTCAGGCGACGCCAGCAAGCAAGCGCGCGGGCCGTGGTGGCGAGGAGGCCACCAAGTTGGAGCACGGGCGTGGGAGCAGGCACGACGCCAGCGCCTAGCGGCGAGCCGACAGTGACGTAGCAGAGATGGGCCGAACCGGGGACACAGGAACGGGCCAGAGCAGGGCGCGACAGTAGGGGCGAATCTGGGACGGAGTGACCTGAGGTCGCTAAGTCGAACACGACGTGGCGGCGAGGCGATCTGGTGCGGTCATCGGTAGGGGCGGATCTGGGTCGGGTGGCGTAGGAATGCCACAAAGTCAGAGCAGGGCGTGATGGCAGGGGCGGATCTGGTGCGGTCGTCGGCGGCCGAGAAGGGTGGGCGCGGAGGGAGCTGGGAGGGGCGGCCGGCGGCCAAGTTCGCGATGGAGGCAGTGGCGCGGAGGCGGAGGGGATTAGGTCACTACCTACTGGTGTCTGGTGGCTTGGATGGAGTGAGCAGAGGAGGAAGGAGGCGTCAGGCGTGAGATGTGGAGTGGGCAGTGGGGCAAGGAGGCATCAGGCGTGGGCTGGGCCTCGCCGCCTCGGGCTAAATGGCTGCTCCCACTTTGTTTTGCTCATATGTAAAAAAAATTACACTACTCTTTTTCCTGGGCCTCGGGCTATAGCCCACCCTGCCCGAGGCCCAGGTCCACCCCTGCCTACATGTAATCACATAATTCATTCAGGACATATTTACATTTAAGTTTACGCACTGCGTGAAGAAAACACATCAAATTTTGCTTGCAATTAATGGTAACCATTTTCTGACACTTACAAGACAACAATACTTTGTGTAGGAGTTGTAAAAGCATTGGCGCAAAATATAGGAAGATGGTATTCAGGTTCAGAGAAAGCAACGAAGTCAAGAACCTGCATAGGCATATGCATCATAAGTATAGTGGAGCACAGGGGCGGCGGCAGGGGGGGTGCCCGTGGTGCACGGGCACCCCCAAAAAAATTTGCAAATTTTTGATTATATATACATATCAACAATAAGGATCAATTTAAGCTCCCAACTAATTACATGAAGGCTTACGCCTACCACATGCATGTTTGACGTATAAAATGGATCCACTACTTACTTTCTTGCATGCTTGACGTATACTACGTACCTCTGGCCAAGGCGGTGACATTTTTGGCTTTTTCAAAATCTACATGTTGTAAGTTTGACGCATACTACGTACCTATGCAATTTTCATGTTCTCTTCCTTCTGCTGTTTTTTTTTCATGTCCGAGTATTTTTTTTCATGTTCTAATTTTTGTCTCTTGTCTTAATTTTTTTTTGGCCGTAGGTTCTTTTTTTCCTCTGGGCTCAATATTTTAGGGGTTACGACCACGAAGGATGTAACCTCTAGAATCCTTACGACCACGAGGGTCGTTAGCTTTAGGGGGTTACGACCACGGAGGATGTGTGGTCTTTAATTAAATAAAGTAATATTTAGATATTTTAATCCTCATCAGCTAGCCCCCGAACTTTAAATGAATTTATAGTATGAACTCTTCTCCGATGAAATCATATCAGGCGAGCCCTCCTCCGCCGCCAGAGGCAGAGGACGACGAGGCGTCTGGAGTCGAGTCGTCGAGAGGCCATTGCTCGACCACTAATACTGGCCACCAAGGTAGGGCGGTAAACAGCGTTCCTTGCTTCTCCTCGACCTTCTCCACCGAGACCTCCGCCATGATCGCCCCATGTGGATGCTCTTCTCTGGGATCCGGGATTGGATATTTGGATTTGGGGGAGCCAGGGAGGGGGGCGGCACAGGTGGGCTAGCAGCTAGGGCGCTAGGCACAGAGAGGGAAGGCCGGGCGGCACCGCACGAGGCGCTCCATTCGATTGGATATTTGGATTTAGGGAGCTGGGGGGCGGCCTTGGTGGGCTAGGGGCTAGGGCGCTAGGTCGCAGAGGGAGGAGCGCCAGAGCGGCACCGGGTCAGGCGAGGCGACCGGCAGCCGAAGGGAGCCAGGCGGGACGGCAAGAGGGAGCCAGGAGCTCAGGCCAGAGCTATTTAGGACTCTTTTATTAATGTAAGTTCTTATTTAAACTATTTGTATTGTACTATTAACTAATTTTGAACTTTTTGTGTAATTGTGTTGAACTTGTGAAATTACTTATATATCGTACAAGATTTTTTTTTAATTCTTGAAGTGTGCACCCCCATCATAAAATTCCTGGCTCCGCCACTGGTGGAGCACCTGCTTGATAAGACCTTCAATGGTAACTAGTACGCAAGAATGGTCGATAAAAACATATGGAGAAGGGTAAAATGAGAATCCAACAAGCCTAACTAGGTGATTCATTATTTGTTGCATCATCAAAAATACAGTCATAAAGCCTAAGACCCTATTAGCTTGCACCAGTCGCCACGTACCCTGTGCGTTGGGGAAATAGTACACTGCGGATCGGCAAACTCCAATCTGTGTCTATCAAGAGATCCCCGTGCCACGAGCTCTGCCTGCCCTGCCTGCTCACATTTGCATTGTAGCCCACCCTGGCTCGGCCGCGTTTTGTTCCGCTCGTCAGCCTGTGCAGCGAGAAGCACTGAGGCCTTTCTTTGTATCGACCCGGCTTATCCTAGCGGGTAAAGGGGCGTGTTTTGACACAAGGAGTCAGCCTCCACGTCGCCCTGTTTTTTTCCCTCGTCGGATCACGCGCGTCTTTGCTTCGCGTCCGTCCGATATTTTTTGGGTTTTGCATGCCTGTGATGTCTTCACGTTCTTCCCTCTCATCTTCCTTGGTCACTTCTCGTCCTTGCGCTCAGGTGCTACTCGATGCTGCTCAACACCGGCTAAGCCAAACGGCAAACACCAGCATGCCCCCCCCCAAGCCACCTCGCCGTTTCTTCCTCATCCCTAGCTTCCTCCACCGGCGCCTACAGTCGGCTCGCCGCGTTGCCGCACCGCTCCCTCTTCTCTGCCTTTTCCCTTCACTACTTGCCCCACAGGAGGGAGCATCACGATCGACTCATCCTCCTCTTCTTTTTGCCCCAGGCACCATCCCCTACCTCACCTTCGTTCGGCCAGAACACCCACCGATGCCGCTGTCTTCCAGGTTCGGCCGCACTACCTTCGCCTTGATCTCCCTGTGCATTTCACTTCTTGAGGGGTTGAGTGCGTCATAACGTGTTCTCGGCCATGTGCTCTCTATCCCCCACCTCAATTTTGGGTTTCCCCTTGCCAGAGCATGTCGTCGCCTTTGCATCATCTTCTCCGCCGCTGGCTGTCGTCACTCCGCTACCTCAGTCCTCACCCCAGCAGCGACTCGTTTTGGCCATCGCCACCGGCCTCCGCGCCGCCCAGCCGAGCCGCCTCCCCTGCTCTCTGCTTTGCTCCGTGTTTTCTTCTTTCTTCCTTTGGTACCACTTCCAGGTGGGACCCACCTGTAATACACATGGGCCTTTCTCTCTTCTCATCCCTCACACTTCCATATGGGGCCCACAATGTCAGCATTTTTTATTTTTAATCCTTCATTCTGGCACCCTTACTTGCTCACTGGCTCAGTCTTTTCGTGAGCAGGAAAAATATCGCCCTTACTGCCTTCAAGCTGCTGTTATGTGCCAACTTGCAACGAATATTCTATGCAGGCGTACAAAAGGTGCGATGTTGCCAAGGGTACAATCTTGACAGCTTGACGTTTGTGCCATTATAATCCTCTTGGTATGCATTCTTTCTGTTTGAATGATATTTTCAGTTCCACATCATATCATTTTTATGGAAATTCTGCCTTGTATTATCTGATACGCACGTAGGTGGACACGGATATGATCCTCCAAGGTGGTTTGATGAGGATGAGTTACCTGAGCAATGATGGCTGGTAATTACTAGAGAACACAAACATGCCCTGTGGTCATGTTGCTGTTAGGAACTGAAGATCTTCTCGAAGAAGAACGAAGATTATATGGATGAGATGCCAGAACTAGATAAAACGAAGGAAGAATTTGGGAGAAGCTATTTTGTATTGATTATGATCCCCTTGATTACAAAACTACCGAACTCTTTATATACAAGAGTCGGATGGGGTTGTGACTCTAAGAGTCCTATTCGGATCCAAAACTAACTGAACCCTTTCTATACTTGACTTGCTTCCGGAATCAACTTGTCTTTACTCCTGTGCTGAAATTGAATGCCAACAAAACTATCTGTAACACTTCCCCTGTCCTTTTGAAACAGCTCGTCCGTGAGCTGATAGTCAGGAAATTCTCAACGGAAACCATCGCACTTGATCCACATTTCTTCTGGCCCTAGCAAGGGATCTGTGTGCCACTAAACGCTCAATTCCCAGACACCATGATTTAAGCACGAACGGAGGATGCTTGCCAGCTGGAGTTGCACCTTGCCATGATGAATAGGAGGCAAAGCTGGAATAAAGTCAGGAGGAGTGCCATGAAATGGATTGAGATTGAAGACGTGAAATACGTCATGAACGGTAGTCTGCTCAGAAAGCGCCAAACGATAAGCAACCTAACCCACTTTAGAAAGCACCTTGTAGGGACCGAAAAAGCAAGGTCGTAATTTTCGATTGACACCAGGAGCAATAGCAAAAAGCTGGCGTTGATGAAAACGTAACCAAACCCAATTACCATCTTGAAAATGAAATTCCCTACGCTTGAGATCCGCCAAACTTTTCATGTGTTGTTGTGATTGAAGTAACCGTGAACGAATCTCTTTGAGAAAGGCATTGTAACATCCCAATTTTCTGAGCTTTAAAAATCCTTTGAATAGTTAGTAGGATAAAATTCACCATTTGCTTTTATTTGAATTTAATTCAAAAGCTTAAATATAGATTTTGTACATCAAAACAATTTAATATGATTAAAGTCAACATCAACAATGGTCAAAACTATTTTATTTGGGTTCTTTGAGCTTGGATATATTTTCTAGATTTTTCTAGAATTTTTCCAAGTTCATTTGATATTTTCTATTGCTTATTTGGATTTCTGGTATTTTCTTAAAAAGAAAACTAATTAAAATCTCAGTAAATAGTCGGGCGAATCTCCCTACCAGTTCCTTTCATGCATTTTAACCGCCCGTTCTTTCCCGCCGTTTGGATCAACGTTGGACGTTTGGATTTCCGTGTTACTCTGACCGGTGGGCCCGCTGAGTTCGTCGTCTCCGACGCGGTCATCTTCCTCGCGGATTTCAGCTCGGAGCCGCCATTGAAGCTCTTCAACGCTCCGTCCGGCAATGGAGTTTCCAACTGTTTTTCTTCTAGAAACCGTGTCAAAATCGTATCTCTATCTCTCCCGCAATCGTTTTTGTTGAAATCTTATCTCAATTTGCTTCTTATCTCCAAGATTTCCCGATTTGTTTTCGTGTTCATCTCAGATACGATTTGGGCGTTTCCATAACCGTGCCTCCCCGGACCCTATAAAGGGCGCCCCGGGATCGCCGTCGCCCCCGCACCTCAAACCCTCAAACCACTGCCTCTCTCGAGCCCTAGCGTCGCCGGAATTTGGAGTTTTAGGGTTTTGGAGCCGCTTGCCCCGACGAACGATTCCGTCGCACCGGCCGCCGAACCTCGACATCCGCGACCACAAGATCGCCACGAGCATGAGGAACCCCGGGGTCACCTTTGTTTCGTCGGAGAAGCCCTCTAGCGCCGTCGCCGTCAAGCCCGAAGCCCCGCCGCCGCTTCTACCTCGCCGCCGGCCGCCACAATCGTCCTCGAGCACCTGTGAGCCCACCCTAGAGTTCCCCGTCTCACCCTCTACCTCCCTATAGCATCCGCCGCAGGTGAGTCGCCGCTGTTCGCCGGAACCCTCGGTTCCCGTGCGCCACCGTCCCTGCCGCCGCCCACGTCAGCCGCCACCTCAACGATCTTGCTTCCATGGCACATGCGTGTCAGCCACGTAGGCGCCGCGTCAGCGCCACGTGCGCGGGTGCGCCACGCCAACCTAAGCCAGATCCAGATCGGCTCGGTGAACTTGGTTCACCGTGAGCCATCTCACTAACGTGTGGGTCCCACATGTCATATTTTCTTTTAATTCTTTAATTCCGAGCGCTGGCGTCATCGTTGTGCATTAATCCGATTTTTCTTTTAAGAAATAATTCAGAAATTCGGAATAATCAGTTTTAAGGTTTTCTTTTAGATTCAAACTTCCCAAGCCCATATCTTTTGCATCCGAACTCCGTTTGAGCCCATTCAAATTTCTAAATTCATCTAAATTCAAGATCTATCTATCTGAGATTTTTATTTAATTTCTGGAGTTTGTTTTGCCTCTAGTTTATTTATTTTGTTTGTTTGTTTGTTTCGTTTGTGAGTAGACGTCAATACCTCGGGAGGTTTTGAAGAGCGAGGAGCATCTCAAGACCAAGATCAATACCAAGACCTTTTCCAAGGCAAGTTATATCTTTGATCATATTGAACCCAGTTTCAAAAGTTATATTGATTTAAATTATTGCATTTACTTTAATTATTTATTTCAATGCTTTTGGGATTAGTTAATATCCAATTTGTTATGACCTCCTTGTCCAATTGTATGTCATAATATTTTGTCACCCTAGTTTGGTTTACTTAGTTGGTGCTATTGTATTACCAACGTGGGTTGGTTAGATGCAATTAGTTGCTTAGCCATGCTACGGGTCATCATCTCGTGTAAGTTGCAAATATAAACATGACTAAGTGACTATGGAACTATGTGATAGAAACTGTGTGCTCTATGTGCTATTACCCATTGATGGCATATGTTGCACTTAACCAACAGGGTGGGAAAGGATTTAGACGGACGTAAGTGGACTGTGTGATATTTTGGTGGAGCTATGTGCGTGGGCTTAATAACCTGTGTGCATAGGGATTTGTAGTTTAATTAGAAGTCTTGCCTTGGTCAATTAAGGACTTAACGTTGTACGCCATTGAACTGAGCCTCTCATACAACCACGTGCCTGGTATGAGACGGGCCTAACTTAGTAAGTTATGGAGTCTTGACATTGATTACTCAGGTAGTATGTTAGGCTATGTGCATGGGTGGAGGTGTGCTACCAGGTAGTCACATTATGGGGCGGTTCGCCGTGTCCCTGTCCAACGGTGTGTGTCGGACTGACTTCCTATGTGGGGTTGTCTAACGGTTTGTAAGCACACTGAGAGTGTCAATGTTAAGATAAAGTTTCTGAAACGTTTTGTTACGACTAGTGCTAGCTACACTAGTTGTATCTTGTGGGTAAAGTGTACAACCTCTGCAGAGTGTTAAACAATCTATTCGAATAGCCGCGTCATGATCATGAACATGCTCGGGATTTCACACGAGGGTAGATTTTCATGAAAACCTTGGGAAGGAGCATGTGATCTAAGTCATATGGCTATGTGAATAACTTGCTTAGGCTATGTGTCTTTGTGAACTAAAACTGTCAAATTATTATTGTCTATTTGTTTTGAATTATGCTTTCAATCTATTACTTGTATTTAAATTGCAAATGCTGCATTTCTGCAAAAGAACCACAGAAGCCATTCCTTGGAACAAGCCTGCATCTATAATTGCATTTCTGTGGTATGACTTGTGAGTACGATGTGTATTCATGCTTGTTGTAAAACATGCAATAGAAGAGGAGGAGTCTTCGCCTGCTTTCGAGGAGGAGTTCATCGAAGGTGCTTGATCGTAGGGTCTTGATCCCAGTCAGTTGCCTGTGGTGAATTGATGGGATTTCGCTGAAGTTTCTTCGTTCCGCTACTATTTTATCTCTTTGCTAGCCCTGCGTGGCTTAATAATTGTAAACTCGACCATAAGGTCCAAACAACTATTTGTTATCAAATTACTCGTTTATGTTATTAATCACTTGTGTGGATCGATATTCACTTGTGTTGACACTGTGTGCACTAGCGTGATCCTGGACTAGTGCATTATACACAGAGGGTCCAGAATTGCATATTTTGGGTCCCGACAGGCATCCCATTCTTCCCACAATTTCTGCACTTTCGGAACAACAACAGAATCCCCGGTATGCTGAATCAATGACGGAGCTTGCCGTCCATAGACTACCTCGAAAGGAGTAGCTTGCAGTGCCGAATGATATAACGAGTTATAGCAAAACTCAGCCCAAGCCAACCATTGTGGCCAGATCCTTATGCAATCGCCATAGAGATAACAAAGATACATCTCGATCGTTCTTTTAACGACTTCAGTTTGCCCATCGGATTGTGGGTGATATGCAGTGCTCATGTGCAACTTCACATCGGCTAACCGGAACAAATCTTTCAAAAATTGACTTGTAAAGATTTTATCGCGATCGCTAACAATCGATTCTAGAAACCCATGTAAGCGCACAATAGAGTCAAAGAATACCTGAGCCACAGATTGAGCTGTAAACGGATGATTCAAGGTGACAAAATGAGTATATTTTGAAAACTTGTCAATGACCGTTAAGATAACCGATTTATGGGCAACTTTGGGTAACCCCTCGATGAAGTCCATGCTAATATCGACCCAAACTCGATGCGGTACTGGTAATGGCTGAAGCAATCCCGTCGGGTGCAGCTGCTGTGATTTGTACTTCTGGTAAGTTGCACATGCATGAATGAACTCCTGAAGCAAGTGACGGCCACCCAGGATATAAAAACTGGTTTGAAGGCGATGCAGGGTCTTAGTAACACCTTCATGACCCACCGAGTGTGCAACTAAAAATAGCTGCTGAAGACCAGGAAAATTGGCTGGCACAAATATACGGTGGCAAAACAATAAGAGATCATCCACGAATGTCCAGTCGACTGAGAGCTTACCAGCACTCCACTCGGCAAGCTTGTTGGCCCAAGACGGATGTACGTTAAGCTGACAATGGAGATCATCAGAGTAAGCAAACTCGGCCGATGAAATAGTATGCACAGTAAGATCATCATGCTGGCGCGAGAGTGCATCCGCCACAATATTGTCCTTTCCAGGCTTGTACTCCACAGTAAAATCGTAGCCCAAAAGCTTCATAATCCAGCGATGTTGCGGAATCGTTGTCAAACGTTGATCCAACAAGTGTTTCAAGCTATAGTGATCGGTATGTACCCGGAAGTTGCGACCCCAGATGTAAGGACACCAATGTCTAACCGCGTACACGAGGCCAACGAGTTCACGCTCATAAGCGGGCAGTTGAGCTTGATGAACCACCACGGCTTTGCTAAAGAATGAAATGGGCCAACCCCCCTTGGTGTAATACTACCCCAAAACCGGTGCCAGATGCATCACAATCAATAATGAAATCCTTTGTAAAATCTAGAAGTTGCAGGACGGGTGCCTACAATAATCTATTTAAGCCTGTCAAACGCTGTTGTGGCATCCTCAGTCCAGCGAAACCCATCTTTGCAGAGAAGCTTTGTGAGTGGAGTCGCAATATGACCAAAATCTTGAATAAATTTTCGATAGTATCCCGCGAGCCTAAGAATCCGTAGAGACATTGGACATTGCGGGGGCATGGCCAATTGAGCACGGCTGAGACCTTGTCTTGATCCATGGCCACACCGGCCGATGAGATAACATGGACCAGATACGAAATACTTTGCTACCCAAAGACACACTTCTTCTTGTGGAGGTATAACTGATGAGTAGTGAGAGTTTGCAAGATGCGGCAAACACGGCGAAGGTGTTCTACCCAGGTTCGGCTATAAATCAAGATGTCGTCGAAAAAAAGAGAACAAACCAGCGGAGGAAAGGTTGAAGAACCGAATTCATCATTGCCTGAAACGTAGACAGGGTGTTGCATAGACCAAAGGGAAGGACCAGGAACTCGAAGTGCCCATGGAGAGTGCGGAAGGCTGTTTTCAGAACATCATCCGGTGACATGCGAATTTGATGGTAGCCCAACCGTAAGTCCAACTTGGAGAAGAAGCGGGAACATTCCAATTCATCCAGGAGTTCGTCGACATGTGGAATCGGGAACTTGTCCTTAATGGTCTAATCGTTGAGGGCACGATAATCCATGCAAAATCGCCACGAAGCGTCTTTCTTTCGGACGAGCAGGACTGGGGATAAAAACTAAGACGAACTCGGTCGGATGATGCCTTGTGTCAACATCAGGGCACACTGCCACTCAATCTCATCTTTTTAAATGCGTGTGTAGCGGTAAGGACGCACGGACACAGCTGGTGCGTTGTGGGCAAGCCGAATGCGATGATCACACGCGTGAGCGGGTGGAAGGCTCGACGGTTTAGCGAACCGATGTTCGAAGTTCGCTAACAGTGTCGCCATGAGATCGTCCCCAACCACCGCCTGAAGCATGGCTGTCGACTGTTGGGACCCCGAGTATGCAACCCCGGGACCCTCTGTGTATACTGAACTAGTCCTATGATCAGTAGCTAGCTCACACAGTTGCAATATAGATGAAATCATATCTATACAACAAAATTTACAATGAAGCAAACAAATTAATATTACTAAATATCAAAAGACCTTACGGTCAAGGTGTTTACAGAGTTTGCCACACAGGGCTATGGACAACATAGTACAACTTGCAGCGGAGAACAAAAACAACTCGTGGAGGCCATCCAACATGCCCACAGGCAATCGAGTGGAGGACGCGGCCTAGTCCGCATGGTCTTCGAAGTACTCCTCTTCATAGAATACGGTGCTCCCTGAGTGTTATTCGACGACTGATCAACAGAGGGTGTATAGTTGTGAGTACATAAAGTACTCAGCAAGTCATAGGGAAAAGTATGTGCGTAGTATTCATGCAAGGCTTGACAAGGATAGCTTTATGTTTAATTTGCGGAAAGCGCTATTGACATTAGATACAATAAGTAGATTGTAAAGCACAATTTGAAAGATTAATACATAAGTAATCAAGTTTCTTTGAAACAACTCGTGAACACCATGTTCACTTCCCAACCAACAACCACGACTAGATCCCTTCCCAACCAAACCAACTACTCGAAACCATCCATGAACACATTTTTTGAGAAAATCTACCCCTCGTGTGAAATCACCAGGTATTGTCCATAACCGGAAACACAGCTATTCGAATAGTTTTACACTCTGCAGAGGTTGTACAACTTTATCCACATAAGACGACTTCTTTAGTTTGTTTGGCATCCGTCGATACCACCGCTCACTACCTTATGTAAGCAGTCTAGAGCACGTGACAAGGTCTTTCCAAAGTTCTGCTTTAACTTGGCTCTGTTCGCTAAGGTTTTGCCTCCGACTGGCTTCACAACTCCCAATATCCACCTTACAAAACAACAGCCCAGTCGACCGGCCCCCTCTTGCGCCAAGTGTGAATATCTATCCCAGGTTTCACACTTCCACCAAAACAGAACCGAATCAAAGCATTGCTAATTAGTTCGCTAGGTCCACCCTATCCTGGACATGTGGTTGCACGGTATGGCCCAAATCAATGGCGCACAAAGTTAAGTCCTTAGAGACTACTGAGGCGAGGCAACCACATCCCAAAATTCTCCCCTTTACTGCACAATCACCCGCCTGAGTATGAAAACATTTTTTTGTTCAACCCGGCCGAATGGCAACACTTGCCATGGCACAATAATTTTTTCTCAACAGTGGCTCTGCCACAATTCCATATATCATTAAGTCAAATTTATCATCTTTGGATCAAATGATCGAGAGACATCGCATAACTAAGGCATGACTTAGCATAAAACGCACCCATATTGGTATTACAATAATGTTCGACTAAGATTACCCAACCTATGGTGTCCAAGGGTACATGTCAACATGTCTTTCACAATTATTCAAGGAGTCATACTGCCAAATAGGTGTTTAACTATTCCCAAAACTATTTTTATACAACTAGCCATGCATGTTGATACAAAACAAATATAATTTTATAAACTGGGTACGACATGATCAAAGATCTACAACTTACCTTCATTGAAGAGTTGAGATACTTCGGTCGTCGGGTCCAAGAATTCTTCAGAGAAACCATAATCTACATGTGCGAAAAGAGCTAAATAAATAAAACAACACCAAATAAAGTCCAAAGAGATTACCAAACTAGAACCGAAGGGAAGGTACTGAATTTAGATGAAGTTAGAAATTTGAATCACTCAAATCAGAGTTTAAGTGAAGGAGAACGGGCTCTCAGAAGATTTGAACACGAGGGAGAACAGGGCATGGGGAACTCACCAGGATCGAGAGAGAGGCTGGAGGAGGACGGCGAATGGCGGTTGAGGACGGTGCGGGCGCTCGAGCGAACTCTTCGGTGGTGAGGAGGTTGAAGACGGCGCGGGCGCTCTAGTGAACTCTTCGGCGGTGAAACTTGAAGCACGGCGAAATGGGGCGAGACCGAGAGAAAGGAAGAGTTGAGGGGCAAAGAAGAGGAGGCAGAGGGCTTCCTAGTGCTTCATTTATATAGGAAGGAGGGGGAACGAGCAACAAGATGGAGCGACGTGATTTGCGGTGGCACGGCATGGGCGCATGGCTAGCAGGTAAAGGAGGGGATGGGGGCAGGTAGGGGAGGAGACAAGAGGGGGAACGGGCGCGTCGGAGGCGACAGCATTTAATGCGACACAACGACATTTAATGCACGAGGACTTTTGCGACGGCCGCGACACGATGGGAGGAAGAAAAAGGTGAGTAGGGGGTTGACAGGTGGAGCTAGTCAAAACCAAGAGGCTGGTCGAAACCAAAAAACTGGTCGAGACCGAGAGACTGGTCGAGACCAAGAGGTGGTCGTGACTAAGAGGCTGGTCGAAACTAAGAGACGGTTGTAACCAAGAGGCTGGAGCGGCGGGGTTTGCAGGAAAAGGGACGATTGACGGAATTCAAAACGAACAGAGAAGGGATTTAAATACCCAAGAACTCCAATAAACTCAAGATAAACCCAGATGAATTAGTTGAAGTTTGATTAATTCATATTGAATTGCTTTAAAGTTCTAAAATCTCCAAGTTAAACTTTAGCAATACAGCAAAACCAAATGGTTGTTTTTCTTTTGAAAATCCAAAACTCCTGAAAGTTTGGGATGTTACATTGAAAGCCCCGTTGTCACCGATCCGCCATCTCGGCCGAGGACAGGTCGCGAAACACGTCAGTCCGTGTTTCTGGATTGTTCACTGGGGGGGTTGGTGATGGAGCTGTCGGTGGTGGTGGCAATGTGGAGGGGAGGCGAGGCGAGGTGGTGGTGGTGGTAGCCACCCGCGGCCGCTCGGTTTAGTTGATGGGGTCTGTCGAGTGCTCATTGTCGAATTTGTTACAGAAGGGTGTAGCCTTTCAAATTCACACACAAAATGCATCGCCTGTTGCAGCGAAGTTGGACCTTCTAACTCGACGTGCGTGCGAATAGGTTCTATGAGGCCGACTGTGAAGAGATCGATCTGATGTGTGCAGGATAAGCCGGTGGTATGGCACAGGAGGTTCGTGTAGTCTTGTTGGTACTACACCAGCGTTCCTGTCTGCTACAAGTTCTTGATTACGTCCAGAGTGTTTGTGTGAATCGCTGGGCCGAAGCGCGTCGAGCAGTAATGCTTGAATACCGCCCATGGGAGCTGACCTTCGTCTCGTTCGAGCTGGTAGAACCATGAGTGAGCGACGTCGGAGAGGTGAAACACAGCCATCCAAACTTTGTCGTCGTTAGGCATTTGGTAAGAGCGGAAGTACCGATCACATTTGGTCAGCCAGGTGATTGGATCCACTGAGCCATCGTAAATCGATAATTCTAGGCAGGGTAGATGCGATCGATCCAGCCGTAGATGGTTCATGTCCCGGTGCGGCCGGTATTCCTGGTGATCCGTGTATTCATCCCCTGGAAAACATTGCTCGAAGCCTCCTAGCATTCTGGGAGCGTCGTGTCAATTGATTGGGAGATGCCTGGCATCGGTCGGTGCCAGGGGCGCGTCCTCTGCAGCTGTCGGGCGTAGACGGATTCCTGCTCCGTTGCGCACGGCCAAAATTGGCTCAAGAGGAGTAGTCGTGGATGCAGCGGTTGGTAATCCACGCAAGGATTTGAACAGCTAATGCATCTCCTTGGCCAGATTGTCCAGGCGCTGATCAGAAGGTAACTGCTGCTCACAAAAGCGTTGTTCGGTGGTAGATTGGATGTTGATGATGGCTTGGAGAAGTTCGGACTGGGTGTGCTCCAATCCTTCAAGCCGGGCGTCGAGCAGCTGATCGTGCTTGGGCGACATGGTGGGCGGGATCGATGAATCTGATACCAAATTGTTAGGAACTGAAGATCCTCTCGAAGAAGAACGAAGATTATATGGATGTGATGCCAGAACTAGATAGAACGAAGGAAGAATTTGGGAGAAGCTATTTTGTATTGATTCCCTTGATTATATGGATGTGATGCCAGAACTAGATAGAACGAAGGAAGAATTTGGGAGAAGCTATTTTGTATTGATTCTGATTCCCTTGATTCCCTTGATATACGAGGAATCATTCTATTCTAGCACTGTAAGTCTGTATGAAGTTGAAATCTTCCCTAGCCTCAGGGGTATCTGCAATGCACTTCATGCTGTCTTCTATTTTAATATTTGCATGGTTAGCTTATCTGTGTTACACGAGACGGCGGAGGAACGACGAAGTAACAAGATCAATCGCAGAGAGACAAGAGATTTTAACGTGGAAAACCCTCCCAATGCGAGAGGGAAAAAACCACGGGCGCCAGCCAGCAACAATCTTCACTATATCGGGGTGAGGTTACAACGCCGGGGATTACAACTCTAAATCAATCTATCCCAAACAGCGGCTTACAGGATATATATATATATATATCATGGAAACCCTAAATTGACTAGGATCCATACCGCGGGGTTTCACCCCGCACTGGCAGTCCTTGGGTGCACGCGCGTGCACAATGGGCGCTCAGACTCCGCGCTCCCCGCCCTAAGCCTCGGTGGCAGACCTCGCTCACGCCTCGTCCCGTGTGACCTAATAGATGTATAGAATTTGGATCACAAATCAACAATCTGATCTGTGATCTTCTAGCTACCATATCCTCGTATATGGTGCTTGTTTGCTGTTTTTTTCCCCTGTTGGAACTTAGCGTGAATATGTAGTCGAAATTTTGACATGAAACGGAAAGAATAAAAACAAGTATATTATGTTGTCTGATATGTTGGAGCAGCCACTTTTTTTGCCCAGCTCAAGAAATAGTCATGTTCGCATTTATACATACGGTTTTCCAGCTTACCAGTTTTCTATTTTTCTTACAGGTCATATGAAGCGTGTATTTTGCCTGTCGTCTACAAGCCTATGTTACAGTCTACGCAACGCCTACAACGACAACTGTGATCGCCAAGATATATAGTCTGCTTTCATCAGTGCTATGTCATCTTAATATGTATATTTCCTGTCCTATTCTATGCACTCTAAAACCACATAAACATCTTGCCCTTTGAGACCTCCGGCAAACAAGAATTAGCTACGCACAGCTAAATATAGATCATCCGCTCTCTCGCCTTTTATATATTCTTCCTTCACCTATTACGGTTCCTCTTATGTTGTACCCGATCCGTTGTAGCTGTACATTTTGCCACCTCATGCACTTTTCAACATATCGTTTTATTGATTCCACATTCGGCCTGAACGAAATTTTTTGTTGTCATACTGCCTTATCTATAACAACTTCAATAAGCTTACGAAAACAAAAGACACTCATAACAAATTACGTACATCAGTACCATAATACGTGTGGTAAGTAACACCCTAACATTACTGCTTTTATAATTACAGCTATCACCTGTATCTTCATGTCTTCTATCATCTGCGATTCCCTAGTCCTAATTGTAGTCTGACGTTTTCAATTCCGCGGGGCGCGAGGGTTACTAGTTCACTTCACTCACCTCATGTGTGCTCGACTCAGGAGTCAGGACATGTATGCCAATCCTCTTCTCTTTTCTTTTTCCAGCTCAAATGGACGCGCGGTCCGAATGCCATAGGATAGGAGGCCCTGTGCCGCGTAAACTGCACATGGATGAATCTCTGACCGTCTGGACAGAGTGTCGGATGGTCACAATCTCACACAGAGTAAGTAAATATGAATAATTTTCCTCTTTTAAAAGCAAGCCTACGTAAGTCATCTGACAGAGTTTTGGGATCATATGGCACTTAGTTGCCATCGAAATAATAATTTTAGCCTCTCTCGATTAAGAAAAAGGAAAAAATAACACCACACAGGTGCACAGCGTGACAACACGAAGGATGAACAGTGAGCAACAAAGCAATGAACAGTGCTAGAGATAGCGCCGCTAGCGGTCCACGCAGTTTTTTTCCGTTCCGAAGCACTGTTTGTGTCGATTTTTTTGGGTTCTGTGAGGACACAGCAGAGAGCACGAGTCATCTACTGGCACGTCCGCGGTACTATTTTTATCGATTCACTTGTGGTTAACTATTTTTGTTATTTCACCAAGCAATAAACAAATGTGGATGCAGTATTGCAGGGATGCTCGGATTACCAGGTAACTTCTGACAGAATTCCTTATGACCATTCCATTTCCAGGTAACTTCTGACAGAAATTTGATCTTACTCGTTTTCTGCTCGCTAGATAAACAAATGTGGATGCGCAGTCCAATCCCGTCGTGATGCCAATCATTGCTATATAACAACAATTCCGTCCAATTTCTGAAGAATATTCTCAACTTTCCTCCTCGCTTCGTGGTCACTTAGCTAGTCCATGTTCCAGTATACACTGCAATCTTAAAAAATATCTGAAAATGAACGAAATAATAAGGAATATATCATATATGTTGGTACTACACTAGTAACACTCTGAAACAACCTGAGAAAGTGTTTGCTTTTCCAGAGAGATTCCAGGTCCTAACTTAAAAATGCAAGTGTTACTTTTGTATGTGCATTGTCTGAATAAGTGAACATGACTTCTGTGCAACAATTCAAGTATACTTTTCAAATTCGGCTAAAACTGGGTTATACGGCCTCTAGTTTGAAGTGTACTTTTCAATTTAGTTAAACAGAATTATACCGCTCCCATGCAGAGTAGAAACATATGGGAAACAATACATGTCCTACATCCGATGTCTTTGCTTGTATCAGACACTTTGTCCACTAAAACAATTCACACTTCGCATGAAACCTCCTTATCTCTTCCACTTTCTTATCTCTTCGTTCTCATCCACTCACCACCCGACTTAGACTTTCTTCTCTTCTTCCTCCAGAAGCTCTGGTTCCTCTCAATCCCCTCTATTCTCCCTTCTCCCCTCCGTGGCGCAACCTCTGCTGTGCCCGTGTTGCCGCAAGATGCTGGCGCCTCGGCAGTCGCCACGAGCCACGAAACCACCATTGCACCAATCACATAAACCAGGTGCTGGTTGCCTCGACCGCATCTTCGCATCTTTGGTGCAGCGTTACTGGGCGCCGGTGTGCCTCTGTGCTGACGCGCTCAAGCTCGGTCGACACTCCCTCGGCCTTGCTAGCATGCCAAGCTCCACCATCGGCCACCCGGTCCGGGGTTGCCCCTCCCGCACTCGGGGATGGCCATTTACGGTAACCGGAGGAGTCCCACTACTTTGATAGTTTGTAAGTCTTTTTGTTGCAACCGTTAAAAAAAATGTTGCACATTTTTTGTTCGCAATAGGTGTTTCATATGCTCCACCTCTTCTTTTTGATAGTTTCTTTTTGTGGCGACGTTGAAAAAACATGTTGCAAAACCAACCCTTCTTACTGTTAAAAGTGTTCTTCTGCATGTGAATTTTTTTTTGAGATGTAATCTTCTTTGAAATGGTGTATCTGGTGTCTTTGAAACCAAGTCTTTTTTGTTGTTAGCATTGAAAAACTGTTACACGCGAAGAAAAAATGTGACACACGATTGAAAAAAAATGGTACGATGGAAACATCTGAGCGCAACTATGCAGTGACTTTCAACGAAATTGGACAAGAAAATGAAAACGCACACCAGTGCCAGAGTCTAGATCTAGTTAATCATCAGATTCTCCTCGGATCCAACTGCAAATCAAACACGAAGCACAGCAGAATGACACCCAAACAAAATAGTATTAGATGAAGGTTCAGGTTATGGACATTCAGATTCCGAACAATGGGAACTTGGGAACAAGAAAGCAAGGTCCAAAACATTCCAAGCGTCTAGTCGTCACAAACGCTTAAATTTCGAGGAACAATTAGCATCTTTAAAACCAAAATCAGATCAAAGATTGCAGCACAGCCCAAGAAGGCGATAACCGTGAATCACTGCGTTTTAGCCTCCAATTTCCAAATCTTTGTAGAAATCAATATCAGCGATTTGCAATTATTAGTTGAAAAAGAATCTAGAGCTAGCGATCTTGCCTTTAATCGTTCTATATACACTTAATTTCCACCGCACACGGCACGCTCGGATAGAGGAAGAGGTTAAGGGCGGAACAGAAGAGGAAAAGGTCGAACAAACTCCATTGATACAAGAAGCTACGGCTATGCGATCCTGGCGAAGCCGCCGCCACCTGCCATCATGACCTTGAACTCCTCGAAGGAGATGAGCCCGTCGCCGTTCTGGTCGACGCCCTCGATCATGCGACGGCACTGCTGGACGGTGGCCTTCTCCCCGAGGCCGTGGAGCACGCGCGCGAGCTCGGCGGCGGAGATGGTGCCGTTGCCGTCGGCGTCGAAGACCCGGAAGGCGTGGCGGAGGTCCTCCTCGACCGCGGCCGCGTCGCCGGCCGCGGTGGCGTTGAGTGCGGCGAACTCGTCGAGGCTGATGAAGCCGTCGCCGTCGGAGTCCGCCTCGGCCATCATGTGCGACAGCTCGTCGTCGGTGGCCGCGTGGCCCAGGCTCTCGAACAGCGCGGCGAGCTCGGACCGCGAGATCTGGCCGTCTCCGTTCGCGTCGAACTTGCGGAACACCCGCTCCATCTCCTCCTCCGGCGTCCGCGCCGGGGACCCGCCGCAGGACGCCGAGTCGACCTGCGGCGGCGACGGCGACGACGACGGCGACTTGGAGCGGCTGCGGCGGCGGAACAGAGAGGGCATCTTGATCTTGCCCATGGCTCTGCTCTGCTTTGCACGGGAGGGCGTCTGCTTGAGCTAATGAATCTGCCTTTGGCTTTTGGCTTGTTTCGGTGGTTGCGGCTTCGTTTTACAGGGAGACGGCGCTATTTATAGAGAGGTTCAGAGGTAAGTGATGCGGGGCGTCTTCCACTACAGATTCGCAGTCGAGCTGGGAAGGGAGGAAGGCGCGGAGGTTGGTGCGACGCTGTGCGTGGCCCGCGCTGGCAGGTGGGGCCTGTCACACGAGCCCGGGTCTCTAGCGGATAGAGTGGATTGCGGATACCGCAAACGGCTGGCTTGCTTTCTATACTTTTATTTGATGGGTCATAGGATCACGGATCACCTGTGCTATGGCTATTTTTCTAGTAGGTTTTGTGAAAGTTCAGTTAGGATGACGAATAGCTTAAGGAAATTATGGTTTTTTGAATGTGCTCCGATCTGTTCTCACCACAAGACAGAAGCACACATAATTTGATGTCAAATATGAAATATGTGTGATTTACCTCTCACCAGAAGTTGCCACTTCGATTTTGAATCGCACAAAAGAGGATAAAAGAGGTGAAGGCATTACTTGTCCCATTAAAACACCCAAAATCATGTAAACTGTATGACTTGAACATGGTGTCGCGTGCAAATTGTAGTTGCTGCTGGTAGGGTATCAGGGTAGCTAACAGCAAGGATAAAAGCATTTCTTGCTATACGAGAACATGTTTTATTCCTTCTCTTATCTATACCTTTCGGGCAGTATACCCAGCGTGTTTTAGCTGGGTTGGGTTGCTTAAGTGGATGGAAGGTACTCATAACATAGCACAGGTGGATGTTTTGCATGAAGAGAGAACGTATTTTGAAATAATTTATGCATTTTGTTGCGTGGATATTGGCTAGCTATAGTTATCAATGGCGCAAATTTAGAGATTGAATTTATATTTTTACACGATGAAACATGTACAAATTGTTGCAGCACCCGAAGAGGTGAAGTTCAGACTAGATTTTTTATCATTACATTTCTTGTCCCCGCTACAACCCTTTTTGGTTACACTATGTATCGCTATCCCATCAGAACCTACAGCTGGGCCCTCTGGATTCCCTTGGTCACAAAACACAATACAATACTCAGGTAACCCATTCCGCCGTCGGATATCGATCCACTGGTTTCCGCCTTCGCTTGCTGATCGGTTGGTTCGGCCAGCAAATACCTCCTTCCTGTTCACCGTCAGATACTCCATCCAGTCTCGTAACATCCCCCCATCTTCAGTATTGGCTTGACCCCAAGCCGGAGCCCGAGGAAAACGAGTGCGCAATTCTGTGAGGACTTCCCAAGTAGCACTTGCCGGTGAAGATCCAGACCACTGTACAAGGACCTGCGTACCTGAGGTTGATCCTGCTCGGTGCAGTCGGTGGTGCAATACTCTATCCGGCATGATGTCATCAACAAACCTTGGCAATTCTTCCTGCACCATCTCTCCCGGAGCTAGTGCCTTCTTTAGCTGGGATATATGTATCACGAGATGAATACTGCTTGTGGATGGTAGTTTCAATTTGTATGCGACTGATCCAATCTTCTGCTCCACTTGAAAGGGTCCAAAATACCGAAAAGCTAGTTTGTGATTAGCTCTCTACGCAACTGACGATTGTACGTACGGTTGCAATTTTAGATATACCTAGTCCTTGGGCTCGAAGCTCCTTTCATAACGTTTCTTATCCGCCTGGAACTTCATCCTTTGATTGGCCCTATTCAGGTGTTGGCGAAGCAAGTTGGTCATCAATTCTCTCTGTTGGAGCTAGATTGCTAAATCAGTTGAAGCACATGATGATGAATCTATAACTCCAAAGTGTCTTGGGCAGTGACCGTATAAGACCTCAAAGGGTGACTTCTTTAGTGTGCTATGGTAAGAGGTATTGTACCAGAACTCCGCCAATGGTAGCCATTCTGACCACTTCGTTGGGCAAGCATGCATAAAACAACAGAGATACGTCTCTAAGCATTGATTGACGCGCTCTGTCTGCCCGTCAGTTTGGGGATGATATGCTGAGCTCATACGCAATGGAGTATTCACTAGCCTGAACAACTCCCTCCATAGAGTACTAGTGAAGATTCGGTCCCAGTCTGAAATGATAGACCGAGGAAGACCATGTAGTTTGAATATGTTACTGATAAACACCTGAGCGACTTGCAAAGCTGTGAATGGATGAGCTAACAACACAAAACAAGCATATTTTGAGAATTTATCCACTACAACCATTATGTTGTTGTATGATGCCAATTTTGGTAGCCCTTCAATGAAGTCCATTGAGATGATTTGCCAAGCATGTTCAGGCACTGGAAGAGGTTGAAGCAGTCCCGAATATTTCACACATTCTAATTTCGCCTATTTGCATACTGAGCAAGCTTCAACAAAAGATTGGACATCTCTCTTCATTCCTGGCCACGCAAATAGCTATTTGTTCTTTTGATAAGTAGCTTGACCACCGGAATGTCCCCCGATTGCACTGGAATGCAAGGATTGCAGAATGCGCTGTTGAATAATGGTATTGCTGCCTACCCAAATTCATCCAGCATAACGTAAGATCCCCTCTGTCAATTGGAATTTCTGATGTGTAGAGTTGTTGACACTCAATTCAGATAGCAATTTACTGGTTTGGACATCTTGCTTGTACCCTTCTGTCAATTCTTGCAACCAAGCTGGTATACAGGTAGATATGGCCAACAATCTTCCATCTTGCTCTGAATCCTTTCGTGATAAGGCATCTGCCGCCTTGTTTTCGACTCCTTTTTTGTACATGACTCGATATTGAAGTCCCAATAGCTTTGTCATAGCTTTATGTTGCCAGGGAGTAGTGAGCCTTTGGTCGTCTAGATGAACCAAACGACGCTGGTCAGTTCGAATCATAAATTCTGCTTGTTGTAAGTACGATCTCCAATGTTCTACACTGAGTAGGATGGCCAAACTTTCCTTTTCATACGTCGACAAGCATTGAGTACAGGGTCCCAAGGTCTTACACAAATATGCGATCGGATATCCCTCTTGCATTAAGACTGCCCTGATCCCCTTATCGGATGTGTCGGTCTCAATTTCAAATAATTTTCTGAAATCCGGTAATGCCAACACCGGCGTTGTCACAGCGCATTTTTCAGTGCTTGAAACGCTTCCTCCTGCTCGATGGTCTAGACAAATACCACATGCTTCTTCAACAGCTCTGTAAGGGGTCGGCCGATCAAGCCAAAATTGCGTACAAATTTCCGATAATAACCGGCAAGCCCGAAAAATCCTCTAACTTCCTTGACATTTGTTGGGCTTGGCCAATTCCTCACTGCTTCAATATTTTTGTGATCCGCAGCAACACTAGACTTACTGATGATATGACCAAGATAGGTCAACTGTTGTTTGGCAAAGGAGCACTTAGATCTTTTGAGCTTCAGTTGGTGTCCCTCCAGAATTGCCAACACATTCCGGAGTACTTCCTCATGACTTGAGAGGTCTGGACTATACACTAGAATGTCATCTATAAAGACAAGAACTCCCTTGCGCATATGAGGTGCTAGAATCGTGTTCATCAGTCCTTGAAAAGTCGCTGGAGCGCTGGTCATACCATATGACATAACTTGAATTCAAAGTGTCTGTGGTGGGTTTTTAAAGCAATCTTGTGTTCATCTGCTGGTTTCATACGGATCTGGTGATAACCTGCCCGAAGATCCAGGCTAGTGAACCATTGAGATCCCGCTAATTCATCCAGTAGCTCATCAATGATGGGTGATGGATAGCGATTCTTGACCGTAGCAGCATTTAGGTGTCGGTAGTCGACATAAAATCGCCGCGTTTTATCCTTCTTCTAGACCAATAGAACTGGGGATGAAAATGGACTGGTACTAGGTTGAATTATCCCTTGAGCTAGCATCTCATTAACTCGTTTCTCAATTTCGTCTTTCTGCGCCGGAATGTAGCGATAAAGCCTAAGATTCACTGGCTTAACCCCTGACAACAAGGGTATGGTATGATCAAACACCCTCTGTGGAGGTAATCTATGAGGTTCCTCCAAGAGATGATCATATTCCTTTAGCATCTGCAGTATAGTTGGAGGCGTATCCACATTTGTATTCTTTACTGATTCCAATGAAAACAGCATTGTCGTTGGTGGATGTTCGACAGTAGTATCTCGTGATGGTGGCCAAATCAGACAGCACTGAGGTCCCCCTGATTTGATACCTTGTAAACCAACCTTACGTCCCTGGTGCCAAAAGGACAGTGTTTTCTTTACCCAGTGAATGTTCATTGGACTGTGTTGCTCCAACCAGTCTACCCCAAGAATGAGATCATAACAGCTCAGTGGTAATACTCTAAAGGTGGTGGAAAATGTACGTCCTTGTACCTGCCAGTCACACTGCGGGAACTCTTGTGCACTCTTCATTAAGCCCCCATTCGCTATATGCACTTGCACTGGTTTTGCAGACAGTTGAGCACCATTCATTCGCTGAGCCAATTCTTCACTGATAAAGCAATTTGAACTTCTCGAATCAACCAATGCTACTACATCCTGATCTTGTATGCGGCTTTGCAGTCGGAAAGTCTTGTAATTTTCAGCTCCAGTTGCTGCTTCCTGTGAGATGGACATCAAATCATCTTCTGGTTGAGAGTTTCTTTCATCGGCCTTCTGAGAGTCTTTGTCGCTCATTGTCATCATATCCCAGAGTTCCTCTACCACATGCAACTGAACGGTAGAAGCACATTTGTGCTCTCTGGACCAACGCTCACCACACGTATGACAGAGACCTTTAGCTCGGCGATAAGCTCGTAGAGCTCCCAACTTGTCATCGAAAGCAATACTTCTTGTTCCCTCATGCCCTTTGCGATCCTCAAGACGATTGCCCGTAGCTGATGTCACTCTCCCAGGTGGAAAGGGGAAGAGGTAACATTGTACGCATACTTGGGCGTGCACTGGTGGTGAAGTTCCCCCGACGAGAGTCCCGCCTCGACGTCTCCAGTATTTCCTCCTGCAAACAAGCGAGAGCCACAGCTGTGTCCGAGTCGGGCGGTCTATGTAACAACACCGCCAATCGGATATCACTCATGACCCATCCTGGCCGAGTAACAAAAATACTAGACTCCAAGAAGCATGATGCGCCAACAAGTTGTGCATAAGTTCATTGAACTTCTCCATATAAGATGCTACAAATGTGCTTTGACGCAAATGATTGAACTGTCTAACAAGCTGCTGGAACTCCTTCTTCCCAAACTTACAACAAACAGCCTCTGCGAATGCCTCCCAGGTGACAAACTGAGAATGAGCTTTGGACACCTGTAGCCATAACAATGCACCTCCAACAAAATACATTATTGCTATACCAACCATGAACTCCGGCTGGGTGGAACAAATCCTAAAATAATTCTCACATTTCAATTGCCAAGCTTTGGGGTTTTCTCCATCAAACGATGGGAAATCAAGTCTAGGTGGGGGAGGATGATGATAATGAAACATGCCAGACTGCCTGCAATTCATTCCGCCAGGATCACCATCATAATTACTTGAGTTAAGGCGATCTGACATACCATGGTTCAACGGTGGTACTAACGAACCTCCTTCCCCAATGGTTTTGCCCCGAAGAGGATTCTCTTCCCGTCGGCCGATCGTCCCCGGATTCTGTTCCAACTTGGCCTCCGGCAAAGGAAGGATCGGCGGCAGATCTCCTGGTCTCAGCGTCAACACAAGGTTACGAGCCATCAAGACCACTTGTGACTTCAAGTCCCCCATCTCCACTCGAAGCCCTTCCACAGAAGACTCCATTTCTGGTTTCCACTTCTGCAGATCCAACGCCGCAGGTTTAATCTCCTCTACGGACGCGTGGATCGCCTCACTCCGGTCTTGAAGCGCCTTGATCGAATCGCTTTGAGCCAGGATGACTCGAGTTAATTCGGCTATTTGCTGCTCCATCTCCCGAGAATGGACTTGCGCACACGTTTGGTACCTTGGATGATCCAGGATTTAGAATGCTCTGATACCAATTTGTTAGGTCTCTATTCGATCAATATGTATATATATCACAAAACAGAAATACAGAGTGTTTAAGAGGAAGGGGATAGGAAGAACAAGACAGGGTATTGGAAGAACAGGAGGGGAAAGTTCAGAGTAGATCTTTTGTCATTGCATTTCTTGTCCCCGCTACAGCCCTTTTCGGTTACACTATGTATCGCTATCCCCATCAGAACCTGCAGCTGGGCCCTCTGGATTCCCTTGGTCACAAAACACAATACTCGGGTAACCCATTCCACCGTCGGATATCAATCCACTGGTTTCCGCCTTCGCCTGCTGATCGGTTGGTTCGGCCGGCAAATACCTCCTTCCTGTTCATCGTCAGATACTCCATCCAGCCTCGTAATAGAGGGCCGCCCTCGCTAGTGTGCGTGTGACGCCGTTGTGGCCATGCCACCACCAGATCCAAGCATGTTGGATCTGGAACAAGCTTTCATCATCGTCTAGCATCCTCTCCCAGTAGTTAGTATTTGTTGCAGCAATTGTTTTTTTTTGTTGCGATAGGGGCTTGAGAGGTTGGGGCTATGATTTTTCAGTGTTGAAGTAACCAATTCAGCGTCTAGCACCCCAAAACGTTTTTATGTTGCTTGGGAGAGAACATTCTCCATGCTGCTACTCATTGTTACACACATGAAATCAAAATGCTTCGCACATCAATATCAAATGTTTCATCGCTTGAGTGTCCATTGTTTTTGTTGCAAATCGATTTTTTTTGTTGCAATCCATTGGATCTGTTGTTGCGCTTGTGACGAGAAGAAAAACAGGGAGGTTTCATTTCTTTCGTAACGGAGGACTTGTTATGTGTTGCACGCTCTTTTTTATTTTAGTCACGAAATGTTGGTCTTTTTGGTTAGGTCTCGACCATAGCCTACCTAGATAGAGATTAGATCCACCCCTGGTTTTAGCCGTGAAATGTTTCTGTTGCACACGAGGGTGAGGAAATCGGATGGCTGCTTAAGGCTGGTCCCAATGGGTGATTTCTTACTACAGTTTCTTATTGCATAAAAGCGTTTAGATCTGGCCTTCCTAATCATGGTATCCAAAGTGTTGTATCCTAGGCTTTGATATAGAGTATTTACTAGTATTTCTACCTAGGATACTGTGTATGAGTGATATCTAAATAAGATACCAGTCTGCTCTCTCTCTTCCTTAATTACAATGCCACATCAGATTTTTGCCTATGTAGCAGCCTTAAGAAACTTGTCAAGGTGGAGCATTGGGACCAGCCTAAGGTGTACCTGGTAGCTGCTAACCGCTATCGTTCAACCAACACTGCTTTAAGGAGACAGGAACGGTTGCAGTTCCCAAAGGTTCGGTGTTGCATAGGAATTCGACTTTCCGATTGAACGAATCGCTTAAGTGATAAATTAGCACATCTCTCTGGAACTACAGCCGTCGTCCAGATCCAAAGAATGCCAGGGAACTGAGAAGAAAAAAACATCTCTCTGGAACTACAGCCGTCGTCCAGATCCATCGAATGCCAAGGAACTGAGAAGAAAAAAAACTAGGCGAAGGAATGCCAGAGAAAACCGCGGCCGACCGGAGACTCGGCCTATAAAATTCCTCGTCGACGTGCTCCGCACACCGGGGAAGCCGACGGCAGTTTAGCTAGCAGCGGTACAGCTAATGGTGACGGTGATGGTGAGCCCGAGCCCTGAGCCCCGCCGCGTTACGGAATCCAGAAATAAAGCTGGAAACCGTTTTGCGGGGCCCACCTCCCGTGCCGTTCTCCGTGATCTGGGGAGTCCGATAGAAATAAAGCGGGCAACCAGAAAAGAAGCGAGAAACCGCGTGAAAAGGAGCGCCTGCGCTGTGCTCCTAGCCTGCGACGTTACTGCGGGCCCACCTGCAGCGTTAACTTCTCCTTCGTGGCCTGTCCCTGCGTGGCTGCATGTTCCGCTCCGGAGCCCCTGTCGTTGTTGCTCGCCTAGAGGTGGGGCCCTTCCACGGACAACTGTGAGACGGTGGGCCCGGCGGCATGGTGCGCCACCTGTATGTTTGCGTTTGCGTTTGTGTTTGTGTTTGTGTTTGTGTGCGTCGAATAATGTTTTTAGTCGGATTGCGGTGTGTTTTGGCCCTTTCGGCCACAAGGCGATTCGGTTGGGGAGGTTTGTGTGGCTGTGCGAGACCTGGCTCCGTGTACGCGACGGAAAAAAAATTCGGTGGGGGAGAGTCTGGGGGGAGGCTTTTTGTATCAGCTGTCCATCCGAAATGATTGTGGAGGATCAATGGCCGTAAAGAGAGATCTCAATATGAGATCTTTTTCTAGCAAATTTGCTTCCGTCCGCGACAGTCTGAGAAACCGCCTACCGGTTGTGGGCCTTATGGCTGGTTCTAGGAGGTGCCCCTGTCAACTCAACTACCATTTCATTTGCATCATTACATTTAGTTTAAAGTTTATAATGTTAAATAATATAACTTAGATTTTGTGATATATTTACGTATCTTGTAGCTATTTAAAATTTTAATATATCATAAACATTATAAATGACAATAGAAGCTCGAAGAAAAATACAACTTGAGAATTTAATTGAAGTATGAGCTTTGATGGAAGTAAATCTTTAATATAATAAGTTAACCACTCTATCATGTATGCATCATGTAGCTGCATGCCCCTATTTTTTTCCTCTATTGGTTACTCTTTTCCAAAATATTTGCATGCACATGTATCCCTATTAATCTCAAGCAATATATTGATTATGTGTGTAACAAATCACCTTATTAGTTTACATGATATTAGAGTACCTAGCCCACGTATACACCAATGCACCATGGACGACTTACCTTGAACTTATCTTTCTTCGTGCCGGTTGCCCCCACCGAACCGTGTCTTCTGTCTCTTCTCCACGCCACAGCTTTTCTGCTTCAACCTACAATAGCAAGCACAATTCTTGATCGATATCCCTCAGCTGCCACCCCTTCCAATGCAATACTCTACCACATAGTTATCTTCTACTTCTATCCAATTTTTACCTAATGTTGACTGTTGTGACATCAACACGCATACACCTGCAAATATCGTCGATCCTTGCTGGGGACACCCGTCGCGCTCTTCGTGGCCCCGAGCCTATTCCTTACCGTTGCACTATCTATACTCTGAGCTCTTTGCTCCTCTATTTCTGTATGCCCGTGTTTCTATTCGTACGGATGCATGCATGTATATACACATACACGATGTTACATGTGCTTGATGTCTTCTTCTCCTATGTCGATTGCTCCTCTTCTTTGACGTTGTCCAACTCAATGATGTAGCTTCCTCACTAACCGCGATGACCTCCCATTTTGACTGATGTTGTTACGCCTGCTT
Organism: Phyllostachys edulis; assembly: GCA_036346405.1. Lineage (NCBI taxonomy): Eukaryota > Viridiplantae > Streptophyta > Magnoliopsida > Poales > Poaceae > Phyllostachys > Phyllostachys edulis. The sequence continues at coordinate 3,690,185 of CM070546.1, read as the reverse complement.
TAGTCATTGTCTAACGATATGGAGAATCTTCTCGCCATCAACGGTGACACTGTGTCACTCACCATGATGACCCGCTCCTAGCTATCCGATGACCCCATATCGTCGATAACTCATCTTCAATGCAAAGCTTCATCTCCTCTCTGCTAGAATTCACTACTACGAGGCCGACATCACAGAGCGGTTGGAATCGTCATCACGCATTTCGTTTCCAACCATCTATGTTTGTTGGTGCGTGATAACAGATATTATCACGCACGGTACAAAACCGTCAGTGATATGAAATATCACGAGCGGTTTTATTAAAAACCGTGCAGTGAAGTCAAATATCCTGACGGTTTCAACCGAAAATGCGTGATAGGAGAATATCACGAGCGGTTCTAAATAAAAGCCGTCGTGATTTGTGACTATCACGAGCGGCTTTTATATAGAACCGTCGTGATATTCTCTATCACAGCGGTTTGCGATCGAAACCGCTCAGTGATACTTGCCTTGCATGACGGTTTTAACAAAAACCGTCTGTGATAGCTAATACTACCGTAATTTCTTTGTTTTCCTAGCTAGCCTCGGAATTGCTAGCCATGCCCTCTGAAAACAAGCATTCACGAAGCATGATTCAGCAATCACAAAAATAGCATTTCACAATAACAGATTCAAGCGACCATGACAACTCAAAGTGATCATTACTCAAAATAAATTACAAAAGATCGCATTTGTTCAAGTATTGTCGCTATAGTTACAACTAGATTACAATTGTTTTGCGTTGAGAGGTTTTAGTGGGGTGATGCTCGGGTTGGCGACGGAGTGAAACTCTCCGTTGTCGTTAATGATTTCGAGTTGATAAAGGCGCAGAGCTTCCTCGAATGTCCTTGATCTCTTCCGCAACGAGTGAATCACATTGTAAATCAAGACACATAAGCTACCAATTAAGAGTAAAGTGGTAAGCTATATATATTTAAATTTATAATTAGGAAATAATTATTTCGAGATTGACAAACCTCGGGATCCTTCTTCTTAGTCAGAAGGATTAGTGCATATGATAGCGAGACGTAGATTGCACATAACTCATCATCTTTTTCTTTGGCGGCCTTTGCAAAAATAGAATTACATATATAGGTATAGTCGGTTCGAGACGCGTTATTATGAAGTATGATATAGTATTATTGTGTTGTAGCACGTCTTTGGAAAATCCATCCTATGTGTTAGTTAGGCGCTCTTTCCATCGTATATTCCTTTGTTGGCAACATAATTGATGAGCGACCTACATGATTGAAAAAGTTATCCTCGGCCATTTCAAGCGAATGAAGACTACAATAGAGTTATGTAAGGAGGAAATGAGCATACCTCTCAGTATTCCTCTTAGAGTCTTTGAAGTCGTGCTTGTTGCGGTTTAGGGAATCAAGGTATATCACATGGTTCCTCTTGGGTATAATAACTAAAAGGATCCAATGGTACCTACTCATGTATGTCGCTATAGTCATTAAACCTAAGTTCGTCTTTGCGTATAATGTACAAATGAAATTTATATAGCAAGTAGTGACACTTACCCCCGGTTGTAGGGCACCACTATGTACTTCATGTTCCTCTGAGAAGCAATGACCTCGTTATGTATTTCTCGGCGAAGGGCGAGTCTTGTAGGATGGTTTGCAGCGATACCACGTGTGGGTCGAGGAAACCCAGGTTCTTTCCATTCCGGACATTTTGCGGCATGTATCTATACATAAGCAATGAGTTGTGATATTTATCGGTATTAGATGAATGTAGAACTTGATTATGCGCACTTACGATTGTCCAACATCGTAGAAGCGAGGCGTCGAGGCTACGAGGACCCATCCATCCTCACTTGGAGCTTCAGAGCGTCGGCTCCTACAAAACGATCGCAATTAGCTAAGGCGTCGTTAGGGTCTATCTTTGGTGCATTCCATAGATGTATCGTTACCTTGATGTTGTCTATCGGTGTCGGACGTCGTCATGTTCACAATTATCTTGTGACGCGACGCTACTCGACGTCGAGGAGGACTGTCTTCAAATTAGCGGGGCGGCTTGCGGCACTGGCTCATGAGTATATCCATTTGACTCATAATCTTGCCATCTCTACTTGAAATTGGTTAGTAATCATCTGCACCAACCGGTTGTCGTGCTCGACCTTGGATCTCTTCCTAGTCCTATCGTGTAGTAGTCGTCATGAATCCATGAATCCAAGGCACGTTAACCCCAAGGTCTCGCGTGCGACAAGGTGCTCCTTGTTTCCCAAGGCCGTAGATAGTATATCCTTCTCCTCGCTCGCACGGAAGGAGCCTTGGGAAGCTTAGGCGATCAAGTCACGCCGCAAGAGGTCATCACGTTATTATAGACACTATGAAGTTATGGACTTATTAACAACTTAGTAGTTCGATATACTTACCACACGTTGGGACACTTCACAGTGCGGGTTTGTGAAGGAGATCTTTGCCGAAGATGAGACTTGTGCCCTCGCTTTTAACCAAATTTTAGGGAGCGCTGGTCTGTGACATCGAAACGGGTTCTCCTTCTCCGCCGCCCATTCCTCGTATTTACCGCGTAACGGCGGTGCCGTCTGTCTTGGTGAGTGTTTCAGGTGTCTGAGAGCTTTGTGCGCCGCACTTTGCTCCTTAAATTCGTAGATGTTTTCATAGCCACAAAGGTGTCCCATGCTTCCCGCGTCAAGAATCTATCTTTGCTGCGAGGGCGTCGACCCGTGTTCACGTGCCGTGACAAGAATGCTCTTGAAGGTCCTCCACGATTTACCCATCGTGAGCATCGCCGTCTGTCGCGCCGCGTGCCACATGTGCTACGGAATAGTGAACTTCTCGAAAGTTACGTCGCGTGGCGCCTTCGCTTCTTCGTCAGTCCTTCCACCTTGGTGTGGTGATGAGGACCTGTTCCTTCCAAGTATCCCGCAGATGGTCCGGAATCTCGCCGTTGATCTCTTGGGACTCAGAGGACCCCAAAGTCATTGACCTCGTGATGACCACCGGCCGTAGGCATTTTCGATTGTCCTCTGCCATCTCGCCTGTCATTATCGCCGACGGTGACGGCGGCCTCGTCGGCGCCTCTTCCATCTGCGAGGGTCGGTGTTGGCGGCCTCGTCGGTGCCTCTTCCATCTGCGAGGTCGGTGTTGGCGGCCTCGTCGGCGCCCTCTTCCATCTGCTGGCGTCGGTGGCCACGGCAAAAAGACAGTGCCTTTGCCATCTCGCTTACTTGCTCTCGGGAAGAAATCTGAGAGGTTGACTATAGATATCAAGATGGCAAATGAAGAGTTGAATGAGCTCATCTGACTACTAACATTCCTAACACTCCTTAATCCACGAGCTTCTATTCTAACACTCCTAACACTCCTTAATCCACCAACTTCTCTTGTGATCTTTGTATAGATAGAAACTAGTGATACAAATCTTTTGCCCGAGCCTACTTCTCTAAGGAAATGCGATTGATGATATTATGTGCTCTCAAAAGGAGAGTAGCTAAAGAACAAGTCTTTGCCATCTCAATCCTATTATCTATACTCTTCATGAAATGAATATGATAATATAAATTCAAACTATGAGCTCTAAACAATACTTTGCTTAATGTCAAATGATCTCAAGCTGCTAGCAAAACAGATTAAACTTCTAGTCAAACAGAGGTTGACTACAGAGATCAAGATGGCAAATGAAAAGTTGAATGAGCTCATACATACTACTAGAAGAATCACAAACTAGTCAATACAACTGATCAATTTGCAATAGAACTATGAGTCGAACCAAAGTAACCAATTAACAATACAACATATTGACAAGAGCAAGTAATACAATAGAGCTCAAGTATGAACTAACTATCACATTCAATCTCAAGATAAGACGGAGTTCATCACGAGCATGTCAACAAAGCCCAGATTAATTTGCAACTAGCACTACAAATATATATATATATATATATATATATATATATATATATATATATATATATATATATATATATATATATATATGCAAAGATCAACCGAATCGCCACAGAGGAGCAATACTCACAGAGAGGATGCCGCACAAGAACTGGGAGGCCAGGTCAGGGGCAGTCAGGGGAGGAGGAGGCTGGGAGGAGGTCGACACGGGAGGAGGACGGCGAGGAGAAGGCTCAGAGGGGAGGAGGCCGACACGGGAGGAGGACGGCGTCCGAGGTCGGGGCGCCAATGTCGGGGCGGCAGACCGAGGTCGGCGGCGGCGACGCTGGGCTTACTGACTGGGAGGTGAACAGGCGCCGAGGTCAAGGCTGACCCCGAGGTCGGCGGCGCCGAGGTCGGGCGGGCGCAGAGGTCGGGGCACCAATGTCGGGCGGCGGCCGAGGTCGTGGTCGGCGGTGGGCGAGCCCTAAACCCTAGAGGAGAGCAAACGAGCGCGAGAGAGTAAGCAGCGCCTAGAGAAAACCCTAGCGTTTCCGCCTTATAAAAAGTATATCACGAGCGGTTGAAATGAGAACCGCTCGCGTGATATTATTATCATGAGCGGTTCCATAATAGAACCGCTCGTGATATGAAATCACGAGCGCTTCTATTATGGAACCGCTCGTGATATATCACGAGCGGTTCTCATTTGAACCGCTCGTGATATTCCTTCCACGACGGTTGTATAATAAAACCGTGCGTGATAGCCAACAACCCGAGGCCAATTTATGATATCTCGACAAAACATCTTGAACTCGGTGAGACATAAATATCCCGAGAAAACAGAGTGAACTCCTTTGAGACAAGTATGATGACAATTATGACAAGTCCATATGAATTCTAACCCGTGACAAGTATGATGACAAGTTTATAACACATTTGACTTCAAAATTTCATATCTAATTCAACTCAACTCCAAATCAAGTGAAACCAATTTTGATACTCCACATTACAATGTACGTCCACACATTGACATTAATATCAAATATGACAAGTCCATAACAAGTTCATAACACATTTGACTTCAAAATTTCATATGTTTAATTAGGGGAGAAATCGCAGTTGGAGGAGCTAGGGAGGAAGTGGCACGCACTGGGGAGGAGAAGCTAGCTACCAGATCTAAGTGGAGCCCAAAGAAGCAGAGGGCGGCTTGCTGATTATATTTATCCAAACAAGGCAGCGAGAGAGAGCGGCAGAGGCACAATGCAGTCTTGGCGCATGAACACTGATGGTAGTCGGCGAGAGGATGTGTCGTGCTCAATTTATACGATGGGCATATCACGAGCGGTTCTTAATAAAACCGCTCGTGATAGATGACTATCCGAGACGGTTTGTAAATAGAACCGTGCGTGATATTACAGACGGTTCTATTCACAAACCGCCTGCGTGATAATCACCAAATCACGCACGGTTTGTAAATAGAACCGCTCGTGATATTACGACGGTTATTAAATAGAACCGCTCGTGATTGGGTGATTATCACGCATGCTTTGTGAATAGAACTGTCAGTAATATCACGCACGGTTCTATTTACAAACCGCTCGTGATAGATGACTATCACGACGGTTCTAAAAATACCGCTCGTGATATTCTTCGCGCCACCCGCAGTGCGGCAATAGCCAACACGAGGCGGTTCCAAAGGAACCGTCTGTGATGGGGTGTCTACTATAGCCTGTATTGTAGTAGTGATTTCTCCATCATCGAGCTTCTTTGGCCATTGATTTCTTTAACAACGCCGACGTTCACCACTCGTCGTCACAACATTTGGCTCCTTTGACTTTGATCTTTCTCTTCAACGGCTCTAGCGAGAAACACGACATTGTCCTTGTCGAACGGCTAAGGTGAGAAGCCTGCAATTGTTCTCATCTTCGTCGTCGTCGTCTCGGCTCTTTGCTTCTTTGTGGATAACTGTCTTCCTGTAGGACAGATTGACGTCATTGTACTTTTGTGTGGTCTCCTTCGACACCATTCGTGATATCCTCATTATAACTTATATTTAATTTATTTGAAATTTTTGTTATTTAGGGATTTTACTTTGGAATTGGTATGGAAATTAATTTGCGAATTTTTTTTTGTCCCTAATTTTAATTATTTTTTGTTGGAATTTGTATGCTAATCCAAATGTTCTTTTTATTTAATTTTTATAACGAAATACTGCTTATTTATTAGGCTCTATGCTACAAGTTATTTTGCTTTGCGCAAGTTTTATTTCCAATATTCATACAAAATATTTTGCAACAGAAGTTAAAAGAGAAATTAAATAGATACACGACAGTAAGTAAGTAATTGAATGAATAATAACAACAACTCGCAACCCTCCTCGGCTGCGAGCGACATTTACTTTCAGCCATAGACATAGCACTCAACTCGAATATAAACTGACAAAACATTTCCCATGTTTACCAATGAAAACGGTTTTTATAAAACTCAAGACTATACCCGGCAATACTATACTTAGCATGCTCATCACCACGAGCACGGCTATTTAAATATATTTACACTCTGCAGAGGGGTACAACTTTACCCATAGCACACAAATTCTCTAGTTTGTTTGGCATCCGTCGATACCACCGCTCACTACCTTCGGTAAGCAGTCTAGAGCATATGTCGAAGCCTTTACATCATCTAGTCCTACCCTTGCACTAGCCCGGTGTCACAGCCCGGTTTTATTAAATGGGATTTAGATGCATCTCATAAGCATTTCATGTTATTTCTGGAGCATGTGCATAAATTATGCATTTGAAAATTTTAAAATCAAATGTAAACATCTAACTCAAACTAAACCCAGACAAAGAAATTTAAAATAAATGCTCATGAAGATCTCTGGAAAACAATTTATTTAAATAATATAATAATTATCATGAATAAATATGATTTTTTTAAAAAATTTGTAATTCAATTAGATTTTATGAAAAATTCAAACTCAATTTGTAAACATCTTCTGTAAAGGAATTTAAAATAAGCAATTAAATCATGAACAATAGTTTTAGAAAGTTTATATGAGTTCTATTTTGTCCCAGGAACCCCTCTGCAAAATTGTAGAATTTTCTAAATCTATTTGCTATTTTTAAAGCGTCGGTCAAAGTATGGAATTTGAAATTCATTCGGTCAATTGTGTAGACCTAACCCAACCCTCTTGGAATTGTAGTGACCGAGCCAATCCATCTGACTTGATCAGACCGCACCACTTCGCCCGAACCACACTCGGGCTCACACTACTTCACTACCGCTGACTGGTGGGCCCCAATCGCGAGTGCCTTTCTTCTCCAAAGCGGCGCCGAGCCACGCAGCTCCTTCGTCATGGCAGCGCCGGGGACATGCGGCTCCTCCTCGCACCACCGCCTGCCACGACACCCCTACCAAGCCTCGGCCTCTTCTTCCCTCTCTCCATTCCCTCCTCCACCGAGAGCCCTAGAACTCTATAGCCGGTCGCCAAAACCGCTAAGCCGCTCATCGCGCACGCTGGCTGCTTCGGCTAGCTCCGACCACCCACAGCACGTCACAGCACGCCAAACACCTCAAAGAGCTCTTCCCCTCCCTCAGTTTGGAGAATCCATCACCGTAGTGCCGCATAATTGGGGTTTTCTTCACCGCCGGCCGCAACTGCCATTTTCGTCGCCACTTCTCCTCCGAGGATTCCCTCTCCGATTACTCCTTCCCTGAGCACCCTTGGACCTCCTTTTACCTTCTCTAACCACTCACGTGTGCTCCCTTCCTCCACAGCGACCCCGTCATGTTGAACTGGTCGCGCTGATCATCGTCACTGCCGCCAACTCACCTCGGTGTTCCTCCGTCATGGAAAACCATCCTGATGAGTTCCCCTTAACCCTATAGTGCCCATGCTTCCCCTAATTTCCCTCCTTTGCCACTCTGGCACCGTCGCACCCATTCACCCCTACGACCGGCTGCCGCTCACCTTGGCTGTGCCGCCATAGTGTCGCCCGAGCCCTAACGCTGCTACCTCTAGCTCCAATACCCTCCGGGCAACCCATTTTGGTGGTTGTCGTTGCCTCCGCGCCGCTCCTTCGCTGGCGACGACCCACACCCGAGCTCCCCTGTGCTAGCTTCACTATTTCTTGTTCTCTGTGTTCGAGTCTTTCTCTCTCTGTATTCAAAAGCCATTAGAACTTTTCAATGACTGTTAAATCACTTAAGAAATATTGCTTAACAAATGAATAATTGAATTAGTAAGTTTAGTTAGCTAAATCTCTTAGTTGTATAATGAGCAGAGAAGAGGGGGTGTTGTAAAAGGTCGTATTGTCAGTGAAACTCAATTGCAAAAACCACTGTCTGTTTGCTATCAAATATTGAAAATGTCAATTGAGTTAGCAATTGTCTAGATTAGCACTTTAGCTCAGTCAACTTTTGTTGTTGTAGGTTACATGAACAGTAACCTGAAGATACTTAGTGTTGTTAATAGGCTAATGGCATTATTAATGCAGTGGTTAGAGTTTTTCTTGATTCAATTAGTCTTTGGACAATTATCTATCAGAAGCAGCCAAATCTGAAAATCAAAATGGATCTGAATTCTCTCGAACCAGCAGTGAACATTTAACTCCCTTTTGATGAGTTAGTGAACAGAGAAGGTCTTTAGAGCAATTAGGAACCACAGTAAACTTCTGACTTTTCAAATGCAAGTGATTATGGGATTAAATAGCTATGGGAGATTGACCTAAAAGGAGCTCACTAATCTGAAAAACGAGTACAGTTAATAGTTAGTTAAACTAAAAAGATAATCTAAGGGCATATAGCGGTGAAATCTTGCTAATGACAGTGGATTGCTGACTTTTCCAAATTCTAGTGCTTAGAAGATTTATTGTTCCAAATTGAGCTTTGGATCTTAAACTAATAGAGGTAAATCAAGCTGAAAAATAAGTATTAGTATGATTAACCAAAACAAACAGTGAAGACTTTGCTTAGGCATAAAATTAGTGGGATAAGAAAATTGGAGAGAACAGTAGGTAAGCTTAATAACTATTGGAGCTTTCAAAATCTTTAAATCACTTGTTTGACAGCTAAAACCAAAATTTAAGATTGTTTGAAGGTAATTGGTAGCCACTCATAACCAATTGAATACAAAACAATTAAAATTCCTTGATCTTAGTAGCAGAAGGGATCCACACAATTTTGGCCAATTTACAGTTTCAGTAAACAAGAAGTTGGGTTAAACTTGATAAATTCATAACTAATTCATATGAACTCCAATTGAACTAAAATTTTCACCTACATGCATCTAAAAATCATAATCTCACTAATATATAAATCTCATGCATTTTCGAGTATTTTGGGTTTTTCGGCTTTATTAGTTTATTCGCTATCGTATTTTCTCTCTAGATTCTGAATTGCCCGAAGTGAACAATTACGCCTCTGAGAGTGAACAAGTGGACTTCCAACAAGGCAAGTATCCTCTTGCATCATATTGATCCTAGTTTTGGTAATTTAGTATTTTAAATTGCAATGTTAATTGCTTGTATGCTATTTTTGATATATCAATACTTTGTGAGTTTAGTTAGCTATGTCCTAAATCTTGCAGGTTATCCTTGATATTGCCATACAACTATGCTTAAGTTAGTTATCATGTGATGATATTTATTCTTAATATTAATGCTTAGCCATGCAGGTCAGTAGTTACGGTAGTTCGATTGATGGGGTTAGCCTGTCAATCGTGGGAAACACTGAACATTTTTATCTTTATGATTTTGTCTAGATATTTGAATCTGATTTTTGAGTCTAAAATTTGTCTATATAAAACTGATTTTGATCTAGGCAAGTGGCTAGTAGTGCGGGTGCCTTCGTGCGCGAGATTTGGGTGCCGTGGAAAGACTTGTCTGGATCGTTAAGGACCGAACTTTGGGCTGTCACTCCAAGTACCACTCGTACTTCCACACACTGGATTGGGGCCGGTTTGGTCAAGTAAGGGGAGGAGTTTATTGGGTTGGAACACAGGTGGTGTGAGGACATATGTGTTTGATCATATGTTCATAGGGATCCCATTGCAATTTAATATGTGTAAGTGAGCACAGCTTTAATTTTTGTTCATTCGGTCGGCATTCCCAACACAACTTGCGTGCCCCGCTTAGCAGGTTCTATCAGTAGCTTGTACTAAGCGGGATCTCGTCTCGTAAGGGTGATTCAACCCAATAAGATGTTCTTGCTAAAAAGTATCAAATCTCGATCCACCCGGCCGACATACCAAAGGAAGTGTGTCATTATCATGAGGCTTACGGGTTGGTCAAGTCGTGTGGGTAAAGATGTACACCCTTGCAGGGTTTTCAATCTATTCAAATAGCCATCTCCATGGTTACGAATGACACTTGATTTTGATTGACACCATTGTAGCCACATAACTAAAATAGACATGGGCAACAACTTGTTATCGACATGACATGTATGTCATGTTGTTTAGTTTATCAAAGCGGGTTGCCACTTTGGTATTGTTTGATCTTTGTTTATATATTGGTCACACAAATGTCTTTTGATAAAATTTTGTTTTCCAAATGGCATTTACAAACTAGTAGGTATTGGCTGAAAATTGGCTTTTATGCAAAACTTATGCCATTAAAGCCTCTCCTTTGGTCAACCTTTAGCATGTATAATTTCTCCTCCTTTGGATAGGCTCTATCATACACATTTCTTTTATTAGTTTGTGTAAGACTTGCGAGTACCTTTTGTACTCAACCGGATTGTCCACTTGTTTCAGGGGAGAACGTCGCACGAATTGGTTATAACTATCACACCAGTTCTGGGCGATAGCGGCGGATGCATCGGCTTTAACTCTAGTTGGTTGCTTGTGGGTTTTAGGCATGCCTGGTATTCTTTTTTTTATTTCCAAGTTTATCTTCCACTGTGATTAATTTAATTATGATTAGATTTGGCCAATGATCGCCTTTTATGAAAAATCGGGCCATAAGGTCCTATTTATCTAAATTGTAACATTGCTTCTAATATTTTTTTTTTTTGCATATTTGACTGGTTGTGATCAATGTTGTTTAGATATATGCATGTTAGTCACTGATCCTTCGGAGCTAACATGAGACACATATCCGGGAATCTTGAAATCGGTTTCGTTTCATGTTTAGGGTTGTGCCTTCTATGCAATCACTTGACTTGAAATGGATTCAATTTTAGGATCCTGACGTTGGTATCGGTATTGATTGATCGTAGTTTAAAGCCGTAGCAATGGATGTTGGTAAAATTTTGGGTTGCAAAGAGTATTATCAAACTAGCAAAAATTTGGCAAAAATCCAAGTAATATAATTCCTTTCTTTCTTACCCATCCTAGCATCTAATTCTTGCCACGCCATTCATTTGATTGTGCAAAATAATTTTTCTCTATTGCTCGTCTCCCTTTTCCAACAATGGACACGTTAAGTAGTCACCGGTGAGAGTAATGGCGAAAGGACGCATCTTTAGCTTGTAGGCACTAGATTTTGTAGTGTAATCATTTGCCTTCTTTGTTCCAAGTAGTTGCGTATCGCCTATGGGCAGCATGTATGGCAACTATATCGAAAAACTAATTATGATTCCATTGTATCTTGTGCTGGCCTTTGAGCCTTAGTACACCCATTTGGATCTTGAGTTTTAGGATTTCGAGATGGTGCATTTATGATATAAATTATATTGCATAGCCATTGCCCGTTTACTCACCTTATGTTCATTCTTTCCTCATCTCATCTTTTATGCACCAAAATATTAAGGGGGGTAGAAGATACCTCAAAGTATGTGTTAGGCATCATAATTCCTACACTTTGATCATGCATATAGTTTTAAGTTAACTTAAGCATATCTTGTTACTCAGGTTGTTAGCAAGAATCATAACTAAAATGGATTTATATACATCAAGATGCATGGTAGAAGTATAAATTCAAATTGCCTTATCTTAAAATGGTTAACTAAATTGCAATTTAACAAGTTGCCTCACATAGATTCCTTACATGAATCTAAAAATTTGGAGATCACAGAGGTGTAGCTTGATGTGCTAGATTGTTGTGAAGTTAAAGAACATACTTGTCTTTTAAATGGTTGATAAGTGAACTCATCAAAACATGAACTAAGGGTAGCTCATTTTTATTTTTGTTCAAGTAAAAGTAATTAAACCAGATAAGGTTGTACCTGTAGTTCTATCCTGTTTATGCAAAGTGCAACCCCTTACTTATGTTGTGCCATTTTGATCTGGATTGATAAGAATGTGCTCCAGTGCTTGTAGGTGATCTTCAAAATCTTGAGAATATTGATCTGAGCACCTGGTAGTGTGTAGTTTGCCAATATATTTTTTTTTCCATAATTTATTGAACTTTTTTGCCTAGGAATTAATTCCAACGCTTTAGCGAGTTGTTCTGGACACTTTTTAATATGAAGCCCATAGGAAGGTTTAAAATGATAGGGCCTAATTTTTCGATGTTGAGTATCACCTAAGTAATGTGCCAGAATTTTTTTGGAATTTTTGAACTTAATTTCACTAGTGTTTGAGCCCTATGCCTCGTTTTCTTATGCAATTGATGTACCAACCAAAACCTAAACATAATGTGCAGGATGAATATTTACGACCTTTGTTAGAATCCTAGAAACACTCCCAAATTTTTATAGAATTTAGTAATTTTCCTAACCCTAGTTTGTTCACTAGTAGTCAGAAACAAAAATTGTTAAATTAATTGTTTGATTGTTAATGACCAGGTTATGGTAGTGTGGATTCTTGTGGCTTAATGAATCTTATGCTTCACTAATAAAAATAAATTTGTTTTGTTGCATTTTGACATAATCATGTTAGCATGCATGTGATCCTTTGCACTCTCAGTAACTAAACCTAAATTTGTCATGAAGTTGACTGCATTTATGCATCCTTCAAGCATTCATCCAATGCGTTCTTCTCTAAGCCAGGCAATTAGAACTAGCGAAGCAAGGGTTAAGTGAGACTACCATCAACCTTATGTTATTTTCTCTCTTCTCGGCATAACATCCCAATGTTGATACTAGATTACCATTTAACTTGCCCTTCCGTTCTGTCGATAGATGTCTCTTTCGGCTAACTGAATGGAGCCGTGTCTTCCTCCTACCTAAAACCCAAAATTGTTGAGGAACCTCATTGGTTTCAAATTTGAAACTCAGTGAATGTTTACCCTCACTTCGCCCAGGTACACCCCCGTCAAGTGAGGCATTCACCATTGTGTCGGAAGGCTTTGTGCCTAATGCCTCGGTGAAGGGAGCCCCTTCGGACATGCCTCCATCCTGTCATGCCTGCACTACTACGGCCTACCAACGTGCAAGGCTAGTTTTCAATGGCTTAGCTAGCTAATGCTGTCCCATACTAGCACATGTGGTTGTACGCTTACACTTAGGTCGGATATACCAGCATTTGGTCCTTAATTGATCCGAGCGAGAATCTCCCCTATCTACTAGTGGGGTACACCCCCCACTCTTTTGAGTTATATAAAAACTAGGTTTTGTATTTTTATTTTTATACAAACTAACAGAGGTATACCCCTTTGGACATTTTTTATAAATCTCCCAACTCATGTTTATCATATTATCCTTTTATAGCTTTTAGGGAAAAACTGCCGCTCTATTAAACATTTGTGCGATAATCGCACTTGAAACTCCCAATTTGACATTATCTATTGCCTAAACCATATCCTAATGTCTACAACATTAAGGGCATCAATATTTCAAGGAGATTCATGCATCGAATAGGATTTACAACTATCGATATCCCAAACATAGCAAATTTTATATCAAACATACACGCATGCATAATAGATTTTGCAAAAAGAAATACAATAATTAAAATAGTAGGATCAATATGGTCAAAGGGGTTGCTTGCCTTGCTCTGGTTGTTCTGAATAGGAGGATGGATGGTCGTCGAAAATATCGTTCGAACAATCGACGTCTATTCCAATGAGAATCGGAAACAAATTAAATAAGGAAAAATAATTTCAAAAGTAAAAAAAAATCCAAATATTTTGGCATATTCTGGTAGAGCATGATTTTAGATGAATTTATAAAAAAGAATCACCTCATTTAGAGTTTTTAAGCAAAAGTTATTAAGGTTTCAATTTGCTTCGGTTCGAAAAATCCTAAAAATAGAACAGTGATGTCGAAAGCGTATTTTTGAAGTTTACACTTTTCAACAGAGAAAGTGTACTCTTCTCTACATTCTACCGAGGTTTACGTTTTTTCAATGCAGAAAATGTATTATCCTCTAAGCTTTACTAAGGTTTAAGCTTTCTAACCGAGAAAGCGTATTTCCTCAAAACTAAAGTAGCTTTTCTCATTTTTCTGGATTTTCATAAATCTTATATGTGGGGCCTACCTGTCAATGACTTATTTACTAAATGCGTTAAATTATATTTCTGGTTATCTTTTTAGCCGGTCCCACATGTCATTGACTGAGTACACTTAAACTACTGTAATTAAGTGCTAATCCTCATTTAAACGTGTAGGTTTCACTGGCAGAGAGACAGAGGAAGGAGCTGCTGAGCATGCGCATGGCCGAGCGCCATGGCGAGCTCGTTGCCGACGATCGGAGCGACGGTGAGGCTTAGGAAGGCCAAAAATGGGATCCTCTCTCGACGGAGATGCCACTGGGTGGTGGTGGAGGCCGAAGAGATGACCGGAAGCAGCGCTACGACGGAGAAGAGCGGTGAAGCTCCTTGGGCTTAAGGTGGTTTTTCGCGTTTGAGCCTAATCGGTGGTAAGTGAGTGTACGCATTAGCTTCAGGGTGCTATTGCGATGCTGTCGGTAGCGGCTCGGGGACCAATGGTCACCGGAGCGGCGTTGACATGGTTTCTCCTCGTGGCGCCATGATTGGCTACGGTGAAGTCCATGCTACGATAGCTAATCCTCCGATCTAACGCGTGCAAAAGCTTTAGGGAACTACTAGAAACTCACCCAAGTCCTTGAGGAAGTTGGGGGATGACTGGAATGACGGGGCGACATTGAACAGCAGTGGCGCGAAGGAGGCTCCCATTGACAGCGTGCTACCGCGATGGAGATGCTACAAAAAGATACACATTAGCTCCCTAGCACCCTGAGGATGGTAGAGACAGAAGGAATCGACAGGGGACTCATCGAGTCGGCGACTAACTAGAAAATGGTCGCGGCGATCAGAAATGGGGAAGATGATCGACCCGGAGGATTCTCTGCGGTTGAAGCTTCATTAACAGAGGGAAAAGCATCAATGGGGTGTAAGACACAATATGACAGGGAAAAAGGAGGTTCAAGCTCACCCAATTGTCGGAACAAGGAAGTCTAGAACGGGGTGCACGCCAGAGGTGAAGAAGACTAAATACGATGGCTTGCCGGAGCTACATCAAGCATAGAGAGAGTATCAGTGAGGTAAGGGGCATGTGATGACGCAGTTGGTGAGGGCAAGGAAGCTCACACAAGGAAATGGCATTGCGGAGCCCACTCATCAGCGTCGAGAACGACACACTTGTTCCTGGCGAATCAAGGCACGGGATGTGCTAATTCTATGCGAGGAGCGAGAGTGGCGAGCTAGGACTATCGTGACGTGGTTGGGGGTTTAAGTACTGGTGAGAAGAGCACGAGAAATGCGACGAGAACAAGGTGGCCCTGACGAGAATCTCACGGCCCTCTTCGTCATCTCCGCTAGGGCGGGGAGGTGAGCGCCATTAAGAGGTAGCTGATCATGGGCGGAGCCAGGCGAGGTGACAGGAGCAGTTGGGGGTCCAAAATAGTGGGTGGCGACGGTAATCAACGGGCGTGCGGGCAAAGTGCTCGTGAGTGCGCTCTGGCGAAGGCGAGTGGAGGTGGATGAAGGGTTCTAGCAAGTGGGGCCCACCTGCCAGCGAGAGGAGAGAGAGAGTTTAAATAAGGATTTTTGGGATTAAAAGGCTGAGGGTTTTGCTGAATTTTTGTACCGGGAAAACCAAGTCCAAATTTTATGAAACGTTTTATGAGGGCTCCTGACCTAGTATTGTTGCTTAGGTAAATTTTCCAGAACTTTATCTTGTCTGTGAATTTCTAAAAAATTCTTGCAAGTTTCTGTTTTTCATGAAATGCATTATTGCTTTAGATGAAATTTTCTCAAAATGTGCTCAATAAATTTCTCCCTAAGAAAGTATGCCTAAAATTATTCTATAGCCTATTTTTATTCTATTTTCCTAAAAATTCCTATAAGTGCATGTTTGTAATTTTATTATTTATTTTATACCAAAAGTTCAACAAGCATGCATAAATGATTTTCCTTATGGAATAATATTCCAAAACTTACTTTCTCATTTATTTTCACTGTATCTCCCAAAAAATGGAAATTTTGGGATGTTACATCCCATGCCCGTCAACGACAATATGCGCACAGAGATGGCGCACGACGGCGAGCATGGGGGCGGAGATGCACTACGGTAGCCAGGACTTGCACTACCTGTGGCCGACGATGAGGAGGAGAGAGAGACGAGGATGAGCCCCGTAGTGATAATGGGGCGAAGATGCACCACGGCGGCCCAAACGTGCACCTATGATGGCCTATGATCAAGACGGGAGAGAGACACAAGGATGAGTGCCTACGGTGGGGACAGATAAACCCAATGGAGAGGATTTCAGTGGCGACTCGGTCGAGATGCACCTTTGGCAAGTGACATGGCCAGATCTTGGCCCGTTGTGCCCAGATCCGGAGCTACCATGTCCAGATATGGAGTTCCGGTGAGACCACACCGGATGTTAGAAAGTAGATGTTTCCCCTGGATCCAAGCCCCGTGGCCTTCGGCGTCATTGGATTGGAGCTTCGTGGCCTTCGTCATCTTCGTCTCCGGCTATGGCCATCTTTCTCGTCACCGGCGAAGGTTGATCCGGTAGTGATGGCGGCGCCCACGGAGGTGTGCACTCGACGACGACATGGGCGGGGTAGATCTAGTGGTGGCGACAGAGAGGAGGTGTACCTGTGGCCGTTGGCGAGGACAACATGCAAATCCGATTGAGAAGTGGTCGAGGTAAACCTTAGGCACACCTTCGACGAGTGCTACTCGCTGGAGGTGAGGATGACCAGCGAAATGGGCACAGGAGAGGGCAGCTGGAGATCTGGCGGATCCGGGGGCGGAAGGGTCGCGGATGGCCGGATTCGGAGCTCTTGGGCGCTCTCCACGCCGGATCTCAAGACGACGCTAGGGATGACCGCCAGAGCAGGTGGGGACAGAGCTGCGCCAGCGGGGGAGTAAGAGGTGTGGAAGGCACTGGAGTGGTGCGGGAGAGGGTGGTGGCTGGAGATGCGCCATTTTCCCTATCACCGGTGAACTGTCGCTGGTCACGGTGGTCGATGAGAGGAGAGAGGGGAGAGGGAGAAGCTAGGGTGGAGAGAATGACGGGAGGCTGGTACAGTTTATTTGCCTAGTGGGACCCACCCATGTGTATTATCCATGTATTCGATTTATGTATTGCATTATGAAATCAAACCGGCTGTTAATGGTCCAAATCCCCACGCTCCCACCAATTGGCGCTGATATGGGGGGCGGGGGTTGTCCTTTTGGTTGATTCATATCCTCATTCATGGTGACAATCGATATGATATGCTGCAAGCCAACATCAGGACAGGGGTAAGGGGATTGATGCTAGTGAAATCCGACGCGGGGGGCGCATAAGGCCACATAGGAAGAGGGTCAGCATCATCGCACAATATGGCGTTGTTCATGGGTCCTTGTTGCCTCCGATGTTAGCAGGGTACCTTAAAAGCTGGTGAGCTCCCTACTGTCCCTTCTCACCAAATGGAACCGTGCAAGTGTTCAACATCTTTGGAGTTGATGGCAATGAATGACCAAGCACCATTCCTTCTCTTTCTTTCTTTTGCCAACCAGCTTCACACATGCCATGTCTCCAGCTACTGGTCCGGAGGAAAATATCTCCAGTCATGTCGCAGGCCAGCACCGTTGCAGTTAAATGGGGGTAACGGCTAGTGTAGATCTTAAGGTCTGTTTGCTTCCGGCCTGGAGAAGACTGGCCTAGCCCGCACAGCACAGGAAGTTGCCCCTTCATTGTTTGCTTACCAGTCAGGTAAGCTGCCAGGCTCAGGTGTAAGAAACGAGGGATCCACATTGATTTCTCGATTCTACTTTTTATTTATCAATTCTAAACAAACCTTCTAACTAAATAACCCATCTTCAAGTCTATCTGACCAGACAAAAATCATCTATTTTTCAGTCTACCTTTAGCATCACTTTTTTTCAGATATGAAATTAAAGACACCAACCAAACAAGTCCTTATTCTCATACAGCACACGGCCACACACCATGCTCACGCGCACGCTAACACAACTACGCAAGAGACCATCAAACACACAAAAAATAAAGGAAGAGCGCGCTAGGAAATATACTGCTCACTTCTTTCTGTTTGAGTAGGCTACACCGCAACATAATTCACATAACTCTACTTCCGAACACACAGAGAACTTGATGATTGTACTAGTAGCTGCAACGTCCCTGATCGATTGATAATAACCGTGCGTCGAGATGACAAGTACGTGCATGTGTCAAAACCAAGATCGTCGGTGCCGGTGAGCTGGTTGGCGGACAGGCCACAGCTGCACCGGAGAGAATTCGGAGGCAAGGACCATCCAGCCAGTGGAATCCGAATCGAGCCCCACAGCTTCACGTGGCTGCAATCTGAACCACAGGCTCGGATCTGCGGTGGCACAGATAGAGGCTCAGCACTCAAAAGTGGATCGACCGCACGCACGCACATCGCACAGGGCTAGTGCGAGCTAGCAGCGCAGCGAATCATGCATGACGCCTCCGGCGTTCGGTGCATGCGTGTTTTGTGTTAGGGAGGCATCTTTATCTATCCAATAGCCTATATAAAGAAGGAGAATCTTAACCATTGTATTACTGTTTACAGAAGAGCAATAAAAAAAAGCTAGAAGTCCCCTCATAAAAAAAAGTCAGAAGTCCTCTCATATCTCTATGTTCAATCTACTATTCTGTTCTTGTGTTCTTGCATTGTTTTTACGATTCTGAGTTTGTCTACGAGGTAATCGTTCAGAATGGACACATCAGCGACGGCTCCTCAACACGTTATCAGCACGATCGACTCTCCTCGGATTGAAAGGTAACCGTCGAAGAACGACACTCGTAGATCGAATCATTTTTCTAGATCGCTTTCAATTCCGCAATTGTTGCTTTCTAGATTGTTTTATCCTACAGTGAAAATCCGTTCTAATCTACCGCGAGCCGACTTGAAGTCGCCGGCACAATGACGATCGCTAGATTACATGAAAGAGTAGAAGAAGATTGCACTGTGGATTGCGAATACGTTCTAATCTACCGCGAGCCGACTTGAAGTCGCCGGCCAAGCCGATCGGTAATTGCATGAACGGTAATCGCACAAACAGTGCTCGGATGAACAATGCTTGCGTACACAGTATTTGAATGAACGAGAAGAAAGAAAAACCATGATCGCGGCGCTTTGCGCCGCTTGCTACACGCACGGGCGCTCCGCGACGCGCGTATTCGCATGGCACCGCCGGCGCCATCCGTCGCTGCGGTACTACCAGGCGACTAAGTAGTGCCGCGACAAGCACGGCTTACCGCCGCGCTTTGCACGTCTTATTCTTGGCTCCACACGATCGCCCAGTGATGCCGCCCCCGTAAACGCCAATGGTCGGTGGCCTAACCGCCGTGTCGCCGCTTAAAGCCGGCCGCCGCCCTCCCGCATCGTCCTCTCCGGTCCCTTACACGGCCAAACCTTTGCTGAGCGCGCATGTCCACACCGACAAGACACGCCGTCTTCTTGCCAACCGCGACATCGCTGTCTCGGCCGCAGATCGCCAATAACGTCGTCGGCGAACGTCGCTACAGCCGCTGCCGCCTGCGCACCTCGGTGTCGCCGCCCGCTTCCGCCTCGCATAGAACACGCCGCTTATCGGTCCCGCTTAAGCCGCCGCGCACGGCCTAGCCGCCTCCGCCGGACTCCGCGACGAGCACCGCCCATCGCGCTCCCAAATCGAGCACTGAGCTGTCGCGCCACAAAGGCCGCCTTAGCCGAACGCCGAAGCTACTCGCAATGCCCGGCCGCCGCCGCTCAGCCAAGACTGCCGCCGGCTCGCGCTACTTCTCTGCCCATTGTCCGCCGCTCGCAGTCGTCGCTAGCTCGCCGCCGCCTGAAATGCGCTGGCACGCACTCCACCACGCCATGCGCCACCGCCAAAGACGCCATGCACACCGACCGTAAGCGCAGAAGCGCCGCCATTGTCGCTTGTATAGGGGTAGGGAAACCCTACCTCGCACCTCCCTTTGAACCTAGTGGCGAGCCAGGAATTTAGTGTTAGGGGTGCACACACAAAGCAATGTCGGGTACGATTAGTTCAAACTATGGAAAAAGCTACCTACCGAAAAAAATCGAGCCTAGCGATAGACCCGTTCTGGGAATTTTTCGGATTTATTTGATTGAATTTTTGAATCGAAATTTGAATTTTTGTGAAGCTAAAATGAAAAAAAAAAATGCATAGCCAAGGTTCGAACCCGAACCAACCTCTTCAAAACTAAGGGTGTTTCCACCACGGCACATGCACTCTTGTGTTTGCATATGGTTACAAACTTTCTTTATATTTGTCAAAAACTAGCAAATCCAAATTTTTGGCGGTTGGAAATTTTATCGGAGGGTCCAATGAGATCCGATTTTACGCGCAGAATCCTAAATTTTCTTGAAAAAAGTTTTCACTGGTTCAAACTATGCATCGCCCAACGAAGCCAGGAATTGGCCGTTAGAAATAAAAAAACGTCAAGAAAAAAGAACAAAGGAAATTGTCTACTAGTATATTTTCGTATGTCATTACTGTAGTAATCAATTTGGAAAATAACTTGCATAATAATATGAATGTGAGAAAAATGGAAGTTGCTCCATGTGCACTGCAAAACCATTGGTCTTAGTGAGTGGTGCAATACCTCTGCTTATTACTCCCACTGCTGGTGCCACGTCGCCCATCGCTCTCTCTCCCGTTGCCGAAGCCGAGCCGCAGGAACCAAATTGTGGAGGAGTTGGAGTATTGGAGATAGAGATAGATGTGGGTTAGTGAGTGATGAGATGTTTATGGGCTGGTGGAGGCACGAGCGGGCCGTGGGTTGTGAGTTGAGCTTCTAAGAGAGTGCACACCAAGGAGTACTATGAATATGGCCCAAATGCAGAACTGATCTCTGAAAATGTTTTTGATTTTTTGATGTGTCCGGGCACCCCTTCTGGCTCCGCCCATGATTGTACACAGAGATAAATTACTGGTACTCTGCAGGTGTGCATCAGAAAGTGATTATTTTAGTTGGCGATTGTAGCTAGCCGAAATAACACCATGACAGGAACAAAAGGTTTTACCAAGAACCGAAATGTTTCGTCGGAACATATGCCAAAAGCCTTCGCTAGCTTGTACAACTAGTCTTTTGTGATAGTACTCTCTGTGATCGATTGTATAATGACTTAGGAAGGTCTGGTCTGGTGCCTCATCGCCTCGATTACTGGCGACTTACTCGGTTGGTGACACAGGTGGAAATTTGGCTGTTGAAATGACCAGTCCAAGTGCCCATCTGCTAAGTGCTTACACCTAGTTAAAAAAAATCATCTATTTTTGGGGTGCCGTGCACAGTGACCCTTGCCGCCCCATGTTTGAACCAAGGAAGGGGCAAAGATTTAGGCGGAGAAAGCGAAACGGCCGAGGAATGGCCTAGAAATCGGCTCGAAGAAGAAAAAAAACAGAAATCCCGTGAAAAAACGGCAGAAAAGGAAAATCCTAAAAACTTTGTAAATAAACCCTCGAAGTTATGAAAATTGCGAGGAAATATTTCGGGAAAGAAATTCTTGCAAAATAACCCCTCATAAATTAAAAAATTACGCAATTTTTTTGTTAGAACTGAAAATTTGCGATTTAGCCCCTGAAAATTGTAGAATTCGTTGAAAATTCATATTCTAGCAGAAAAGGGCCTTGGAATTCAAATTTTAAATCAGTTTTAGCATTTAAAGCATGTTTAACTTTGTTATTATTATTATTATTTCTATGCAATTTATATATTGTATTTGCTATTTTGATTATCTGTGATTGTTTATATTGCGTTTAATCACTGAGAATAGCGATAAATCGAGAAAATGCATAGAAAAATATGGGATCTGTCGAGAGTTCGAAGAGTATTATGAGAATTTTACAACCATTTTACGCAAATTATCAGCAATAATGTTATGAACTCTTTGCATGAATATGTAGATGACTAGCATCACGAAACGGGAGTTTGAAGAACTAACCCAATTGCGAAATTTGTACCGATCTTTAATTACGTGGTAAGGTAACCACAGATGAGCGAAGATTGAGAAGATTCTCTCTACCTTTCACCCGAATACGGTGCAATCCGCACACAACTATCGTCAAGACGGCTACAAGAAGTATGCTTTGAGTTGATTAACATCATCCAAGTTGCGGAAGCTCAAGATGATGTTCTAAGGAAGAATTACATCTCACAACCTCCTAATAGCAATATTGGCCATGAAGCCAATGCTAGCAGCTACAAGGTGAGGAAGCCTCTCACAAAGGAGAGAGGCAAGAAGGGTAAGGCCATGTGTAGTACGTTATTGATATTTTCCAGTCTAAGAAGAGGGGCTGTCGACGATCGAGTCGCCGACCTTACGAAATAAATAGAGGAAAATAGCAAAGAGTTCTGGGGGAGAGAATGAGACTGCTTTTTATTACTACGAACTGTCTATTACAGGGGGTGCCCTCGACGAGACAGTGGACTAATCCTAATTACATTGAGCGTAATGCTTGCTATACTGCAGAATCAGACTTGAAACACGAGTCTAATGTCGATTGTGATGCTTCAATCTGATGCAGTTCGATCCCCTTGTTCCTCCGTGCTCTGTCTTTAAATAACCATCGAAGAGGTGGCTGTTGTTCCTAGAGAAGGCGCTTGTTGGAAGTGACACAACTGGTCGGAGCGAGGCGACGATTGATGAAACATCAACCGTTCGGCGATTGAATGTCTACGAGACACTTCAACTGTATGGTGGTTGTTGTTAGTGTCTTAGAACCATGAAGCGTCGCGTGGTATGGAACAAATATAACATGTGTTTCATTCATTACGATGAAGGAATAAACTCGGAGTTAGATCCGGATGCCAGTTCATTGCTTCTTCTGAGCGATCATCACGGTGGGGACTAGGTCTGAGACCTCATCCGACCAGGATATTTATTATGTAATCTCTGGAATCGTTACGACCACAAAGGTCGTTAGCCTTAGGGGTTATGACCATGAAGACCTATGGTTTTTTATTATGTATTAAAGTAATACATAGAGATTTTAATCATCGGCAAGGGCAAACGACAGCATTTGGCACACCTCGCCATTGTAGGCACAGAGATCCACAACCATTAGTTTCACTCATGGATGTGGACAGCCCAGTAGCAGCCCCCATCACCCCCCTTTGGACATCGCAGCGGCCGCAGCCGTAGTTGCCCAAAAGGAGAAGATCGCTATGGAGCAGATTCAGGTAGGAGTTTCTACATACTTCACTAATTCGATCTGATGCACGTATTGCACTTAGATGTTTTCACAGTCACTTGCAGTTTGTGATTGTGATGGAACTTTGAATAATGGTTGTAAGCTCTAGGAGAGCAAAGCATTAAATTCTTATGATGAGTTCTGTAAGGCTTATTTTCTCGTATTTATAATAGCAAGTTATGTTCTGATATCTGAAGTATTTTATTATGTGTTGCTTGATTTCTGCTGCATATTAATAAAGTATATTATATTAGAACGTGTGTGGTGCCCTATGGATGGAGTGTGCTTATCAGGTAGCGGCACAATGAATACCATCTTGAGAGAGACGAAACTTTTTCAGTTGACCAGCAAGAATGTTGGTAGTCTTACGACAATCACAGGCATCGATACTTGTATAATAGGCTCAGTAAGGGCCACAATTATACTCCCGATGGGCACAACTTTGGTAATTAAAGAAGCCTTGTTGTACTCAGAATCGACTAGAACTCTCAAAGATATTCGCGCTAACGGTTTCCACGTAGAGACTGCAGAAAAGTATGGTAAGGAATACCCACTCATTACAAAGCGTGAATAACATAGAAAAATAGTATTAGAACGACTTCCTTTATTTGAAACTGGGCTATACTACATTAATAATAAGGCATCTGCAGCCTATACTGCCCTAAAAACCGTACTTAGAAGCTTTGAACTTTTCTATCTTCAGCATGATAGATTATGCCACCTAGGTCTTAGGATGATGGCAAATATAATTAACAATTCACAAGAACATAATGTCAATGTATTGAGTTTCCCGAATCAGGAAAATTTTATGTGCCCCGCATATGCCACCAGGAAATTAATTACTAGACCTTCTGCTCTGAAAGCGAACGATGAAGTCCATGCATTCCTGGACCGTATCCAGGGAGACATTTACGGTCATATACAGCCCATGTCAGGGCCATTTAGATATTTTATGTTGCTCATCGATGCTTCCTCGAAATGGTCGCACATATGTTTATCGTCTACGAGAAACTACGCTTTTCTAGAGCTAATCTTGCAAATAATTAAAATTAAGAATAATTTATCTGATCATCATGTGAAGTCCATCAGAATGGACAACGCTGGAGAATTTACTTCAAAGACATTTGATGATTATTGCATGGCAATAGGAATTACCGTTGAGCATTCCGTACCGCATGTGCACACCTAGAATGGACTAGCAGAGGCATTAATTAACATGATTAAATTTATTGCTCGACCACATTTGAAGAATTGTACTTTACCAACTGCATGTTGGGGACACGCAGCCTTGCACACAGCAACTCTCTGTTGGAAATATGCCCTAGAGGTAATCATAGAGATGAATATATTTCCTTATGTTCATAATATTGGATAAAATGTTATCTTGTTCCAAGAATAATATTGTTAATATTGATTATCAAATATGTGACTTGATTGTGAATAGACTAGCATATGTATTGGTTGATGACTATGTTTCACGGGTCATGGATATGGAGATATCAAACCAATAATATAGACACATGTTAGAGAACATGATGTTGGATTAGACCCACCTTGAGACACTATTGAGATTGTTATGATTACGTGTCGTTAGTTGGTCTCAAGCAATGTTGATGTATAATCCTTAGACTTGAGATCGAGATGGTTTCCTACATATGTAATAGCAGTCTTAGGGGTTGCCAAACGTTACATAAATGAATCGGGTAGTTATAAAGGTAGCTTTGGGTATACTATGAAACATGCGAGCAATATGACGGGTCGGATATGGGATTTGCCGCTCCTAACATAACAGAGAGATGTCTTTGGGCCCCTCGTTGTGGTCGGATAAAGAAAGTGCATGGCCATGCCACTAGTAGTCAAGTGTTCGACCACGTGAAATGTCAATCCGACACTCGACGAGAAAGTATTGAGCAGTCCATAGATGACACAACATCTCACAGGAGTTCAACCGGACATCGTGAGGCAAAGGGAGTATACACGAGTAATTAAACTTAGTTCGAGCAGATCCGCAGATTGGTCGTTATGGAATCTGAGTTGGTCGAGATCGGTCGAACGTAGTCACATGGTGGTCGTAACACGGTCGTGGAATTACTGAATCGTCAGTATAGAGATAGGACCTGGTCGTAAGTGATGAGGACTTGATCGCATATCATATTGCATTAAGGTTCGTGCGATATAATTTGTGTGTATTTGGGAATCGCTATGTTCTGCTAGGAGCCGCTACGACTCGTGATCGGAAAGGGTTTCTGAGTTACAACCGATTACGCATGAACCTACAGGGTCACACACTTAACAAGTTGGAACAAACCAGTACGAATACGATTCAACAAACGTGTTCGGATAGGATCCGTCACGAGCACTATATAAGGAGATGCATAAGGTTGTTGGGAGAGACGCGTGAATCACCACCGAAACCCTAGCCGCCATATTCCTGAGAGCTCTGCCGTGCGACCTGGTGCTAGTACATCGACGCATGGTTGTTCCTTCCCTGGACGTGTGGATACCGTAGAGGTGCTACTGCGATTGTTGCGCTTGAGGGCGATCCGCGATCTTCACAAGGAACCTGCAGAGGTTCTTTGGAGAGGCGATCGACTTGCTTTCGACGCCGAGCGATCGACTCGACTACTACATCGATCGCTCTCGTTAGACCAGTCGCTCCAACCCTTCTTCATTGCTCTGCAAGCGTCGATGGTAACGATCTGTGATCATCTACTTGCTTGGCATCCTAGTTTGCGTGGTAGAAATTTTGATTTGTAACTATCGTAGCCTACTTGTAGCCCAACACTCTCATCAATTTTGGACCACTGGCATATAACATCCATCCACCTATGCAATTAGCGTAAGGGTCAGCACCGAAAATTTCTCATATTTGAAGTTTTGGTTGCAAGGTTTATGTACCTATACCACCACCACAACGAACTGCAATAGGCCATCTCCGAAAGCCTGGGATATACGTTGGTTATGGGACAACATCCATAATCAGGTACTTGAACACCATGACTGGAGTTTTGCATGCAGCCCGCTTCACTGATAACATATTTGACGAGGATTGTTTCCCATCATTAGGGGGAGAAAATCAACCCCTTGATGAAAAATATCTGGAAATAACGTGGTAAACCACGGGAATCTATGCACATGACCCGCGCACTAGTGAAGCAGATAATTGAAGTCCAGAAGGTAAGAGAAGTCCAGAAAATAATTGAAGTTCAGAAGATAATTGATTTGCAAGTATTAGCGAATCAACTGCCTAACCACTTTAGTGATTTGAAGAGTGTGAGCAAGTCGCATGTGCCTGCACGCAATGCTCCGGAGAGGGTTGAAATACTGATGAAGGTATCCCTAATCCCAACATAAGGTCTCAGAAAGGACGAGAACTCCAGCCCCTCGAATTTGAAGTAACCAGGGACGCTTGGTGAAAAAGGATAAGGAGGACTTGACACAGCTGATCACAAAGTTCCCTAGAACCAGAAGGGGAGCTAGTTGAGACCTGACACTAGTATGGAACCTTCAGAAAAGGCATACCGGATTTGAACATTCCCACGAAGGGAAACATCAGCATGGATGTGTGCGCACACATCGGAGCTGAAAAACTAAAGGGACTTACCATCGCAATTGAAAGCAGCGGTGAGCGAGTAGAAGCATTAGAAGAATCGCACCATGAAGAAATAGTGATAAATTATATGACTACGGGAGAATCTATGAATAGAACAACAGCTAATGTCGATATTTATTTTGCAAAGAAAATTGCCATAATCATCGATCTTGATCCAGAGCCTGCGTCGCTCGCTGAATGTAAGAAAAGATCAGATTGAGAAGATTGTAAGAAGGCAATAAAAGCAGAATTATTATCTCTGAATAAAAGAGAGGTGTTTGGGCCTGTAAGCCGCATGCCTCCCCATGTGCACCCTGTAAGGCATAAGTGGGTATTTGTTCGAAAGAGAAATAAAAAAATAAAGTTGTAAGACATAAAGTAAGGCTTGTTGCACAGGGTTTTACTCAACGATCAGGAGTTGATTATGAAGAAACCTATTCCCCGGTTATAGCTGGAACTATCTTTAGATATTTAATGTCAATGGCAGTAAACTTGAATTTGAAAATAAAATTGATGGATGTGGTAATTGCATACCTTTATGGGAACTTGGATTCGGATATTTCTATGAAGGTACCTGAAGGTATCTCTGTCCCGAACCAAGACATAGCAAATAGAAATCTATACAGTGTGCAATTCAAAAAGTCACTGTATATACTGAAACAATCAGACAGAATGTGGTATAATCGCTTAAGCGACTTTCTCTGCAAGAAATGCTACACGATCAATGAAGATTGTCCCTGTGTATTTATACGACGATCTTAGGATGGATTTTGTATAATCTCAGTGTATGTAGATAATATGAATATTATCGGGTCCCTGGAAGATATTAATAAAACAAGCTCTTACCTGGAGTCAGAGCTCGAAATAAAAGATTACTGTAAAACTAAATATTGTCTACGCTTGCAGTTTGAGCATGCCCCTGAAGAGATTTTAGTACATCAGTCAACCTACACTCAGAAAGTGTTAGAAAGGTTCGGCTTTGAAAAGACATACCCTTCAAAAGTGCCATAGTCGGGAGATTCTTACAGCAAGACAAGGACCCGTATAGACCTAAAGAAAGAGAGTGAGGAAGTCCTGGGACCGGAATTCCCATACTTGAGCGCAGTAGGAGCACTTATGTATTTAGCAAACTGTACTTGACCGGACATTACATTTGTCGTGAACATACTAGCAAGGTATAGTGTAGAACCTACCAAAAGACATTGGCAGTGAATAAAGGACATATTCCGATACCTTCAAGGAAACAAAGACCTCGGTTTGTTATACAGAAAGAACCAAGACCTAAATATGACTGGCTATGCAGATGCCAAGTACCTATTAGACCCGCATACAGCTAAGTCGCAAACATGCTATGTATTCCTGTGTGGTGGAACTACAATTTCATGGAAATCGTCTAAGCAAAGTCTTGTATCAATTTCGACAAACTACTCGAAAATCATAGCACTATATGAGGTCTCGCGAGAATGTTCTTGGCTTCGACAGATGATTCACCACATCCAGCAGTCGTGTAGATTGAATACCGCACAAACCCCTATTATTATCTATGAAGATAATATAGCTTGTATTGCACAAGTGCAGATGGGTTATGTGAAGAGTCAACTCACAAAGCATATCAACTACAAGTTGTTCTATGCTCATGAGTTACAAAAGATGGACGAAATTAAAGGATTGCATACTAAGTCATGTTAAAATCTTGTAGATTTATTCATTAAGTCACTTTTAGCGTCTAGCTTTGAAAGATACATACGTAGAATTGGAATAATGGGACTTAGAGAAGTGCAGAATTCAGGGGGGGGGAGAATATTCACGAACTCATTATTAAAGCTTGATCACGAAGATCGAGTACCTAAAGAATAAATCCTGAAGATTAAATGAAATTGGGTGAATTGTACTCTTTTTTCCTTGACGAATTTTTCTGAAGTCTCTCGGCTAAGGTTTTTAATGAGGTAATTCGTGCAGCACAGCAGAACGTGTTTCCTGTACTTTCTCTCCAAAAAATTTTCACTGGGTTTTTCTGCAGTTTTGACGAGATATAAACATGCCGGATGAGTGCCAATAGGAAGTGTTAAAAAACTGGACCTAGACCGGTAGTCCTAGCCCACGATGACCTCCTCATCCATCCAGTAGCCTATATATAGGAGGGGAATCCCAATTATTGTACTATTATTCACAGAAGAATAATAAAGAGAAGTCAGAAGTCTCATCATATCTTTGTGTTTAATCTACTATTTTATGCTTGTGTTCTTGCCTTGTCATGTCGGGTGAGCCGGCCGGTGACTCAGTGAGGAGCGGAGGGGTGTGCCAGTGTCCCTAGCTTAGGTACAAGTGGCGTGGAGTCCGGCCCACTGTCTGCGCCACACTGATCCACGCTCACGTCGCATCCGTGAAGTGAGGGCCAAGTCTTGGCGTGCCGCGACCAAACAAACAGCCGGACCGCCCGTGGAGTGCTTGGAAAAAGGCGTGTGTGGTTGCGGTCTCCTCGGCGTGCCGAGGGCGGGGCCGACGCGACGCCCCTCGCCAAGCAGACGCGCTTGCATGTACTAGTTGCCAACGTTCTCCTCTGAAAGCAACCGTAATCGAGACGTATGCCATATGATTAACCTGCTATCATATCATTTGCAGTTTTGCACGGAATTTTTTTATTAATTAACCTCTTTTTGAATTTTATTTTAAAGTTAACCTCTCGATCTGGCTTTATTTTCAATTCGCTTTATTCACGCCACCACCGTGATGTAATGAAAATAACATGTCACGTCATTTATTTCAATTAACTCACACGCCACCTGGAAGACGTATAAAGATTATTTTGGTACGCGCCATTAATCAATGACGTCAAAAAGTTCTTTTGCACGGCTCCTCTGTTTTTAGAGGCCGTATATATGACTCGTGTCTTTAGTCTTTCAGTTTTTTTGTACTCTAAAGCTGTTGTTATTATTACTAATCTTTACACCTCGTTTTTGCATCGCACAACGGCACATATCGTAAGGACTTGGGACCCAGCTCTTTCTGTTTGTTGAACAATCGCACTGGAATTGTTTCCAATGGCAAACATCTCATGATTGCAGTACGCGGCGACTACTGCACGCACCGGTTGCGCTGATGCGGACATGCATGTACTCACAAAGTTAATTGCAATGTCAATTTCCATTGGTTCCCCCTCTGTTTTCGTTTATCTTTTTGCAAGTTTGGAATTGATCATGGCCTAACAATAGCTTTATAAAGTCATGTAACAGACTACTACATGTTGTCTGTTACTATCGGGTTACCTTGCTAGAGTGGCAGATGGTGTTGTGACTGCATTTTACACAGGTCAAAGTTCGGTTCCACCAGTATACAACTTGCCAGAAGACTAGCAAGAATTCCAAAGCACTTTCTGGGCATTTCAATGGCATGCACCACCTCTGAGCTGATAATGTTTGTAACTCAAACATGATTACGATCTGGCCTGTTCTCGAGAAAAAAAAAGGGGATGCACCACCTACCCAAATACTGCCCACGATTGTATTCAGCCTCTTCGCCAGGATTCACACTAGGGCAGAGGGAAACAGTGGAAAAGCAAGAGAGAGGAACGACAAAATATTCTAGCAACGGCGAACTGCATCGTGTCTGTAGCACCGGATAAAAATTTTTATCTGCGCTGCGGCACTACTGTAGCGCCAATCGTAGCTTTTCATTTCGGATCCAACGGGCATGGTAGCCCTAAGACAAACAACTGTACGCCTCTGTCTTTGCATATGCAACGGCAGAGGATACGCTTCCCTCTTCACCGACGGCAATCAAATTCTCCCCTCTACGACGAGGCCCGTATAAACTACAGAGGTTTCCCCCTTTTTAAATCACTAGGTGTTCTAGTTTTCCAAGATGTATAACTAATGCAGTGCCGTAACGTTTTTCTCCCCCAATCAACGCGCCAACGAACCTAACAAGATACTAGTAGTACTCTTACATAGGACGACTAGCTAGACGCATATAATACACTCCCTCGGGTTAAAAAACAATTCGTTTGGGAGCATGTACAGTCAAAATTTAGAATTTTGATCGTTGATACTTTTTAAATATTTAGATAAGATACAAAAAAATATGTATAGATTTGTCTCGAATATTACATTTAAAATATTATACTTTTATTAGCTTTTACTAATATATTACTATAGTAATTAGGATTAAAGTTGTATTTTAGAGATGTTGTCGATGTTCGACTTGTTTTTTGAAACGGAGGAATACAATCAGCGTGCAAACTACGTACGTACACCAATTACGTGCCATTATGATGATTCGTTAACGAAACGTCCTCGTAAAGCAAAGCAGCTAAGCCAAAACAAGTCTGTACACGCGTGTGCTTCACTTATCCGTCAAGACAAGCTCCGTCTTTGGACACCGAGCCGAGGAACGACCTTGAATTAGGTCATTCCGTGATCAGCAGCAAGCTAAGAATGCCTAAAATAGATTTCCACGCACTAGGCTGATTTTATATTAGGCCAAGCTGGGTACAGCGCTGTACCCCCTGTACTAGCTTGTCCTAACGCGCATGCCAACCGCTGCCTGCGTTATGGAGTAGCAATAGCGACAGATAACCTTGTATTGGTACGCGCATTGCGCTGTTGTTATTGCTCAAGAGCCAGCTACGTACTCCAGTAGTCCAGTAGTGTAGTACCGCGTACGTACCAAGTAATGTTCATCTTGGCTTTCAAGAATCCTCTGCATTACGGCATAGGTTTATCTGTGTAAACATTGTTTTGCGAATGTAAACAATACTATGCCGCTGCAGTAAAATCTGTTCGCTGCTGCTTCTTTTTAAGTCGATTTGAGAACGCAGAAGCATCACGCTAAAAGATCTTTTGTATCAATCGTTGCTATGACCATCACCAGTTCTATCCTTATCATAACATTGCCGCTGACAAAAAAAAAGGTCGGTAGTCACGAGAACAAAGCAGACACAACATTCTAGACCTTTCATCTTCTCGGTCGGAGAGTTCTAGAATGATCCATTCATCCATATAACTGTAGCCATCCACGTTCTGCATTATTGGACCTTAAAATCACCCTATGTTCACGTATCACCTCAGATAATTATTTATTAAATAGAAGATAACAAAATTGTCTGTTATAACTAACCCAAGGATTGATTGTTCCAAATTTAGTATTTTAATCGTGGATGAAGTAGACTTGCACAAACTACGACAAGATGCATAGTAGGGGGCAAAATAGAAGAACTTGCATCGAGAATAGCGAAATGTTAAGTCCACGTAGAAGAAAGATTTGGTCAAAAGTGTCGAGTAAATGAAAATAGAGAGAGTACTTCTCTAGGGTCAACTTCGGCGATGAAGGATACTTACCTAACAGATCCTGTAAAATCTGTGTAAGACTGACCAACAAATGGTCCAGACGACCCATGAATTTCAACTTGCGCATTGTAAAATCTCTTGTTTGCAAGCATTGCAACTCTCTTACGACGTAGCAGTAGATATCAGACTTTGTAAAAGTTGCTGCAAACCTGCAACTGTGGCTAGTGCTAGTAGCTGCCAAGACGGGAAAGTCACCGGTCATCGAGATATTGGCGGTTACATCAGTCGTTAGTTTTCTTTCCTTTGGTGGCCACTTTGTGAGATGCTTTTCTGATCACCATGGGAGATTCAAACTCCACTGGTCAAGACGGCACATAACATAGCTGCCACTACATCCCACTAGCTTCACTAAAAACCTGTGAACTACAACGCGGCAGCGTTTCTGTGGCAACCGAGAGTTAGAAGTGCAGTTCTGAATTAGCTGAACACCACAGCCTCCAAAGGGGAACTGATAGAGAGAGCGTCGTCTCGTGTGTCGCATTTTCATAGTAGCGTAGATGAGTTCGAGCAATCGTGTGTTAATTCAGTTCACAGAAACTAGCTGGAAGAAATACTGCTCCTGTGAGTTAGAAAAGGCCAATTCATGGTATGCATAGTGGGATACCATGTATGCACAGGGGCGGAGCCCAATGGGAGGACCCGGTGTCATAGGACACCGGGTCAAAAAAAATTTAGCAGAGATTAGTCCATGTATACTACGTATGCACCATCTGACTCAAAAGTTGTACACCCCGGTTCAGCTCAACCTCTGTCTGGATGATGCATTTTGCCAATGTTTGCCACATAAATTACTATTTAGTACATTGTTGCTTGAAAATTATATATGTTGTTATATGTATAGTGAAGTAGTGAACCCCGATCATTTTCGTTCTAGTTCCGCTCCTGGGTATATAGGGGTTGTTTGGTTTGTGACCCAGGAAGCCATACCAAAATTTTGACAATACCAAAACGTAGGCAATATAAAAAACCGGGCAAAAAATAGTGTTTGGATGGTAGCTATATCAATTCACGGGCAATACCGAAATTGATGTGTTTATATTGGATCCATGCCAAAATTTGCTAAAATTATGAGTATGTCGTGTGGGTCCTGTATGACATCTATTTTTTTTTACCAAAATATGTCAACATGTGTATTATTTTGTTGATTAAATCACAAAAAATACAATGATTCAAACGGACCATAAATCAGATACATAATTTAGAAGATATGGTCATTTGAAGCTTGTTAATAAACAAATTAAAGCATTCAATGCATGCAACCATTTTTTTTTGCCACATCATCACATAATACACAAGCAGCCTTACCAATATCTAGGTGAAGGAATTGGACGCCCTCAAATTGCCGAGCAACATGGCAAGAAAAGCTCGTGCGCTAGCAAATTTCAATGGTGATACCAAAATTTGTAATCAAAGCAAACGCTACCTAAATCTTAGGGGTATTATTAAACTTTGGTAAGGTAAATTAGAGTTACAAACCAAACATACCCGTATTGCTCAAGAGGTTGGCCGAAATGAACATCTCAAGCATTATATATGCAAGCAAGTGCTCTACACCCAGTGAATTGATTTGTTGACTTTTTGTACCATCAGTTTTTCTATGTATTTTTAATTCTGAAATAGCACAAGAGGAAGGGAACATGTTGTGCTTGTTCCCGTTCTTTCATAAAGTGTGAAGAACAAAAATGCGTGTGGCAATCGTTTGTCAAAGGGTAAACTGGAGAACTAGCTAGCTAGGCCGATCATAGCATTACGGAGGGCAAAGAGCGTAGCCGCAAATTTTGTATGTTGACCAGACTACGTGGAGCGTAGTTCTCGCAACTTTTCCATCAAGACGGCGTGTTCACAAACAGAAATATGTGTTAAGGAATTGTCGCCCGGTGAATTTAATTCGAGCGATTATCTTGAAGACAAACTTAGAATCGTAAGAATAATGTAAGATCACACTTTTAACTTTTTTTTATTGCTCTTCTATAAAATTGTATGCAATATTAGGATCCCCTCCTTTATATAGCCTACTGGATAAATGAGGAGGTCAATGTGGGCCCAGGGATACTGGCCTAGGCCTGGTTTCTTAACACTCCCCCTTGGGTATTCATACTTCATGTTCATGCCTCATCAAAACTCAATAATAACCCAGTAGAAAAAAATTAGAGAAAGAGTACATGAAATATGTTCTACTGTGCATGCCACTCCATGACGACGGTGATGGCGGTGCGACCACATCGCAGTAGCCGGCGATCGATGGCGGCAGTCTTGGCCAGTCTGGGTCGCTTCCTGGTGGATTTTTTTAACTATTCATGCGATACAATGTATTGTTCATCCGAGTACTATCGATCATGCAGTCGTTCATGCAATTTCCAATCGGCTTGGCCGGCGACTTCAAATCGGCTCGCGGTAGATTAGAATGTATGTGCAATTTCCAATCTATGGTACAATCGACATTCACTTTTCTATGCAATCTACCGATCGACATTGTGCCGGCAACTTCAGATCAGCTCGCGGTATATTAGAGCGGATTTGCACCGTATGATACAATCTAGAAAGCCAAATTTGCAGAATTGAAAAGCAATCTAGAAAAAATGATTCGATCTACGAGTGTCGTGCTACGGCGGTTACCTTTCGATCCGAGGAGAGTCGATCGTGCTAATAACGTGTTGAGAAACTATCGCTGGCGAGTCCAGTCCGAGCGATTATCTCGTAGACAAACTCAGAATCGTAAGAACAATGTAAGAACACAAGAATAAAATAGTAGATTGAACACAAAGATACGATGAGATTTCTGACTTCTCTTTATTGCTCTTCTGTAAAACTGTATGTAATGTTGGAGTCTTCCTTCTTTATATAGGCTACTTGACGGATGATGAGGCTAATGTAGGCCCAGAGCCTGTTTCTTAACAAGATGGACTAGCCAAACAATTCTAGGACTTCTCTTTATTCTGACATAGAATAAGGAGTTTATTCTACGCATTATACTTGCTGATAGTGAGAAGAATCTCACATCGCGGTGTTCATTCGTGCCATCGATATTCTCGCCTCTCGTATGATCATAGGTTGAAGTATCACGTCAAGCATCTTCTCGTCTGAATAAAGAGTAGGAGGATTGGGCAGCAGTATTCGAAAGAAATGCTCTAATAATAGTCTAATGATCCGCAAAGTTAACTTGGGATATCAAGCATCGTTTTCCGCCCATGAGGTGAGAAATACCTCGAGGCCAGCCCAACCGATCCAGCAACAGCCCGCACGTTGCCTACTTGCTTTGGAAGCGGCTTAGTCTTCGGCCCAACATGTGTAAGCAGCCCGCCCATTCCTCTACGGCTCTACACGCATGACGGACCTGACGTGCCGAAATAGGTGGAGTCCCAGCCCACTTTTGTTGTGCACGGGGTGGTGTGCATCGTGCTCGTGCGTGTCAGATACGGCGGGTGGGAGCGGCCACCGGCCAGGTGGACCTGGGGCCCAGTACCCAGAACAACAGCGCTTCCCAGGCGAAACGAACACCACGCACGGGCTTCCAGGCCGGACCGAGATGGCGGCGGCAACTTCTGACGCGGGAGTCCGGGGAAACCAGGAATGGAGCCGCCGACAGGGGAGGGAATGGAGGACCGCACGGATCTGTAGGAATTGGGATTTCAGCCGACCCAATCTCCGTGGTGATCATCTCTCCTAAGGGTATGTATAAGGTTACTCTCAATGAACAGTATATTAGTATAGTTTTTTAGTGTATGAAAAGTGTTAGGATACTATCTTTCCAATGCATAGTTTCTTATGTGTAGTATCTTAGGTTGTTTCATTTAATTACATGCATGACTATACAATAAATTTTACGCGTTAGATTTCGAGTCCAAACTGGTATCTAAATTAGATACTAGAGTACTATCTCTCCTCATTAACTATGGTGTCACATCATCAATTTGTCTACATAGCATGTTTAAGATACTAGCCAAGGTGGAGCATTGGGAGCAGTCTAATGGTATAGACAGCTGCTGTTTATACCAACTCTTCATATCATCTATAGACAACATTAAATACAACTCATACAATGATACAGACGGCTGCTGTCTTTATAGAACACACAATCTTTTAATGATTTTCTTGTTTCTTGTGCTATAGTCGACTACAGGATTGTAGACAACATCTTTCTCTCTCTTTATTCTCTTTCATCCATATCAGCAAAAATCCTACGTGACAATGACTATAGACAGCTGATATAAGCTTATTGTACATTCTCTAATATAAAAGGTGAGTTTGTCCGTTATCCCCCACCCTCTCGTGCATGCCACTGCACCAGGCATGGTCCCGCATGGTCCACGAGACAGCAAAAAGTGAGAGCCGACTTGTGGGCCTCCCCGAACACACTGCTCTATCCAAACCTCTCTCTCTTACGCCTCCTTCCTGTGTCGCCACCGACGATGTTTTCCCGTGACACCACTAGGAGCTCCCACTGAACATCGTTGCCTCCCCCTCCTCCATGAGCTCTTACTGAATCCCCACGTGCCGCCACTGGCGGATCCGAGCTATTGTCTTCCCCTCCGCCTCACGATCCCCCTCTCTCCACGTGCTCGCCGACTGCCGAGCCGTCTCCTTCTGTTTCTAGCCCCAGGTCTTTAGCCCCCACGTGCTCCCCGGTTGAAGGACTCCTTGCCCTCTCCCCCCTCTATCTATGTCCTTCTCGGCAGCGGTGCCCTGGGCACTCCATGATAAAGGTGTGTGGCGGCAAAGAACGCCACAACCCGCGAGGGTCCATGGCATGGTGGAGGCGGCGGGGTTCGCCCGAGTGAGGTTGCGGTAGTACGAGTGGGGGTGATATGTGGCGGTTGGCAGGTGCAATCGCATGATGCAGTCTTGCGGTGGCGTGCGCGGCGAGGACACGACGGCGTTGTTAGAATAATCTTGTTGTGTACTTTTCTAACTGTATGGAGTAGTTTTTTCATGCAGTTAGTGCAGTTGCTTGATGATTAGTCGCGTCACTTCTTCCCTATCTGGTGCGTCGTTGCTGGGGAGTCACGTCGTTATGTCAGTATAAAACCCTGTAAAGTGCAGTATTGGATAAGGCACACGAAAGAAAAACTTGTGCATACTTCAGTTTTCAACAAAAGTTCTGTAGAGAGAAAAACTAGATTATGTGTTTTCTAACATTTGGTATCAGAGCCATGGCCAACGAAGACGCGCAAACCCTGTCTGGCTTGCGCTCTCCACCGAGATTCCGTGGGCGCAGCAGGACACGGAGGGGCGAATGCGAGCTGTTGGTGCAAGAGCGCGTCATGAGGGAGTCCAGCGTTACGGTCGTCTACCCGACATTGACGAACACCAACTACACCAAATGGGTGCTTGTAATGCGCGTCAATCTCCAGGTGATAGGGCTCTGGGAGGCGATCGACCCCGGGGACGCTTCTTTCCACGACGATCGCATGGCGCTCTTGGCCATCCTTCGTGCTGTCTCACCTGATATGCTTGCGACACTCGCCGTGAAGGACACGGCAAAGCAAGCATGGTATGCCATCAAGCTGATGAGGATTGGGGTGGAGCGCGTGCGCGAGGCTAACGCCCAGAAGTTGCGGAAGGAATTCGATGACATCTCTTTCAAGGATGGGGGAATCCGTGGATGCATTCGCAATGCGCATCACTGGGCTCGTTAACAATCTGCGCACACTCGGGGACGCCATTGCCGAGGAAAAGGTGGTCCAGAAGTTTCTCCGGGTAGTGCCCCCACGTTACATGCAGGTAGCAATTGCGATCGAGATGCTGCTCGATCTGAGCACGATGACGATTGAGGAGCTGACAGGCCGGCTACGCTCAGTGGAGCAACACTACGGCCTCGACGATGACGATGCACAAGAGTCAGGGAGCCATCTGCTCCTCACGGAGGAGGAGTGGACTGCACGTGTACGATAGCACGAGCAGACCCGGGGCTCATCTGGCGGCGGCCACAACGACAACCGAGGCCACGAAACTAAGAACAGAGGCAATTTTGGAGAACGCGACATGACCAAAGTAAAATGTTACAATTGTAACAAGATGTGTCATTTCTCTAGGGATTGACGTGCACCGCACCATGAGTGCAAGGAACGCGCCAATTTGGTAGTGGTCGATGACAATGAGCCAGCACTATTATTGGCACGAGCGAGCATGCTCAACGATGAGTACCAGCACTGCTGATGGCGCATGTGAGCAGCATCACCGAGATCACAACGGGCGCCACCGAGCATGTCACGCTGAACGAGGAACGAGCTCAAGTCCACCTTGGACGCGAGGACGACCACTGTGATGACTCGTGCTTCCTCGATACCGGTGCCAGCAACCACATGACGGGCTACGAGAGCATCCATGGCATGACGCCATACGAGGCCTGACACGGACACAAGATAGACATGCATTTCCTCCGCACACAACAAGATTAGGGAGTGATTTGTTAGAATAATCTTGTTGTGTACTTTTCTAACTGTATGGAATAGTTTTTTTTCATGCAGTTAGTGCAGTTGCTTGATGATTAATCGCGTCGCTTCTTCCCTAACTGGTGCGTTGTTGTTGGGGAGTCGTGTCGTTATGTCAGTATAAAACCCTGTAAAGTGCAGTATTGAATAAGGCACACGAAAGAAAAACTTGTGCATACTTCTATTTTCAACAGAAGTTCCGTGGAGAGAAAAACTAGATTAGGTGTTTTTTAAGAGGCGTGCGGCGATGCAGACTCACAGCAGGGGTGGGCGAGAGTTGGAGCATGGCAGAGGCCCAGGACGACATCATGGCTAACGGTAGCTGGAGTTGGTTGGTTAAATAACTGATTTGGGATTTCAGAGTTGATGGTTTGCTCACTGATTCAACTCCGAAATAAAGTAATGTAAATTCAATGGCAAGAAAGGTGTCATCTTCCCTGGGTGCGTTCCCCATTGCTCTTTTCTTCCTCTATGTTGTTGTATCTTCGTTTTGGTGCGCTATTAGTTGTAGGAATGGGACCGATCTTGTCTGATTTGGGAATGCTTTTCCCGGGCTTGTGTTAGGATTCCAATTCACTAGATAGCAATTTAACAAGATCTGGGTACAGATTGGAGTAGTAGATGATTCATGAAAAGCAATGAGGGTTCAGAGGACGAACTAGAGGAAAGTGGCCGCCGCAAGACAAGTCATTTTCTATGATCCCCTACAGCGCTAACTCATTACAACTTATACCACAACTCTCAACAATTGACAGCCTAGAACCTCCAGGATCGATGTAGAGAGCATGCCAATCACCAAGACGTCAAGCCCATTCCTGGGTGGTGACCCTGACATTGGGCTTCCTAGCTCCTGTGGGCCGTTTCCTTAACTGGTCCCAACATGTAAGCCCAAAGGTATGTGGAGTGCTGACATCCCTCCCTCCTTGAGAACTGGCTTGCCCCCAAGCTGGAGTGCCCACAAATGTCTGACAGAGCTCCTCCAAGTCCTCCCAGGTGGTAGATTCTTTGCTTGACCCAGGCCACTGAACTAGCACTTGAGCCACCATCTTGTTAGCTTTTTTACACCAACATTGATCCAACACCTTCACCGGGGCCTGCTCAGAACTCTGGTCTGAAGGTAAATCAATAATCACCATTTCATTAGTGCCCACAACCTGCCAAAGCTGAGATACATGGAAAACATGATGGATTGAACTCGAAGGGGGTAGCTGAACCCGGTATGCAACTTCACCAATTCTCTCCAGGATAGTGTAGGGGCCGAAGTAGCGGAATGACAACTCATGATTCGCGCAAGGTGCCACTGAAGACTGAACATAGGGCTGCAGTTTGAGGAAAACCTCATCACCCACTGAAAACACACATTCAGACCTCATCTTAGGGTGTGTTTGGTTGGTGGGATGTTGTTGAATGATATGGATAGAATCATCCTGGATGGGATTGTCCTGAATGGGATCATTCAAGCAGTTTGTTTGGTTGGTGGAATGGAGTAGTACGAGATTGTGTTTGGTTGGTTGTCTGAGATGATACCCAAAATTTTCTAATCCCCTACTCTAATCCCCCTTTTACCTTAATA
This sequence comes from Phyllostachys edulis, assembly GCA_036346405.1. Classification (NCBI taxonomy): domain Eukaryota; kingdom Viridiplantae; phylum Streptophyta; class Magnoliopsida; order Poales; family Poaceae; genus Phyllostachys; species Phyllostachys edulis. The sequence continues at coordinate 3,649,836 of CM070546.1, read as the reverse complement.
TTCTCTATTTCTCTCTCCGTTTCATTGTATAACCATTCTTCTTTCCCAATCTCTTCTTCTCCACTACTTCTGGCTGAGGCTCCCCACGGAGCTCCTTCCCCATGATGCCGCCGCTCCTCCTCCGGCTCGGCCCATGGCACCGCCGGCTGCCGCTCCTCCCCACGGCGCCATCACTCCTCCTCTGGCTCGGCCCATGGCGCTGCCGGTCACCACTCCGGCCCCCTGCTCGCTGCTCCTCCCAACGCTCCCGTGGCCCGGCCCGCCTGCTCCCTCTTGGTCGCGCCTGGCCCACGCACCTTGGACCGCCGCCTTCCCACGTCGCCGCGCCTCTGCTTGTTCTGCATCATGCCCGGCCGGCGTGGCCTCCGGCCGCCGGCCACCCCTACTCGGCCACTTGTCTGCACCCGGCTTCCCCCTGGCTCGAGCCCGCTGAGGAAGATGAGAGGAGCGAGAGCGAATGTTGTGGTTCGCCCAAATTTTTTGAACGAACGCATGCATCAGCATTGAGGAATATTCCCCGAATGTGGATGGTTTGATCCGGGATGGTTTGGTACAATACCTCCAACCAAACGCCTGTGTCACCTTGTTTCTTGTACCGAACTGTAAGCGGTTATGATCTCCACCTTTGTAGCGTGTGTTAGTTGTGCCTTGTATGTGCACTGTTGTTCCTTGTATTCATGTATAAATACCTGTGATCAATACAAGTCAAGTGTGTTGAATCCATTCTATCTTCTACATGGTATCAGCAGCTCAACGTTCCTGCAAACCTTGAGCCAATCTCTTCCGCTATTCTCTCCTCTCTCCTCCACCATCCCCTCTTTTTTGGATCTTCTCCATGAATCCACCAGAAACCTCCATGCTGGCTAATCCCTCCACCGCCGGTATTCTCTCCTCCGACTCGCCTGGCGCCGGTGTGCTCGCCTCCGACTCGCCTGGCACTACCAGCACACCCACGACGCTGGCTATTACCTCGGCCATGCTACAGATGATCAACATCAAGCAGCATGTGCCAGTCGTCCTGGACTTGAAGGCCTCCAACTACATGCCATGGCGTACGTTCTTCAATACCGTCTTCGGCAAGTTCGTCGTCGCGTTTCACGTCGACGGCACCGAGCCCAACCACGATGACCACAAGTGGACTCAGATTGACTTCACCATTGCCAATTGGCTCAACACCACCGTGACGCCAGAGATCCTCTCCATCGTGCTCCAGCCCAATGACATGGCATTCGCTGTCTGGACCACGCTGGAAGAGCTCTTCAACGACAACAAGCTCACTTGCGTTGTGTATGTTTCTTCTGAATTCCAAAGCTTCTTCCAGGGCGACCTCTCCATCACGGCGTACGGCTCACGTTTGAAGACCCTCGTGGATAGCCTCCGTGATCTCGGGCAGCCAATGACGGACCAACTCATGGTTCTGAACATGCTACGAGGACTCAATCCCACCTTCCATCATGCCAATCCAATCCTAACCATGCAGGTCCCCTTCTAGTCGTTTCTTCGCGCACGCTCCTTCCTCCTACTTGAGGAGCATCGCAAAGACCAAGTTGCTGCGGTGGCGTGGTGGGCTTCACACCGCTAATCGCCCTTCTTAGGCATCGACGGCAAGAATCGACTCTACACCGCGCCAGTGCCACCGCCGCACGCCCAAGGCGGTCCTTCCTCCAAACCTAAAGGCAAAAATCCTTGGAAGAAACACTCCGACCACAACGCCGGGTCCTACACCAGCAGCTCCGGTGGGGCTCCTCGTGCGCCAAAACTGAGCCCACCGTGGATGCCACCTCCCGCCCATCCTTGGATTGGGATGTTCCAGGCATGGCCTGCTCAATGGCGTGCTTCAGGATCGGGTGTGCTTGGGCCACGTCCACCCCTGGCACCAACCGTGCCCACGGTGCCTCACACGTTCACAACTGCCTCCTTGCCCATGGCGTAGCTACCCTACGCCTCTCCGTACCCGTCAGCACCTGCTTGGGACCAGGTTCCCCTCATTGTGGCTTTGAATCACATGTCCATGCAGTCATCTCCTTCTGTCAGGGGTGAATGGTTCATGGACACTGGCGCCACCTCCCATATGGCGTCGAACCCTGGTATTCTTTCCGCTGTTATCCCCCTCATTCCTTCATCCTGCATTGTTGTCGGCAACGACAACACCCTTCTATTTCAACATCCTCTACTCCTTTACATCTATGCAATATTCTTATTTCTCCTACTCTTATAAAGAATCTTGTTTCCATTCGTTCTTTTACACGTGATAATTCTGTCTCTGTGGAATTTGACCCTCATGGTTTTTCTGTCAAGGATCTTCACACCAAAGAGATGATTCTCCGATGTAACAGCCATGGTGATCTCTATCTACTTTTGCCGCATCGCTCCTTCGATCCACCACAAAGTCTTCACGCCTCAACTATTCACCTTTGGCATCAGCGCCTCGGCCACCCTAGGCGGGAATCTCTAGCTTACATTTTGAACAAATTTGGTTTTTCCTTTAATAAGGCAAAGCCCCATTCTTGTCATGCCTGCCAATTAGGAAAGCATACACGTTTGCCTTTTCCATCTTCTTCTACAATTACATCTTTTCCCTTTCAATTGTTACATTGCGATGTATGGACATCCCCTGTGTTAAGCATTTCCGGAAATCAATACTATCTTGTCATCCTTGATGATTTTAATCACTATGTACGGACATTTCCACTACGTCGCAAGTCCGATGTTTTTCCCACTCTTCTCTCTTTTCACACAATTCAACTATCAAATTCTTTCCTTCCAAACAGACAATGAAAAAGAATTTGACAATCATGTCTCTCGTGCTTTCTTCTCTAGTAGAGGCATTATACTACGCCTCTCGTGTCCGTATACGCACCCCCCGCCCAAACGGCAAAGCAGAGCGTATTCTTTGTACACTCAATGATAGTGTCCGGTCCCTTCTTTTCCATGCTGCCGTCCCATCATCCTTTTGGGCTGAGGCATTAGCCACCGCTACATATCTTCTGAACCGCCGGCCTTGCAAACCACGACGCCTTCTTACACCATATGAGCTTCTCTTTGGTGCACCACTGGAGTACACTCATCTTTGTGTCTTCGGTTGTCTTTGCTACCCAAACTTATCATCCACAACCATTCATAAGCTTGCTCCGAGATCTGCCCCTTTCATCTCTTGGCTATCCGGTAGATCGCAAAGGCTACCGTTGTTACAATCCGGAAATACGGCGCATAATCGTGTCCCGGCATGTTTACTTTGATGAGTCTACTTTTTTGTTTCAGGGACAACGATGTGCACCATCGTCTACCAAAGCCGTTGCAGACCACCCGGCTGATTCGGCTGATTCAGAGCCCTACGTTCATGGCTTATCCCCGCACTTTGTGCAACCTGCTGCATGCTCCCAACAAACCCCCATGCAAGCCACCCCACCTGCGCCCGTTTCTCCCGCTCAACCTGTGCTAGCTTCTCTCACTAGCGAGGACACACCAACTGCGTCCTTCTCCGCTTTCATGGCCGCTTCTCCGCTTCGCTCAAGCGCCTCAAGCCACCTCAAGCTAACAATTGCCGCCACGCCCACCCTCGCAGCCAATACCTCCCGCTAATCCAGCAAACCAAAACCACCAAAATTTGCCGCATCCGATGGTGACACGTTCAAGAGCTGGCATCCACAAACCAAATCCAAAATATGCGCATGTTTCAACAACATCCATCTCTCCACTTCCTAAAACTGTGCACACAGCTCTCAAAGATCCCAACTGGCTATCTGCCATGCAAGAAGAGTATGATGCACTACTCGCCAACAACACTTGGACGTTGGTGCCTCATCCTCGTGGTGTCCACCTTATCTCCGGCAAGTGGGTGTTCCGACACAAGCTGCGACCAGATGGCTCGCTCGAGCGATACAAAGCTAGATGGGTGGTGCGCAGCTTCTCTCAATAGCCTGGCATTGACTTCGCTGATACCTTCAGCCTAGTCGTCAAGCCGGCGACGATCCGCACTGTCCTCACCATTGTAGCTCAACGGCGGTGGCCCGTCCATCAACTTGACGTCAAAAATGCGTTTCTCCACGGCAATCTTCAAGAACGCATCTACTGTCAGCAGCCAGCCAGATTCATCAACATCAAGCATCCCGATCACATGTGTCTTCTCTCCAAGTCCCTATATGGCCTCAAGCAGGCGCCACGGGCCTGGTACACACGGTTCGCGAACTACATCCACAAGATCAGTTTCCATACCACTGTCTTGGACACGTCGCTCTTTGTTTTCCGACAAGGCACCGAGCTGGCATACCTCCTCCTCTACGGGGATGACATCTTCCTCACAGCTTCATCTGATGCTCTCCTCCGCACCATCATCACCTGTCTCCAAACCGAGTTCTTGATGAAGGATCTGGGGTCTTTGAGTTTCTTCCTCGGCATTTAGGTCACGTGGCGCAACAACAACTTCTTCCTCTCTCAGGCCCAATATGCGGAGGATCTGTTGGAGCGGGCATGCATGTCCAACTACAAGCCTGTCTCTACACCGGTGGACACGCGCCCAAAAGTTTCCGCTCACGACAGCGCCCCTCTTTCCGACCCTTCTGCATACCGTAGTCTCGTTGGAGCCTTACAGTACCTGACCATGACCTGTCCGGATCTTGCTTACGCGGTGCAACAGGTATGCCTGCATATGCACGACCCCGGGGACTGTCACATGGCTCTCATCAAACGCATCTTGCGTCATGTTCGCGGCACCACAAACCACGGTTTGCATTGACATGCCTCCACTACCTTGGACGTCATGGCCTACTCAAACGCCGATTGGGTCGGCTGTCTTGACACACGACGCTCCACCTCCGGGTATTGCGTCTATCTCAGAGACTCTCTCGTGTCTTGGTCCTCGAAACGCCAGCCAACCGTGTCACGCTCCAGCGCGGAAGCGGAATACCGGGCTGTCGCGAATGCGGTCGCCGAATGCTGCTGGCTGCGTCAGCTCCTCGGTGAACTTCATTGTTCTATCACCAAAGCGACAATGATCTACTGTGACAACATCTCCGCTGTGTATATGATTGCTAATCCGGTTCATCACAGATGAACAAAGCACATCGAGCTGGATATACACTTTGTTCGTGAAAAGGTTGCACTCGGCGATCTTCGTGTTCTTCATATCCCAACGAGTCATCAGTTCGCCGATATAATGACAAAGGGACTGCCCACAGCTGTTTTTGAGGAGTTCTGCTCCAATATCTACATCACCGCCGGCGACGCAAAGACTACAGGGGGTGTAAGCATTTATGATCCGTTATGATCTCCTCCTTTGTAGCGTGTGTTAGTTATGCCTTGTACGTGCATTGTTGTGCCTTGTATTCATGTATAAATACCTGTGATCAATACAAGTCAAGTGTGTTGAACCTATTCTATCTTCTCCACGAACCATCCGATTCAACTTGGCATCTCCAACCAAACAGACCCTTATCCGCCTGAATCTTCAAGCGTTGCTGAGCTCTAGTTAGATGTTGTCAGAGGCTGACCATCAGGGATCGTTCTCGCAACCAGACTTGAAGATCAGGCACTGCACGACTCCACGCCCCCTATTCCAAGCTGTCGTGGGCTCGTGGCTCATGTCCATACAAAACAGCAAACGGAGTATTGCCTAGTGTGACCACGAAGACACCGATCTCGGCAACGGTTTTGCTTCAATGAAAACCAGGGTGTTTCGAGGCAGTCTTCCGTGATTTTGCGGTGCTCTTGTTTCACAAACGTAGGCTTATTATTCTCTCTCTCTCAAAAAAAAAAACTAGGCTAATTTGGTCCGGAGTCACACATATCTTGGACGGCCTACGAGCCAAGTGGGCCAACCCGACCCACCTGATAGGCTGCAAATTATGATGCTATGTACGCATCTTTTTGCCAGCTTCTGTAAACAACATGGGTGCTCATGATTTTCTCTTCTTTTCTAGGGTTAGCATGTTTGGTTCTTGATCAGGCTTCTTATTTGATCTTTGTTTATAAATGGTAAAAAAGTAATAGATGTACTTTTTACTTTTAACACAAGGTCAATGGCTGCATTTTGGTATGAACAACTGGAAGCATACTGTTATTATTTACTTGCTGAAATAGCTATGCTTTTCTTGCAAAGTGGGAGGAAATTGTAGAGTCAAAAACTGAGCATGTGTTTCAAAGATCCCAAGTTCAGATTGCAAGATTAGTGTTTGCAGTGTTTAGGTATTTTATACATGCAATCAGCTATATGCTCTTTGGTGGCTGGATAAACCTTGCCCTTTCTACAGAGTTACGAGTTTTCGTGTCATTCCCTTCCTTGGAAAAATAGATGAGTATTGTGGTGTTCTTTGGTGAATCTGTTGGCCTGATATGCTGTCATGATTCCGCCAAGAGTGTAGTTTCAGTGCACCGAAATGTTGCCTTTTGTTCTTTCAAGGTATCACCTTCAATGTTGTTGTTTACTACCTGGTGCATGTCCTGTGCGAGATAATCTATGACTAAATGTTATCACTTTGCTCTATGTATGCTCTTGATCCCTGCATGATCTATGCATCAATGGTTTCCGCGCCGTATAGGTTCACATTTCTGAAGTCACATATTATATCTACGCTCAGGTCTCTGTACCGTTAGTATTCTTTATGTATGTTCTTTCTATGTCAGCCAAATGGAACAGTGCTTTCCGCACCGTGCAAAACCCCAATTCCTGAAGCAACGCATGTTCATTTGGTAACAGCAAAAATGTGTGGCGAAGCGATTTTTTTTTAATAACTCACTTTTTAATTAGTATGACAAAAATAATTGCCAAAATAATACTCTAACGTCAATTCATTTGGTAACAGAGATTATATCGGCAAATGAATTGACGACACAGAGACAAGTGCCTATCGGCTAAATGAATTTGTCATTCAAATGAATCAGCGATAAGATTGTTGGTCAAACAATACTCTGTCGCCAATTTATTTGGCAACATAGTATTATTTTTGTCATATTAATTAAAAAGAGAGTTATTTGTTTTTAAAAAACGACGTTCTAGTAGGTTATATTAGCTGATCCTAGAAGACCTGGACAACAAAAGACAGTGGTGTTGTTTTTACCATTATTTTAACCAGATACATTTACAAGAAATTGTACCCCATGTAAGGTATCATATGCAACATACATGTAATGAATCTTAGATCATTACAGGGTAAACAACGCCAGAAAGAAGACCGGACGGCGTCGGCTTGATGGGATAAGAAATTAGACTATAGACTGGGATGATAGAATCTTAGGAGGGAGACTAGATTAATTTATCTTTCTTGCTTGCTTCATAATGGATACATGCTATCTCTTTTATACGGACGACCCGACTTGACCTCTAAGAAACAATCTCTATTTCTATAGAAACTTATCTCATTAAAGGGAATACATCTCTAAGGAAGTAAACCCAACTAATAAGGAAACTAAATATTCTATCTCTATTTCCTAACTACTAATGCACCCATGGGCCCGGCATGAATAGTGCGAGACGTTACAGTATCGTGTGCACTGTTCACGTGTGAACAGTAGCCCGGGCCCATGACAACTACTCCCCTCCTTTCGCGATAGCTCATCCTCGAGCTGTGGTGGCGGCCATAGCTACAGCCCTAGGAGGTAGCACAATTGCAGCAGGACGCAACCCTTAAAGGTAGACTATAGAACGGAAGAATCCTCCTTCATGATGCAAGATGTAGTCCACATTGCAGGTGACCAGCGCGGGACAACAAAGGAGTCCGCGTTGAGGGTGGCCCTCATGGCCTTGAAATTCTCGGCAGCAGAAATCATGGTGTTGGCTCTAATACCAAATGTAATGAACCTTAGATCATTACGGGGTAAACACTGCCAGGTAAAAGACCGGCCGGCGTCGACTTGGTGGGATAAGATATTAAACTATAGACTGGGATGATAGAACCTTAGGAGGGAGACTAGATTAATTTATCTTTCTTGCTTGCTTCATAATGGATACATGCTATCCCTTTTATAGAGACGACTCAACTTGACCTCTAAGAAACAATCTCTATTTCTATGGAAACTTATCTCTATTAGATGGAATACATCTCTAAAGAAGTAAACCCAACTAATAAGGAAACTAACTATTCTATATCTATTTCCTAACTACTAATGCACCCGTGGCCCTGCATGACTAGTGCGTGATGCTACAGTACCGCGTGCACTGTTCACTAAGAAACTTTGACTAAAGATTGCATTGCTAGCTCATAAAAATACACATGTCAAACAAAGTCACTATCATCCAATTTTTTTAAAAAGGAATAAAATTCGCTATCATCTTAATACATTATATTATCTGTTTGATCTGATCATCTCGCGCTTCAATCCTCTAGGTAAATCAAATTAATCTCTCTGACTTCAGCTGCATTAATTCTAGCGAGCATGGACTGGGTTTTAATGCTTCTATCGCTGTCGAGCTTCTCAACTGAACCAAACCTCTAGGGCGCTTTTAACGATGTATACGTATGAGACTGAGGATCAGAGAAATCTTTTTAATCTGTTCTTTGGACTGAAGCAACTGAGCAACTTGTCTCATGCAGATAAGACAATATAATTGACTAAAGGAAAGAATGAATATATATATAGAGAGGGAAAGAGAAGATATCAATCCTTCTCGGAGAAGAAACAGCACACCATTTGAACAGGGATTTAAATATCGGTTCAAAAAATTTACCGGGGGTGGCAAGAACTCGTCGTTGTCCCTATAAATAGCGACATTATAGTTTAGCCGAGATATCAGTAAGCGAGAACTAGCAAGCAAAGATGGCCGAACCAGTTAAGCTCATTGGCACTTTCGGCAGCCCATTTGTCCACCGTGCCGAGGCGGCACTGCGGCTTAAGGGAGTGCCATACGAGATGATCCCAGAAGACCTGGACAACAAGAGCGAGCTGCTGCTCACGCACAACCCCGTCCACAAGAAGGTGCCCGTCCTCCTCCACGGCGACCGGGCCGTCTGCGAGTCCCTCCTCATCGTCGAGTACGTCGACGAGGCCTTCGACGGGCCGCCTCTCCTGCCGACCGAGCCCTATGACCGTGCCACGGCACGCTTCTGGGCTCACTTCATGGAGCAGAAGGTAAGATGATCTGTACATTCACGAGGTAAAAATCCACTTGTAGGCAGCCGTTTTATTGTGAAGTGCTGTACAGTGTACACTGAGAAATTTTATTGAACATCGTTGAGCAGTGCTCGAAACCGTTCTGGCTGTCGCTGTGGTTAGATGGCGAGGCGCAGAGGGGGTTCGTGAAGGAGACCAAGGAGAACCTGGCGCTCCTGGAGGGGCAGCTCAAGGGGAAGAGGTTCTTTGCAGGCGACTCCGTCGGTTACCTCGACATCGCCGCCTGTTGGTTAGCTCACTGGATCGGTGTGCTAGAGCAGGTGACTGGTGTGAGCTTGGTGGGCGACGACGAGTACCCTGCACTGCGCCGGTGGGCGAAGGAGTATACTTCCAACGAGGCAGTGAAGCAGTGCCTGCCGAACAGAGAGCAACTCGCCGTTGACTTAACTGCAAAGAAGGACAAGTGCAAAATGATAGCCAAGGCGATGCTGAAGCAGTAATACGATCGAGTGTGCGACAGAATATGCTTGTCCGTTGACCGTTGTCCGTGTGGGATTGTATGGAACTACCGATATGTCAGTGTGATCGCGGTGTGTGCCGGAATAAAATACGCAGAAGAGTGGTGCCAAAAAGTTGTGTTTTTTTACGTCGATTAGTGCAATTGCGAAGCATTTTTCTTTGCCCTCTAGTGTGGAGCAGAGAGCTTTTAGCCCGAGACGAAAAAATGGGCTACGTGCTGTCTGACCCGAGGCCCTAAATCTTGCAAGTTGGTATTGTTCTTGGATCTGGTTCACAACTCTATCTTAGTAGACCAACTTCATCGTGTATATGTGTATTTGCCAATCTCAAAGCGCACAAGCTCATAATTCCTGTCTTGCATCAAATTCCAAAGGGCTATCTGTATCTACTATTGATTCCTTTGAGTAAATATGGGGCTATACGCTTTGAGATTGACAAATACACGTGTCACACGGTAGAGTTGGTCTACTAAGATGGAGTTGTGGACCAGATCTTATAGGATTTTTTTCCCCTTGCTTTGCGCGGGCACATGTCAACGCGTCCTTGGCCTACATCACATCGTGGGCTGCGTTTGGGCGGTGCCCTTGGCCTATAAATAGCCCAACGACACTCACTACGCCTGTCGGTCGTTTTCATTGATCTCGTCTTCCTTTCTTTGTACTAGTAGCCCCCACGTGCCGTATGGCACACAATGAAAGATTATTAGTATGTCGCACAGTGTAGATCATATGTTAAGAAAATTAATGGGCTATAAAAGACTGGAATTTTGTGAGGATAGACTGTTACTTGTCTGTATGATTGCAATATAGATGTTGTGTGCAACAACTGTTTCGGCAGGTGTATTATACAGTATGTAGCAGGGAAAATTAAGTAAAACCTAAACATAGATGATAGCGCACATTAACAGGTACCATTGTTGTTACAAAAGAGTGTAGAGCATGTCGACTGTACATACAGCACACATAGTTGTTTGCAAAATATTAGAGGATGTTTTACGATACGATATATTACATAAAGTGGGTCCGTAGTTATTGAGTAAGTACAAAAGCTGGCCAGAGCGTGTCATTGCAGTTTACAAAAGCAGGCCTATATAGTATGGGATGAGCTTGGATAGGCGATGCGCAGGCTAACCGGAAGCTCTAAATCCCTGTTATAGATAATGTGGAGAGAGACGTTTTAGAGGTCACATATAACAGACTGGAGGAGGTAAACATGGAAGAATAAATTGGCATACCGAATCTAGCATCTATCAGTCGGTCGATGAACCGTGAGTTGATCTACAGAAAAACAACGATAAGCGAGGTTTTGATGTGGAAAAAGATTATTAATGTCACCATATAGTCTGTATTCTTTGCAGAATGAATATAATTAGAATACTAACTTTGTATGGACAGAGTATAGACAGTTGTTGTAGACTATACTGTTTCATGTCCACTAAGGTTATAAAGGAATTTTTTGGGCAATATGAAAGATCCTTATACGTGTAGATAAAAATACTGAGGAAATAAACTGATGAATCAACAGTGTACAACTCTGTATGAGGTAGATTTTAGGTACTTCGCACACGTAGAATTGTGATTGCATCAATCTATCTGGGAATTATATTCATAAGACAAGCTATAACGCGTTCATATGTGGTAACATGTAATCTGCCAACAGAGAAGCTACAATATTGCATCAATGTATCTGGGAAGCGCATTCATAAGACAGGCTATAATGCATTTATATGTGCTAACATCTAATCTGCCAACAAAGTAGCTACATTATATAGTAGGTCAAAGTACTGAAGGAGATGCAAGAATGGTTTATACAATGTTAACGAATCCAAAGTAGAGTGTGAACAAAGAGGTAATATTGAGGTGGCATGGAGCAGGTTGAAAAGCTGGATATATATCACGTAGAAATGGCACAGAGGGTGAACATTGACCACAGTAATGCACAGATTGATAAGCTTGTTTACCTAAATATCTTGCGTTTTTTCTCTGCAGTGGGATTGATTTTATCATCAGTGATGTCATGAGAAGTATGTTCTTCGGTGGGATTTGTGCTATGTATATTAATATTCTGCAAACAAATTATACGATTTGATTAAACTTATTTATAGATGGGTTACAAGCTAGGTAAAGACTGTATAGAGAAAGATAGGAATTGCATCAACCTGATCTGAAGCTGTTGCTACATCAAAGAGTCTTTTTTGAGCGGAGCTGGTTGTACCATCGTCGTCGTCGTAAAATTTGAATATATTATAGAACCAGCATGTTAGCGACAACATCGTGGTTTAGATAAAAGAAATAGAACAACCAGTATAAAGAACGATGTACTCTTGTTTTTTTTTGCCCTCGGTGATAGACAGTCGAGTTGAAGCTAGGGGTGTGTGTTGCAGTATCTAAAAATAGATATATGTACTGTTAGAAGATGTAGTAGATGAGCAAATTCTCTTGTAAGATGAGATATAGCGCCTACGATTTCTACAAGGTAATGAACAAACTATTTTGCGGAGATATCTAGACTATAACGTAAGCTATTGCCGAGTTTAGATGTATGCACATGACCATCTTAGGTAACCATATGATTAGACACGTGTTACCTCAGGAGCTAGCGACATTTTGAACGGGCTGTCTTCAATATAAGTAGTTGGTCGAGAATATGATGCTGCAATATGCACTGAATGGTATAACCGTGGAACGACAACTTGTCTTCCAAAGGCTGTAATAACACGGTTGACTTGAAATGATTTTTTTTGGCCCATGAAAGCTTTTTCGGTTATGTTGATGTGCCAAGTGTATTTTGTGCAAACAATCTACGCAATTTCAGGAGGTATTTGGTCTGTTCCACGACTTGATCTAAGGACTGCGCCTACTTGTTTACCAACCACCGACTGATCAATATCTCCAAAAAGCATAAACTCTGCCCCTGCTGTACCATCAGTGGCTATGATGCAGAGCTTGTATCTACTATGAAGGGAGCTGTGCAGGTAAGAAAGTAGATTGTAGCTAAAAAAGCTGTCGTCAGAACAGACGGTAAAAGTACCTTGGCTTAGCAGCTTTGTAAGGACATGAAGAGCATCGGTATGATGTGCCTTCTGGCAACAATTTTTTGCTGCACTTGTTGCATGGAAAAAACCACCATGTTTGACCAGGGTTGAGTCTAGAGATTGTTACAATGCATTCTAAACCATTACGCTGTACAAAGAGATAGTCGAATCACTTAGCACAGACTGGTGATGGATAAACAATAACGTATTTGGAAAGACAGGGAGTAGAGCTTAACTAGAAAATCGAATGGATTGATATCAAGTATGTCTTTGAGTGTCTTGTCTTCGTATTGTTTAAGGGTAATTTGAACGGTATGTGTTTGATCACGAAGGACAATACGCGAAACGGGTTGAAAGCTTGCTTGTAGGTTGTTTTTTTAAGAGCAAAGAGGTAAATAACATCTCTTTTATATACGAATGTGTAATAAGCAGCAGTGTAGTTATAAGAGAAGTAAAGTATTTTTTTATGTGGTAAGGTGCGTAGTAATACAGTTTGCGTACCTTGACGTAATTGCTGCTGCTTCAAGTATGTTTGGCGAAATATACCAACGGCAGGCCGCACCTCCTGAGAGACCTTCATTTTCTATGATAATGTGAGTAAAGTTAGATATAGAAATGTATTTAGAATCTACCAAAAAAAATGTTGTAGTGGAAATGTTGGCGTTGTATGCTACCGAGGTGCCTCGCAAATGGAAAATTGAATGCTAATATGTGTAATAACGCTGACTATCTGTGCGATATATATTTGAGCACGAACTGCTAAAGTCGATATCAATTAGAATGGTGGAGGGGGTGAGAGAGGTGCAATGAATAAGAATCACAAGACACTCCAGAATAATCAGAATCTGAAGGAAAATCAGATGTTACTACAACTCTAGGCGACTGGTCAAATATATCTAGAATCTGGTCCATTAGAGATGTAGACTCATATGCATGTAGATCAGTAAATGGGGGCCGTAGGAAAAGGTAAAATATATGAATCTGGAATTTAGTATTTAGTACTATCTTTAGCTGTTGTTAAAATATTTAAGAGCTCACTGATTGTGGGGGATTAAACAAAAAGAAAATAGATTGTGACTATTGTAATGCCTGCTCTGATTCTCTAACATAACTTATGGGGTTGCTACTGTGATTCTCTAACTCTGTGATTCTGTTCTGCCATTTAAGAAACAAGCATGGCAACTGTTTCTTTAGGTGCTACATGCAAAGAGTCCGTTAAATGCGTATCAAATTTGACATGACAATCTAAAGCTGAAACACCATTGCTGTGATAGAGGGGGTTTTCCAGTTTGAACGTCTTCTTAACGAAAACAGTTCACAGAACATGGTCCAGTGAATCTGTAGTTTGGGGTAGTCTCTTGTTGTCAGCAAGCGACAACTGTGGATAAAGTTGTCAACATCACCACTGCTGAAGATTACATCTACATCGCTGTTACTAAACAGGCATACTATTTAACTAATTTATGTTAGACGAATGTCAATATTCTAGTATTCATGTGACCTTTTTTGTGAATAATACAGAACGATTTCATGGTTCTAACTATATAGAAAAAATCAACATGGTGACTACGCATAGAATTTAGGTTAGGTATATACAAATCATAGATGTCTATGTAATGTAAATTGTAGAAAATAGTAGAGGCTATGTTCTAAGGACTTACGGCTGTATCTTTTCATAAGAACACCCACAAAGAGGATTGGTATGGGATTTTTCTGGCCTTTTTCATAAACATATTCACCATCAAAATCTTTTGCACGCTGCCCCCAAAGAGTAAGTGTAGTTTCACAGTCTTTGTAAACAATAAGACAGAATACGATATCATTCACAACATGAAGCATGTAGAGAGCAGCAGACGATAGAATTCCTAGAGTATAAAAAATATGTTGCTTTCATACTTAGCATCTTTTATGACGACCAATCTTTTGGTAGTAGCAGAAGATTGGTTTGATCCCTGAATAGAAGCAGCATTTGAAACAGCTTTGACAACACCAATAACATCTGTAAGAAAAATGAGATGTATTTTTGTGACATGATCCAATATATTGCGTAGACAGCATATAGTATCTGCATGTTGTTTTTTAAAAAAGGTGAGGTGAGCAATGGAGGACATACCTAGAAAATTTCTGGTTTCACCAATATAGTTAGCAAGATTCTCCAATGGTATAAGGCTATATGCGTACATTGGGAAGTTGGGTGTGGCATCAAGTCGTTCTTCAATTTGAGTGTAGTAACCGATTTCAATCATGTAGTCACTGTCAACAGGCCTATATTTTGCTTTGTTTGAAGATACAAGGAACCTACTAAAAGTGTAAATATGTTCCTCCTGCAATAAAGCCCTTTTTGCCTCTACATGTTCTTTGGGTATTTCAGCATATATAGCATTGCCCTATCACAAAAAAAGGGTATTTTTTTTACTTATTGAACAAAACTGTGAAGCTAAAAATTACAGGTAGAACAATACCTATTCATCAACAAGGACAAGATCTAGGTGTTGAATTTCTGCATCATCCACATTCCCACGATATTCCCATAGGCGAGATACTCTGGCACAAATGGTCCAATGTTTGCTAGTTGGACTGATATCTGATAGCAGACTATACGCCATCTGTCTAGCTGCAGAAATAGAATCTATTTAGGGGTCTGTGAAGTCTGTATAGCAAAATGAGAATAAAAATGTAACATTACATGGTGAGTAGATCTCCGAAAGCCAAATAAAATGCATAGTCTATCTTTTTTTTCAACTTATTCAGAAATAGGAAGATGTAGAACACGAAGCAAAGGAAACACTTATTTTAATACTACATCAAGCAAAGATATATACATAGACAAATATTAACTCGCAAAATGTGAGGGCTGTGCAAACTAAAAAAAGGAGACTCAGTTTAAGATTATTTATTTGCAGAACCTGTAATAAACAATACATGTACATATTACAGTGACTGTAGAATTTCTTGGTAAACAATATTCTTTGTCTTTGTTCCACATGTGCGGTCCTCATTTTCAATAAGGATTTTCAGACCCTCTCTGCATGTTACCCGTGACACAGCCACGTATAGTTGTCCATGTGTAAAAACAGGTTTTTTTAGATATATGCCTACACTTTCAAGAGTTTGGCCCTGGCTTTTGTTAATTGTCATTGCGTAGCACACTCTAACGGGGCATTGACGATGCTGTAGCCTAAAAGACCATTTTCTGTCTATACTTATTAATGTTATGTGAGGAATATACACAGTTTGTCCCATGGCAGAACCGGTCATAATAGTGGCTTCGATAATCACATCAGCAAGTCTTGAAATTATAAGTCTTGTTCCATTACAAAGGCCAACTGATTGATTTAGGTTTCTAAGCAGCATAATGGGGACACCTAATTTAAGCAATAATTTGTGCTGGGGGAAATTATTTGGATTTACTGAATTTAGAAGCTCTAAAGGGTATAGAAGGTCAGCGTCAGCAGCTGTGTCTGCAGATTTAGAAATTGTGTCACAACTTAGGTATTCAGTTTCAGCACGAGGCACTTTTGTTAGAACAAAAGAATTGATCTCGTCAACAATTTTGTTTGTAGGTGATAATATGGCTCTGCTGCGTAAATATGTAGATATGCAGAAATTATCTTCAAAATCGATGTAAATGGCATTCACTATGGTAGCCACTTTGTCATCTTGGGTAAGAATCAAGAATTCGGGTGGAATCTCTATCCAGTAAGCTTCAGACTCACCCTCATTGCTTGTTGTGGGGAGTCTACCATCACCTAGATCTAGAATCCATTGGCTAAAATTTCTTATACCAACGTCAGTATGTGTGGTTTGGTCTACAGCGGATAATCTCATGTTAATAGTCAAAGGGAGTATGGTCACGTAGTTCCATAGAGGCGACTTTACAATGGCAACATCGACTATTTGAGCTCTAGTACCTCCTTCAATAATAGGTAAGATCTGTCGCAAATCACCACCAAGTACAAAAACTTTGCCACCGAACGGCATAGTGTGAGCAGCAGAGTCTACATCAGCTAAGATATCACGGAAAGTTCTATCTAATGCTTCAAAACATTTTCTATGAGCTATGAGAGCTTCGTCCCAAATAACAACGCAAGTAGTTTTAATTAATTCCGCTAACATAGTCCCTCTTTTAATATCACATATACTTGTCTCATCAACGTCAATAGGTATTTTAAATCTGGAATGAGCTGTACGGCCTCCATGTCAAAGCAGAGAAGCAACACCAGAAGAGGCAACTGTAAGAACTACTTTGCTCGTAGAAGTAGGCTGTAATAGCATTCCAAAGAAAAGTCTTTCCAGTACCTCCATGACCGGAGACAAAAAAGAAGCCAGGTTGGTTATGTGCAACTTGTGACACGACACATTCGAAGGCATTTTTTTATCGGGATTTAGCATAGAACACAATTTTGTGGATTCATTAGCTAGCTCGGTAACATCATATGACAACTCATCGCTTATCATTGTGTTTGTGTAGCAATGGCTAGCACGACTATTTCGTGCGGGTAAATTAAAAGAAGATATTCTAGTTCCATTTCTTTTTAATAGAGAAGAAATTTCATCTAGCAAAAGATCTTTTAGATCATTAGCAGGCATAACATAATATGGATTACAAGTAGCACGACAAAAATGGTATTGGAAGTGCTCTGCTAGATCTAACCAGAATCTATCAAACAACGAATGCTCATCATAATATCATAAAAAAGCAACATTGTGACAAACAAATGTCTAAGTTGAGATGACGAAGCCCATCTAGAAGCCTCTTCGAGAGCACGGTACCATTCGGCATCATTCCCTAATAAGCCACGAGCACTGCAAGCCTCTTTGAACGTACTATACACAATACCTTGGAAGGTACGTACGTCTTCATAGCTTTTAGCTCCTTTGACTAACATAAGAAGCATTCTCAAATAGTATTGCTCACCAGCAGAAGGGTGTATGAAATATAAACGACCTATTTTTTTTCCCGCGTGTCTTTTTTTGCCAAGATCTAGTATTTGTGTCCCAACGCCATCTAAAAGGGAATTCGCAATAAGTAAGAGCATGAGCTTTAGTATAGTGACTGTTTGCCACAAACCATTCGGTGAGTGATGTTCTTGCTAGAAAAGTGTTGGAAACCACGTTTGATAGATTGGCATTAGGGTTAAAGCAAAGGCTGTTCATCTTAGGCAGATGTACACTGAGCCATTCCACAGAAGGGAAATGCCTATGAATATTGTATTCAAGAATTCGCCAAATGGCATCGTGTTCACATATGTATCGACAATCAAGATATTCTTGAACTTCATTCACAGCTGATGTGTGAGGATCAGACGGAGCATCCTCTCCTCATTTTAGTCTTTGGAGGGAGATTTTTTTGCATAGTCTTGGCCTTTAGTGACATATTTGAAGAGGTACTTTAGAACCTTTGTCTTGTTGCACCAGTCGACATTAATATGTGCACCATATTTCTTTAGTAGGGACATATTATATGGAACTACCCATCTATTGTTTAAGCGAACATTTCCTTTTATAACATATCGTCCATTATCGGGCTGCTTGTAGAGAGCAAAGCCATCTCTATCAATTGTTGTCTCATTTTGGAATGGTTTTGGATAAAACTTGGAGCAGGAACCATTTTTCATACAAGGACATCTATCATTGAGCAAGCCACATGTACCATGCATCATGTGCTCCGAGACTAAAGTGTATCCTAAAGGGTCCAATTGTGGATCGGGTATCTTAGCACTAACAAAGCTATCGATCAGAGCAGATGTTGGCTCAACTGTATCTCTAGCAAGCCAAGCAATTATATGAGCATGAGGAAGCCCACGTTTTTGGAACTCTACAGCGTGAAGCACTACGGAAGGCCACAAAAGGGAAATACAAGAAAAAAGATGAAGAAAATAGATTAGAAGGAAACCACATCGTAAGAAAGTAAAAGCCATGTAGAAGAGCAAAGTAGATGGATACTTACATGCATTGATAGGACCAAATGCAGATCCATCTTTAATATCGCTTAATAGTTCTTCCAACTTCATATTGTAGACTCTATCAACAATATCAGCTCTATCAGTGACGCGTTCACCACGATCGAATGCCAATGCCTTGGTTATTTCCGGCCATTTTGGATTGCATGTAAAAGTAACAAATAAATTGGGTGGACCATGGACACGGCATATAGCAATAGCATCATGATAGTTCTGCACCATATAACGTCTACCTCCCGTATAAGACACAGGTAGGACTATATGTTTCCCAACATTGCTACCATCTATAGAGCCGCTTGCGACAGCGTCGGCCACACCTTGTAAAGTCTCAATCCTTAGCTCATCTTGATGATCTAATATGTATTGGATACGGCATTCATCAACGCATGCATGAGCGTCGACCTTTATCTGGGATGATAGCCTCCCGCAACTTAGATAAGGATTATGTTGGTCCTTTCTATAGTGGAAGAAGTATCGGAAATAGTCTTGCATCATGACTTTAGAACGGGTTGCTCGATCTAAGGAGTCATTGCCAGCGTAAGGCACACCTAGTTGGAAGCCACGCTCACCATAAGGAAATAACAATGGGTATTGCAAGGCCATGAATGCAGGATGCAAAGGGGATATTCGACGCACTTCGTTAGACCTATTGTGGACAACAATATCTCGTTTGTAGGTTTCTAGGGAGAAATCTCCAACTACTAACAATGCAAGCTCATCATAGCTCGGCAAGTTATACTGGACTGGATCACCGACTCTGGCGCCAACAATTCTAATACCCACAGACTCATCAACAGATTCACGTAAACGTTCGCTCGCACAACGGAATTGTCTAACCAAAGGATTGTGTTCGTCAAGCATGTGCATGATATCCGAGACTATTTTAGGATCTAGATCCCCCTCAGTATTCTCAGAAGGATCTAATGTGCGGATTCTATTTTGGATCTCATTGTCAGTATCAATCATATATATAAAGCTCTATAAATTTTGGAGAAGCGCCGCTAGAAGGAAGCAGAGATCCAATACAGTGATATACTTGCCCACACACACTGAACACGTATGGCCCTCGTTGTTGATTAATCGATTGGTTTATCCTACCACCCATGGAAGTAAAGGCAAACAAACAATTGTATTGCCTTATCTTGCGGCAAAAATTCTTAGAGTGGGCATTGCCATCAAACCTAAGCAAGCTAGCTAGCAAAGCAGGGGGATTTTTAAAAGAAGGAAAAACAACTTTACCACCCCTGCAGCAATTGTTGTATATAAATCTTTGGTCCCTGGCCGAGGAATGCTGTTTTGTGCGCTCACGAAACTAGAAGACGATAGAGCAATGAGAGCATGTGTAATCAGGTTTACCAATGGGAGCATGTGTAATCAGGTTTGCCATAGTAGGACCTGCCTACATAGGAGGCTTTTTTTGTAGAGGAAAAGAAGGGAAAACAGAGGAACATATGTTAAGAAACGTTGTGCACTATGGAGTGAAGGAGGTAAGGACAAATGAAATGCAATAATAGATAGATGTAGACAGAGGTACCTTTGAGGGCATCAGCATAATCCTGAGGAAAGGGAAGAAATCCAGAAGCATATATACGGCCAACAGAAGGTCCTAATTAGGTGGGATAAAAACCAATAGAGGCATAAGGGACGTACGTACATACATTTATGGTACTAATATCACACACAATGCAGTGAGGACAGAAAGAGAGCAGCTCTTTTTTCTTTTTGGTGCATAAGCAAGTGGGACCATGGAGAACGCGAAAGAAGACATGGCTAGTTGAGAGGGGTAGCATCTTCAGAACTGCTATCTAAGATCGGTTGATATGGGTTGTTTCAAGAAAAGTAGAAGGACAGAAAGAGAGCAGCATTTTTTTTTCTTTTTGGTGCATAAGCAAGTGGGACCATGGTGAACGTGAAAGAAGGCATGGCTGGTTGAGAGGGGTAGCATCTTCAGAACTGCTGTCTAAGATCGGTTGATATGGGTTGTTTCAAGAAAAGTAGAACCAAAGACCTATTTGAAGCAGCCGTTTCTGAGCAAGAAGTTGGCGTCTCTTTTTACGATTCTCGAATAAATCGCTCATGAGGGTATAGGGTAATCACTTTTTCCTATATTTAGGAAAGGAAAGTTAGGGTAATTATGTAAACACGGCTAGCACAAACAAGCTTGAATCAAACATATATACCTAATCTCCTACGTAACATAGGACCGGCTGATGTCTCTACACCAGACATGCCTTATGCCTCGTGCACTAAATGGAATAAGGAGGCACAAGGATCATGTGCCGGCGATGTAAAAGATGAGGTGAGGAAGCAAATACAACATACAACCGACATACCAAAGAAGGCAAAACAAGATTTAACACAATAGACGACTACGTCTTTGAAAAGAAGAGAAAAGATTTAACCAAACAAAGAAAAATAACACATCTAGAATGTCACAAAGAGCATATAAAGATGCGTGCAATATATCCAGCGCACGATACGGATCATGTAGAACGCAAGTATAGAGCAATACCTTAAAGAAGGCAACCGTAAAGTCCACGAAGATTGCTAAGTGACAGGCGAAGATCGGTTAGCCGCAAGAGAACCTGCACACCAGGGATAAGAAAAGCTGAACAAACTGATAAGAGATGCGTAGATACGAAACAGGAAAAGGACGTATGAAGAAACGATAAAAATTAGAACACATAGCACCAAACGCATGCACAGGATCAGCGAGATCGGTATAGTATCTTGTGCAGACCAGAAGGCAGCGGCTGGATCAACAATATCCCAAAAAAGGGGAATAAATCAGGCAAAAGCACGGCACAGTGCACCGACCAAGCAGTATGTAGCAGCTAAAAAGCTAGGGAATGCACAAACCTAAAACAAGTGCAACGCCAGCACGAACGTAGCGTGAGCAAGCACAGGTCAACCGTTCTGCGAAGAAAGAAAAAAAAGAGTAAGAACACGTGAAGAGAATCGAAGCAATCGAAATAAGAATAGAAGGGGAAAACCAAAAACATGAGGTAAGAAAAAGAGTAGGAAGCATCCATCTTGTTCCAGGCAGGGAAAACGGGCGAAACAACGGAGCCAAAAGAAGGCAAGAGCTGTGATGGCCAGAAATACAGATCTGGATGCCTAGCCTGGGCCGAAGTCTGCCTCAAACTACACCGAAGAGTGGTGATGCCCAAAAACACAGATCTGGATGTAAGATTAAAATGTAAGGCAAGCAAAGGGGAAAAACACAGAAGAAAGAAGCGGAAAAGCAAAAGGGAAAATTCGAAGCGGCAGAGGGACGGAGGCGACGGCCAGCTGTAGAAAGCGAAACGATCTGGATGTCTAGCCTGGGCCGAAGTTTGCCTCGAATCACATCGAAGAGCGCTGATGCCGGCAAACACAGATCTGGATGACCGAAGAGCACTGATGCCCACAAACACAAATCTGGATGTAAGATCGAAATGTAAGGCAAGCAAAGGGGAAAAACCACAGAAGAAAGAAGTGCAAAATAAAAAAAGGAAATCCTGAGCGGCAGATGGACGAAGGCGACGATCGGCTGCAGAAAGCGAGACGGGAAAAGCAATCAAACCACAAATCTACAAATAAGAACCGCACAGGAATAGCAGATTCAGAGAAATACCAACAGAAGAGGGAAAAACTGAGAGGGGAAGAGGCAAACGCGGCAGAACAAGCAGCCACGAAGAGGACGAAGATGCAGCGCTCAAGCGAAGAAATGAAGAAAGCTACTACAACGAGGTGAAGGCAGAAGGCCATGAGACAACCAACAGCAAGAAGCGGCAGTGCCGAAGCGCCCGAGATGGAAAAGCTGGCGGCCGCCGAAGACGGGACGCTCGAGACGCAGTAAAGGAGACATAGCATTGGAAAACAACGTGAACGGCGGTGCCATGCGCCCAGCCGAGGAGCTCGCGTGGCAATCAAAGAGAAGGATCAACGTGCACGTGGAAACCCAAACGGGAAACGGTGGAGGCATCGAAACACAGCGAGGAACGAACGACGGAAGCATTGAACCGACTCGGAATCGGACGATCGAAAAGCAACGCAGCGAAATCGAACGGGAAAGACGTGGTCTATCGACGTGGCCAGTCTAGGCTGGGGCAAACTCTGCGTCGAATTATACCGAAGGATTGTGCGGAGCCCTTCTTTATGCTCCTGCTCTTCGTTTTGCTCGTTTGTGATGCCTAGGTGCAACAAGTCTGCTGGCAAGGCGGGTGCCAAGATTACATATACTAGTGAGCTTGGTCGCTGCTAGTTATAGACCGCTTTCTCCGCACCCTCGTGGAGGAGGGGAAGGTATCCAGCCTTGATGTCGTTTGGGCTCCCGGAACGGCAACGGTGCCAGAGCCGCAGGAAGATTAGGCCATGGTGTTCGCCATGTTTTTCGACGTCGGTCTGCAGATTCCCTCGGTTAATCTTGTGGCCGAGGTTTTAAGCTTGTATGTCGTTGAGCTAGCACAGCTGACACCTAACTTTCTTGTTCGGTTGAGCGTCTTCGAGTGGGCTCTTTGATTGTCTGGGGCGAAGGTTAGCACGAACCTATTCACGTATTTGCACGACGCGCGGTGTCAACCCAAGCAGATGAAGGGTACCAATGTCGTATTTAACTTCAGCAGTGTCAACTTCTAGGTGAAGGCGACAAGGTTGAGGTATCTGCCGGCCACCGTGAAGAATCTAGCCCGCCATTATATGTTAATGGAGTGTTTTGGTGATTAATGACAAATGCATTTGTGAGACTAACATGTTTATTGATATACTTATTGTTTAGTCTAAATTAGATATAAAGGTGATAATCATGAAGGCATGTATGTGATTAATGACAAATCAAATTCATTGGATAAACAAAAGGAAAATCCAAACAGGTATGCATGTATAATGACAAATCCATTTATGAGACTAACTCTCTTATTGTTATATCTTATGATTAGTCTCGCCTGGGTATAAAGAACAAAAGAGGTATGCATTCTACTTTGCATTCTTATACCCCGTTGCATTCCTTGGATCCAAAATATAGGTTGAACTTCACCAAAAGGATTAACCTAAATATGTGCATATGTTCTTACTACATATTCATGTATGCACACATATAGGGGGAGTTCATTCTATATTTTGAGGCTTCATTAGTATTGATCCATATTCCTATTTCCACATATATTTGGGATCTTTACTTCGAAACGTATCCTGTGAATATACTTAACTTGCATAGTTAATATATTCATATGAGTATATAAGACTTGTGTAGTCTAAGTATACTTATATGTGAGTATAACATAACTTGTGTAGTTCATGTGCACTCACATATTCTCGAATATATTCAACTTGTGTAGTTAATATATTCATGTGTATATATGAGACTTGTGTGCTCATATATCCTTTGAGTATATACAACTTGCATAGTGCCTATATACTCATACCAATCTACATTCAATTACTTGCAATTGAAGTGATTATCATCAATTACCAAAGAAAGAAAGATGGGGTATCTTGTCCCACCATTATGAGTTAATGGTATGGCGTGGTAATTAATGATAGTCATATTATAGAACTAACACTTTCCATGAGTTGGATGAACAGGTTGAGTTCTATAGCTGGAGACTCTAGAAGATCATCATGTGTTGATATTAAAGTCAAGAGCTTGGTGTAAAGGATGCATCATGTGTGGATGCGCATCAAGTTCAAGATAAAGGAAATCATCATGTGTCGATGATGTTAATGAAGAGGAGATGATCATGAGTTGATCATCAAGTCAAATGAAAACCCATCATGTGTTGATGGAAGTCAAGTAAAGGATGCATCATGAGTTGATGCATATCAAGTCAAAGAACCCTGAGTCGAAGCAAGGATGTGTGTCATCAAGCTTCAAGTGGTTGCGCAAGGCAAAGGTATGACTAGCTAGAGCTAAGGATTTGTTCCTAGTCTTTTACCAGTCTCGGTGTTTGGTTGAAAGACCGGATTGCTAGTATAGGTTGCCGTACTATTAAGAGGGGTCCTTGACTAGTAGCTTGAGTCAATCATGTGTTGATAGCTTATTGTGTTTGCTCTAGCTCATCTTAACATGTTGCCAATATTTGCGAATGTGTTTTGCAAATAGTTGTGGCTCATGGATAACCCTTGTAGCATGTGACTTAAGTTTGCAAATATGTTTTGCAAATGGTGTAAGTCCATGTACCTTATTCCTTGTAGTGTGATTCTATAAGTTGGCAAATGTGTTTTGCAACTTGTTGAGAATCTCACTTGAATCCTTGTTTGCATTGCGCGTCATTTTGGCAAATGTGTTTTGCAAATTGAGTTGAAGCGGAATGCAATTTGAGGCATTGATTCTAAAAAGTTGGCAAATGTGTTTTGCAACTTGTTGAGAGTCTTGTCTTTAACCTTGTGTGCATCTTGCATCAAATTAGAAAAATGTGTTTTTGCAATTTGAGTTGTGAAATGTCAGTTTTGCTCTTGTTGACGGCTAGCGGTCGACCGCTGCTTGATTTAATGATCGACGCTTGGAGCTGATCTCGACCGGCGTTGTTGAAGCGGTCTGACCGGACCTCGGTCGAGACCGGTCGATTTTCCAGAGGTCCTGTTTACGGTCCTTAGCCTTTTCTCGTGAAGTTTTACGGAGCAACAGGGCCGTATTTTGGGCGGTCGGTCAAGCGATCGATCGGCCATTACATGGCGGTCGACCGTCGAATAAACTCAACGGCTAGTTTATAGCCGTTGGAGCCAAAGCGGTCGACCGCCATTACACGGCGGTCGACCGATTTTGTCGAGAGACTCGGAATCTTTTCCCAACGGCTAGTTTGTGAGTGTGGGCTATATAAAGCCACCTTGGCTGGTTGGGAGAGGTTGCTGGTTGTGTGTTGGTGTCCCTAGACTTTCATTTGAGCAAAGAGCAAGCCTCTCATTCTCTTTTGTGCATGTGTTGCACTTAGTGAGGTTAGAGAGAAAACCCTAAGTGCATGTGTTGCCTTAGGTAGTGGATTTCGTATCCATTTGAGCTTAAACACTTGATTGGTTCAAGTGAGCGTTGGAGACTTGTTACTCTTGGTGTTTGCCGACACCTAGACGGCATGGTGGCGTCGTTGCGCCGGTGAGCTTCTCAAAGAAGATTGTGAGAAGACCCGGACGGTTTGTGAGTGGTATGGTGCTCGCCATCTCCGGAGTGGAGGAAGGAGCAACCCTAGTGGAGCGAGGTGTTGGTTTGATTTGGAACCGATCCAAGTGGTTGGACTTACCTCGGAGGAAGGCTTAATTCGTGGAGCCGGCCCAATTGGTTTGGGTTTCCCTCAACGTGGATTAGGGGAGACCGGCAAGTCTCCGATCACCACGGGAAAACATCGCCGTGTCAATTGTGGTTTGCATTCTTGTGATTTACATATTGCAATTTATATTCCTTGTATTAAATTGCTTATTTATTGTGTATGAATGCTTGCTTGCTTTGTGCTATTCATATTGCTAATTGAATTGATTACAAGTCATATGCTTAATTGTTACTCTTATCATTAGACTTGTATTGTTGGTGCACTTAGTTGAACCTAGTTGATTTAGATTATAATTGTGCAAAACCGTATTTGTTTAGCTTCCGCATTAGAAATCGGTTTTAGCTAAAGAAGTTTTTAAAACGCCTATTCACCCCCCCTCTAGTCGGCCACCTCGATCTTACACACCGCGTCCTAGAACTTATGGGAGTCCGAGTGGACGAGGAGATGGCTCTACCACGCCTCGCCCCGTCGAATGGCTTGAACTCCTCCGGTGGGCCCATTGACCTTATTCCTTCGCTGGAGGTTCGGCTCTTTGGTAGGGACGAGGCACATCTGCTGCTACGGCATTCGGTGGCGAAGCAGATGTCCACGTGGGACCTCGCTGAATAGTTCTGCACGTTCTTGATTTGGCCTCTCGGGATGGGTTGGGATGTGCCCCTTGGCGCAGTCTCGATGGCCTCTGCCTGATTGAGGCGGAGGGATTGGAAGGTGAGGTTTCTGCTCCTTCGGGGGGGGCCTTCTCGGGGTTGTTTCTGACACATGTTTCTTGTGATGACACGGTTGTGCCGGTTGACAAGGCGGCGCGGGCGGTGGAAGTGTTCCATGGCCCATACACCGGGGATGAATGTGAGAACCCGGAAAATTTAAACTAATTTAAACAACGCTAATTGCTAATTAACAGTAAAATAAAATTTTCTAAACGCAAACAAAGCATAACTTCAAATTAATATTAATCGCATCGCTAAACAAATTTCATATAAAATAATATTATCCAGAGTCCATCAACAAAGTTCACAATATAAATTATTGTTGTGGGAATAAATCATCCATTCAATCTCAAAGTCCTTTACAAGAATTCATACAAGTTGGAATAAAGCAATAATGCAATCTCCAAATTATTTGCAAGAATTAATTACATCAGATCAAAACGTATAAATTACAACTCTGAGTATTTTACAAAAAGAATAAAATAAAACTATTGCATTGCATGTCACCGAAGCCCTTCCTTCACCTTTGTCCATATATCGCCATCCCATGAACCCTTCCTCGATCCACATTCCATCGTCCGCCAAAATCCCAGAAATATATACCAAACCAAAAGTGTTAAAATAGAAATAGAATAAAGAATGTTGTTGTCAGATCGCCGAAGCTCAGTAGGGTTCCCAGGCCGGCCTAAGTTAGTCGGCACCTTGATCATTAAGATACCCAGGCCAACCTAAGTCAATCGGCACCCTTGATTTTTGTAGGTTTCATTACCCGTCGTTTATTAAAACCCAACACCCACGTTTACGATTATGGTAGCTAAACACCCTTGGGACCAAAAGATCCTTAAGCCAAATAGTATCATGTGAGAGCAAATGAGATAAGGCAAGGGGCAATGTGGGAATTCACAAGACAAAGGAAAGCTCCATCAGGATGCATCTCCCCCATATAAGCTCTTTGCTTCACAAAGCCTCACACAAGCCATCACCATTTCATTTCTCCTTAGCCGAAAGCCACCCACAGAATACAAGCCACACCAAGCTCACCGCCTCTCCACAAGCAGCAAGAGCACAAGCCAAGCAAGCTCAAGCAAGCCACTTCCACCATCACACATCCACAAGAAGCACAGAGATGGAGGAAGGGGGCAAGGGAGAAAGGGAAGCCGAAGAGCGTGGATGCCGTCGGTGACGGCATGAACCATCGACGACCACCACATAGCCTGAGGTACCTCCACTGCCAGTGACAAGCTCAACCCGACACCCAACCCGACCAAACAAGGTAGTCATACCTCTCCTTCCTCACTGTTATTCTACCCAAAGATGAACCCTCATATGAGCCAAGCCATTCACAGAAGCAATATTTCACCACATGCACACAATGAGCCACCCATAAAAACATCATTCATCAGTTTTCACCACAGAGCAGTGGGTAGGGAGAATAGACAGAATGGAGGAGAGGTACCTCGGTAACCCTAGTAGCAATCATACCCCATCAACCTCACCATGTGCAAGCATCCGGGTGGTGACTGCGGCGCAGCACCGGGCCGCTGGAGGTGCAACGTGCGCACACTACTACAGAAAAGGCCTTCACAGACGGTTCAAAAACGCCATCACAGACGGTTCCGTGAGCCGTCTGAGTTTATGGGTCAGTAATGCATGAGGTCATCACAGACGGTTTTCGAACCATCTGTAATACATATTATCACAGACGGTTCGTAGATGAAACCGTCTGTGATAGTCGACTATCCACGCGGTTTCATCTGACGCCCGTATGATGAACTATCACGAGCGGTTTCATCTCTGATAGTCGACTATCACGAGCGGTTTCATCGATGCACCGTGCGATGAAACCGACGCAGCGATAGATGCTCTACTACCTACACGATGCAGTAGATGAAACCGTGCGTGATAGTCGATCATCGCGCGGTTTCATCTGACTGCATCGTCTGTGGTAGTAGACTATCGCGACGGTTTCATCTACGCACCGTCTGTGGTAGTCTCATCATCACTGCGGTTTCATCTCTGCACCATCTGTGATAGTCTTTGCATTGCTAAATCTATTTACGTTTATTGGCTAGCCTCAGGAAATGCTAGCCATGAACTCTGAAACAACAAGCACATCCAATTAGCATTCATTTCGTAGCACATCAAAATTGCATTCATTTGAAACAAGCACATCAATTCACAAATCAATTAACTTTAACCATTAATGTACATTAATTTACACACATGTACCATTATGTTCAATCTATCCCAATCAAGTTCAATCTACACTTTGGGAAACTCCCATATGGATTTATGACACGTCTGCTTAGGGAATGGCGCAAGGTATGATCGAACTTTTATGAGCTCGCTCTGTTCCAACGCAGTTTAGTCGATGGTCGCAACCTGTCGATAGGAAGATTAAATTCAGGCTTATATAAATTGGTAAGTATATATGAAATAATTGTTGAAAGATTGACAAACCTGAGGATTATTGGTGATCGCGGAACCGATGAGTAGTTGCATGTTGTGGCAAACATAGTATCCACAGACGTTATGGCCGGCTTCTTTGGTAACCGCAAAAATAGAATTGGTTAGTTCGAGAGGCATTACTACAAAGTGTTATATAGGATTAATGTGTACTAGGAAAGACCACAATAGAGTTTCTATGGAGGAAATGTGTTTACTTGATGATTAAATTCCGGATAAGTGTGAAGTTGTGAGTGGCCCTCTGTAGGGAATCTAGGTATATTACGTATTTCCGTTTTGGTATAATTACAATTAGAATCCAGTGGTACCTACACAGGTATGTCAGCATGGTCATTAAACCTATGTTCGTGTTGCTTATAAAGTATAAATCAACAAGTATAGCCAGTAGTGCAACACTACTTACTTCTGGTTGTAGGGCAAAAGTATGAATTCCTTGTTGCGGCGAGCCATGAAAAAATCTATAACGTAATTCTCGATTTAATGTTGCATTCGCCGTGATGCTTTGCTTTCGGAGACAATGTGTGGGTCGAGAAACCTACCGATGATTTCCTTCTTTAAACGCTTCAGAGATCATGTATCTATTATACAAAAGCTAGGAGTTATATATAACATTTATCGATATTACACTAACATTGACCGTGATTGTACACACTTACGATGTCGACAGATCGTATGAGTGAGGCGTTGAGCTCGTCGAGGTTGAAGAGATGTAACAAGTCGTCGAAGGTCACCGTGAAGACAGCGTCTTGATACACGTGGTTAAAATGATCCTCCTTGAACTTGACGGTGAAACCCGAGCGTCGTTGATCAACCGGCTTGTTGGACTGTTCCATGTACCATGTATGCAATTCCGTGCAATCCAGTCCTAGGGTAGGGCTGTCTAACTTCTCGAGCAATGGCTCGCCTAGCTTGAATTTTTGGGCCAACGGCAAGAAGGGGATATCAGGAGAGGACTCGATCATCTTCGATTTGCCCTTGCCCTTGCTGCCTCGCTTTGTGTAGGTCGACTTCACAAGAGTCGATTGAGCACGAGGTGTAGATGCATGTGATGCAGCGGGCCTTTGCCGTCGGTCAAGAGTAGCCGGTGCGGTCGAGTCCGTGGACTTGATGCTTGTTCTGCAGACATTCCGTGAAGTTGACACCGAGCGTAGCTCGGTAGATGTCCTCCTTGGGGCCTTTGGATGAATGTTCCAACGGCTTGCCCTAGAGTTATGACCTCATCGTTTGGGGAATTTTCAGCGAGATGACCTCGAAATTGGCACAAACACCGTCCACATTCACTTTTGCGAAACCCGGCGCTAGATTTGCACTGCACCAAAGCTCCGACACGGATGGATACACACCCCCAAGCGGATTTAGGGCAACAGAGACATATCTCACTTGGAGCTTGCGCCGTAGCCACCTCGTACATAACGATACAAAATTAGCTACTCCAACAGGCCTATCAATGGATTGAGCATTCCAGAGAGAATAATTATTACGGATGTCATCGACGAAAATCTGTCATCACCTATTGTGGTAGGGTTAGGGTTGGACGCTTGACTACTCGGATGTTTGGGGGGCTAGCGATCTGAAGAGGGGTAGGGGCTTCCAAGCTGACTTGGGACTTGCAATCCCTAATCCTTTCCTCAAAGGTCTCTATCTTCTTTTGCTCGGATGCACGAATCTCCAATATGAAGGATTGAGTGACCTCTGTCTGATTTTTTGGTGACCTCCTCTCTGATTTTTTCAAAGAGCTCATCTCGAGGATGCACGAAGATCCTCTCGTAGCTTTGCATCGCTCGGCTTTGGCTCTCTTCCTACTCCGCAGCGATCCGAGTCCGCTTAGAACCATTGTTCCCATGTAACAAAACACCGGCGCCTCTCGTGCGACCGGATGCTCACTTTGTTTCCTAGGGCCGCAGAGAGTATATCTTCTCCTGTGCACTGGAATGAGCCTTGGGAAGATTGTGCACTCGGCGTTATCTGCAATAGCCCGATATGTCATTTTACTTCCTATGAAGTTAAGGAGTAATTACAAACTAGGTAGTTCAATATCTTACGGTATTTGGGACACTTCACGGTCTTGGGGTTTGGAAAGTCGCTTCCCGTAGGCCCAATACATAACCTCGCAAATAACCCTTTATCGGGAGCACACATCGGTGATCTCGGAAATAGCAGGAGACATTGAACAACTTGCTCGCTGTTCTGATCCCTCGGATCGGGCTTTACCCGCATACCAGCCGTGCCAAGTCCGTGGGGGTGCTTGTTTTTTGCTGGAGGGCCGTCTTGCCGTGCACTTTCATTCTTAAATTCATCTGTCGTCTTCTTCGCCTAAACTTCGGCCCAGACTCTTCCAAGAATGGATACTTGTGGAAGGCGCTCTCGGATCCTTCTCCACGTAGTTCTTGACAAGCGTGCTCTTGAAGTTCTTCTCGCTTTGCACGCCAGTAGCAACGCGTGTCGTCGCCGAGTCGGTGTTCTCTGGGATCTCGAGCGATGCGAGAATATCGGTCGGCCTGATGAGTTTTCGATTGGTCGGGCACCGGCTTCCACGAATCGTAGGTAACGCCGACCCGTTCTGTGTAACTATTCCACCATTCTCCGGAATCACGGATCTTTGCTTGGTGAGGATTGATAGGGGTCCCAGACTGATCGACCTCCGTGATGGTAAATCGGCCCCCGGACCTTTTCGATATTCCTCTTCTTCTACAGATTGGATATTGTTCCAGAGGATGGTGCATCATCAGACACATGAGGCGGCGCTGACTCAGAATGAGCGGAAGACATCTTCACAAGAAATAGAACATCATGTGAACAAATGAAATCAACATAAAGCTAAGATTTAATATTTTGATATTGCTATCAGATGTAGAGTAAGCATTCCAATTAGAGCTCAAGTACAAACCCGATTATCAAAACAATTTCAGTACAAGACTATTATCATCACAGAGCATTCATCTCAAGCCCACCACACCACATTGCAATATATTCGATGGCGATATCAAAACAAATACCATATGAATAATCGACTAGAACAAATACAAATTCCTAAAACAAGTACAATTATCATGAGGACCATGACAGATTATTGATAGAAATAGTTAGGGAAAGGCGTCGGGCTCAACAACTTCGGCATTGGTTACCTTTGGGCGTCGAGGAGAAGGACGAGCAGGAGCGATCTTGCAAGCGGCGCAGGCGAAGGAGGCGAGCGGGCTCGAGGAGGGGGAGGCGGCGGCTCTCGGTAGGTAGGGCGCGCGGGCTCGGGGAGGTGCGCCGGGCTGTAGGAGGCTCAGCGGGCTCGGGGCGCGCCTGGCCGAGGAGGAGGCGTCAGCGGAATCGGGGAGGAATCGCCAAGGCTCGAGGAGGCGGCGCCGAGGACGGGCAGACGGGCTCGGGGAGGAGGGAGCGAGAGGAGTTGAGAAACTTAATCGTTTGAGAGTGGCGGTAGCAGCAAACCCTAGCTAGAGTCCGAATATAAATAGGGATGGACATCACAGACGGTTCTCAATTAGAACCGTCATGATACCTATCGCTGCAGGTTCTAACTTAGAACCGCTCAGTGATATTGATATATCCTGAGCGGTTCTCACTTAGAACCGTCGTGATATGTGATATATCACGAGCGGTTTTAATAAACAACCGTGCATGATATATATATCATGAGCGGTTTTAATAAACAACAAATGCATGATATACATATATCCTGAGCGGTTTTAATAAACAACCGCTGCATGATATGTGATGTAAGACGGTTTGTAGTTCAAACCGTGCGTGATATTATTTTGTATTGGTTAATATCTAGATACATTTTATTGGCTAGCCTCGGAAATGCTAGTCATACCCTCTGAAACAAGCGAAAAAGACAACAAGTACATGTATATACATCCAATTCACATTCATTTGAGAAACAATCACATCCATTTCACAAGTACAAATCAATTAATTAACTCAAATGAACTAAAATTAACCATTCATCGAGCGTACATATATATACACACATTGTTCAATTAATCTTTAAAAATTAGCCCTTCATGATGATCGACGCGTATGTAGCTAGATTCGTCACGTTCTTCTTCCTCGACCCTTATGCTGTTTCCAAAAGAAGGCAACTCGTCAAATTGATTGTATTCTTCCTCGTCCACTACATTCTCAACTCCGACAATTCTCCTTTTTCCATGAAGAACTACGTGGCGCTTCTTATTTGCGGTCGGTAACATAGAAGACTTGAACAACTTGGTTGCTTGATCTGAATGGTTCGTCTTTGTATCCGACACGTTCGAGGTCCACGGTAGTGACGCCGTGCTTTGTCGACCTTCACCGTGGGAGATGGACCCAACAAAGATCAAATAGGGGATCTTAAAAAGCACGTGGTCGAGCTCCCATATCTCCTCTATTTGCCCATTGTAGGAGCTCCTCGGCCCATCGGTCTTGAATGCATCTATCACGGACACCGCTGCTACGGTTTGTGCTTTTTATATCACGAGCACTGCGTATAGAATGTGTACCCATTTATGTCGTATCCTCGCCATGTTACAACTATAAATGTTGGCCCTTTTGCCAACCATGTCGAAGATATCACTTGACGAGCTCCTAGCAAGTCGCTCCTTCAACCATTGGTTGAACAAATGCATTGTGTTGTCTCGTGATCCAAACATCCGGCCGCACCGGATTACATTGCAAAGCACGTCCTTGTCTTTGGTCGATATCTGAGGACACTTCAGTAGGATCGTAATGGCAATCGGAAGGGGGTTGAATGATTGCAAATAATAGTCCCCTAATTCCAACTTTTTTGTTATCAAGAACTCCGAAGAAACTCTTTGGATGACTTGAAAAACTTCACAAAGTATCACCTCGAAGCACAACAAGATCAACAAATCAAGAACCAAAGTTGAACGAATCAAAACTTTATATATCAAACTTGATTTGTGTCTACAAGACTTTCAGCAATCACCCCTCAAAGCCCCAACACAAAGGACCTCTAAATCATAGCAAAAACAGCAAAACAAGCTATCGTCAAAAACCCTAAAATCTGCTCACCATCAAAGTGCACCCTCTGCCTCTTCTTATAGGCTAAAGTCCTATTCACGTCCAACATGACACCAATACAGACTCTTTCTCAAAACAACCAAATTTGGAACTCCTTCCAAAACTGTCTTTCCAAAAACTCCATGCCGTCAGCCTCTAGGACTTCATCCCGTAGCTTCTAGCATGCACCCCTTGATCTCCACGTGCTCCAGCGTGATCCAAACCACCTCTTGACATCCACGACTTCCAAGACCTCAGATTCCCCATCCTAGTCCGAATCAATCCCATCACCGAACGTGGTTAGTCCTCACGCCTCAACTTTGCACATGCAAAGATCAAACAAACCCAAAACTTGGCACAAGTTTTCCAACAACCATCCATTAGCTCACTCACACCCATAAACACTATCATGCATCATGCAACACAATAAAGCTTACGAAATCAACAAATCCGCAGACAATTCCCAAAAGCGACAACTTTCCAGAGCATAATCGGAACTACCGCCATTATACGTCCGGTATTACCGCACATGCGGTCGTACCGCTCAAAACACTCCGGTACTACCGATTCTCAAGAACTTCCAAAACTTCCAAAACATCGCTTCGAAAAACCATCTGCGCCCTCGCGATATTACGCTTTGCGGTACTACCGCCAACCAAAGCTGCGGTATTACCGTCTTCGCGATCGTTCGTTCCTCGGCTCGGAACAACGAATTTGACTTAACAGTACCTGTCAGAAGTTCTCTTTCTGAAAACCAAGTGCGGTACTACCGCTGGCAAACCCACGGTACTACCGCTCCACAAACATCCGCAAAGACCTCAGAACAATGTCCTTTGACACGTGGGCGCTCAGATTCATGGGTCGACGGACCATGCATCTTAAGCCGTTGGATGTTCGATGGTCGAGCGTCTGCACGAAATCTCCACCGTTAATCGTCAAACCAACGATCAAAAATATTTCACTTTCGGACTTGAGAGATTTGGAAGACTTGCGGTACTACCGCAATAAAAACGCGGTTATATTAGGTTAGCGGTAGTTCGCGCCAACAACTCCGGAACTACCGTGTCAAGAAAAATCGAGCTCAAGCCCTTGGTCACGTGGGCGGCCCAAATCAATTGAGTCATTTAGACCAAGGTATCAGCAGTTGATTCTTCGGAAAGTCCGAACATTTCACAAGATCTCAATCGTCCAAACTAAATCCAACGGTCACAAGAGAACGGTCGAACGTTTTCTCAATTCCATGACTTGCGGTACTACCGCGCTCTAGCGGTCATACCGCGCCGGTAGTTCGCATGTACAAAGCGGTACTACCGATAATTACGACAAGCGATTTTCATTGACCGAGAACTCAAATGCAAGTCGGTTGAAGAGCACAAACAGTTCGAGACAATGTATTCATCATTAAATCTTGAGACTAAGTCTAGCTTATTGTCAATGTGTTCATCATCAAATATCATGACCAAAAACCTCTTGGTCTTACAACTTCAGTCATGTGTTGCAAGACCGTGAAATGGGCTTGAGTATACGCATCCATATTTGGAGTGATTGCTTTCCTTCCGATGGTCCCGATACCCTCGAGCCTCCCCTCATGGCAAGATCGAGGCACACCTGTTGGTTCGACCTGAGCCATGTAATCGACGCAGAACTCAATGACCTCTTCGGTTGCATAACCTTCGACGATGCGGCCCTCTGACCGAGATCGATTCCGTACATATGACTTGAGAATTCCCATGAACCTCTCAAACGGGTACATGCTACGTAGGAACATGAGCCCGCACATCTTTATCTCCCTCACAATATGAACAATGAGATGGACCATGATATCGAAAAATAACGGAGGGAAATACATCTCAAGATCACATAGAGTCGTCACCACCTCGTCCTGCAGAGCATCTAGTCCTTCGGGATCGATGACCTTCTGAGCAATTGTGTTAAAGAAATAACACAGCCTCATGATTGTCTCTCGGACCTTGATCGACAAAATACTTCTAATTGCAACCTGGATCATTTGTGTCATCAACACATGACAATCATGAGACTTCATGCCAATTAACTTCAAATCTTCCATCGAAACAAGTTTCTTCATGTTGGCGGAGTAACCGGACGGAACTTTCACACCATGCAAGCACCGGCATAGTTCGGTTCTCTCGGCCTTGAACAGAGTGTAACAAGCAGGGGGAAGGTACGTTCGTCCTTTATCGGTCCTTGTTGGTGGTAACTCAGGTCTGATGTCCATATCAACCAAGTCAAGCCGTGCGTTGACACCATCCTTTATTTTGTCACGAATGTTCAGTAAGAGACCAATCAAGTTGTCACATACATTCTTCTCTACGTGCATGACGTCGATGCAGTGGCGAACTTCTAGGTGCTCCCAATAAAGTAAGTCCCAAAATATTGATCTCTTCTTCCACATGTTCTTCTTACGGGTCCTCGATTTACATCCCTTTCCAAGCACAACATCTAAATTCTTAACCATATCATAGACCTCTTTTCCGCTTAAATGCCTTGAGTGGCTGTCCTCCTTCTCTCCGTCGAATTGTTTCTTCATCTGCGGTATGGGTGAGCCCTCGAAGGAACCTACAATGACGCATGTACACGGTTTTGCTTGAGTGATTCACCCACACTCTCGGTATCATCTAAGCGGTGAGTCTGGCTTTGGCCCCTTTGTACTCGGCCCGATAGATTAGCAAGGGCGGGATAATCATTTATGGTGCGAGAACAACAAGGAGCGTAAAGTGAAGTTCTCTCGTTTATGCGCATCCCATACTGCACCCTTCAATCCACAATATTTTTAGATCTTCCATCAATGGTGCTAGGTACACATC
The DNA here is from genome assembly GCA_036346405.1 of Phyllostachys edulis. Lineage (NCBI taxonomy): Eukaryota > Viridiplantae > Streptophyta > Magnoliopsida > Poales > Poaceae > Phyllostachys > Phyllostachys edulis. Next base: position 3,613,029 of record CM070546.1, on the reverse strand, counting down.
AATATCATTCCCGTGTTGCTTTGGTCCTTGGATAAGTATCGACAACAAAATATACTTCCGCTTCATACACAACCAAGGAGGAAGGTTGTAGATCTGAGCGTCACGAGCCAAGTGCTATGTCATTTGCTCATGTTACCGAAAGGATTCATTCCATCATACTCAATCCAAACCTTATATTCCTCGGTTCACTTTTGAAGTCTGCAAACCTCCTATCGATGTTTCTCCTTTGGGCGGAATCGGCGAGGTGTCTTAACTTTTCATCATTCTTACGCTCCTCTGAGTGCCAATACATGATTTTGCATTCTTTGGGTTATAAAAACCGCTTCAAGCGGGAATTACAGAAGATACTCGCCACCTTAGCGGAGGTCCTTTCTTCACCTCGATTCCCTCGTCGTCATCGATTGATTCTTACGCTTGTATCGGGATCGTTGCACACGGACATACATGCATGTTTGTATACTCGTTACGGTAGAGGATCTGATCGTTCGGACATGCATGTATTCTTTCTACTTCCATTCCCAATGGACAAAGAACCTTCTTGGCTTTGTAGGTGGTTTTGGGCAACTCGTTTCCCTCCGGAAGCATGTCCGCTAAAGAGACCTAACAGCTCCGTGAAACTCTTGTCGGACCAACTGTTGCTTGTCTTCAATTTCAGCAGTTTAAGCACGGATGACAACCTTGTGTATTCCGACTTGCAGCCCGGGAACAAAGGTTTCTCCGAGTCCTCCATCAAGCCTTGGAATTGAACATACTCCCTCTCATCACAGTTCCCTTCTGCATCGCGAAGCATTTGATCTAGATTGTCATCGTGCAGCCTATCTGAATCAGAACCACAATCGACATCATTCGGCGGCATATCGTTGACTTCCTGTATAATATGCTCTTCACCGTGACTGGTCCAACATGTATAACCCTTTTTGAAACCCCTTCGAATCAAGTGTGCTTCGATCTGCGCTCAATTGTTAAACATCTTGATTCTCGCAATCAATACATGGGCGATACATATATTCCGCCCCTTATTCAACATATTCTCCTCGGCGGCTCTTGTAAGCAGACACGCCATTAATGTACTCTTCACTCACACGGTTCTCGGTACATCTAACCGGTCCATCACACGGTTCGTATTGAAAACCACGAAAATAAATAAAAGGGTGACTTGAAAGCGTATTTTCTGAGGCTTAATTACGTTTTTTCATTTTTTTCATTTTTCCAGATTTTATTAACTTACATGTGGGCCCTACTTGTCAGTGACTCATTTTTTATTTCATGATTTTATTTATAAATTAAAATCTATGGCAGTCCCACAAGTCATAGACTCGTTAGTTTATTAACTAAATGATTAAAAACAGTAGGATTTGAAGCTCAAACTGGGCTTAGGGTGACATGCATCGCATTGCTAATTGTTGTGGCTCGGCCCTAAGGTCGCCTGAGGCGAACCGACGGTGATCAGATGTCCCGTGGCGGCGCCTGAAACTAGCGATTTCGGCGTAAATGCCTGAAACTACTCAAATTAAAGGATGCTTATGCTCCAGTACTAGCTCACCTCGATCACAAGGTGTCAATGAAGTCGGGAAAAGGTCCAAGGCGGCTGGTCGTCGATCGGTGAATAGAGGTGACGGCGGCAAGCTCCTCGGCGCACGACAATAAATTTGAAATGGACCGAGCCCATTTCGGTGAGGGAGGCGATACTCAAACCGAAGACGCGAGCGGCGATGGACCTACCGTGGCGCCAGAGATGGAGATCGATCAAGATCTCTGTTGGTGAGGGAGCTATATATATGTACCTTCGCAAATGCGTGATGAGTTAATTATCACAGACGGTTTCTAACAAAAACCGTCGTGAAGAGTCATATCACGAGACGGTTCATGTTTGGGCTATGCGTGAAGTATCACGAGCGATTACGACCAAAACCGTGCGTGATATTGGGTAATATCACGGCGGTTTTGTCGAAACCGTCTGTGATACTTCACAGACGGTTCCAAACATGAACCGTCTGTGATATGACATCTTCACAGACGGTTTTTAGCGCAGAGAATAACACAGACGCTCGAGATCTCGTTCTCGAGACCGCCCAAACCACGTGTTTGGGACCGCTCAGACCTTGCCTCTGAGTGCGACCTACACTACCCTGGATCCACGTGCCTAGGTACGCTCGAGATCTCGTTCCCGAGATCGCCAAAACCACGTGTTTGGGACCGCTCAGGGCTAATTCCTGAGTACACCCAGGACTTCGCTCCTGGGTACGCCAGAGCTACACACTCAGAGTGCCACAAACCACTCATTCAGGAAATTTGATATTCAGAAATGAGGTAAATCATATTTTTACGCCTTCATCCTTTATTTCAATTCTATAGGGGTCATTTCATAATTTATTTTCAGTAAACTAATTCTGTAGGACATGAGGTCAGAGCTTGAGCAAAATACGGATTACTTCTTTTCAGTGTCATTGTCTAGTGGTCATGAGGCATGCATGCACATGTTCCATACTAGAGTTTCTGGATTAACATGTCAAGTTCTAAAATAAACTTGGAGCAATAGAGTTAAAATTATCTACATGTATACTTGCAAGGTACAAGCTCGTTTATAATCAGTGGCTAACACTACGAGGTCAATTAGGGATTACCTCTACATTCGGACTTGGCCATACTTTATAACGTGGAAATCTCTTGTTTAAAATAATCTCCTTGTTGTCCGCAGTATTCTCTAAACTCATGTAATCAACAAAACGGAATAACGGAGAACACACACATTTTGTGCAGAAATCAACCAAACAAGCCAAACAGAATAACAACTTAAAACTGGTTATCCTTAAGTTCCTTGTAAAAACCATTTAATGTGAAAAGAAACAGATTCCATATATTAACATAACATGTAAGGACATGCTTTGGTGCTACACCTTAACAAAATGTTTACAAATCATAAAGAAAATGTAGTTGTTAATGAATAGGGGCAAATATGTACGGATAGTAGTTAGCACAGTCCAAATAGAAACATCCAGGTCTCCTTTGTTTCCAATACAAACATCAGTGCCTGAGATCAAATGCTGTTGGAAGCCTCCATCTAACTGATAGTAGTTTGCTTTCTAAAATTTGATTTCTAATCAACATGATCCAAACAGCCACATGATCCAAATTGAATACAAATTGATTTCTAATCATATAGAACAGTACACCACACAATTAACCTCACCAAGCTAGGATCAACTAGACTTCGCAAAAAAAAAGCACTCGTAGTACAATCCCTAAACCCTAATCACAGAACAATTAGCCATCGCAACAATAAACAAAAATTAAGAACAAGGGGATCGATTAGCACTCACTAGGCAGCATCGGGACTCGGCAAATGGAGGCATACTTCGCGGCGTCGGAGATAGAGCAGCAGCAACACCTGAGATGGTGCCAGCAGGAGGGAGGCAGGCTCGGCGCGGTGCACCCCTACTCACCTGGAAGAGGCTAGAGGAAGGGGCGGAGGTGCAGGGGATGAGGCACGCAATGTCCGGCGGTGGTGGAGGAGGTTGTCAACGACGCGGCACGGCGAGCGGAGAGCCAGGACGGAGAACACAACCCTCGAGGGGAGGATGGGTGGCGGGAAGAGGAGGTCTGGCGGGAGGAAGATGGCCGGCGGTGGGAGTAGGAAGTCCGGCAGGCCGACGAGGGCATTCGGCGGGAGGAACGGGAGGAGGAGAGATGTCGCACGGGGGAGATGAGATGGGAACGATGGGGAGAAATGAAGAGTTGCCTCGGTCTAGAGCCCTAAGTCCCCACTGTCACTCCACGCTCGTTGGCATGACTACTGCCACGCAAGCATCCATGCTGGCACGAGGGCTAGCGTGACATGTTTGTCACACCAGGAAAAATGATGTGATAATATGGTTTGGCCACGCCACGGGTCAGAATTGGAAATAAAGTCCGCGAGGGATTAACTTTAAAATATTAATAAAAAGGATTAAAGAATAAAAAAAATTCGATCCTAGAAGAAACAAAAGACAGTGGTGTTGTTTTTATCATTATTTTAACCAGATACATTTACAAGAAATTGTGCCCCATGCAAGGTATCATATGCAACATACACAACTATTGTCGTGGCCTTTTGATTGTCTTTGAGATGCGTGTGTTTGATTCTAGATAGATCCACTTAATTGTTAAAAAATATGGCTTAGGCTTGAGACATGTTCAATTTAAGAATAACAGGCAAGTCCATGGTCTACCTTGCTTATCAGCTTGCCCACCAAGATACTTTGACTAAAGATTGCATTGCTAGCTCATAAAAATACACATGTCAAACAAAGTCACTATCATCTAATTTTTTTTAAAAGGAATAAAATTCGCTATCATCTTAATACATTATATTATCTGTTTGATCTCATCATCTCACGCTTCAATCCTCTAGGTAAATCAAATTAATCTCTCTGACTTCAGCTGCATTAATTATAGCGAGCATGGACTGGGGTTTTAATGCTTCTATCGCTGTCGAGCTTCTCAACTGAACCAAACCTCTAGGGCGCTTTTAACGATATACGTACGAGACTGAGGGTCAGAGAAATCTTTTTAATCTGTTCTTTGGACTGAAGCAACTGAGCAGCTTGTCTCATGCAGATAAGATAACTGACTAAAGGAAAGAATAAATATATATAGAGAGAGAGAAAGAGAAGATATCAATCCTTCTCGGAGAAGAAACAGCACACCATTTAAACAGGGATTTAAATATCGGTTCAAAAAACTTACCGGGGGTGGCAAGAACTCGTCGTTGTCCCTATAAATAGTGACATTATAGTTTAGCCGAGATATCAGTAAGCGAGAACTAGCAAGCAAAGATGGCCGAACCAGTTAAGCTCATTGGCACTTTCGGCAGCCCATTTGTCCACCGTGCCGAGGCGGCACTGCGGCTTAAGGGAGTGCCATACGAGATGATCCCAGAAGACATGGACAACAAGAGCGAGCTGCTGCTCACGCACAACCCCGTCCACAAGAAGGTGCCCGTCCTCCTCCACGGCGACCGGGCCGTCTGCGAGTCCCTCCTTATCGTCGAGTACGTCGACGAGGCCTTCGACGGGCCGCCTCTCCTGCCGACCGAGCCCTATGACCGTGCCACGGCACGCTTCTGGGCTCACTTCATGGAGCAGAAGGTAAAATGATCTGTACATTCAGGAGGTAAAAATCCACTTGTAGGCAGCCGTTTTATTGGGAAGTGCTGTACACTGAGAAATTTTATTGAACATCGTTGAGCAGTGCTCGAAACCGTTCTGGCTGTCGCTGTGGTTAGATGGCGAGGCGCAGACGGGGTTCGTGAAGGAGACCAAGGAGAACCTGGCGCTCCTGGAGGGGCAGCTCAAGGGGAAGAGGTTCTTTGCAGGCGACTCCGTCGGTTACCTGGACATCGCCGCCTGTGGGTTAGCTCACTGGACCGGCGTGCTAGAGCAGGTGACTGGTGTGAGCTTGTTGGGCGACGACGAGTACCCTGCTCTGCGCCGGTGGGCGAAGGAGTATACTTCCAACGAGGCAGTGAAGCAGTGCCTGCCGAACACAGAGCAACTCGCCGTTCACTTCACTGCAAAGAAGGACAAGTGCAAAATGATAGCCAAGGCGATGCTGCAGCAGTAATTCGATCGAGTGTGCGACAGAATATGTTTGTCCGTTGACCGCTGTCCGTGTGGGATTGTATGGAACTACCGATATGTCAGTGTGATCGCGGTGTGTGCCGGAATAAAATACGCAGAAGAGTGGTGCCAAAAAAATTGTGTTTTTTTTACGTCGATTAGTGCGATTGCGAAGCATTTTTCTTTTCCCTCTAGTGTGGAGCAGAGAGCTTTTAGCCCGAGACGAAAAAAAAAAGGGCTACATGCTGTCTGACCCGAGGCCCTAAATCTTGCAAGTAGTTATTGTCCTTCCTTGATTTGCGCGGGCACGTGTCAACGTCCTTAGCCTACATCACATCGTGGGCTGCGCTTGGGCGGCGCCCTTGGCTTATAAATAGCCCAACGACACTCACTACGCCTGTCTGCCGTTTTCATTGATCTCGTCTTCCTTTCCTTTGTATTGTGCGGAGCCCTTCGTTACGCTCCTGGTCTTCGTTTTGCTCGTTTGTGATGCCTAGGCGCAACAAGTGTTAGAATTAATCTTAATGTTTATTAGTAGTTCTTTGATTAACACATACTACGAGAGTTAGTTGAGTTGTGCATGGTTGGGCTAGTCAATCTGCATGTAGCTGCATATACATCTAGTTTGTTGAGTTGGCTGCGTCGTGTGTTTGCGTGGCACACGTAGTCTCCTTTTGTTAGTGGTTAATGCATGCAGGAGTTAGTTTATTTGTTAGGAGTGCAGGCCGCGCCTCCGGGAGTCCTTGGCGTGCACTGCGGAACGACATGGTGACTGCGTGCGTGTGTATCTCTACTACTTAAAAGAAGAAGTTTACCGTCGTCCGTTCTCCCACCAATGTTGCCGTCCGTCCGATCGACGATGAACCGACGATCCAGATCTACGCGCTGCCAGCAACCGCATGCACCCACGACATCCCACTCCGCCCTCCAACCCTTTCCTCTCTCTCCCTCGCGATCCCCAACCGCACCGCCCGCCTCCTTGCCCCTCGAACCTTTGGACCGCTCCCCGTCCACCTCCACCGAGCCGCCCTCACCCCTCCGCGCCGCCCTCGCCCCTCGCCCCACCCACGCCGCCCTCCTCTCCCACCCAAGCCACCCGGTCCCCCACGAGCGCTCTCTTCCTCCCCTTGCCCGCGGCGCCACTGCCCCTACCGCATCGTCGTCGGATCTGGTCGCTTCCGGCCTCGCCGCCGCCGCCGCGCACCGGATCCGGTCATCCAGGAGGTCAGCAAGCACGGGCACCCCCTCTCCGGAACCCATCTGTGCCATCCCCTTCTCCGAAACCCGGGGCAGGCATCGGCGATGTCCTCGGTGGCGTCGCTGTCTTCTCCGTAGCAACCGGCGATCCTCGCCAACACCTCCATGCCTCCGTCGACCACCAGGCTATGCGAAGGTAACCTCCTCCGTCAACCACTCTCCCTCTCCGTCGAGCTTGCGCGGCGCGGTCTCGGATCTCGGTCCGGATTACTTGCTCCATTTTTGGGGTTGGGGGATTTGTGAGGTCTCGAATTATTTCTTGAGCTTTCTTGGTGCTAAAAGCCATCACCTTGGCCATGTAGTAAGCTTAGCTTTTGATGCATCTCTCGATGGTGCTTGCATGCCCCTAGGATTGTCATTTTGGATGGTGTGCGCTGCTTCTTGAGAGCGGTAACAGGGGTTGATCAGCTTGCCTTGCGCTGATTCAGGCTTAATCTTGTATATCTGTGCCTCCTGTGGGTTCTCAGAGGGGATCTGGACTGCAGATCCAGTCTCCTAGGCGCATCCCTAGCATGATTGTATTGTGCATTTGTGTAAACACATGGTGTTCTTCGATCTTGTGCCTGATCGAGTTGTTGCTTTGAATCTCTTGATCGGTCCATGCAAATGCGATGAAAGACTTGACGGGAACATTCTACTAGCTGCTATCCTGTATTGTTTAGTTTGTTTTGACTCATTGTCTATCTATTTTGATGCTTGATCTTTGGAGGGAATGGTGAGACGCAGACAAATTCCACAAAGCGAGATTTACTGAAGTGGTCAGAAATCTCATGGGAAAGAGGGAATGAAATGATTGGGAGTGTTCTAGAACAAGAAATTACGATGATGAAGACTATGGTGATACCATTTGCTCTGCGGTGAAAACATGTACCTGGTTGGCTGGAACCACCGCCTTCAAGATCTTGATTCCGCAACAAAAGTTGGCGCAATAATTGGTCACAAAGGAGAGAGGATCACAAGGCTATGCGAGGAAACAAAATCCTGCGTCCGAGTAATAGGTGGTCATCTTGCGGCGGTCTGAAATGTAAGTTGTTCGTTGAGTGGTTATCTTATTCTTGCTTTAGTATTTTTGTGATCACCCCAAGGATTTATCCTTGTTCCTTTGGAGAACACATTTCTATATTCCTTTTTTATGCGGAATCATTAGTATTTCTTTTACTAGAATCTGTTGCCACATTGTTGAAAAACCAGCATCGGTTTCTGTCTTTCATGTGGTTAGTTACATTTCTTTGTCTTTCGTTGCAACTAAAACTGGTAGAAAGATCAGCTATACCCAAATGTGTCATGTTTTCACTAAATTTGTGCCTCCATCAAACTTGGCTAACACTGTCAAGTAGTACTCCACATGAGGTGTATGAGCATTTATAATATCCTGGTTGCAGATAATGTATTTTTTCAGCATGGTTTGTCAACCCTCTAATAAAGTGGCACTCTACCAAGGAATTGGCTACCAAAAATTCAGTGGTTCATCAACTTTTTTATGCTTGTTGTTCCATTATGTTATTATAAACTGTGCATCTCAATGTCTAGCTTTCATGGTGACTGCAATATAAGCATCTTGCTTGTTGTGTTGTTACACCATGTATTATTAACTTTGTTTCTCTTAGTGTCTATCAAAATGTTTTAGCTATGATGGGCTGTCGTTCGTGAAAAGAAGGGCATGATTTATGTTTTAGTTCAACAGACAATACAATTTTCCTAAAAACACTCTTTTCATATATTTTTTTCATTAAAAGGTAATCATATTTGCAAAAGAACAACCTGATGAGTCGATACCTCCAGCCATTGATGCACTACTAAGAGTATATCAGTTCACAATTAATGATGATGGTTTAGACATGGGATCTGATTGTATGGTTGTGATTTTGTGACACAGATTCTTACAACAAGTGAACAGGCAGCAAGCCTTATTGGTGAGCAGGGTTCAATGATAAATTCTATCAAGGAAGCTTCTAAAACCGACATCCGTGTCCTTGGTAATTTCCTTACTCTGATGTACCTCTAAGATCTGTTTTCCACAATGGCTGGTTCCTTCTATTGATATCAGTGATTGTCATAAATATACATGTGGCTCTTTGATACACTTATATAGAGTTAGACTACTAGCAATCTGTCAATAAGCAACAGGAATTTTAGCTTACTTAAGCACATAGTTCCTCAATTTGCTTGGTAACTCTATTGCGATAAAACTGAAATTTTGAATTGATCTGTTCAGGGACCTGTTGGAACAGAACAAGGTAGAGATGCTCATCCTTTTCTCCAATTAGCTTGATCTGTGTAATTCGAGGAGACATGACCTAGGTAATTTTTCCTTTATATTTGGGTTTAAGCTTTTCAACCCAGAAGTTTTCAGATTAAGATTGTTTGTCGGAAATTGTTTGTCTCTTTTCCTAACTTTTGTAAATCTTGAATGCAGGGAGTTGTTTACTGGCAACCTCCTGAGGCAGCTTTGAACAAGGTGAAAGAAATTGTATGGGAACCATCAACGATAAATGTGGCTCGATGATGGACTTCACGAACTCAGAAGCACTTCTCGAGAAGGTACTTCTTTTCATTTGGGATTATATATGTCCCTAACATTAGATTATGGCGCCTGTGCTATTAAGCCTTGCCACAAAGCCATTACCCTATGAGACCAAGGCAGCCATGTGCCTCTTTGCTAGTGCTAATCCATTATCATGTGAGATAGTTTTACTAGGCATATTTGATCTTAATCTTTGAGAGTAATATCGGGAATCGTATGTACTCAATGCAACATTGAGAAAATAATTTTATTAAAGAAAAGAATCCGAGAAAGTATGTTTGTCATCTCATTGTAGCTGATTGGAGGATGACTTATGTTCATGCAAGTATGTGTGCTCTTATATTCCTGATTCTCAAAAAGAAAAGGTTGATCCCACATTCTGCTTTGCTGCTTGCAGATGAGAAAAGCAAGCACAACAGCTAAACAGATCAATATGGAAGGCGAGTTCAGCCATCTCATCTAACATCATCTTTATGGACAGCATGCACACAGCTATCGTGGTAAACTACTACTTTGTTTTTTGCTGGCATTGCATCTACTTTCAGTGCGTCACATAGTAATATCAGTATCTGGTGGCAGAAATAAACATAATAGTATATTTTTTACATGATGTTCAAACCTATCTCTTTTGCCATTTATGTAGCCTTTCAAGCTATATAGTCCTGCATCAGGAGAGTAGTTACATGCTGCATCCTGAACCGCAAGATCCCATATAACCGATAGTTTAACTGATGGGTGTTTCAGGCTCAATGAAGATGAACTGTGCAGATTTTACATTGCAACAAATGGTGACTTTTCATGCTTGCTCTCTTCGGTTAAGAAGACAATTCGTTGGAGGGAAACTTTCCACATACTTACATTGCAAGAACTTGAGAAGTGGTCCCATTTGGTTTTTTGGCATGGATTTGACACTATGCTTTGGCCTTGTTTAGTAATCCGCCTTGGACTTGCATGCTCTAATCTAGCCCCTTGTGATAGACCTTGTTTTGGACAAGCAGTAGGTAATATCTCTACCTGTTTTATCTGTCATTCATTCATGTCCTAGATGTTTTTGATATGATAATATTAATAATTAGTTAGAACTGGGAGGGTACATATAGTATGGGCAATGGAGAATGCTTGCAGTAATCTACTTCTTACCTTTCTCCTAGCATTGTAATTTCCACAAGTAGCATCTTAGTTACTCAGACAGAAAGCATACAATCTCCCTTCAGCAATCTTTTGGTCCAATCTTTCTTATCATTGAGAAGACGGTAAGATTTTTTCTCTGCTTATTTATCCACTCCATAAGTTTTTTCTTTTCTCTCATTGCCTTGCAAAAAGAGCGGCCACTAATCAATAATATCTTTCTACGCAGTTTCTCAAATTGACCATGGTATTGTACATTTGATCAACAAAGAAGATCCTAGAATTACTGTTTGGTGTCCATTCCTCAAAAGCTCTCATCGTTGGTCAAACCGCCCACAGCATCGGTCAGACCGTGGGCTTATCTCTTGAACATAAATATAGTTATATTAAATGTAAACTATATATTGCTATATCGTATATGTACATGCATCAAAACTATGTCTCAAAATTAAATTGGAATAAGATGAAAATGGAAAGATAAGAAATGAGAATGAGTTGAGGGAAGAGAATTACTAGGCTGGTAAAGGGGGCCCGGGTAGGGGAAAGCGATGATGATGATGATGAGGGAAGAGGTAGAGCCAATTTACATATGGTTAATATATAAGGACCAACAAAACTCTTACTCGATCAGAGGCCGTATTTAAAGTGCCAAACATTTTCCTGTTTCGACGGACAAAAAATGCTACCTTGTTACGTGATTATGCTCTCCACATCGGGTAAGTAATATGGGTGAGTGGTGTCGGCCTGGAGGGAAAGCTGGCCCAACCAAGGCGCTATAGTACTGCATAGTGGAGTGTTAGGTCTGGATGGATAGTCGGCCAAACCAATATTTCTGAAACTCGGTGGATGACTAGGTCAGCACCGACGAAATGTAATGGGTGGAGACTTAATCACATAACCTAGAAAACATTCTGTATTCTGAACTCGAACCTGCATCAAAAGAAATGCAGGGGACCTGGTTTATAGAAAGCTCAGAGTAGCTATGGGTAAAGTGGTACAAGCCTGCGCAGTGCTAAATAAAATCATGAATTCATGTCTGTCTCCTAAATTGGAGTCTACGAGAACCACCAGGGGTCTATCTTCTCTCCGAGTGATAAGTAGTCTTTTCTGAATTAAAACTTGCCACTTAAAGTTTTGACGGGTTGTTTATTTTTAGAAATAAAGATGAATTAGAAAGTGTAAATCACAACCAGAGATGAGTCATCCAGTGTATCTTTTGCTATTAATGCTTGCTGAGTACACTAGTACTCAACCTTGCTATTATTCTCCTTTGTTAGATCCTAGTTCCGCCGAGAACTATCCCAAGTGGGACGACGGACGCGCAGGTACCGATGAGACCTGCAGGAGGTGAGGCCGCTGACTACGAGGACCAGGGTGAGATGGGCACCTGGTTCGACGCGTCGGACGAGTAGACGACCAGAGGAGCATGGCAGGCAAGAGAGGGGACTTAGTCCCATTTATCAGTTGTAAAATTACTACTTGTAATGTAAAGACCATAGCCTTGCGTGGCTAAATGTTGGAATAAAGTACAGTTTCTATCTTATTGTTCTGCTGTGTAGACTTTGGTAAAGCTTACTATTCGTCGGAGCGGTGTCCTACCGAGCAGACGAATAGTAATCCGTATGCCTAAGTGTGATTACACTTTGGGGTAATGACACGGGGCACCACCAGCTAGTATCAGAGCAATCGTTTAGGGCCACGCTAATAAAATAGGAACTGTAGGAAGAACTTAAGTATGTCTTTCTCGCTTGCTATATGGCACTAAGCACTTATTAATTCTTGTCTTCATCTCAATTTCTATTGCAGTCCTATTTCAAAAATAATATGTTAAAAGGCTCATCTTCTTTACTGTGACAACCATCCTAACGTAACACCATCCCTAGGTTCAGTTTTCCGTACAAGAGAGTGCGAGGGAACACGTGCCTTGTCGTAGGAGCCATGTTGTATTTCACGCTAGTAATTCGACAGATTAGCAACTCAACCTAGGCTATGTTATTCGAGAATCTAAGCGATGGGTGTACTACCATAAGATTTAGTCTCTAGTGTTTGGACTAGAGGCATGAAGTTAGAATTCTGGCATGGACTTGCTTTTCCCTTTTGGAGAAGTATAGACCATACTAATAGCATTCCTTACCCATTCATCTGTATAACAAAAAGGGGAAATTAGCTCAGTAACATCGTGTTGGGACGTAATCGGAGGAACGACACTTTGTTCATGACGCACTGAAAAATAACATCGCGAACACCAAAAATTATGTTGAATGACGTCGCCGTCAGTTACTTCCGTTTCCATATTTTTTTAAATATAAAAACTGAGCTCAACAAATTATCAATTTTTTTGTGGAGCCTGCTGACACAGTTTAATTGCTTGTGTATTTTTTTTTCAAAATTTTGTACGTTCTGATTTTGTCTCTATAATTTATTTAAGTATACTGTTTGTAGGAATTTTATAATATAGAAAATGAGATCCAAACATTATGAATTTTTTTCAGGCTCCTTACACAGTGGACTTGATTATGTAATTTTTCTAGAATTTTTACAAAATTAATTAATACAATTTCAAAACCATGGGCTCATCCCATCCAACGACCCTGGGCTCATCCCATCCAAAGGTCGACTTAATCCTAGTCAGAAGAGTTCGAAAGTCTGGTGATTCGCGAAACAAAAGAACGGTCACTTCCATACCACCAAATTTGACATCACTACCCATTTGGCTAATCGCCCCACCGGTAAATACACGTACAACTTTATCCATCTACATCCAATAAAATATTGCAAAGTCAGTACCACATGCCATATGTACGAAATATCATAATCAACATTGTACATAACAAAAGCTGCGTTTCAGTTGACACATGCTAGCAGTTTGAAGATACAAACATATTGTTAATTACAACTTTATTGTAGTTTTGTACTGTGACAGTACTATGTTGTAGTTACAGTCAACATGAAATAGTTCGTCTTTTTAAATGAGGTTTTCGGGTTGTTTAACAATGATTGAGAAAGAGATATTCCATTGTCAATTTTGAATGGGGGGCAATTGTGATATGTAACTCTCATATTTCTTTGGCAGAGACTAACCCTTTATTGAGGTGTGTTAGGCCATACACAGTGGACGAATAACACCAAGAAACAATGAGAGATAAAAAGATAAATCATACACTACCTGAGTTTCTCGTGCTTAGTCACGCTCGAGATCCCGTTCTCGAGACTGCCCAAACCACGTATTTGGGACCGCTCAGAGCTTGCCTCTTAGTGCGACCTATACTACACTGGATTCACGTGCCCAGGTATGTTCGAGATCCCATTCTCGAGACCTCCCAAACCACATGTTTGGGACCTCTTAGGGCTCATTCCTGAGTACGTCTAGGACTTCGCTCCTGGGTACACTAAAGCTACATGCTCGGAGTGCTACAAACCACTCATTCGAAAAATTTGGTATTCAGAAATGAGGTAAGTCATATTTTTACACCTTCATCCTTTATTTCAATTCTATAGAGGTCGTTTCATAATTTATTTTTGGTAAACTAATTCTGTAGGACATGAGGTCAGAGCTTGAGCAAAATACGGATGACTTCTTTTCAGTGGCATTGTCTAGTGGTCATGAGGCATGCATGCACATGTTCCATACTAGAGTTTTTGGATTAACATGTCAAGTTCTAAAATAAACTTGGAGCAATAGAGTTAAAATTATCTACATGTATACTTGTACGGTACAAGCTCGTTTATAATCAGTGGCTAACAATACGAGGTCAATTAGGGATTACCTCTACATTCGGACTTGGCTGTACTTTTATAACGTGGAAATCTCTTGTCTAAAATAATCTCCTTGATGTCCGTAGTATTCTCTAAACTCATGTAATCAACAAAATGGAATAACGGAGAACGCACACATTTTGTGCAGAAATCAATCAAACAAGCCAAATAGAATAACAACTTAAAACTGGTTATCCTTAAGTTCATTGTAAAGCAATTTAATGTGAAAAGAAACACATTCCATATATTAACATAACATGTAAGGACATGCTTCGGTGCTACACCTTAACAAAATGTTTACGAATCATAAAGAAAATGTAGTTGTTAATGAATAGGGGCAAATATGTACGGATAGTAGTTAGCACAGTCCAAATAGAAACATCCAGACCTCCTTTGTTTCCAATACAAACATCAGTGCCCGAGATCAAATGTTGTTGGAAGCCTTCATCTAACTGATAGTAGTTTGCTTTCTAAAATTTCATTTCTAATCAACATGATCCAAACAGCCACATGATCCAAATTGAATACAAATTGATTTATAATCCTATAGAACAATACACCACACAATTAACCTCACCAAGCTAGGTGCAACTAGACTTCACCCAAAAAAAGCACTCGCAGTACAATCCCTAAACCCTAATCATAGAACAATTAGCCATCGCAACAATAAAAAAAATTAAGAACAAGGGGATCGATTATCACTCACCAGGTAGCGTTGGGACTCAGCAAATGGAGGCGTACTTCATGGCACCAGAGATAGAGCAACAGCAGCACCGGAGTAAAATTCTAGCGGTGCTCGGTTTCTATATTTAAAAAATTGAAACGCGCGGCGTCATTCGTCTAATTTTTTGGTGTTCAGGCAGGCTTGGCATAGTGCACTCCTACTCACCTGGAAGAGGCTGGAGGAAGGGGTAGAGATCCAGGAAAGAATGAATATATATATAGAGAGGGAAAGAGAAGATATCAATCCTTCTCGGAGAAGAAACAGCACACCATTTGAATCAAGGGTCCGGCAAGTACTCGTCGTTGTCCCTATAAATAGCGACATTATAGTTTAGCCGAGATATCAGTAAGCGAGAACTAGCAAGCAAAGATGGCCGAACCAGTTAAGCTCATTGGCACTTTCGGCAGCCCATTTGTCCACCGTGCCGAGGCGGCACTGCGGCTTAAGGGAGTGCCATACGAGATGATCCCAGAAGACCTGGACAACAAGAGCGAGCTGCTGCTCACGCACAACCCCGTCCACAAGAAGGTGCCCGTCCTCCTCCACGGCGACCGGGCCGTCTGCGAGTCCCTCCTCATCGTCGAGTACGTCGACGAGGCCTTCGACGGGCCGCCTCTTCTGCCGACCGAGCCCTATGACCGTGCCACGGCACGCTTCTGGGCTCACTTCATGGAGCAGAAGGTAAGATGATCTGTACATTCAGGAGGTAAAAATCCACTTGTAGGCAGCCGTTTTATTGTGAAGTGCTGTACACTGAGAAATTTTATTGAACATCGTTGAGCAGTGCTCGAAACCGTTCTGGCTGTCGCTGTGGTTAGATGGCGAGGTGCAGACGGGGTTCGTGAGGGAGACCAAGGAGAACCTGGCGCTCCTGGAGGGGCAGCTCAAGGGGAAGAGGTTCTTTGCAGGCGACTCCGTCGGTTACCTCGACATCGCCGCCTGTTGGTTAGCTCACTGGATCGGCGTGCTAGAGCAGGTGACTGGTGTGAGCTTGGTGGGCGACGACGAGTACCCTGCACTGCGCCGGTGGGCGAAGGAGTATACTTCCAACGAGGCAGTGAAGCAGTGCCTGCCGAACAAAGAGCAACTCGCCGTTGACTTCACTGCAAAGAAGGACAAGTTCAAAATGATAGCCAAGGCGATGCTGCAGCAGTAATACGACCGAGTGTGCGACAGAATATGCCTTTCCGTTGACCGTTGTCCGTGTGGGATTGTATGGAACTCAACTACCGATATGTCAGTGTGATCGCGGTGTGTGCCGGAATAAAATACGCAGAAGAGTGGTGCCAAAAAATTGTGTTTTTTTACGTCGATTAGTGCAATTGCGAAGCATTTTTCTTTGCCATCTAGTGTGGAGCAGAGAGCTTTTAGCCCGAGACGGAAAAATGGGCTACGTGCTGTCTGACCCGAGGCCCTAAATCTGGCAAGTTGTTATTGTCCTTCCTATAATCTGGTCCACAACTCTATCTCAGTAGATCAACTTCATCGTGTGACACGTGTATTTGCCAATCTCAAAGCGCACACACCTATGATCCCTGTCTTGTATCAAATTCCAAAGGGTCAGTTGTATCTACTATTGATTCATTTGAGTACATATGGGGCTGTGCGCTTTGAGATTAACAAATACACGTGTCACACGGTGGAGTTGGTCTACTAAAATAGAGTTGTGGACTAGATCTTATAGGATTTTTTCCCCTTGATTTGCGCAGGCACATGTCAATGCGTCCTTGGCCTACGTCACATCGTGGGCTGCGTTTGGGCGGTGCCCTTGGCCTATAAATAGCCCAACGACACTCACTACGCCAGTCTGTCATTTTCATTGATCTCGTCTTCCTTTCTTTGTACTAGATTCTCCCCAGCCGTATGGCGCCATGAAGGAAAGATTATTAGTATGTCGCACAGTATAGATCATATGTTAAGAAAAATAATGGGCTATAAAAGACTGGAATTTTGTGAGGATAGACTGTGTTGTGTGCAACAACTGTTTCGGCAGGTGTATTATACAATATGTAGCAGGGAAAATTAAGTAAAACCTAAACATAGATGATAGCGCATATTAACAGGTACCATTGTTGTTACAAAAGAGTGTAGAGCATGTCGACTGTACATACAGCACACATAGTTGTTTGCGAAATATTAGAGGATGTTTTACAATACGATATATTACATAAAGTGGGTCCGTAGTTATTGAGTAAGTACAAAAGCTGGCCAGAGCGTGTCACTGCAGTTTACAAAAGCAGGCCTATATAGTATGGGATGAGCTTGGATAGGCGATGCGCAGGCTAACTGGAAACTCTAAATCCCTGTTATAGATAATGTGGAGAGAGGCGTTTTAGAGGTCACATATAACAGACTGGAGGAGGTAAATATGGATGAATAAATTGGCATACCGAATCTGGCATCTATCAGTCGGTCGATGAACCGTGAGTTGATCTGCAGAAAAACAACGGTAAGTGTGGTTTTGATGTGGAAAAAGATTATTAAAGTCACCATGTAGTCTGTATTCTTTGTAGAATGAATATAATTAGAATACTAGCTTTGTATGGACAGAGTATAGACATTTGTTGTAGACTGTACTGTTTCATGTCCACTAAGGTTATAAAGGAATTTTTTGAGCAATATGAAAGATCCTTATACATGTAGATAAAATACTGAGGAAATAAACTGATGAATCAACGGTGTACAACTATGTATGAGGTAGATTTTAGGTACTTCGCACACGTAGAATTGTGATTGCATCAATCTATTTGGGAATTACATTCATAAGACAAGCTATAACGCGTTCATATGTGGTAACATGTAATCTGCCAACAGAGAAGCTACAATATTGCATCAATGTATCTGGGAAGCGCATTCATAAGATAGGCTATAATGCATTTATATGTGCTGACATCTAATCTGCCAACAAAGTAGCTACATTATATAGTAGGTCAAAGTACCCAAGGAGATGCAAGAATGGTTTATACAATGTTAATGAATCCAAAGTAGAGTGTGAACGAAGAGGTAATACTGAGGTGGCACGGAGCAGGTTGAAAAGCTGGATATATATCACGTAGAGATGGCACAGAGGGTGAACATTGACCACAATAATGCACAAATTGATAAGCTTGTTTACCTACATATCTTGTGTTTTTTCTCTGTAGTGGGATTGATTTTATCATCAGTGATGTCATGAGAAGTATGTTCTTCGGTGGGATTTGTGCTATGTATATTAGTATTCTACAAACAAATTATACGATTTGATTAAACTTATTTATAGATGGGTTACAGGCTAGGTAAAGACTGTATAGAGAAAGATAGGAATTGCATCAACCTGATTTGAAGCTATTGCTACATCAAAGAGTCTTTTTTGAGCGGAGCTGGTTGTACCATGCGCCGTCTGTAAGCTGAATATATTATAGAACCAGCATGTTAGCGACAACATCGTGGTTTAGATAAAAGAAATAGAACAACCAGTATAAAGAACGATGTACTCTTGTTTTTTTTTGCCCTCGGTGATAGACAGTCGAGTTGAAGCTGGGGGTGTGTGTTGCAGTATCTAAAAATAGATATATGTACTATTAGAAGATGTAGCAGATGAGCAAATTCTCTTGTAAGATGAGATATAGCACCTACGATTTCTACAAGGTAATGAACAAACTATTTTGCTGAGATATCTAGACTATAACATAAGCTATTGCCGAGTTTAGATCTATGCACATGACCATCTTAGGTAACCATATGATTAGATACGTGTTACCTCAGGAGCAAGAGACATTTTGAATGGGCTGTCTTCAATATAAGTAGTTGGTCGAGAATATGATGCTGCAGTGCAGTATGCACTGAATGGTATAACCGTGGAACGACAACTTGTCTTCCAAAGGCTGTAATAACACGCTTGACTTGAAATGATTTTTTTTGGCCCATGAAAGCTTTTTTCGGTTATGTTGATGTGCCAAGTGTATTTTGTGCGAACAATCGGCGCAATTTCAGGAGGTATTTGGTCTGTTCCACGGCTTGATCTAAGGACTGCGCCTACTTGTTTACCAACCACCGACTGACCAATATCTCCAAAAAGCATAAACTCTGCCCCTTCCGTACCATCAGTGGCTATGACGCAGAGTGATACAGATACAGACACACTTAGTACTTTTCAGTTAAATATATTATTTGACTGGAAAGAATTATTGAGCCGCATTAAATATTACCAGGTGATCTCTAATTTAATTCGGTCTTTAATTATCATACTTAGAGACACAGAGCTACTACTATTTTATTTAATTATATGCAGTCGTATACATGATCTGTACAAGCGTAAAGTGAAGATACGCTTCGAAGGCCCTGAAGGAATATATATATCATTTCTTATATTCGAAGTTCAGCCGTGGAAGGAGCAATCGAATTCATCTTGTGCACCCGAACAATCAGAGTCGAGGACGACTCCTTTTCAAGAGGGGAAGGATGATGAGGACATCCCGATTGGACCGATTACACGAGCAAGGGATAAATTAATTAACCAACAGGTGAACTCGCTCCTACTTAATTTTAGTCTTGATTTTAATGAATATATGATACTACCTAATAGTCTCATATTGTGTGTGTGCAGTTTTATACATAAAGAAGCATGGGAGACCATATCAGGCCGAAGGAAAGAAGATGTCGCTGCTAATATAAACCTATGTTTGATTGCATGCACAAATGTCACCCACGAAGCCATGAGCTACAATCCATCTCACAAATGCAAGTCCAAGTGCTACAATGCAAGCCTCGGTTGGTTTATTGATTAACATGGAGAGAAGACCAATTCTATTCCATCCTTCATTTATTAAGAATGCATGCATGTAGCATGGAACCAGCATGCATGGAACCACATGGTGCAATTCGATGCATGCAACGTGGAACCACATGGTACTTTGTGTGGCGTGAGTGCTTAGTAAGAAAACTAGTGCATGCAGTATGCATGTGTGTCTAGTGTGTGGCGCATCTAGTGCATGCAGCATGGCGCGTGAGGAGCACCTAATCAGAAACCAAGCCAGGATGCGCAACTTTGTTACTACGAGATCTTTTTTTGATTGAGCAGTCAGCGAGATTGAGCAGTCAGCGTTTGGGTTGGAGTCCGCCGGATTACGCGTGAAGGCAAAAGGAAACTGAGTCGTGGCCTGCGCGTATTGGCCGAACCGAATTAGATTTGTTGGATATTTTTTTTATTTGTTGAGTCCGTTGCGAATTGGATGTAGCCGGCCCTAGGCCTTGCCGTGCACGAGTGTTAAATACCTCATCACCCCTCCATGTAAAAAGGACCACGAATATGAATCTAATATTTTGAGAGAGAGTTATATGCTTGTTCTTCCTAGGGTTTGACACACAGTGCAACCTAGAGGGGAATTGGGCGTTCTCAACCCCGTTGTTCTTGTGATTCCTTGTGATTTGCAGGAGCAACAACACGTCTACTTTGTGTGGTCAGGTAGACGGGATCACGAGCGTGTGGTTGGGCGAATTCTTTTGTCGCAGTTGTTTATTACGGCGATGGTTGGCGCCATCGATTCGTCAGGTTGCACGGATCCAAGTTATCATCGATCCTACGTCGTGAAGATCGGGCACTTTTCCCCCGCATCATCTTGGTATCAGAGCATCGGTTGCCACGGTAGGATCAATTTACCCGTAGTTAGATTTATTTTCTATCCTATACACAAAAAGCCACAAAAAAATTTCCTTTAACCCATAGTTTGATCTGAATTTTCTTGTGAGTTCGTTAGGTTTTAATCCAGTAGAAACTATGTTTAGTCGCTGATCACAGTTTTCTTTCGCGTTGCTTGATCTTGTGTTCAATAAAAAAAAATCGACCTGTGCGCTACAGTGCGTACGGCAGTTCTAATCTCCGAGGCAACCGCTGCAGCAGGCGGTCGCCGCCACAAAACGCGCGAGCAAAAAAAAAAGGGGTTCGGCTGGTACAGTGCACGCATTGAATCTGTTCTGTCGCTGTGCTAGGCGTTGCTGCAAATCGCTTAAAAAAAACGCGCTGCACTACTGGTTTACCGCAGCTACAACACCACGGTTTCTCTGGCTGACTCAAGATGCGAACCTCATGCATGCTACTGTTGTTCGAAAGTTCGCTACAATACCACCATGAGGCGCTTTGATAAAAAAACGCTTCGACTTTGCTTTGGGTGTCTACAATACATTGCGAAAAAAAAATCGCGTATATCTTTTGTGAGCCAATTCAATTCTTTGCGAATACTTTGCTCCTATTGAGACTAGCTTGTTGATATTGCTCTAGGGCTGCTCTTTTTTATCTCATTGCACAATCTAGCTTGAGAGTTTTTGTTGTACCTAATAGGCTTGTGCTGCTCTTTGTGAACCTTTTTGTTGGCCGAGTACCAAAAAAAAACAGAGAAGAACAAAAAAAAAAGAAAAAAAAAGACAGAGACCAAAAAAAAGGAATTTAAAAAAATGCTTGGCTGACATTGTTTTGAGAGCACACCTAGTTGGCATCTATTTTCAGATTGTGCTATGTCATTGTTTTGAGCAATCTTGTGCCCTATTTTATATCATCGAGCAATTAGCTAGCGTCTCTCCATAACTTGTGCAATAAGAGCTAGTTGTTCATCACTTATATTTTTAGCTCATTCCTTTGATTACACTAAGTTCCATCATCTTTGCGTGTGAGTTGCTTCGTTCTTCGCTTATATCTTTTGGATCAGCAACTAGGCATTGAATTCTAGTTTGGATTGTTACATAGCTTTACAATATCTAGAAATTTCAGATTGCATAGGTAAACACTTTTCCTACCAAGCTCCACAAATAAGCCATTGTCTAACAGTGCTTGTGCAATTGAATTCGCTTAATCTATCACCTTGTGTTGTCTACCGTCACCAAAGTGCGTGCAGCTCTTCAATTCCATCAAGGACGCATAAGAACTTCATTCGGTAAGAGAAGGTGAGGATGAGTGATTTCCACAAATAAAAACTTCCACATCCATATATATAGTTCTTCTTTGCTTTGTTACTAACCATGGCAGATCGCGAGTATACGTATATTCCCTTCTATGGTAGTAATGATCCAGAGGAGTATCTTGAGTGGGTACAAGACATGGAGTTTGAGCTTGAATCTCAGAAGTTTGAATCAGAAGCTAAGGAAGTGAGAGTGGCCACTTTGTTTTTTTGAGGACTATGCCTCTAGTTGGTGGCGACAACTAAGTGAGAAACGACTCATTACATCTTGGGTCAAATTAAAAGAGGCCATGAGAAGAGAATTTGTTCCATCCTATTATGAGTGGGAGCTACTATGCTATGTGGAGAGCATTGCACAAGGATGCAAAGATGTCTAAGATTATTATGATGAGCTGAGTCATGCAATGCGTCGTGCCAATATCACTAGTGCATCTCAAGAAAAGAAATATTTCAAAGCAAAGCTTAAATTTTCGGATCGTTCTTTGCACTTCAAGATAAATATTTTAAGTAGTCCGCAAGATCTTGTGAAATATGCTATGAAGGTGGAAAAGAGACTTAAAAGCATGCACGCATATCAATTAAATCTGCTTGACTCTTTAGTTCTCATTCATCCACCGGTTTGTCACTTAAGAAGATGGTCAAGCATAGGGATTCTTCTTCGCCAAGGAGATGGGTAGTGCTGCCTGTCACAACCCAGCGATACATGAGGAGATCGTGGTTGATGGTAATTACGCCATTGCTGGCCCACGATTAATGGAAGATAAGATGCTTCAAAACCCATGTGAGGATGAGAGCTACATAGCCAAATTGAGTGAGAGTGTTGAAAATTGTGAGCTGTGTGATTCCACCATATGTGAGGTTGAGAGCATCCAATTTGAGAGTGTGAGGATACATCAAAAGAAATGAGTGAAGTAGATGAAACTAAAAGTGAGGTTATTGCTGAAATTAACGATTTACTCTCTACTTCAAGTGTTGTTTCTCACATTATGCAGGTTGATATTAAAGAAGAGGAGTTGAAGTTTCAACAACCGGCACCGTTGGAGGTAAAAGAAGAGGAGATAACCACGGTTGGGGATGGAGTGCTCACTGCCCCGTGGTTTCATCATGAAGATTTGATACCTACAACACCTACAACAACTGAGGAGGACGTTAAAGGTAACAATAATGGTGTTGAATTGAACATTCATCAAGAAGAGGTAAGTAAGAGTGAGAACTCTAGTGTTCCTTTGAATATTCCATATTCTGAATTTAATGCGCTTAGTTTATGTAATGTGGAATTGATTACTCATGATGAAGTTCTTACTAGAATATATCCTGATGATTCTTTATGCTATATCATGTTCGATGAACCCATAGAGCTATCTAGTTTGATTGAGAGAGTTTCTGAAATTGCATGTTCAAAATCACTAGCTAGTACCTGCACCTCCACTTATAAATTTAATTTGATTGGAGATTATGGTGTAGACAACAAGTTTCATGTTTATCGAATATGCATTACCTGTGATAAGCGTGCTGAATTAAAATTGCATGTCTTGGACAAACCATGTTTTGGGCAATGTAATGATCACTTAGAGATAAGTATAAATATGAGTGCCTACTGTTTAGAAAGATTTATAAAGCCTACTCGGACATCTTTTGTTGAACAATCATGTATAAGAAATCAGAGTAGCGCAATTGAAACATGGAAGGCACAAACCATTTTCTCGTCTCCATTACATAAAACTGATGTTGTAAAGTCGAAATATGATTATATGAGCCACTTGTATATATTAGAAGATGATTTTGGTCTCAATAAATAATTTGCATACATGCTTACAAAAGTCAAAGACGACTTCTTTTCATGGGTGGGGGAATAACGTGGATGAAAGGAGTGTTGAGATGAATACATCACATCTATCTTATGGTTATTGTGTTGAATACATTGTGCAAAAGAAGGGGAATACTATAACAATTGACGATGAATATATATACCATGCATACACGTTGTTTTCATTGTTCAACACATTTTCAGGTTATCAAAAGCCGAGGACGGCTTTTCTTGAAGAAGGAGGATGATCTGAATCTGAGACACACTTAGTACTTTTCGCTTAAATATATTATTTGATCGAAAGAATTATTGAGCCGCATTAAATATTACCAGTGATCTCTAATTTAATTCGGTCTTTAATTATCATACTTAGAGACACAGAGCTACTACTATTTTATTTAATTATATGCGATCGATACATGATCTGTACAAGCCTAAAGTGAAGATACGCTCAAGGCCTCAAGGAATATATATATCATTTCTTATATTCAAGTTCACCGGAAGGAGCAATCGAATTCATTTTGTGCACTGAACAATCGAGTCGAGGCGACTCCTTTTCAAGAGGGAAGGATGATGAGGACATCCCGATTGAACCGATTACACGAGCAAGGGATAAATTAATTAACCAACAGGTGAACTCGCTCCTACTTAATTTTAGTCTTGATTTTAATGAATATATGATACTACCTAATAGTCTCATATTGTGTGTGTGCAGTTTTATACATAAAGAAGCATGGGAGACCGTAAGGAAAGAAGATGTCGCTGCTAATATAAACCTATGTTTGATTGCGTGCACAAATGTCACCCACGAAGCCATGAGCTACAATCCATCTCACAAATGCAAGTCCAAGTGCTACAATGCAAGCCTCGGTTGGTTTATTGATTAACATGGAGAGAAGACCAATTCTATTCCATCCTTCATTTATTAAGAATGCATGCATGTAGCATGGAACCAGCATGCATGGAACCACATGGTGCAATTCGATGCATGCAACGTGGAACCACATGGTACTTTGTGTGGCGTGAGTGCTTAGTAAGAAAACTAGTGCATGCAGTATGCATGTGTGTCTAGTGTGTGGTGCATCTAGTGCATGCAGCATGGCGCGTGAGGAGCACCTGATCAGAAAGCAAGCCAGGATGCGCAACTTTGTTACTACGAGATCTTTTTTTGATTGAGCAGTCAGCGAGATTGAGCAGTCAGCGTTTGGGTTGGAGTCCGCCGGATTACGCGTGAAGGCAAAAGGAAACTGAGTCGTGGCCTGCGCGTATTGGCCGAACCGAATTAGATTTGTTGGATATTTTTTTTATTTGTTGAGTCCGTTGCGAATTGGATGTAGCCGGCCCTAGGCCTTGCCGTGCACGAGTGTTAAATACCTCATCACCCCTCCATGTAAAAAGGACCACGAATATGAATCTAATATTTTGAGAGAGAGTTATATGCTTGTTCTTCCTAGGGTTTGACACACAGTGCAACCTAGAGGGGAATTAGGCGTTCTCAACCCCGTTGTTCTTGTGATTCCTTGTGATTTGCAGGAGCAACAACACGTCTACTTTGTGTGGTCAGGTAGACGGGATCACGAGCGTGTGGTTGGGCGAATTCTTTTGTCGCAGGTTGCTGTTCTGACAGTGGTTGGCGCCATCGATTCGTCAGGTTGCACGGATCCAAGTTATCATCGATCCTACGTCGTGAAGATCGGGCACTTTTCCCCCGCATCATCTTGGTATCAGAGCATCGGTTGCCACGGTGGGATCAATTTACCCGTAGTTAGATTTATTTTCTATCCTATACACAAAAAGCCACAAAAAATTTCCTTTAACCCATAGTTTGATCTGAATTTTCTTGTGAGTTTCGTTAGGTTTTAATCCAGTAGAAACTGTGTTTAGTCACTGATCACAGTTTTCTTTTGCGTTGCTTGATCTTGTGTTCAATAAAAAAATCGACTGCGGCGCTACAAAGGTCGTCTGGCAGTTCTAATCTCGAGGCAACCGCCAGAAGAAAGTGCGCCGCCACAAAACACGCGAGCAAAAAAAAAAGGGGTTCGGCTGGTACAGTGCACGCATTGAATCTGTTCTGTCGCTGTGCTAGGCGTTGCTGCAAATCGCTTAAAAAAACGCTACACACCATCGGGTTTACCGCAGCTACAACACCACGGTTTCTCAAAGAAGACTCTGATGCGAACCTCATCATGCATGCTACAAGATGTTCGCAAGTTCGCTATAATACCACCATGAGGCGCTTTGATAAAAAAACGCCAGACTGCTCGCTTATGTGTCTCACAATACATTGCGAAAAAAAATCGCGTATATCTTTTGTGAGCCAATTCAATTCTTTGCGAATACTTTGCTCCTATTGAGACTAGCTTATTGATATTGCTCTAGGGCTGCTCTTTTTTATCTTATTGCACAATCTAGCTTGAGAGTTTTTGCTGTACCTAATAGGCTTGTGCTGCTCTTTGTGAACCTTTTTGTTGGCCGAGTACCAAAAAAAAAAAAAACAGAGAAGAACAAAAAAAAGACAGAGACCAAAAAAAAAAGGAATTAAAAAAAATGCTTGGCTGACATTGTTTTGAGAGCACACCTAGTTGGCATCTATTTTCAGATTGTGCTATGTCATTGTTTTGAGCAATCTTGTGCCCTATTTTATATCATCGAGCAATTAGCTAGCGTCTCTCCATAACTTGTGCAATAAGAGCTAGTTGTTCATCACTTATATTTTTAGCTCATTCCTTTGATTACACTAAGTTCCATCATCTTTGCGTGTGAGTTGCTTCGTTCTTCGCTTATATCTTTTGGATCAGCAACTAGGCATTGAATTCTAGTTTGGATTGTTACATAGCTTTACAATATCTAGAAATTTCAGATTGCATAGGTAAACACTTTTCCTACCAAGCTCCACAAATAAGCCATTGTCTAACAGTGCTTGTGCAATTGAATTCGCTTAATCTATCACCTTGTGTTGTCTACCGTCACCAAAGTGCGTGCAGCTCTTCAATTCCATCAAGGACGCATAAGAACTTCGGTCGGTAAGAGAAGGTGAGGATGAGTGATTTCCACAAATAAAAACTTCCACATCCATATATATAGTTCTTCTTTGCTTTGTTACTAACCATGGCAGATCGCGAGTATACGTATATTCCCTTCTATGGTAGTAATGATCCAGAGGAGTATCTTGAGTGGGTACAAGACATGGAGTTTGAGCTTGAATCTCAGAAGTTTGAATCAGAAGCTAAGGAAGTGAGAGTGGCCACTTTGTTTTTTTGAGGACTATGCCTCTAGTTGGTGGCGACAACTAAGTGAGAAACGACTCATTACATCTTGGGTCAAATTAAAAGAGGCCATGAGAAGAGAATTTGTTCCATCCTATTATGAGTGGGAGCTACTATGCTATGTGGAGAGCATTGCACAAGGATGCAAAGATGTCTAAGATTATTATGATGAGCTGAGTCATGCAATGCGTCGTGCCAATATCACTAGTGCATCTCAAGAAAAGAAATATTTCAAAGCAGGCTTAAATTTTCAGATCGTTGCTGCACTTCAAGATAAATATTTTCGTAGTCTGCAAGATCTTGTGAAATATGCTATGAAGGTGGAAAAGAGACTTAAAAGCATGCACGCATATCAATTAAATCTGCGCCGACTCTTTAGTTCTCATTCATCCACTGGTTTGTCACTTAAGAAGATGGTCAAGCATAGGGATTCTTCTTCGGCCAAGGAGATGGGTAGTGCTGCCCTGTCACAACCCGCAGTACATGAGGAGATCGTGGTTGATGGTAATTACGCCATTGCTGGCCCACGATTAATGGAAGATAAGATGCTTCAAAACCCATGTGAGGATGAGAGCTACATAGCCAAATTGAGTGAGAGTGTTGAAAATTGTGAGCTGTGTGATTCCACCATATGTGAGGTTGAGAGCATCCAATTTGAGAGTGTGAGGGATACATCAAAAGAAATGAGTGAAGTAGATGAAACTAAAAGTGAGGTTATTGCTGAAATTAACGATTTACTCTCTACTTCAAGTGTTGTTTCTCACATTATGCAGGTTGATATTAAAGAAGAGGAGTTGAAGTTTCAACAACCGGCACCGTTGGAGGTAAAAGAAGAGGAGATAACCACGGTTGGGGATGGAGTGCTCACTGCCCCGTGGTTTCATCATGAAGATTTGATACCTACAACACCTACAACAACTGAGGAGGACGTTAAAGGTAACAATAATGGTGTTGAATTGAACATTCATCAAGAAGAGGTAAGTAAGAGTGAGAACTCTAGTGTTCCTTTGAATATTCCATATTCTGAATTTAATGCGCTTAGTTTATGTAATGTGGAATTGATTACTCATGATGAAGTTCTTACTAGAATATATCCTGATGATTCTTTATGCTATATCATGTTCGATGAACCCATAGAGCTATCTAGTTTGATTGAGAGAGTTTCGAAATTGCATGTTCAAAATCACTAGCTAGTACCGCACCTCCACTTATAAATTTAATTTGATTGGAGATTATGGTGTAGACAACAAGTTTCATGTTTATCGAATATGCATTACCTGTGATAAGCGTGCTGAATTAAAATTGCATGTCTTGGACAAACCATGTTTTGGGCAATGTAATGATCACTTAGAGATAAGTATAAATATGAGTGCCTACTGTTTAGAAAGATTTATAAAGCCTACTCGGACATCTTTTGTTGAACAATCATGTATAAGAAATCAGAGTAGCGCAATTGAAACATGGAAGGCACAAACCATTTTCTCGTCTCCATTACATAAAACTGATGTTGTAAAGTCGAAATATGATTATATGAGCCACTTGTATATATTAGAAGATGATTTTGGTCTGTCAATAAATAATTTGCATACATGCTTACAAAAGTCAAAGACGACTTCTTTTCATGGGTGGGGGAATAACGTGGATGAAAGGAGTGTTGAGATGAATACATCACATCTATCTTATGGTTATTGTGTTGAATACATTGTGCAAAAGAAGGGGAATACTATAACAATTGACGATGAATATATATACCATGCATACACGTTGTTTTCATTGTTCAGCACATTTTCAGGTTATCAAAAGCCGAGGACGGCTTTTCTTGAAGAAGGAGGATGATCTGATCTGAGACACACTTAGTACTTTTCAGTTAAATATATTATTTGACTGGAAAGAATTATTGAGCCGCATTAAATATTACCAGGTGATCTCTAATTTAATTCGGTCTTTAATTATCATACTTAGAGACACAGAGCTACTACTATTTTATTTAATTATATGCAGTCGTATACATGATCTGTACAAGCCTAAAGTGAAGATACGCTTCGAAGGCCCTGAAGGAATATATATATCATTTCTTATATTCGAAGTTCAGCCGCGGAAGGAGCAATCGAATTCATTTTGTGCACCCGAACAATCAGAGTCGAGGACGACTCCTTTTCAAGAGGGGAAGGATGATGAGGACATCCCGATTGAACCGATTACACGAGCAAGGGATAAATTAATTAACCAACAGGTGAACTCGCTCCTACTTAATTTTAGTCTTGATTTTAATGAATATATGATACTACCTAATAGTCTCATATTGTGTGTGTGCAGTTTTATACATAAAGAAGCATGGGAGACCGTAAGGAAAGAAGATGTCGCTGCTAATATAAACCTATGTTTGATTGCGTGCACAAATGTCACCCACGAAGCCATGAGCTACAATCCATCTCACAAATGCAAGTCCAAGTGCTACAATGCAAGCCTCGGTTGGTTTATTGATTAACATGGAGAGAAGACCAATTCTATTCCATCCTTCATTTATTAAGAATGCATGCATGTAGCATGGAACCAAAGATGCATGGAACCACATGGTGCAATTCGATGCATGCAACGTGGAACCACATGGTACTTTGTGTGGCGTGAGTGCTTAGTAAGAAAACTAGTGCATGCAAGATGCATGTGTGTCTAGTGTGTGGCGATCTAGTGCATGCAAAGATGGCGCGTGAGGAGCACCTAATCGAAAAGCAAGCCAGATGCGCAACTTTGTTACTACGAGATCTTTTTTTGATTGAGCAATCAGCGAGATTGAGCAGTCAGCGTTTGGGTTGGAGTCCGCCGGATTACGCGTGAAGGCAAAAGGAAACTGAGTCGTGGCCTGCGCGTATTGGCCGAACCGAATTAGATTTGTTGGATATTTTTTTTATTTGTTGAGTCCGTTGCGAATTGGATGTAGCCGGCCCTAGGCCTTGCCGTGCACGAGTGTTAAATACCTCACCACCCCTCCATGTAAAAAGGACCACGAATATGAATCTATTATTTTGAGAGAGAGTTATATGCTTGTTCTTCCTAGGGTTTGACACACAGTGCAACCTAGAGGGGAATTGGGCGTTCTCAACCCCGTTGTTCTTGTGATTCCTTGTGATTTGCAGGAGCAACAACACGTCTACTTTGTGTGGTCAGGTAGACAGGATCACGAGCGTGTGGTTGGGTGAATTCTTTTGT
Source organism: Phyllostachys edulis (assembly GCA_036346405.1). Classification (NCBI taxonomy): domain Eukaryota; kingdom Viridiplantae; phylum Streptophyta; class Magnoliopsida; order Poales; family Poaceae; genus Phyllostachys; species Phyllostachys edulis. Next base: position 3,582,834 of record CM070546.1, on the reverse strand, counting down.
CGCAGGTTGCTGTTCTGACAGTGGTTGGCGCCATCGATTCGTCAGGTTGCACGGATCCAAGTTATCATCGATCCTACGTCGTGAAGATCGGGCACTTTTCCCCAGCATCATAGAGCTTGTATCTACCATGAAGGGAGTTGTGCAGGTAAGAAAGTAGATTGTAGCTAAAAAAGCTGTCGTTAGAACAGACAGTAAAAGTACCTTGGCTTAGCAGCTTTGTAAGGACATGAAGAGCATCGGTATGATGTGCCTTCTGGCAATGATTTTTTGCTGCTCTTGTTGCATGAAAAAAAACCACCATGTTTGACTGGGGCTGAGTCTAGAGATTGTTACAGTGCATTCTAAACCATTACGCTGTACAAAGAGATAGTCGAATCACTTAGCACAGACTGGTAATGGATAAACAATAACGTATTTGGAAAGACAGGGAGTAGAGCTTAACTGGAAAATCGAATGGATTGATATCAAGTATGTCTTTGAGTGTCTTGTCTTCGTATTGTTTAAGGGTAATTTGAACCGTACGTGTTTGATCACGAAGGACAATACGCGAAACGGGTTGAAAGCTTGCTTGTAGGCTGTTTTTTTTAAGAGTGAAGAGGTAAATAACATCTCTTTTATATACGAATGTGTAATAAGCAGCAGTGTAGTTATAAGAGAAGTAAAGTATTTTTTTTATGTGGTAAGGTGCGTAGTAATACAGTTTGCGTACCTTGACGTAATTGCTGCTGCTTCAGGTATGTTTGGCGAAATATACCAACGGCTGGCCGCACCTCCTGAGAGACCTTCGTTTTCTATGATAATGTGAGTAAAGTTAGATATAGAAATGTATTTAGAGATACTGCGAAAAAAAATGTTGTAGTGGAAATGTTGGCCGTTGTATGCGCTGAGGTGCATTGCGAATGGAAAACTGAATGCTAATATGTGTAATAACACTGACTATCTGTGCGATATATATTTGAGCACGAACTGCTAAAGTCGATATCAATTAGAATGGTGGAGGGGGTGAGAGAGGTGCAATGAATAAGAATCACAAGACACTCCAGAATAATCAGAAAGGACAATCAGATGCTACTACAACTCCAGGCAACTGGTCAAATATATCTAGAATCTGGTCCATTAGAGATGCAGACTCATATGCATGTAGATCAGTAAATGGGGGCCGTAGGAAAAGGTAAAATATATGAATCTGGAATTTAGTATTTAGTACTATCTTTAGCTGTTGTTAAAATATTTAAGAGCTCACTGATTGTGGAGGATTAAACAAAAAGAAAATAGATTGTGACTATTGTAATGCCTGCTCTGATTGTTATAGCAGTGAGCAACATAACTTATGGGGTTTCTACTGTGATTCTCTAATTCTATGATTCTGTTCTACCATTTAAGAAACAAGCATGGCAATTGTTTCTTTAGGTGCTACATGCAAAGAGTCCGTTAAATGCGTATCAAATTTGACATGACAATCTAAAGCTAAAACACCATTGCTGTGATAGAGGGGTTTTCTCTAGTTTGAACGTCTTCAGAACGAAAACAGTTCACAGAAGATGGTCCAGTGAATCTGTAGTTTGGGGTAGTCTCTTGTTGTCAGCAAGCGACAACTGTGGATAAAGTTGTCAACATCACCACTGCTGAGATTACATCTACATCGCTGTTACTAAACAGGCATACTATTTAACTAATTTATGTTAGACGAATGTCAATATTCTAGTATTCATGTGACCTTTTTTTGTGAATAATACAGAACGATTTCATGGTTCTAACTATATAGAAAAAATCAACATGGTGACTACGCATAGAATTTAGGTTAGGTATATACAAATCATAGATGTCTATGTAATGTAAATTGTAGAAAAGAAACAATACGAGGTCAATTAGGGATTACCTCTACATTTGGACTTGGCTGTAATTTTATAACGTGGAAATCTCTTGTCTAAAATAATCTCCTTGATGTCCGCAGTATTCTCTAAATTCATGTAATCAACAAAATGGAATAACGGAGAACGCACACATTTTGTGCAGAAATCAACCAAACAAGCCAAATAGAATAACAACTTAAAACTGGTTATCCTTAAGTTCCTTGTAAAGAAATTTAATGTGAAAAGAAACACATTCCATGTATTAACATAACATGTAAGGACATGCTTCGGTGCTACACCTTAACAAAATGTTTACGAATCATAAAGAAAATGTAGTTGTTAATGAATAGGGGCAAATATGCATGGATAGTAGTTAGCACAGTCCAAATAGAAACATCCAGGCCTCCTTTGTTTCTAATACAAACATCAGTGCCCGAGATCAAATGCTGTTGGAAGCCTTCATCTAACTGATAGTAGTTTGCTTTCTAAAATTTCATTTCTAATCAACAAATTGATTTATAATCCTATAGAACAATACACCACACAATTAACCTCACCAAGCTAGGTGCAACTAGACTTCGCCAAAAAAAAGCACTCGCGGTACAATCCCTAAACCCTAATCATAGAACAATTAGTTATCGCAACAATAAAAAAATTAAGAACAAGGGGATTGATTATCACTCACCAGGTAGCGTTGGGACTCGGCAAATGGAGGCATACTTCGCGGCGCCGGAGATAGAGCAACAGAAGCACCGGAGACGGTGCCAGCGGAAGGGAGGCAGGCTCGGCGTAGTGCACTCCTACTCACTTGGAAGAGGCTGGAGGAAGGGGTAGAGATCCAGGGGACGCGGCACACAGTGTCCGGCGGTGGTGGAGGAGGCTGTCAATAGCATGGCATCGCGGGAGGAGAGCCGAGGGGGGGGGGGACACGGCCCTTGGGGGAGGTTGGGCAGTAGGAGGAGGAGGTCCGGCGGGGGGAAGATGGCCGGCGACGGGAGGAGGAAGTCCGGAAGACCGACGAGGGCAGGCGGCAGGAGGAACGGGAGGAGGAGAGAGGTCGCACGGGGGAGATGAGATGGGAACGATGGGGAGAAATGAAGAGTTGCTTTGGTCTAGAACCCTAAGTCCCCATTATCACGCCACGCTCGTTGGCGTGGCTACTGCCACGCAAGCATCCACGCTGGCACGAGGGCTAGCGTGGCATGTTTTGTCACGCTAGGGAAAATGACGTGATAGTACGGTTTGGCCACGCCACGGGTACGGGTAGTGGCGTGGCCAAAGGGGTCAGAATTGGAAATAAAGTTCATGAGGGACTAACTTTAAAATTTTAATAAAAAAAGGATTAAAGAATAAAAAATCGATCCTAGAAGACCTGGACAACAAAAGATAGTGGTGTTGTTTTTATCATTATTTTAACCAGATACATTTACAAGAAATTGTGCCCCATGTAACGTATCATATGCAACATACACAACTATTTTTGTGGCCTTTTGATTGGCTTTGAGATGCGTGTGTTTGATTCTAGATAGATCCACTTAATTGTTAAAAATAGGGGAAATTAGCTCAGTTACATCGTGTTAGAGCGTAATCGGATGAATGATACTCATTTCGTGATGCACTGGAAAATAACATCTTGTTCACCAAAAAAATTAGACGAATGACATCGCCGCTAGTTACTTTTGTTTCCAGAATTTTTTAATTATAGGAATTAAGCTAAAAAAATTATCAATTTTTTATGGAGCCTCCCGACACAGTTTAATTGCTTGTGTATTTTTTTGAAAGCTTTATACGTTCTGATTTTGTCTATAGAATTAATTTAAGTATACTTTTTGTAGGAATTTTCTAATATAGAAAATTTGGTCCAAATATTATGAATTTTTTCGGGCTCTTTACATAGTGGACTTAATTGTGTAATTTTTCTAGAATTTTTATAAAATTAATTAATGCAATTTCATAATGTCCTTATATTATGAAATATTAGACTCCTTACATAGTGGACATTATGAAATTGCATTACTTAAATTTGTAAAATTCTAGAAAAATTACACAATCAATTCCACCGTGTAGGGAGTCTGAAAAAAATCATACTGTTTGGACCTCATTTTCTATATTATAAAATTTCTACAAACAGTATAGTTAAATGAATTTTAGAGACAAAACCAAAACGTATAATTTTTTGAAAAAATGCATAAGTAATTAAACTGTGTCGAGAGGCTCCACAAAATAATAGATAATTTTTTGAGCTCGGTTTCTATATTTAAATAATTCTAGAAACGGAAGTAACTGGCGGTGATGTCATTCGTCTTATTTTTTGGTGCTCACGATGTTATTTTTCAGTGTGTCATGAACGAAGTGTCGTTTCTCCGATTACGCTCTAACGCGATGTCACTGAGCTAATTTCTCCTAAAAAATATGGCTTACGCTTGAGACATGTTCATTTTAAGAATAACAGGCAAGTCCATGGTCTACCTTGCTTGTCAGCTTGCCCACCAAGAAACTTTGACTAAAGATTGCATTGCTAGCTCATAAAAATACACATGTTAAACAAAGTCACTATCATCCAATTTTTTAAAAAAGGAATAAAATTCGCTATCATCTTAATACATTATATTATCTGTTTGATCTGATCATCTCGCGCTTCAATCCTCTAGGTAAATCAAATTAATCTCTCTGACTTCAGCTGCATTAATTCTAGCGAGCATGGACTGGGTTTTAATGCTTCTATCGCTGTCGAGCTTCTCAACTGAACCAAACCTCTAGGACGCTTTTAACGATATATACGTACGAGACTGAGGGTCAGAGAAATCTTTTTAATCTGTTCTTTGGACTGAAGCAACTGAGCAGCTTGTCTCATACAGATAAGACAATTGAGAATAAATAAATATATATAGAGAGAGAAAGAGAAGATATCAATCCTTGTCGGAGAAGAAAAAGCACACCATTTGAATCAAGGGTCCGGGAAGAACTCGAATTTTTTTTTTCAAATAATTCATTTTTTATTATTAATTACAACATTATACCCGCGATAATATTTTTACGAAATATATTCGCATCGCTCAACCGCTGAGCGATGGGTCCAATAACTCAACCGCTGAGCGATTTGGGACACTTGTTTTGAACGGTTGGTTACAGTGTGTAGCTCACTTATCTGGCGGGTATGCATTGTGCCGTTAGGCGATAAGTGTCCCATTGCTCACCGTTGAGTGATCGGGCCCAAACGCCCAACGGTTGAGCGATACGAGATATTTCAGAAAAATATTATCATATGATAATGTTGTAATTAATAATAAAAAATGGATTATTTGAAAAAAAATTTCAAGAACTCGTCGTTGTCCCTATAAATAGCGACATTATAATTTAGCGGAGATATCAGTAATTTAGCCGAGATATCAGTAAGCAAGAACTAGCAAGCAAAGATGGCCGAACCAGTTAAGCTCATTGGCGCTTTCGGCAGCCCATTTGTCCACCGTGCCGAGGCGGCACTGCGGCTTAAGGGAGTGAGTGCCATACGAGAGATCCCAGAAGACCTGGACAACACGAGCGAGCTGCTGCTCACGCACAACCCCGTCCACAAGAAGGTGCCCATCCTCCTCCACGGCGACCGGGCCGTCTGCGAGTCCCTCCTCATCGTCGAGTACGTCGACGAGGCCTTCGACGGGCCGCCTCTCCTGCCGACCGAGCCCTATGACCGTGCCACGGCACGCTTCTGGGCTCACTTCGTGGAGCAGAAGGTAAAATGATCTATACATTCATGAGGTAAAAATCCACTTGTAGGCAGCCGTTTTATTGTGAAGTGCTGAACGCTGAGAAATTTTATTGAACATCGTTGAGCAGTGCTCGAAACCGTTCTGGCTGTCGCTGTGGTTAGATGGCGAGGCGCAGACGGGGTTCGTGAAGGAGACCAAGGAGAACCTGGCGCTCCTGGAGGGGCAGCTCAAGGGGAAGAGGTTCTTTGCAGGCGACTCCGTCGGTTACCTCGACATCGCCGCCTGTTGGTTAGCTCACTGGATCGGCGTGCTAGAGCAGGTGACTGGTGTGAGCTTGGTGGGCGACGACGAGTACCCTGCACTGCGCCGGTGGGAGAAGGAGTATACTTCCAACGCGGCAGTGAAGCAGTGCCTGCCGAACAGAGAGCAACTCGCCGTTCACTACACTGCAAAGAAGGACAAGTTCAAAACGATAGCCAAGGCGATGCTGCAGCAGTAATACGATCGAGTGTGCGATAGAATATGCTTGTCCGTTGACCGTTGTCCATGTGGGATTGTATGGAACTACCGATATGTCAGTGTGATCGTGGTGTGTGCCGGAATAAAATACGTAGAAGCGTGGTGCCAAAAATTTGTGTTTTGTTACGTCGATTAGTGCGGATGCGAAGCATTTTTCTTTGCCCTCTAGTTTGGAGCAGAGAGCTTTTAGCCCGAGACAGAAAAAAAAAAAGGCTACGCGCTGTTTGACCCAAGGCCCACCTGACCTGACCTGGAAGTGCGGCTCATCTTCCCGGTCTGTAGGCCATGGTTGGTAGGCGGCCGCTCTCCACTCCCGCGCGGCCCGAACTAGCAGGCCGTTCAACAAGTGGTGGATGTGGCGTACAGCCATTAGGCGATTACCTAACTGCGTACAGCCGACGTAAACAAGAACAAGAAAGCTACGATCCACGCGCGGCCGGGGAGTTTGATGAATCGGCAGCCACACCCGAGACTACGCGGCCCAATGCTAGTTGGCTAGTTGCCAGGAAGCGGCACCGGACGCTGAATCTGGCAACGTGGAGGGCCGCGCCGATCCGCCTTTGGGATTGGAGCGCCAGCGCAGCGTGCCACTGTGCATGATCACGAGCATGGGGATTCATGAGCCCGCCTGATCCGATCCTTGGACGCGCGTTCTCCTTTGACCAAACGATCTGGGATGCTCTTGCGTCTTGACGGGGAAAAAAATTACTTGAGGCTCTCACGAGAGAATCTTGCTCTTTTTTTAATCACTGCTTCTAGCTTAAAAAAACACTGCTTCGACCATGGCGACTTAGATTAAGAAGGAGGCCAGCAAGAAGCAGCAGTGCAGCAGCAAGCGGGCTAGCTAGGCATTTTGTAGTGCCAACCTTCCAGCCAAGATATATCACTCTCACGCATAGCCGACTCTACTTGGAAAACAAAAATGAGGGAACCGGTTAAGCTGATCGGCAGCCCATTCATCCACCGCGCCGAGGCGACTCTGAGGCTGAAAGGAGTGCCGTACGAGCTCATCCTAGCTAGAGGATCTGCACAACAAGAGCGACCACTCCGTCGTCGAGTCCCTCGTCGGCAAGTTCGTGCCTGTCCTCCTCCACGGCGACCGCTCCGTCGTCGAGTCCCTCCTCATCGTCCAGTACGTCGACGAGGCCTTCGACCAGCCACCCCTCCTGCCGGCCAACCCACACGATCGGGGGCGCAGTTCGCCGAGAAGAAGGTAAGACTTATCTATGTCATGCAAGCAAGTCTTCTCGCAACAATCGCATTGTTAGCTTTCAACCCGGACCAACATACACAGACGATGGCAAAAAAAAAAAAAAAACAAGCACAAGAACTCACGAACACCGGAAATTTGACCATTTTGTTTATATCACTGAATATTTTAGCACCATATTGCTATTGCTACTATCGTCAGTCAATGCCCTTGACTGTTAGTTTCCGCTTGTTTGATCGGCTAGACGACAAAATGATAGCAAAGAAAGACCGAAATACCCCTGCTAGCAGTGGGGTCCCAAGTCGAGGAGACGAGCGACCTGAGAGAGGTTCTCTGATTCTCTTCTCTCTTCATCTTCTCTTGCGCGCGCGCGCGCTCTCTCTCTCTCTCTCTCTCTACACTCTCTCGCACTCCCTGAAACGTAATCCCAAGATCCGCCCATAATTTGAGTTGTCTGGCCCCCCAAGCGGACTCCATCGTGCTTGAAACCATGGATCGAGGAGGTGTTGGGCACATCTGAGAGGCGGGCGAGATGAACTTGGAGATCTCCCCCGAATGGTAAGTGATTGCTGTTGGTTCGATTTTTTTTTTGTGCATTTTTGCTGAATCTTCGATGGTTTTTGCGATTGGTTCTTAGTTAGTATGGATGCTACTTCGAGGTATAGGCTAGAGGTGAGGTATGCGGCGAATTGCATAACCTATGAAGACGGTAGAACTCATGATGTGCCCTTGTGGACATTCAATTGGGATGTAGAGAATAGGCGCAACTTAAGCGCTTTTGTTTCCTGTATGAATGGAAAATATCCTTGGGAGTGGATGAATATGTTGTTATAACATATTGCAACAGTCGTGCGAACTCTTTGCAAGATTTGATTACGGATGATGATTTGGTTGCTACGTTTGCAGAGTATAAGAGTGAAAGGCTAGTGTGTGTGCTAGTGCATGTGCATAGAAATGTAGATGTACATGCAACAAGCTCACAACCAATCCCACATGCATCTCCACAACCATTCCTACATGTGCCACTAACAACTGAGGATCTATTCCAACTTGACAATGAAGCTCCACTTGCTCTGGACAAACAATATAGCCAACAATCAAGCAATAAGCAGGGCAGCTAACCATCTAGTGGTAATCAAGGCATAGAGGGTAGGAAAAAAAATCTAGCTATGAAAAGGAGTATGAACAAGATGATCATGTGGGTGTGGACGAGGAGGACATGCATTCTGTGCCGATTGAACAAGATGATCTCCAAATGGATTCAGTAAAGATGACCCTGACTATGGACCTATAGTGGATGAGGAGGTTGATATGGACGAGGAAATTGGAGATGAAATAGGGTCAGAAGTTATGTGACCTCAACCACCGATGGCAAAAACGAAATAAATAAGCCAGGGCAAATTTGTCAATTTACCACGCCCGTTAGATCCCATGACGGTCAAAGGGGTCTTAACTGACGATAGTGGCAATAGTAACATGAAGCCAAAAAATCCAGTAGCATAAACGAAATGGTCAAATTTTCGATGGCAAAATCGAATTTATACATATTTCCAGTGGCACAAAGAAAATTTTCCTGAATATTTATAGTGCAACACAACTAGCACATTTTTTGTTTTCTTGCACTCGTTCAAAATAGAGTACATGCATCCAAATTGTACAGGCCTAATGCCCTCCGACTAAGACACATACTGGACATCAAGTAGGACAGACTCACGCGCCAAGCAAACTCAGCTGGCTTGCACACGTATAGGTAGAGACAGCGACACAACTTCCTCTACGTCTCGGACTCCACATTGCATGCACTCTAAATATTACATGCAACTATCAATTCCAACAAACACACGATTTGCACAAAGGAAAATAACAAAAGATTACAACTCTCATATTCACTTCCTTAATCTTGTTGTGTCTCCCTTTAACATCAGAGGAGCGTCGGTTCAGCTTCATCATCTGCCTCAATTAAATACACCTCCACTTTCTCCTTATTTGGCTTACGACATTCGGAATCGAAGTGTCTATAGTCCTGACAATTGTAGCAGCGAATCTTTGCCTTGTCAAATTTACGGTTCTTCTTGCTAAAGTAGTTGTCACCCTCTTTCTTCTTCGCCTTGGACTGACCTCACTCGGCACGAGTGAGCAGCAGGTGCTCACCTTCCTTGTCGTGCCGCTATCCCTTCATGCGTTTCTTGTACGCCTTCAGACGCCCAACCACCTTTATAACCGTCATCGTCTTGACATCACCAAATTTCTCAATGGTGGAGACGATCTATCGGAATTTGTCGGGGACGTCACGGAGAAACTTCTTCACGACAGTGCACTCCCCCATCTTGGCTCTGAGGACACAGATCTCATTGACGATGTTGGTTAGCTTCATGACGAAGTCGTTGATGGAGTCCGTCTCTTTCGTGTACATCACCTCGAACTCACTCGTTAGGGTCTGTACTCGTACCTCCTTGGCACGATCAGCACCAACGCACATCTCCTTTAGAGTGTCCCAAGCCTCCTTGGCCGTCTCCTTTTCGGCCAAGACAATCATCATGGCTTTGACCACGGCTTGGAATATAGTGACGAGAGCCATCTGGTCCTCACGCTCGTCAACTAGCTCGGCGAGGCATCACCAACAATTCCATTCAACATCTGGAACAACTCGATGCAACCCTCGGAACATTTTCAATCTAACCTTCACAACAAATCCATTCAATGCCCGGAAGAACTCAATGCAACCCTGGGAACATTTCGAAGAACAATTCCATTCAATGCTCGAAAGAACTCACCGCAACCCTCAGAACATTTCGATTCAACCTTTGGAACAGTTCTGTTTAACGCTCGGAACAACTCGATCTAACCTCAGAACAATTCAACATGGCCTTGGAACAATTTATTCTCGGGGCAATTCGTTATATGCAACTAAATAACTTCGGATCTTCATAATATTTGACTGGCGTCTCACTGATATACGGGCCCTGAACCCACATATCAGCCTCACAATGAGTGGCATACTATGAATCGTGTCGTTATTCAGCGGTATACTGTAAGTTTTCTCTTTATTCTTACCCTCAGAACATTTCGGTGTTACACTCGGAACAATTCAATGTGACCCTCGGAACCATTTATTCTAACCTCGGAACATTTCAATGTAGCACTTGAACGATTCAATCTAACACTTTGATAGATTCAATCTAACACTTTGATAAATTCAATCTAACCTTGGTATAAAAAATATATGCTAAAACCAAAAGAAAAATTAAATTGCTAAAGCCTTGCATGAAAACTTCGGGCCACTAGAAAACAGCGAAAGGATTAAATCTAAATGTCTTAGAATATGCTGGGCCATGTTAGCAAGCTTCGGCCCATAAGAAAAAAAAAAGTCGAAGAGAAAAGGCTTTCGGGTCAAGAGACGGAGGCCGCGCACCCTCCGGCTGCTGGGCGCGCGGTCCCGTGCTTGCCTCGCGCTCACCTAGCTGCTTCCGCCGCGCGCCAAGAAATTAACCGACAAGTGTGTGTGTGAGACTGTGAGAGTACCACTGGAGGATGGAACGATCGAGACGGGAGGTGCGGAATAGGGGTTTAATCGGAGTGGGTACGATCGGATATCATTTATTTTGTATCTTATTTTATATTTTTTTTAAGTTGAAGTCAGTCATAGATAGTGTCTGATACCTATTTCTCTATCCCGTATTTGCTGTTAGAATTGGACCCTTATTTGTAAATGCTCATTCATCCCTAAATTCCAAAGCATGTATGGTTTAGTCCCATACTGCATAAACATATAGTGGGAGGGCAATTTATAATGTGGAGTCCTTGCCACCTCTTGATACATGCGATACATATCATGGGGTGACATGAGGAGGACTATAGCTAAAGTCACACACACACGCATGTACGCACGCGCATGCATTTATTTGCGTGACTTGTGACTTAGAGCTTGCGACGCGCGACCGTGAACGTGTCGTGAACCAAGTCCACCTTTCTTTTGCTGACCGTGCGTTTCTCTCTCTCAAATCAAGTGTCCTATATGACCAGTGAGAGTTTTATTTAGATTTCTCTTGGACCTCCATTGAGAGATTTTTCTTGGACCTCCCTTGAAGATTTCTTTTGGACCTTTAAGACGTCCTCTTAGATCTTCCTTGGAGATTTCTCTTGAACCTCCCTTGTGGAGATCCTCTTGGACCTCCAAGAGACCTTTTGGACCCCTCTTGAATCACTCTAAGAGAGTGTGGTCGGAACACTGTGGTCCCATTGGATCTCTTCAGGAGATCCTCTTGGACTTCTCTTAGAGAATGTGGTCAAAGTTGTACACCAGTGGTTAAAGCTGAAGACCAACGTGTAATTAGGATATGATAAGTTCTGCTTAATTATCATTAATTAGTTTTTAATTAGCAGTTACCAATGTTCTAATGTGCGCTTTATTGAGCAGTTACTAGAGAGTAATTGACTCGACCCTTAAAAGGTTTTTGAGAGGTTCAGACCAAAAGAGATTTTTTTTTGTTTTCCAAGAATGCTTCTTCTTCCTCTCTGTCCTCTTGTGCTGAAGGGTTATGCTGTTTTGAACCAAGCCGTCCCTTCTCCTTGGCGTGCACCGGAAAGGAGGATGACAAGTATCTCCGAACCATTGTCGTAGAGTTCACATGCATGAAGCGGCAATAAGGTTTACAGGCGGCAACAAGATCATACGACCGCTTCTTGATCAAGGCGCGTCTCGATCTGCCTTGCATCGAGTCTACACTGCTTCCTATTCTTCATCAAGCTCGACTGTAAGTTGGTTATACAATCAGACTTTTCTGTTATAAATCTTTTATTAAGTATATTTAGAAGTGCAATGAGTAGCCTGCTGTTAGCATCAATTTATGCATCACTAGTTATTTGTGATTTTTGCCTCATAATAAAATCTAGAATTAAAATGTTGTCTACATTTCTAACATTCGCTTCACTTGGTCAGACGGATATTATCCACTTCTTTTCCACCCCTACAGGACAGTACACAGAAGGGGTACAATCAGAGTGAGCACAGAGATACTAATTGTTGAGATGTCGAAGAAAAAGCACTCAGTATCCCATGCCTACTCAGATGCAGCGACCCACCTATATGCTATCATGTTCCTAAGTGAAGTCACAACATATTTTTCTTATACCACCTGATATACAGATACATACGAACATATGTCGCTCATTCTATATCATATTCCATATTTTTTCCTCAGAGTCGAAGTTAAATACGGATAGTGACAGATAACTATTTATCTCTTTTATATTTACTCCGCAAGCTCTTGATCGGTCAAAAATTATCCGCTTCATTTATACCGGTGCAGAATAAGTTTTGTTCGTGTCTACGCCGCCCAAAGATGATGGAAGGGATGTCATGTGCCGGTGCCACACCGCCGGACAAAAGGCCGCGCTGGCCCACTACAGGACTTGTGCCTTTTCCTCCTCCTGTCTATCTGTCTTTCTAGAACACTTCTTCGAGGTTACCCTTTCTTCTCTTCGATATCTATTGGTTTCGACATGACAACGTGCAAGTGCGTCACACGGTAAGCTACCGGGACTTCCGTCTCGTCATCGCCTTCCTCGATCTGCTAACTGCCATAGCTTTTCGCTCGCTCGATCGGTGCTTCCCTTCCAAGCATCGTCTCGTCTCTCGGTGGCACATTGCAAGTCGACATGAAAGAGCGGCTAGAATAGATTGCCAAGCTGCTCCTCTGAGGAGAGGTCATGTATGTACGTATCAGGATGTATCGATAATCAGGATATACTTTTAGTATGGTTTCAAAATAGAAATAAAATGTGAGTGTGCTCTCAGTGTGAGTGTGTTTTCTCTTTTGGTTCCTTTTTGTGACTTGCTTTTTTCTTTAATGCAATAATAGCATTCTTACCGTTTCCTCCAAAAAAAATAGAAATAAAATTAAGATTATATTTTTGGTAGCTCCCAGAGTTCTGATGCACTGGAGGTGATATTTACAATTGTGTAACAGTTAACGAAGTTGATCAATGCAGCTATGTTTTGTTTTCTTGTGCTTGTGCTTTGCCAACGAACAATTGAATGGAACCAAATCGCTGATATCAGTGTCATGATCTTCCATATGGCCAAACGCCCCAAACCTGAAACTAACGTCTTGAAGCCAGGGGCGGAGCTAGCATGGGTGCCCGGTATGCACCAGCACACCAAAACAAATAGAGAATCAATAGGGAGTATATATGAAACCCAGCCATTGAAACGGCCAGATTGAAGGAGCTTTCAGCCATGGAGGACGACTCAGCGAGCAGGAAGACGGCAAGAGCGCGAACAGAGCGCTTGAAACCCAACCATTGGAGGCGGCCAGCGGCCACATTGAAGGAGCTTCCAGCTGTAGAGGACGACTCAGCGAGCAGAAGGACAATGGAAATAAGGGCCGACTTAACTAGCATCCACGTTACTAAGACCGACTGGCCCACCTTGCTTATCAGCTTGCCCTCCAAGAAACTTTAACTAAAGATTGCATTGCTAGCTCATAAACATACACACGTCAAACAAAGTCACTAGCATCCAAATTATTTTAGAAGAAATAAATTTCGCTATCTTCTTAATACATTATATTATCTGATGTCGTATCGACGACATGTTCCGATCGATCAACGTGACCACATGGCTACTTGCGAGCTGTCTTATTCATGGTGGTAGTACTTCCAAGCGTGGGAAGCAAGTGGGACCACATGACCATATGGCTACACCATGACTACTCAACTCGGGAGGAAGCAAGTGGGAAGCTTGTCGCACAGAAACAGAAACAGTATTAGTTGACCGGGGAACTCGAGAGAAGAACGTTGATCCTTCCTTCCAGGGGAAGCTTCAGTACTACTCTATATCTACAACCCAGTGACAGTGTAGTAGTAGTAGATCTAGTGCTTGCTATAAATACCACCACCAAGTGACCAGCAATTAGCGATTAGCCCAGCACGATCGAGTATCACAAATACTGATTCGTCTCTAGGACTACTGTAATTCGCGGAGGCGAAAATGAGTGAGCCAAAGGTTAGGGTCATCGGCTTTTTCGACAGCCCGTTCAGCCACCGTGCTGAGGTCGCCCTGCGGCTGAAAGGAGTGCCGTACCAGCTGATCCTGGAAGACCTGCAGAACAAGAGCGAGCTGCTGCTCAAGCACAACCCCATCCACAAGAAGGTGCCCGTGCTCCTCCACGGCGACCGGGCCATCCCCGAGTCCCTCGTCATCCTTGAGTACGTCGATGATGCTTTCGACGGCCCGCCCCTCCTGCCGGTCGACCCCTATGACAGAGCCACCGCCCGCTTCTGGGCGGATTTCATCGACAAGGTAACCTTATGACGAGACGTGTAATTCTTGGCTTGAGCTATCTCTATCTGCTTGTATCTGTCTCAGTACTAATCTTTGCCGAGTGAGCAGTGCTCCAAGACGTTCTGGCTGTCGCTGTGGACGGAGGGCGAGGTGCAGAAGGGGTTCGTGAAGGAGATCAAGGAGAACCTGGCGCTCCTTGAGGGGCAGCTCAAGGGGAAGAGGTTCTTCGGTGGAGAGTCCGTCGGTTACCTCGACATAGCCGCCAGCGGGTTCGCGCACTGGTTGGGGGTCTTCGAGGAGGTCGCCGGGGTGAGCTTGGTCACCGACGAGGAGTACCCTTACCTCCGCCGCTGGGCAAAGGAGTACACTTCCAACGAGACGGTCAAGGAGTGCCTGCCGGATAGGGAGCAGTTGCTCGCCCATTTCACGGAGAAGAAGGACATGTATGTGTCCACGGCAAGGTCAATGCTGCCCAAATAGTTCGGTTACGACTCATATGCCAAAAGCCCATAGATAATATGTCTTGTATGGAACTGGACGAATGGATCACGTATTGTATCCAGCGATCATATGTCATGGTGTGCTGGCCGGAATAAAATAACACAGCTCTTGTCATGGTGTGCTGGCCGGAATAAAATAACACAGCTCTTTACTGGATGCATGTCGATACACTCCAGTCCACGCATGTGTTTGCCTTTTCCAACTGTGACCCGAGAGTGTCGACGGTAGAGTAGCAATATTCGAATACAAGGGGTGCAATTTCGGCTGGACGTACGCAAGGCCCACTAATTTTTCAACTAACTAATCCCGCCACTAAACTGGGCTGGTCCACTCATGACTGCCTCCTCTTGATTTTTTTTAAATAATCTATTTTTATTAGAAATTACAAATTTATTCTTACGATCTTTTTTTTTTTACAGAAGTATACGTCTATCGTCTAACGGTTGGGCGAGTCCAGTCGCCCAACCGAACAGTGACTGAACTGCTATCGCCGAACTGTTCGGCATTAACACTGCAGGTGCTGAACCATTGAACGACATTATTGCAGTCGCCCAACAGTTGGGCGATAGCCTTCAGTCGCCAAACCGTTGGGCGACTGCAATAATGCCCGCCGAGCGAGAGGAGAGAGAAAAAGAGTGAGCTGAGCGCATGAGGAGGAGAAAAAAGAGAGGGAGAGGGAGAAGCAGAAGCAGAAGAAGAAGAGGAAAAGGAAAAATTCGTTTGTGAGGTAAGTTATTATTATTATTTTGTAGTGTATTTTTTTAGTAAGTAAATAGTTTATGTAGTTAAAATAGTAGGATAAGTAAATAGTTTATGTAGTTAAAATCGAAATGTTGTTAATTTGTATGTAAGTAGCAGCGATAGAAAACTTTAGTTAGAGAAAAAAATAGTCCGTGAGAGAGTATTAGTGCTGTTTGTGAGAAGTACTGTAGTTGTTTCGATGTATGCGTGACCGACTATTATTGGGTGAATAATGCGTGACCGAGCGCATGAGGAATATGAATTATTGTATGAACTAATTAGTAGAGGTTAATTAGTATGAACTAATTGACTTAGGTAATTAGTGTAGAATACTGGAACACCACTTGTAGCACTTCTGATTGCAAGTTAGCATTAGAATCGGATAATGTCTGTTATGGAATAGCTTGGTTTTGAGGTTGAATCTGAATATTGTACTACACCTTCATTGTGGCCTCTGCCTTAGGGAATGAATGACGTCTTGATCATGCTGTAGTGTAGTTGTTGACGATAGGCGAAGGGCCTTACAAATGTAAATTACAATGTAGCAGTACTTGCATGTCGTGTGTTGCGATCTAACTAATTGTAATATTGAAAATATTTGCATGCATACAATAAGTCATGCCTGTACCCACTACATTGAAAGTGCATTATGGTGTTGGCACCGTTCGTGAAGGTCCGTGCGGTATTGATTTTAGTAGTTTTCGGCAAGCCACTCTGGTACACCCGGACAGCGAGAATGCACAAATCGCAGATGTGATGCACTGGCTCGCCCGCAGCTTCTCCTTGGACCCTGAGGTGTGCAACGTCTTCATACAAGGGCTTTGGAGTCGGTCTCCCACGGACATCAGATGGGAGTTGAGAACACTGATGCGCACGGCTGTGTGGAAGGGCTTTATAGAAGGCTGTCGGCGCTGTGGATATGAGTGTGTGCTGCTTGTGCAACTATGCCCAAAAGAAGCTGTGTAGGGCCCCACCGCCGGATATCATCCAGGTGGTGGGAGCAGCTCGGGTGCCCAGCATGTTGGTGAAGAAGAGGACCTGGAGGGCGGTGTTACGAAGGGCTCGGAGGATATTGCTTGTGATGAGCCCGACATGGTAGATACAGGAGAGGAAGATCGGTCACCGCATGGTGAGCCTACAGGACAGGCTGATGAAGGAGAGCATAGGGAGTACATATTGCATCAAATGGATAGCGATGATCGGATGACCTTGGCTGAAGAGGAAGCTTTATAGGAGGACAACAAGGACAATTCCGATGAGGACAGAGCTCCCATCCCCTAGGAATGAAACAGATTTGACGCTGAGGGTGTAACTACGCATGACGAGCACGAATCGCCGTGGGAGTACCATGCTACGGAGGTTCGGTTGCACTCAATGTTTGCTGATAAGACATCCTTGCAGGATGCCTTTAAGCTGTGGGCTATGTCCATGCAGCGGACATTTCGGGTCATCAAATCTAGCCAGGAGCAGTACACTGTCAAGTGCGAGCAAGCCGGTTGTCCTTGGCGAGTGCACGCACATAGACCGAAGTGTGAGACTCACTGGATTGTCTCGAAGGTAGAGCCGCACTCCTGCATACTCAGCAATGTTTTGTCCAGACATCGTAACCTAACGTCGACCTTCGTAGCCAATTTAATGTATGGAGAGATAGTGGAGAAGAAGGATGTGGAGGCCAAGCACATTATGGTGGCTATTGAGAAGAAATTCAAGTACAAGATCAGCTACGTGAAGGTGTAGCGTGCGAAGCAGAATGCTTTGGAAAGACGGTTTGGATCTTTTGAGGCGGCGTATGACAACCTTCCTCGTTTGCTTGGAGTGCTGCAGGAGAGAAACCCAGTCACGTACACTGCTGTAAAGGACATGCCATCTAAAAATCTATGAGGTTTTTTTGATATTGCATAGGGCCTTCATAGCATTCGGTCCCTACATCGAGACTTTTAGGCATATGCTGCCCGTGATCTCAGTTGACGGGACCTTTTTGACTGGGAAATACAAGGGGTAGATCCTTACGGCCATTGGCGTTGATGGGAACAATCAAATTCTGCCATTGGCCATCGCATTCGTCGAAGGTGAGAATTATGACAGCTGGTTGTGGTTCCTTCGACATCTGAGGGTGGGAGTTGTTGGAGCTCGTCCTGGTGTGTGCGTGATCCATGATCGCCATGCTGGGATGCTGAAGGCCATAAGAAAACTTTAGGAAGACCCCGAGGAGCCATTCCCTTGGTCGGATATGAGGAGTAGATGGTGCATTCACCACTTGGGGGCCAGGTTCTTCAAGAAGTTCCCGAAGCAACCATTGGTGAAGCTATTCAAGAGGCTGGCTATGCAGAACCAGCAGCGCAAATTTGACGCCTTATGGGCGCTGCTGGATGAACACAGCAGAAAACACGTGGACGAGAGGAACCAGGGACCAGAGTCTGAACCGGCTGGACCGAGGCGGAGGACCTCGAGGAACATCGAGTGCTTCTCCCACTAGATCGAGGCTGAGCCATTGGAGAAGTGGTCTCTGCTACACGACACGGACGGGGCAAGGTACAACATAATGACCACTAACCTTGCGAAGGTGTACAACTGGGTTCTTAGGGGCCTTCGTTCCCAGCCCCTTGTCGCCATTGTGGAAGGTGTTCTGCACAGCACAATCGGGTATTTCAGGGAGAGACATTCAAATGCCGCACTTCATGCCACCAACCCTCAAACACCGTACTACTCAAAGATTACGACATATACATGCAGGCGAAGACAGAGAAGGGCCAGTTGCACACGGTATACGTGATGGGCAATACAGGGCATCGTTTCGACGTGCTCCTCCGGGATAGAGTCGGATTTGAGACGACTCGTTCTCTTGTCACCCACGAGGTATGCCTTGGAGATCATGTGAACGAACCTAGTTGTATGTGCAACAAACCAAAGCTCTTACACAAGCCATACCCTCATGTCCTCGCCGCATGCAGGACTGTGCGCATGGACCCTTTGAACTTTGTGTCCGAGTACTTCTTGAAGGACAGGGTGGTGCAGGCGTGGACTGGCGAGCTTAGGGGCTTCAAGGTTGTGGGTAACTTCGCCACCTTGGATATTGCAAACATGATTTGGATTCCAGATATTGACATGCTGAAGGGTGGCAAGGGTCGTCGGCAGAGTCGTCGTATTACCAATGATATGGACGAAGCACAAGCCGAGGCGTTGGGTCGACGCTGCGGGCTCTGCGGCCAGGAGGGCCACACAGCCAGACAATGCAAGGCACCAGCTGAGGAGTAGGCACTGGCATGGTTTGCGGTAGCACTTCTTGTAGTGTGCAAAGTGGGACCAAAATTGCAAATCAGTGTACATTGTCATCCGTACTTTGTATTTTTTATGTAACTGTTCTGCTACTACCCAATTTTCATTTGATGTACGTACTGCCATAAGACATGTATCGTATGTTACACGTAATGTTTATGTAAGTGTTGTACTACTATCCCTTTTTCATTACTTTTGAAAGTATTGTCCTGGTGACCTAGTACTTTTTGGTTTGTTTGTTTATAAGTTAAATTTACTCCTGCTTTACATTCGATGTTATATTTCCACATATTTGCTAACTTCAAATTGTTTTGCAGGTATGGCTCGTGACCCTCACGGATCTGACTAGAGTTTCGGCCTCCTAGAGGAGCGCATCGACCGGCTACATCGCGTGTCACGTCGTGTCCCTCATCCTACGGGTGCGGCCGACGCGACTGTGTTGGGGGTGATCCGCACGCAGACACCTCGGGTGGCCTGGAGGCTAGACCCACGCTGGACAGCCAGGTTAGCATACGTCGACACTATCTTCTCGCCATATGTACCTTTCTTACTGACCTTTTCTTGCTTCGCAGGCTGAGCGCTGCCGGTCTACTACCTCTCGCCCGGATGGTGCAAGCCATGGACGAGGACGAGTCGGCAGCACCCATGGTCGGCGACGATGGAGACGTCCAGGCCGGGCCGGAGCGGTCACGATGCTTCCCATTCGACCGCTCCCTGCTGACAGCTCTTGTGGGCCGGTGGCAGCCAGAGACTCACGCTTTCCATCTCCCATTCAGGGAGATGGCCCCTACTCTGCAGGACGTCTCCCTGTTTCTTGGCCTCCCTATCGCGGGAGGTCTTGTCTTCTGAGAGCCTCGGCGATCGGCGTGAGACCTTTGGCGAGTTTCGTGGAGTCCTTTCGCCTGCGGTCGCGGCCGGGTACTACGTCTTCCTGGAGGCACAGAGGCATGGCCCGCCCTTGCGGTGGCTGTCGCAGTTCTGGGTACGTGTTCGACGATGTTCCCATTGGAAGCGCTGCACTCTCCTTTCCATACTACGGTCTTACTATCTTTTTCCTTGTACACAGGCCGAGCGGATGAACCCTGTCGCGGACGACCAACAGGTGTCACGCCACCTCGAGGTCTACTTGTTGTGGCTGTTCAGTTGGGTGCTGTTCACTAGCAGCCACAGCAACACCCTTGACGCACGGCTCATCGCGTCGCCAGGCCGCCAACGGGAGGCCCCCAGATCACCGGGGTTCACCAGATTTGCCACCACCTATCGTGGCTTGTGCAACGCGTGCTTCAGGTCGAGGCCGAACTCCATCCTCATAGGGTGTCCTCTCCTACTACAGCTGTGGTCGTTCGAGCGCTTTAGCCTCGGATGGCCCCTGTTAGACGATAGCGCTCTGTACGGGCAGGAGATGTACAACGCAGACGAGGTGGATCAGCCGACAATGGGCTCACTTTGGTGCCGACGACGGGTACGTACTCTTTCATGCGACTAATTTCTTCATATAACCGATCGTCCTATCTAATATCTTGTGTTCCTTGCAGGTACAATTCGCGCACGTGCAAGTGACACGGGTGTACGAGCCGTTCGTGGAGCAGTTCGACCGGCTCACGGTGGACGACGCTCGGTGGGAGCCATACTCCCCTCAGGAGTTAGATGTTCGCGCTCTTCACGGCCTGTCCTCGCTATGTCTGCGCGACCGGGACTACTGGCTGACCCGCAGGGCGCTTGTCTTCCACGTCTTCGTCGAGGACTACGGGGCACATCATGTGATGCGCCAGTTCGGCCTACAGCAGGAGGTTCTAATACCAGTCAGGCGGCTAGTGCCCAACAGCGTGCACGCGTGAGTAATCGGCATACATGCCCTGTTTTTGCTGTTGTCTCGTACACACAACTTCTAACTACATGTTACGTCTTGCAGGTTAAGTAGGAAGGGAGTCCGCCGCGGCACGAACTGGGGGAGTAGGATGGACACGTGGGTAAGGCATTGGGAGGGCACGCTACAGACTCATGTGCTGGAGGACACCCCTTACGACCTCAGCACCTACGACGTGTACCTTCGCTGGTACACTCCTTAGACACGTACCAGGCTCATATTTGCTGCAGACGAGCCCGCACCACGTGTCCCGGCACCGACCGACACATACCCTGTGCATTTTGCGCAGACGCATTCGCGCAAGACGTTACATCCTACTAAAACTTCGCCAGGCATCCGCCATTACAGTTTTCACCCTGTCTTGTTTTTTATGTAGGCGAGCATCGCTGTTGAGATTTCGACGGACTGTCACTCCTTGTTTCAAAGGTTCACGGACGGTGTGGAGGGCACACGCGAGGAGACGGTCCAGGCTATCCGTCATGTGGCTGTTCAAGCCACACATATTTTTGGCATGTTGTCGTGCACTAGGCTCCCGGAGGTTGACACGCTCGGGCCTGGTCGACAGTCCGTACGTCCGCCGGCGCCGTCCCATCCGGCAGCAGCATAGCAGGCGGGAGGGTCATCCAGACCACGTTCGATATCGACGTGCCTTGACTAGGCCAGAGGCTCGACCAGACCACGTCCGCCGAGGCCCGAGGAGGCCGGAGGGTCCGCCTGGGCACAGCCCTGTAGACCAACAACGTCGCACTACATCGGTCCTCCACACCCCTTCGCCTTCCACACGCAGCACATGCAGGGCGCGTACGACGTGCCATACTTCCCTCCGGACGCCTTTGCGTGCGCCATGGCGCTAGCCGAGGGTACGTCACATCTTTGTTTGTCAATATGCATCACATTTTTTTTTATTAACTAACAATATTTTGCTGTGCAGGTCCATTTGCCTATGACGGAGGGGCCTCCCCAGGCTACGTGGAAGCGCACGACTTCTTGGTGGACGAGGACCCGGCACCTCAGCCCACACCCGCTGAGGTTCTCTCCGTCACAGCTTCAGCGGTCGCCAAGACCACACAATGACGATTCTGTCCACCCCTTCGCCTCTCGGTCCTCGTCAGACCAGGGCTCCAAAACGTCTTTCCCTCTCGGGGCTGAGGCCCCGACACCCAGCGCAGAGGAGGGGGCCCAAGCGAGCCCGTAGGGGAGGACACGGAGGTGGAGTGGGCAGTGGCGACACGGGAGGGGATGCTGGGGGTGCGGTTGGAGGGCGCTAGTATGGGGCGTCCGCCTACACTGGCTGTACATTTTTTTGTTATGTCATACTTAAATTTTGCACTTAATATGTGATGCATGTAATACTTTTGCGTTCTTATGTGTACTCGTTCATATAATGCATGTTTGTTCAATGTATATCAACGCCTATAGCTAAAGCACGCGACACATTGATGCAACATGTCAACTCGATAAAAGGCAACCACAATGACGCGTCCACCATTTAGTTATATACTTTAGGAGATTGAACATAAGTGCGTATAGAAGGGGAGACTACTGAGGGACAAGTTTCTCTGCCCGCGCCTAATGGTAGAAGGTGCCTCTCGCTACCCACATAGAGTGTTCTACAGGGGGCGCCTCGGACGTGGCTAACCGTCGTTGTAGTAGCACTCACATATGCAGCTAGGGTTCGCGCAGCAGCATGTGGGATCATAGGAACTTTCTATGTTCACGACTTCCTCGTTGCCCCTTTCACGCTGCATCTGTTGCCGAAGGTCATTATTTTCCTCATTGAGATTGTCAATCCGCGCCTCCAACTTAAAGATTCGGTTCCACAATCTATCCACGTACATCACAATATGTCGTTCATGGGGAGGATTGATCCAGCGGACAAAGTTGTATTTCGCCATCTGCTGCAAGGGACGATTAGTATGGAGGATGTATTAGCAGTAACATGAACAAAACTATTTACCCCAGAGTGTGGGCATCGGAAGAAACGTCGTCTGCCATCGAAAAGGTCGTCCAAGACCTGCACGACAACATCCTCCCTGTGTCCGCATTTCGGCCATACTAGTTGAGCACGCTTGTTCGGCATCAACCGGTAGTTAGGGCTGAAGTCCTCCCTCTTTTCCAGGAGAAGGTCTTGCTTCAGCGACCCCGGATGGACTAGTCCCTGGGCGTCTGCCATCGTATGTTACTGTAAGACGAAGAAGGTTCTTCTTCCTATAGTTTTAAGGGTCGAGTGGTCCTACTTTCAGAGCGTGGGGCGTGCATTTTATAGCCCGCGGGGGGAGGCTAACAAAGCGGGTAATGTATTAGCTTGCAGATGACAAGACTAGATGGGGCTGGCTGCTTTGCGCAGAGACAAGACCACACGGGGTAGCTTTGCGCAGTGATAAGACCAAAGGAGACACCTTTGCGTAGTGACAAGACTACACAGGGCAGCTTTACGCAGTGACAAGACCACACGGGATAGTTTTGCGCGGTGATAAGACCAAAGGAGACAGCCTTGCGTAGTGACAAGACCAGACAAGGCAGCTTTGCGTAGTGACAAGACCACACAGGGCAGCTTTGCGTAGTGACAAGACCACACAGGCCAACTTTGCGCAGTGATAAGACCAAAGGAGACAACTTTACACAGTTTATGGTTTAGATTTAGGGTTAGGCTTTTCAGATCGACTAGACAACCCTGACTGCCTCGCTAGCTTTTAAGACTGAAAAAACAAGACTCTGCAAAGAAAGACGTGACAAGACTCTGCCTCGCCAGCTTTTTAGACCGCACTCTGCAAAGCAAGACATGACTTCTCTCTGCAAAGTAAGACGTGACAACACTATGCCTCACCAACTTTTCAGATCGACATGACAACATTCTACCTCCTCAGCTTTTCAGAACTAAAAGACAGGACTCTGCATGAAATTAATCACATCATGCCAACCCTAGGGCTTATAAAAGGGGGTTGAACCAAACCCAACACTACACAACACTACACAACCAAACCCAGCACCACACAACCAAACCCAACACTACAGCAGAGCTTCCTTCACCACGCCGGGTTGGACGACAGGCAGAGGCAATGGGACCGGATCCGCGAACCAGCAAGGGCTACTGGGGAGGAGGACGACCGAGCAAGGGCTACTAGGGCCCGGGTCGAACAAGAGATGCGTGCCTACATAGCACGCCTTCGTAATGAAGCCCCCGTAGCAGCAACCCCACCCCTCGTAGCAGCAACCCCATGCCGAACGTTCCAACTGAGCGTTCGCCGCAACACCCGTCCGAGGGGGAGACGCCGCCCCTCTGTTGGTATAGGGACAAATGGAAGTTCTTCAAGTCCAAGCACCCACTCAGTCTGGGTATGCGTTACTGGGGTTGTGTGAACTACTCCAGCGACTATCCCAACCGACGTTGGGACACGAGGAGCTATCGGCAGCCGATAAGGACCAGTTATAGTGTGTTCATGTACTATTTCTCTTTGAAAGTACGTACTAACAACCTCTCACGTCTACCTGTAGTCCCCGGATCCGCTATGTGGCTACCGCAAGTGGATTGACCATGAGATCCACCAACATGACCAGTGGTCTCTGGACATGGACGAGTGGTATGCCCAAACAGACCGCGAGATGCGGGAGGAGCAACACCGCAACGATGAGCACAACGAGCGCATACATCGGGAGACACAAGCTCATCTCAAGGCGTGTAGGCGCAGGGAGCGCGAGGCTCGCGAGAGGGAGTGCGAGAGAAAGAGGGAAATTGCGGCCAAGGCCAAAGAGGCCGACGAGGAGTTCAACGCCAAGCTAGCAAGGAAGGAAAAATGGCCCTGGTCCACGCAGTAGGTCAGGTTATTACGTAGTAGTCCCCCGTCCTACCCGCCATGTTTTTTACTATCCCCTAAAGGCATGTATACTTACATGGTCTGGATACTTGTGTCGTAGTGTACCGTAGTAGTAGTGAGCATAACTAAAGCAATTAGCTAAACCATCATGCCATGTGACTATGTGTAACGTGCTTCTGTCCGCAGACTTTAATGTAGTTCTGGTTCCGTGTCTCCGCTAAGCCATCAAAGCAAACCTATATTGCAAGTATGCCTCTTCTAGTGGAATCCCAGAAAGAACCATTCGCACCGACATCGAATAATTTGTAAAAAATGATTACAAAATAAAAAAAATGATTACAAAATAAAAAAATGGTACCTCCAGCCACCTGTCGCCCCGTGTTATTCTCTAGCGCATTGTAATATCACTTACCTTTCTACTTACAACTCATTACTATCTCAATCGTCCTCACAAAATTCTACAGAAATTTAGAGCACTACAACAATATATGACGATGACAAAATGTTATTGCGAGTCTGACAAATTTCGTACCCTTCATATTATACGAAAATAACAAACAGACCAACCAACTTTGTCACAACACTTTTTTTTCAAAATAAATAACATCATAAAATCATATTTGCTAAATGTAATTAACCTACAAAATGTAATATTAATTACAACACAAAACAAGAATTAAATAATAAAAAAACAGCCAGCAGCCTCCTATCGCCTAACTGTTAGGCGATAGGACCTTAGTCGCCTAGCGGTTGGGCGGTAGCCCCCTGTCGCCGAACCGTTGGGCAGCAGGTATTCAGTCGCCCAACGGTACATCTAGTATATCCCTATCGCTGTTCGGTTGGGCGACTGGATCCTGTAAAAAAAAGATCACAAGAATAAATTTGTAATTTCTAATAAAAATAGATTATTTTAAAAAAATTCCCTCCTCTTCCCCTCTTGTGGAGTTCTGAACTATTGGCTCGGTTGACGGAGGGTCGTGCGCTACCTTGAGCCGACGATAACACTCCGGACAAGGTCCAGGGACCAGCTCCAAATGAGGTCCGAGGATCAACCTCAGCGAGGCATCATTATCGAACCCAGGAGTAAGGATCCCAAATGTATTGTGTATTTTACACTAGTCCAAGAACAGATAGTGTATAAAGTGTAAATAAAGATGATAACATCCATACCTCACACAATTTTATTAATACCATAGTTTTATAAGTATGGCTTACAAGCCAACATTGAAACTAAACAGGGGACACGAAATATCAATAGTAGTAGGGTCCGACAGATCTGCCATAGGCAATCAACTTGGGCAACGGCCTGGAATCCTCACCGGTTGCAAAGTACCCCTCTTCTGAACAATAATTTAATAAACAAATGTGAGTACAAAATGTACTCCACAAGTTACATCCATAACAAAGTTATTTCATACATGGATATTATTATTTTTTGAATGAACATACATGGATATTATCGAATGAAGGTTTTCTATGGTTGTTTGTGCATAAAACAATTTTTGGCATTTTGAATACATTAAGTAAGTTCGAAAGCATGTCATACACAATATTACAAAAATATCAGAGTGATGAAAATCATCTCATACATGATGAAAATCATGCCATTCATTATATAACAAATATCAGAGTGACATAAACCACGTCGGGTCGAGTTTACAATAAGGGCCGAACCAGCCAAACGATTACATCACAAAAACAGCGAAAACTACAGTGGAAGCAAAAGGGGAGGTAGAGCACATCTCTTCACAGGCAAGCGATTGGGATACTCGTGTACAACTGGTATTGACCAAAGACATCGGACAATACCGGTCGTACGCAAGCACCGACGAGCCGGCTAGACTGGGGCGAGACTTAGACAACTCGAAACTACACAACTCTTCGTCGTTGCCTTGTCCATCGACTTCGGGGTCCTCGTAGTAGTCATAGTCTCCATGATCCGCAAGATCTGAAGTGTTTGAGGAGAAGAATGAGAATGAGCACAACTTCCGTGCTTGCGAGCCAACACACAAGATGCAATGATATACATGCAAGGCTTAACAGGGATGACTCGGGTTCTTTTATTTGCTAAAGCAATGTTTTTAAATATCGTAATTAGAAATTCTTATCACTTAGCATTTTAACTAAATTGCATTTTGTAAAAGAGAGTAATTGTGCAATATTTATAACAACAGAGGTTACCTCCACCTATGCTATTGAAATGTGGCTACAATCACTATTAACAACACTGGGTGCAACCACCCGGGAACAACACTGGGTACGACCACCTAGGAACCACACTGGGTACGACCACCCAGGAACAACACCAAGTCAGGGTTACATCCACCTGACAAGTTTTTATCCCATCCACAAAGGTTTTTGAAATAGAACTAACTCTAGCAAGTTCTCATGTCCGCCTTTGACCCTAGGCACAGTTGTTTAAACAGTTTATACTCTGTAGAGGTTTGTACACTGTATCCACAAGAGATAATCAACTCGTAGCCCCACATGATTCCTTAGTCATGTGGTCTAGAGATCATCACAGTAACTTTTCAAATCATCTTGCCCCTTCCGTCATCTCACCCATATGGGTTGCACCCATAAGTTGTGTGGGATATTCACCACAACGACTAGCGCAGCTGGCAACTTCACCTTACCACAGTGTCCCATTCCAGCGAGATGACTTTTAGGGTTCGATAACTTTACTAAGCCAGGTTGCATTTTGCAGACTTGTGATTGCACATGTTTTACGATAGGAGGTCATCACCGGATTAAGTCCTTAATGCCATCTAGGCGGTTCATTCCACATCCTCGCCATTCTCGTGCTACATCCACACTCACCAACATACCATCCACCCAGATGTGGTATAGCAGTTCGGGGTTTTGAGGAGGAAAACCAATTTATCTCAAATACTGCAGTCATGTACCTCCCACGACTTCCCCAAATCATTTTCATGTTTTAAGAGGTGATGGCCAGGACATTTTAATGCCCCTGGTACTTAAGCATGACTAGCGTGTTGCTTAAGTACAACCTATAGCTACGAATTATCACATAGATACTAGGGTGACATGGAATAATAGATTCAATTGCCAAAGGATGGGGTAATAATTAATTAACCAACAAATGTGTGTTTAACTACCTTAGGAGTTAACATACATTTACTTAAAGAATTAAAGCATGCAATCTTGGTAATTTAAAGGAATATAATTTGCATAAAAATGTAGGTTCAAAATGATCAAAGTATTAACTCGCCTACATTAAAGGTAAGAGAGTCTTGACTGTCTTGTGCTTGATCGAAATGGAGGTCTTCCTGCTTCCTCGAACTCTACTCGGACGAACGTACCGGAAAAGATCAAACAAGCAAAGAGAACAAATAAATACACCAAAAATAATAAATGAACTCAAAATTAAATAGGACCAAAGCCAAAAGCAAGATCCCGAATTTAGATAAATTTAAAAACAAAGAACACTAAAATCGGAGTTAAAACAGAGGAGAACAGAGTCTTGAAGTTTTGGTTTCGAATACTGATCATCGACTTCACGTGGTCAGAAGGGGTTCGACTACACGAATGGTCGGAAAGGGGTTTCGACTATAAGACATGGTCGAAAGGACGTTTCGACTATAGGACGTGGTTGAAAAGAGGGATTTGATTACTCAGCGTGGTCGAATGAAGGATTTGACTACTCAACATGGTCGAAGAAAAAGAAGGACTCGAAAGAAAGACTCAACTTCTCGACACGGTCGAAAGAAAAAGACTCGAAAGAAAGACTCGACTGCTCGACGCGGTCAAAAGAAAATAAGGACTCGAAAGAAAGACTCGACTGCTCGACGCGGTCAAAAGAAAAGAAGGACTCGAAAGATGGACTCGACTGCTCGACGCGGTCGAAAGAAAAGGAGGACTCGAAAGAAAGACTTGACTACTCGATACGGTCGAAAGAAAAGGAGGACTCGAAAGAAAGACTTGACTACTCGACGCGGTCGAAAGAAAAGAAAGACTCGACTGCTCGACACGATCGAAACAAAAGGACTCAAAAGAAAGACTCGACTGCTCGAGGCGGTCAAAAGAAAAGGAGGACTCGACTGCTCGACGCGGTCGAAAGAACACGATAGAAAATAGGGCATAGGAAACTCACCAGGACCGAGAGAGAGGCTGGAGGTCGGCAGACGGCGGCGGGGAGGCCCGCAGTCGAAGGTGAAGGAGGACGGTGGTGAAGGGGTCAACTGGGACCGAAGGAGAAGAGGGACTGCAGCGGTTCCTATGAAACACAACTAAAAGAGAGTGAGGGATTGCTTCAAGGAGCTCTGGGACATGAAAAGACACAGGTAGAAGAGGGGGCTACACTAGTGTGGCGAGGACCGAGAGGTGGTGTGCGGCGGCTTGAACTCGGAGCTCGGGGCTTTCGGGCAACCACCACAACCAAAAGCGAGGGATGGAGAGTTGGGGGAAAACATGAGGCAAAAGGACTCCTTGGTGCTCCATTTATAGAGGGAGAAGGGGATCGAGCGACAAGATGGAGCGGTGGGGTTCGCGGCGGCGCGGCGGAGACAATGGCATTTAATGCGCACATCGCTGCAGAAAAAGGAGAGAGAGAGAGAGAGAGAGAGAGAGAGAGAGAGAGAGAGAAACGCGTCGAGATGAGGGTGGTCAACTATGAGAGGGTGGTCGCAACCGAGAGAGTGGTCGCAACTGAGAGGGTGGTCGACTATGAGAGAATGGTCACAACCGAAAGGGTGGTCGCAACTGAGAGGGTGGTCGACTATGAGAGAATGGTCACAACCGAAAGGGTGGTCGCAACTGAGAGGGTGGTTGACAACGAGGGGATGGTCACAACCGAAAGGGTGGTCGCAACTAAGAGGGTGGTCAACTACGAGAGGGTGGTCGACAACGAGAGGATGATCGAAACCTAAAGGGTGGTTGCAACTGAGAGGGTGGTCGCAAAGGGTGCCGAGGGGGAACAAGGCGCACGGGGCACGGCAGAGTGGGCACGTGGTCGATAGAAGCTTTCGACCACCTGAACGAAAGAAAAGAAAATGGGACAGGGGGAGGAGAGGGGCTAGATGGGCTGGGCTCAAGAGAGAGGATTCGAAATGAACCGAGATTCAAGCTAAAACTCGAGACCCAAAATTTGAAATGAGGCAGGAACTAGATAATTTTGCAATTACACTATAATTTGAAATAGATTTTGAAAACCAAGAAGACAAACGGAAAGATACTATACAACACCCGGAAACGGGATGTTACATCCGACCAGCCACGGGACGGACAAACCGTGGTGTGACATGTAGCGCCTCGTCCGGCTAACCACGGAACGGACAAACCGTGGGCGTCACGTGCCGCGCCACAGCTTATCCATTCTGTGGCTGGCTGGACAAGGCACCACATGTCGCGCCACGGCTTATTCGTCCTATGGTTGACCGGACGAGAGCGCTATTTTTACAAGTACGGCTGCGACACCATTTTTACTAATATCGCTTTAAATAACGACGTTTTGGCACAAAAAAAAATCCATGGATAACGTATTGTAGCCAGCGATCACATGTCATGGTGCGCTGGCTAGAATAAAATAACACAGCTCTTCACTCTTGTACCGCACGATGCATTTCGATACACTCCAGTCCACGCATGTGTTTGCCTTTTCCTACTGTGACCCGAGAGTGTCGACGGTAGAGTAGCAAACTAGCAATATTCGAATACAAGGGGTGCAACTTGGGCTGGATGTACGCAAGGTCCACTAATTTTTCAACCAACAAATTCCAAGCAGACCAAATCTAAACTGTGCTGGCCCACTCATGACTGCCTGCCCTTCCCCCTCTTGTGGAGTTCTGTACTACTGGTTCGGTTGACGGAGGGACCTGCGCTACCTCGAGCTGAAGATAACACTCCGAATGAGGTCCAGGGATCAGCTCCGAATGAGGTTCAAGGATTAACCTCGGCGAGGCTTCACATCAAACCCAGGAGTAAGGATCTTGAATGTTCTGTGTATTTTACACTAATCTAGGAACAGTTAGTGTATACAGCGTAAACAAAGATGATAGTATCCATACCTCACACAATTTTATTAATATCATAGTTTTGCAAGTACGGCTTACAAGCCAGCCAACATTAAAAGTAAACAAGGGAACACAAAATATAAACAGTAGAAGGGTCTGACAGATAAGCCATAGGCAATCAACTAAAGCAGCAGCCTAGAATCCTCACCGGTTGACAATAATTTAATAAGCAAGCGTGAGTATAAAATGTACTTCACAAGTTACATCCATAACAAAGTTAATTCATGTATAGATATTATCGAAGGAACGTTTTTCTGTGGTTGTTTGTGGATAAAGCAATTTTTGGCATTTTGAATACATTAAGTTCGTTCAAAGCATGTCGTACACAATATTACAAAAATCTTGATTTAGCGACAAGTTAGTGCTCATAGCACTTTTAGAACTTTTAGTGAAAGATAACCTCCTAACACCATTTTATCCCAGGCTAACCGTCCAAGCTTTTCCGCATGGATTCACTACTACAAAAATGCTAATATTAGATGCCTCATCATAGACGGTTGACGAAAACCGTCTATATTACATGCAATCACATACGGTTTTGGTTTAGAGACCGTCTGTGTTACTGGCTACGCTAAAAACTATCTGTGAAGAGATAATATCACATACAATTCATAATAAAAACCGTCTGTGAAGTATCACAGACAGTTCTTAACAATAACCGTCTATGATAATTCTACATATCACAGACGGTTTTCAACAAACAACCATCTATGATACCTCACAGACGGTTCTTAACAATAACCGTCTGTGATATTACTACATATCACATACAGTTTTTTTTGTTGAAAACCGTCTGTGATAATTAACTCATCACAGACGGTGCGTCATTTTGCTCGCTTACTAATCATCCGATGCAGTAGTGTAGCTCATCAACAGAGTCTTCTTCTCCATCTCTAGCACCACGATGAGTCTATCGCCACTCCGTGCCTAGTTTGAGTATCGCCTCACCTCACTGAGCCCGCTCGTGTGGTCCATTTCAGCTATTGTCGCCCACGCCGAGCTGTCACCGTGGGATCTCTGTCATCGCCGCCGCCATCGACGCCAACTCTTCTCCAGTGAGTCCTTGACCCCCACCAAACCATCTGTGATATCTAATATATCACAGACGGTTTCATCTACAAACCGTTTGTGATACATACATATCACAGACGGTTATTTATTGGAACCGTCTGTGATGTCCAACTCTATTTATATTCGGATTCTAGGGTTTGCCGCACCCCCCACTCAAACGATTAAGTTTCTCTAATATCCCTCCTCCCCGAGCTCGTCGTCGCCTCCTCCCTCGAGCCCGCCACCTCCTCCCCGAGCACGAGTCACCGCTTGCCCAAACTCGGCGCCCCTCTTCCCCGAGCCCGCCTCCCCTCCCCGAGCCAGTAGGCGCTTCCCCGACGCTGCGACGCTCGCTACTCCGGTGCTCCCTGTTCGTCCTTCCCCTCGATGCCCAAAGGTAAAAGATGCCGAGTTGCCAACCCCGACGCCCCTTCCCCTCACACATTGCTCAGACTACTCAGTGGCTTTGATTGCCATCTACTTCGTGAGTATCACAATATTTCAATTTAATTACCCCTTTGTCTTTGATATGTTCATATTGCAATGTGATGGAGTGGGCTTGTGATGAATGCTCTGTAATGATAATAGTCTTGTACTGAAATTGTTTTGAGCTCTAATTAGAATGGAATGCTTAATACTATTGATTGATCTTTAGCATTTGGTTTGTTACTTTCGGTTGGTTAATTGGTTGAACCTCCAGGTTCTGTGATCTAATTCATAATACATGCTATTTAGTCAGTAGATCAAGTGTTGTTGGCTGACATGGAGGATTTACATGTTTATATGTCAATTATGTCATTTAATTGGTGTGTATACCCATACACATAGAGAATATTATATTAATATGTTCATGTGTGTCAGAAGTTCTATTTCTCGTGAAGATGTCGTCCGCTCATTCTTCGTCATTGTCGTCTCATGAGTCTAATGTGTTGTCCTCTGGAAAATCCAAGCGTAAGGAAAGAGAAATATCAAAAAGGCCCAAGGGCAAATTTACCATCACGAGAGTCGACGTGTCTGGGACCCCTCTGAGTCCTCGCCGAGCAGTGTCCGCATTCTGGACAACGGTCGGAACAGTTGCACACCAAGGGGTCAAGATCACCTACGATTCATGGAAGGAGTTGACCAAAGATCAGAAAGATGCGCTGGCGACGAAAATTTTACGATCGTTCCAGATCTCAAAACAACACCAGGCCTCCGTGCAACGATACACGTTGCTGGCGGCGTGCAAAGCGTGGAGGAACTTCAAGAGTACGCTTATCAAGAATTACGTGGAGAAGGATCTGATGTCCTTCCAGAAGTATCCGTTCGTGGAGGAGTACTGGGAAGACTCTGTGGCGAAGAAGACGACAGATGATCTTAGAAGTGAAAGTGAGGCGAACAGGGCCCTTCAGGCAAAAAACACGCACCCCACAGACTCGGCAACGCTGGGTAAGCGGGTAAACTCTCGCAATGGAGGGATGTAACATCCCAATTTTCAAGTCTTTTTGAAACTTTTCAAATTTTAAAATGAACCAATTGATTTTACTGAATTGCTAAAAGCTTAACTTGAAATTTAGATATCAAAAACAATTTAATTGGAATTAATCAAACTTCAATTAATTCAAAAGTTAGTTTATTTGAGTTTTTAGGTTTTTATTTGAATTTAAAGTCTAAAGTAATAAATTAAGTATTTTTATTGGATTTTAAAAAGGGTTTTCCTTTTGTTCCGAAGTTAAAAATAATTTATTTGCAAAATTATAAGCTAAAAGTTAAGTTAAAAGTATTTTTTTATTAAGTTCTAAATAATTCCAGGGACTTCTGTGTATTTTTCTAGAATTTTTGGGATTTATTAGCTATTTTCTAAAAACCTTTGTAGTTTTCTGGTATTTCTTTTATCCAAAAATGCATTTTAATTCTCATCCGGCATTTGGGCTTAATTCTCTCCTTCGGCCCACTCTCTTTCTGCTGCGTGGCCCAGTCCTTGGCTCGTCTTCTGCGCGTTGGCCCAGCCAGCCCGCTCCTTTACCTCCCCAGCTCCTCTCTCTCTCTTCCGTGTGGGTCCCCACCGCCAGCCTCTGCCCCTTTCTTCTTCCCCGTTGGTTTTTCGCCTGCACTGCGTCGCGTCCGCCATTGATGGCCTTGTGACAAGCCCTGTCGCATCCAGCATTTCCTCCCCCCTTTTCTTCCCGTTTTCGCGCAGAATCAATTCCCCGTTCTCCACCGACCTCGCCGAGCCGTCCCATCCCTTCTTCTCTGCCCGAAATCGCCGGACATGCAAACTCCTCCGCGAATCCCGCCGCTGCTCCGCACTCGGCCTCCTCACTCTGGACCTCCTCGTGCCTCTATAAAGCGAGCACCAGAAGCTTCGTGAGCACCTCTCCCTTTCCCCTCGCCTTCCCCTCTCTCTCTCGCTCTCCTCCGGCCACTATCAGAGTTTTCCCCACCGCCGGCCGACGAGTCGCCGCCGCCTCTAGAGCCACCACCGAGGTTCCTCCGGCGCCTCCGTCAACGTATTCAGAACCGCCTCATCAAGCTCCACCCCATGCCCGCCTCCTCGCCTCTGGACCGCCCCCGAAGCGCCACCGCCGAACTCAACCGCCGCCGCCGCTTTTGTTTCGCTCGCTGCCGGCTACCGCCTTGTGCGTCGTCGATGAGACCATGTGCACCAGCATCGCCGTAAGCCCCTCTTCTCGCGGGTGCCCTCACCACCGGCCGCGGCCTCGCCGTTCGCTGGCGAGCTTTGGGCCCCGAGCGCCACTGTTCGGTGCTGACGTGGCACCGCCACCTCGGCGCCATGTCACGGCCACGTTAGCTCAATTACCTACGTGGCAGCCCAGTCATCACCACGTCAGTCGCTCGCGTGGCACTCCCACCTTAAACCCAGTTCCGAACCTTGTAGACCTAGTCCACATACACCATCTCTTTGACAGTGGGCCCCTTGTGTCAATTTCTTTTCTTTTAATTGTTTTGGCCAAAATTTCGCTTGATGGCGTCAGCGTGGCACAGTAAAATTAATCCAAAAATTGGGAAAATCCCCTTTTTCATCATTTCATGTGTTTTTCAAACTTCCGGGAACCCGTTCTCCTCCGTTCGAATTCCGATTCGAGTGATTCAAATTTCTAAATTCATCTAAATTCATTATCTTTATATTGGTGCTTATTTGGTAATTATTTGTATTTTATTTGGAATTATTTTATTTATTTGGCTTTGTTTGCACGTATAGATTCCGACGTTTCGGAAGACTTCGTGGACCCGGCTACCGAAGCATCTCAACACTTCAATGAAGGCAAGTCATAGAACTTTGATCATATTGAACCCATTTTATAAAATTATATTGTTTTATACCAACATGCATTACTAAGTTTATAATAAATGCTTTCGGGGATAGTTAATTACCTAATTGTCATTATGCCTCCTTGATAAATTGAGAATGCCATGTACCCTTGAATGACATAAATCCTTGGACACCATAGGATGGTTAATTATTAGTTGAACATTATTGTACTACCAACTTGGGTATCGTGTACGCTTAGCCAATGCTTTAGTTATACGATGGAATCCATGATCACATGCTCTCGAATGATTGAATTTGACTAAATGAAATATGGAATTGTGGCGCAGTCAGTGTTATTAAAATTTGTTGTGCCATGGCATGGGTTGCCATTTGGTCGGGTTGAACAGAAAATGATTTCATACTCAGGCGAATGATCGTGCAATAAAGGGGGAGAATTTTGGGATGTGGTTACCTCGCCTGAGTAGTCTCTAAGGACTTAACTTTGTGTACTATTGATCTAGGCTATACCGTACAATCATATGTCTAGGGTGGGGTGGACCTGGCCAACTAATTAGCAATGTTTTGATTTGGTTCTATTTTGGTTGCTGAATTGGCGCAAGAGGGGGGCCAGAATAACGAATCCTTAGTGAGCAGAACTGGGTCAAAACAGAACTTTGTAAAGGTCTTGTCACGTGCTCTAGACTGCTTACCTAAGGTAGTGAGCTGTGGTATCGACGGATGCCTAATAAACTAGAGAAGTCGTGTTTTGTGGGTCAAACTGTACAGCCTTTGCAGAGTGTAAAACTATTCGAATAGTCATGTCTCCGGTTATGGACAATGCCTGGTGATTTCACACGAGGGGTAGACTTTATAAAAATATTGGAATGGGCTGGATGGATCTGAGTAGTTGGTTTTGGTAAATGGTTGGGAAGTGAACGGGGTGTTCACTAGCTGCTTTAAAAGAAACTCAATTACTTATGTAGTAATCTTTTAAATTTTGCTTTACAATTTACTTACTATATTTACTGTCAACATTGCTTTATGCAAAATATCCATAAAGCTATCCTTGTCAAACCTTGCATGAATATTATTTGTATACATTTCCCTACAACTTGCTGAGTACTTTAAAAGTACTCACGGCTTTGCGTCATTTGTTGATCAGTCGCCAAAGAAGAACCAGGGAACACCGAGTTCTACAAGGAAGAATACTTCGAAGATTATGCGAACTAGGTCGCGTCCTCCACTCGATTGCCTGTGGGCATGTCGGATGGCCTCCACCAGATGTTTTGTTTCTCCACTGCAAGTACCCTTTCGTTGTTAAGCCCTATGTGGCCACTTTGTAAGACTTGACCCTAAGGTCCTTTTGCTCCCAAATATTATTAATTTGTTTGTTTCATCTATAGTTTGTTGTATGGATATGATTACATCAATGTTGTAACTGTGTGAGCTAGCTACTAATCTGGGACTAGTTCGGAATACACAGAGGGTCCCAGAGTTGCGTATCCGGGGTCTTGACAAGGGATCAGGACGAGCATGCAAGCCGGTTGGACGCCTCCCCGCCATTTGCCGAGATCCCTGATGAGCGCACCCGACAGTGGCTAAGAGCGAGGTTATCTACCGTGTCTTCGGGGGACATCTCCTTTCCAAACCCCGTAGTCGAGGAAGTGTCCCAACGCCTGGTAAGATATCGAACTACCTAATTTGTAATTACTCGATAACTTCATTGGAAGTGAAATAACATGTCGGGCTCTTGCAGGAAGAGCTGAGTACTACACAATCTTCCCAAGGCTCATTCTAGGCAGTCAGGGGGAGAGATATGCTCTCTGAAGCCCTGGAAAACAAGGAGCATTAGGTTCGCACGAGAGGCATTGGTCTTTATGTTCCATGGAAATATGGATTCGCAGCGGACTCCAGGGCGTACCGGAGTAGGAAGAGAGCCAAAACCGAGCGCGAAGAAAAGCTACGAGAGGAGATTCGTGCATCCCTTAGAGAAGAGATGCGGGATGTCACACGAGAAGAGATTCGTGCATCCCTCACAAATCAGTTAGAAGCCCCGCCGCTATCTTGGCTAGCCAAACCCCAAATGTCCGAAAGTAGTCACAAGATCCAACCATAACTTAGAAATCGATAACAGATTTCCTGTTGATGACATCCTGGTAATAATTATTATCCTTGGAATGCTCGATCCATTGATAGGCCTGTTGGAGTAGCTAATTTTGTATCGTTATGTAGGTGGCTACGAAGTGCAAGCTCCAAGTGAGATGTGTCTCCATTGCCCTAGATGCTGCTTGGGGCCAAGCGTATCCATCTAGTGTCAGGGTCTTGCTGCATGGTGTAAATATAGCGCCGGGTTTCGCAAAAGTGAATGTGGACAGTGTTTATGCCAATTTTGAGGTCGTCCAGCTAGAGATGCCCCCAAACGACGAGGTCGTGACTTTAGGGCAAGTTATTGGAGCATTCATCCAGTGGCCTAAGAGAGACGTCTGCTTGGAGCTACCTGCACCGGTGTCAACTTCACAGAACGTATTTGCACCAGAGCTACTTGCACCAGAG
Source organism: Phyllostachys edulis (assembly GCA_036346405.1). NCBI lineage: Eukaryota > Viridiplantae > Streptophyta > Magnoliopsida > Poales > Poaceae > Phyllostachys > Phyllostachys edulis. The sequence goes on along the minus strand of CM070546.1, from coordinate 3,545,172 downwards.
TTACCTGTACCGATGCGACAAGGACTCGGTATATCAAATGCATCTACACCTCGTACCCGGTCGACCTCTAAAAAGCGAGGCGGTAAGAGCAAATCGAAGCAGCCCGATGATATCCGTTGGCCCAGAAATTTGTGCATGGCGAGCTGTTGGTCGTCCCGGAAGAGGACCTCAAAACCCTAGGATTGGCTTATCAGAGATTGCATGAATGGTACATGGAACAGGCCAAAAAGACGGGTGTACAACAGTGCTCGGGTGTTACCGTCAAGTTCAAGAAAATTCATTTTAATCACAAGTTTCAGGACTATGTCTTCATGGTGACCTTCGATGACTTGTTCTTACTCTTTAACCTCGACTCTCTCGACGCCTCACTCATGCGATGATGGACACTATAAGTGTGTACAATCATGGTCTATGTTCGTATAATACTGATAAATGTCATATATAACTTCTAGCTTTTGTACACATATATAGATACATGATTGTAGAAACCACATCAAGTAGACCATCGGTAGGTTTCTTCGACCCACACTTGGTCTCTGAGCAATGCATCAACGCCAATGCAACCTTCGTCAAGGAGTACATGGCGATGTTTTTGCTAGATCACCGTGAGAATGATTTCATACTTTTGCCCTATAACCAGGGGTAAGTGCTGCACTAGTGGCTATACTTGTTGATTTGTACTTTATAAGCAACACGAACTTAGGTTTAATGACCATAATGACATACCTGTGTAGGTACCACTGGATTCTAATTGTAATTATACTAAAATGGAACTAGGTAAGATACCTTGATTCCCTAAAGAGGTCTAATAACAACTTCATAGTTGTCAAAAACTTAATCGATAGGTAAACACATTTCCTCTATAGATAACTCTATTGTAGTCTTTCCTTCCTTTGCAATGGCTAAGGCTAAGTTTTTGGAATCACGTAGGTCGTTCATCACGTACTATGCAAAGGGAGGGAAATGCAAGGGAGTGAACATGCAACACGATTTCAAATTCCCGGTATTCGCTAGTACACATTAATCTCATATAACACTTCGTAGTAATGCCTCTCGTACTAACCAATTATATTTTTTGCAGTGCCACTATATTTGCCACAACATGGAACTATTCCTCGGTTCCCTGATGACCAAAGATTCTCAGGTTTGCCAATTTTGCAACAATTATTTCATACTTATTAATTTATATATGCACGACTTTAATCTTCCTAGCGACAATTTACAACCATCGCTGAAACTCCGTTGGAATAGACCCAGCTCGAACGCATTCGAAGATAGTTTGCGGCCTTCTTGATGCGTGAGGTCACAAGCCCAAAAGGGAAGTTCCATAATATAGATTGAACTTGATTGGGATAAGATTGAACTTTATAGAATATGTGTGTATATTTGTTCATGAATGGTTAATTTTAGTTCATTTGAGTTAATTTATTTATGAAATGGATGTGCTTGTTTCTGAAATAAATGTGAATGGGATGTGCTTGTTTCTGAAATGAATGTAAATTGGATATGTACTTGTTGTGTTTCTGCTTGTTTCAGAGAGCATAGCTCGCATTTTCTGAAACTACCCAACAAACAAAAATAGATTTAGCAATACAAAAAGAATATCACAGACGATTCCTTAGGACAAACAGTCTGTGATGCATCATCTATCACGGACGGTTTCATATACAAACCGTCTGTGATGCATCCAGATATCACAGACGGCTTCGCAGGCTATCACAGATGGTTACATCTATAAACCGTCTGTGATAGCAGGTTATCACAGACGGTTCTGAGTTAATAACCGTCTGTAGTAGTATGCATTACAGATTGTTCGAAAACCGTCTGTAATGACCTCATGTTATCACTAACCCATAGACTCAGACGGCTCATGAAACCGCATGTGATGATATTTTTGAACCGTCTATGAAGACCTTTTCTGTAGTAATGATTACACCGCACATGAAATCATTTTTGACAAATCATTTTGTCCCAGGCTAACCGTCCAAACTTTTCCACATGGATTACACCGTCCATGAAATCATCTTTGACAAATTATTTTGGACTATTGGTTCCGATCGACGTGACAACATGACTACTTGCGATTCGTCTTACCCATGGTGGTAGTAACCTTCAAGCGTGGTGAAACATGTGACGAATATGCCGCTGGACTTGCAGATGAAGCTACCGGGAAACTTCTCTCAGAAAGAGAACGAGGGCGAAGCACTTAGTATCCACTATTTAGTCAAACCCGACCAGACCGAAGGCGGAGAGTCGGAAGACCTCGGGCATGGAAGCACCGAAGATGTCTGAAGCGGTTAAGATCATCGGTACTTTCGGCAGCCCGTTCGTCCACCGCGCCGAGGTTGCCCTGACGCTGAAAGGGGTGCCTTACGAGCTGATCCTAGAAGACCTGAGCAACAAGAGCGAGCTGCTGCTCACGCACAACCCCGTCCACAAGAAGGTTCCCGTGCTCCTCCACGGTGACCGCTCCATCTCCGAGTCGCTCGTCATCGTCGAGTACGTCGACGACGCCTTTGACGGGCCGCCCATCCTGCCGGCCGACCCCTACGGCCGTGCCGAGGCCCGCTTCTGGGCGCTCTTCATCGATAACAAGGTAATCTAATTAACGAGATTGACATCACTGAGTATACCAGTTGTATGAGCAGTTGGTTACTTTTTGTTCCAGCCTGGTAAATTTAACTGAGCATGCAGTGCTGGAAGCCGATGTGGCTATCGCTGTGGATGGACAGCGACGTGCGGGAGGTGTCCGCGAAGGAGACGAAGGATAACCTCTCGCTTCTGGAGGGGCAGCTCAAGGGGAAGAGGTTCTTCGGCGGGGACTCCATCGGTTTCCTCGACATAGCCGCCAGTTTGTACGCTCACTGGCTAGGGGTGTTCGAGGAGATGGCCGGTGCAAGCCTGCTCACCGACGAGGAGCACCCTGCACTGTGCCGGTGGGCGAGAGAGTATATAGCGGACGAGGTCGTGAAGCAGTGCTTGCCTGACAGAGATGGCCTTCTTGCCGCCTTAGGAGCAAAGAAGGACAAGTATACGCTATTAGCCAAGGCAATAATGCACAAGTAACTACGTGCCAAAAGTCATATGTCTCTGGTGAACTATATATGGCTGTGGAATATAACAATAATGCACAAGTAACAACGTGCCAAAAGTCATATGTCTCTGGTGAACTATATATGGCTGTGGAATATAACTGTATTGTAAGCTAGTAGTATTAACTTGCGGTTGCATACATACATATCCGGAATTAACTAGGACTTTTTGGCCGTATTAGCACTTTTCGGCGTGTATTGGCAAGAATGACAGTCGTCGCGCAATCCCGCACGACCACCGTGCGGTACTTCCCCGTTGCGTCACGCAGCAGCCAGAACCGGTGGCCCGGTTCTCCGGAGAAAAAAAAACCGCCAGTCTCGTGCCATCTCCTGCATCTGTCCTTCGGACAAGCTAGGCCCTCCCCTTCTATCCTTCGGACTAGCTCACCCGTGGACGGCTCCTTTTCCACTGAAAAACATGTCACCTCCTCCTGTCACCTCTATCGGTCCCCTGTCTAATCGCTGTCTCCTGTATGTGCATGCATTCATGCACACGAGAGAGAAATGCCCGCCTTGCAGGTGCTATAAATAGCGAGCGAGAGTGATTAACTTTCGCCATCTCGCTCGCTCGCTCTCTCTCTCTTGGTCTAGGTTCTTTGTCGATTTTATATTCGGGGACGTTTTAGCGTTATTAACAGTTGTCATTTGTAGCCATATTAGCAGGTAATTTTGTCCTTGTCTCTAAATTATTTATTAACTACGTTGTTAGTAAATCTGTCATAGTATTATTTTCGTACTTAATTAGCTGTCATTTTCTAGGCGTACTTATTTAAGTCATTTTAGAATTTTCGTAGTTAAATTAATGTTATGTAATTAATTAGTTCTAATTCCTTAGTGCCAATTAAAATAATTAGACGTTAGTTAGTTACCATATAATTAGTCGTGATTAATTAGTTTACTAAAATAATTAGTTGTAAACAATTAGTTCAAATTAAGTTTTAATTAACTAGCCACCGTTACTTAGTGTCAATTAATTAGTCGCAACAGTTTCAGCAATCTGCTGGGCAAGCTCGTAGTTCTAACATATCACAGCAACAACTATGAGCAACAACAGTATGACTATGATGCTGTAGTAACAAAAGTAAACTTGGTTGGTGAAAATTCATAAGGAGTTCCCAACTACGCTTGAAGCAAACAAATCATGTTGTACAAATTGATTGCTTGAATCGTATAATTCAAAAGTAACATTCCTTAAGCAGGGATATTGTGCGAGTCTTAAGCTGCCTGTATGCTTACCTAAATACAAGCTCCAAATACTTGGTTGAACAACAAAACAATAGAAAAATAAAGGTAATTAAGATCAAGTGTCTTATAGATTATTTTGCTGCAGAAATTAGTTTTAGCCCTAATTAATTTAGTCATGTTTAAATAGCCGTATTTAATTTTATACTAGTAAATTACTATACATTAATTTGTTGTCTTCATTTGGTTGTAATTTTTAATTTGTAGGATTTTATTGTCATTATCAATCTTCCCACTAATATTCCGTCTATTCCATCTGTTGCAAGGCATGTCTCTACCGGAGCTTCTAGAACACTTATAAGATGAGAAATGTCGGTGCAAATTGTGGATTGTCGGTGACGCGGATGGCCCTCCGTCCCTACTGCTTCGGTCAGAGAGGGATTACTGGGAGCTGGACGCTCGCTACATCCCAATCCTCCGGGACACGAGCTTGTTGCCCCTTACGAGGTTGCTCTCCGTCGGACGCCGGTTCACCCTAGACATCAGTCTGCTGTCAGCACTTATCGACAGGTGGAGGCCTAAGAAGCACACCTTCCACTTTCGGTGGGGGCGAGATGACGGTCAATCTACAGGACGTCTCGTTCTTGATCGGTCGCCCGATCCGGGGTGAGCCACTTGTTCCAGGCTGTCCATCGGCAGACTGGAAGGCCAGGCTAGAGCATTAGTTTGGCCTAGCTGTCCCGGAGCGTCCCCCGGACTTGGCTGAGGTATTTTAGTTAATGCTCGCAGGATGCACCTGACGAGGTCGTTAGGACGCACCTCGTTGCTTACCTTCTTCAGCTATTTGGTTGGGTCTTATTTTCAACCACATAGGGTGATTGGTGCTACCCCAGCTTCGTCCGCGTCACCGAGTCTTTAGTTGATGCGGAGGCTGGGCCGATGCCTCAGTATAGTTGGGGATCAGCCGTCCTTTGCGCCACATATCGGGGGTTGTGTGACACTTCGCAGCTCGGCATCGGTGCTTCTCCCAACCTGACTGTTTGCTACGTGCTCCTGCAGCTGTGGAGTTGGAAGCACTTTCCTATTGGACGGTCAGCCTTCGAGAGAGCGGTGCACCCGTGCGCCGAGTTGGACGACCCGATAGACGGACCCACTTTGGGCTTACGGTGGACTGTCGCCTGTCTACGGTAGGCCAAGGACAGACTGGCGTGGTGCTACATGTTGTTCCACAACGAGTTCGAGTCATTACACGACAACGACATCATCTGGGTTCTATGTACTCCAGATTTCATGTAGACGGTAGCACCACACGGGCTATCCGTGCAATGCACCCATGACGCCGGGTTATGGGCGATGACCTACCATCTGGTATTCACACATATGGTGGAGTCTTACGTGTCACAGCGCGTAATGCGATAGCTTGCTTTGTACCAGGTCGTGCCCCTCCGGACGGCAGGGTCCTGTTGCGAGGCGTACACCTGTGAGTCAAACCTCATTCGAGTAATATTTTGCACTTCTTATGTCTTCTTTTATAACATCAATACTTCCGGAAATACATGCATTTGAGGGTGGATCGAGGGACTGAGGACTGGCAAGTAGTCCAACACGAGTGGATTACGGCATGGACGGAGACGGCGCACTTGGAGGTCTTGTAGGAGTAGTGTCCGTATGATGTTCGGATGTACGGTGAGTACCTGGAGTAGTACATACCACGATTGCACGCCAAACTCACCCTTCCTCCACCGGAGCACCCAGGTGACGCACCACGAGAGCCTCCACCACTCGTTCGATCATCACAGTGCTTCGCGGCCTGACAACACCGTAAGACACTTACAACATCTGGTCGTTTCATTGATGATATTTGTACTCTTTGTTACTGAACCTGTTATGTATGTCACTTCAGTTGGAGCGGGCGCAGCGCATCACAAGCACATAAGAGACCGCCATCCGCAGCCCAGACACAACACCGAGGATGCTAAAAACTTTGAAGTACATCTTCGCGAAGTCGAAGAACATAATAGAGAACTTGAGTTGTGGTTGTTCGACGGACGACATCCTATGCATCGATCACCAAGTGGGGGGACCGTGCTCACCCACTAGGTCATCACGACCTAGCGAGTCCGGCCGGTGTCATAGCGGTACCCGTCAATCATCTGCGAGCCAAATCGACAGGGAGGTAAGTTATGTACAAATCTACATTATGTTTTTTGGTTTTGCCTTACGTTCTGCTAATATCGTGTCATTCTCCCGCCACAGGTCCATCGGGATGCATCACTTCTACCGCCATCTACACTGCACATCCGAGAGGTACAAGATTCTCAGTTTACATCTAGAGTATTTATTTTAACTAACATTGTTTTGTCTTGCAGCCTTCAGTTGACCGTGAGGGTGATGGCCAGTTTACGTCCACTGATGAGGATACGGGCCTTCCAGCTCCTGCCAGAGAGTAGGACACCGTGCCAGGGTTTGGACCACGGCACCCAGGGTTGGAGTGTACGCAGGGCAGAGCTCCTCCGGGTTCGCTAGCGTACCGTACGTTCAAGGCCAGAGGTCCTCCGGGTTCGCTGGCACACTAGACGACCAAGGCCAGAGCTCCTCTGCATGGTCGGAGTTGCAGACATCGTACCTTGGGGCGAACATTTTGGGAGTGGATTTATACAGTCCGTCGATCATGAATTCATTGCAGGTGGCCTCCACTTTGGCATGTCTCAGCAGGACGACATGGACGCATACTAGACTCAGCTTACTGGTGCACCTCCACCCACTCAACATACTCAACGGTCTCCGTACCCCCTCCAATCCGACACATGCTCTCCGGACCGGCTGACGTATCCCACGGGACATGCTCGAAGCAAAATATCTAGGCGCACGCGGACACGGACGCAGTGAGCAGAGAGTAGTGGCTCAGACGAGTGAACCATATTGTATCCCGTGTTATGCTATTCTTTTTTGGTATATTTGTATTCATATTTTGTTTTGTTATATTTGTATGCATATTTTGTATGTTATGTGTGTACTGCTGCGCCATATTGTATATCGACATTTCCAATGGAGTTGCAATGTAGCTTTTTTCCATAGATAAAATTGATGTCATTTCGGAATGGTTACAAGTATTACATGCGCGCGGTTCGGTTACAAGTATTACATGATACATGCATGGGTTTGTAGCACTCGAGATGAAGGAGGATCCAAACTAGTGTAATAGAGAATTTTGACCGAAAATTATGCATTGCCCTAAAGAATTCAAAACCCCCTCCCAAAACCTCCACTGCACGGCCACCGTGCCGTCTCCCCTCCCTCCCCCCACCGCACGGCCATCGTGCAATACCCTCCTCTACCGCACGGTTGGGGTGTGGACAGGGGCACGTGTTGCCCTTTCGTTCATCCCGCGCAGTGACCACGTGGTGGAAGTGTTATTTCTGCAATTTCCGTGCGATGACTGCCATTCTTGCCAATACGTGACGCAATCATGCCAATACGGCCAAAAACTCCTGGGACTAGTAGTAGCTTCCAAGTTGCTCGTCAATACATTATCCTTTCAGCTATAGTTTGTACTATAGTTTTTGTGACAATCAAATCTTTATTGCGGCAACAATTGGATTTTTTTGTCTCAATGACAATCAAATCTTTGAAACGAAGCTGCTGGGAAGTTTTGCGCAAACAGAACAGGGCAAAATTAAGTGATGTTCTATAGCACCATTCCACTAATCTAATCCTATGCTGTTGTCTATAACTAACTATCGAGGATATTTAGTCAAACCTGATTAGGGGTGTGCACCACGACAAACCTGGGTGTGGAATTTTTGGCTGTTTTGGCGTATTTTAGCGCTGTATTTACAAGAGTGGCCGTCCTTGGATTTTTTTTTTTGCAAAAATGGTCGTGTTGACAGGCTCTCCCTGCCCGCCACATCGCCTCCTGCCGCACGGCTACCTTGCGGTGGCGCCTGCTGCATGGCCATCACGCGGTGGAGGCCTTGCCGCACGACCACCGTGCGGTGGGTTGGCTCTCTCCCCCCAGCGAAATTAGGGATTCCGCAAATTAGGGTTTCGGTGCGATTTGAGCGTTGTTTGTGGGAATTTTAGATTATTGCACATGAGTTCAAAAAAATATAAAATTTTATGTGGAGCCTTCTGACACAGTGTACATGCTTATGTAAATTTTTCATTATTTTATTTGTTCTAAATTTTTCTCCCAATTTCATATAAGTGTACTATTTTGTACGAATTTGTAAATGTAGAAAATGAGCTCCAAAAATTATGAATTTTGTTTTGAAGGCTCCTCACGCAATGGACTTGATCGTGTAATGTTTAGACAATTTTATATGTATTCTAGAATTTTATCAAAAATTAAGGATTTATATCACAAAAATTTGGATTTTCGGTTTCCGAAATTAGCGTTTCATGAACTCGTGTGACTTGGAATGTATGGAAAAAATGCTGCATTGCAACTCCATTGGAGACGTCAATATACAATATGGTGTAGGAATTTTATGTTACATTTGGATCATTCATTTTCACATCGTCACGAAGTCCACTTTTTGTACGAGGCTTGGAGATTACAAATGTACTCGTGCTGATAAAATCTTTCGACCAAAGGTAAAGTACGAGGCATGACAAGGTTTGGATCATTCATTTTCACATCATGACGAAGTCCAATTTTCACTTCTGGAAAACGATCTTTGGCTGATGAGATGGCCAATAGTGATTTTGACGGCGACATGTACTCGGTCTCGAGAAACCCAATGGTTAGTTGACTGCTAATCGACCGAAGGTAAAGTGCGAGGCACGGAATCAGAACTACATTAGAGTCCGTAGACAGAAGCATGTTACACGTGGTCCTATGGCATAATGGTTTGACTAATTGCTTTAGTCATCCTCGCTACTACTACGGTACACTACGACAGAAGCATCCAAACCATGTAAGTATACATGCCTTCAGGAGATAGGAATTACATGGTGGATAGGACGGAGGACTATTATGGAATGGCCCTACCTACTGCGTGGACCGGGGTCATTTGCCCTTCCTTGCGAGCTCGGCGTTGTAGTCCTCGCCGGCCGCCTTGGCCTTGGCGGCCATTTCCCTTTTTTTCCGCACTCCCTGCGCCTGCACGCCTCGAGATGATCTTGTGTCTCCCGCCGCATACGCTCGTTGTGCTCTTCGTTGCGGCACTCCTCCTCCCTCTTCTCGTAGTCCCTCTTGGCATCCCACACCTTGCAGTCGAGATGCCACTGGTCGCGTGGGTGGATCCCTTGGTTGATCCACTTGTGGTAGACACATAGCGGATCCGGGGACTACGGGTAGACAAGAGAGGTTGTTAGTGCACACTTTGAAAGAGAAATGGTAAGAGAACATACTGTAATTGGTCCTTACCGGCTGCCGATAGCGGCCCGTGTCCCAACAGCAATCGAGATAGTCACAAGAGTAGTTCGCACAACCCCAGTAACACATGCCCAGGCTGAGCCGCTCTTTGGACTTAAAAAACTTGCATGTGTCCCTGCACCAACAAAGGGGTGGCGTCTCCCCCTTGGACGGGTGTTGCCTCGAATGCTCGGTTGGAATGTTCAGGTAGGGGTTGCTGCTACATGTGTCATTGCGGGCAGGTGCCCTCCTAGCACGCTCTGTTTGTTTGTCCCGAGCCACAGCACCTCTTGCAAGTTCACGGATCTTGTTCCATTGGTTCTCCATCTGAGAGAGACTGTGTTGAAGTCTTGATGCAGGAGAGCCCGCCGTGGAAGGGTAGTACTTATATGCCGAGTCGGCCCTGCATGCGTGGCTGAATTGTAATTCGGTTGTAGGAAATTCGCATCTGCGAGGCAGTGACCCCGCGGAGGAATCGTGTGGTTTTGTCGTTCTGAAAAGTTAGCATCGCAGTGTGTTGTCTTATTGATCTGCAAAAGTGGTAGCGTGTGGTGTGATAGGGTGTGGTCTTTTCGGCCTAAAAAGGTCGTGTGGCGGAGTGTGTTCTTGTCAGTCTGAAAAGTGGCTGCTTGTGGCTTGACAAGGGCCGGTCTTTTTGGTCTGAAAAGGTTGCGGGGCGGAGTGTGGTCATGTCAGTCTGAAAAGTAAGCGTCACAGTGTGTTATCATATCAATATAAAAAGGTAGTGTGGGGGAGTAAGGCTAGAAAGAGGGTGGTGTGGGGAGTCCCGATGCTGACTCCCTCAGGATTTTTTTTTTCAATTTAAGAGGTTCCATTAAGCAAACATTATTTTCATTAAACTCTACCTACCCTACTAAGCTACTTTGCAATGGAGTTGCAATGTATATTTTCATACATAAAATTGATGACATTTGAAGCGTTGCAAGTATTACATGATAGACGCGCAGGTTTATTGCAATCGGAATGAAGGAGGAGGGGGTATTGTCACTTGTAACCCGATCAAATAGACACTCTTTGTTAATTTATCAGTTTAATTTGGATGATATTCTTTAATATTGTATTGTATCACAGACTAGATAAGCTTGTACATGAACCAACTAAGAAAAATATGTGGCATGCAGATCATATAATGATGTACCTAGCCTCTGACTCGTGTGTGTTTCGAAGGCTACAATATATCGTTATATGATCTGCATGCCACACATTTCCCACAGTTGGTTCATGTATAATCTTATCTAGCCTGTGGTACAATACAGTATTAAAGAATGTCATCCACATTGAACCGATAAATTAACAAAAAATATCCTACGTATCATCTATGCAATGATGTCTGCAACTAGTCTCTATGGCGCCAAAGCAACTGCCCCTTCCATGATGTCATAAGTCAAAGTCGTCCATGTCTTGTGATTCCATGATGTAAGTCAAAGTCGTTCATGTCATGCGATTCCATTGAGTCAGAGGAGCTTTCCTCTTCCCCTTGTCGCGGGACTCCCCACGTCGGTGTCATAAGTCGAAGTTGTCCATGTCCTACAATTCTATGATATAAGTGCACCGTACAGTGAAAAACGTAACAAGAATGTAAATTATGCTATCATAGAAGTTTCGATGTACATAGCAAAACAAGGCGGAGAAAATATTACATTACGACACTGAATGACGACCAGACAAGCTGGGTCTGTTGGGGCAATCCTTCGTTGAGTGCCCAGGAGTCTTGCAAATCCTGCACTTATTTGTGCGGCTAATACTGGTATGTTGGCTTGCATTCATGTCATTCCAGAAGTGCCGCGTCTGCCATCGTCGCCTCCTTGTTGTCTTGAAGGCCTTGTTCGGGCCCCATTGCACCCTATCCGGCCAAACATCCTTGTGGTTCATGTCCAAGCCGTACGAGTGAAACTCTGGGCTCTATGTACTGAATAGGTGCTGCATGTCATAGTACTCGGAGATGTACGGCGTAGAAATCTACCTCATTTTGCACACACACCTTGTACATGTGCGAGCATGGCTTGTGCAGGAGCTTCGGCTTGTTGTAGGTGCATGTCGCCACATCACCTAGGGTGCATGCCTATTTCCTTTCTCTCCTGGCATGATTGTTGACATATTTCTACCGAAGCATGATCTCATACTTCCTCCTGAGGCCGTCGATCACCCTGATGTCGTGTGTTCGAGCCTTCTCCATCTTCTGGTCCATTTTCCTATGCATGTTCTCGGACCACTGCTTGCCTTCCTCCATCTGTCGCTTGGCTGCGGTGGATCTATTGACAAAATAGCCAACAGTGCTAGTCCATGTCTCCTCAATGATCACGGTGATAGGGAGGCACCGCACACCTTTGAGGACGCTGTTGTACCCCTCGGACATGTTGGTCGTCATAATCCCGTACCTCGCACCGTCCGTGTCATAGAGAAGAGACCATTTCTCCAATTCAGGAGCATCGCAATGAATCCACTTCGAGAAACTTATGGCACTGCTGGGTTGCTCTCTCTCCAGAGTGGACTCCCTTGTATGCCTCGTAGTTCGGTATTCGAGGTCTCTCCAGATGGATGCAAACTTCCGCTTCTGGTTCTGCAGACACAATGCCTTGAACGTCTTCATAACCTCCTGACTGCGGAATCACGTGAACAAGTTAGATGAAAGATGCCTCATGCACCACCTGGATTGCATGTCGTTCCATTGGTGAGGGGGTGTCGTCCCATGTTTCATGGTGTTAATGGCCGCCAACAACCCAGTATTACGGTCTATGATAAGACATACGTTGCACCGGTCTCCCACCACCGCCCTCTTCAAGTTCGACAGGAACCACAGCCAACTAGATGTGTCGCTCTCCACAATGGCAAATGCCACCAAAAGAAGCTTGTACCTCCCTGTGAGAAAAGTACCATCCATCGTGAGCACAGGATGACAGAATTGGAAGCCCCGAATGTCCTGGGCGAAAGCCTAGAACACCCGGTCCAGTATGAAGCAATTGGGCCCTCTGTCAGCATCTTTACTCTCAAGCTTGTTTATGTACATGCCGAGGTTTGATTCGGCAATATGGTGAAGCAATCTCGGCACAAGGTTGTACGCCTCTTCGGATGTCCTATACATGGACTCAGTGACCTTCTGCTTGGCATGTAGGACCTTGTTGTAGCTGACTGGATAACCAACTAGATTGGCGACTTCCAACATTAGCATCTTTGGGGAGACAGACATGTCCGCCGCAACTAGGTGCCTCATAAGGCTTGCCACATATGCAGAAGCCACATTTCAATGCTGCTACAGGGGCTCGCTAAGATCGCAAGTGTGGTTGATCAACGTCTTGACCCCGAAGACTGAGACGAAAATCTTCACTCGTTGAGCGCTGATCTTGCCAGGGAAGCCTTCCACTACGCACTTCACTGTGTATTGTCCTGGATTGGACTCGCCATGCGAGTTGATGCAGTCATAGTCGTACTCGCCGTGCGTCTTCTCCTCCTGCTCCGATGATCGTCATGAGTTGCGGATCGTCCTAGTGTTGATGCTTCGCAACAACACCTCCAAGGTATCCACACGTATGGGGCAGGGATACCACACGCTGGAGTGCTAGCGCCAGCGGCGTGGTTGAGGAAGGCACGACTATTAGGGTTTTGGGAATTCCTTCTAAAAGATTAATCTTCTCACCCCATGCCACCGCCCCTCTATATATAGGCATCCATGGTGGGTCTCAAACTTGAGGCCCATTAGGAACTCGTGTCCTATAAGAATTCATATCACCATTCAAATCAAATCCTAGACCTTTAAGTGTGTGACCTTATAGATTCATGTGTAATCGATTGTGACTCAAAAACTCTTTTCCGACCACGAGTCGTCAGCGGTACCTAGCAGCACATAACAATTCCTGAACACACATAGAATATATCGGACGAACCTTAATGCAATATGATCTAAGACCAGTTCCTTATCACTTACAACCGGCTCGTACTCAGTCACGACCAGTCCATACTTAGATATGACCAGATCGTAACTCCTTACGACCATTTAGTATTCAATTACGACCAGTTTGTAACTCCCCACTACAAGAAATCTGCTGAACGGTGACAATTAGAATTCGTCACGGATCTGTGTTTTTTTTTGTCACAGTATGGGATCTGTGACGCTCCCATGACGAAAAATTGATCGTCACCTATAGTGCGTCGCGATTGGTTTCGTGATTTAAAGTAGCGAAATCGTCCAGATTTAGTAGCGAAACCATTGTAAATCCACGAATTTTATGACGCCGCCACGTCATATTCTTATTGTCATTGGTAGTTCGGTCGGACCACGCGATCTCGGCGTGGCTGTTGGTTTGTGACGATGTCTACCATCATAATGTGAGTTAGGCCCATGTAAATTTTCATCATAATTTCTACAAGGCCCATTTTGATTACATCGTCCGCTAAGTCAATTTGTGGTCGTAGGCCATTTTGTAGGCCTAACTTATTTTAGGTTAGCCCAAATTGCAGGCCCAATTTTTTTTGGGTGTAGCCCATTTTGATTGCCCAGTTAGGGTTCGAGCTGGGCCGATTTGAAAGGCGCAATATATTGTTGGGCTAAAACCATTTTGGCCTGGTTTTATGCCAAGCCCTTTGACAATTCACAAATTAATTTTCCAATTTCACACCTACAGACCAAACCGTTGTGTTTGGCCCAGCACATCCATACAGACAAAAACAGTACAAGGATACACAATAAGTCCATGTCATGTCATAATAGCAACATCTAGCACCTTGTTCCCAGGTTACATGCATCCAGCATCATTGTCCGAGGTACTAGGACTTGGGACACAACAACCAGCATCAAGTTCACATCAGCCATCACAACTCCCAACTCCAACACAGTTCACAAAATAACAGTATCCCAGATTGCAGTGCCATCAAACCACAAACTACATCAGTTTAGGGAGTAGGGCTCACCTGACCCTGATTGCAGTTAAGCAAACGATGAAGGAGGGCATCAGCATCTGCAATCTTATCCTTCAAAAAGCCAATCTTTTCTAAGATCTTCTCCCTAGCTGCTTCGGATTCTTTTGCCTTCTTCTTCAAGGCATCCAAGTCTTGCTGCTGAGCTTCAAGTTGGTCTCGAAGTTGGGATGCTCCTTGCTTCTCAATGTGAAGTTCAGCTTCAAGCTCTTCCACACGCGAAGAAACGCCTCATCTTGAGCTTTTCTGTGAGGGTGTTTTAAGGCCCACACGTTCAAGGAATTTGGTTGACTCACCGAGCACTTCAGAAATAGCTACAGTATGAGACTTTGATTCTTGTCCATCTTCCACCGGTTGAGCCACGATGGCTTCCATATCAGCCTAGCAATAGATGGATTACATGTGAAAAGTGTTGTTATTTACAGTATACTTATGTACAAAAGTAATGAACAAGTGGTGACTAACAATTGCTTTCTTCACTGGCTCACTAAAACCAAGTTTCTTGCTATTATGGCACTTTTTGAAGAGGTCAATTGTAGTAGGCTCTACATCTTTATATTTCTCTTGCTTCTGAAATGTTCAAATCATTGCAAACTTTAAACTTCCAACATGGCATGGAAGGGTTTCATAACAAATCTATAAGAACATCATTTCTCTAAGTACTTACAACATCATAATAGTGTGCAATGTAGGAATGAGAGCCAGTCCGCTGCTGAAACTAGACTTTTTCATGGTTCAGTTTGTTTTTCTCACAATGGTCCTACGGAAAGACAGATTAGTGTAAAACACGCCAAGTAACAGATAACTAAGCAAATGAACCAATTACTTTCATACCATGTGCTTTAGGTTGGACCATATCTGCACTAGTGCTCTCCATTGCTCATCAGTCATTTGCTTCAGCGGGCTAGTGGTTCTCACTTGATTTGCTAGTACACTATCAAAGCAGCGCTTTTTAAGCCTGTACCTCATCTGTCGTTGTCCACACTTGAGCAAATCAGCACATGCAGATGTGACTACCTTTGAGTTGGTGTCCATGGTAAATTGACCCTAACAAAGAGCATACATATTACACAAGAGACACGTGAATACAACGAGAAACAACAGAACAAGGAAAACAGAAAGGGACTTCACTTTTGGCCAAGAGTTGATATACTTACTGTAACTTTTCAAATGTAGTCCGTAAGGTGAGACTGATCATTCTTGTACTCTTTCCAATGTGGAAGGACTGGTATATGCTGCCTTAGTATGATCCCACCCTCTAATGCAAGCTTTGTAGCTTGCATAGGTGCCTCGAGCCGTTTCTTCCCTTCGAAAATTTGGATTGGAATCTTACAGCTTAATGTTCTTGATATCCTATCAAGATCTCTACCCTTGTTTCTTCCCCTCTTATTTGATTATTGACTGACATCTGGTGCATCTGAAAATATGAATTTCATAAAGTTAGTGTAAAGCATATTTGCATTTCTTAAAGGGTTGTGCACAATCACTTGCCTTCATCACAGTACATTTGAATGTGCTCCTCAGATTAGGTAGGTACCAAAGAATCATGTGTGGTAGTAGGAGGGCTTTGAGTGGCCTGTTCTTTTGGATCTGAACTCGTACCAAGGGAAACTTCTTGAGTTAATGCGGACTCTCTTGTCTTCTGCCTAGTCCATCTAGCAGGGTGGAATTGATCATCAGGTGCCAGCACCCTCTTTGGTGGTACAGTCCCTCCTGGAGGCATCCTGGTAGAATTGTTTTCCCTCTGTCTAGATCTCTTCTTAGAAACCTACTAGGCCTCATTGGCAGAATACAACAAGAATTAGTAATACATTAATCAAACTACAAACTGAATATATGATTAATAACACTACAACAGTGCAAGGACACCACATGAGCAGCCTCTCCCAAATTTCAACCCCCAACATAAGAGAGAGAGGCATGAACAAGAATGAGCACCTTATCGAGTTCCTCTTGTTCGGTGTCCTCATCTCGCTCAGAACATCCCAAAGTTCTCATACCAAAATAAAATTAAATAAAGTTATTATTTTATTGGAATTTCTAAAATTTGAAAGTGTTTTATTACTTTTCTTGAATTTCTAAAGTTTTAAAAGTCAAAAATAGAATTTATTAAAGTTTTTGAAGTTTTATTTGAGTTAAAGTTAAAAAATAAAAACATAATAAATTTCTAGAATTTTTGGAATTTTAAAAGCTTTTTCCTAATTATTTTAAAGCCAAAATAATTTATTTGCAAAATTAAAAGCCAACTTTAAGTTGGAAATAATTTTATTAAATCCAAAATAACTCTGGAAATCTCTGTGAATTTTTCTAGACTTTTTGGAGTTTATTTGCTATTTTCTAAAGCTATTTTGATTTAACTCCGTTTCTGAAATTGGAAAATCGTTTAAAAATCCGGAAAAACCAATGGGCCGAATTCTCCCCGCTCGGCCCATTTCCTCACGCTTTAGGCCCATCTCCACTTCACCACGCTGCGTTCGCGTAGTTGGATGCAAATCTAACGCCACCAAGGCCGCTTCCCTTTTTTCCTTTTCCCACACCTGCTGCCAAGTAGGGCCCCGCCGTCAGACCGTATCCCACCTCCGGCTTTTCTTCTCCGTGTGAGCGCCGCATATGCCACCATGGCTGGACCCGCCGAGCTTTGCAACAGCAACCCCCAACCGTCCCCAACCTTCGCGCACGCGTGCGCACGACCTGCGCCCACCTCCGCCTCCACCCCCACCTTCTCCCCCTTTCTCCGCGCCCGATTTGCCCGCGGGCCACAACCGCCCCGCCACGACCTCCAACGGCTCCTCACCGCCCCGGTGCCCCTCGGCCCCTATAAAAGGGAGCACGAGGGAGCCCTTTCCTCACTCAACCCGCCGCCACCACTCATTCCCCCCCTCTCCTCGTGAGCCCACCGGATTTTGAGCTTTCGTCGCCACCGGCCGCAAGCGCCCCGCCGCCTCTAGCGCTGCCACCGTCGACGCTTCGACCTCACCGCTGCCACCATCGGCATCGCCATCCCCAGGGCTACCCCGTGCGCACGCTAGCTTCGCCGGAGCGCCACCCAAATCACCTCGCCACCGCAACCCCGACATTGCCGCCGCCTAACTCCTCGCTGCCGCCTCAGGTGACCAAATCGTGTGCATCTTAACCCCCACGCTCCACTCTCTCTTTTGGTGCCCTCTCTAGCTGCCGCCGTGCTGTCCTTCACCGGTGAGCCAAGGGCCGGAGCGCCGTCGGTGCCCAGGAGACGTGGCTGCGCCACGTCACTGCCCCGTCAAGGCCACCTCAGCGCCACCTCGCCCTCTCACTGACGTGGCACGCGCGCATCTCACGCCCACATGGCACTTCCACTGTGCCGCGGGCCCCATGTGTCAGCGGCTCAACCTTTTCCCAAATTAAAAATAATTCCAAATTCCAAGAAAATCCTTTATTCGCCATTTCATGTTAATTGTAAACTTCCCGGGGTTCGTTCTCCTTCATACGAACTCCGATTTCGTCGATTCAAATTTATAAATTCATATAAAATCAAGATCTAGCTAACTAAACCAAAATTATATAATTTGGAGTTGATTTGAATCTTTATTTGAATTTTGTTTGAATTTGTCTTATTTTCGTGTATAGATTTCGACGACTTCGGAGAGTCAGATTTCGACGCCATTTGAGAGCAATTAATCAAGCAATGCAAATTACATCTTTGATCATATTTGCACCCATTATTTAAAATTATTTAAATTCTATTTTAAATTATTACTGCATGCTTATTTATATTCAGTAATTCAAATTCCTGTTTTAAATTCATAGTTATGCCTAAATCTCTTGTATGGCCAATGTTGATTTTTGAATCAAATATATTGTTACCCTAGATAAATCCTAGTTGATATGATAGTATGAACTAGGATTATTTGGAAAGAATTATGCTTAGTGATGCTTAGACCCGAAATGTTTGATTTGGGGAATTTCAGCCAAGAATTAAATGTTGTTTAAATTGTATCCATAGCATTGGTGTGTTATGAAAGTTTATAAATGACTTTGGAATAATGAAATAAAATGATGGTTTGTACTTGGGTGAAATGGTTGTTTGGATGGTGTATGTTGATGCACGGGATTGAGTCATTTATATGATCAAGGCCCATGGGTTTTTGAAAGTTGCCCAAGTCGCTTAAAGACACGCCTTTGAGCTGCCCTTGCTACACCTTGCCGTACTACCACATATCCCGAGAATGGGGAGGGACCTAGTCGACTAATTTGCAATGTTTCACCATGGTCGTTCCATCCGGTTGTGTGGGTGGCCTTTTACGACCTACGTAAATGCATTCCCACCTAGCGCAAGAGAGGGCTAGGAACTCTGGGGATTTCTATCCAAAGGGGGCGAAACCTTAGTGAGGGGGGACTGCGGTGGGATGGAGCATTGTAAAGACCTTGACACGTGCTCTAGACTGCTTACCTAAGGTAGTGAGCGGTGGTATCGACGGATGCCAGACAAACTAGAGAAGTCGTGTCTTATGGGTAAAGTTGTACAACCTCTGCAGAGGGTAAAACTATTCGAATAGCCATGTCCACGGTCATGGACATGCCATTCAAGCCACTCAAAGTTAGACTTTAGTTTTGATTTCAAAATGATTTTGTAAAACAGTTTTAACATGGATGGGTGACCATGGGAAAAGTTATGGGTTGAAGCCCCGGGTTGGTGCCCGTGTTTATGTTAGTGTTAGGTTAGTGCCTACACTAGCTTTATTAATTCAATTAAAACTCAATTTTAGTTAATGTCAAATTTCTGCTTTTGAACTTAGTATTGTATTTAAAATGTCAAATATTGCTTTTGCACAAATAACCCTATAAGCCATCCTTTGTTACATCCACACATGCATTAACTCTGTTATTGGGTATAAATTGCGAGCACGGAAGTTGTGCTCATCCTTGCTTAAAGCAAATAATTTCAGAGGAGAAGGACTTTGCAACCGGTGTGGATCTTGACAACTAGGCCGCTACCCCAGTCGATTGCCTGTGGTAGATCAGCTGGACTCTACTACATCTTCGTCTTCCGTTGTGTTCTTTATTGTTGGCCTGTAAGTCTCTTTTGTAATAAACTCTGTTGAATATTAATAAAATTACGTGATTTATGGATGTTACCATATCTGTTTACCGTGTGAACTAGCTACTAATCATGGGACTAGTTCAGAAATACATAGAGGATTTGGGGTGTTAATCCCGGGTCCGACACGTTCTCTTGAGGGTCATACTCGGATCCAGAGTCTTCGCGACTACTACCCTTGGTGTCTAGATGTGTATTTGTAAGAATTGATGCTAATGCAGTGATGCCAAGTCCTTGCAACACTTGATGGTTCCTCATCAGAGTTTAAGCACTCTTTTTGTCATATTCGGTAAGTGGTGCTTCTTTACATGAGTAATAAAATCAGCGTAAGATTGGAATTTTGATACTACAAAGTTACTAGTATGCAACTAATTAAATTGCAACAAGATTACTATGGAACTCTAGCATGCAACGCCCAATGGAGGTAACAAATTTACAAGAACTTTAGCATGCGAGGCAACTGGTTCGCTGCCGCCCTCGCCGCCTAACGTCGGCTCAAGAACGATGCCTCTCACCGGCCGTGGGCGTGCTCCCCACCTGCATCACCCACTCACGGTCCGGCCTATCGATCTGAACCCTCACCAACCGGATGAAGGGAGATGGAACTTACTGGCCAACTTCTTTTTTCTTGCTAGCACCTTCCGCCTTGGCATGGATGAAGGGAGATGGATGTCACCGTCGCCCTTCCCCTTGTCGTTGCCGTCGCCCCACCGAGTGCCGTCGTCTTGCTAGAGGAGGGGATTTGGGGTGGGGGATGGATCGACTAGGGTTTGGGGACAGGGGATTTGGGGGAGAGGATTTGAGGAAGGGATTCGGCCAGGAATATGAAGGGGTTTGCACCGCGCGCGTGATGTTTACGAAAATACCCTCCACCCGGTTGGGGAGGTCCAGTGGCCTGTTTGGACAAAATAGACATTTCACAAAAAAAAAGGGTGGCTGGCGGGGTGGGTTGTGGCGCACAACGAATATTTGGGCGAGATTATGGGTGCAGTTCGCAGTTTTGCCCCCAGTGCCCAATATATTTCACTAAAAAATTAAGTTAGTGAATTATGAAACTCGTGAATAATATTTTTCAAAGTAATTTAATATGATATGTGATGCTAAAATTCGTATAAATTTATGAATAAATTCATTTTAATATACAGAAAAAGTTAATGACCTAAATGCCATATAGCACTCATCTCGACTTTTATGCAAATTCTCTTCTACAGTCAATGAAACCATCCTAATTACTTTTCAAACCATAGAACACAAAGATCCATGTTCATATATATGCTATGCAAGACCGCTTGTAATTTGGTCATTTGTACCAGTATATATGAAGGATCAATATATATATACCTTAGCTTGTTGTACCCAGCTTCTCTTTCAAATTCTAATGGCAAAATTGGTTTGGTACCACACTGAAAACGGAGGTTCATTTTAATACCACTAAAATGTACTGGTTCATTTTAATACCACCAATGCCTCACTCAGCTCGCCCAATGCCACTCCGTGAGTCGCCTGCACAGCCATTGTTACCAAGCATGTGAAATCTCCAAATTGCCCCGAAGAAATTAGGTTTTGTGAATCCCCGTTCGTCCTTGTTCTCACTCACCTCCCCACGTGACTCGCTCCTCTTCCTCCCCTTCTCACATTTGTCGGACCACCTCGGCGGCGCCCTTTAGAGCACCGGATTTATTAAGCTCATAATACTTAGTCATCCGATTGACCCTAGTATTATCAACCAAATAAACCAGTCTCGAGAGATGTATACTCCCGAATCGCAAGATACATACCTCACAACAAAAGAATGTATCAATTCCATACAACACATAGTACATAAGCAACAAACCGAAGTTAATATTAATAAGGAATAGGTTATTACAAAGAGGGCCTTCGGCCAAATAACAACAAGTACTACTAAGATAACAATGAAGCAAAAGTGCCATAAAGATGGCTATAACACAAAGCCAATCGGTGTGCCTTAACCCCTAGGCATCCGACCGACCACCAAGCTAGTCGTCAAGAAGCTACAACACATAGCACAAAAGTGAGGCTCTTGGAGCTCACCTTCTTCCTCTGCAACAAAAGCCACAAAATGCCACAACCACGGGCGATGAGTACATAAAGTACTCCGCAAGACTTACGTGTGAGATAACAGAACTATAAATAGCTACATGCAAGCTTTATTTAAGTGGATGAGGCTTTGGACTCATTTTAGCATAAAGCAAGTTTCATTTGCAATAACATAATAGATTGAAGGCAATTTGGCAAAGCATTTTAATTGTTGAAATAACAACGAGATAATAACATAGTAACAACAACAAGATCAACTCGAAGTGACTAACCCAATAGTCACCACAACAATAGCATGAACTCCCGCTCATACCAACCATGTCAAGTTTTAATTAAAGGTTGTAGTCTAGTTCTCACGGGCGATCCGAGCGTGTCCATAACCTAGGGCGAGGCTATTCAATAGTTTTAACCTGCAGGGTGTACCAATGTACCCACACGCCGAGCCGCCTTTCCTTTAAGCACACTACCTTTGGTATGCCGCACGGCTAAGTCCTCGAGACATTTCCAATGGACGATGCTAATTAAGAGCCGATCCCACGGGATAAGAACACATTAGACACCTAGCCGATGCGCTAATGCTCCTTCCCACACCACACACACACATTTTATTTTTAAACACCCACCGACCAGCTCAGAATTAACACCTCCCAAAGTACTTAGTCAAGAGAGGTCCCATATCCCCTCGTGTGGTTAGCACGCAAAAATTGCTCAGAACGGTGGCGCAAGTAACTCGGTCCTTAATGACTCAGGCATACTACCACATTCCAAAAACCGCACCATCCATCCAATATGCCCAAGTCTAAATCAATCTTTTATTTTCAGTTTTTGATTTTACAAATTAATCAAAGCACAAGTGCTGGACATATAGGAGTAATAATCAGTTTTGAGTGATCAAGACCATCGACTAAGTCGATGATCGCCCATAACTACCGAAAACTAAGCATGTCTAAGCCATTTAAATCGAAACTACTAAGTGATAAGAGCTCATCCAACGAGCTCCCACCACAGCAAATAACCTAGGCTCATGGTAGTAGAGGATAAACAATTCCTACAGATTATGCAACTATAGGCTTGCTAGCGATATTTTAACACAAAGTAGCATGCATACATACAAGTAAAACAATATATTAAGCTTTAAAGTAATGGGACAATGATAGAAATGATCAAACTGCTTGCCTTGCTGTTGCTGGTCAATTTGTTGCTGAGGATCGCTCATGGAATCACCACAAATGTCGAAGCCTAACGGAAAAGCGATAAAGAACCGATAAGAACAACGAAAAACCAAAAAGACTCAACAGAGAAACTTCTCCGAATGCTATGAAAATTTTACAGAAGCAAGACAATGATTTATCATGAATTTAGCAACAAGAACCAATTGATTTGGATTCTTAATGCAAAAGATATGATGAAATCAATTCTGCTCAGCCTATTTAATTAGAAATATGCTACTATTCATCGCAAAATTTTCTAGAATGGTGGTGATACTGAGATTTTTACTGTAAAACCAGCACCTCATGAGATGAATAACACAATTGAGTTCACCTCATTTGGAGCTATTATGCACTTTCTACAATTTTTCAAAAACAAGAACTTGAACAAAATTATAATGCACAAGTCCTCATTTTTATAATAGCAACGAGCTCAAAACTAATTTTCTTAGTGAGTTCATTAATAGAGGAAACCAACAAAGTTGGATTCACTCAAAAATAATCTACAGAGCATTGGTTATGTATTTTACAAGTTAGACATTATTTTGAGTGTACTTTTAAAGTTAGTTTTAAAACCTAAAGGCAAAACTGTGCTCTGGAGCTGAACTCAACTTACAATCATTTTTAGATTAAAGTCAAGTCCAAGACAGAGCTAACACAATTTGAAAGACCTCAATTGGATTTAAAATGAAAAAGATATGGAATTCTAAAGTTTATACCTTATTTCAGTTTATACTTAAGAGTTCACTGGAATTTCTAAAACCCACAAGGACATGGGAGGGCGTGAGCCACGAGATATTAGATCTAACGGCTCAAGACCTCCCAGAGAACAACGCACCAGCAAGACTCGAGGTCCAGAGGTCCTGGACCTCCTAGCAACGCATTATGCGCGAGGTGAGGGAGGTCGTGGGTCAGTAGATGGGGAATCCAACGGACCACAACGATGGGGGAGGTCCGGACGGACCAGATCTAACGAGGAGGTCCCGAACAGTGAGATCTTCCAAAGGAAGATCTAAACTACCAAGATCTCCCCAAGGAAGATCTACATCGTCAAGACCTCACAGGGGAGGTCTGGGACGGTCCAGATGTTCTAAGGGAGGTCCTTGATGGTTCAGATCGTCGAGGAGGACCTTGACGGTCAAGATCTACCCGGGAGGTCATGAACAGTGAGATGACCTAGGGAGGTCCTAAGGGAGGTCTAACGTCCACAGCACCTCCAGGAGGTCTGGACGGCCACGATAACGCAGGGAGGTCTTGGGCGCTCGGATCTCCTGGAGGAGGTCATGGGCGCCCCAGAGCTCACGACCACGTGCTTCTTGCAAGACGCACGTGCTTGGACAAGAGATTAATGCGCGGACAACGAGGAGGTCCGCGCGTGGAAGGTCTTAAATGTGCAACACGGGAGGATTAAAGACATTAAGACACGCCATTGATGCATCGGGGTTAACTTTAAAATAAAATTCAAAAAAAGGTTAATTAATAAAAAAAATTCGAATCCAATGAACTTAAACAGTACTATATTTCTGTTTCAGTAATTCAGTACTACAGTACTTGGTGCGCCGAGCACAGAGCACACTACTATTACTCCCTCCAGGTCACAGAAGAGTAACACCGTATAATCCAATTAACACAGCAAACTCTTATTAATTTTGCACCAAAAATATTTTTATAATATTTTACTTTTATAACTTTTTTTAAACATGCGATAAGAGAATTTAATGGTCAAAGGACACCCTGTTGACTTTAAAAAGGAAAACATCATTCTTTTGTGACGTGAGGGGGCGTTTACAATTTTCACTAGACTTTTCTATGCGGTGCTCGAAGCCTTTGTGGATGTCGCTTTGGACGGAGGGCGAGGTGCAGAAGGCGTCCGCACAGGAGACGAAGGAGAATCTGACACATGTGGAGGGGCAGCTCAAGGGCAAGATGTTCTTCGGAGGCGACTCCATCGGTTTCCTCGACATAGCCGTCAGTTGGTACGCTCAATGGCTAGGGGTGTTCGAGGAGATCGCCGGAGTCAGCCTGCTCACCGACGAGGAGCACCCGGAGTTGAGCCGGTGGGCCAGAGAGTATAGAGCGAACGAAGCTGTGAAACAGTGCCTGCCGGACAGAGACTGCCTGCTTGCCGCCGTAGCGGCGAAGACGGACCGGTATATATCCATAGCGAAGGCATTGGTGCAGAAGTAGTCATCGGTGCTTCAAAATGATGCCTAGCTAGCTAGCATATGTTTTGCTTGTGGACCTCAAAATGATGCCTAGCTAGCTAGCATATGTTTTGCTTGTGGACCTCAAAATGATGCCTAGCTAGCTAGTATATGTTTTGCTTGTGGACCTGTATGGATATGGAAGTTGCTGGTGAGCATCTATTGCTTTGGGCTATTCGGAATAAAACTTTAACGCTGTACTGCACGAGTAATCCGTGTCATTGTTTTTTGAACTTGTTTGCAGGATTAGCATGTGTGTGAACTAAGCTGTAGTTTCACTATTAAATTGACAATTTCTTTAGGGGATAGAATATACAGTATCAGTTGATGGTATGCAGATCAAGTGCGGTGATGCAACACTTCTAATTCATGCACCATCAGTGGCGAAATCAGGAATTCGAAAGACCCAGGGTGAACTTGTATTATAAAAAATACCTTGGTGGACCGTAGACGCCTCACACCTGAACGGTGGCTCCGGCCTCCAAGCCTTGCCGCATAGCCACAGCCCCCAGCTCACCGTGCCACGCCGCCGCCCAGCGTCGCCTCGCGCCTGCCCCCGCTTCGCCATCGCCACCCCGCGTGCCGCGTCGCCGCCCATAACCCCATGAGACCAACCCCTCCACCGCAGACCAAGAACCCTCGCGCCCGCGGCCAAGAACCCCCGCACCGCCTCGCGCCCATAACCCCTCATGCCATGACCAGTGGGACTTCACTGGAGCTTGGAGGAAGAACCGAAGAGGAGACAGGAGAGGAATAGGGAAATGCCGAAATTAGGGTTGGAGGAAGAACCTGCTGGCTGCTGGTGTCTAATTGGTTTGGACAGTTCCCGGTTGGGCCTTGGGCCTCATGCTTGCCTTGGCCGACCCACGGCCACGGCCCACGTGGCGCGCCTACGCGGCTATGCGCAACTCGCTCGGCTCATCCGCTCATGCCTCATGGAGATGGAGTCATGGCAATGGCCGGGCACCAATTTGTGGGGGGAGGGTCGCCGAGAGACCAGGGTGAGGTACCCTGTGGTGGTTCCGCCACTGTGCATGATGAAGGCAATGCTGGCCCTATTTTCCAAGTCCGAACTATTCCATCGGCTGCCCCGGCTTGCCTGAGGGTGGTTCTGCCACTGTGCACGATGAAGGCAATGTTGGCCCTGTTGTCCAAGTCCGAACTATTCCATCCCAGAATGCATAACCCTCGATCCTTTGCCAGAATGCACAACCCTCGATCCTTTGCCAATTTGCAACCTAGAGGCTTTTAAGCCCAGCCTTGTTTGGATGGCCCAAACCATGTTGGGCGGCCGTGTTGGCTCATGGTTACTTCTTTTGGCTGGGCCTTTGTCGGCTCATGGTTGCTTCTGTCGCACCGAGTTACGCAATTGAAATTCTCTGTGAACAATACTACGTTATTCCTGGATCGGTCGATAGCGCTCAAAGAATCCATCATCAATCATTTTATACATATCGTAGACCAAGCCATGTATTAATTAAACAATATCGAGTTTACATAGACCGCATCGGGTCAAGTTTTACAGTAGGACCAAACAAGGCCAAATGATTACATTACATAAAATGCGGAAGCAGTAGCCAAAACAAAAGGGGTGAAACACGTCTCATCACGAACGAGCGGGGGAAACCAATGTCTGTTGATTTTATCCAAAGGCCGGGGTAATATTGGTAGTACACAAGTACTAACGTCGTCTAGACTAGGGCAAGACTAGAACAACTACTGAGACAAAACTACGCTTCATCGGCTCCCTAGCCTTCAACATCCGGATCCTCGTAGTATGTATAATATCCTTGATCCACAGCTTCTGAAGATTTGAGGGAAAGAGCGAGGATGAGCACAACAATCGTGCCCGTGAGCCAATACACAATGCAAGATTTATACATGCAAGGCTTTGTCAAAGATGGCTCGGGTTCTTTTATTTGCTAAAGTAATATTTTCAATTATCATAGGTAGAAATTCTTATCACTTAGAATTTTGCCCAAATCATATTTTATTAAAGAGATTAAGTGTGCAATATTTATAACAATGAGAGGTTACCTCCACCTTATGCTTATTTTTATTGCGCTTACATCCACCTATTAACAACATTGGGGTACTTCCACCCAGGAAAATCCAAATTCAGGGTTACATCAGCCCGACAAGTTTTTCATCCCACCCACAATAGAACTAACTCGAGTAAGTTCCTATATGTGCCCTTGACCGTGGGCACGACTGTTCGAACAGTTTATATTCTGCAGAGACTGTACATTTTACCCACAAGAGATAATCATCCTCTTATATACACATGTTTCCTTAGGCATGTGAATCAAGGAGAGGCTATCATAAGGCCTTTACAAAGCATCCCTAGGTATTTGTTTCACCCGCTAAGGTTTCACTTAAGAAGGGTTACGCTCACACAGACCCATCAACCCTTACCCAGACCCCCTCTTGTGTCATACGGCTTGTGCTCACACAGACTCGTAAGTCGTACACCTCAACCAGTAACCACAAAGGCTTACGACGTAGAGGGTCCTCTAATGGTGCAACTCGTACAGATGGACACAAATTATTTAGCCAGATCGACACCATTATAAACTTGTGGTTGTACTACTTTACATTGAGAGGTCATCACAGGATTAAGTCCTTAAAGCCATCTGGGCAGTTCATACCACATTTCACCATTTCTCGTGCTACATCCGCACCAACCATTATACCATCCGTCCAGATGTGGTAACAGCAAGTTATTAGGATTTTGAGAAGCATCAAATTAATTTATTCCCAAATACTTCAGTCATTTACCTCCAATGACTGTCCAAAACACATTTCATATTTAAAAGATGATGGTTAGGGCATTTAATGCCCCGGTACTTAAGCAAGACTAGCATGTTACTTAAGTATAACCTAGGCTAGTATAGTTAACACATAATTACTAGGGTGACAAGGATTAAGTATTTCAATTGTCAAGATGGCATAACATTATTTAATTATCAATTTGGTATTTAACTTCCTTACAACCATTTGACATACATTTGCATAAATGAAATTAAGCATGTATGTTGATATTTTAAAAGAATACAAAGTTGCATAAAATGTAGGCTCAATATGATCAAAGTATTGACTCGTCTGAGTCTAAGGCAAGAGGGTCTTGACTGTCTTGGGCTTGATCGAACTGAGGTCCTTCCACGTTCTTGAACTCTACTTGGATGGTCGCACTGGAAAAAGAAACAACAGGCAATCAAAACAAATAAATATAAGAGAAATATAAAATGAACTCAAAAATAAATAAAACCTATGCCATTAGTAAGATCTTGAATTTATACAAATTTAGAAATAAAATTCACTAAATTTGGAGTTAGAACGGAGGAGATCGGGACGTCCGAAGTTCAAGTTTTGAAATAAATCAAGAAAATCAAAAGGGAGAGAGAATCGGTGCACCACACAATACATGGACCAATGGTTCGTGAGTCCATGAGGCCTCCACAGTGCAACACATTTATTTGGGCCCGCACGTCATAGAGTCATTAGGGAAAAATAGAGTTACAACCTCATTCATTTACTGTCGGGTCCGCATGGTATTGAGTTAGACATCAAATAAATTGGTAGCACATTGATTACTCCCTAAGACCAGGATTTGGTGCTTTAAGTGTCGGGTCCACACAGTAATGACTCAGAGCAACATTAGCGCAACAGTTAAAGCATTGATTGAGCCCTTAAGACCAAGATTTGGTTGAGTTAAATGCCAAGCTATAGCGCACGGTCACTTGGTCTGGGCTTCGGACAGGGGAGGAGGCCACGAGCTCGTGCGGCTCCGACTTGCCACCGGCGGAGGAAAGTATGGCGGCGCCGGTCAAGGCCGAGAACGGCTGCATGAGGACCAGGAGGCCGAGGTGAGTCGAGGGGGCTTGGGGGCGTCAAGGTGGCGGGCAATGGGCCGAAGGAGAGGAGAAGGAGCTATGGTGGTGATGCTCCTTGGCGGTGGAGAGGGAGAATGGGGTGGGGGAAAAGTAGAGCAGTGAGGATGCACGTGATGGGGTCGGTAGAAGGGCTCTCACTGGAGGCGTTTGATGGTGGGGCGGTCTGTTGCGAACGGAGCTTGACTCTATCTCGCTTGCGCGCCTTGGTCGCTCTCGATGACAGAGAGGAAAGGGGAGGGGTAAGGGGATGCTTGAGGGCAGCCGAGGTAGAGAAAAGCTCACCGGAGCTAGGGCAGTTTGTCGGCGGCGACGCACGGCGGGAGGGAGCTCAATTCTGGCAGCTTTGCTCGGCGACAATGGGGAAAGAAATGGTGGGGAAGGGCAAAGGAGAGGGGCAGGGGCTTCTTATAGCCAGAGGGGGAGAGGAAGACGTGGCGGAGGCTCGATCTGGGGGAGGAGGACTCGATGCCATGCGGGCGCACGGTGAGGACAGAGTGCGACACACTCCAAAGTGTGCTCTGGTGTGGGCATGCATGCTCTGGGCACCATGTGGAGGCAAGGGGGTGGCCATGGGGCTAGCTGGGCTGGGCCAAAGAAGGAAGGGGATGGGGAAACACGGGCTGAGCCCATGGAGAAAATGGGCCAAGGCCCAAGAGAGTTTGAGGATTATGAAATTTTGATATAAATTTGATCGACTACTACAATTCAGACAAATTTTGAACTCCTTTACAAAAACGAAAAATGGGATGTTACAAATCCTACCCTCGTTAAACAGAATCTCGACCCCGAGATTCGAACTACTCCGGGAATGAGAACGGGAAGTCTAACGTCAGCTGATCTTCGCGCTCCCAGGTTGCTTCTCTTTTCGAGTGGTTGCTCCAATGAACCTTGCAGATACGGAAGGTCTGCTGTCTGGTTTGCTTCTCCACAACATCGAGGATTTTGATCGGATGCTCTGGATACGCCAGATCTTTCTACAGGGCGATGGCTTCAACTGGAGTCTGCTCTTCAGGTACTCTGAGATATTTCTTGATCTGGGAGACGTGGAACACATTGTGGATGTCTGACAAACTTCCTAGCAATTCCAGTTGGTA
Organism: Phyllostachys edulis; assembly: GCA_036346405.1. Classification (NCBI taxonomy): domain Eukaryota; kingdom Viridiplantae; phylum Streptophyta; class Magnoliopsida; order Poales; family Poaceae; genus Phyllostachys; species Phyllostachys edulis. The sequence goes on along the minus strand of CM070546.1, from coordinate 3,515,073 downwards.
GGCAACTTCTCCACACTTGGCGGTGATCGAGAACAGTCCTATGTATCTTGGCGCGAGTTTGCCTTTCACTTTGAATCTTCGAGTTCCTCAAAGAGGTGAGACTTTAAGATAAACATAATCTCCAATTTCAAAAGTTAACTCCCTGCGATGATTGTCGGCATAACTCTTTTGTCTGGATTGAGCAGCTTGTAGACAATCTCTGATCAGTCGAACTTTCTCTTCTGCTTTCTTAAGGGTATCTGGTTCGAAGATATAACCTTCTCCTGACTCTGACTAATGCAGAGGGGTTCTGCATTTTCTACCATAGAGTGCTTCAAACGGGGACATTTTCAACCTTGACTGAAAACTGTTGTTGTAGGATAATTCTGCATACGGTAGACATCTTTCCCAGTCTACGGTAAATTCTAAAGCACAAGCTCAAAGCATGCCTTCTAGAATCTAATTTACTCTTTCAGTCTGACCATCGGTCCGTGGATGATATGTTGTACTGAAAGTTAGATGAGTTCCGAGTGCGTCATGTGAACTAGCCCAGAAATACGAGGTGAACTGAGAACCTCAATCCGAGACTATCCTCTTGGGTACTCCAGCAGACACACGATACGAGTTGTGTATAACTCTGCCAATTTGTCTCCCTTGTAGGTGGTCTTTACCGGGATAAAATGAGCGAATTTTGCCAATCTGTCCACTATGACCCAAATAGAGTCATACCCGGACTTTGTTCGGGATAGACCAGTAATGAAATCCATTCCAACTTCTTCCCACTACCACTGAGAGATCTGTAGTGGTTGAAGCAATCCTACGGGTCTCTGGTGCTCGGCTTTGATCCGTTGGCATACATCACAATATGCTACAAACTCGGCGATGTCTCTTTTCATTTGCGGCCACCAATATAGAATCTTTATGTCTTGATACATCTTGGTGTTGTCTGGATGCAGGGTGTACGCTGAGCTGTGGGCTTTCTTTAGTATCAAATCTTTAAGCTCCTTCTGGTGGGGAACAAAGAGATGTTTCCCATACCATATGATTCCTTATTGGTCTTCTATCATTTTAGAGGCTTTCCCTTTTGCCATGAGTTGTCTGAATTTTTGGACTCCAGGGTGTTCTTCTTGAGCAGTCTTGATTTGCACTTCTAGAGTTGGATGCACTTCCATAGCGACTATGGTGCATTGCTCAATTAACTCAAGGTTGAGTGTCTCAAATTCCTTGTAGAGCTCAAGTTGATATTCTTGAATCATGACATTATTGCAATAGAGCTTACGGCTCAATGCATTGGCTATTACATTAGCCTTTCCAGGATGATAATGGACATCCAAATTGTAATGTTTAATCAGCTTTAACCATCTTCTCTGTCTGAGGTTGAGATCCGTCTAGGTGAAAATATACTTGAGACTCTTATGGTCCGTGTAGATATCACAATGATTTCCAATTAAGTAATGCCTCCAAATCTTTAGAGCATGCACTACTGATGCTAACTCTAGGTCATGAGTTGGATAATTGTCTTCGTAAGGATGGAGTTGTCTGGACACATATGCTATGACTTTTCCTCCTTACATAAGTACGCAGCCAAGACCTTGGTGTGAAGCGTCACAATAAACTTCAAAGTCCTGGTGTATGTCCGGTAGGACTAACACAAGTGCAGTGGTTAACTTTTTCTTTAACTCTTGGAAACTCTTTTCACAAGCTTCTATCTATCCATATTTCTTTTCCTTTTTGAGCAAGTGAGTCATCGGTTTGGACAACTTAGAGAATCCTTCTATGAAGTGTCTGTAGTATCCGGCCAATCCAAGAAAACTACGTACTTCAGTTACTGAGGTTGGTTGCTTCCAATTCAACACAGCTTCTACTTTGGACAGATCAATTGTGGCTCCTCCAACGGATACGATATGTCCGAGGAAACTGATCTCTTGGAGCCAAAACTCACATTTACTGTACTTGGCATAAAGCTAGTGCTCTGCAAGCTTATCTAGGACCAAACACAGATGTTTAACATGTTCTTCGTTGGTCTTAGAGTAGATTAGGATGTCATCTATAAACACGACTATAAACTTATCCAAGTATTCCATGAATACTTTGTTCATAAGGTTCATGAAGTATATTGGTGCATTGGTCAAGCCAAACGACATAACAGTGAACTCATATAGGCCATACCGGGTGGTAAAAACCGCTTTAGGGATGTCCTCAGCCCTAATCTTAAGTTGGTGGTATCCTGACTTTAGGTCTATCTTGGAAAACACTACTACTCCTGAAAGCTGATCGAACAGATTATCAATGCGGGGCAAGGGGTACTTATTCTTGATGGTCACATCATTAAGGGCTCTATAGTCTAAACACAATCTGGCGGTGCTATCTTTCTTCTCAACAAAAAGCACTGGCGAACCGCAGGGAGATAAGCTAGGTCTGATAAATCCTTTATCTTGCAGATCCTCAATATGAGTTTTTAGCTCTTTGAGTTCATCGACAGCCATTCTATTTGGTCTCTTGGCAATCAGGGTAGTCCTTGGTTTTAAGTTTATTACAAACTCTACATCTCTGTCTGGTGGCATACCAGACAATTCTTCTGGAAAGACTTCCGAGTAATCTTGAACTACAGATGTTGTCTCTAGGGACAACTCTTCAAGGTTATGGATTGCACGATCCAGACGAGAAGGATGGTCCGTATTAACCTTTATTGTGGTTCCTAGGTTCTTGGTGAGTACCACTTTTCTGTTGGCACAGCCTATCATGCCTTGATATCTGGCTAACCAATCCATCCCTAGGATAATGTCCAGAGTTTGGGATTGAAGCACTAAGAGGTTTGTTAGGAATCCAAAATTTTCCATAGCAATCTCTACTCTGGGACTTACTAAGGTAGCGGTTAAGGGTCCCCTGGGTGAACTAAGTACCATGGATTTCTTTAAGTCAAACGTCGGCAATTTAAGCCTTTCAACAAACTTTCTTGAAACAAAAGAGTGTGAAGCTCCAGAATCAAACAAAACTTATGCGGGTACTGTTTTAACAGAGAACGTACCCATTAGAACTCCTGTAGCTTCTTGTGCCTCCTCAGTTGTGACATGGTTCACACGTCCGCGGTTTGGTGTCGAGGCAGCCCTGGATGCTTGCGAAGTGTGCGGACTCTTGCTTGGAGTTAAAGTCTGGCCTCGAGCTGATGTGGCTCCCAAGTTGAACTTCACATGAGTGACTTGGCGTTGAGGGCACCTGTTGGCAATGTGTCATTTCTCTCCATAATGGAAGCAATTGAGATTAGCTGCTGGGTTGATTGATGCAGGCTGTCCGGCGGGACAAGGAGTGTGGAAAACATTCCCACTTGGGCGCGGGGTTGGAGCTGGTGCTCTTGGAGGTGAGGTTACTGCTGGCCTGAAAGATGGGTTGCCACAAAATGTTGACCTCTGAGGGTAGTTGCTTTGTGGCTTTTGGGTTGCCCACTTTCTTTTGCGGCTGGCTTCCACCGTTTTTTTCTCATTTTCTAGTACGAAGGCTTTATTGACCAAGTGGTGAAAGCTAGGTAAATCATGGATGATCAGCTGCATCCTCATGTCTTCGTGCATTCCTTCTAGAAAGCGGTCAATCTTTTCTTCTTCGTTAGCGACGTCACTTGGGGTGTAGCGGGCGAGTTGGTTGAACTTGGTGAGGTGACATGTGTCTTTGCTTCAAAGCTCTGAATTCATTCTTCTTCATTCTCATTATGCCGGTTGGAACAAAGTTGGTTCTAAAAGTGATCTTGAATTTGCTCCAAGGGATTGCATGCCCTGTTGGTTCAGTCTCTTCCTCTACCTATTCTTCAGCAACTTCTTCTGCTGCAGCTGGTTCTTGTGGTTCTACAGCTTCGGGTGCTTCTTCTTCTTCTTCTTTAGATTTTTCATCTGCAATGGGACTTTCTCCTCCTCGGGCAGCAAGGTAGTTTTCCCACCATGCGGCTAATGCGCCTTTGAGCTGATGCGTGGTGAAGTCCACTTTGTCTTCTTTTGAGCATTGAGTAAGACGAAGCTTCTTCTCGGTGTCACGAAGCCATTCCTCGGCTTCGAGGGGTTCACTGGCGGACGCAAAGGTGAGAGGTCTTGTATGAGAAAATCTGCCAACTTTGAGTTGTGACCGGATGCTCCAGTCTGTTGCTTATTGAGCAACGCTTGAAAATTTTGAGTCTATTAAAACATGACTTGCGCCATCGAGGGGTTTGCTGGAGGTCGGGGAGGTAGATCTTGTCCACGGCCACGGCCACGGCCTCTTCCTCACCCTGCGGTAAAAGCACCACGTCTTAGGGCAGCAGCTCTCTTGGGTGTCATCTGAAGCAAACATCAGACATTAAGAACTAAAGGATATAGGAGGGTTCAATAGCCCTCTAGAGCACACAGAAGAACTCAAACAAAACGAGAAAATGATCAAGTACAATACAAAGCCTGGAATGGTTGCATTATATTAAGGGGGTTAGGTGTTACATAACTCCCAGAACATAGCATATAGGTCATGCTAAGCCACGACACAAGATACAATGCCTACAAACTGGGGCAAAGGAAAAACAAAGTGCTCGCAACCCAAAAGACTACCTAGCAATATACTGCTAGCTAACCTAAACTCAATTAAGTACTTTTCCATCAGGTGCTGACCACCACAAGTGGTGCAGTTGCTCGGGGAGCGGGAACAGGAATGGGAGCGGTTGGAACTCAGCGAACGGAAACGGGAGCGGGAGCGGGAGCGGTTGGAACTCAGCGAACGGGAATAGGAGCGGCTGCAGCTGACACTGTGTCCACGATTGGACTCTCCAAGGACAATGATGGGCGGCGGCCTAGGGCGTTGCACTCTCTTGCACGTCGTGAGCTTGGTGCGAGGTCCTCCGAGTCAAAGCGGTCGAGCTGGCGCTGGGTCGCTGGGGATGACGATGGGCGCAGCAGGAGCTAAAGCGGGAACAACTGCTGCGATGCGCGCTAACTCTGCAACAGCGGCATCTCTCTCTCACTTCATCTCAGCACGGGCTGTATCACTCCTGATCATCTAGTTGCGGAGGGTGTCGGAGTGATCGTAGCTGGAAGTGAGGAGCATCTGGAGCTGTCCAATCTCATCCACGGCGTCGGTGAGGGAGGCTGTCATCGCTTGCATGAGCTGCACCTGGTGGGTCAGGCGAGGGTCGTCGTCCCTGATATCGAAGATCTCCGAGTAGTGTTCTCCCTCCTGGAGAGACAGGTAGAAGCAAAAGGGTGATCTCAGCAGGAGATCCTCGTGCATCTGGCACAAGCGGGTGGAGGCGAAACGTGCTGTGTCCTGAACTGCATCAAAAAAGCGGCTCCTGGGGAGTTCGGCTTTGAATGTGTGGGAGACAAACTCGCCGATCCTCGTGTAGAGGTACACCTCCATCGTCCAGGACTCACGGTCTAGGATCTGAGTCTTCTGGCCTCTAAAGATAGCCTGGCGACAGTATCCCAGGTGTTGCATGAGCTTGCAGAGAATATCCACGAATTCTCTGAAGTCCTCTCCGTGGGTGAGGAAGTCCCATGGGGCATTAGATGAAGCACCGGACATCTACCATTTTGCAAACAAGAGTGAGTCAGCAACAAGGTACAAACTCAAGTGAAGTGTAGATAAGTAGAGAGCTAAGAGTGGCGAGCATGAGCAGTAAGTTCGCTATATTTGGGCAGAAGCTTTTCTTAGTTTTTGAAAATAAGACTCAAGTCCTTAGGCTCGACCAATCTAACTAAGGCTCCTACAGTCGTATGCTCTGATACCAACTCTATCGGACCCAAACTTTGCAATCCATAATACTCTATGAACAATACTGAGCTATTCTCTAGATCAGTAGATAGCGCTCATAGAATACATCACTGAATCATTTCATACATATCGTAGACCAAACCATGCATTAATTAAACAATATCAGAGTTTACATAGACCACATCGGGTCAAGTTTTACAGTAGGGCCGAACAAGGCCAAATGATTACATTACATAAACCGCGAAGCGGTAGCGGAAGCAAAACGGGGGTAGAGCACATCTCGTCACAGGCAAGCGATTGGAGAAACCAATGTACGACCGATATTATCCAGAGACCAGGGTAATATTTGTAGTACACGAGTACCAACGGAGTTAGCTAGACTGGAGAAAGACTAGAACAACTACAGACTAAACTACTCTTCATCAGCTCCCTGGCCTTCAACGTTTGGATCCTCGTAGTATGCATAATGTCCTTAATCCACGACTTCTGAAGGTTTGAGAGAAAGAGCGAGGATGAGCACAACAAACGTGCTCACGAGCCAATACACAATGCAAGATTTATACATACGAGGCTTTGTCAAGGATGGCTCGGGTTCTTTTATTTGCTCAAGCAATATTTTCAATTATCATATGTAGAAATTATTATCACTTAGCATTTTGACCAAATCAAATTTTATTAAAGAGATTAATTGTGCAATATTTATAAGGTTACCTGTAGAAATTATTATCACTTAGCATTTTGACCAAATCAAATTTTATTAAAGAGATTAATTGTGCAATATTTATAAGGTTACCTCCACCTTATGCTTATTTTTTATTGCGGTTACATCCACCTATTAACAGCACTGGGGTACTTCCACCCAGGAAAATCCAAATTCAGGGTTACATCAGTCTGACAAGTTTTTCATCTCACCCACAAAGTTTTATAAATAGAACTAACTTGAGTAAGTTCTTATGCTCGCCTTGACCGTATGCCATTTATTCAACGATTTATACTCTATAGAGACTGTGCACTTTACCCACAAGAGATAATCATCCTAATATGTACACACGTTTCCTTAGACATGTGAATCAAGGAGAGACTATCACAAGGCATTTACAAAGCATCCCTCGGTATTTGTTACACCCGCTAGGGTTTCTCCTGAGAAGAGTTACGCTCACACAGACCCATCAACCCTTACCCAGACCCCCTCTTGTGCCATATGGCTTATGCTCACACAAACCTGTAAGTCGTACACCCCAACCCGTAACCACGAAGGCTTACGGCATAGCAGGTCCTCCAATGGTGCAACTCGTATAGATGGACACAAATTATTTAGCCAAGTCGACACCATTATAGACTTGTAGTGTATTGTTTTACATGGGGAGGTCATCATAGGATTATGTCCTTAAAGACATCTAGGCGGTTCATACCATATTCCACCGTTTCTCGTGCTACATCCGCACCAACCATCATACCATCTGCCCAGATGTGGTAACAACAAGTTATCAAGCTTTTGAGAAGTGTCAAATTAATTTATTCCCAAATACTTCAGTCATTTACCTCCAATGACTATCCAAAACATATTTCATGTTTAAAAGATGATGGTTAGAGCATTTAACGCTCCGGTACTTAAGCAAGACTAGCATGTTGCTTAAGTATAACCTACAGCTAGTCTAATTACCACATAATTACTAGGGGGACAAGGATTAAGTATTTCAATTGTCAAGGATGGCATAATATTATTTAATTATCAAGTTGATATTTAACTACCTTAAGACCATTTGACATACATTTGCATAAATGAAATTAAGCATGCATGTTGATATTTTAAAAGAATAGAAAGTTGCATAAAATGTAGGCTCAATATGATCAAAGTATTGACTCACCTAGGTATAAGGCAAGAGGGACTTGATCGTCTTGGGCTTGATCAAATTGAGGCCCTTCCATGCTCTCGAACTCTACTTGGACGGTCGTGCTGGAAAAAAAAACAACAGACAACCAAAACAAATAAATACAAGAGAAATATCAAATGAACTCAAAAATAAACAAAACCTCTGCCATTAGCAAGATCTTGAATTTAGAAAAATTTAGAAACAAAATTCACTAATTTAGAAAAATTTAGAAACAAAATTCACTAAATTCGAAGTTAGAACAGAGGAGATCAGGACGTCTGAAGTTCGAGTTTTGAAATAAATCAAGGAAATCAAAAGGGAGAGAGAATCGGAGCACCACACAGTACATGGACCAATGGTTCATGAGTCCATGAGGCCTCCATAGTTCAACACATTTCTTCTGGCCCGCAAGTCATAGACTCATTAGGGAAAAACAAAGTTAAAACATCATTCATTTACTGCCAGGTCAACATGGCATTGAGTTAGACATCAAATAAATTGGTAGCACATTGATTACTCCTTAAGACCAGGATTTGGTGCTTTAAGTGCTGGGTCCACACATTAATGACTCAGAGCAACATTAGTGTAGTAGTTAAAGCATTGATTGAGCCCTTAAGACCAAGATTTGGTTGAGTTAAATGCCGAGCTACAGCGCATGGTCGCTTGGTCTGGGCTTCGGACAGGAGAGGAGGCCACGGGCACGTGCAGCTCCGGCTTGCCGCCGGCGGAGGAAGGTGTGGCGGCGCCAAGCAAGGCCAAGAATGAGTCGCCAAGGGGACGGCGGCCACAGGGGCACTAGCGATGGGGCGGGCGGTGCAGTGGAGCGGTGGCGCGGTGGAGGAGAACGGCGGCGACGCCACTTGAAAGCGGCAATATGACAACGCAGAGTAATGACGAGGTAGACGCGCCGCGGCTACGCCTGAGGACAAGGAGGCCGAGGGTGAGGTTGGGGGCTTAGGGCTACCGAGGCGAGGCGGCAATGAGGGCGAGCGAAGAAGCTATGGCGGCGACACTCCTCGGCAGCGGAGAGGGAGAATAGGGGTGGTGGGAAAGTAGATGGGGGTTGGGGACGCCAAGGACGGGGTCAACAGGGAAGGGCTCACCTGGAGGGCATTTGATGGCGCGTGAGCGGCGGCGACGGCAGAACGGAGCTCTCTCTCTCTCTTCTTCGCTTTGGTGGTTCTCGATGACAGAGAAGGAAGGGAAGGGGTAAGAGGATGCTTGAGGACGGCCGAGGTAGCGAAAAGCTCACCGGAGCTGGGGGCGGTTTGTTGGCGGTGGCGCATGGCGGGAGGGAGCTCAATTTCGGCGGCTTTGCTCGGTGACAGAGGGGAAAGAAATGGTGGGGAAGGGCAAAGGAGTGGGGCGGAGGCTTCTTATAGCCAGCGGGGGAGAGGAAGACGCGGGGGAGGCTCGATCTGGGCGAGGAGGACTAGGCGCCATGTGGGCACACGGTGAGGACAGAGTGCGACGCGCTCCGGAGTGTGCTCTGGTGCGGGCGTGCGTGCTCTAGGCGCCAGGGGGTGCAAGGGGGTGGCCAAGGGGCTAGCTGGGCTGGGCCAAAGGAGGAAGGGGCCAGGGAAACACGGGTCGAGCCCATGGAGAAAATGGGCCAAGGCCTAAGAAAGCTTGAGGATTCTGAAATTTGAAGTTTTGAAATTTTGAGATAAATTCGATTGAGTACTTTAATTCAGACAAATTTTGAACTCCTTTACAGAAACGAAAAATGGGATGTTACACTTCCACAGCTGAAAAGTGTTTTGTCCGAGGAATGAAATATTTTTCGACAGATTTGTACCGTGCCAATGTAGCCAAATCGGCGACGCTGATGACCAACCAGACGTTTTGCAAGTTTGTGATGCACCGGATGGTGTTGCTCAACAACGCCGAGATGAGGCGATGAAATCCACCTAAACGTGTGTCCTTTGCTCCGCTCCGTGCTACCGTTTCAGGGTGTAAACAGATTTGGCTACTGCGTGCTTGGCGGCTATGTCTATATAGCGCACGCGTGCCGCGTAGCGCGTGAATGCGCGGTTGCCAATTTTACTCGTTCCCCTGTTTCCCGTGTACGGTTGTTTTGCTTTTTCCGGTAGGGAGTACATAGCCCATCGCTGGTCCGGTCCCCATGGGCACGACAGTGGTGACGTGGGGCAATTGAGGGTGTTCGCCCCCAGAACAGTGGAGATCGCGTCTAGCTCCCTGGGGTTGGATTTGGACATGTGTCGATGGCCGGCATGTCCGTTATGATATTTTACGCATTACGATGACGAGAGCGTCGTTTTTGTTAATCATGACGCCAACCGTGTCATTTAGACAAAAACTCTGGTTTAAGTTTTCTTCGCGTCCTACGTCACCCAGAGATGACGGAAGGGATGTCATGTGTCGTGCCGCGTGTAAGATGGGCTGGACCCAATGCTTTTCACGCCACTAATTTCCAGCCGACAAAAAGCCGTCCTGGCCCACTACATGACTCGTCCTTTTCCTTCTCTTGTCTATCGGTCTATCTAGAACACTTCTTCAAGGTTACCCTTTCTTCTCTTCGACATCTATTGGTTTCGACATGGCAACGTGCAAGTGCGTCACACGGTAAGCTACAGGGACTTGCCGTCTCGGCACTGCCTTCCTCGATCTGCTAACTGCTGTAGCTTTTCTCTCGCTTGATCGGTGCTTCCCTTCCAAGCATCATCTTGTCTCTCGGTGGCACATTGCTGTTAGAATCGGGTCTATAAGTATAAAAGTTCATTCATTTCTGAAATTCCAAAGTGTGCATGGTTTAGTTCTATATTATCTAGCCAAATGGTGTGAGAGAAATTTATAAGGTGAAGTCCTTGTCGCCCATTGAAACATGTGATACATGACATAGGGTGACATGAGGACGACTATAGCTAAAGTCACACACACGTACGCGCGTATATTCGCGTGCCAATAGCGTGACTTGTGACTCGTGAACATATCGTGAACCTAGTCCACCTTTCTTATGCTAACTGTATATTTCTCTCTCTTTTTAGACTGGTCGAACCATAGACCAGTGTGATCAAAATAATATGGTAGAAACACAGTGGTTGAAGCCAAAAACCAGTGTGGTCGAAATAAAGTGGTTGAAACACTGTGGTTGAAAATTAGTGGTTGGATCTATAGACCGATGTGGTCGAAATACACTGGTCGAAGCTATAGACCAGCGTGTAATCTGGATATGATAAACACTGCTTAATTACCATTAATTGGTTTTGAATTAGCAGTTATCGGTGGTTTAATATGTGCTTTATTATGTAGTTACTATAGAAAAAATTGCAGTGTTGTAAATATCACCTCGAGTGCATCAGAACTCTTGGAGCTACCAAAAATATATTCTTATTTTTATTCCTATTTGGAAACCATACTAAAAGTATATCCTGATTATCGATACATCCTGATACGTACGCACATACATGACCTCTCCTCAAAGGTGCAGCTGGCAATGATTTTAGTATCACCTCGAGTGCATCAGAACTCTTGGAGCTACCAAAAATATATTCTTATTGACCATCGTACTCACGTTGAAACAGGCAATGACAAATGTGCGATGGTCAATCGCAGTGTTGTAAATTGAGCTATTTCAACGTGAGAACGATTTGTGTTTAACTGTTTCGTCTGGACCAAAGTATATATTTCACTGGTACTACTTAGCTACTACTTATACATGGAGCATGGACCAGCACACTTTAGTAGACCAAAAAGAAGACCTGTGTTCATGTGCAGCCCGGCTTGGCCCAGCCCGTATTCTAGGCTCACGTTAGGTCGGGCTTGGACCCCAATTTCTAGCCCATAAGCCCGATACAATTAAATAAAAGATTAAAATAATATTTTATTTAGAAAATAATTAAAAACAATAGTTTATTTAGGAAAATATTTTTTAATTGGGAAAACAGGAAAATACGTTTTTTGGGCTTCGGGCTGAGCTCGGTCATTCGAGGCCCGGTTTTTACAAGCCCAGTCCAATATTTGAACAGTCTAACCGAAAGGCCCCATTAGTAGTAACGGTGTCGCTGCTGGCCGTTTTGTTTGTTGTGTAGTCTACGGTGCGGATCAACACCATGAGAAGATGCTCTTGGAAGTTCGAACAGCTGAGGAGGCACCGTGTCAACAGGCATGCGAGTAATAAATTCGGATAAAACGGCTTGGGAGTCTGGAGCCGACGATTGATGCGTCATCACGTGTGACGCGTGACTTTCTACATGTAAAATTGCATTTATGGTCCGGATCGTGTTTGTTCTATGTGTCTACATGGCCATCCAATTCAAAACAGGAGCACATAAAATGTGATATGTAGCAGCCAATTGCTGTGCGTACGATTTTAATCAGTGCGATATAAGTATTTGCACAGACTTTCCCGTTAAGAAACAAAAACATTTCATAGGCTAAGATGAACCATTTGACATAATAGTACAACCAATTAAGTTGGCCCAATTAAAAATATTTTAATCCTGCTGTCTTTGAAAAGAGAGAGAGATAATCCTCAAAATTTGGTAATCCTAATTAGTTACCAAAATAATCTGAACAAAGTCAAAACCGCCGCCAAGGCAACAACAAACCTTATATAAAGCCATCAACATGGGTCTAGACTGAAGTAACACAAAACAGTTCACAGTGTCTAAACCTGACCTGACAGAAGATACGCGACGCATTCAAAATCTCGCCGCCTCCGAACCGAATCCAAACACCTCCTCCTCGACGATTCCAAAAGCATCGATCCATTCGAGCCGCCTGCCCACCCTCGCCGCCGAATCCAAAGGAAAACGACCCATCGCCATCTCGCAAGAATCACCATCCTGACACCTTCCTTGTGCGCGTGCGTGCGTGTAAAATCTCCGTCTCGTCGCGTCCAACTCCCACCACCTTTCTTTCCGTCCTTGCCGCCTCCGCCTCCGAGAAGGAAGCAGAGGACTCCAAGAAACCGCCGCTGCCATGGTGCAAAGGAAGCAGGTGCGCAAGAAGCCCAAAGATTCCGTCGATCTTTCCAAGAACGGGTTACCGGCGGATCACGTGCGCCGTGGAGGCGATCCGGGAAGCAGGGGAGGCGGCGCCGCCATGGCCGGGATGGCGCTCCCCAACTACATGAGGGCGACGAGTAGCTCCGGCGCGAAGTCTGGCCGGGCGGTGGGGAGAGAGGAGACTCACGCCGCGCCGCTCCAGCGGAAACCGGTGATTGCAAAGGTGGTCTTCAGTAAGAATCCGTACGTGAGCAGGGCGACATGCTCGTCCACCATGAAGGGGTCCGGCCTCGGCGCCACCGGGGGCGACGGGCCAGCGGCGGCGCACGTCTGCCCGTACTCCTACTGCTCCCTCAATGGCCACGTCCACGCGTCGGTGGTTCCCCTGAGGAGCTTCTTGGCGTCGCGGAGGCGGCTGATCAAGACGCAACAGAGCATGAAGCTGGAGGGCATCTCTCCGTTTCGCAAGACCAACAACGGCGGCGGGGACGGTTTCTTCGTCGAGATATATGCCGACGATGGCGCCACCGCCACCGCGCCAACGGTGAACTCGGATGTAAGCGATCTTTACACGGAGGAGATGGACGCGACGATCAGGCGGATGGAATACGTCATGTTCGATCACCGGAGTTGCGGGGATGCGGAGGACAAGGTAAATGAGTTGGATGTTTCGGTGGATGGCTCTTGCGGATCCAGCGATGTGATCTCGAATGGTTTGGTCGAATTGCTGGGGACGAAGCCTCGCGGTCGCAAAGAAGAGATTGATGAAGAGAAGGAGACTTCGGTGGATCGAGAAGCAGAAGACTTTGGTGCCTGCAAGTCAGATATTTCCGAAGAGCTAGATGCAAAAGATGAAGAAAACATTTCGGAAGGTGAAGTTTCTGTTTCTCAAACTGTTTGCTTCAATGTTGTAGCTCATCCACGCAATTCAGAAACAACTGTTCATGGATTATCTGCAGATAGTGGCGGTGATGCATCAAAGGAATCCTCAATTGATGACATATCCAGCGCATTTGGTGGGATGAATTTCAAAGATGTAGGTCCTGATCCTACTGATGTAGCAACCTGTCAGACAAACAAGTTCGTCACAACCAGGAGAACACCTGGAGAGGGGGAGCAAATGCGGCCTTTCAATCCTAGGGCTCCGAACTTTCTTCCGGTAGAACCTGATCCAGATGCTGAAAAGGTTGATCTCAGGCATCAGATGATGGATGATCGAAAGAGTTCCGAGGAGTGGATGGTTGACTATGCACTTAGGAGGGCAGTGAAAAAATTAGCTCGCGCTCAGAAGAGGAAGGTGGAGATGCTTGTCCAGGCCTTTGAAACTGTTCTACCACCAGTTACCAACGAGAAGACGTCTGTACAACACGATGACGACAAGAAAAGCTTCACACGTACAAGGCCTTGGCAAGCATGCAGCTGATAGCTTTTAGAGGTATGAACCATAGTGTAAAAGTTCTTCTATTAGTAGAGTTGATGCGGTACAAAATTTTCGTATATTGTTGATTCAACTTATGGTGTGATAGTGTCTGTTTTGCAGTTTGGGGTTTACCTGGGACTAATTATGATATCAAGGTTCTAACTCAGTGGTCACTGCAATATTAGTGCCAGAGACCTGCTCAACGAGGGGAGAGCTGCTTACTATTAGTGAGATCTCTATCCGGTAGTTGAGCTGCATGGAACTCACTGAGTCAGCTGATTATTGTAGTGTCGCACTGCATGTACATAAGTCTCGTGTACTCACGTTGATATTTTAGTGATGAGTGTTGATTGTAATGAGACTTGCAAACTGGCAAGAGTGTTGAAATGTATTCCTTCGACAAATAATCTATGAGCAATAAAACTCTTATTGACAGCATTTGTTTTCTGATAAAAAGGTGATCATGTATGCGTAAGATTGCTAGTGTGCACGTGTAACAAGAGCGTATCTTGAATTCTTGATAATCTTGTGCGGGCTATTGTTCATATGTTCAATCTCACATTTTCCGAAATCAGAAAAAGAAAGTCCAATTCTTTTTCCCTCTTATTCATGTAAATGTTCCATTTTAATTTCTTTGTTCATCTTGCTCATGTAAATGTCCATATATCCTGCCCAATTTCCAATATGTTCAGTAGTAATATGTAACAGCTGCAATCTACTTTAGGGCATCTCCAATAGTTTGTCTCTTAGTTTGTCTCTAATACCCTCCATGTCATCTTGAGACAATATTAGAGACAACTATTCCAATAGTTTGTCTCTTAGGTTATCTCTAACACCTTTACAAGCATTTAAGCTTTGCATGAATCAAATAAGCATACTGATCAACACTAACTTCAATCTTTATGACCTACATGTGTTTTTTGGTTACATCTACATATAGTAATTGTTTCCATATAGGAAGACAACCGTCTTCAATTCAAATATGGAATTACATTTCAACTTTCATGTACAAAGGTGGCATTTCATCACCACTACTTGGTGATGAGTTCCTGAGAACTACGAGAACCATATAATACAATGCAATCATCCTCAGATATCCATTTCATCACCACTACTTGGTGATGAGTTCCTGAGAACTACGAGAATCATATAATACAATACAATGCATTTCATCACCGCATAATACAATGCAATCATCAATATCGACAATTTCAACCAAATTTTCATCTATCAGATATCCTTTTTATAGAGCATCCGACCCATGGGTCATTACCATTGATCATCCTCAGAATGCTAGCTCCTGAGAACTACAAGATTAAAGGGCGAGTGGCTCTAAGTGAAGTACCACAGGCAAGTGTTCAATCTTTTGCACCTGAAGACCCAAGTGCTCTCTCTTCCAGAGCCTTATTCCTAAGCAACCTGAAATAGACAAGAATCAGAGATGGATGGAGGAACCTACGAGTCTAAGATTTTTCAATCCTGAGGTGCTTATCCTAAGAAATGCAATACAATTCTTGAGCAACAGGCATGCATGCCACCAATGCCAGGGTAAAGGAAAATTAATCAAAAGGTCAGTGGAAAATGATGGACTGGCATAGAGAAATTGTCACTCTTCCTTTTAGTATTCTTTTGCGTGTTTCAGTTAAGAATAATTGTTTTAGTAGGTTAGTTTCACTAAAAAAGGATAGTAGCTTATTGGGACTACAGGTTAACTTTAAAGATGAACAGAACACTCCCCCAAAATATCTCCTTGAGACATGAAAATAACATAAACGGCCAACAAATCTAGGATCAATGGCACAGAAGGCCTTATATGTCACCACTATTCTATCATTTAGAAGTTAGAAAACCACTGAAGTCGTTACAATCACATGATATCAACCGGTCAGTAGGGTAACCCATCCTATTTTCTGAAAGCATCAAACAAATTCTGCTTCCTGTTAAATTGTAAGAACTTATGTTGCATTTTCTTTATGAGTGTCCAAAGATTAATGTTAAGCTTGATTCGCACCTTGTAGCTATAGTCCAAGTGCTTGACTACTCTCATCAAAAGAAAGCATGTTCTTTTGGCCACATGGTACTCCAGAAACATCATCAAGGCAGATTGAGGATAGTGCATGTAAAAGTTCTAGCAGATTGAGCACGCAAAACACCACTTATCATCATCAAGGCAGGTGGCAGAAACAATCAATTATGCAGATGTGTACAATGGTTTTAGAACTATTGTCCTTCTCATCATCACCTTCCTCATCTCGGTTAAGTGTTAACAAACTCATTCCTCCATCTATCATTGTCAGCAAGTTGCTCTGTCAGAACTCAGAATTCAAAACCCCAACCAGCATTTGAATATCATTATCAGGCTAATCCTTTGATTCCGTCAGTGTTGTTTTTTTTTCTTTGCATTAGAAATTCAGGATATGCAAAGGATCTGAAGCGTCAAAAGCATGATATGCACTAATATCTATAGATACAAACATAGCTCTAATAACCACATAGCAAGAAGCTGTAGCGAAGGGAATCATGAAAGCACAAAACATAGCATGCATCGTATGCATGAGTTCTCTCAAGATCGACAATCTCACGGCATTAAGTTTATGATCACTGATAAGTCAACACGCTAAACTACAATCAACTGAGTGTGTTATAGACTACAGAATCACCTTCTGCCCTCAGAGTACAAGGTTTGGTTGGAAACCTACTCACAAATTCAACTCCAAAATGGGCAACTAAACTACCAGGTTCGTTTCACATGGCACCTTTTGATCATATAAACTGACTAAAACAGGTGTGCAACTCAATTACACCCACGTTCAACTCTGAAATATGATCAATGCAGGTAGAACATTGAAAATGGACAATAATATTAAAATACAAGGATTTTCTAAGCCAAGCAAGTATCGCCGGAATGTCAACATATGATGCTCTACATTATCCGTCCCCTCCATATATACTAACGATTAACATCATCTAATTTTAGCGGCTTACTAGTTACACTGTTTAATGACCACATACCCAAAATTGAGTTATCAGATTCAGATCACGCTTGAACAGTGATCCCTACAAAATAATAAGGAATAATTTGATGTGATTCAATTCAAGTGGACCACCTATGAAAATCTGCCGGTTTAGAGTAGTCAGAATCAGAATGCTGGTCCTGAATTTATGTTCATTGCTAAGGGAGCTACATCCTACAGATGATCCAGAGTTAAGACAGTGCAAAATCCATTTCCACACACTAGGATCACAAAGCTACGCCAAGCTAATTTACTATGTGATGAGCAATCGGATATGAAATCAACAACGGTCAGTGAGCAGCCGCATACCTCAATCGATGTGAGGTGGATGCGATCCCCGTTCTCGATGTCGCCGTAGTCATCGTCATTCCCGTCGGATGATGACGAGGAAGAGGAGGAAAGGGAAGGGGAGTAAAGAGGTAGCACTAGCTCCGGAGGCGGCAGGAGGATGCGGCGTGGGTGGTGGTAGCGGCCAGGGGAGGGGAAGCGGAGGCGCTGGCAGAAGAGTACGAAACCTTTAGTGGCAGATCTGCATCACCGTCGCCATCCCAATCACCACCGCCCTTGCTCCTGAGCTGATGAAGCCTCTCCTGCTTCTGCTTCCATCCCTCCATCCTCTCCTTCCAGGCCACGCTCCCGTACCCGTAGGCGGCCAGATCCTTGAACGGGTCCATGGATCTCGGTTGCACTGCAGCACCAAGACTACCATCAGCACACACGCCACCAGCACAAGATTCCGACCCAAATAACCCACTCGGAAGGCTCAGATCTGCGAACGGGAGCGGGTGGATCCTCTTTCCCCACCGACGCCACCGCCCATGTACGAAGGCACCAGCGTCTTTGCTCCGGCGGATGTCGTCAACTCAAGAAGATTCACAGACCGAAATCGAATTCAACTCGGGCAATGCAAGAAACAGCAACACAGGAAGGGCAAGAAGAGGAGGAATCTGCACCATCTGGCCGTTGGTGAGGAGCGGCACATTGGGGATGGACTGGAACGGCTGTGGGTCGCTGCCGCTGGGGAGGCGCGGGGAAGGAAAAGCTTCGCGCGGGCGCGGGGAAGGAGAAGGCTCGCGCACGCTGGATCCGCCGAGAAGAACGAAAACGCGTGACCAAACGACGACGTGCTCCAATAGAGAAACAACTCGGCGCTTCTGCTTCGATTCACGTTAAGCGACGGTCGATTCATGAGACGACGATTTAGCTCTCTCTCCTCTTTTACTCTCTGCTATGTCATCAAAAAGTCTATATAACATCTCTTAGAGACAAGTAAAACAGGCTATTGGAGATGCCCTTACTGACAATAAGCAAGTACAAGTTGAGCTCAAGTTTCGCTTTCTGAAAGGATGCGTCTGAAGTAAGTTGGAGCAATAAATTAATCAATGCAACTAACTGTTGACTGTTGAGACTCTTCTGTAGTCTACTTTTGTGCCGAACTGACTCTAGAACAGGCTATGCCTATCCTTAGCATCACAAATTAGGGTGTCAGCACTCAGCAGTCTGTTGTTGACGTACAAACAGACATAGGTAACAAGAACCGAGGCAGAAGAAATTCCAATGTTTGGTCATTTGGTGCAGACGTTTCCTGATGCATACTGAGCATCTACAATAGTTTGTTTCTTAGCTTGTTACTAAGAAGGGAGAGAGTATTCAATCTATGCATTCCAATAGATTGTTTCTTAAATTTGTATCTAATTGCTACAAGTGTGCATGATTCTTGATGATCAACAATGAGGTACAAATTTGTAGCCTATATATTTTGGCTCATTTATCATATCATCTGCGAGGGAAGCCAAGAAGACAGGCTGCACAAAATTCGGCAGATTTTTGTTGGTAGGCAGTGGGACCCACAAAATGAGTGTTTAGGTAACAACTAAGCCTTCAATAGAGTTTTTTGTTGTTTCTTATGTCTTGGTATTAACAATCTGATAGTTTCTTTATGTAGAAACAGTTTCACCTTCTCTCCTCATCTTCTCTCCTTCACATCATCTAAAAGTTGACGTGACAACTTCTTAGTAACAGCTGAGGTAGATTGTTGTAGATGCTCTAAACCATTGGCCTGGGTTGAAAAGCTTTGATAGTATGAATTATGTCTAATCCTTGTTAGGCTCTTGGCAATTTGAACAAATCTTCACATTTGTGTGGATTACTCATGAAAAAAAGATGTCCCCTCGAATCATGCAAGCGTCAATAACCAGTTTGCATGCCGGGTAGTCCATTCAACTTAGAACCAACCAAGCAAGAGAGCAGATGTAACGTTCATAATCGAGATTCAAGAATAAATGGCACTGAGTAAAAATAACATGAGACGCTCCAGACGGATACAAGGAGAATGCAGATCAAGCATGTATCATCGTGAATAAATAACATTAATATTGAAAACCAACACTCACGAGCTACAACGGATACAAGGTATGATGCTCTCACCAACCTGGTACATATTGAAGGATAAACGTTCAGCATGATGCTCCAATCACACCAACCATAGTAATAGAAGCAAACCATCACTGACAAGTTGTGCTGTCAAACCACCATGGACCATTCAGGATATCAACATGCAACATCATAGCAGTAGGCCATATCAACTTTGAGGAGTGGGTCAGACCTTTCAATTCAGCAAATTTCAGTATATTTGGTGAAGCCAGCTGATGTAAAGCTGGACTATAGCTAGGATACATCCTTTGAAGAACTTACAGCTCAATGCAGTGTATACCTAGTAGTAGTTTCTGGCTGCATAAAGCATGAAAAAGTTGGTTACTGCTACTCATAAAATAAAAGGGAGATGAGAAGGTTCAAAGTTTAATCACATGCTACTCCATTTGCTTTCTTAGCTATGCTGGCTTGCCATATTGTCAGTATTGAACCATGAGAGATTAAGAAATACAAGAATGTTTCCAGATTTTCAACTAACAAAAGTAGGGAGTTTCAAGATTTTCTGCATTGAGGTAGCCATTATCTAAACTGTCCCCAGAAGATATAGTCAGGAACTTATTGTACAATGGATCAAATCAATGAAGGAAACAACTACAGTCCATCAGCAACTGCCAAAGGTTTAGCAAAACTACGAATAATGTTGGTAGGGGTAGACCAGGCAGATGTCAAACCTCAGGAAGAAAAAGATTACTATTGTAAGTCCATACTGCAAGTTTACAGGAATTACAGTTACAATACTAGTTATAGCTTGCAGCAAAAGAAAAGGCGATACGATTAAGGAAACCTTAGTATCACAGGATTTACAGCTACAGTCTTCAGAATTTCTAAATCTTTGAAGCTCAAGCCTTTTGAGTTCAAAACATTGCAGGATTAAGTATTTGAATCAGCTCCATCTCCAACAACATCCCTGAATCATCTATAGCCTTCCTGGATGTTCAGTAACCTGAGAATTCGATGCAAGTGATTCTGCCAGACTAAGGAGATTGGTCGTGCTTGCAATTCCCTTGACCAACTTGTTTATTAATCTCGTGTCAGTTCTTCACCAACTTTAATATCTGGGCATTCATGCAACAACAACACAAGATCCTTTGATAGGGTTTGGAGCCTACTAGAATCTGTAGCTCTGTCTGCTTCTGATGTTACATGTGGTTCCTCTGATGGATGATTATTCTGAAGAATGCTCTCATGAAACATCTGAAGTGCGTCATCAGATGAAATTTCTTGCACAGAGTTGTGCAGATCCTGGAGTTTTCCTCTGCACTGGGCATTGGGCAACAATTTTTCCTTCAAGCTGTCAGGAAGACTATCCAGTGCACTGATTGAAGGACAATAAGCATAAAATAGAATAAAAAAGAATGATAGAAGAGAATGGCCGTACAAGAAAACTATTCTTGGAATGACAAAGATCCAATTTTACCTGGTAACCCCACGAACAAGGCCCCACTTGTATCCAGCATGCACAGATTGCCTAAACCCAACATTGAAGCCCTCTTGGGCAGCATCCTTCTGCCCTTCTGTTATACCATCCCTATAGCCCATCTGAAGTAACATCGAAAGCTTTTACTTTCAAACATTTCTGATAGGAACACAAAGCAATGATTCATGACTAACCAATGACCATCGCAGTCAAAATCATTTAGGGTATACCTTATGAAACTGGTTCTGCCTGTAGGTCCATTCTCTGTCTAAAGTGGATCCATGAACTGGAGAATCTAAAGCATCATCCCATATGTCATCGTCTGCACCAGCAGCATCGCCACCATTGTCTGAACCAAAATCGACGCAAATCAACTAGTTGTAACATGAGATAGTAGTTTTGTTTTTTTAACAGAAACTTGGGTTGGTTAGCTAAGTGCGTTAGAAGCACGATAATATCATGGGCATAACACATAACAATATAACACTGCTAAGCAGTAACAAGTAGCTAAGTAACAGTACATGGCAATTGGTAACTACTATCTACTAGTGCATCGCGGGAACACGCACCATGGCGAGCGATTTCACCCTCCCTGGAGGATGATGCCTCTATGTGCAACTCCGCTACGGAGGCTATCACACCCTTTATCTCCTCTGAGCCTGCCATGTAGAAGACACCCTGCAATCGGAAGAGGAAACACCCATGGGATGAGAAGGTCGAAGGGAAGCTTAGCAAAAAGCAGCCTCCGGTAAGTCGGAGGTATGTAACTGACCGGAGTGAAAACGCGCTGCGACGGGCGCGCAGGGGCGGCGCCGTTCGCCGGCGACCAGAGACGTGGTCGGAAGCGATCAGGCAGGCAGGGGAGGTGGGTGGATTGGCCGGTTGCGGCTGAGCGGCGCAGGCGGTGGCGAGGGCGAAGAGATTGGGAAAAGATCAAAAGAACAAGAGCTCGGAAGCCAAGGCCCAAGGAGCCGAACAAGCCCAGCTCCGACACCGAGTCAGCCCACTCGACCACTCCTCTCCTTCCTCGCTCCTCCCGCCCAAATCCCCGCGAGGAGAAGATAAATCAAATACCCCTCGATTCGATTTCAAATCCAGAGAGAGAGAGGCGCTGACGACCATGGCCGCCTCCCCATCGTGCGCGGCGCCATCCCTTCCCACCTACTGGTGCCTGGAGCTCATCCACGAACGCTTCCCCGACCTCGCGCTGCCGCCGCTGCCACCTCGTATAGATTGCATTGCGATCTCCAAACCCTATCGAATCTACCCATCTCCAATCTTTTGCCGAGTATTTCTCTCCCTGGCTAACTCGTTTTTGGTATCAGAGATGGTGGCCGGCGCACCAGAGGGGTACCGCAACCGCGTTGAGCTGCGCGCGCTGGAGACGTGGTTGGAGTCCGTCGACGTCCCTGAGGACCCGACGCCGCCTGCTCCTGCCGCCGGCGCGTCGCCTCCCTCCTGCGTCATCAGCACATCGCGCTCTGCTCACGAGGTGCTCCGCGGGCTCCAGTTGGTACTCCCCCTCATCCTTGTTCTTCTTTTATAGATTTGATGGTTGATTAAGTTATGCGCAATGCAGAGCCTTCGTCCTTCCTGCTCTTGGCATTGCTATTCTAGTTTGGTAAACCCAATTATATTTTCCCTTTGTCCTCGAATTAATTTGAACATTGTTTTCCACAAACTTTTTGGCAGATTTCAGAGACCTATGGACCAGAGGGGATAGAATCCTTAGCCTACGATGTCCGAAAGTACATTCATGACAAGACGGCATCCTTGCCAAAGCTTTGCATTCACCTGGTACGATGTTTCCTCACTGAAATCTGCAACGAGACAACCTGCTTGTTCATGTCTCTCATTCTTGAGATTCTATTTGTGTTGACACCTTAGCTAAAAGAGTTGGATTTAGGATTACATCAAAGCAAGAAAACAAAGGATGCCCGTACGCAAAGCAAGAAAACAAAGGATGTCGGCACTACAACATCAAACCAGTGAGCACTTGAAGCTTTTTTGTTTCGTGCACTCTGAAATGTTTGCAAGAGCTAAGCGGTTGTCTTGAACTACCATCTGGTTCATATCATATGGGTGTTATGCTAATTGAATAATTACCGCTTCTTTCAAGGGAATCATCTCCTTGTGTTTTGCATCGGAAAAGAGTACACTGGACTGAAGATGAGGTAAAAGCTCTGAAGGTATGCACCCCCTAGATTCCGTCATATTTCCCATGCCCAATCATTTGTTGATTGCATGCATTGTATGGTAGGAAGTTTGTTGCTTCTTCCATTTAGCTTTCTTGTTTGTATATGCAAATAATCTGTTGTGACTTGTGCATCTTTTGCAATGCAGTATTTTGCTGGGGCATTTAGGAAAGGTCAAAACATACCATGGAGGAAGATCAAGAAATATGGCGCTGACATCTTCCATCAAGAGCGCTCGCCAACTGATCTGAAGGACAAGTGGAAGAATCTGAAGAAGAGAGCCTTAACGCCGTGATCAGAGCTGGGTCAATCGCGGCTCTTGAATCAAATAGTGCCAAATTTTGTGGTCTGTCTAGATCTATCAAGTGTGTGATGTGTGTATTGAGGATGGGAGACTCACTGTAGGACAGTTTGGTACTTCTTTTTGGATGGTTTGAAATGGCAATAATAATAGGAAGTCAAGAATGTACATGTGTCATGTGGGGTCGCGTCTACAGCCGACGACCCAAGGCACGGGGGCAGCCGGCCCTAGGCGCCAAAGGAAAAGGGCAGCCGGCCCTAGGTGCTGAAACAATCAGCCCTTAGGCTGATTGTGATTTCCTTTTATCTATTTAGAAAGTTTAATTCTGTTTTATCTCTTTAGGAAGGTTTGAATTAAGAAAGTATCTTTTAGGAAAGAGTCCTAGTTAAGGAAGAATAAGAGTCCTATTATCTTTTAGGAAAGAGTCCTAGTTAAGGAAGAATAAGAGTCCTATTTGCAATCAGATTGTACTCCTATATATAGGAGATAAGAGGTTAATAGAAAATCGCAAAGGATTGGGTTATTCCCAATCTCCCTTGCGCCAAACCCCCGCCTGCTCTCGTTCACCGCGCTCGCTTTCACCGTCTTGATCTTGTTCGTCGTCTTGATCGCTTCACCGTACAAGATTGCTCATCCGCGCCAACCACGACGTCTCGACGCAATCCTCATCCCCGGAGTTGATCCTCCCGTCGCCTCCGCTCCCCGCTCATCATCGACATCTTGGTATCGAGCCACCGTTGCTTCACCCACCATGTCAAGCAACGGTGGTAACGATGATTTCAACAGATGATCGCCAATTCGCCGAGACACGGCGAAGTCCTTCGAGTATCAACGACCGATTCGCTCGGCATGGCGGATTGATTGAGGCCAACATCAATCGATCGACTCGGCATGATCAACGACCGCACGCATGGAAGGCGGCCCTCCAAATGAGGATGACGGCGAAGACATCGCCATGCGGACAGAACCAGGGGCCGCCGCCGAGCCAAGACCGCGCCAGTCAGAGCTCGGCGCCCGCGGCGTTGCCTCGCCCCGCCACCCTACCCGCTACCTCGGGCCGGACAACCTCGGAACCCGCGCGCTACATCAAGCTCAACTTCCGGTCGCCGACGGCAAGGAAGATCCAATACCATGGATCAACCGCGCGAACAATTTTTTCGCGCCCAACAAACGCCCATGGAAGATCGGGTGTGGCTCGCTACGTACCACATGATAGGCGTGGCGCATCTGTGGTACATGCGCGTGGAGCGCATGGATGGTATGCCTAACTGGCGGCACTTCACCGACCTCGTCCATCGTCGGTTCGGCATGCTCACACGCCACAATCCGCTAGGCGCCCTGACGAACCTCCGGCGTACATCATCGGTGGCCGACTTTACCGAAAATTTTCTGACCCTCCTCGCTCGTTGCGGCCACTTGGACGAGGAGCAGCAGGTGATGCTTTTCACGGCGGGACTTGGCGAGCCCCTGCAAACGAATGTCGAGCTCCAAAGGCCGACCAACCTGGAGGTCGCCATGGACCTCGCCAGAGCCTACGAACGTCTCGCCTTGCTACCCCAGGCACCCGCAGCACCCTCGTCAGTCACCAGGCCAGCGAGCGCCCGAACCCTCCAACCACGGCCGACCGCCTCAGGGGGGTCTGGGGTCGGCTCATCGGCACCTTCGGCGCTGACCACAGGGGCATCAGGCTCGGCCAAGCCGTTCAGGCGCCTCACACCAACCGAGATGGAGGAACGCCGTAGCAAAGGCCTTTGCTACAACTGCGACGAGAAGTTCGTGCCCGGCCACCAGCGTTTCTGTAAACGCATCTTTATGTTGCAGGTTGAGCCGGATGATGACGATATCGAGGAGGAGGACGTGGACGCCACCATCTCCCTCCTCGCCCTCACCGGGATTCGCAAGTCCCAAACGATGCAGCTCCCGGTGATGATCCACGGCGTCCAATTGATGGCCCTGATCGACTCGGGCTCCACCCATAACTTCATCGCTGCGGAGCTCGTCGCTAAGGTTGGGTTGACCTTGGCGACACGTACAGGCCTCTCCGTGGCCGTGGCCAACGGCGACAAGGTGGCAAGCGGCGGGGTATGCTACGCGACACCCCTCTCCATCGACCAGGAACACTTCATCCTCGACTTGCTCACCATACCACTTGGCGGATTCGACATTGTCCTCGGGGTCCAATGGCTCCGCTCCTTGGGACCGATTGTCTGGGATTTCAACCTCCTGACGATGCGTTTCCACCGCCAGGACCGGGAGATCATCTGGCGCGGTGTGGCTCCATGCCGACCATCACCGCACCTCCACTCCACCTCGACCACAGAAGATCTCATGGCGGAGCTACTCTCAGAATTCGCGCCGATCTTTGACACGCCTCGCGGCCTGCCACCTCCACGCGGCCGCGACCACCGGATTCACCTCCTCCCCGGCACCAGCGCGGTGGTGGTTAGGCCATACCGATACCCGGCTACTCAAAAGGATGAGCTAGAGCGCCAATGCACCGCCATGCTCGAGCAGGGCATCATCCGGCGCAGCAACTCAGCTTTTTCAGCGCCCGTGCTCCTCGTCAAGAAGAAGGACGCATCTTGGCGTTTCTGCGTCGACTACCGTGCCTTGAATGATAAAACCATCAAGGACAAATTCCCCATCCCGGTGGTCGAGGAGCTCCTGGATGAGCTCAAGGGAGCACGGTTCTTCACCAAGCTGGACCTTTGCTCCGGCTATCACCAAGTCCGGATGGCTCCGGAGGATGTGGAGAAGACCGCCTTTCGTACCCATGAGGGCTTATTTGAATTTCTGGTCATGGCTTTCGGGCTAACCAATGCCCCAGCAACCTTTCAAGCTCTCATGAACGAGGTTCTTCGGCCATACCTACGTCGTTTTGTACTTGTGTTCTTTGACGATATCTTGATTTATAGTTCATCATGGGCGGATCATCTTCGGCATGTGCGGGCAGTGCTCCAATGTCTTCAACAACAGCAGCTTTTCCTCAAAAGGTCCAAGTGCCTTTTTGGGGATACCTCGGTGGCATACCTCGGCCATGTCATCCGTGCTGAGGGCGTTGCCATGGATCCGTCCAAGGTGACAAGCGTCATGGACTGGCCACGCCCCCATTCGGTGCGCGCCCTCCGTGGTTTCTTGGGACTGGCCGGGTACTATCGACGCTTCATCAAGGACTTTGGCACCATTGCGGCGCCTCTGACACGCCTCGCCGCAAGAAGGGCTTCGTTTAATCTGCAGAGGCCGACTTCGGCGTTCACCGCACTCAAGGGCGCTTACCACAAAGACCGGTCCTCCAACTGCCAGACTTTGCAGCTCGGTTCGTGGTCGAGTCGACGCCGCACGGGTTCGGTGGTCTGCGTCTTTGCATCGAACACAGGTGCCATCGCCTTCTTCGCGCCGATTGCCGCGACGCCACGCCAAGCTAGCGGCATATGGCGTGGTGATTGGCCTTGTCCAGCCGTCGCGCCATTGGCGTCCATACGTAGGGCGTCCGTTCAAAGTCTGCACGCGGATCATTACGCCTCAAATTCGCTGATCGTGACTTTCTACTATCGCAAAGATCAATGGGTGAAACAAACCTGTTTGGCTTTGATTTTGCTTGCCGAGTTTAAACCAGTCGCCTCAATATCGTGGTAGCGCTCTCTCGGAAAAGACGCGAACTAGGGCTCGCCGCCATCACCGCCCACGATTACGCCTGATTCGCGAACCGACAAGCCGCTCACGGGCCCGAGCTCTCGGAATCCGCAACAAGATCGAGACAGGCGAACTCGCCAAGCCATGGTCCATGGTGGACGGCATCGTATGCTTTCACCGACGCGCCCACGTCCCGGCCACATCACCCCTTCACTCGACGGTTCTGGCTGCCGTCCATCAGGGTTCACATGAGGGTATTCAGAAGACGCTGCACCGCCTACGTCAGAATTTCCATCTCCTTCAGGATCGGGCAGTAGTGCAGGCATTCGTCCGGTCCTGCGCCGTGTGTCAGCGCAACAAAACGGAGCAACTTCAGCCGGCCGGATTGTTGCGCCCTTTGGAGGTCCCATGCCGCATTTGGTCCGACATATCTATGGATTTCATTGAAGGTTTGCCGAAGGTGGGCGGGAAATCGGTCATCTTGACTGTGGTGGATCGATTCTCGAAGTATGCTCACTTCCTTCCTTTGGCACACCCTTATTCAGCGTCGTCCGTAGCCCGTGTGTTCTTTGCGGAGATTGTTCGACTGCATGGCCTCCCGGTCTCGATTGTGTCCGACAGGGACCCGGTCTTCACATCAAATTTTTGGAAGGATCTGTTTTCCCAGTGTGGCACCACCTTGAATATGAGCACGGCATTTCATCCCCAATCTGATGGGCAATCCGAGGTGGTTAATAAGGTCATCACTATGTATCTCCGTTGTATGACAGGCGATCGTCCCCGGCAGTGGACCCGTTGGTTACCTTGGGCCGAGTTCATCTACAACACCTCCTACCATTCCGCTCTACATACGACCCGTTAAAGGTCGTGTATGGGCGTGATCCACCATCCTTCGGGATTATGAGCGGCGGAGCACGCACGTCGACCATTGATCGAGAGCCAGGACGCGACCTTTTTCGTCGATGTACGCGGTCGCCACAACATGCTCAAGAGTGTTACAAAAATTCTATGACCGCAAACATCGCAAAGATTGACTTCGCCGTGGGAGAGTTCAGATGGCCGCCTTCACCATCGCTGCCGCCACCTTACTGGCGCGGGCGACGCCGAGGAAGCTGGGTCCTAAGTACTATGGGCCGTATCGCGTTATCTCGAAGATCAATGAGGTTGCCTATCAGTTGGATTTGCCCAAGTCAGCTCGCCTACATGACGTATTTCATGTGAATCTCCTTAAAAAGTATGAAGGCATTCCTCCTGCAGCCCCGCCACCATTGCCGCCTCTTCTACATGGTCGGGTTATTCCCACGCCGGTCACGGTGATACGTGCACGCCTAGCTCGGGATAAGTGGCAGATTCTCGTTCAATGGGAGGGACTTTCCGCAGCCGATGCGTCTTGGGAGGATGTGGTGACGTTCAAAGAATCTTATCCTTATTTTCAGCTCGAGGACGAGCTGTTTGTCAACGGAGGGAGAGATGTCATGTGGGGTCGCGTCTACAGCCGACGACCCAAGGCACGGGGGCAGCCGGCCCTAGGCGCCAAAGGAAAAGGGCAAATGCCCTAGGTCTTTGAAACAATCACCCTTAGGTGATTGTGATTTCCTTTATCTATTTAGAAAGTTTAATTCTGTTTTATCTCTTTAGGAAGGTTTGAATTAAGAAAGTATCTTTTAGGAAAGAGTCCTAGTTAAGGAAGAATAAGAGTCCTATTATCTTTTAGGAAAGAGTCCTAGTTAAGGAAGAATAAGAGTCCTATTTGCAATCAGATTGTACTCCTATATATAGGAGATAAGAGGTTAATAGAAAATCAGCAAAGGATTGGGTTATTCCCCAATCTCCCTTGCGCCAAACCCCTGCCCGTGCTCTACTGTTCACCGCGCGCTATCGTTCACCGTCTTGGTACTGTTCGTCGTGCAAGATCTGTTCACCGCGCGCACTGTTCATCCGCGCGCACTGTTCATCCGCGCCGCAGCCACGACGTCTCGACGCAATCCTCATCCCCCGGAGTTGATCCTCCCCGTCCGCCTCCGCTCCCAGCGCTCATCATCTGACAACATGTGTAAGTCATGTATTTATGTTGTCTGTTAGTATGCTCGTTCAGGTATGAACAACATCTGGAGGGATAAGATTGCTCTGTATGTTGTCTGTTTTAATTAGTGTTGATAAGGTTAACTGACCTTGTTTGATGTGGTAATGAAACCTTTTCTTATTAAGTTGATCTGAGCCAAGTTTTACTTGTACAGAATGTTTAGCTTAACTGTGATTATCTGGGCCTAAATGAATGGAGAATAAGTCAAGAAGTACTAGCCATTTGTTGCAAGCCATCATCCTGTTATCATTGCCCCTTCATTCAGAACAAACCACACAAGAACAGTTTAAATTCAGAATTCCGAGCTTTCTTTATATCCAGAGACAGATGTTTCTCATCTAGGAAACAAAACATAATGTTGTGGCAGTACTATGAATCGGCAACAATAACAAGAAAGAAAAGGGGAAGGAATTGAGGAGATTTAGACAGGTGAGGGGAGGGAAGTGTAGAGCACACAAAAGTAAAATCCTAAAATCTGCAGTTGAGAGTAGTGAAATGTAGGAAATAAAAGGTCATGATTCGTGAAACAAATATAAGTGCTAAAAAAAACTTGAAATAATGCTTACACAGGCAGTAAAAATCTTCCCTCTTAGCAATGCAATATCAGGCTATATCTCAATTCTCAAACAGGGTTATGAAGGAAAATGCCTCTCTTAGTTATGCAATATCAGGTTATATCTCAAAATTTCCTTTTACTATGCTGTATGTAGTTATACATTTTTGAACATGAGATATTCACACGTACATTTACATGGTATCATGCATACAATGTACATAAGCAGTAAAAAACTGTATGAGGGGCAAATGAAACAGCCTTGTAAGTATTGCATATTGGGGTGGGTTTATTGTGTTGAGTCTCCCTGACTCTGCTTTTTGTTTGGATACTCCCTTGGTCCAAAAATGGTTGACCCAATCCTCACATTTGTGCTGCCGATCTCTATCTGTGTAAAACCAGCAAAACAATAGATATCAGAATTGCTGCGCTAAAGGATTAATGTGTTTGGAATAAAGCATCTTGTGAATTCCAATAGGCCAAAGGCCAATATATAACATGTACAAGGTTAGACAATAGCAAATAGCACCCTACACAATACACATATCTAACACCCCCTCAAACTCATGGTGAATCAACAACATTAAGTTTGGAGATGTAGAAGCTATGCTGAGCTCGAGTTTGTGTCTTGGTGAAGAAATCTGCTAACTGAAGCTCCGAAGGCACATACTGAAGAGAAATAACTTGGTCTTGCACCTACGATCGCATGTACGAAGCATCCACTCCAATGTGCTTGGTAAGCTCATGCTTCACGGGATCTCGAGCATGCTGATCGCACCAGTACTATCTGATAAGAGCGGAGTCGGTGCAGAAACAGAAACACCGAAATCCGCAAAAAGCCACCGAAGCCAGGTGATTTCAGCTGTCAACAATGTCATGGCTCTCAACTCAACCTCAGCACTCGAACGAGAAACTGCAATCTACTTCTTAGTCTTCCAAGCAATCAAGAAATAATCAAGAAAAACACAATAGGCAGAAAGAGACTGGCGATCAAAATGATCGCTAGCCTATGTCACATCAGAGTATGTTTGAAGCTGTAAAGAACTGGAGCGAGGAAAGAAAAGATGTCGAGTGATGGTTCCACGAAGATATCGAAGAACACGAAGAAGGTGACTGTAGTGGAGCTGAGTGGGAGCAGAGACAAACTGACTCGGGATGTGAACTGGGTGAGAAATGTCAGGTCAAGTAATCCCAAGGTAGACGAGGCTCCCGACAATATGGCGGTAGCGAGTGGGATCCTCAAGAGGCTCACCATCAGTAGGCCGAAGGTGAACATCAAGCTCCATAGGAGTATCCATCACGCACTGATCAATGAGACAAGCGCGAGTAAGGATATCCTGAATGTACTTCTCCTGGGAGAGATAGTAGCCCTCGGGCGCAGAAGTGATCTCAATCCCAAGGAAGTAACGAAGAGGATCCAAATCAGACATCAAGAACTACTTACTGATACGCTCCTTCACAAAGGCAATGTACTGAGAGTCATCTCCAGTAATGATCATGTCATCCACATATAGAAGGAGCGTCCGACCGCAAGGAGAGGTGTGAACAAAGAGAGCAGGGTCGTGATCACTGGCGGAGAAGCCGACAGCAGTGACAACAGAGGAGAAGCAGTCAAACCAAACACAAGGGGCTTATTTGAGCCCATAGAGAGAACGACGAAGGCGATAAACCATACCATCAGGGACAGAATACCCAAGGGGCGGCTACATGTAGACCTCCTCACGCAGCTCGCCATTGAGAAAGGCATTCTTAACATCCAACTGAGAGATGAGCCACTGTCGAACAGAGACCACAGCAAGGAGAGTGCGAACAGTGATCATGTGAGCGACGGGGGCGAAAGTCTCATCGTAGTCACGACCATGCTCCTGCTGAAAACCACGCGCCACAAGACGAGCCTTGTAGCGCTCAAGGGAACCATCCGAGCGGGTCTTGATCTTGTACACCCACTTACACATGATAGGAGTAACATGCACAGGCAAGGGCACAAGATCCCAAGTGCTAGTACGCTCCAAAGCAGCAATCTCCTCAGACATCGCGAGCTGCCACTCAGGGTGAGTAGCGGCCTCACGGTAGGTCGTAGGCTCGGAAAGAGCAGCGGCTGCGAAGCCGTAGCGCTTAGGCGGCCTGACAGTGTGACGATCACGAAGATCGTATCTGGGAGGAGAAGACAGAGCTGGACCCAGCAAGGATGGAGAGGAAGGACTAGGAACAGGGCCCAGCAGAGACAGAGGCTCAAGAGGGGAAGTAGTAGGCTGAGGACGACGAGAGTAGTGCAAGGGAAAAGGTGTTGGGGTACGGGCAGACTACGATAGCAACAAATCAAAATTTTCTACCATGTATACCAGGAAGCCAAGCAAGTAGATGGTCACAGATCGTCACCACCAGACGCGCAGAGCAACGGAAGAAGGGTTGGAGCAGCCTGGTCCAACGAAGAGCACGTCGATGTAGTGGTCGTAGTCGATCGTCCAACGATGAGCACGTCGGTGCGATGGTCGTGGTCGATCGTCCCCTCCAGCAATCTCTACAGTTCCTTATGAAGATCGCAGATCGTCCTCAAGTGCAACAGCAACCGTAGTAGCGCCTCTACAGTATCCACACGTCTAGGGAAGGAACAACCATGCGCCGGTGTGCTAGCACCAAGTCGCACGGCAGAGCTCTCAGGAAGATTGCGGCTAGGGTTTCGGTGGAACAACTCAACTCACGACTTTCGTGTGTCTTGTCTGTTACGTTCACCCGTGCCACCCTTCAGCCTCATGCATCTCCTTATATAGTGCTCTTGACGGATCCTATCCGAACACGTTTGACGGATTGTATCTGTACTGGATTGTTCCATCCCGTTAAGTGTGTGACCCGTTAAGTTCATATGTAATCGGTTGTGACTCAGAAACCCTTTCCGATCATGAGTCATTAGCGGTTCCTTGCAAGACATAACGATTCCTGAATACACACAAAATATATCGGACGAACCTTAATGCAATATGATCTACGGCCAGGTACTCATCACTTACTACCAGGTCCTATCTCTATACGACCAGTTCGTATTTGGTCACGACCAGTTTGTAACTCCCAACGACCAGGTTTCGACCACTCTGTGATTACGTTCGACCAGTCTACGACCAGCTCGTATCTCCATACGACCAGTCCGTAACTGATCGAACTAAGCGACATACTCGTGTATTCTTCCTTTGCCTCACAATGTCTAGTTGAACTCCAGGTGAGATGTTGTGCCATCCATGGACTGTTCAATACTTTCTCGATCGAGTATCAGATAACTTTACGTGGTCGAACACTTCGACCACTAGTGGCATGGCCATGCACTTTCTTTATCCGATCACAACAAGGGGCCCAGAGACATCTCTCCTGTTATGTTAGGAGGGGTAAATCCCATATCCGACCATCCATATTCCTCCGTATGTTTCATAGCATACCCGAAAGCTATCTTTATAACTACCCAGTTACGAGCAGCGATTGGCAACCCCTAAGAGTGCTATTATACATGTAGAAAACCATGCTGATCTCAGGTCTAAGGATTATACATCACCATTGTTTGAGACCAACTAACGACACATAGAATCATAACAATCTTAATAGTGTCTCAAGGTGGGTCAATCCAACCCCATGTTCTCTAACATGTGTCCACATTATTGATTCGATATCTCTATATCTATGACTGGTGAAACATGGTCATCAATCAATACATGTGCTGGTCGATAAAGTCAATAGTGTTCCGACCATTGACATCCGACCAGGGATACTTTTAAAACGACATCATATAATTTAAAAGTTTCGCCAACAAGTCATATACTTGTTAATCTTCATAACCAATGATTCATTCAAGGAACAGGATAGCACATTATCCAATATTATGAACATAATAAAATATAATTATCTCCATGATTGCCTCTAGGGTATATATCCAACAAAAGGTGGAGCCTCAACAAAAGAGCGGGAAGGAAAATCCGGCAGCAGCGAAACAGGTGGAGTCGAGGAGAGTGAGGCGGAGTAGATGGAGGATGAAGCGAAACAGTGGTGGGAAACAGAGAGTCAGGAAAAATCATAAAGGAGATCGACTCAACAAGAGAATCTGGACTGACAGTGCGGGAGCGAGGGTAGTAAGATCGGGACTCATCAAAAGTGACATCCCGAGAAATCCTCATCCTGCGAGCAACAGGGCTATAGCAACGATAACCCTTATGCTCAAGATTGTAACCAAGGAAAACACACTCAATCGACCGAAAGATCGACTTGGTGCACTCACGAGGTGGAAGAAGGATTTAAGCAGAATCTGGTAAATCTGCGAAGATGATACTGACTGGAGCTCGACCAAAGAGACGCTCGACGAGAGTAGAACCCTGAAGAGCAGTGGAAGGCTTTAGGTTGATGAGAAAAACAGCAGTAGAAACAGCATCAACCCAGAAGTGAGGGGTAACAGAAGAGGCAAGCATGAGAGCGCGAGCAGTCTCAAGCAAGTAACGATGCTTATGCTCAGAGACACCGTTCTGAGCGTGAGCACCAGGACAAGAGTACTAGGAAGAGTGCCTCGCCGGCGAGGAAGCGACATAAGCGGCAGATAGATACTCGCGGCCAGTCGACGGAATACACGAATGGCCGAATCAATCTGAGTGTGAACCATGGTGGCGAACATCTGGTAAATAGAGAGAACCTGATTGCGCTCGGACATGAAGTAGATCCAAGTATAACGAGAATAATCATCACTAAAGATCACATAATAGCGATGACCCCCTTTCGAAACGAAGGGAGCCAGACCCCAAACATCAGAGTGAACAAGATCAAAAGGACAAGTAGAAATAGAATCACTAGAGGGATAGGGGAGCTGCAGCTGCTTGCCAAGCTTGCAACCCATACAATGTAAAGAGGTGTCCCTAGAAACAGACCCAAGAACACCACGACCGACTAAAGACGATAGACGCGAGCCACAGAGATGACTAAGACGATGGTGCCACTGAGTGAAAGAGGTAGTGGAGGACGCAACAAAAACAGAGGTAGTGGTAGTGGCTGACTGGCTGGTGGAGACAGCGGAAGGAAGATGAAGCTAGTCAAGCTCCCAGAGACGCTGCGAATCACGGTGCCGAGGGCCAGTACCAAGCAAAGTCCCCGTGCGGCGGTTCTTAACACAACAAGAGTTAGACTCAAAACAACACGACTGTCGTGATCAGTGATCTAACCAGCCGGCATAAGCTGCATAGTAAGCTGAGGAACATGAGAGACTGCAAGAACATGAAAAGAAGAAGTGGAAAGGGTGCCTCGACCTGTAACAGGAAGAGAGGTACCATCTGCAGTTTGAACAGTGGAAGGAAAACCTGTGGACCGTACAGAAGTAAGGTGGGTAAAATCTGGTGTCATGTGAAAAGAAGCACCAGAGTCCAAGATCCACGAAGACAAAATACCTGACGAGGGAGGAGGCGGAGGCGAGGAAGACTGCTGAGAAGCAAGAGCCAGACGAGCAGAACCCGAGGAGTCTGAGGACAAGCCGACACCGAGGCACTGAAGCAGTGAGAGGAGCTGCTGTGTGGCGTCACCAGAGGAGCCTTGGCGAGAGGGGCCCGCTCCTGAGTGAGAGGAACCTCCAAAGCCCTTCGGGGGACGTCCACCCCGACGACCCTGGTCCCTCCTCCGCTTGTAGCAATCCTGATACCTGTGGCCATCACGCTGACAGTAGGCTCAGTGGAGACCGCAGTAGAAGCAGCAACCATCGAAGAAGCCGTGAGGATCACGATCGGTCAAGAAAAGCGGCGAAGGAGCAGTCTTTGAAGCGCATAAGACAGATCAGATCCCGAGCCACGCCACGGTGGCGTGTCTCTCAAAGACGCGACACCGTGAGGCCTCCACCAAGCTCGGCGAGGTGGTGGTCGAGTCAGAGCGAAGCGCCGCATCTCGAACTCGGCCGAGACGCAGCGTCGAGAAGTCGTAGAGACAGTGAGTCTCCTAGTGAGCGCGGAGCCGCACACAGCAGAGACAGGTTCGACAGACATCCGGCCCCAGAGAGTCAAGCTGACGCCACACCTCAAACAACTTCTGGTAGAAATCATCCGCGGTGGCATCAAGCTACTGAAGAGAATGCGCCTGATGCACGACTGAGAGATACATAGCATCACTCGTCGGCTGGTAGTGAGCTCGGAGGCGCTCCCACATAAGTTGTGTCGTCGGCGGCTCTGCCACATCCATGGAGATGGTCACAGGCATGCTACCCACCAGGATGGCGGTAGCACGAGCCTTGACCTCCTGCCAATGCTCGTAGGCGTGCAACTCAGACTGGTAGAGCTCCAAAGCCTCCTCCAGTCAAAGATTAGCGGCCTCCGAATCACTTGATCTGCACTCAGCGAGAGAAGCGAGGCGAATCGGTGGTGTAGGGCGAGACGGACAGGGATGCTAGCCGGTGAGATGATCCCAGAGACGCTGACTATTGAGGTGGATCCTCAGGTGAACAACCCACTCCCGGAAGTTAATCCCATCGAACCGAACTGGGGGAAGCGGGATGGCGAAGGAGCCTCCGAGGAAGAGAGCCTCCAGCACCAGGGCCGGATCTGAGGAAAAG
Organism: Phyllostachys edulis; assembly: GCA_036346405.1. Lineage (NCBI taxonomy): Eukaryota > Viridiplantae > Streptophyta > Magnoliopsida > Poales > Poaceae > Phyllostachys > Phyllostachys edulis. The sequence goes on along the minus strand of CM070546.1, from coordinate 3,478,924 downwards.
AAGAGGAGGCTTGGCCCGGGAACGGCGGCGGTGGCGGCAGCTGTTGGTCAAGGAGGTAGAGTTTCTATGGCTAGGGTTTCCATGGTTGTGATACCATGTTTGGAATAAAACATCTTGTGTATTCCAATGGGCCCAAAGGCCAATATGTAACATATACAAGGTTGGACAATAGCAAATAGCACCCTACACAATATACATATCTAACATAATGGAGATCTAGGAATTCTGTCACGTCTGCACCTAATTTTGTGGTTTCGATTTTATGTTCCCCTATAGGCATGAATGGCACATATTTCTTACCGCTTGCTCAAAGTCACCAGACATTCCCATGGAGAGTTCAAACTGTTCTGTCGGTATCCCAAGGGCCTTGCAAACTTCAAGCTTACAATTTACCAGGGCCTGTATTCAGATCACACAAAACAGCAGCTTGTGAAAATCAACAAAGAGCATGCATTTGTGATAATCTGATACTGGAAATCCACCTTAAAATTTTCCGGTGTTGAGGAGTAGTCATTCATTCCTATTGTCATGAGACCTGAAAATATTAGGTGTGGGCATGCTAGTTTCACATGCTTAGCAAGCTCAACGCATTTGGAGGGATCGATACCAGATTTTGCTGAATCAACGAAAGTATTTCGTTAGTGAATTCATCGTTGCCAAGAAAGTCGGCTATAATATGATCACATGAAAGAAAGATTAACGTCAATATCACAGCATGATAGTGACTTGAATTTGGCCAAAGGTTCAACTATACTTTAGCTATGCCTTCTGAAGTAATGATCTGAATATAGTGATATTAGGGTAGTTTAAAGATTGTTCATAAATGCAATTAATTGATGAGGCTTGAAGCATGTGGAAAGATATGCCCTGTAACTAAAATTAAGCTATTAGATCAAGATAAATGAGAAATGAGATTTCATAGGTCTTCAAAGGAAGGAATATTCATCCAGACTTCTGAAGATAAAAAAATTTGAATATTTTCTCTGTACTCACATTCTTCTCCACTAGTGTTTACTTGCACCAAAACTTTCAAAGGCTCCCTTCCCAAGCTATTGACAGCACGGTCAAGGTGATTAGCAATCTGAAAGTATGTTGACATGTGTCAATTGACATATCCATATTCCATACTCATGGGAAGCAGATAAGGATCCAATTGATATAACAAACACGCAGTAATTAGTCTTCTCCTTTTGTGCGGACATATGGGTATATAGTACATAATAGCATTTTATGGTTTAGATGCATTCGACTCTTGGAAGTAACGGGTGCTTGTTGTTAATTGCTTACCTTTTCATTATCTACACCCTCAACCATGTCAAGATTTGGAACAGCAGCTGCAAAATGACAGAAGAGGCATTAAGACCAAGCAATATAGTGTCTGTAATGGCTAGTTGCTTAGTTCCATCAACCCTAGTCCTAGGCAGGGAAAAAAATCCCGGCCGGTTACCGCCGGTAACTAGATTTTCCGGTGGCAACCGGGTGAACAGTACCGGCCAGAAAATTTTAAATTTGAATTTGAATTTTTGAATGCGTAATGCACTTCCTAGGTATTGTATGAGCTAAATATGCTAGATACGTATTGTATGAGATAAATATGAGCAAAATATGCTAGCTTACGTATTGTATGAGCTAAATATGCTTGATTACGTATTGTATGAGCTAAATATGCTAGATTACGTATTGTATGAGCTAAATATGCTATTCATTGAACACTTTCTAATTCAAAATTTGTCAATTCAAAATTCCGGCCGATTTTTCCGGGTTTTTTAACCGGTTTTTCCGGTTTCCGGGTGGTAACCGATCCGGTTACCGGTTTCCATAAATCAGAGTTCAAATTTCAATTTGTGAATTTTGTCCGTTTTTTCATCGGGATTTCCGGTAATTACCGTTACCGGCCTCCGACCGGGATTTCACCCGGTACCGGTTTTTGGATCCTTGGTCCTAGGTATGTCTTGACAGCTAATGACTTATAAGTTACAAATCTTTATGTCCAAGATAAAAGATGCTTTTGAAAAATGCTTCGACTAAAGAACGAACAGCTGCTAAAACATTATCATGAGAGAAACAGTTGGAATAAATCGATATTAATTCATTCCTTATATTCTGAACAGCATAGTAATTAGCATGTTGGAACTTGGTGAGCACTGAGCAGCAATATTCCATCACTAATTATTCATTACAAGGTAGAGCAATATATCACGACTTAATAGTTCTCTAACTTTGTTTTTGCTCCTCTCATTTTATAGAATGAAAAGGATAAGTTATCCATGTGAGATGTGGTGTCCAGCAGAGAACTAATCATTTTTTTTGAACAAGGAAAACCCAGCTTTTATAGAAAGCTAATAACCAGTTTTACGAGCCAAAAAACTACAAGACCGTGCTGGGGCTACCAGCTTTTATTGAGAACTAATCATTTGCCACAATCTTCTAGACGAACCAATGAGGCATGATCACGAACTAGAAAAGGCAGAATTTAACCATACCTAATAGCGATTTTGCTTTGTTACTCTGCAAGTGGCCAATGAAATGCCACCGGATATCTTCCGGAAGCTGCAACGACGGTAGAAGCAATCAACCAATCATTTATACACGATGGGCTGCAGGATACACAAATCAAATTCGAGCCAACCAATCCGAACCTGCGGTGCCTTGGTGACGAACTCCTGGACGTAGTTCTCGCCGAAGCAGCGGTGCCCCGCGTCGTAGAGCTGCCGCAGCATCGACACCGGCTTGGTCTTCCCCACCGCCACCACCCGCACCGCCTCCGGCGCCCTCCCCGACAGCTCCGCCGCCCGTCCCACCCGCGCCAGCACCGTCCGCAGAGCCGCCGCTGCCGACGCGGCCGCCCCCTCCGCCGCAGGCGCTGCCATCTGTCCCCCCACCTCTCCTCTTCCTCCTTGGGCGTCCGCTCCACTCTTTTCCTTGTGTCGTTGGTTGCCTCTGTCCCCACAGAGGTCGGCGTGTCCCCACGCGCGCAAGCTAAGCCACATCACGAGACGGGCCGGGCCGGAATGGATAGTCGTCTCACAAACACCGGCCCAGACTGACTGGTAAGTCTAATGGGCCCATCACATTGTATGGGCCGCGCTGTGACCGGGTGCGGTCGTAGGAATTGACAGCGTCTCGCAGGTTGCGGCGCGAACCAGGCGTGTCGAGCTCTCGCTGCGCCACGTTTCGCTCCCCACTCCTCCGACCACCACGTCGCCGCCTCCGGCCACCACGTCCACAGCTACACTAGTACTAGTAGTCTAGTAGTGCCACTGCGGTGCAGCGTGGTATCGAATCGCCGGTCTGAGTCGCAGGCATGGACGCGGAGGGGTTGCTGGCGTCGGCGGCGATCAACCTGGGCCTGGCGCTGGTGGCGCTCTCGCTCTTCTCCGTGCTTAAGAAGCAGCCCGGCAACGCGCCCGTTTACCTGCCGCGGCGGATGGCGGCCGGTGGTGGATTGTTGCCGCTCGGCCACGGGCGGTTTACCCCATCATTCCAGTGGATCGGCGCCGCGTTCCGGCTCTCCGAGGACGACGCGCTGCGGCGCCACGGCCTCGACGCGCTCGTCGTTCTCCGCCTCTTCAAGTTCGGGTAAATACATGCTCCGCTGATCTACTCTTGTTCTGAATGTTACTCTGCTCTCTCTCATTATTCCAAAAAAAAAAAAACTTGTAGGATCAAGTGTTTCAGTGTTTGCTCAATTGTTGGACTATTGATCCTTGCACCAACAAATTATACCAGTGAAGGTCCATCCGACATCACAAGGTCAAATTCAATGGAACTTTTCACGGTATCCAACGTGACAAGGGGCTCTAACAGGTTTGCTCTACTCTGCATTTTCTTTCACTTTCACCTTCCAGGTATTCACTAGAATATTCAAGTGAAATATGGTGGCAGTTCATAAATCTGTCGAGATTGGTCCAGAAAGCATATATACGCTTGCAAATTAAATTATGTTTCAAATTGCTTTCTGGTTATAACGAACAATGTTTAGATGATCCTGCTTTATATACAATTTCCAACGTCGTTGGAGCTTTGGAGCACACGGTTATGTTTTACTCCCTCCGGATGCTTAAAATTGACGTCCAAAAGGCACTGACAACAATAGCTGGACGTCAAGTATTAAAATACGGAGGTAGTATATATTGTTTTCATAAGCGACAGTGATATGTGATGTTTTAAGATAGAAGTCTACAGTTTGAAAGGTAGTATACTAGTATGTAGGATCTCAATTTATAATACATCCATTGGCCTACCAACTGAAACTGGTGCTAATCTTGTAACTGAATTAGCTCTCCTTTTGAATGACAGGCTTTGGGTGCATTTTTCATGCCTTTGCTTCATATCCTTTTATGTGGTGTATTTGCTTTATAAGGTGCGTGGTGGTAAAAACTTGTCAATTAATCCACTTGTTATTGTTATTTTAAGTTCCGTAATTTTGATATGAAAATACTGCAGTTTTAATAGTTCAATTGTGATAGTTGTCACGGGAATTTAGTGTTGTTAATTGAATTTTTTTTAGTAAGCTGTTGGTATATTATCCTAATCAAGGAATCTTGATTTCATTTGAACACTTTGCATCCATTGGCTGAAAGATGTAGCATTGTGCACAGAATTAGTTAGCTTTGATCTGAAGCAGGAATATTTACCGATGGTGTATAATTGCATGGCATTGCCATCTCCATTTTTACTTGAAGCAGGAGTACAAAGAAATGTCCTGCAGAAGAATTGAACATTTGAAATATCACAGGGAGCGACCTGATCAATTTACCATTTTAGTTCGAGGAATTCCTATGTGCCCAGATCATGGAACTTATGGGTGTCATGCTGATCACTTCTTCTCAAAGCACTACATGACGTACCAATCGTATCAAATAGTACACGACATAGGTAACATTCAGGAACTACAGGTGAGTACACTGTAGTAATGATTATAATTTGTGTCCTGTTCATTTATAGATTATTGTGTCAAGAACTGCAATAGTATTTTCAGAGTTGTGTATAAGTTAAATTCTGAACACTATGTTTTTGCTTCTACAATTTGTCATACTTTTCATTGTTATATTACTTATAAGAACTTATATGGATTGAGAAGCCACAGAGTTGAATCTATTCATATCAGCTACACTAGCAAAAGTAGAGGTAATCTAGTTCATGCCTAACGATGATCGAGTTTTAGGTGGAAGTTTTCTAGAACGAAGGACATGTGACTCTGAACTTTCCGTTCAGTTTTGTTCTATATATCAAAGATAAATAATGAGTACATTATGTTGATTTTCACAATGGCGCTACCTAAAGTATGAACAGTTCGGAATCTTTAAACTTGTGCGAAGTTTTTCTTTAACCAAATTCTTCCATCATCATGCTATTCCATCATATGTCATTAGGCTACCAAAGTTCCCATATTATGGAGGACAATTTTCTATTGTTGCTCTGTTTTGAAGGGCCATAAATTTAAGCAACAGTTTACCTTTTCTTGTTAAAAGTTAAAATATGGGCGTGTTGTGATAGCATTTTGTTATTGGCTAATTAAATAAAGTAATCATCGTTACAGAAGCTGGCATCTTCCCTTGAGAAACAGATAAAGAGGAAAAAAGAGACCAGAAGATGTAACTTTTGGCAGTGGATCTGGTTTAAATTCACATTAGAAGCGATAGATACTCGCAGTCAGGAAGAAAAACTTAGGGAAGTGCTCCATTCTATCCGCCTCCTACAGTGTGAAAACATGCTTAAACAAAAGGTACTCCATACCCGTTGTGTATTCTTGACTCCACCGGCTTGTGCTAATGGTAACTTTAATAGTTTATGTAACCCAGCAGGAAGAATAGTGCACCGATTGCTATTTCCATCACATATTAATGTCTTTTTTAACTCTAGGAGTTACCCGTAGCTTTTGTCTCTTTCAAATCCCGGTTGGAGGCTGCCCAAGCCGCTGACATGCAACAACATGTCAATCCTCTGTCATTGGTTACAACATATGCTCCTGAACCAACTGATACAATATGGAAAAATCTGGCTATTCCTGTCTGCCGTATTGCTGTATACAAACTTGGAGTCTTCATTGCTTCATTTCTACTAACGGTGTTCTTCACCATCCCTGTCACAGCCGTGCAAGGGATAGTGCAATTTGAGAAGATTAAAAAGTGGTTTCCGCTGGCTAGAGCTGTGCAACTTATGTTAGTGGCCAAAACTTGAATAATTTTTGCTGCAGTTGGCAATTTGGCATTTACCAGGGTATAACCACATTAATATAGGTGATACTTTGTTATCTTGCAGACCAGGTTTGAATTCTGTTGTAACTGGGTATCTTCCAAGCATGATCTTAAATGGCTTTATCTACTTGATTCCCTTTGCAATGCTTGGTATGGCTTCATTTGAAGGTTGCATTGCCAAAAGTCAAAAGGAAATCAAGGCTTGCAACATGGTGTTCTACTTCTTGCTAGGAAATGTTTTCTTCCTGAGTATTCTTTCAGGTTCTCTGCTCCATCAGATAGGTGAATCCTTTACGCACCCAAAGGACATCCCCAGCCGTCTTGCAAGTGCTGTTTCTGCACAGGTAAAGCCAAAGAAAAAATATTGAATCGCACTTGTGCTGTTCCAAGTACCAAATGCTATATGCTATTGTTTGTAAATTGTCCCCAGAAAACAGCTTGTATAAACTTCAGAACATGAGAGAAACATGAACCATTTATTTTATCAATTTGTTTACATTGCAGTCAGATTTCTTCATCACATACATTTTGACCGAAGGCATGTCAGGGTTTTCTTTGGAGGCTCTTCAGTTTGGTTTGCTTACATGGCAATTCTTGAAGGCGCATTCAGTTGGACATACTAAGGAGCCATATCTGTATGGCTTCCCTTACTACAGAGTTGTCCCAATCGTTTCCCTTGCAATATCGATTGGAATGGTCTATGCTGTAGTTGCACCTCTTCTCCTTCCAATTCTTGTGATTTACTTTTTGCTCGGTTATGCGGTGTACATCAACCAGGTAGTTTGTTCAGTTCATAAGACTTGTTGCAGTACATGTTTCTTTATTTTTAGCAACTTTAAGCTTATTTAAGCTGCTGATATTTTGTTCTTAATGTGTCATTTTAGAATTTGTGATTCATTTTGGTCTTCCATTTAAAACAAAAAATACATACCTTTTTGTTACAGAAATGTTCATCGTGTTTATTTGCAGATATCAGTATTGCAAAGTTATTATCCATAGCTAAGGTTCGGCCATTTTTGTGCCACCCAATAACCACCTTGATCCTTCTGTTTTATGTAGTGATTGTTGATTAACTATGTTACACAGATAGAAGATGTATATGAGATCACATATGACAGTTGTGGACAATATTGGCCCAATATTCACCACTACATCTTCCTTTCGGTCACACTCATGCAAATTACAATGATAGGGCTGTTTGGGCTGAAGTCGAAGCCAGGAGCTTCATTCGGCACAATCCCCTTGCTAGTGTTGAACATTCTGTTCAATGAGTACTGCAAGGTTCGGTTTCTTCCAACTTTCCACTGTCGACCGGTCCAGGTACATCCGTTTCCCTCTCCCACTCCATTCTCGTGATATTGTTGAACCTTTCCTCTATAGCTATCTCTGTTAGATGGTGGGTTCTTTAAAAAGAACATGAAAAGAAATTCATCGTACCGAGCAGAGCACGGACTTTCTTTTGGATATCTTTGCAAGTTTGCTATAGCTGATTTCTGTTAGATGGTGATTCTTTAAAAAGAACATGAAAATAAATTCATCGTGCTTTCTTTCGGATATCTTTGCAAGATTGCCAAGGAGAATGATGACCTTGATGAAGCTGAGGGGACGACAGAAGGCAATTTGGATTGTGCCATCAGCGCCTATACACCACCGTGTATGCGCCCGACGAACTGCTCTTTGGAATCTAGTTCAGTACAACCTTTGGTCCGTTCTACATAATGTTATTAGTGATGTCGCTACCAATGTCAGTTTTTTTGGTTTAATAAGCACTAGGGAAACTTTTCGTGTGATGTCGTGGAACTCTGAGAGAACAGACCATATCGGCAGGCACAGGTCTAGCCGTACTGTTTGTTATGCGTGAACCGAAATGCTTATGTAGTTTAATAAGCACTACGCATTTTTTTTGTGTTCCTGCAACTACGCAGGGTGACCATGCATGGTTAAATACAAGCGGACACGCCGACAGCTCTTCTACATACTGAAGATTGCTCTTTTCAAGACTTCCAAACATGTATCCATGCTTAAGAATTCAATTGCCCTTGCAAGGGTCAGATAACCGGACCGGTATAAATCCCGGCCACCCTCCGGTACCGATAACCGGCCCGGTTACCGGTCAAATTCAGTGAAATTCGTTTAAATTCATTCGAAAATTGAAAAAACCGTCGGGATTCTTCCTCCCGGCCACCGGCCGGTTACTTGATCCCTGAACAAGGGTCAGATAACCGGACCGGGTATGAATCCCGGCCACCCTCCGGTATTAGTAACCGGCCCGGTTACCGATCAAATTCGGTGAAATTCGTTTAAATTCACTTAAAACTCATTTGAAAATTAAAAAACCCGCCGGGATTCTTCCTCCCGGCCACCCTCTAGTATCCGGTAACCACCGGTTACCGGCCGGGATTTTGATCCCTGCTTACAATGATACAACAATGACAGCACAGATGGGAGGCATGAACAGTTCATTTGGTGAGCATATTTGTCGCATGTGCCGCAGCATTGCCTTCGCGTCACGTAAGAAAAAAAGTGTCCCGGCTGGAAATCACAGCTAGAGATAACAAAAAACCATGCTAGCTAAGCAAGCATCGCCCAAGATATCTATTTGAATTTGCTGGAAAGCCTACACTGACTTGCTCGAATAGGATTACAGGTTTTACATTGGCAGCGCAGAAAACTTAAGCTCCCTGTCAGCACTGTTCAGTTACAGGAGACTATTGTGGTGTTGCACCACGAGGCGGCGGATGCTGTGGTGGTCGTGGTGGTGGAAGGCCCACATTTCCCATCCCAGGCTGCAATGATCAACGACGTACTTCAGTAAATATAGCGAGCCATAGCGACACAGCTAAATAATGCAGAGAATTTAGACAACATACACTGGCCCAACTAAGACACTTCAGGTCTGACAAATTCATTAAAATGTAACTGGAGTCGTACCTGGTATGAGCTTAGACCAGGAATGGATGCCATTTGTCCCTGAGGCCGGTTGTACATGCCGCCCATAGGAAAGTTTTGCATGCCAGAAGCACCTGACGCGCCTTGAATGTTTCCCATTCCATTTGGGAAGCCACCCATTGGAGGCATATTGCTCGGAGGAACGGGACCCGGATGCGTCTGATTCAGGCCAATCAAGTGCTGTGGCATTTGAGGCATCATCTGGTTTGACGAACCTTGCATTGCCTGGAAATATTAAAGTCAACACATCAGCTGTCATTCTAGCAGTGGTTTACAAAGATTCAGCGCAAAGGAGCCAGTGTTGAACGGTATAAAATATAATTTACATTTTAAAGCAAACTCTATTTTCTATCCCATCTAATAAACAACTGGAATTTGGGGTGAACTTATTCAAATACAGCACTATGGGACAACCAACCGGATTCAAGCCATAGCCCGAACCTTGGGCAGATCTTTAGGTTGTGGAATGTGGGCTAACTATATCATAGTACAATAAAGTTTATGATCACTAACTGTGGATGCCTAGTGCTTGTTAAGTCATTTTTAATCAAGAAATGTTGGGCCAACATTAGTCTTGCATCTGTCCCCAAGGTTAGGTCTCTAGCAGTCTCTCTTGGATTTGCTATCCAAAATGCCCAGGGGAAGGAGCTCCGACAATTAGTGAAACTGAACCAGTGCTATTGTTAACTTGTTGTCCAACAAGAAAAAAAATCCATCCAAAAACGAAGAAATTTTCAGCAATTCCCTTCAACAAAAACCAAGCACGAATTTCATCATCAGGTGCCCCACACATGGTTATTAAGGCGGTAAGGCGAGACGAGGCGACTCACCCCCCTCACACCTTTTAAGCGGTAAGGCGTGAGGTGAGGCAACGCCTTAGAAATCCTAAGGCGGTAGTGCAAATCAGCAGACTGGGAGGCCGTAGAAGATCCGGACAGGAGTTGGAAGCCATAGAAGATCCCATGCTGACCAAGCTGTCCGCTTGCCTTGAGCCGTGCGCGCCCGTGGCCGGCGCTTGCCCCTTTGCCCGCCTCGCCTCCTCTTTTCCTCTGCTGGCTCCTTCATCTTCTTGCTGCTTCATCTTCACTTTCTTGCCGCCTCATCGCTCGGCTATCTCTCCGCCTCTCTGCTACTCGGCAACCCGGCGAACCGGCCTTCTCCCCGCATCCCGGCCTCCCCGCCTCCGGCTCTCTCTACCTCTCTGCTGCTCGGTGACCCGGCCTTCTCCCCGCATCCCGGCCTCCCCGCCTCTGGGTCGTCGCCGGGAGAAGGGAGGGAGGGGGAGGCCAAGAGGTGGGGAGAGCAGAGCAAACAGAGGTACCGAAGGATGCACCGAAGGATGCTTGCTTGCTGGGCGACGGGGATGGGCTGGAGAGGACGCCGAGACGAGAGCAGCGAGATGGAGGCGTCGCTGTCGTGGGTTCTAGCTTCCATGTGAGTCGCGCGCTCCTCTTTCCCCCTTCTCTCACTCTGGTTTAGTCGTCTAGGGTTCAGCCTGCCTTTTAGTCGCCCACCTTGGAGACGCCTTCAGGACGCCATGGCACTAAGACGGATGCCATACGTGCGCAAGGCAAGGCGAGCCGACGCCTTGACCCTCGCCCACGCCTTACCACCTAGGCGACGCCTTACGGACGCCTTAATAACCATGGCCCCACATGTCAGATATATTCAAGTAACAAAATTCCGGAACAAGCTCGTGTATATTGTATACGAGTATACAACATAATCATGTTCCTTTGATCAAGCATCAAGATCCCAGTTTGCCTAGTGAAAATACAAGTAAATTATTATAAAACAATATCACGCTATAAGCAGTGTAATGAAAGAGATTGTACTTGTACACCAAAATGTATTCCCGTTTTATCTCAAATTATAAGATGATTAAATGTTAAAAGAAAAACTAGCCGAACTGTTGGAACTTAACTGGGGAAGCAATGAAGAAAGAGTTGTAGTATTCTCACACACACTATATTGAACCTTTATTGATCTTCTTATGTATATCAAGCTTACATTACAAAGGAGCTCCTCGAGTCTATTTATAGACTTCAAACACCGACTCTAGACTAAACCGACTCAAATGCAGAGCTCACATTCTTGCTGTACTCGGTACAAGAACAGAGCAGCACTAACTAAGCTCTGGTTCACTTAACTAGTCAATTTGGTCTTGACTTTCTTTACTACTTAAGACTCCATGTCCAACTCAGGTACTTCTAGCATTGAGCTGTCCAAGCTTGCTCCCTTGCCGACGTTGCCCAAAGAATGGTCTAGTAGAAGGCCAGATCAGATTGTTACTAGTAGTATGTAGTATGTCGGCAAATCCGCAAGATTTATCAAGCATGTATACTTATCAGAACTCAATTTTGCTTTCTCAAACTCAAGAAAATAAATTAACATCTAACAATCTCCCCCTTAATTTATTTTCTTAAGATATCTCTGCTGTCGTTGTCGATTCTTCACTTCCCGCATTATTAAGACACAAACATGTACTCCAACTGCTACTCAAAACTCCGATCGCCAGTTGGACTCGGCTCTCACTCACATTCTGACGGAGACGGTGACACAACTCGAACACGTCTCGGACTTACTCATTGAGACAGTTGATCTCAACTACGACTTTCCCAACTCATACTAGACTCAGGATGGTGAACACATCTCGTCAACATTCCGTACTCAACTCCACAGTCTCAACTCAGGACGGCTTACACATCTCCTCAACATCCTAGACTCAACTCTTTGTACTTGACTCAGCACCAGAGCAGCGTCAGTTCATCTTCAGCATCTGCCTCAATTAAATGTGCCTCCGCTTTCTCCTTCCTCGGCTTATGACATTCGGAAGCAAAGTGCCCGTAGTCCTGACAATGGTAGCAGCGAACCTTCGCCTTGTCGAACTTACGGTTCTTCTTACCAGAGTTGTTGCCCTCTTCTTTGGTCCTGGATTTCCACTCGGCACGAGTGAGAAGTAGATGCTCACCTTCCTCGTCGCACCGCCGTCCCTTCGTACGTTCCTCGTACACCTTCAGACGCCCAACCACCACCACAACCATCATAACATGGTGACGAAAGCCATCTGGCCCTTGCGCTCGTCGACCAGCTCATTGCCTTCCACCGCCGCCCATACCCCTTGTGCGCGCATGAACACCTTCATCTTCACCGCCCAAGGGCCATAGTTGGTCTCAGTGAGCATTGAGTATTGGAGGGTCACATATCCCTCCTTCATCAGTGCCTTGGATGTCGTCATGTCTGAGGTGTCACCACTACGCACGGACTTGAGTGGAGACGGCATCTGCTTCGGCATGACATACTACACCCTTGCTTCTGCTATGCCCGACTCGAACCTAGGGCTCTGATACCAATTGTTGGAACTCTAACTAGGGAAGCGATGAAGAAAGAAGAAAGAGTTGTAGTATTCGCGCACACACTATATTGAAGCTTTATTGATCTTCTTATGTATATCAAGCTTACATTACAAAGGAGTTCCTCGAGTCTATTTATAGACTTCAAACACCAACTCTAGACTAAACCGACTCAAATGCACAGCTCACATTCTTGTTGTACTCGATACAAGAACAGAGCAGCACTAACTAAGCTCTGGTTCATTTAACTAGTCAATTTGGTCTTGACTTTCTTTACTACTTAAGTGGTTGTTTGGATCCCAAGGATTAGGAATTAGTTTTCTGAAAACATGTGTTTTATTACGAATTTTAGGAAAACTAATTTTAGGTTGTTATGTGATCCAAACAACGTAATCTATTTGTCTTCACGCTCTATCAAGTTGTACTAAAATTATGAAGCAAGAACATAATTATTAATTAAGGAAAGGAAGAACTTTACTAGACATGGCTGTGCATGACATGATGTTTGGATACTGAAACAAAGACTAAAGAAAAAATATATATTGGGATGCATGGTCAGCGGTGCCTGTCCATGGGCTCCGTCGACTTACCAAATGTCGAGCACATCCTTCAGCGACGAGCCGGCGCTGACGCGATCATGAACAGCGGCGGTGCCGACAACCCATGCAGGTAGCCTGCATACTTGCTCCGTTAACACACATTAGATGGGAGCATGCATGGAGCCAGCTGGGAGTTGCGATCGAAGTTACATATCCCTTTTATCATGTCGTGCAGAAATCTGGCGGTGCTGAAGCCTAACTTTGTTATCTGGCGAAAAGCAAGTGATGCAATACACGTAAAACGAGGATAAGCTATCCTAGTTTTGTGAAAAGCAGTCTTGAGTAGTATTCCAGAAAACTCGTGTTTTGAGTTTTAGCCAAAACTAACTTTTGTTGTGTTGGTTTTATCCTCTTCTACCAAATGCAGTTTTAGGTTGTTATGCTCTTAAACGTGTTTAGCTAAATCTGGTTTTAATAAAGCGTGAGATCCAAACAAGGCCTAAGACTCCATATCCAGCTCAGGTACTTCTAGCATTGAGCTGTCCAAGCTTGCTCCCTTGCCGACGTTGACCAGAGAATGGTCTAGTAGGACAGACCAGCTTGTTACCAGTAGTATGTAGCAAGGATCAAAATCCGTGATTTACTAGCGATGTACTTGATTCTAAAAAACGGGGGACTAGGATGAAACGATGAATCGCAAAATTTTCATATTCAAATTTGAATTTATGACTGCATGATGCACTTTCTATGTTGGTTTAGGCATGTTTTTGTGCTAGATTACATATTGTATTGAGCTAAATATGCTTAAATTATTGTATGAGCAAGTCCCGAGCTGTAGAGAGTGAAACTAGCAAGGTTTTCTCTGTTTTTTCTAATTGCTACTTCATTAAACACTTGGAGGATTGTTATTTCATTAAACACTTGGAGGATTGTTACTTTATTAAACACTTTCTAATTAATATTTGCATTATTCCAATTGCTAATTACCTATAACCGGTTTTCTCTTTTTTTCGGGGGGGTTTACCAGTTTTTTCGGTTTTTGTGCGAATTACCTATAACCAGTTTTCTCTGTTTTTTCGGGGGGTTTTACCGGTTTTTCCGGTTTTTGTGCGGTAACTGGTTTTCAAAATCCTCAATTCAAAATTCAGTTTTCGAACTTCATCCAGGTTTTCGGTTTTTCGATGTATCCAGATTCTGAATTCTGCGCCAACCGGGTTTTCTCTGGGTTAGGGTTTTTGATCCTTGGTATGTAGTATGTCAGCAAATCCTCAGGATTCATTCAGGATGTATGCTAATCAAAACTCAATTTTTCTTTCTCAAACTCAAGAAAATAGATTAACATCTAACACGAACATATTGAACTAAAAAGTACGATAGTAACTCAAATAGAATTCACTCTATGCAATTTTTCCCATGTAAACTTATAAGGTTTGAAAATACAAGCATGGGTTTTTTTCACTGGCAACAAAAAATCATGCAGAGATCAGTAGGAAGTAGGAACATAAAATTAATAAGGTATTAATTGAATATTACCATTGGGTGAGGCAAGGGTGGTAGTGGTGGGTTCACTGGTGATGGCCCTGGCATGGAACCTGGCATTGATGGAAGCTGAGGAAGTGGTGGTCGAGATCCTTGTGGATGTGGAAGCATGTGCGCTGGTGGCTGCAATTGAGGCATGTTTGGAGGTGGTGGCCGAAACTGAGGATGTTGCTGCTGAGGCACATGTTGATATTGTTGCTGCTGCCCAGCAGCTAGAAGAGACGGATGAGGACCTGGTGGCAAGGGAGGCTGCCCAGGTGGAAGACCAGGTATAGATGGCCTCTGTTCTCCATGATCAGATCCATCAAGAGGCATTGCAACCCCAATACCAGGAATTGTACCTTCATTTCGTGACAATCCAGCAGCAAATGATCCAGGTGTTGTTGGAGGTTCAGGAATCTGGAATCCACTCATAGCACGGCCAGCAAAAGCAGTATGTTGATCACCATAACCTGAAAAAAATAGCATTTCCATTTCTTGTCCAGTTCCAAAAAAGAAAACCAAAGTACCAAACATGGAGGCAGAAAGCACACACATTAAGTGAGTTACTGGTGTTTATCAAATTTTCTAACTAAATCATGCTGTCACTTTTTATTTTATAACTGGGAAAAGATGTTGAATAAACTGAAAAAACAAAAATCAAGCTAAAACAGAATCAAAGGCAACCTTGCATCTGTCCAACGTTGTATTTATCACGGGTAAGATCACCTGGCCTGTTTCTACACCAGAATCTTGTAGCATGATCATTGCCCCCACTGAAAGAAAATAACAATGATATCGGCCCAGTTTAATGCCACTACAAGGAATAATTAGATAAATGGACACAAACAGAAAAGGCAGTTGGAATAGTTCAGGTATGGAAATAAGCAGCAAATAAATATAATAATCGGCATGTCCACATTCATATCTACAACAATAAGTACATTAGAAAAAAAATACACAAGCTGAAGATCAGGAACGTAAATTTAAATTGAAAATTCAGAAAGTAATAATCTGTCAGTTAAGTACCTGCAAAGTAGATAGCCCACAGGATGCCAGGCAAGGTCCCACACACTATTGTCATGTGCATTATTTATTTCTATCTGTGGGGTCGCATGGCTGCCATATCAATGAAAATGTTTGTTCGTCAGATTGACATATCATTTTTAGCCAAAAAAATGTAACTAGAGATTACTTTGAGAAAAACATGAAACTAAATAATTTTATCACACAACTTAAGCACAGAATAGACTTAAATAATTGTATGCTTCATGATCATCAAGGTGTAGGTCTAACAGCAGGAAATCACAGTTATGACTTCCAAATTCCAGTCTGTCCAAATTTATGACAACAAACTCCCAGGCCAGTCAGAACCAGGGAAAAAATTCCGGGCCGGTTACCGGCCGGGGTCCGGGATCCAAAATCCCAGCCGGTTTTCCCGAGTTTTACAAGTTCAAATTTTGAATTTTGAATTTCAGCTGATTTTTAAGCAAATTCAAACGAAATTCAACCGGGTTTTTCCCGTGAAAACCGATAATCGTGGATTCTGCTCGTTGGTGGTAGAGAAGCAACTTGTTCGGTTCTATGTTCCTTGGTCAGAACTATTGTGTCAATGGCAGTGAAAAATCTATCGCCGAAATTTCGCCGGTAACCGCCGGTGTTATCGGTGAGGTCCGATAAATTTTTATACCGGGCAAGAAATTTCGGATTTATTTAATTTCCATCCAAATTTAAATTTCAATGCAAAATTTACATCTGAAAATTTCAAATAAAAATAAAAATTTTCCTCCGGGCAAGAAATTTCGGATTTATTTAATTTTCATCCAAATTTAAATTTCAATGCAAAATTTATATCTGAAAATTTCAAATAAAAATAAAAAATTCCGTCCGAAATTTCCGATAACCGGTGTTATCGGTGGAGTCCAATAAAATTTTCTTGCCGGTCAATGGCACTACTGGTGTCTTACCCGACCAACCAATGGAAGATTGCTCCATCATAGCTCCCACTAACAAAGTATTCTTCATGAAATGGATGCCATGCCAAAGCTGCAGAAATAAATAAACTGAATAAAAGAATACTCATTCAATGCAACCATGGTGAACAAGGGCAGTGGCATACATGATAGCTTCCTATGTAACTTTTAAGTCATTAGTCTGGTCTCCATAATGTGTGCTTGCAGTAAAGCAAATGAACTAAAACTACAACTTGAGTGAAAATTTATCAAATCTTAAACTATAGGAAGGGAACCTAAAAGTCAAATTCTGTAATGACAATCTAACCTGTTACATCCTTGTTGTGTCCACGGAAGGATTCAAGCTCTTTCATGGATCTAATATCATATAGCTGCACAAACACATTAGCAATAACAAGTGAGGAATTGTCCATTTTTGTGTGAATTAATTTACTGCGTATAAAGAGAGAAATAGAACTAGGCAGATAACACAAATTCCTCAAGGCACGTGCTACTTGAGCAAGGAGTAAGCTACTTGAGCAAGGAGTAAAGAAACTATCACATTAAATTCACCTGGGAAAGGAGAGGAAGAGTCATTTCCTAGTTGCAACTATTAAGCAAAACTTGATGGCCATGATTGATTATTAATCAGGTTGAACGGCTAGGATTTTTTTTTTCTCTGATGATGGGGCTTAAGGCCTAAGAGCATTATAAAACTTGACATCAACTTTATTAGTATTAATCCCAATGGTCTACATCACCAGCACAAGCATGTTGAATTGATGAGAAAAACTAAGCTCGGAGTACACTTTTTTGCAGAAGGAAAGGACAAACAGTTACTGACCTTAATAATCTGATCCTTGGAGGCAGTCAGTACCCAGTTCCCATTTTGGTTCCACTTTACACATTGCACAATATTTTTATGACCATGGCTGCAGATATATCTCATCAAGTGCTGATGTGCAAAAGAACTTCAAAATTAATATGAGCAACAAAAATACTTACAATGAGCGTAGCTCTCTACCACTTTTTGCATCCCAGAGTTTCACAAGATAGTCTTTACCACCTAAATAGCACAGAAATGAATTAGCTCTGGACATCACAATTAATCTCATTAAACTAGCAAGAATAATAACTAACCTGAAACCAATAAAGACTTCGTGGGATGCCAATCGACACTTTTAACATCCCAACCATGGCCTGGCTGAGTTTGAAGGCAAATTCAGGTTACTTGACAAAAAATAACAAAAGTAATAACACACAATAACTTCACACATGCAAGCATCAAGTAGTTAAGGGCCTTAAGGCTCATAAGAAAAGTTTAGCAACATTACCAGTTAAAGATCTTTCTTCTTGGCATCTTGCAAAGTCCCAAACCTTCACAGTAGTGTCATCAGAACATGAACAGAACTTCAAGCCTGTTCTACAAAAGCTGTTTAAAGTATGTGTTTTAATAGGGAATAAACACTAACTTGGTATGCTAAAGTAACAAAAGCACATAGTACAGTCCTCACCTTAAGTCACGAACTGATTCTCTGTGAGCTGTTTTATTCACTTTAACGTTGTTCATGTTACTTTGCCAATACCTGCAAAAGAAATCAAAACATGTAGTTAACAGGTTAAACAATGCAAAGATTAATATGGTAATTTTTAAGGGCCAGTGTCCAGCAATGTTACAGAAAAAAAGGGCCAACATACTTGATTGCACCACCATCATCTCCTGTAACCATCCAGTTTTCATTGTTACTCCAAACCATTGATCTCACAGCTTGGTCATGAGCCTATTTATCAAGTTCCTCCAAAAAAAATAAGTCAAGTTTACTGCATACTGGTAAGTCTACGGTTTACCAGCAACTAATGTGGAATACCTGAAGAATCATTTCAAAATTAAAAGATTGCCCATTCCATAGGGTGAATTCACCACTCTGTGATCCAGTAATAAGCCGGCGGCCTGTAGGAGTCCACTTTATCCACAAATAACACTATGTTAGACTCAGACAAGGGGAAAAGGAAAAGAAAACATAGATAAATCAAAGTGGAACATTGACAGAAGTTTTCACCTAGATCATAACAATATAAAAGAGGCTTGCCATGGAGTTATCAAACTGATCTGCTAATGTTGTAAAATTTTGGGAAATTTCAAACAGTGTGTGGATCCAAGTGGCAGATTTTAATATTGTATTGCCGTTAATCCTTCAATAAGTCTACCATCCAAAAGATCAGGTTAACCGACATGTGCAAACGTTTAAGGACCGTTAAACAACTTCATAGATGTTTGATTTTCAATCCAAATGGTAAGAATAACTGGCTATAGATGAAGATGAAAATAGATTTCAAAAGAAAGGGAAGCTCAGTAATGTATGGCAAAGCGTTGCGTACACTTAGAACAATTGCTATAATTTTTAGCGTTCTAAAGGTATTATTGCTATTCAGTTTTTCCTTGACTAGAAGCCAAGTACACAATTGAACCATGTAGTGACTGTACGAATTGCAATCATCAATTCAACATTTCAACTGGATCCAAAGTGCAAGATGTCGAAAGGGGAAAAATTCACTAGTAAAGCAGCTATTGGATTAGCTACGTGTATTATCATTCCTTTTACACAGTTAACATGTATCTTCCGCACTACGCATCACAGGCATCATGTCTATCTTGGATTCAAAGGTAAGTACAAAGTGAGATGCCAGATAGGAAAAATTAACATAATGATTAGAATTGCATCTATGTTTGAGTTCAGTGCAAACATTCAGCAGCCATGGCTTGGAAGGGCGCTTTGAGAAATATAACAGTAGGTTGCGCAGCTGGAATATTAAGAAAGCAGAGATGGGCATCATAGAACTCACCAAGACACAATTAATAGAGCACCGGTTCTTATTGATTGATGAATGTACAAATTTGGCAGCAAAACTTGTCGAGGGGTTGTTTGGGTATGCAACGGATGGCAACATCTGCAACAGCCGTGTTAACCAGGATATCTAGGTAAGAAACAAAGAGAATGGGATAGTCTTGTATTCAATATTTCAATGTACAGTAGATACAGATAATTTCAATATCTTCCACATTTAACACTTAATCCATCAAAAACTTCATCATTGAAGATGATAAGTGATATAGTTGGATACAAAATTAGCACTACATGTAACACCCCGGCTTAACAAAAGCCCGAGATGTCACCTACGACTACTATCGCTTCCAATTCTAACCATTAATCAAGTATTACTATCATCTAGACTTCAAGAATAAACATTCAACAATATGTTAATCATCAATTTCAGCAATATGACGGGCCATAAATCGAATGTAATATGAACCAAATAATTACTAAAGGCATCATAAACAAATTTCAATTAGGCAACACATCAACTAACAATATTGTGAAACCTAAGGGATTAAGGGAAACCACCGTTTAACCAATTATTTCAATGGAAGTTGCTAAATTGTTTATGACCAAAAGGAGTGAATTTATTGGGTGGAGTGAAGTGCTACAAAAATGCAATTGTTCCATGTAATACTTTCACCCCAAAGCATCGTCGTCAACGTTCACCTAAAACAACAAATAAACAAGAGTGAGTCCATGACTCAGAAACTACAAGATAAAATAACAACCGAGGCATCATCTCATCAACAATTCATTTTCATTATTCTCATTTCCTCAGATCACATTTTCACTTTTTATGAATGCAATGCAAAGTCATGCTCATACCACAACTCAACTTCTGCTTATACTGGTATACGGGTTTTCACTCATGTTTACACTCTTTAGTGCGGGGATCAATTGTCCATCCTTTTTCATACGGGACCTCATTGTCCATATCTTACATATGAGGACCTCATCCCACTCCCGTGGGTCAAATCATTCCATTATGAATGTTCAACATGCAATACAACGAATAATCATCATTTTTCATCAATAAGAAAGCATATGAGCAATAAGAAATAGGCATCTTTCATGTGAATAATCATGTCAAACGTTCATTTAACCAAATGATAATTCCAAACATTCAATATCATTCTACCATGCACTTGCCTTTTTAGTTGAAGGTGACACAATTTCTGAAGCCACTCCGTCTATAGTAAACACCCAACTCAATACAAGCTACGGCAATACAAATCAACACTTAATCGACAACGATCCTACACGCTCTCCAATTCCACAAATACCCCCTTTTTACCGAACGGTCCCCCTGCTGTCTCGGCACTAAAAAAGTTATAACTTTCAATTCCCACATCGAAATATGATAAGTCATACCATTGCTGGAATCTATACAAAATTTCCTACAACTTCTTAGAAGATCAAAAGTTCGGATTAAATCATCTAAATCCCCGTTTATAACTCAGAAGACAGATCTATCATCTTCTGGCCAGCAAACTTAATAATTTCATATCTTTTAATCCACGCATGCAAAAATAATGATCTAGGACTTTTCAGAAACTACAGGGAATTATCTACCAGCCTAGTTATGCCAAAAATTTCATTCTATCATTAACTCTGTCAAATTAATGTTTTCTCACGACTACATCTAGCAACAACCCGATTCTGGACTTCCAAAAATCGTGTTTTTGGACTCTCTGGAATCCTTAAGAAGTTACATACCCTTTTCATGTAGATCAAAACCCCGAATTATTCCATCTTATATTTTAAATCTACAGATTAATGCGTAATGCCAGAACACGACAAACTTACCAGACAGCATGGTTACAAAATTCATAACTTAAAATCTACTCATCCGATCGACATGAATAAACATTCTACAGAAAGCTATCGAGATCCTCTACAACTTTCTAGTAGATGGAATTCCCAAATTATGCACAACTGGTACCCAAATCTATAGTGCAACAAAAACAACAGATTACCCAAACTACAGAACGATTTCTCCAGGCTAGAAATTGCTAAACAAATCAGAGAAGTCTAGATCATCACCCTTGGAGACCACGACGAGGATCACTGGTTTCTCCCGCGAGGTCCCCCTCTCTTTCTTTCTCTCTTCTTCCTCTTCTCTCCTCCTTTCCCTCTCTCTGGCCGAATCTCGCTGGCTTCCTTCTTCCTTCTGGTGGCGGCAGCAGAGGAGGGTGGCATAAGTCGCAAGGGATGGAGGCGGCGAGGGTGGCGCCACTGCATTGGTGAGCCTCGGGCCATCGACCAGTAGCTTTCAATTTGTGATTTCAAGGCCCAACAACAAGTGATTTTGAGCTGGGCCTCGATCCATTGCCCCGGCGGCCCGAGGCCCAGCTCCGCCTCTGGGTAGCGCAAGGGGCTGCAAGGGTAGAGGTAGCAGAGGTGGCAGCTGGCAGAAAGGGAGGAGGAGGCGCAAGGGGGGAGAGTGGGGCTAGGGTTTGGTGCTTACACCCTCTTAAGCCGGGTTCCCAGCAGGGTAAGGAGCTATGGGCCAAAGGGTCGAGTTAGAAAGAAAAAATAAGTGATATCCCGTTTAAACATAAAATAAATAAGTGATTAGTACTGAAATTAAATAGAATTAGAAAGAAAAAAATTAAATAGAGTTCTAATCACTTTTTTTTTCTTTCTAACTCAGCCCTTCGGCCCATAGCTCCTTAGCCCAAGTGGGGAACCGGCTTAAGAGGGTGGGGGCAGCCAAACCCTAGCCCCACTCTCCCCCTTGAGCCTCCACCTCCCTCCCTCCCAGCCGCCACCTCTGCTACCTCCACCCCCTGCAACCCCTTGCACCACCCCTGCTGCCTCCATCCCCTTGTAGCCTTGCGCCACCCCTCCCTCTCACCCCTCCCTCTGCTCTTGCCGGCCAAGAAGGAAGAAGGAAGCCAGAGAGATTCGGCCAGCAAGAGGAAAGGGAAAGGAAGAGAAGAGGAAGAAAGAAGAGAGAAAGAAAGAGAGGGGGACCTCGCGGGAGAAATTGGTGATCCTCGTCGCGGTCTCCAAGGGTGATGATCAAGACTTCTCCTCTGATTTGTTAGCAATTTCTAGTCGGGAGAAATCGTTATGTAGTTTGGGTAATCTGTTGTTTTTGTTGCAGTGTAGATTCTGGTATCGGTTGTGCATAATTTGGGAATTCTAGAGGATCTCAATAGCTTCCTATAGAATGTTTATTCATGTCGATACCCAGTTGTGCATAATTTGTGAATTCCATCGGCTATAAAGTTGTAGAGGATCTCAATAGCTTTCTGTAGAATGTTTATTCATGTCGATCGGATGAGTAGATTTTAAGTTATGAATTTCGTAAGCCTGCTGTCTGGTAAGTTTGACGGGTTCTGGCGATACGCATTAATATGTGGATTAAAAACATAAGGTGCAATAATTCGAGATTTTGATCTACATGAAAAGGGTAAGTAACTTCTTAAGGATTCCAGAGTGTCCAAGAACACGATTTTTGGACGAGTAAAACAGAAGTTGTGATTTTTGGAAGACTGCGGTCCAGAACCGAGCTACTGCTGGATGTAGTCGTGGGAAAACATTAATTTGACAGAGTTAATGACAATGGAATTTTTGGCATAACTAGTTTGGTAGATAATTCTCTGTAGTTTCTAAAAAGTCCTAGATCATTATTTTTGCATGTGTGGATTAAAAGATATTAAATTATTAAGTTTGTTGTCCAGAAGATGGCAGATCTATCTTCTGGGTTATAAACGGGGGTTTAGATGATTTAATCCGAACTTTTGATCTTCTAAGAAGTTGTAGGAAATTTTGTATAGATTCCAGAAATGGTATGGTTTATCATATTTCGATGTGGGAGTTGAAACTTATGACTTTTTTAGTGTCGGGACAGCAGGGGGAACGTCCGGTAAAAAGGGGGAATTTGTGGAATTGGAGAGCGCGTAGGAGCATTGTCGATTAAGTGTTGATTTGTATTGTCGTAGCTTGTATTGAGTTGGGTGTTTACTGTGGGCGGAGTGGCTTCGGGATTGGTGTCACATTCATATTATTCCAGTTGTCGCAATTAGAAAGGCAAGTGCATGGTAGAATAGTATTGAATGTTTGGAATTATCATTTGGTTAAATGAATGTGTGTCATGATTATTCATGTGAAAGATGTATATTTCTTATTGCTCATATGCTTTTGGTAATTTGATGAAAAATGATGATAATTCATTGCATTGCATTGCATTGCATGTTGAACATTCATAATGGAATTATTTGAAACACGGGAGTGGGATAAGGTCCCCACATGTAAGATATGGGCAATGAGGTCCCTATATGAAAAAGGTCGGGCAATTGGTTCCCACTTTAAATAGTGCGAGCATGAGTGAACACCGACGGGTGTTACACTCCAGCACTCCGCTATACTGGTATAAGCAGAAGTGGAGTTGTGACATGAGCATGAGTTTGCATTGTATTCATGAAAAGTGAAAATATGATATGAGGAAATGAGAATAATGAAAATGAATTGTTGATGAGATGATGCCTCGGTTGTTATTTTATCTTGTACTTACTGAGTTGTGGACTCACTCTTGCTTATTTGTTGTTTTAGGTGAACGTTGACAACAGCACGCTTCAGGGTGAAAGTAGAACATGGAACGATTGCAAAATTTGCACTTTCGTAGCACTCCACTCCACCCAATAAATTCACTCATTTTGGTCATAAACAATTTAGCAACTTCCATTGCAATAATTGGTTAAACGGTGGTTTCCCTTAATCCCTTAGGCTTCGCAATATTGTTAGTTGATATGTTCCCTAATTAAAATTTATTTATGATGCTTTTGGTAATTATTTGGTTCATATTACATTCGATTTATGGTCTGTCATGTTGCTGAAATTGATGATTAACATATTGTTGAATGTTTATTCTTGAAGTTTAGATAATAGTTGGAAGCGATAGTAGTTGTAGGTGACATATCGGGCTTTTGTTAAGCCGGGGTGTTACACTCAAGGATAGAAAACCTAGTACCGGAGGAAATCCCGGCCGGCGCCCATTCTCCGTTACCGGCCGGTAACCGAAAATCCCAGAAAAAAACCAGATGGAATTCGCAATCTGAAATTTGAATTTGAAAAAAAACCGACCGGATTTTAAAATCCCAGTACCCCCGTAAATCCGGTAACCGGCCAGTTTTTTTCCATGGTTACACTACCTTTAACCAAGTGTACCAAACGACATGTAAAATCACACCACTTCCTCCTCCATGTCTAAAAAAGAGAGGTAAAAATGAAACCGAATAAAAAAGTGTTTTTATTTACTTAGTGCGTTCATCATTTGGAAATGGCAAAGGACAGTGTGACACTGTGACAGTTCTCTCATTGCTTCTTCCTGAAACAATCATTTCAGTTTCACCTTCCTCGGTCACTCGCTAACCCATAAACACACCAATATGTTTTTTGCTGCCACTAAGGAGTAAGGACACATTCCATAGCACTGGTCGGCATACATGACTAGAAGTAGGGCAACATTAGGATTGCCATGACTTTCCATCCAGTAACCTAGTGCATTCATTAACAAACCAATATAAGCTACCTAACAGTAGTGGCAGTGGCCCGGCATCGGTGGAAGAATTCAAGAACCATAGATAACCTTAGTTAACTAAAAGGAATAAGAGGAATAGGAGGTGTGTTCCAAAATATTGCAATAAGACCTAATTGTATGAATTTAATCTGTTCAGGTCCCTCAATTTTACTTTGTACCTTATGAAGATGTCTCGCGTATATTATATATATCATAAATACTGTGGCATTTAGTTATCTAGGCCAAAACATCCAAACTACCAGATTCAGAAAATACTAAAAAAGAGGAGTTGTGATGCAACTGAGAAGATTTAAATTACCTATGAAGCTAAACAACCCAAAACAACGATCAGAGGCAGTATCTGATAGGCAGCCTATATAGCAACAGCAGTTTGAATCGTCGTTATACAACAATCTATTTGTAAGGCAACATTGCGGATCTTTCTTTAAGACTAATATCGCAGGTCAAAATCAAAATAAATAAGTGATACTTATGCATGCATCCACTAGTCAGCATTGTCATTTAAAACAGAATATTAACTGTGAAAACATTCAAGATCTTTCCAATCATGAGATAACAAAGGATATTAATATAATGTAATTACTGGTATTTTGAAATGAAAATTAGAAAATCCAAAATGATAATAAAAAAAGTCAACGCCAAAAGTACATGATAGGTATAAAATGAATATATAACAGCAACCAGTATTTTCAGCATAGCACAATTACTATATTTTAATATATTACTATTACAAGCAAGGTAGTAGGCAGCGTACGTCCAGGACAGCAGCTGGAGTTGGCTGCAATGTGACTCTGTCCCTTGCATCCCGCTGCGACATGCGAGCCTGCATCCATATACATAATGGTGATCAGCACAACTAGCGCAAGGAAAATTGCAGGTACGTACTACCATTGGCAAAACAAACTTATGAGCATTTCATATTCATGTCAAATACTCCACACACAAAAAAGAGCATATGCAAGGCCAAATGGAAGTAGAAAGGTTGAATTGTATAATTTGTTTGGCTCCCTTAGACATAGTTGAAAACATTGCATTATTTTAACTGTTCAAAAGATAATATTGGGTATTACTTGAACATAACGGACACTTGCGCTTGTGTAGTCCACTGTTCGTCGCTGGACAGGCTTCCGCATCCTTTTAGCACCGAAATTGTCCCCATAAGCTGAATTGAGCCCAAATAACGATAAGAGTTGCGCAGTTGCAATACGATAATAGGTACCAAAAAGTTATAGATCCAAACTACGACAAACTAATGGTTTTTAATTGTTTTTAAGCAAAATCTGACAAACTGAGCGGTAAGACAATAACGCGTACTAATCTGGCTGCTCTGCCCCTAACCCTAACACCAGTGACGAGTACCAAGAGTGGTGTGGTTACCGTCGTACGGCGGCTGGTGTTGCGGCGGCGGCGGCGGGGGGCCCGGGTGCGCGCCGTAGTCGGGAGGGAGATTGATGGAGGACGCTGCGGAGAGCTGCCGCATCGGCGGCTGCTGCGGGCCGCGGTAGAAGTCCCCGCTGCCGCCGGCCTGTGGAGACGGGTGCTGAGGCGGAGGTGGAGGCTGTTGCTGCTGCTGCTGCATCATCCCCGCCGCCTCGCCGGGAGAAGCGCCGAGACTGAGCTAGGTTTTGGATGATTTGATGAGGACCACTCGGTCCGGCCTGGTTCGTCGTCGCAGGTGGCCGGGAGAAGGATGGCAGCGTCCAGGTCGGGGACGGCTGCAGGACGTCGGGGGCACGGACGCACGGAGGGGCGGCGAGGACGTCCGGGGGACGGCTGGGGAGGCAACGGAGTCGAGGTCGAGGTCAATAGGGTCTCTGGCGCCGTCTTCCTCCTCGATTCCGCGACGGCCGCCGGCGAGGAACCGAGAAGCCGCGAGCAGAGGCTTCGGTCAGGAGAGGGGAGGAGAAATGAGGAGACGGTAACTCGAACAACTAGGCCCGTAAGGCCGTAATAGAGATTGCTTGCGTGTGGTGCCGCACGGAGAAGCCCACCCAAGTCTCCAAGATGCATATGGGCGAGCCCTCTCACGTGCAACAAGGCCGCCAGGCAGCAAATATCGGTTTTACTTTTACTCAATAAAAAACTATTCGGCTCTCCTATGTGATGTCAAACGGCATTTTTTGGGTCCAGTTCTCTTACAAGTTAGTTTTGACAATCTCATGTGATTTAGCCTCTGTTTGGAGGCCTTTCAAAAGAATTTATTTTGTTTTTGTTTTCAAAAAAATTGAAGAAAATTAACATATTCCCAATTGTTGAAACTAAACACAACAGTGGGGCAAGACGAAGACGCATCTGGTTATAGAGAGCATGACTCTTGCCGGTCTAGGCCCAATCAACAACTGTTGCCTGTCGGCCTCCACCGCTCCATGTTATTAACATAACGAGGAAAATTAAATAACACAACAAGATTTAAACAAAAAAACACAGATGAACAGTTGCTTCGACGGCAAATCGCCGACCGTAGGCTTTTCTCGCTATCGCCCCACCATGTATTTAATCACTCGATCAGAGCTGCACGCACACCAATCCTCAAATCGGATGTAGGAGGATAAGAACAGGGTGGGGAAGAGAATAAAGGGGCACAATCTCGTGCACCAATTTGTTGATGGCCAAAGTTGTATCACAACAGAATGTGTATGCATGTTCTTTGCAACCCCAGATTATGCAGTTGGGTTGCTTTTTCCCTACACAAAAGTTTATCGATGGGGTTCCAAATAATAATATCTTAGTATTCTTTTCATTCCTTTTAACTGGCAATTTAGAATCTGTGAAATCAAAATTTCTTTAAAAAAATTTGACAATTAGTATATTTACAATGATCTAAATTGACATTTTCGTTAAAAGTTTTTTATAAAATTGTTATTTTTTATTTATACTAATATAAAATTATAATATTTTACCGTGAAATGATCATAGCACCATTTAAAATAAAACTTAGAAGGAGTAATAAGCTAAATCACTTTTTTTCCAAACATGTATCTAGCTCTCAGACTTTTCTCTTTTCTCAGGCTCCATCTTAGCATATTCGCAAACAAGAAATGAGTTATTTTGCTTGTATATATAGACAATTGTAACCATTAAATTTATGGCAATAGACATAATGATTCGTCCAAAGAAAATATCTGATAGCACTTAGATCTTTATAGGGATTTCTGAAATTTTAAATTGGATAACCTAGATGTAACACTGCGGCTTAGCAAAAGTCAAGATGTAACCTACAACTACTATCTCTAAATAGCACTACAATTTTTTTTTTATCAAATCAATAACTACTGACAGCTAGGCTTCATAACCAAACATTGCTAATAACATGACTAACATAAACTTCAGCAAAGAACGAAGTACCAAATCCACATTTGTTACAATTCAATCAAGACCAACAGTATCATGAATAAACTTTAAATAGTAACGGTCAACAACTAGCATGGATAAAAACTGTAGGGAACTATTGGAAGCACAAGATAACTAATTATTACAACAAAAGTCTATAACTGGATTATAGTAACAGAAATAATATGTAGGTGATGTGAAGTGCAACAGAGTGTAATCATTCCGTGATCTATTTCCACCCTATGCATGTCGCTCTCAACGTTCACCTAAAACAATAAATGACAAGAGTGAATTCAAGACTCGGCAAGTACAAATAAACAACATACAAAACATTAAATCAATGACAGATCATCCCCATTATCTCAAATACATTTGTAAATGTCATGAATGCAATGTGAATCATGCACATGTTTTCACTTCTCTTCTGCATATACCGGTATTGTCGAGTGTAACACCCGTCAGTGTTCACTTATACCCGCATTCTCAAATGCAAGGACCCATTGCCCATATAAAGAAGAATTTTTATACAGTGATCTCATTGCCCATATCTTAAATATGAGGATCTCATCCCACTCCTGTGGGTTATTTATTTCCAACATGAATGTTTGAAATAAAATAAAATGAATAACTTACATGCTTTTCAATATTCATCATCAATTAACGAAAATATAGAAGCAACACGAAATAATCGTACTCCATAAGAATAACATAACAACAGTCGTTTAGCCAATTGGTACTACTAAACATCTAATATTACTCTAAATTATACTTGCCTTCTAGATACGACAACCAAGTTGATGTGAAGAAGACCACACACCCGATGCTAAACCACCTACGGTAAACACTCAGTCACCACGCTGGCCATAGAAAAACAAAACAATCACTTAGACGTCATCAATCCTACACGAATCATAAATACAACATTTCATATATTTTAATCCACACAAGCAAAATGATGAACTAGCAGTAACTCGATACTGGACAGCAACGTTCCAAAAATCATAATTCCCATTTTGTTTATCCAAAAATTACATTCTTAGTCTCTCTAGAAACCTTAAGGAATTATATACATTAGTCAAGTTGGTCAGATTCCCTAATTTGATCATTAACTATTTTTAATATACAGATTACCACAACTGTCGGGATCTAGCAGAAATTCCGAACAGCGGGATTGAAATAATCATAACTTCCATGTTGTTTATCCAAAAATTGCATTCTTGGACTTTCTGGAAATATCAAGGAATTATCTACAATAATCATGTGGGTCAACCTCCCTGATTAGGTCATTAACTATTTTTAATCTATCAATTACTACGACTGCCAGAATCCAACAAAAACTCTGGACAACAATATTGTAAAAATCATATCTTTCATTTCGTTTATCCACAAATTATGATCGAGCATTATACGGAAAGAACAAGTAGAGATCTACAATTCTCAGGAGATGACAAATCCAAATTTCACAGTTACAGAACCCAAAACTACAGCGCAATACTATCAGCAGGGAAACCGATCTACTACCCGATGTCACTCGCATAGCAAAAGAATTAAACAAAACAAGGAAGAACTGAATGTCAACCTTGAAGACCATGAAGACGACCACTGAAACACCCACAAGACTCCCTTTTCTCCTTCCTTCTCCCCTTCTTCCTCCTTCCTACCTTTCTCATCTCCTCCTTGATGATCTCCTCCTCCTCTTTGCAGCAGCACTAGCAGCAGGGAAAGGGGTGCTACAATACCCATGTGCTACAATGCGTCGGTGCTATAGTAGCAGGTGTCTACATTTTGGTAGGGAACTGCCTCCTTTTGTCTCCTTCTTATGGCCGGCTCCGCCTTAGGCCCAAAAGCCGTGGACCGAAGGCCCAAAGTCCAATTCTCTCACAAAATCTGAATTTCCTATTTTAATTCCATTAATTCTCTCTCTAATTTAATTGCACTCTCTAATTGACGAGAATTAAAATCTCTATGTATTACTTTAATACATAATAAAATATCATATATCTTCGTGGTCGTAACCCCTAAGGCTAACGACCTCCGAGGTCGTAAGGATTCCAGAAGTTACATAATAGGTACCCTAGTCGGATGAGGTCTTGTACCTAGTCCTCGACCAGGCGACTACTCATAGAAGCAATGAACTAGCATCTGGATTTAACTCCAAGCATATTCCTTACCGCATGATGAATGGAACACATGTCATATTTACTCCATACCACGCGATGTTTCATGGTTCTAAGACACTGACAACAACCACCATACGATTGAATGTCTCACAGACACTCAACCGTCAAACGGTTGATACTTTACCAACTACTACCTCGCTCCGACCAGTCGCGACACTTCCAATAGACGTCTCTTCAAGAAGTAACTGCCACCACTTCGTCGACTACTTAAAGGAGACTGCAAACGGCAGAAAGGAGAAGGAGATTCAATCACATTCCATCAAATTCAATCGCATGTCATCGGATTAAAGCATTATAATCAGCATTAGATTCATGCTTCGAGTCATATTCAATAGCAAAGCAAGCACTACGCTCAGTGTAATTAGGATTAGTCCACTGCCTTGTCGAAGGCACCCCCTGTAATATCCAGTTCATAACAATAAAGAGCAGTCCCATTCTCTCCCAAGAACTCTTTGTCATTTCCTCTGTTTATTTCGTAAGATCGGCGACTCAATCGTCGATGGTTGGCGTTGTCTATGGGGAAGAAAGCGTTGAGTTCTTGAAGATTACTTCACTCAAGCATTCATCATCCACTTCCTTTGCCTCGTCATTGCTCATGCGAACATGGCAGAGACTTTGGATGAGGAAAACTGGTTCGATCAGGCGGACTACTCCAACCTCGACATGGACGCATGCATTCGCGCCATGGAAGAAAAAAGGGATGCCACCATCCTCCTGTAACACCCTAGCTCAACACTAAGCCTAGGATGCTACTAAACTAACTTAACAATTCAATTCACTTCTAATCACTATCAAATAACAACAAGCTTTTCAACATCTAGTAAGCTAGCATTAATCAAAACTATATTGAATAACAAGATTCTAGACATAAACTTTGTTCTAATCATCAATTAACTGAACCACATGAATACATCAGGATTCTTCAAGGTTCTACTTAGATGATAGACTAAGCAAGCCACTCGAAATATTCTAACATGTAATAGTAAATAAATCAGGTTCTAAATGTTAAAGCATAAACAATAACATCCACCAGACATACTTGACTATTCCAATTACAAATAACTCAATCGTCATGAAGCATGAGCACAGTCTTAGAACAGAAGTAATAGCAGGATCACTTAAGTTTAAGTAAAGGAGCTATATTTATTTGTCATGGGTGATCATGAGTGAAGTGCACCAAATCTAACCCTTCCCATGCATGTCACTCCCTCGAGAAGTACCTAAAGAAAACATCAACAACAAGCGTGAGTCCACGGCTCAGCAAAATACAACAGTGAAGTAATCAAAACATACACATGTATGGAATATAACAAAATCCTCATATAGCCATCAGCAATTGATCCATTTTCATGCAATGCAAATGCCAAGAATGCAACTTTCTTCCTTCTTTGCAATTATCGGTAATGCAGGGTAGTGCATCCGTCTATGCATATTCAAACCTGTGCCCTCAGACACAGAGACCTTAAGCCCACACTCCACGAGTGTGGAGACCTCATGCCCGTCCATTACATGACGGGGACCTCAAAAGAATCAGTCATTGGCTACCACATAGTCCAAGACTCAAAGATGAATGCTATGATGCAAATGAACTTCATATTCTCAATCAATCATGAGAGAATAACATTCAACAACAAAATCATAGATAAAATTCCATACAATTAAACCATGGCAATTTTCATGAATTCAGCACCACAAATACTCTACACTGCTTGCACTTGCCTCAACCGCGGGACGGGTGACGACGAATAGAGGACTCTATCCTCGGGTTCTCACCACCACCTGGTATTCGTAAAGCATACTAAGAATACCATTCAATTGCACATATCATAGCAATAAAACTAAATGAACTCATTCGCTCCTATTCGCAACCCGAAATAATACCATTACATTACCAAATTCTACTCTGTCCAAAACAGACAGTCACCATAGGAAAACCATAACTTTGATTTATAGCTCCAACAATCATGAACTCAAGTTCTCTGGAATCTACACACATATACCCATAAATTCTCAGGTGATCGGAAGTTCAGATTATTTCATCTAAACCCTTACTTTTATCTCCGAAGACAGTTCTATCATCTTCGGTACTATCGACTTAGAAATTACATATGTTTTAATTGGTACAACCAAACACAATGATCTAAGTCATTCTAGAATTTACAGAGAACTAGCGTCCATAATAAATTTATTCTAATTTTTCTATTGTACAACAAAATTTGCTAACAAAGCAATTTTCCCGACTGTCCCTAACAGAAGGACAGAACTGCAACGGACGATTCAAAATCACATAACTTTCGTTATACTTGTCCAAAAAATATGATCTTGGGCTCTCTGGAATCATTATTAAGTCTAGATTCAACCATTATCAAACTTTAATTTGCAAAACTATGTTTGTTGTCCAAAACCCAGAAACTGAACAGACACTCAGTTCGTAAAAATCATAACTAATTCTCTACTCGTCCAAATAATACGAACTAAGACTTCCCAGAAAGCTATTGAGTTAATCTACCTATCTCCAGGTGGCACAAAACCCTGATTTAGCTCTGAACTATTTCAAATCTACAGATCAAACAGAGCTACGGAATATTAATCTACTGACAGCAGGGAACAAATATAATATCTAGCAACAATTCGCATAGAAAAGAATTGTAATAGCTATTGGGGAAAACAAATTTACCCTAGAATACCCCGCTGGATCTCGCTGAAATCCCCGCGAGGATTCCCCTTCCTTTTCCCTCTTCCTCTTCCTTCTCTCCTTGGCCGGCAACAGCGGCAGGGGATGGAGGCAAGGACTGCCATGGGGAGGAGACACCAGGGGTGCTCTACAGTGGCAGCCGTGCTACAGTGGAGGCTCTATAGTACATGGATAGGGTTAGGGGTTGCCATCCCCCCTTAAGCAACTCCTCTAAACTGGGTCAAAACCGTGGGCCAAAAGCCTAAGGTCCTAATCCCCCCTCAAAAACAGATTTTTCCCTTCTTAATTACACTAAAAAACTAAATTCATACATTTAAATTCCTTTGAAGTCTAAACAGGATATTACATTCTGCTCCCTTAAACAGAATTTGACCCTGAATTATACTCACTTCTCTACTCGAAAGAACAACCACAACTGAAACTAATAACCATCAACATATACCCGATGTGAACAACTCTGATTAAAATTTTGTGCATGCGAGACTCCACCTCCTAAGTCGCTTCTCTCTTAGTCCGACATGACCACAACACCATGACGTATACCCACATGTATAACTCGACACTCTCTCTGATCTCTGCAGGTACACTCAACGGACAGGGCTCGAAGGTAAGGTCTTACTCGTTGATCAACGGCCCTAACGAAACCTCACACTCCAGAACTCTCAAGTACTCTCTCGACACCGGGTCATACAAAATGTTGTACCCCAGCCAGGGCTCGAGACGATCCTAGCGATATGCTAACTTTCAAAATTTCCGCAACTTCTAGAAACAAACAATGTACCTTGGGACAACCTTCCCTTTCGGTACCAAACTACGCAATCTGCACAACACACACATGAAACTCTTGTTCCATCCCTCAATCGATCTCTTCACCTTAACAAGGAGCATCTCCTTTAACCGTGGACACATAGCAAACTTGCTTTAAACAAACTCTTTTACAAATAAAACCCAACTGAAAATAAAAGATTCACCATGCAACCAACTTCACTATAAAAGACTCCAATCCAAAACCAAATGATTCATCATGAAACTTTCCCATTTTCCAAGTAGGCAATTTGTCAATGAACACCACATAAGATAAAGGAGAAACCACTCGAATGCTCAAAACAACCGTTTCCTTTCTTTTTCTTAATCGAAAAGAACCACGCATCCCAACAAGAACTAACTCAAATGTAATTGGCATCCGTCATAAACACAAAGCTCAAATAAAACCAAAAGAACCTTTCACTATCCGAGAACACAGCCTTTTGCTAAATTTTACTTTTAAGAATTCAACTTTCTCTTGAACCATGTGATTCCAAATCATCGCATGACACACTAACTCATTTCTTTTAGATTGGCAACCTCAAAGTTATGCTCAAACCGAACACAAATCCACACCTACGTAGAGAGACACTTCCAATCCGCGATAACATACTCCAGTTAACGTCTCTACCAAAGGGATTACCTTGACAAATAATTCCCAACGTACCTCAATATAGATTTCACCTCAATCCCTTAAGGATAAATAACTCGAAATTTACATCACACACTCGTACTACTTCAAAATGGTTCTATCAATGATCATCCTACTATTCGGAATCCACTCTTATTCTACTATTTCTACACATAATCATTGGGCAACCAAAGTGCTAACATAAAAAAAATGCAAAGCTCAAATTCAACCTTTAAGACTCCCACAATGAACTTCTGGTATACTTGATAGAAAATCTTCAGATCCGACAACTAAAATTTCCACAATCCAAACAATATTCTCAATCATTAATATCAACATTCCTCACTAATCAGTTAACTACCCAAAACGATCAACTTCACAAATCTTGAACCCTCACTAAACCATACCGTTCGATTTCACCTACACAACCTTGCAAAAACACCATCACAATACTCTTAACTATTTGTTGATTTCATTACTCCACCAACATCAACAAATGGTTTTGGATTACCATTCACTATAGGTTCTACTAGTCATCACAACATAATCAGTTTTGCCCCGAATGACCATCATTCCTTTTAGAACCAATTCTCTACGAGATTCATATCACGAAATCAATTCATCATCTAATGCTCCCCAATTAACTTGCAACCCAAGGTCTCACAATCTCGTATACTTGACCACTAATAATCAGTTGCCATTATACACTCTATAAGGAGTTGTAAAACAAATCAATTATTTCTTTCTCAAAAGAAGAGGCAAATAAAAATAGTTTTCAAAGACACAGAAATGTTTACCATTCGCGATACACAAGACCCGAGAGATGGTCAAGTAGTATTTGGAAGGCAAAAGATGACACCATAGTTAAGGGCACAAGTCCCACAAGAAAAGAATATCAAATTTTAACCAATAAGACAAAACATTGCTTTTGCAACTTGAGGAATTCTCATGTGGCAAATAGAAAGGTTAAGCACACTCCAAATGAGCTGCAAGTTACAAATCTTGACCCCAACCTCTGGCTTCATCGCTGTGTACTACCTTACTGTGAGTCACTCTTGTGTACAGAACTATAGTTGTTCTCTGATTTATATCTCATTATTATCTTTTCCTACTATTTGTTCTGCTTTTCTTTCACCTCGGTTCATAATTATAGTTGTCTGCTGATTAGCCTTTCTATTGTTTTATCTTCGTAATACAATCATCATAGTATTTTATAAAATAATGTATCTATATTCGTATCAATTTTTATGAAGCTTTTTAGACTATATGGTAGACTAGCATCTGAGTCAACCATAGATGTACATGTTCACTACTATCAATGATCATCCTACTATTCGGAATCCACTCTTATTCTACTATTTCTACACATAATCATTGGGCAACCAAAGTGCTAACATAAAAAAATGCAAAGCTCAAATTCAACCTTTAAGACTCCCACAATGAACTTCTGGTATACTTGATAGAAAATCTTCAGATCCGACAACTAAAATTTCCACAATCCAAACAATATTCTCAATCATTAATATCAACATTCCTCACTAATCGGTTAACTACCCAAAGCGATCAACTTCACAAATCTTGAACCTCACTAAACCATACCGCTTCGATTTCACCTACACAACCTTGCAAAACACCATCACAATACTCTTAACTATTTGTTGATTTCATTACTCCACCAACATCAACAAATGGTTTTGGATTACCATTCACTATAGGTTCTACTAGTCATCACAACATAATCAGTTTTGCCCCGAATGACCATCATTCCTTTTAGAACCAATTCTCTACGAGATTTATATCACGAAATCAATTCATCATCTAATGCTCCCCAATTAACTTGCAACCCAAGGTCTCACAATCTCGTATACTTGACCACTAATAATCAGTTGCCATTATACACTCTATAAGGAGTTGTAAAACAAATCAATTATTTCTTTCTCAAAAGAAGAGGCAAATAAAAATAGTTTTCAGCACACAGGAAATGTTTACCATTCGCAGTACACAAGACCCAGAGAGATGGTCAAGTAGTATTGATCTCGGAAGGCAAAAGATGACACCATAGTTAAGGGCACAAGTCCCACAAGAAAAGAATATCAAATTTTAACCAATAAGACAAAACATTGCTTTTGCAACTTGAGGAATTCTCATGTGGCAAATAGAAAGGTTAAGCACACTCCAAATGAGCTGCAAGTTACAAATCTTGACCCCAACCTCTGGCTTCATCGCTGTGTACTATCTTACTGTGAGTCACTCTTGTGTACAGAACTATAGTTGTTCTCTGATTTATATCTCATTATTATCTTTTCCTACTATTTGTTCTGCTTTTCTTTCACCTCGGTTCATAATTATAGTTGTCTGCTGATTAGCCTTTCTATTGTTTTATCTTCGTAATACAATCATCATAGTATTTTATAAAATAATGTATCTATATTCGTATCAATTTTTATGAAGCTTTTTAGACTATATGGTAGACTAGCATCTGAGTCAACCATAGATGTACATGTTCACTAGCAGCGTATTGTCCACGTGATCCCCATCTTTTCGCATTACTAAATAGTATCGCCTTCTAAAACTTACAACATTTACAACTCAAAAAATGTTGAGCGTTATAACATAAAAAAATTCCACAAAAAAAAGATCTTTCGCCGTCTTTGTTCTGAAGGCATGTTCTTGTTACCAGTTAACTATTGCAGCAGGCATGCCATGAACTCCATACACATTTGTTCGCATTTGAAGGCTTGCTCATATATAGTTACATAGACACATCAAAATACTTATCAGGTTTAGTACCACCTAAAGCTTTGCTCTTTCATAATTTGACCATTATACAGCTTCCCATCTCCCAACTATTTTTATACCATATACTGCTTTTCATATACCACACACAAATCATTACATCATATAGATGCTCAAACCCTTCACTAAATATCATGTGAGCTACCTCTTCTACGAGCTATACATAGATTTCTGATACAAGATTCATATTCGTTTTTGTAAAATACATAGCTCATATTTAAACATGTAATATAGATTTCGTACATATTCTTAATAATGTACACTAAGTTGTGCAAAGGAACTAACTATATATAGGTGATCACAAACCTGTAGTCTTGTCTGTGCCCTCTGTTATGTTTCGTTACAGATCTTTTAATATTACTACTTAATTATATCCGTGCTATAGTCAAGACATACACACTCAGATGACAGCGGGGCACACCGCCGAGTACGTCTCGGCCTTGGTGGCGGCCGGATTTGGAGAAGAGGAAGGGACCGGGAAGAAGTCAGGGGCAACTTTGCCATTTCCAATTTTTCTCTCACCTCAAGGCTCAAGCCAGATCGTGCGGACGTGCCCATTGCGATGGCATTTCTCTGATTTCGACTCTTTGCGATGGCACTAGCCTAATTTCCTCAGTATTCTATCTTTGTCGTGCTTTGTTGTCCCAGATTCACCCATTGACCTGACGCAGCGGCAGCCCTCCGAAAAGATCGGCGCGAACAAGCGACCCAGGCATTCTCCTCCTCTTGTCTTCGTTTCCACCGTTCGCCAATCTGGTACCCCTTCTCCGGCGGCCGGCGTGGTGAGCTCCAGCCGGAGATCCCCCGTCAACATCCTCGCGTGGGATCTTTTATTTGCTGTGAGCAATCTCATCCAAAATTTTCTTTCTGGATGGATACTCCAATACATGCAGTTTGTTGCGTGGTGGAGTACTAATAGCAGTTAATTTTCCAAAAAAATCGGGGGTTCAACTGAACCCCATGCCCCACGTTAGGTCCGACCCTGGTTGTAATCTCTTGCATTTTTTGTGGGTTCCATCCTGTTAGTGTACATTCGACAGAAAATTCCCAATTTGCATCTTAGATCACCCCCTGTACCTTCTTTAAGGAGAGCGTGTGGAGTGCCAACCAAGATGGATGCTAATGGCCATGGCGACCACCCAGGTTTGTCCTCTCTACAGTTTCCTCTGTGCTCGATTGGTCCCTTTGTAATCTTGTGCTTCTTTCTTCATAGAAATTAGATTAAAGCATAATTATGTGCATCTTTTGGCCAGCGGGTATCGTTTTGCAATTCCATCGATCATACACAGGCTGTGAAATTTCAAGGCTTTAGCATTCTATTGGATGGTGTTACATTTAGATGAAAAAAATAGTTTTTTTTAGGATCTCCATTGGTGGTCTGGATAACCACCCATGGGAAAGGATGGAATAAATATTAACTGTAAATCATAAACAGTCTGGAATTTTTAATTTTGCTATTAGCTACAGTTGTTAATTTCAAGCACCATCTTTTGAACAGTGCCAGGACGAGTTGGTACAGCAGAGAGATTAGAACATCTTTTGAACCAACCAGCAAATAAATTTTGTGCCGACTGTGGTGCTCCAGATCCAAAATGGGTGTAAGTAACTAAGTATCCATGACTTCTATAAGTTGTTTTATTTTTTAATTTTCTTTGCAGCGTATACAAATCACTGTAAAAAAATCCCATCATTTGTGCTAGGTTCATCTTAGAGAAACGCTGAGTTTACGTTACTTGTTTTTCTTGATTAAATCTGAGCTGAAAAGCTAAAACTCAAAGATCAATGCATCAATTTGCTTTGTTTTTACTGGTTTTGTTTCTGCCATCACAATTATTCGATATCACTTGTTTGTTTGAAGCAAAATTAAGTTGCAGCCCCATCTGCATTTCTTATTCACCGTTGAGATATCCATTTCTTTTTGGCATGGTATTTCAGTCCGAGTGCTACATGTTATTCTCAATCTTCCAATGGTTGTGGTGTTTGTAGGTCATTGACTTATGGTCTGTTCATTTGCATCAAGTGTTCTGGAGCTCATAGGAGTCTCGGAGTTCACATATCCAAGGTAGCCGTGATATCCCTGCACTGGTAGCAATTTGTCGCTGTCCTTCCATTTCCATCTTCATTTATTACTTGATATGATTTGATGGTTTGGCTATTGGAGATGGTGGCTAAAAATAGATTATGACCTTTTAAGGATCTAGATGAGTTTCAATATGTGTGTATTGGAAATCTGCAATCACTCATTAGCCCTTTCTAAAACAGTGTTTTAAATAGCGGGCTATAGCGGTTTCCGCCCCTGGAGCGCTAAGCTATAGCTGAACTTACCGCTATTACAGCTACGGCCGCTATAGCGGTAATAGCGGCTGCTATGCTTCATTTTGTAGATTTTTAGGCTTGTGAAGAATTATTTAGTATGTTAATGGTATGTTTGGGTTTTTACTAACTCATATTAGTTATTTTGATAGAAAGAATTGCAAGACATGATTTTTTAATATGTTTATCTATTTTTGAATTTGAATATATGATTATGCTATTTAACAAAATATTTTAAAATCATTATATTTTTTGGAACATTTGGATTCAAATACTATATATTTGAATTCAATTATAAATTTTTGGGGTATTTTTTATGTTTAATATTCCATTTTAAGAAATTTAAAATTTCTTGTATGTGTTTTAAAACATCAATGTGTACATTGAACAACTTATAAATATTTGCACTCTAAAATTTCTTTATATTCTTGATAAATTCATTTCACAAAAAATAAGATAGATTATATTACTGTGTTTTTTATTTTGTAACTGTATATGTCATAAAAATAGTGAAACATCAACCTTTTAATTTTATTCATTTACTTTTATGATGGTCATATTTTAAAACTTTTCCATGTTCATGTAGTACAATACATAGCATAAAAATCAATAGAATTAACATTTTTCAATAGGACCGCGATGTAGGATAGCCTCCACGATAGCTTCCGCTATTCGCGATAGCATTTTTAGCTGCGTCACCGCCATACTGCGATAATCGCGATTTAAAACATTGCTAAAACTCATTAGTGTAACCTTGAGACTTGCTTTGTCAATCACTGCATACGAGGAAAAGAAGGTGAACCTTGTAACTTACTTTATCACTCACAGTATTGCTACATGGACATGCATGCTTTTCTTGAGAAACATTCATCACCTCATCTTAGAGGGAAAAAAGTGAGAGAAGAATTTAGAGACCTGTAGGGACTGGAGACTATATGTCCTCAGCCTAGTCAGTGTTGCCATTCCATAAGGTTGTCAGATATCAAACAGTAAAGCAATAAAGCATATGTTGTAATATAATTTTGTAGGCTATAAAAAACCCTCTTGAGGTTCACCATCAAGATATGATTTGAAAAACACATGCACACGGCCAGTCAGCCACACACATATATAGCAATCTTCTTCAGAAGAAAATGTCTTTAACAAAACAAAAGTAGACGACTGACATTTTAAGGAAGAAAACAGGCACATGCCAGATAGACACTCTTCTTTTGAGGAAATGGACAGACACTTCCAACTATTGTTTTTCCCATATAAGAAGGCCTTGCCAACATAGAATATTTCTCCATGAAAAACACATGATAACTGAGAGTAACGGCCAGTGCAAATCAACCGTGGTGGTTTAAATATCCTTTTCTGGAGTTTGAGGAGAAATCTGTCTATTTCAGGTGATCTCAGTGAAGCTAGACGAGTGGACAGATGAACAAGTTGATTTTTTAGCGGATTCAGGTGGAAATGCTGCAGTAAACATGATATATGAGGCGTTTATGCCTGAAAACTACATGAAGCCAAGGCAAGATTGCTCAACGGAGGAACGCAATGATTTTATAAGGTATACATTAAGTGACCAACTTATCATTCTTTGATGTCCTATGTAACACACTGCCATAACAATTTTGTTTTGTTTTTGCCCAATACAGCTTTATTGTCCGACAAATGATCTTTCTCCTTCTTATCCGCATATGTACAGGAGAAAATATGAGCTTCAACAATTTTTGTCTAACCCACAGCTTTCATGCCCTTCACAATTCGATGGTAAACATCATCACCACCACCAGCATACTGGTGCAAATCGACATGGTTTAGGCCTTGCTTTTAGGAAC
This sequence comes from Phyllostachys edulis, assembly GCA_036346405.1. Taxonomy (NCBI): domain Eukaryota; kingdom Viridiplantae; phylum Streptophyta; class Magnoliopsida; order Poales; family Poaceae; genus Phyllostachys; species Phyllostachys edulis. The sequence goes on along the minus strand of CM070546.1, from coordinate 3,437,414 downwards.
AGCTGGAGGAGAAAGGAGCACGGGCACAAATCAGTAAAGAAAACAGTATGATCAAATTATCCCAAATTCATAGTACTTTATGCTCTACTCGATTTTTTTTTTAAATTTTTTTGACATTTTTCCGTCTTAGATGGAGATGGGTATGGTAGAATTCGTTGGATTAATTAAGGTCAATGTCATAAGAGGCACAAATCTAGCTATTCGTGATATGATGTCAAGTGATCCTTATGTTATCCTAAACCTAGGACACCAGGTAAGCAACTCCATTCACCGACACTGTATCTTAGTGATGCAAGATTCTTTGTTTCATGACTTCCAGTTTCGGTTTTCACCCTTGTAGTCTATGAAAACAAAGGTGATAAAGAGCAACCTGAATCCTGTATGGAATGAAAGACTTATGCTTTCGATACCTGATCCCATACCACTGCTTAAATTGGTAAGTATGTTTTCTTTCCAGGACATTGAAAAATAATCAGTAATGAGTGCCTGGTTTTAAGTCTGATTTTCGCATTTGGAGTAACATTTGCTTCAAACCTCCTGACAGCAAGTCTATGACAAGGACACATTTACCACTGACGACCGAATGGGGGAGGCCGAGATTGACATTCAACCGCTGGTTTCTGCAGCCAAAGCCTATGAGACTTCGATTATTTCTGATACTGCGCAGCTCAACAAGTGGCTGGCAAAAGACGGCATTTGGATCCCAAGGGATAGTGCTATCTCCATCATCGACGGCAAGGTGAAGCAGGAGGTGACCGTCAGGCTTCAGAACGTCGAGCGTGGCCGCCTTGAGATGGAGCTCGAGTGCGTCCCACTCACGCAATAGCTGTGCCTGTGGAAATGGGTTGCTCTAGCATTCTGGTATCAACATCACAACATGGTTACATGAACAATGACTTCACAACAGTTGAGACTTGCTTGTGTGATTACTGTGAGTACCTAGAATTAAATCATACGTTCAAGGCGTCCATGCATCAGATATACCTGTAAAGTTGTAAAGGAGTACAGAATGTGAGTTGTGATTGGCCCAGTAAAGTTTGAGTGATATTCTAGCACAACTCTGCTTTGCTTGTAGGATTGTCTGTTGGAATTCCAGTTTCACTCGAATTATTCTTCGTGTGATTCTGTTTATAACCGGCCAAAAATGGTACAATAGTTCAGAACGGAATGGAAATGTCGATTTTGTTTTGTATACCTGCCTCGTGGTCTCAGGACATAACGAAACAAAGATATACCATGCCCATTTCTACTGAAATGCATACCCAGTTTTTTATGCTCTAAAATAGGCACCTAAATTTCAGTTTCCGAGCTGTTAATGGAGTCTATGTCTGATCAATGGCCGGATCTGTTCTTGGGATTTTTTTCATTACAACCTGATAACGCATGATACCTGTAGCTACCCTCCAGATTTCAACATTTCCGTCGTACCAGCATTGAGCCACCGTCAAGGACTGGTGTCATCGTCTGATGCGAAAGTCATCTGCAACGATGTTTCTCAAGAAAACATCTATGCTAATCCACAAATGGCTTCATATATACCATCATCTACTAAAGATTCACCATATTTCGGCACTCCGACCCGGCTTGACATGGCACGGCCGGCGAAGGAGGTGGAGGCGATTGGCGTGCGAAGGACGGGCGTAGCAACGACTGAGCATGGGGATGGCGACTGCTACTAGGCCCAATTCGATACACATCATTTAACGTATCCGAGCCGGCAGCACAGCCAGAGAGATCAGCGTGCCACGACTAGATGGCACCTCGACTCCTAGACTGACACGACTTGATTAGTTAACCGGTCCAACCGTGCTATTATGGCCCGTATCCGGCGGCCCATTTGGACGCCACTTGGTACTACACGCTTAGGCAGCAATAAAAGGTCTCAGCCTCCTCTCCTCTCCTCTCCTCGCTTCTCCTCCGCCGCTGTCTCGCCCCCAAACCCAGCCCAAAACCCTAGCCATGGACGCCGCCGCCCTGGAAGCGCTCATCCTCGACCTCCACTCCATCGAGGCCGTCAAGCTCGGTTCCTTCGTGCTCAAGTCCGGCATCACCTCCCCCATCTACCTCGACCTCCGCGCGCTCGTCTCCCACCCGCGCCTCCTCTCCTCCATTGCCTCGCTCCTCCATGCCCTCCCCGCCACCCACCCTTACGACCTCCTCTGCGGCGTCCCCTACACCGCCCTCCCTATCGCCGCCGTCCTCTCCGTTGACCGCTCCGTCCCCATGCTCCTCCGCCGCAAGGAGGTCAAGTCCCACGGCACCGCCAAGTCCATCGAGGGCTCGTTCCGCCCAGGCGACACCGTCCTCATCATCGAGGACCTCGTCACCAGCGGCGCATCGGTGCTCGAGACCGCAGCGCCGCTCCGCGCCCAGGGGCTTGTGGTCGCGGACGCCGTCGTGGTGGTCGACCGCGAGCAGGGCGGGCGGGAGAACCTCGCCGCCAATGGGATCACGCTGCATTCGCTCATGACCCTCACGGAGGTGCTCTCCGTGCTACTGAAGCACGGGAAGGTGAGTGAGGAGAAGGCGGGGGAGGTGAGGCGGTTCCTTGACGCCAACAGGCGGGTGACGGTGCCAGGTGTGGTCGCTAAGCCGAAGGTGGTTAGGAAGGCGTTTGCTGAGAGGGCGGGATTGGCCACGAACCCGATGGGGAAGAAGCTCTTCGAGGTGATGGAGGCGAAGCAGAGCAACTTGTGCGTTGCTGCGGATGTTGGGACAGCAAAGGAGCTCCTTGAGCTTGCCGAGAAGGTACAATACAACCGTACAATTTATAATTTTTGGTGTTGGTTGGTATATGGGTTAGTTAGACCTCAGCACTTCAACGCCAATAAGTCAAAATTTTCCTTTTGGATGGCATAGACATGATCAGTTCTGCAATTTGTTAGTATTAAGATGGGGTTTTGTGTAGGTTAGCATCGATCCCTGAGTTAGATAAGAAGCAGGTTTGGCGCTGTCCGTATACCCCCGTGTAATTGGCAGTCGTTTTTGCTTTATGATCTGTTTGCAAAACTGCAGTCTTTGTAATGCGAATGCATTGACTTTTTTTCGCGAGGAAATGCATTGACTTGATGTGCGAGTAGTGTCACCATCACAATTTTTCCCATTTTATTATGATATTTTCTCCACTTGGATGCTCCTGTATATCTTAAGGTGCGTTAACTTATTTCTCCAATTCTTGTGCAGGTTGGTCCAGAGATTTGCATGTTGAAGACCCACGTGGATATCTTGTCTGATTTTACACCCGATTTTGGTGCCAAGCTTCGTTCGGTATGTTCTCTTATGATGCAATCTCACCTTTTTCTTTTCAGCATGCTTTACTGTTGATAATTGATGATGCTTCTCTCAGATGGTACTGTTGGACTTTTATGTTTACTGTTAGAGGCAGTGTCCATAGTAGTCCAGGTGGTTATCATAAATTGAATTTCGTTTGTCAGGAATCAGTTGTTGGATCTTCATGTATATCAGAAGAGAGTGTCATTGTTCATTCTATCCTGTTAGGGAGCATGTTTGATTTTTTGTATTTAATAGAAATTCGTTTGTTTGATTCCTTCTGTACCCCTATCATAATAATGCCTTCCATCTTCCTCTCATCTGGGCACAGTCGACCTATATCAAGGCAATTTACTCAGTTTCTTAGACCTGATTCTATTTAGTAAATTATTAGAGCTGTTTTCTACTATAACAATGTGGCATTCGCTGTCCAAGATGCTACATTTATTATCTTGGCTTGGTTTTTTTACATGGCATGTTCTTTATCTAATGGATTTTGATAACTTTTTGGAAGATTGCAGAGAAGCACAACTTTTTGATCTTTGAAGACCGCAAGTTTGCTGACATTGGAAACACAGTAACTATGCAATATGAAGGGTGAGGAAAGACTATAAACTATCTATGTTCATTTTTTCCTTTTGCATATTTATGCGGCATAATTAGTTTTTTACTTTGTTTCAGAGGAATATTCCGCATATTAGACTGGGCTGATATTGTTAATGCTCATATAATTCCTGGACCTGGAATTGTGGATGGTTTGAAGTTGAAGGTATGTTATGCTTTACATGCCCTATAACTATTAATAAGTTAATGTTGAGTTTAAAAAATAATAAGTTAGTGTCGCAGCTGCTAATAGCTGATGTATTGTAGTCCGCACAGTAACTGTTGTGTTCTGGTATTGAAGGGTTTGCCAAAAGGAAGAGGGCTACTTTTGCTTGCTGAAATGAGCTCAGCTGGCAACCTTGCTTTTGGAGATTATACCGCTGCAGCTGTAAAGATTGCTGAGCAACATTCTGATTTTGTAATTGGATTTATATCAGTAAATCCTGCATCTTGGTCGGCGGTACCATCAAGTCCAGCGTTTATTCATGCCACTCCTGGAGTCCAGATGGTTTCTGGAGGAGACGCTCTTGGGCAACAATACAACACTCCTTATTCTGTGAGTTTAACCTTGTCATTATATAGTGTTTTCTCACACATCTTGATGCTTTCAAGTTGTTCTAGAGCTTTCATGAAGTTGACTAGTATTATTTTACTATGTTGTTCATTACTTCAGTTATTTTGCTGTCTTCTGGTTTATTAACTTGCAAAGCTTCAAGGCTGTTGGTGCCTGTTTTGAGTATATGAAAGTACATATGGATTTTACTGGCCACATGTGCTAATCTCTCAGTTGTTGAGTTAGAAAAGGTGACAGCTGTGTACTAGTATGGAGTATGGACAGACATTGAGATAACTTTTTTTTTAGAGTACACGTGGGACCCGCACTCACGCACACACACCACACGCACGCCCACACACACACACACCCACGTGGGTGCGTCCTAAACACACGTCTAATCTAGAGAGCTGGGCCAGAACCCCGCGAAGCATGAGTACGCGCTTTGACCGCTGAAACGCTTTGATAACTGAAAGCACCCACGTATACGTGTACTATTCCTAAAGGAGAAAAATACCCGGTGAGGCGACTGGGTTTCGAAGCCAGGCCAGCTGCTCGCTCACCTGGCGAGCAAACCAACCGAGCAAGCGCTTGGTCCTCGACATTGAGATAACTCAGTATGTTCGGTACCTTACCACAGTAGCTTGGATATATTAGTATATTACCCATTGCGGACCAAATACTAATATGTTTTCAGGTGTTTCTATTGGAAAACCTAGAGATTTATATAAGTAGATATGTAGAATACTACTTCGGCAGGTCGCGTGAATAAAATAATAAGCAAGATGGACCTTTGAGATGAGATTGGCCTTAGCTTATAATATCCCTTAGGAGATCACATTAACTTTGGATTCTCATGCACCATATATTTGGACACACGCCCGTTTTTTCTTCTCAACACAATTTTGTGGCCTGGCATATTACGGAATGGGTAATTTGAAAATCAGCATATATCTTGCAGCTATGTGATCATACCTGCAACATCTTTGACGACTTGCAGCCTGTGATCGTACCTGCATCATCTTCCTTTGTTTCCTTTTTTTCAATCTTTATCTTTGAGACTGACCTCTCTCTCTCTCTCTCTCTGCAATACGCTTATCAGCTGATATATGTTACTTGCAACTCCGCTGTGTGATATACAGGTCATAAACGACAGAGCAAGTGATATAATTATAGTCGGACGTGGGATTATAAAGGCGAGTGATCCTTCTGAGACGGCAAGGGAGTACCGTATCCAAGGGTGGCAGGCTTACCAGTCCAGCTTGTCATAGGATGTTTAAACTCCACCCTCGATGTAACCTAAATATATGGGCATTCGTGCGGTTGATGTAATAAGTGTCCCCTATCGGCGCTGCGTTCCATATGCCTGATATCGACATGCACTGATTGCAACAATAATTTCGCAATCGCGGTAATAGAACCAAGTTCCCCATGAACGCACTTGCGTTGCTCATGCCGTTGTTTGTTGCTTGGGTCTCGTGTTGTGATACTTGTGCTTGATCAGAATCTCATCAGAGAAATGGTAAAAATACTAGCGCAAGTGAGCCTCCCCTGAGGCCCTGAGTGGCTGCATATTGTTACATTGCCCTTGTTGTTAACCCGCTTTGATTGCTTTGGCTTGTGCTTGTGGCGGTCAGCTGGTCAACTTGTGCCGGCCCTCGACGTCCTCCCGCCTCCTGATCCGCCCTTAGATCAGGAAGGTGGGTGAGATGAACGGCTATAGGGCGGACTCTCACGGCCCCATCGTCGAATCGCCACTGCCTTCCATGTGGCCAGTATCGAGACACGCTGTTCCAACAATAATTGCCTATCCGTGATGATAATAAAAATTAAATTCTCCCACGAACCTGATCGCGTGCCCCTGTCAGCTCATGCCGTTCTTATCTGTTGTTTGGTTCTTTGCGATACTTGTGTTGGATCGAATGCCAACTCGATCTACAGACTCCGGGGTAATTTCGTAGGTTACGTAGACCAATTTTTACCCGGTATTGCCAAGATGCTAAACTATCTTTTAAGATTGTAAATATACAGCCGTTCGGTGTACGACGCCTCAGTCTCACCTGCTTGGCTGATTAGCTATTGCAACGTCTTCGTCACCTGCTGGTCAACTTCGGCCGGTCCGCATCGCCCGCCCGCCTCCTGATTCGCACAGGGAGCCCGCCCTTCATTCTCAGTGTCACCGCCATCCTGTACGGCGGCGGCGTCTCCATGCTCGCCGGCGCCTGCACCGTCTCCACCGCAAACCTCCGGATCACGGCGGCCGCCACGGCCTTCATCTGCACGTACGCCATCTCCTTCCCAAGGCACGCCCGCGGGCCCGCGTGGAAGACGGGGTACCTCGCCGCATCCACCGCTACGAACTCACCATCGTCGTCGAGCCACCGCTCGGGGCGGAACTCGCGGCAGTCGTCTCCCCAGAGCTGCGGCATCCTCCCCATCGCGTACGCGGAGTAGTCGGCGAACCAGCCGGCCCGCACCGATGTGCCGTCCGGCAGCACGTCCCCCGCGGCCGCCACACGCGAGTTGATGGGCACCGGCGGGTACAGCCGCATCGCCTCGGTGATCGCCGCGTGCAGGTAGTGCATCCCCTTCAGTTCGTCGTACCCGTCGCCGTCCCCGGCGTCGACACAGCAATCGTCGTCTCCGTTACGCGAGGCCTCCTCGTACGCGCGCCGCTCGCAGCGCGGGTTTGCGGCGAGGAGCCAGAAGAGCCAGGTCAGAGCAGAGGACGTCGTGTCCTTCCCGGCTAGCACGAAGCTGACGACGATGTCGCGCAGGAACCGGCGCTTCGCTTCCGGCGAGTCGAACATCGCGCCGAGCTCGCTGCCGCCAGTTTCTTCATCCATTGCCGCTGCGAACCTCGACAGCAGGTGCTGCTCGTCATCGCCCCCTCGTAGCTGCTCAGACTCCATCATCTCCATCAAGTACTCGTCGATGACTCTGATGGCCTCACGGAGCCGACGTTCGCTTCCGACGTTGGCGAGCTTCATCGCCCTCCACACCAAGGTCGTTGGGTGGAATATGCGCGCGAAGGATATCTCAACGGCGTCATCGAACGCCGCAAAGAAGGCTTCGTGCCGGCGACCCCCGACCTCCAGCAGCGTCGAGCTCTCGACGCCGAACGCGATGTTGCAGATGTTATCGAAGGCGAAGCGTTTGAGCACGTCCTGCAGGTCGACGGCCTCGCCGGAGTCGGCGGCGGCAGCGAGGAAGGGGAGGAGGCGGCGGTGGAGATGTGCCCGGAGGACGCGTCCCGAGAAGCGGCGGAGCGAGCGGGAGGAGAAGGAGTAGGAGGCGAGCTTGCGCTGGAGGCTCCAGAGGCGGCCGTCCGCGAGGAAGAGGCCGTGGCCGAGGAGGTCGGTGAAGTTGACAGCGAAGCGCGCGCCCTTGACGTAGTTGGGAAAGCTGGTGCGCAGGAAGTGGTCGACGACCTCCGGGTTGGCGGTGCCGACGCCGTTGCCGAGGCCGAGGACGCCGCGGACTTGGATGGTGGAGGTCGGGGCGGCGGCGAGGAGGTCGGTGGTCCAGTCGAGGAAGCGGTGCAGGTTGCGGAGGAACGGCACGACGTTGCCGAAGACGGGGTTTGGGTAGGGACAATGGTTGTGGGATGTCGTGTTTGCCGCGGCTGGGCGGCGTCGGAGGTAGACGAGCAGAAGGACGGGAAGGAGGAGGACTAGGAGGAGCGGTGGTGCCATGGTTCCGTCCATGAGCACCATGGTTTGTGGTTGGTCTAGTTGGTCCTGCGGTGGTTAGTGGTCCAACGCTAATCAATCAATGGAGTAGGTACTAGTCGTGGGCAGATGACTGGCTCGGCACGGCAGGGTCACGAGCCAGTCCGTTTCTATTCTTAGAGCATGTACAATAGACTGGTATAAATTATCTATAAGCATTGGCATGAAGAATTTTTGGTGACATAGAGGAAAGAGAATGAAGAAAGAAAAAATTACTGTCTATAATCTTACAGTCGACTATATCACGTAGTCCAAAGAACTGTTGACGACCCGAACGTCCGTTGTATCGTTTGCGCCGTCTGCAACCAAAAAAAATGGCTCGGCCTTCGATCCCGTGCGCCCTCTTCTCTCTCTCTCCAACGCGCATGGCGTTTTTCTCCAACGCGCGAAAGGCAGTTCTTCCCTTTTCCTCCGCTCGGCGCCAAATCCTCCTCCTCGTGCGGGCTCATGACGCTCCCAATCCTCTCGCCGCTCCGTCTCGCTCCCAATCCACGACTCCCGAGCTCACATGATCCTGACGAGCGCCTTGCCACGACCGATGCCCATGGGGCCGTCAATGCGGCAATGGCAAGCGAGAGCTAAGGCCGTTCGACGGGCAGTAGCGGCGGCGGCGTGCCAGGTACGTCTGCTCGCCATGGCTCGCTACCGCCTACGCGGCAGGCTTCTCATGTTTGTGCTTGGCGGGGCGGTTGATGCAGACGACAAGACATCCGCCTCGGTCACCACCTCCGCCGACTCGCGTCTCGCTTCATGGCGTCGCGGCATGGTGGGTGCTCTAGTTCTTGCGATTAGCGTGTTTCTTGTTTCTTTTTGTGGGAAAGGTCAACTCCTCGCCGCTTCTTTGGGGAGATTTTGGGTTCTTGCTTGGTTCTTGGTGCTTCTTTGGTTGGTTTCTAGTTCTTTAGGCTTTGCAATGCACAGGATACTCTATTAGGCGAAATATTCGGGATCCTTTTGGTGTTTTTGCTCGATTTATCACGGGAGGATGCGAATGTGTTCTTGTTTCGTGAGTGGTGTTATTGATGTGAGTTTTAGACTTTTAGCACAAACAATATTTGGTTCTTGATTCCTACCCCTCGGTTATAGGCGATGCATTAGTGAGCTCACGTGCCTTGCGATTTCATTCCGCTATGCTCGTGATTAGATGTACTACGTGTACTAATTTCTTTGGCCGTCTTTTAAGCAACAAACTGTTACATACCTCTGCTTTGCCAAACAAAGAATGTATTGTTTGTAAGTAAATATCTTTTCTGTGAAGTGCTTTTAATTTTGTATTGTGTATTTTTTTCGATAAATGCAATCCTTCTTATGTCATACGTGCATGATTTCTTTTTGAGACATGAATAGACATAATAAACAAGTTTACCTCTGAACAGGTACTAGGCTCTATTATTTGGAGGTGGATTAGGTTGTTTGTTCCTGAAGACGTCGCCGCTGCCGTTGCCCTCTAACCACTCATCGCCTGATTTAGTTGTAGGATTTGTACGAATTTTTTTCTGTGTGTTTGCACCTTTGTATGTGGATGCTAGATTCAATTATTAACTCGATTCACTTCGCAACGGAGTGTCTATGTTTTTTTTCTTCTAGTTTTTTTAATATATCGACAATGTAATTCTACATTTGAAATGGCTTTACCTAAGATCTAAAACTTATAAAAATATGTGATACTATACCCTCTGAATCATTGTTGCTTAGCGATAAAATATTTCTACTGAACAAAATAAAAAATGACGTCTCTAGCCCAATCTAAATACGTCTATGAATGCGTATCTATCTTTCTAAGCACGCAATAAAGCGTCACTAGAGAGAGTAGAGACGATATGGAAATGCATATATGAAAGCGTCTCCAAGCTTGTAGAGACGCAATCTAAACGACTCATATCATTGGCACGCAATAAAATGTCACTAGGGAGAGTAGAGACAATATGGAAATGCATATATGAAAGCGTCTCCAAGCTTGTAAAGATACAATCTAAACGACTCATATCATTGTAGACGTGCTTAACAATACGTCTCTATGATCTGACACGGTACGTGGGGAGACGCTCTAGAGACGTTTTACAAAAACGGCTCTACGATGCTATAGAGATGATTGAAAACGTCTTTAACCCATAAAATATGTGTTTCTATAGGGCTTTTGTGTTGTAGTGACCCTATTTAGCTACACTGTAATTTTTTATAGGTATCTTGCTATTTTCCTTGTTTAAGAAATGTCTCTAGCATTTACAAAATATTTACCGTGTACAAATAAAAACAAAAAGTTGACAATATTTAGTTCAGCTCTACATACCCTATGTACCAATTCTGGATTTTTTTACAGAATTTTTAGAGGTGTCTTGCTGTTTTTCTAGTTAAAAAGTATTTTTGGCATTAACAAAATATTTACCGTGTAAAAATAAAAGGGGCAATTAGTTCAGTGACATCACGTTAGAGCGTATTTAGAGGAATGACACTCCGTTCGTCTCGGGCTAGAAAATAACATCGCGAACATCGCAAAATTAGACGAATGACATTCTGGTTTTTTCCAGAATTTTTTAAATATAGAAATTGAGCTCAAAAAATTATAATTTTTTTTGTGGAGTCTCTCGGCATAGTTTAATTGCTTGTGTATTTTTTCAAAACTTTATACGTTTTGATTTTGTCTCTAAAATTCATTTAAGTATATTGTTTGTAGGAATTTCCTAATATAGAAAATGAGGTCCAAACATTATGAATTTTGTTTTTTAGACTCCTTAAATAGTGGGCTTGATTGTGTAATTTGTTTGGAATTTTACAAAACTAAGTAATACAATTTCATAATGTCCACTCTGTGAGGAGTCTAATATTTTATAATGTAAGGACATTATGAAATTGTATTAATTAATTTTAAAAAATTTGGAAAAATTACACAATCAAGTACATTATGTATGGAGCCTGAAAAATAAAATTCATAATATTTGGACCTCATTTTCTATATTATAAAATTTCTACAAATAGTATACTTAAATGAATTTTAGAGACAAAATCATAATGTATAAAGTTTTGAAAAAAATACACAAGTAATTAAACTGTGTCGGAAGACTCCACAAAAAAATTATAATTTTTTGAGCTCAATTTCTATATTTAAAAAATTCTGGAAAAAACCAGAATGTCATTCGTCTAATTTTGCGATGTTCGCGATGTTATTTTCCAGCCCGAGACGAACGGAGTGCCATTCCTCTTAATACGCTCTAACGCGATGTCACTGAGCTAATTTTCCCTAAATAAAAATCTACAAAGTTTTCTTAGTATTTTTGTGGATTGATTCTAAATCATTCAAGTACTGCACCATAAATAGTATCTATACGATAAACTAAACTGTACACAGCTAAAATGATGTACTACATCAAAATGCAATACAACTAAAATTATCTAATCCATTGAATTCTATGTCACTATTTTTATTTGCTAATCTACCAGGTTTCGAATTTATGTACAAAGTTGCAAGCACATTTACCTGCAAAATGGGCGACCAGATCTACTCTCCTCCTCTCTCCCGCCATTTAACCCAGTAGGGCTTCGCTCGTCACTCCCTCTCCCTCTCTCTCTCTCTTCTCTTTTTTCCAGAATTAAAATGACTTTCCATCCGATGTTTGGGGTTTATATAGCCAGTCGCCATTTGAACTTGCGATTTGCACACTCTTCGAAGCAAAATCACATGTCCAAATGGCGATAGGGTAGTTGAAACGGCGACTGGCAGTAAATGGCATCCTGTCATTGTCGATGATTTAGTATTAATCTTACGAATGAATGCTGGGGACTTTCCTTGAGTTCAACCACACATAAAAAGACACGAGAATTTTATACAGGTTCGGGCCTTCTCCTAGGAGAGTAATAACCATACTCCTGTGTTGTTGTATTGACTATGCTTTATAATAGGGAAGAAATCACGAGACCGAGGGCTTAATGACTTCTGTCTATTGATTTTGTCTTGTGTTCGTTGTCGTTGTTCTTCTCGTTGTTATCCTTTGTCCACCGGCTTTACTCCTTATATAGCGTCTGAAGCAGTGGCAGTTGTCCTGTACTAAGAGACGTCTCATCGTTTGATGAATTGTGCACGTACAATGACGGTTATTGTCAGAGAATGACCCTCCCACGTCGCCTTGTAGTTATGTCAGAAACAAGTGCTTAATACGTGCAGTTATCCCCGAGAATAACAACACATATTACCTACTATGTGTATTAAACACAACGCATAAGTGTCACTAGTCGATTGAGCCCACATGTCTGTAGGCCTTGTCGACCATATGGTGGTCGTAGTCATAGTAAAGCTTATGATCATAAAGTGATCGTAGTAAGGCTTATATGTGGTCGTAGGAAATCTTACTACCACTAGGTAGTCGTAGAAATACTTACGATCATATAGGGTGGTCATAAAATAGTTTACGACTACTTAGCTAAATTTTTCCCTTATTTATGATAAGGGGTATTCTTATGAATAATACGAAGAAATTGCTATCTATAATAACAATTACATATAAACAATTTAATAAATTGAGGATTATTAGATCATCGTCAGTCGTCATTTCAAATGGCGACAGAGCCTATCGCCTTGTGAAATGAAGACAATGACCTGTTTTTGTAATTTTTTTTATCAACTATCTTTTTTTTTTAATTATCTTTTAAATTAATGTTATTGACAAAAAAAATCTAGAGCGACTCTGCTGCTCTAGTAGGATAATAGATAGATATTTGGAATGTACAGTGTTGAACTGATGATACTTAATAGGTGATGTTCTGATTGGTCGATTAGGCTGATGGTGCTGTCCAAAGGACGTACCCTGACGTGCTTTCCTCCACTCGACCTGCCATAGGCTGGTGGAAAGCTTCATCAGTTCATGGTCCATGAAAAATGAGGTCCACTGTCCACTGACTGCACACAAGCTTCAGGAGCAGCATAAAAACGCTTGTAATTAACCGGATGCAGCCTTTCATGGAACATGGTAGCTACTACTTGTTAGTATTTTTTTTTTTTGGTTTCAGAGGGCCACTTGAATCCAAAACCGTACGATCATGGTAGAGTATACTACATATAAATTTGTGGTTTTGAAGATTGTTAATCCTATACTGATATCTTTATATGGGAACTATCCGTCTCCGATTCTGATACTACGCAGGATCGAGATCGTCGGATCGAAATAGTACTTACATGCTATATAATAATGGAATAATTAAGAATTTGCCACTACTAAGGAGTGCTATCTAGGATTTGCCACTCCATGTGAGGATGATATGTGGGTCTGGCCCACATATCATCCTCATATGGAGTGGCAAATCCTAAATTTCACATGAAAGTACAATGGCAAAGCCCACATATCATCCTCATATGGAGTGGCAAATCCTAAATTTCACATGAAAGTACAATGGCAAATCCTTGAATCTCTCAATAATAATAGGATTACGGATCGGGATCCTGACAACCAATCTTAAATGCATGCAGATGGAAGTGCGGTATGAGCAATCAGCACCAGCAAGATGGTGTCAAAACAGGAACAAACGAGATCACGTGAGCCGGGAGGATGCTGCGATCATGGACGCTTACGCTTGTATTCATAGTTATCAATACCGTATCGGTACCGGCTACACCGATCGATACATATCATATCGTTATCTAAACCGATACAAAGTAGCCCTACATGTAGTACCGGCCAAAATACCGGCTCGATATCGGTGGAATTGATAATACCGTCTATTGAACTATATATTATATTTGATATTGCTACTATGTATTTGGAATAATACAAGAAGTAGTATTTGGTGTGTATATAATTAAACAAATATATACTTATAAATATATACAATCATATTATTATGTTAAACCCGAAACGGTATGGACCGGTACTATACGGTATTGACAAGTTTGCTTGTACCACAGTTGTGTAAGATTAATTTAATCTTTTATGGCCTATGTAAATTTATTAGATTGATTATAGTATTAAAAGTTCTAATATGATAGTTACTAAATTTAAGGACTAGAATCAAAGGTTTTTAATCTCTTTTCTCTCCCTTTGCTAAATTATTGTTACATGTATATATATGTGTGTTTATGCATGGACTAGTAACTATTGACCGCTAGATGAGTTGCATGCGTGGTGCAACATGGGCAGTTGTTGCATGCACGCAGTGCTTTATCCAATAAACTGCTGGATAAGTTACATGCATGCATGGCTCATGCTATGGCCATCCGTGAGACACAACAATTAGCACATGTTTTGTGCTTTGCTTTAACTAACATGCAGTTAAGCTTATGTGAAGAGATGTGTTGTTTGATGGCATTGGTTCATACTCTATAAATAGCAAGGATTCTGATGCATCATTTCTTTGACATTAGTTCAATCCAAACAGAAGCATGCGACACACACATATGTAAAAATACACATTCTTATTCTCTATCCATCAAGAGAATATTGTAGTGAAAGGTAGAGAGAAGAAGGAAGACATCATGCAGATTCCGAACACCGAACAAGGTTTGTTAGTTGAATCATATAAGTGCTGCAAAGTTTCACAAAATTAAAAGTTTATTCTTACAATTGGTATCAAAGCAGCGTTATAGCAGTACTTATGATTCACATTATGGTCGAATTTTTTCTTTTGAATGTTTTGCCGCTTCTAGATGTTTTCCTTGACTGTCTTGCTGCTGTTTGTTTTCTTTTGATCTCTGAATATAATGCTGTTGGATGGCAGTAGGGTTGATGCACCCATTATTCATACATATATGCGCGACTGTTTTATACAGAAGGGTTTCATGACCCATTATCCGCATATGTGTACATGTTTGCCAGATAACAGAAGGGTTCCATGACCCATTATATATATTACAGGGGATCATATTTTAAGACAACATCTTTTCTTTCTTTTGTCATTATTGCTATTCAAATATTTTAATGGACACAAGAAAGATCACTGTTTTTACGCCTTGATGTCGCATGTATGATGTGCACATTGGTCCAATTATATTGTTATATTGCTGATTAAATATCTATTGAATGACAAAGCTTTGTTTGTCACCAAAGTGGCCTAGCTTATAATAGTTTACATATTTAATTGTGTGTGTTTGTTTTGATACTATAATAAAATGACATTTTGGATCACAGATTATTATGTTAGAAGGTCACCCAAAGGTGGGCCACTACAAATAATTAAGTTGAATAAAAGGGAATGACGACATGCTTGAGAGATATATTTGTTCATCTAAAGATAACATCTCTATTTTCTTGAGTGTGCTTAATCATCCATAAAATTACATACGTATCATTATTGAATAAATGACATGTTTAAGTATCATCCAAAGATGTTCTTAAATATGTAATTAAAGTTTACTATTCAAATCATTTTCTTTTTGCTTATTAACAAATGAGCATATTTAATGTTTGCAGCCACTATTAACTTGTACGCTTAGAGCAGCGGCTTTGTTAAGTTCAATGGGTTGAACTATACCGAATGGGTTAACAGATTCGGCCCAACTGGGTGTTATGAACTTGGACATGGCAATTGTTACGAGGCTGGCGACTGTAGCACTTCTCGATAAAAATATCGATGAAGAAAAATCTATGTATGAAGCTTGGGAAAGGTCTAATAGATTGAGCTTGAACTTAATGCGAATGATGATCGCTGAAAATGTCAAGCCATCAATGCCCAAGACTGAAAATGCAAAGGAGTTTATGTTGAAGATCAAAGAGTACTCTCAATCAGACATCGCAGATAAGTCCATTGTAGGAAGCCTTATGAGTGAGTTCACGACCAAGAAGTTTAATTGGTCATGTCCCATTCATGATCATGTAACTAGCATGGCTAACCTTGCAACAAAGTTAAAATCAATGGGAATGGATGTGAGTGATTCTTTTCTAGTGCAGTTCATTATGAACTCTCTTCCTCCTGAGTTTGGCCAATTCCAGGTGAACTACAACACCATTAAAGACAAATGGAATCTTTAAGAGATTAAGGCCATGTTGATTCAAGAGGAAGGAAGGTTAAAGAAAATGAAAGAACACTCTGTTCATTTCATGGATCATAATGGAGCTAGCAGCAACAAGGGTAAACCACGGAAGGGTAAGAAGAAGGATAAGGTGCCAACAAAGATCAAAGAAGGCCAAATCCGCAAGGACTTGAAGTGCCATTTCTACAAGAAGACTGGTCATTTCAAGAAAGATTGCCCGAAAAGGAAAGCTTGGTTCAAAAAGAAAGGTATGTATTATATTTCTGTATGTCATGAATCTAATATTACGGAAGTTCCAAATAATACATGGTGGTTAGATTCTGATGCTACTACTCATGTTTCACATATTACTCAGGGATTCCTTTCGATCCAACCCATAAGCAGAAATAAAAGATTCTTGTATATGGGGAACAGAATGAAGGCACAAATTGAAGGAATTGGGACATATTGCTTAATCCTAGATACAGGCTACCACTTGGATTTAGAAAAGTGTCTATATGTTCCTCAGTGTGCTAGAAATCTAGTTTCTGTTAGTATGTTGGATAAATTAGGTTTTAAGTTTGAGATTGGAAATGGTGTGTTTCTTTATGTAAGAATAAGTACTGTTATGGATCTGGTGCTTTAATAGAAGATTTGTACCGTTTTAATCTTGATGTTATGTTTGCTGGATCTCTGTTTTCTGTGGAACAAATTATTGGTAATAAACGAATTATGCATAACGAACGTTCTGCTTTCTTATGGCATCAAAGACTTGGTCACATATCCAAGGAAAGAGTAACGAGGCTAGTTAAAAATGAAATTTTGCCTAAATTGGATTTTGATGATTGGGATGTATGTGTGGATTGTATCAAAGGTAAACAAACCTCACATATATCAAAATATCCGGCCACAAGAAGCAGTGAACCTTTACAGCTAATACACACTGATATATGTGGCCCTTTTGATACTCCATCATGGACTGGAGAAAAGTATTTTATCACTTTTATTGATGACTTCTCATGATATTGTTATATATACTTGTTGCATGAAAAATCTCAATCAGTAAATGTCTTAGAGATTTTCATTATTGAGGTAAAGATGCAACATGATAAGAAAGTTAAAGCTGTGAGATGCGATAGGGGTGGTGAATATTATGGAAAATTTAATGAAAATGGACAGCGTCCAGGTCCGTTTGCAAAATACCTTGAAAGTAAAGGCATTTGTGCGCAATACACAATGCCAGGTACACCTCAACAAAATGGTGTGGTCGAGAGACGAAATCTTACCCTTATGTAAATGGTTAGGAGTATGCTAAGTTACAGTTCTGTACCTTTATCCTTGTGGATGCATTCATTAAAGACTGCAACATATTTACTTAACAGGGGTTCCTAGTAAGTCAGTTCCTAAGACTCCTTATGAGCTGTGGACAGGAAAGAAACCTAGTTTAAGACATCTTCATGTTTGGGGTTGCCCAGCAGAAGTAAGGATATACAATCCACATGGAAAGAAGCTTGATGCAAGAACCATTAGTGGTAATTTCATTGGCTATTCTGATAGGTCTAAATGATACAAATTTTATTGTCCAAACCATAGTACGAGAATAGTAGAATCTGGTAATGCTCGGTTCATTGAAAATGGTCAATTTAGTGGGAGTGATAAACCACGAAATGTGGATATTAAAGAAATTCGGGAGGATCTTTTAGAAACTAATATATCCCCTGATATTGTTCCATTTCAAGAACCGCCTAATAATAGTCAACTCGAAAATAAAGAAGTTCAGCAAGAAGAAACCACATTACGTAAGTCAACTCAACAGAAAAGATCTGTCATTTCAGATGATTATGTGGTTTACTCAGTTGAACAAGAATGCGACTTGAGTATTAATAAGATCCAATCTCATTTAAGCAAGCTATGGAATGTGATGATTCTGAAAAGTGGTTTAATGCAATGAAGGAAGAAATGAAATCAATGGATGACAATAGAGTTTGGGAATTGGTCGAATTGCCTGAAAATGCAAAACAAGTTGGGTGCAAATAGGTCTTTAAGACCAAGCGCGACTCAAAAGGCACTATTGAAAGATTTAAATCCAGACTTGTCGCTAAAGCTTACACTTAAAAAGATGGCATTGACTATAAAGAAACCCTCTCTCCTGTTTCTAAGAAGGATTCTTTAAGAATTATTTTAGCTATGGTGGCACATTTTGATTTAGAGCTTTATCAAATGGATGTAAAGACTGCCTTTTTAAATGGTGATTTAGATGAGGAAGTTTATATGGACCAACCAAAAGGTTTCATAACTCCGGGAAAAGAGAATTTAGTGTGTAAGTTAAAGAAATCGATATATGGGTTGAAACAAGCTTCCCGACAATGGTATATTAAGTTCAATAATACCATTACATCTTACGGTTTTGTAGAAAACACTGTTTTGGTGTATATACATGAAGAACAGTGGGAGCAAGTTTATTATATTAGTCTTATATGTCGATGATATTCTTCTTGCTGCTAACGATAAATCTTTGTTATATGATGTTAAGAAATATCTCTCTAAGAATTTCGAAATGAAAAATATGGGAGAGGCATCCTATGTGATTGGGATAGAAATATTCCGTGATAGAAAGCAAGGTCTATTAGGATTGTCTCAGCAAGGATATATTAATAAAGTTTTGGAGAGATTTAGAATGGACAAGTGCTCTGCAGGATTGGTTCCAATTCAGAAAGGGGACAAGTTTAGTGAATTACAATGTCCCAAAAATGATATGGAACGAAAGGCGATGGAATCAATTCCATACACATCAGTTGTTGGGAGTCTAATGTATGCCTCAACATGCACTTGGCCGGATATCAGTTTTGCTGTGGGAATGCTTGGCCGATATCAAAGTAATCCTGGTATGGATCATTGGAAAGCTGCAAAGAAAATTCTTCGGTATTTACAAGGCACCAAAGATTTCATGCTCACGTACAAAAGGTCGGATCATCTTGAAGTGTTAGGCTATTCTGATTCGGACTACGCCGGATGTATTGACTCAAGAAGATCTACATTTGGCTATATATTTCTGTTAGTTGGAGGAGCAGTTTCATGGAAAAAGTGCGAAGCAGTCTGTCATTGCTACTTCCACCATGGAGGCTGAATTTGTGGCATGCTTTGAGGCCACAATTCAAGCATTATGGCTGCGGAATTTTGTTTCAAGATTCAGCCTTATTGACACAATATCAAAGCCCCTAAAAATTTATTGTGACAACTCCGCGGCTGTTTTCTTCTCAAAGAACGACAAGTATTCAAAGGGTGCAAAACACATGGATTTGAAATTCTTGTCCGTCAAAGAAGAAGTGCAAAAACAAAGGATGACAATTGAGCACATAGGTATTGAATTAATGATAGCGGATCCGCTGACCAAAGGTCTGCCACCCAAGATTTTTTGTGGCCATGTCAATCAAATGGGTATCATAGATAAGTCCTTGTTAGCTTGATGTGTATATATATGTGTGTGTGAATAGTTGTTGCTTATCCTGACATTTTGAATTCAATAAAGATTGCATTTTGTGCTTCTATTATTCACATGATGGTGTATACATTATTGTTTAGTGAAATAATATAAAAGTATAGGACTATGGTTTCCTTAATTACAGATATATATTGATTTAAGTTGTTTGTGATACATGGAAGGAATCTTGTCAATATAGGCTTAAGACTGCCATGATTCTCTCAATTTAAATTAACGAAAGGAATGGCTTGATAAATTTACTGTATAGTGTGCACTTAAATTATTAGTAAATTATCAAACCATGACATAGGCCAAGTGGGAGATTGTAAGATTAATTTAATCTTTTATGACCTATGTAAATTTATTAGATTGATTATAGTATTAAAAGTTCTAGTATGATGGTTACTAAATTTAAGGACTGGAATCAAGGGTTTTAAATCCCTTTTCTCTCCCTTTGCTAAATTATTTGTTACACGTATATATATGCGTGTTTATGCATGGACTAGTAACTATTGACCGCTAGATGAGTTGCATGCATGGTGCAGCCTGGGCAGTTGTTGCATGCACGCAGTGCTTTATCCAATAAACTGCTGGATAAGTTACATGCATGCATGGCTCATGCTATGGCCATCCGTGAGACACAACAATTAGCACATGTTTTGTGCTTTGCTTTAACTAACATGCAGTTAAGCTTCTGTGAAGAGATGTGTTGTTTGATGGCATTGGTTCATACTCTATAAATAGCAAGGATTCTGACGCATCATCTCTTTGACATCAGTTCAATTCAAACAGAAGCATGCGACACACACATATGTAAAAATACACATTCTTATTCTCTATCCATCAAGAGAATATTGTAGTGAAAGATAGAGAGAAGAAGAAAGACATCATGCAGATTCCAAACACCAAACAAAGTTTGTAAGTTGAATCATATAAGTATTGTAAAGTTCTATAAAATTAAAAGTTTATTCTTACAAGTTGTGCTGTGCCCAACCAATGGCCCGAACTGTGCCTCCATCCTCAGGGGCGGAGCCAGCATTTGGCTGGGCCTCTGGCCGGCCTGCCTGTGTTGTGGCCCAAATTGCTATTACATGGTGAATTTTGATATTTTTCCATGTAAATTTCTGTTGAGTCTCAGGCTATAGCCCGAGAGACCCGAGGCCCAGCTCCGCCCCTGTCCATCCTTTCTTCCGGTTGAGCAGATGCTACTGGATCGATATTGTCACTTTGCCAGTGCAGAGGCTGCAAGCTCCAGGGTGTTGCGGCGATGCGAGCAGGGCCGTCGTGGCGTCCTGCCGACCCTCGGCCGTGGCAGCACATGGCATGCCGGCGACGCCCATCCCAAAAAGTGGCTTTACACGCTCCCTCCCCCCGTTGCAGCGTGTGGTATTATTATTGTACGCGAGTGTGCGTGTGATGGCTCATTATTACCTGATGTGGTGGCTCGATTAAACTACTCCACCATTATAAAGGGAGGCAGGAGGGATTAGTATGTTGATGCTTCATTAATTCACTTGCGTCACCTCAGCTTAGAGTAGGCAAATTGGACTCATGTTTATCCACGAGCATGACATGTTAGTACAACGTGAAGCGGGAAAGCATCCTCCAGAATTCTTGCTATTCTTCTTCTCACGGTGGTTATTTCAAGGTTCCTCTCGAATGTTATTGTACGCTTCCTCCCTCCATTGGGGCCACCATCTTGGTTTACCTTTCATCCAAATTTTGGACGGTGAGTTTCTTTGACTCTGACTAGCATGATCGATATACTCCTAAGATGCCGCCCCACCTCCTCTTGTGCAACATTTTAAACGAGAAATATAACATAGGTAAGAAAACCTTGGGAATAAACAAACCCCCGAAAACCATTCAGACTTCAGTTTTACACTAGGTTTTCTGTATAGGGAAATATAACATTGCTTTTGCTAGCTCTCAGTCGTCTAAATTTTTTTAGAGCTTATGTCAGCCGTCTATAGTCATTACCATATAGGATTTTTGCTGATGTAGATGAAAGAGAATGAAGAGAGGGAAAAATGCTGTCTATAATTCTGTAACCGACTATATCACAAGAAACAAGAAAAGCATTAAAAGATTGTTTGTTCTATAAAGACAACTAAAAAACAACAACCGTCTGTACTATTGTATGAGCTGTCTTTAGTGCTGTCTACATGTGATATGAAGAATTGCTATAGATAACAGCTGTCTATACCACTGTACATGCCCTTAGAACCCAATCACTTACAATTGCACAATACTAGTCTAAAATTATATTACCAAGTGACGTGCAATTTTAGCATAACTTTACTATAACTTTTAGTTATATTTGTTTTTGTATTTATAGGGTTCACCTAAATTTACTTTTGTCTAGTTTATAATTTTTTTTTAAAAAAACAGAAATTATTAGATGACGTATCAACTCTAAGAAAATTTCAGCCGATCGTAACTTAGCCCCATATAACGTAGGCAAGGAAAATCTGGGAAAACCCACCAGACTTCAATTTTGCAGCAAAAAATTTCAGTATAGACAACAAATTTGATGGAGCGAATTTACGGCATCGATCACCGCCGTTGTTTTTCCAGCCCTATTTACGCTCGCCAGTCACTCCTCTGTTCCAGTTCCAGGTGGCTCCTCTCTCTGCGTCCGCGTTCCCCTTCCCTCTCTCTCTCTCTGATCCAGCGAAGCCGAGCCCCCTGCCCATCTCCTCTCTCTCCCGTTCAGATCTCCTCCTCCTCGCGATCTCGCCGTGAGATCGGTGCCCCCTCTTCGTTGCCGTCACTTTGGGCATTTCCTCCGGTCGGAGATCGGGGCCCGTCTCGTTTGCCCTTGTCGTAAGTTCGTCCCCCTCCCTACTAACTCCTGATCGCTTGCGAGTCCCATGGATCTAGTTGTCGATGGTCGGATCTGCTATTTTTTTAATCCTTTTCTTCTGTTGATTTTGATCCGTGTTTTTGTTGCGAATGGTGGGTTAATACTGTCGATTTCCCCCTTTCCAGATGTGATGGCTGTTTCTCTCATGTGCTTTCATGTGTAATTGCCGCGAGTTTTCGTCTGTGCCTTCTCCCATTCCCATGTTAAACTGTTCTAATTTTATGCATCGTGTTGTTTTGCTGGTGTGTAGTAGTGCATTAGTCTTGATTTCAGCTCGGATTACTGCGTACGAGTTAGCTAGAGCTAAGATCGCGTCGGTTGTATTGTTGTCAGATGCTGTCAATCTCGTGACACATGACAAAATAAATCAAGAGGAACCACCTCTTGCATGTCCCCACGCCATGACTTGAAAGGGGTCCAAGAAAGCAAGGGTGTATTTCGTGAGGGGGCACGATTAGAGGATACCATGCAATGCTCCTTGGATGAATAAATTGGAACTTTCTTACACGTTGTTAGTCGCAACTAAAGGTTTAGGGTTATGCAAATCAATCTAACTCGTCTGTTGAAACTTAAACTATGACAACCGTGACGCTGAAGTGACATACTTCATGTATAAGAACCAAGTTAAAGTATGCATGTGAATGTCACTCTTCAACTGCATTGGTAGAATGAAATGAACAACTATGCATGTTAAGGGCGAATGAAATGAACAACTATGCATGTTAAGGGCTACACAGCATCAGCTACCTCCCGACAACAATGATTTGGACCGACCATAACTGTGCTCATCACTCATTCACCACAGATCAATCTAGAGGGAAACAGTTGAAACTACAGATTATCGTTGCTAGAAAGGTAATCCCTTCCTCGATGAGTACATTTGGATCCCATTTTCGAAGATAGATCAAATAGCCACTCAATGAACCAACCCTCACAACCAGACCTCGGCCATCTCTTGGCCATGTGCTGAGGAACTCCTATGTGTGGAGAGGGAGAGTCGGAGAGGTGCTTATAAAAATTGTTCACACTGACATAAATCTGAATATAGCACTTTTTAACAGCATAATAATTTAATTATTATGAAAAGTTATTCATCGATGAATATCTACTGTCCAAGAGAGCACATCTAGGTTGATGATTTTAGACTTGTATGTAGATAATGGCACAATGCTGAATCATGAGCATTATCCATGGCCCCATGCATTCTATCTTGAGAATCTGGCAGATAAACTTCTTCAGTTGTCTTACCTGCAATAGATATTTTACTTATATGTATTTTTCTGTTTTCTTGTTGGATCAATTGAACACAGTTTCATATTTTTATTGTTATTTGATTTGTTTGATTGTCTTTCCTTTTTCAGCATACGATGCGTTCCTAACTCTCAATGCCCTTGTTGTACAGTGGAACCATCTGCTACTATTTTATTTCTTTCAAAGTAAAGCCTGGTAAAGTTGCTTCCCAATGTCAACCACAAAAGTGCTGGATCCTGCTTTTCAAGGAGCTGGCCAAAAAGTGTATCTTTCCACATGATTGTCAGTCTATTTAGTTGTTTTTTGAGTAATTATCTTTGATAGAATTTCCTTTGTTCTTTAAGATTGCAAATGTAGACCCTCCTTGTTTATTTATGTTGGTGTGCCCCTTAACATCATTTAGTGGGGCAGAAATATGGCGAATTGAAGATTTTAAACCAGTTCATTTGCCAAAACCTGATTATGGTAAATTCTACTGTGGAGATTCATACATAGTTCTGCAGGTGATTGCTTTGCCTCTTGTATTCCTTTGATGCATCTTTCTTTTTTTCTACAATACAAAAGTTTCTAAGTTATTTCTTTATGTTTTCTAGACGACCTGTGCTAAAGGTGGTGCATATCTGTACGATATCCACTTCTGGATTGGGAAAGATTCAAGTCAAGTACACGCTTTGTAAACTTAATTTCTGCGATACTCAGAAATACCATTTCCATTCTTACGACGATGCGTCATCGTGCAGGATGAAGCTGGTACTGCAGCAATCAAAACAGTTGAGCTTGATGCCATACTTGGCGGTCGCGCAATCCAGCATAGGGAACTCCAAGGTTATGAATCTGACAAGTTCCTATCATACTTCAAACCTTGCATTATACCTTTGGAGGGCGGTTTTGCCTCAGGGTTCAAAAAGCCTGAAGAGGAAAAGTTTGAAACACGGCTATATATTTGCAGAGGGAAGAGAGCTATTAGAGTTAAAGAGGTATGGAGCATTTTACTCTCTTGCCGCCTATTCTTTTCAAATTCCAGTTCAATAATTCTGTATGCTACATTAATATGATGCCTTTTTTGTTCAGGTTCCCTTTGCTCGTTCATCATTAAACCATGATGATGTGTTTATCTTAGAAACTGAAAAGAAAATATACCAATTTAATGGTGCTAACTCCAATATCCAAGAAAGGGCTAAAGCATTGGAAGTTATCCAACATTTAAAGGAGAAGTACCATGGGGGTGTGTGTGATGTTGCAATCGTTGGTGAGGGGACATCTAAACTTTACATTGGTACCTTTGTCAGCTGGTGCACCCTTTTCTGTACTCATGTGGTATACTTTAATAATGTCAGATGATGGAAAATTACAAGCGGAATCAGACTCTGGTGAATTCTGGGTTCTTTTTGGAGGTTTTGCACCAATTGGGAAAAAAACTGTTAGTGACGATGATGTTGTACTTGAAACTACAACACCCAAGCTCTACAGGTATTTACTTTTATTGAAGTCATTTTAGTTGATCATCAATGATAGCAACAGACCACAATGAAATAACTAACAGGGAAACTAATAATCATAATACCAAATTCTATGCATACTATTCCTGTTGTTGTGCCAACTACTGCTACTGCTGGTTGGGGCCACGCCCGTGATATTATTATTGTTTACAGTCACACATGGTTCAGAAAAGCATGAGCTAAATTAATAATTTTTTTAGTAATGTGCAGCTCAATGTTATAGTAAAATCAAGAGTGAGTTTTTGGAAAAAATCTCCATTCCTCTGTAGACGAGTCAGACGAATGCTTAGTTTCTGCTTGAGTGCTTGTTATTTGTTTCAGTTGCACCTCCTTCGTATAAATAGGCTTCTAGTTAGTCCTTAAGGCCTATTCTTACATACTTACATCGAAGATGCCCCTACACATGCTATGGCTTAGTTTGGCATTGTGGTGGCTTACAACCCACAGTTTTACCTTTCTATTTCAATGTATTGGCTACTTGAAAGCATCTTTTTTGGATCCACAACAAGTTAACAAAATCTAACTAGAATTGGTAAAGATTATTGTAACAGCAAATATTCCACAACCAGCACTGAACAGCAACCGCAAACTGGCCCTACCTTGCCCTAAGTTATCCTATGTTTACTCCACACTGCTACATTATCAAATGTTTATCCTTGCAGTATCAATGATGGTCAATTGAAGTTGGACGACACGGCTCTCACAAAAGCAGTGCTTGAGAACACCAGTTGTTTCTTACTTGACTGTGGGGCTGAAATGTTTGTATGGGTTGGTCGGGTAACACAAATGGAGGATAGAAAAGCTGCCAGTAAAGCAGTTGAGGTAAACTCTCAAAGAGTCTTTCCTTTCCTTTTATATTTTTGGTTGCCATTTCAGATATGCAACGCTGTCATGTTTTTTTGTCTCTTGTAGGAATTCATCATTAATAAAAAAAGGCCAAAGACAACAAGAGTGACTCAAGTGATTCAAGGTTATGAGAGTCATGCATTCAAGTCAAAATTTGAATCATGGCCTGCGGGTAATGCAGCAGGGAGCTCTGGCGCAGAGGATGGGCGGGGAAAAGTTGCAGGTAGTTTATTCAGTTACAAGGATAGCAAAATTTATCCTTTGAGTATGGTTGATGATCTTTTGTGTTTCTTCTAGCTTTATTGAAGCAACAAGGTGTTGATGTCAAGGGAGCTGCAAAAAGCAGCACTCCAGTAAACGAGGAAGTTCCCCCTTTGCTCGAAGGCGGTGGAAAACTTGAGGTTCTGTTGATCATATCCCACTTTAGGGGTTGCACTGTTTAAAATAAGTAATCGCAAAAGGCATAAATGGAATTGTCCTTACAAAAACAAATTGTTTGTATTTCAGGTGTGGTGCATTGATGGCAATGCTAAGACTGCTCTACCAAAAGAGGACATTGGAAAATTTTACAGTGGAGACTGCTATATCATTCTTTATACATATCATTCGGGTGATAGGAAAGAAGAATATTATCTCAATCACTGGATTGGGAAGGATAGCATGGTGGTAATAATACTTCGCATGCTGCCACACTTAAGCTATGGCCTAAATGTTTTTTCATATTATCCCAAATGTTGATGCTTTTTTTAGTGATCATCACTGCCTTGGTGATGTGGCGTTTATAGCTTTGTTGGTCAAGTATTTAAATAAAACCTATGTTTTAACCTTTCTGCAAAACTATTTATATTCACTAATTTGTGCACATGTGGAACCCACATTACCCAAATAGAATCAGGGCGTGTGCATAAGTAGGAGGTATTGCAGCAATTAGTCTCTTAATGCTTGGGACTTTGGGTTGTATGGTCCTACTTTGAATTGCAGACCTCTGGTCTGGTGAATGGATGGCTAGGATGCTCCGGATCTGCCATCCAAAATATTTTTGTATATAGCTTAAAATTGAAATTGTGCCTTATGAGTATAGACATGCTAGTAAGTATAAACTCATGCTATAAGTGAGCAACTTTTATGTCAGTTGGTCTGTGTTCTTGGATTTTTTTTTACAGCAATAGGACTTATCATTCACCTGTAGAAGTGAGCCGGCCAGCTGGCATCCATATTTACATTTTTGGTTTATTCTGCGCAGGATGATCAAGTGATGGCAGCTCAGTTAGCTAATGCAATGTGGAATTCATTGAAAGGAAGGCCTGTTCTGGTGCTGCATTTGATTTCATAAGTGCCTACAATATTTGTTCATAAGGGAAGAGTTTGATTTATTAGTAGTGGTGTTGTAGGGATGCATTTATCAAGGGAAGGAACCACCACAATTTGTTGCTCTTTTCCAGCCCATGGTTATCTTGAAGGTACAACTGTTGCTGAATATATATTTTTTGACAATTGCCGCCCACCACCTGAGTGGTTGCTTCTTTTTTATGTTGTTATTCTGTAAGGGATGCATACTTCAACATCGTAGATCTGAATCATATATAGCTATGCTACTAGGAGGATATCTGCTAAGTAATTTTTTATGGACAATTCATGTAGGGCGGAATCGGTTCTGGATACAAGAAGATTGCAGAAGAAAAGGACGCGAACAATGAAACGTACTCTGCTGAAGGCATAGCTCTAATTCGAGTATCTGGGACAGCAATCCATAACAATAAAACGCTTCAAGTTGATGCGGTATCATCTAGCTATCTGTTATTCTTGTCGATATCTTGGATGAGATGGGTCTTTTTAATTGAATCATATAATAAAATATTGTTTGGAGTTGGAGGTGCCAACATTTTTTGTTCTTCAAAATGTTGACCTTTGTGCTAACTTCTAACAACTGAGTATAACTTTGAAATTGTACAGAAAGTCCTTCGAAATCTGCAACGTTATTTTACATAAATTATGCTATGTCTCCCTTTAACTAATCAGTTATTATTTTACAGGTGGCGGCATCTTTAAGCTCAGCAGAGTGTTTTGTATTGCAATCTGGAAATGCAATGTTTACATGGCATGGCAATTCTAGCACTTATGAGCAGCAGCAGTGGGCAGCGAAAGTTGCTGAGTTCTTGAAGGTACAATGCCACCTTTAAACAGATTTAAGAACATCAATTCAAATTTCTATGCACTTTTTGCAGTAGTCCTAACCTAACCAAGGATAGAAAACCCGTTACCGGGCAAAATCCCGCTCGGAGGCTGGTAACGGTTACCGGCCGGTAACCGGAAATCCCAGGAAAAACTCGGTCGAATTTCGTCTGAATAAATTTGAATTTGGGATGTAACCATCGGAATTTTGAATTTGAATTTGGATTTGGAGTTTTCCGGCCGGTATTTGGAATCCCAGTTCCCACTGGTAAGTCCGGTTACCGCTGGTAACCGGCCGGGTTTTTCTTCCCTGGTCCTAACATAGTATGGGTTAATCTTCTATTGCTGAGTTTGCAGAGTGACAGATTCACCTGTCCAATTTACGGTTGCAAGTTAATATCACATATAAAGTGTTATGCTGCAGGGAAAAACTATTGGTGACATTTAAAGTGTTATGCTGCGAGAGCTAAATTAACTTACACGCTGATTTTGAATGAAATCTAGTTATAATGGTGACATATGAAGATTAGTTCAGCATTCTGGTGACTTGTATTAAGTATTAACATCTATCACAATGTCAGTACAAACTGAAATAAGGCTGGTATACAATTAGGCAATTAGCAAAAAAAACGTACCAGTCCAAAATAGGTATACTAAGTAACTAAGATTTGTCTGTGCAGTGTGCACTGAAGCTGTTTTTAGCAACCTATTGTCGACTAGAATTCTTTCAGCCCATCTTTTCTTTTGTTTACAAGTTGAATGAAATTAACCAACCTAGTAGGTACTAACTGCTGCTTTTGCCAACTAACACTACTAACTGGAAAAACGATCTGCACAGTTTTATCCGGTTATTTATGAAAGTAATGAGATATTTCACTTGAGATGGTTGTTCACTGCAGCTTGATGGTTGGTCATAGACTCATGGTTGATAGTTAGCTGTTGGCCCATCAAATTCTTGTTTTCAAGTCATTATGACACTGGACAGTTTTAAAAGATAGTGTAGAACTGTATGAACGTGCTTACGAATTCTTGCTAAATTGCACCAGAACTGTTTCTTATGAATCAATTGAAAACTTCCAAAGCTTCATGAAGCCCTGACTTTTCCCAACTATCCCTTACTAAGATTTTATATGTCCAATCGTACAGCCTGGTGTGGCAGTGAAACATTGCAAGGAGGGTACAGAGAGTTCTGCTTTCTGGTTTGCTCTTGGTGGAAAGCAGAGCTATACAAACAAAAATGCCACACAAGATATTATTGTTAGAGAGCCTCACTTGTATTCCTTCTCATTTAGGAATGGTTAGTTGTTATAAATTTCTTATTTCTTTCCTTTCAGTCTGTTACAGTTTCTATATTTTAGAAGTTTTTGGCCTAATTATATTTTCATTGCTTTGGTTCCATTCATGATAACATGATCACCATTGATCAGGGAGACTGGAGGTTGGTCCTCTTACACTTGCTTTCCATAAAACTAGTCTTGCTTATAGCAATTCAGGATATGTGATTTCTATAAGCTTTAACAGGTCACTGAGATCTTCAACTTTTCCCAAGATGATTTGTTGACTGAAGACATAATGATTCTTGACACACACGGGGAAGTCTTTATTTGGATTGGTCAGTGTGTGGAATCAAAAGAGAAACAGAAGGCTTTTGATATTGGCCAGGTATGACCTGAAGCTTTGACCTTACTGTTTTAGTTGCTGTTGTGTCACAATTGTGCTGTATGTGATGATTACTGTTTACCCCAGAAATACATAGAGCATGCAATGTCTATTGAAGATCTTTCTCCATATGTACCACTTTATAAAGTCACTGAAGGGAATGAGCCATGCTTCTTCAAGACATACTTCTCTTGGGATAACACAAAATCTGTGGTATGCTCTTGGATATCTCATTACTGCAATCTTCTTTTTGTTGTTTTGTCTATCATTAATTTATACTCGGAATAAGATGTTTTACATGTTTTACTTAAAAATAAAATTGGAAATCTGCTGCAAGGTTGTGGTTTCATTTACTTCCCAGAGGCAGTCTTCATCACATTTCTCCATGTTTGCTTAGACATGCTTATGCTATTCGTGTTGTTGTTTGTGCTATCACTTGTTACAGATGGTAATGAGTTTCATGCTTTTTACAGGTTCATGGAAATTCATTCCAAAAGAAACTTTCACTTCTTTTTGGATTGCGTTCCGAGGTAAGTTTGTGATTTAATTTCTTGTAGATGCAAAATTAGTTACACATGCATATACGTATGCTTTCCTTGAAGTAACATTCAATGTAATGTTTGGACGTTAACAAATTGTATAGCTAAATTGCTTTTACAGAATGAACCCGATACTTAGAAAATTAATCATGTTGTATCACAGGAGACAAATTTCATGAATTCATTGTTAATGCAAATTATAGAGATTCAACTAGCATAATCTTTACAACATAATCCCTTTTGCAGAGCACACCCAAAAGTTCTGGTAATGGTGGACGCACTCAAAGGGCATCTGCATTGGCAGCTCTATCATCTGCATTCAATCCATCTTCCCAGCAGAAGCAAGTGAGTGTTCAATAGTTTCTTTACCAAAATATTATCAGTGGAAAATGTTGGTGTGACAAGCTACTCACTCCCTTTTCAGTCTAATGAGAGGCCTAAAAGCTCTGGTGATGGCGGACCCACTCAGCGTGCCTCAGCACTGGCTGCCTTATCCAATGCATTTAATCCATCCTCAAAACCCAAAACCGCACCGCCGTCTCGTTCAGGTCAAGGTTCACAAAGAGCAGCCGCAGTAGCTGCACTGTCCTCTGTGCTGACTGCTGAGCAAGCTGGATCTTCTGACAATCTCCGAGCTAGCAAGACAAGCACAACATCAGAAAAGACTGGTAGAGCCGTGCTTTCGTTCTCATGTTTCTCATCTTTCTTTAGAGTAATAATGACAAAAGTGTGGAGTTATTTGAGTTCATCATCTGCTAGCATTAAGACTTGGGTTTTCTTATTTGTGTTTCTTGTTGCTGTGAAAATTTCCCATCAAGACTTCCAAGAGGATTGTGTTCATCTGTCTGCAAGTATACCCTTGGAACATTGCATGCATGCGTGCTTTGTTATTTTTTTTTACTGTTGCTATACTATGGAGTAGCTCCACCATGTACACCTGATTAATAGGAAGAATCATAGATGAAGGGTCATTACAGAATTGCTGGTATATTCCCCCTTCAAAGTCTAAAACCTTTAATCTATGCAGATGCCGAGAGGATTGTAATAACTTCATCTGATGCATCTCCCCGCTCTGAAGCTGGAGAGTCCTCTGAATTTCAGTCAGAGAAAGATGCTGTAGTAGATGGGGTGCCATCTGAGGGTGATGGTGCAGGGCCTGAGGCACCAGAGGAACAAACAACTGTTGAGAATGTTGGTGAAGCAACATTTAGCTATGACCGCTTGATATCCAAATCTACCGATCCTGTTCGTGGGATAGACTACAAACGCAGAGAGGTTTGTTCTCAAGCACTTTTTATATATTTGGAGTGTGGATGCGCCTAGTTATTCTTTGTCCTAAAGCAATTTTTCGGTGAAATGGTGGATATACGTTGGTTTTGTGCATGTGTTACGATTAATTTAAGCCCCTTGGCTGCAGCTAAACTGCTGATGCTTTTGGATGTTGTATCGATGTTTCGTCATTAGTTTGCACTGGTAGGAAGTTGTGTTCAGGTCAATTTTAATTTAACTACTCTCCTGTAGGCATACTTATCAGAGAGCGAGTTCCAGACTGTGTTTGGCATGACTAAAGAGGCATTCTGCGAACAGCCAGGATGGAAGCAAGAGTTACAGAAACGAAAAGCTGATCTCTTCTAAAGGGAGGCTCCTGAACAAACGATTGTTTCTGGTTTAGCTGCAAAATGAGATCATACTGTCCTTGTTTTTATCTCCTCTCATGATAGATGCTATGATCATGAGAGTACGTCTGCCCCATTGTTGGTCATTTTCTGTGGACGGCTACTGGTGGCTTGGTCAGTTGGTTTTGCAAAATTTATAGGTCATTCTTTTATTTGTACATGGACTGAGTTGTGCTGCGTGCAAGGTTCTAATATGCTCTAGCTTGTTTTGTGACTGTCCATATGTGTATATTTTTTTTTCTCGGTTTGTTACGTATGGGCATTCCCTGGGTAGGTTTTGGGAGGTCATTCTGTATCGTCATTCAGATGTATCACACATTTGTGTTACCAGTTTAGCTGTGCTGTTGATGGTTGTTGGAATTGAGCCCTCGGTTAAATTTGTCCATTCTTCCAAATAAGTCGCCGTGGCCTGCAGATCTTTCTGGCTTTCTTGCCCCGTCTCGACTGGATAGTGTCCTGTATGGCTGTATGTTTCGATCACAATGTGTTTTGTTCTCTACATTGCGCACTTAATCGACAAATTATCGAAGGGAGCAACCAAACAAACTGTCGATTACAACTTCGGCCAGCTTCGGCTTGACGTGCCCGTGCGCGACATCGCCGACGCCTGCTGGTCCGCACCGGCCGCTGGTCACCTCCTGAGCCGCGCACGGAGCCCGTCCTTCAGTGTCACCGCCATCTCATGCTGCGGCGGCGTGCCCATGCTCGCGGCAGGCACCACCTCCACGGCAAACCTCCTGACTACGGCGTAGCGCGCTTTCATCTGCACGCGTCGCGTGGAACACAGTACATGCGCGCGTCGCCGCCATTTAATCGCCACCGCTTCCCGTGAATCTGCTGCGATCGCGTTGAAAATCTCGAAAATGGGATGTCTGTCGTTGAAGCTTGAGATAGAGAAGTCGGCAATGAAAGTGAGCGATTCGTCGGCTCTGTTTAAGTTCACGCGAAGGCCGGATGACCGGGAAAAGATCCTACGGCTAAGGAGGACGCAGATAGTTTATGTTGACATTAGCATTTTGTCGTTTAATTCATTTCACTTGAACTTGTTACCTCTGAAGCTATTTATTGTCATTTTAACCGTAAAAGCACTCGGTTAAAAGTTAGGATATGTAACCACTTTGTGGTGAAATGAGAAGTAGGAAAAAGACCTCATATTAGTCTCTAGCTTTAGTTTGTTAGAACCCTAATGTACTTTCCCCACTATCTCCTTCTCCATCTCTGAATATCATCTGAAGTCCCGATTGTCAGGTTACTGAAATCTTCGGTCCTGACATCAGGTATCAGAGCCAGGTTAGATCTGCGGGTAGGGTTGGAGCAATCGAAGGATTGGCTGCTGTAAAATCCCCTAACCCGTTCGGATCTGGAAGGAATGGTTGCAAGGACACGTTCTCACGGATCTGTTGAAGAAGAAGCAATAGAAATGGAGAATAGGGCCGAAATCCTCAAGATCCAAGAGAAGCTACTAGAGCTGGACACATTGAAGTCAGATGTGGCCGAGATTAAGAACTTATTGTTCGCGCAGTTCGGCCAAGCGTCAAGAGTCGATACTGCAGCGGCGACAACAGAGCCGGGAGAAGAAAGGCCGGTACCGCCGGGACAAGGGACGAGCGTAACCTGGAACCTCGAGCAGAACAGGAGGTCGGGACCTCAGTCAACCTTCTTCCTGGAACCCAACACAGTAAGACCGAATCTTTCACCTGTATTGTCTCCTGCGATTCGAACTACTTCTGGTGTGGATCTGGGAGAAAGATCTGGGAACTTCGGTAGGAGAGTATAGCAATCTTCGGCATCATATCTGACACAAGATATCCAAGGGGGTAATCAGGGACACGGTGGTTCAGTGGTAACGCCGTGGGCTTGGCAAGGTGGTCAACAGGTGAATGCAGCTCAGATGTATTATCATCCGATGATGAATACCAACAATTCTGGGGTCAATGTGGTATGCTCCGGTGGAAATTTGAACCCGAACTGTAACATCAGTAGACATCAATATGTAGATGCAGTGATTAGAGGGCCCAAGCTGGAAATACCTCTGTTTTCCGGGGATGAGCCTGGAGGATGGCTGGAACAATGCGAAAAATTCTTCGAAATGGCGGGTACACCGAGAGAGCAGTGGGTAAACATTGCGACGGGGCACTTCACTAGAAGGGCCAACACTTGGTTTAAGGGACTTGGGATCGCATGGCAGGTTCTGGACTGGCAGCAGATGTGCTCGCTGCTGTCTGATCGTTTTTCGGAGGCAAGTGCGCACGAGGCAGTGGAGAGGCTGCAAACAATGAGGCATGTTGGTAATATCAGTAAGTATATTGACTACTTTGAAAAAAGTGTGGAGTTAGTGAGGAGAGATCACCCATATCTCCAAGAGGCTTTCCTTTTGAGTTGTTTTATTAGTGGTTTGAAAGAAGAGATCAAGTATGGGGTAAGTATGCATCAACCCAAAGGATTGTTGGAGGCTTATTGGTTTGCAAAGTTGGAAGAAAAGGCCATACAGGCTAGGAGAGTAAGTAATC
The DNA here is from genome assembly GCA_036346405.1 of Phyllostachys edulis. Taxonomy (NCBI): domain Eukaryota; kingdom Viridiplantae; phylum Streptophyta; class Magnoliopsida; order Poales; family Poaceae; genus Phyllostachys; species Phyllostachys edulis. Next base: position 3,402,825 of record CM070546.1, on the reverse strand, counting down.
TTGGGGGTCTCAACAGAAACAAAGGGAATCCAACAAATTTCAGAAGTGGACCGAATAGGGGTATGAATATAGAGGGGAATGATAAGGAAAAAAAACATTCTCAGGAGGCTAACAAACGCACATGCTGGCACTGTAATGAGCCCTGGGTCCCGGGACACAACCTGACCTGCAAGATCAAGAAAGCTCTCCATTCTATACTCATGCAAGGTGAGAATGATGAAGATGATAGCTCTGCTGATCTGGAGGCTACAAAGGAGCCTGGTTTCCATACCACTCCAGGTAGCCCAGAGGAGTCGGATGAGAAACAGGATGGTGAACAACTGTTAGTAATTTCCAGTCAGGCTGTAGGAGGAACTATAGGACCGGCTACATTCTCTTTGAGGACAGTGATTGGAGGGAAACCGGCAGTATTACTGGTTGATAGTGGGAGTTCCAGCACCTTCATGGACCATGAATTCGTTGTCCGACGTAATTGTAAATTGCGCCTCCGTCCGCACGTAAAGTGACGATTCTTTGGAGGGTGAATCTGCGCCGCAGGCGATGATCGAGAAGATTGCCTACAGTGTGCAGGGGTGTTCTTTTAATACATCTTTTCAGCTTTTGAATCTCAGAAATTATGATGCTATACTCGGGGCCGACTGGATCTATGAACACAGCCCTATAGGACTGAACTTAAAGACAAGAGAGTTATCATTATCAAAAGATGGCAGAACCATAATTTTCCAGGACTATACAAGTCCGGGAAAACATTGTGTAGTGGGTGCCACCAAGTTGGAGAAGCTGTTGAAAAAAGAAGTCCTGAGCTGCATGATCTGAATCAACTGGATCCAAGAATCTGAGAAGGAAGAGCCCGAGGAGTTACCAGCTTAAATACAAAATCTGTTGCAGCAATTCAAAGATGTATTCGATGAACCTCAAGGGCTGCCACCTAAAAGAGATTGTGACCACTCAATACCTTTAAAGGGCAACATGGACCCTCCAAATATCAGACCATACCGAATCCCTCATCACCAGAAGGATGCTATGGAGAGTATTATTAATCAGTTGCTACAGTCTGAAGAAATCAGAACGAGTGTGAGTCCATATTCATCTCCGGCTATAATGGTTAGAAAAAAAGATGGATCTTGGAGATTGTGTGTAGATTATAGACAGCTCAATTCGATGACAATCAAGAACAAGTTTCCAATGCCGATCATTGAGGATTTACTAGATGAATTGCACGGGGCAAGTGTCTTCTCCAAGTTGGACTTAAGATCGGGGTATCACCAAATCAGAATGAGGGAAGAGGATATTCATAAGACTGCCTTCAGGACTCATTTAGGCCATTATGAGTATACAGTTATGCCATTTGGGCTAACCAATGCCCCGGCTACATTTCAGTCTCTCATGAACCAGATATTCGGTAATCAATTGAGGAAATATATACTTGTATTTTTTGATGATATATTGATTTATAGTAAGAGCTTGTCAGACCATGAGGGTCACTTACATCAAACTTTGCAAATCCTGAGACAAAATCAGTTAAGTGCAAGAAGGGGTAAGTGTTGTTTCGCCTTGTCTGAGATTGGCTACTTGGGTTATGTGATCAGTGGGTCTGGAGTAGCTACTGATCCAAGAAAAATAGCTGATGTGATGAACTGGCCAGTTCCAAATTCAGTCACCAAACTGAAGGGGTTTTTTGGGGTTGACAGGGTATTATAGAAGATTTGTAAGAGGATATGGAAAAGTTTGTCAACCACTCTTTGATGTTTTGAAGAAAGACGCGTTTAAATGAGAGGAAGCTCAGGCCATAGCTTTTGACACTCTTAAGAAAGCTATGACTACTTGTCCTGTACTTGCACTGCCAGATTTCTCCAAATCTTTCGTTCTAGAAGCTGATGCATGTGGTACTGGATTGGGGGCAGTTTTGATGCAAGGTGGCAAACCTATTGCTTATTATAGCAAATCATTGGGGGTAAGAGCAGCGGCTCAATCTATTTATGAGAAGGAAGCTATGGCTATTTTGGAGGCCTTGAGGAAGTGGAGACATTATTTATTGGGTAATCCATTGGTGATAAGGACAGATCAGAAGAGTCTTAAATTCATTACTACCCAGAGGTTGGTAGAGGGAATACAGCACAAATTGCTTCTCAAGTTACTGGAATTCGATTATAAAGTGGAGTATAAAAAGGGGAAAGAAAATTTGGTGGCGGATGCATTGTCTAGAAGGGACAATGATTCGATGGATGGTGAGGGGAGTTGCCAAGCTATTGTGACTGTCATTCCCGATTGGGTGGAGGATGTGAAGGGCAGTTATCTTAACGACCCTTTGTATGCAAAACTGTGGGTGGATGGTCAATTTCAAGGCGGGGCAGATTATGTATTGGAATCGGGAGTAGTCAGACACAAAGGCAAAATATATGTGGGACTTGGAAATGATATTAGATCCAAAATTCTGGAGTCTTTCCATTCTTCATCGATAGGAGGACATTCAGGGAGACGAGCAACCTACCACAGGGTTAAAAAATTGTTTTATTGGCCAAGGTTAAAGAAAGAGGTGGAAAAGTTGATTATGGAGTGCCCGGTTTGCCAAATTACCAAGGCTGAACATATTCATATCCTAGGACTGTTGAACCCATTGGAGATTCCCGACATGGCATGGGCTCATATTAGTATGGACTTCATTGAGGGGCTACCTAAGTCTCAAGGTAAAGAGGTAATTTTGGTGGTGGTTGATAGATTCACTAAATATGCACATTTTCTACCCTTGTCTCATCCATACTCAGTGCAACAAGTGGTGCAAACTTTTATGGACAATATATTTAAGTTACATGGGATGCCAATTGCTATTGTGACGGATCGTGACCGAATCTTCACAAGTCGCTTGTTCCAAGAAATTTTCAAGATAATGAAAGTATCATTGCGATTGAGTAGTGCATATCATCCGCAGACGGACGGGCAAACAGAGAGAGTAAACCAATGTGTAGAAGCTTATTTGAGAAGTATGACTTTTCAAGAACCGAGAGAATGGATGGATTGGTTAACTCTTGCGGAGTGGTGGTATAACACTTCCTATCACACCTCTTTGAAGATTACACCGTTTCAAGCTTTATATGGTTATCCCCCACCACTAGTTGGAGAGTTTGCTATGCCGAGTGGTGTGTCTGATGAAGCCCGAATTACCATGGAACAGAAATCACAAATGCTAGAACAGTTGAAGATGAATCTGCTCAAGGCCCAAGAAAGGATGAAGCATTTTGCTGATAGATCTCGGTCGGAGAGGAAACTTGAGGTGGGAGATATGGTATACATCAAGATGCAACCGTATAGGCAAAATGCTTTCGGTATAAGGGGCTCGCTGAAGCTTAGATCTAAATTCTACGGTCCTTTTAGAGTTATGGAGAAGATCGGTCAAGTGGCCTACAAGCTTCAACTACCCGAACAGGCTGCCATCCACCCGGTCTTCCATGTGAGCCAATTGAAGAAACATCATGGTCCTCATGCTGTTCCTATTCGTGGATTACCATTGGTAGGGAGCAATGGCAAGATCAAAACCGAGCCAGTGCTGATTCTGGACAGAAGAGTTGTACCTCGACGAAATGAGCCCGTGGCGCAATGGTTGATACAGTGGCTGAACCTGGGACCGGAGGACGCCACCTGGGAAGATGCTGCATTCATCCGGAGCACCTTTCCGAAATTCACACCTTGAGGACAAGGCTGTACTCAAGGGGAAGGGAATGTCAGTGACTGCGTTCAGAAAATACTGAAAATGGGATGTCTGTCCGTCGAAGCTTCAGATAGAGAAGTCGGCAGCGAGGTGAACGATTCGTCGACTATGTTTAAGTTCACGCGGAAGGCCTGGATGACCGGGGAAAAGATCCTACGGCTAAGGAGGATGCAGTAGTTTACTGTTGACATCAGCATTTTGTCGTTTAATTCATTTCACTTCAGAACTTGTTACCTCTGAAGCTATTTACTGTCATTTTCGAACTGTAAAAGCACTCAGTTAAAAGTTGGGATATGTAACCAGCTTTGTGGTGAAATGAGAAGTAGGAAAAAGACCTCATATTAGTCTCTAGCTTTAGTTTGTTAGAACCCTAATGTACTTTCCCCACTATCTCCTTCTCCATCTCTGAATATCATCCGAAGTCCCGATTGTCAGGTTACTGAAATCTTCGGTCCTGACAAACGCGCGGCAGTCGTCGCCCCACAGCCTCGGCATCCTACCCATCACGTACGCCGAGTAGTCGGCGAACCACCTGGCGCGCACCACCGTGCCGTCGGACAGCACGTCTGCGGCGGCGGCCACGCGCGAGTCGATGGGCACCGGCGGGTACATCCGCATCGTCTCGGTGATCGCCGCGAGCAGGTAGTGCATCCCTTTCAGCAGCTCGTACCCGTCGCTCTCGCCGTCTGCGTTGCATTCTGCGTCGTCTCCCAGCAGCGACGTGACCTCTTCGTAGACGCGCTGCTCGCAGCGCGAATTGGCGGCGAGGAACCAGAAGAGCCATGCGAGAGCCGATGACGTGGTGTCCTTCCCGGCAAGAACAAAGGTCACGACGATGTCCCGCAGGAACCGGAGCGTCGCCTCCGACGAGGCGAACATCTCGCCGAGCTCGTTGGCCTTCTCTGTTGGAAGTAATCTTCGTTTAGTTTTAGTTTTAGTTTTAGTTTCTGTGTTTTACATGCCGTGTGCCCGTGTCCAAGTCGTATTCCCTCGATTAGGAGTCTATGTCTAGGTGTGCGTGAATATAAAAGCCAAGGCCGGCTGCATTGTAATAGTGAACCAGGAAGCAAGCAATGAAAGCAATGTGTAGTGAAGCTAAGAAGCAATGGAAAGAAAAACGCTGCATGCATTGCATGCAGCACCAAGTCAGCTTTGTCTTGTCTACCGAGTTTTTCCTTCCAGCGTCGTTACGTGAGTGTGTGCTTCGTCTTTGATCTGTTCTGCCGAACGTGAGTTTTTTTCAGTTTGGACCAACAATTGGTATCATAGTATGAGTTCTTGGTCCATATATATCCAAGATCATGCCGCGCTCTCCGGAAAGTGGTGTCACCGGTGGCGAGACAACGTCAGGTGTGACGGCAAAGTCTTTGGTTTGGGTCAACAATTGGTATCAGAGTATGAGTTCTTGATCCGTGTATGCCTAAGATCATGCCGCTCTCTCGGGAAGAGGTGTCACCGGTGACGAGGTAACATCGGGTGTGATGACGAAGGAGAGTTCCGCTGTCTCGTTGCATTATCACGAAGAGCAATTATGCAGTATGAACAATCAAGATGAAGGTGTATATGCGCGCTCAAGGATTGTGGGAAGCAGTCGAGGACGACAACGTCGATGTGTGCAAGGATCAGATGGCATTGGCGGTGATCTATGGAGGCATCTCAGAGAAAACACTCTTCTTACTGGACGAAAAGGAGACAACTAAAGCTGCGTGGGAGGAGTTGAAGACGATGCATTTTCGTGCCGATTGTGTCAAGGAAGCGCGTGTGCAGACCCTCAAGAGTGAGTTCGAGAGGTTGCGCATGAAAGAGACGGAGTCGATCGACGACTTCGCCATGAGGTTGACGACTATTGTTGTTTGAAACATAGAGACAAAAGAGACACAAAATTTTATGTGGAAAACGTACCCCTGCGGGAAAAAATCATGGACGTCAACCGACGATGATCATTATATGAGGAGTGTTTACAAAACGCAGGGGAATTACAATGATGCGTCCACTCTCCTCGTGCGGCTTACAAGAGATGTATAAGGGGGTAAAAGGACTTGAAGTCCAAGTAAGAAACTAATCTGTTAATATCATATGATCGGATACTTGCATATTAGAAAATTCGGATCACATATATCAACAATCTCCACCTTGAGACGAATTTCCTCTTGTAGCATAATAAAGATTCATCAATCACCAAATAACTCCTTGATAAGATAAAAATCACTGTGCGCTAACTAGTCTCTAGGACTAAACTATAACACCAACTAAGTTTGAGCAAAGCTCAAACTTGAACTGGCTTTGTCATCATATCAATTGAATTACCATGAGTACTTATCTTGCACACCTTGATATCACTTTAAGCAATAACACCTCAAATAAAGTGATATCTCACATCAATGTGCTTTATTCTCTCATGGAATATCTGATCCTTTGTAAGGCATATAACACTCTGAGTATCAGCAAATATAGCAGTGCAAGAATTATCTCCACAAAGCTCAGTGTACAAATATCTCAACCAAATAGTTTCTTTACAAGCTTCAGAAATAGCCATATATTTTGCTTCAGTGGTAGATAAGACAATAGTAGCTTGCAAATTTGCCTTTCAACTAACAAAGACAACCACCAATGGTAAAAACATAACTTTGTGAGAGACCTCCTCTTGTCCAAATCACCAGCATAATCAGAATCAACATAACCAACAAGTTCATCTCTAGAATTCTCAAACTGCAAACAAGCATTAGAAGTGCTACACAAATATCTGAAAATCCACTGAACTGCTTTCCAATGCTTTTTTCCAGGATTAGCCATGTATCTACTAACAACACTCAGTGCATGAGATAAATCAGGATGAGAACAAACCATGCCATACATAAGAGAACCAATTGCACTAGAATATGGAACTCTAGACATGTATTCAATATCATAATCTGACTCAGGACATAAGGCTGAAGATAATCTGAAATGCGAAGCTAATGGAGTACTCACTGGTTTTGCATCATGCATATTAAAATAACGAAGGACCTTCTCAATATAACCTTATTGACTAAGGTATAACTTGCCGATTGCCTCTCTCTAATAATCTCTCGCCAAGAATTTTCTTTCTTTGCACCTAGGCCCTTCATCTCAAATTCATTACTCAATTGTGCTTTCAATTTTGCTATTTCGACTTATCTTTTGCAAAGAATCAACATATCATCAACATAGAGAAACAAATAAATAGTGAACCATTATGACCTTTAAATAAACATAGCTATCATAATTAGACCGCTTAAAATCATGAGAGAGCATAAAGGAGTCAAATCTCTTGTACCATTGCCTAGAAGATTGCTTCAAACTATAAAGAGATTTCTTTAATCTACAAACAAGGTGTTCTTTTTCAGAAATAACAAAACCCTCAGGTTGGTCCATATAAATATCTTCTTCCAACTCCCCATGTAAGAATGCGGTTTTAACATCTAATTGCTCAAGTTCATAATCATGCATAGCAACAATACTGAGTAAAGTGCGAATATAACTATGCTTCACAACTAGGGAAAAGACATCATTAAAATAAATACCTGGAATCTGACTATAACTTTTAGCAACCAACCTTGCTTTATACCTTGCTGGTTGAGTAGGAGAAATATCTTCCTTTCTTTTGAAAATCTACATGCAATGAACATGCTTCTTTTCCTTTGGCAATTTCACTAGTTCCCAAGTGCCATTATTTTCAAGTGACTCCATCTCATCATGCATAACAATTATCCACTTATTATAATCAGTGGAGCTAATAGCCTCATAGTATGATGAAGGTTCTGTATTACCTTCAATTTCTTCTGCCACACTCAAAACATAAGCAACAATATTAGCTTCTTCAATCAACCACTTGGGTGGATTAATCTCCCTTCTAGGCCTGTCAACTGTAATGAACCGTTGTGGTGGCTGCTTAACAATAGGAGGATCCTCAACAATACGTGCATGATGAACAATAATATTTTTCTTATCTGATGTGTCATTTGAACCAACAAAATGGTCCACCTGGACAGTTTATCATGAAGAATAGAAGATTCATTAAAGACAACGTTGTTGCTAATCACAATCTTATTTGTTTCATGATTCCACAACTTATATCCTTTGACACTAGATTTATAACCAAGAAAGATGCACTTAATGACTCTAGGCTCTAATTTTCCATTATCAACATGAGCATAAGCGGTACAACCAAAAACTCTCAATTCGAATAATTTATTGGGGACGGACTATACCTCGATTGGAGTCTTCTTTTCAATTGCAATAGAGAGTGACCGATTAATAAGATAATACGCAATGGAAGCGGCTTATTAAAAACGCTATGCAAACATGCATTCGACAACATGCAACGGGACTTGGAAATGATGGTCTGTTCATATACTCACTACACCGTTTTGTTAAGGAGTATGAGAAGCGGTGTAGTGCCTAACAATGCCTTGATCTTGCAAAATGATTCAAATTCATTAGAACAAAATTCCATCCCACTATCGGTCTGAAGTTTCTTTACCTTCTTTTTAGTTTGCCTTTCAACCATAGTCTTCCACTCTTTAAATACTGAAAATGCTTCTGATTTATGCTTCATGAAATAAGGCCACACTCTTCTAGAGTAATCATCAATAATTGTTAACATATAACGAGCACTTCCTAGCGATGTCTTGTGAGATGGTCCCTATAAATCAGAATGCACATAATCCAAAATACCTTCTATAGTATGAACTGGAGTATTGAACCTCACCCTCTTGTGTTTGCCAAACACACAATGCTCACAAAATTTTAGCTTGCCGATGCTGTGTCCATCAAGAAGTCCTCTCTTGCTCAATTCTACCAAACTAATTTCACTCATATGCCCAAGACGCATATGCTAAAGATTAGTAGCATCGGAATCAGATAATGAACTTGAAATTATAACAACATTACCTGAAATTGTAGTACCTCGCAAATGGTATAGATTTGCAGATTTAATATCAGCTTTCATCACAATAAGAGAGCCTTTTGATACCTTCAAAACCCCACTTTCACCAGAATACTTGTATCCTTTAGCATCAAGAGTACTCAAAGATATGAGGTTCCTTTTAAAATCTGGAATGTGTCTCACATCTGTCAAAGTTTTGACAATGCCATCAAACATCTTGATCTGAACTGAACCAAGTCCTACAACCTTACAAGATGAGTTATCACCAATCAACACAGTATCACCTTCCATAGGTTCATAGGTGGCAAACCAATCCCTATTAGGACACATATGAAAGGTACATGCGGAATCAAGAATCCATTCATCATTGGTCTTAGCACATCCAGCAAAGGCAACAAGAACTTCTCCATTAGAACTATCATCAACAGTAAGGAAGACTTTACCTTCATCATCTGGTTCACCTTTTGGCTTATAATAGCCAGTTTTCTTTTCTTTATTCTGCGACTTCGGCATTCGGAGATGTCGTGCCCACTTTTCTTGCAATATTTGCATGACTTGTACTTGCCTCTAGATTTCGACCGGTTCTTGTAGCCGTTTGAACTTTTGCCTCGAGATCCATTGTTTGAATTCTTCTCCTTTTGCCTGCCACAAATAAACAAGCCTTCTCCTTGCGAACTTGAATTTTCAGAAGGTACCATCTGTTTCATCTTCTCCTTAGCATGCAAAGCTTCATAAACTTCATTAAAAGTGAGAGTATCTCTACTATATAATATGGTATCTTTGAAATTTAAAAAAGAACTAGGCAGGGAACACAAAAGAATAAGACCCAAATCCTCCTCATCATATTTTACCTCCATCGACTCTAGGTCGGCAACGATCTCCTTAAACACCGAAAGATGATCAAGCACGAATCCTCCTTCTTGGAATTTGTGAGAGTACAACTTTTACTTGAGGTGCATCTTACTGGTGAGATCCTTTGTTATGCAAATTTGTTCCAACTTCAGCCATAATGCAACAGATGTCTTCTTCTTCAAAACCTCCTGTAAAATATTATTTGATAGATGAAGGTGAATATGAGATAAAGCCTTACGGTCTTTACGCTTCTCATCTGTGGTCCATGTGGTAGGTTGTTTCTCAAATCCTTCCAACGCATCATCCAGATCTATCGTGCGGCCTGACCCTCATCTTGACTTGCCACAGCGAAAATCTTGTGTCTCGACCCAGGAGTGGAAGATCATACTTCAAAGTCACCATGTGGAATAAATCCTGAAATTACTGGTACTGATCTGTGTAAACCTAACAAAAATCACGACCTCTTTGGTACACCATAATTTGTTGAATCAACTTTGCTCAGTGATCCAAAAGGGTGATATCTGACTTTATGAAAAGCTTATAACATTTCCTACATAAACCTATTTGGCGAGCTTCTCGATTTGGCCATATTCTATCCTTACCAAGCAGATCAAAATAATAACAAAATCTCGTCGAGATTCTGGACAGCGAGACTAAAATTAACGTAACTTTCAGTCTATACATCAAAAAATTATGATATTTATCTTTCTGGAAACCTTAGAAAATAACCTAGAACTTTCGTTTTGGTGCGATCTTCTAGAAAATTCACTAACTATTTGCTAACGATCGATTAACATAATCTGTCGAATTATGACAGATCTGCAGAACAACAAAGCTACGAAAATCATAACTCCTAATCCGTTCATCGAAGCGACATGATCCAAAAACCTAAGGAAAGATACTGGCGTTATCTACAATTCTCCAGGAGATGGCCAGATCGAATTTCATAGTTAAAACCCTAAAACTGCCGAGCATTACAGACTGCCGAAATCGATCTAATACCCGATATTGCCAAATCGAAAACTACAAGACTTATCGAGCGGAATTGAGAGTTACCCTTGGAGAATCGCTGAAGGTTGCGAGATCAACCACAAGATCCATCTCCTTCTCTTCTCCCTTCTCCCCTTCCTTCTTCTTGGCCGGCCACGAAGGGGAGGGAGGAGGCTGCTCTGATGGTGGTGCTACAATGCGTGCTACAGATAGCATGGCCTCCCCTCCACTTGGATGGTTGCCCTAATGGGCCAATGTCTTGTGGGCTTTGGCCCACACCAGAGTTTTCTAAATTACGCAAGAATCCCCAATCTTACATTAAATCACTTTTCTAATTGATTCTCCTCCCTAATTCTTTTCTTCTTACTTAATTAAACTTGGGGTATTACATTCTACCCCTTAAGCGAATTCGACCCGAATTCTACTCACGCTCTACGCCAAGGAACAATCACAACTAGGATTTACCAACAATACCACACACCTGCTGTAAACAATTCCGGATATTGCTCGCACATGCGAGACTACAATTCCTAAGTTGTTTTCCTCTCAGACTTATGGGACCACCGCACCTTGATGCAACTGATGAATTACACCTCATCACTCGTATCGACCTAACCAGAACCACTCAACGGACAGGACTCAAAGATGCGGTATTACAAGCTGGTCAACGACTCTTATGAAACCTCACACTACAAATACCTCGAGCATTCTCTCAACACTGGGTCATACAAAACGTTATATACCTCGCTCGAGGACTCGAGACGATTCTAGTGAATTGCTATCTTCCAAAATCCTCGCAACTTCCAGAACAAACAAAATATACTTTTGGCTATCATTCTTTTTGGGACCAAGCCACATAACTTGCACAAAAACATATGGAACTCTTACTCCATCTCTCAGTCGATCTCTTCATCATAACAAGGAGAACCTTCATAGCGAGGACGCATAATATGACTTATTTTAATCAAACTTTAATAATCAGATTCAACTGAAACAAAGGATTCACAATGCAATTCCAACTTTCCTCCAAAACACTCAAATCCAAAATCGTAGATTCCTCATGAAAACCTTTTCATATTCCAACTAGGCAGTTTGCAAATAAACTCCACATAAGCCAAAAAGAAATCACTAGAATGCTCAAATCAAACACTTCATTTATTTTCTGAACAGGAAAGAACCACCTTGCTAACATAGAGTCAACTCAAATTGCACATGTTCTCCGTCATAAAACCCAACTCAAACAAGATCCAATAGAGCACTTCTATACTCGAGAAAACATTCTTTTCTCAGATGTTCTTTTAAGAAATAAACCTTCCCCAAATCATGACACTAACTCCTTTCTTTTAACCGACAACCCCAAAACGATCCTCAAACCGAAAGAACATCCACACTTATCTAGAGGGACTCTACTAGTCCACAAAAGGATTCTCTAGTCCACTCCTATACCAAAGGAATTATTTCGACAAATGGTTTCCAATACCTCAATAAAGATTGTTCACCCATAACCATATCACCTCATTCTGTTACAGATAATCAACTGGAACTTCTCAGCGCACACTCTCATTTATTACATCAAAAGGGTTCTATCAAAGATCATCACACTATTGGAATCCACTCTTATTCTACTACTTCTACACATAGCCATTGAGCAACTACGGGTCTAGTATAGATCACCAAACCCAAATTCAATCCCCAAGGCTCCTATAAATATAATTTGGTGTAATTGATACGAAACTCTCAAATCTGATGACTAAAATTCACACAATCCAAACATACTCAATCATTAGCACCAACATGTAAACATATTATCGATCAAATTATCTTTAGGGAGATTCTAACTCCCAAAGGATTACTCACTGAAGCCAAGTTATACTTGACAACAACTCCACAGTTCCTACTGTCTCTTTAATTGCCATAATGATTATATTTCTTTGCTAATTCCCACTCATTAAACCACACCATCATAAATCACCTACACAACCTCACAAAGTTAATTACCCAATCGCGATGCTCTAATAAATTTATCAAGATTCCATACTTTCGATAATCCCATCATTCCAACATGGACAAAGGTTCTTGGATTATAATTCGCCATAGGTTCCACTAGTTATAACACGAATCAATTGTATTCCAACGAAAAACCTTCCATTTAAATAGAATTCTCTCCAAGAGTTAGGGTCAAAACCAGATTACCTTCTTCTGTTCTTCAAATAGATTGGTTCCGAAAATCTCACCACTACCATTTACTTGTACACCATCAACCAGTCGCTAAAATACACTTTATAAACTTGGCAACACAAGTTGGTTAATGCCTTTCTCAAAAGGAAGAAATAAACAAATACAGGTTTCATCACATAAGAAAACGTTGCTCCTCAGAGTGAGCACGAGACCAAGAAAAACAGTCAAATTGAAATGATCTCGGAAAACAAAATACGAGTCCATAGTTGAGGGCACATGTCCCATAAGAAGGAATACCAAACCTCAGCCAATTATGAATTAAGCATTGCTTTTGAAACCTGAGAAACCCTTAAGTGGCCAATAACAAAGTTAAGTACGCTTCAAAAAGCTACAGGCTACAAAACTTGAGTCCAACCTCAAAGACATCTACTACGCTCTTTCTTTTATCAAAGAAAATAATTTTCTTTGGTTGAAACATTTTTTCCAACTCAAAATAAGAGAGCCTCTAAGTTCAAATCACATGAGTCTCTTAAGAATCAAATAGAACTTTTCCAACACTTCGCTCTGCTCAACAAATTTGAGCTACTATACAAATCATGAGGTCCAAAAGATCACAAGCATAAAACTCGAGAATATTTTAGCCTAATCTATTTCTCGAAAGGCGACCCAATTACTTTTTTTTTTCTAAGAGAGTCATCACCACTCCAACAAGTCACAATCCTTTGCGACCACCTTACTAACATCAAGAACAATACACTCCTAACAAGATCATTTTTGTCAATTCTTCCATCATAGAGCCCTCAAAGGCTCATCTCTTTATTCCATACTACTTGTGTCATCTCATCCTCAAATTGAGAGTATACCAAAATCTTACAACTTCACCACAACAACCACTTTATTTTAGAGGAATCTACTTCACAATTTAAAAGGTTATACAAAAACCCTTTCATCAAAGGCATACTATTACCCGACAATTTCACCATCATGCAAGCACAGGTCACCTATTAAATCCCATCATAAACCTTTCCATAAGAAACACAGTGAGGTTATTTCATAATATTTTTGTTATCTCAATGAGATTGCGGCAGACAACTTTGTTCGAGTATATCTAATACACCAACCACAATATCGAGCAAACCTCTTTTAACAAGGGCATGCAGCCGCAATTCATCCTCATAAAACACACGTGAATAAAGCACTTTCAATTTCAACCCTTCACTTATTAGGAATGCTCACACTAATTTAGTATACACTAATTCCAATCTAGGGGTTATCATAAACCATTGATGATTATACAATCATGGATGAATTGATGGTCCTTTCTCTATTTGTATTCCCACGAGCTTAAATAAGATCATCAAATAGCCAATTAAAGAAAATTCCATGTTATTATCTCTTAAGACCACAGTCAAACACATCCTTATATTTCTCTTCCTACATAGTTAGATTAATCTATTAAGACCAAATAATCCAACAAGTTTAGCAAACTAAACAATTCTAATGATCAACCATTTCATTAATGTTCCACACTTCTTAATAACTCTATTGATTCCAACTAAATATAGTCATACTCATAGTCATAGCTCATCAAGAACTACTAGAGGACAACCTCAACTTATTCAACTTTCCTTTCAAGGATCTTAGTTAAGATCGATCATGCACACTTCGCAACCCAACTTGATAATCCATATCATATCCATTAATTGCTCTGATTATAACCTCTCACTTAACCATGACAAAACATCGCTAAAGGGTTTAACATCTTCTTTCATAAAAGAGATCCATTAATCTTCAACACTCAAAATACCCAAGAGAGATACATCGAGTCAAAACTTCCACGTATTAAAGGACTTGCAAAAGGAAACTTTCATTATCCAAAAACATCAAGCGAATAAACGGGTCATGTTTTCCAATGAGAAAGACAAAACTCCAATATAAAGGTCAAACTTGACAATCAACCAAGTTCACCAGCCGCAAGAATAACTCATCGGTTGGGAAAACAATGATTGCTTTACGGGACAAATTTAGCCAATGAAAACACACCAACCTTTCTCAAAGCAACCTATCAACCGCAATGAACTAATATCCTAAGAGAAATTCATCGGTCACAACTGGACAAGAGTTGACCAAACTCAAATTCAAGGAAGAGAACAACTCTTCTAAAGATACTCACTATCAACACCTGTACAAAGATATTCGATGTAGACACTTCACTATTCCTATACCACGAACGACGGTGTAACCTGGTAAAGACCAGGGCCACAACCACGACCTTAACCTCTCAACATCGAGTATCCCCACACATTAATAATCATATAATCAATTAATGAGCAATCATACCCAATTCATATCAGCAATCATCAATACGGTATAGCGGAAGCGTAAATGCAATGCTTTGCCCATTCCCATCCCATCATGCATAGTGTGTCAAAATTAATAATTCGATTACCACGGACCTCTGACCGCTCGATACCAATCTGTAACACCCCACAACATGAGCACGGAATGCTACTAAACTAACAATATAACCAATTAAAACTAAGATATTTTACTAAATTTTGGCAGAACCTGCTTTGTATAGCTAACTATACCGGAGGTTCCAACAGTTAAAAACAAATATCATAATTAAACAATCCAACATCCAGCATAATCGATAGGTATTCAAGTTATGCTAATCAACTAAAGCATAACTAAAGGTATCCAAAATATGCTACTCATCACTATTACAAATAATCCAACAAGTAAAGCATAACCATAACAAATCCTTTAAGCAGTTTGCACATTTATTAAGGCGTGATCTAAAATTTAATCAACTATAAAAGATTAGGTGGCGTTGTGTGTCCGAAAATATGACTACCCCCTCCCATGCATGTCGTTCTTGTAAGGGGTACCTAAAAACCATAGACAAAGCAAGAGTGAGTCCATAGACTCAGCAAAGTACAAATAATAAGATAGTATAACACACCAGTATAACATCAACATCCATTCTCAAATCTTTACCATACATCATGTCATATGCTTATGCAATGCTCAATGCAACCTTTCTCTTTAACTCTTTTTGTATTTTACCGGTAATGCAAGGTATGTAACCGTCGATGCATACCCATGGTCGTGCTTTCATAAACACAGGACCAAGAGCCCAATACTCCGTAAGTAATGGGGACCACAAGCCCACACTCCACAAGTGTGGGGACCTCAAGCCCGTCATATACATGACGGGGACCTCAAAAACATATATGCTTGGTCACCACGTGACCAAGCCTCAAACATGATCTCAATATGCACATGCACAGTTACTCTATTCGTCATTAACATGTAATAGCAGTAACATCATACATGAATAGAACTTAATCATACTTTGAGCATTCACCAATATCAACACATATATCAATCCAACAACCATGTATAGCTAATATGTATCAAATACTCGTAATCATGATCATGCATTCACTTTTAATCTATCAATCAAAGTACTTGCCTCAACCGTGCGTAGATGGAAGACGCGAAGAGGGCGCTGCCCCCGGAACCAAACCACCACCTGAATAATTTTAATAAACATTCTAAGATAACAATTCTGAACCAAACATGGCTAGAAACGAACATATATAACTCACTCGCTCCTAAGCGCAACCCAAAACTCCATATCCCAAAATATCGATCTGTCTCCAAAACAGACAGCCATCTTATAAAATTCATAACTTTTTGTACCGAGATCCAAAAGGAGTGATCTCTGACTTTCTAAAAATCTTATAACATTTCCTACATAAACCTATTTGGCAAGCTTCTCAGATTCGGCCATATTCTATCCTTACCAAGCAGATCAAAATAATAACAAAATCTGGTCAGAGATTCTGGACAGCGAGACTAAAACTAACGTAAATTTCAGTCTATACATTGAAAAATTATGATATTTATCTTTATGGAAACCTTAGAAAATAACCTAGAACTTTTGTTTTGGTGCGATCTTCTAGAAAATTCACTAACTATTTGCTAACGATCGATTAACATAATCTGTCAGAATTATGACAGATCTGCAGAACAGCAAAGCTACGAAAATCATAACTCCTAATCCGTTCATCGAAACGACATGATCCAAAAACCCACGGAAAGATACTGACGTTATCTACAATTCTCCAGGAGATGGCCAGATCGAATTTCGTAGTTAAAAACCCTAAAACTGCCGAGCATTACAGACTGCCAGAAATCGATCTAATACCCGATATTGCCAAATCACAAAACTACAAGACTTATCGAACGAAATTGAGAGTTACCCTTGGAGATTGCGCTGAAGGTTGCGAGATCAACCACCAGACCCATCTCCTTCTCTTCTCCTTCTCCCCTTCCTTCTTCTTGGCCGCCACGAAGGGAGGGAGGTGGAGCGCAAGGGAGGAAAGGAGGTGGAGGCGCAATGGGGAGGGGAGGGGCTGCTACAGCGGAGGTGCTACAGTATGTGATACAGTAGCATAGCCTCCCCCTCCACTTGGATGGTTGCCCTAATGGGCCAAGGTGTTGTGGGCTTTTGGCCCATAGCCCAGGTTTTCTAAATTACGCAAGAATCCCCATGAATCTTCTGTTAAATCACTTTTCTAATTGATTCTCCTCCCCGAATTCTTTCCTTCTTACTTAATTAAACTTGGGGTATTACACTTTCTTGGGACTGTCTTCTTTGGACTTTTTCTTTTCTTGTTTGCTCTGTTTTTGTAAGCACACGCATTGGTGCCTTTCCACATCGCCACACGATCTCAAATTCTCTATGCGTGCATGCGCTGCATGTACGTGTGCGTGTGTGTCTGGCCTGTCGTTTGCGTGGGCGCTGGTCTCGGTTGTTGGTGACGGACGGACCGAGGACCAATGGGAGTTGCTGGCGCTGCTTGGACCGTGGTGACGAAGGATGACCTTGCTTCGGATCGATCTGCTTGCGAGACGAAGATGCGCTGCGCGTGGCGACGTCGGATTGGATGTGGAATTTTTTTCCGTATCTCTTAAAACCGTAATTTTCTGTGCTCTGATACCACTTGTTAGGAAAAATAGAGACAAAAGAGACACGAGTTTTTATGTGAAAAACGCTTGCGGGAAAAAACCATGGGCGCCAACCGATGATGATCACTATATGAGGAGTATTTACAAAATGCAGGGGAATTACAATGAGACGTCCACTCTCCTATCGACTTCTGGGAGATATATAGGGGGGTAAAAGGACTTGGAGTCCAAGTAAGAAACTAATCCGTTAATATGGTATGATTGGATACTTCTATATTAGAAAATTCGGATCA
The DNA here is from genome assembly GCA_036346405.1 of Phyllostachys edulis. Taxonomy (NCBI): domain Eukaryota; kingdom Viridiplantae; phylum Streptophyta; class Magnoliopsida; order Poales; family Poaceae; genus Phyllostachys; species Phyllostachys edulis. The sequence continues at coordinate 3,384,920 of CM070546.1, read as the reverse complement.
CATATATCAACAATTGTCAACCAGATCTGTGTCTTAGGTGAAAAGATGGAAGAGAGCTATGTTATGTTGTGAGAAAGTTCCTTTGGGCGGTCCCCGAAAAGTTTTTGCAAATCCTCTCCACCATTGAGCAGTTTGGCAACCTCAAGGTGATGACGGTTGAGGAGGTGACCGGCCACTTGAAGACGCACGAGGAACGAATCCAAGGATCTGGCAGCAGCGAAGATGAGAGCACCTGCTGTTAACCCGTGCCTAGTGGGAGGCACAATCATCGAAAGGAAAATCGAGGATGTTGAGAAGATATGTTCATCGACCTGTGTCAAGTCCGTGGAGTTGAGTCCGGGATGTTGAGAAGATGTGTTTGCCATCCTGAGTTGAGTCCGGGACATTGAGGAGATGTGTTCACCGTCCTAAGTTGAGTACGAGTTGGACAAATCGTAATTGAGACCGACTGCCTCAATGAGTAAGAGCCCAAAGGCGTGTTTGAGTTGTGTAATCGTCTCGGTAGAGTGTGTGTGAGCCAAGTTGAAGTCGAGTCCAAGCTGACCGAAATACACTTAATAATTAAGTGCACAAAGATTAGGGGGGAATGTTGGAAGTAATATTTGTTTAGTTTTAGTTTATGTGTTTTACTTGCCGTGTCCAAGTCGGATTCCTCAATAGAATCCGGTAGGAGTCCATGTCTAGGTGTGCGTGAGTACAAAAGCCAAGGCCGATCGCATTGTAATAGTGAACCAGAAGCAAGCAATGAAAGCAATGTGTAGTGAAGTTAGAAGCAATAGAAAGAAAACATGCATTGCATGCAGCACCAAATCAGCTTTGTCTTTCTTGTCTCCGAGTTTTTCCTTCTAGTGTCATCGCGTGAGTGTGTGCTTCGTCTTTGATCTGTTTCACCGGCGTGAGTTTCTTCGGTTTGGGCCAACATCGTCTTCCTCCATTATACGTGAAGCGTGATAGCAAGTTCAGCTCGGTCTCAATATCCTTGGCTTGCTTTGACTTGATTATCGCCGTCACGTGCACATCAGCGACGCCGATCGCCTGATGGAGCTACCGCTTGCCGCCGATGTCGAGGAGCTTCATCGTCCTCCACACTAGGGTCGTCGGATGCAATATGTACCCAAAGGATATATCGATGGTGTCATCGAACACGCTGAAGAAGGCCTTGTGCGAGTGATCACCCGCTTCCAGCAGTGTTGATGAACTATCCACGCCGAATACGACGTTGCAGATGTTGTCGAAGGCGAAGTGTCTGAGCACGTCTTGCAGGTCGAACACATCGCCGGAGTCTATGGTGGTAGTGAGGAAGGGGATGAGGTGGCAGTGAAGGTGGTCCTAGAGGCGAGAGGACGCGTCTTGCGAAGCGGTGGAGCAACCTGGATGAGAAAGAGTAGGAGGCGAGCTTCTGCTGCGAGGCTTTAGAGGCGGTACATTAGCGAGGAGGTGGCCGTGGCCGAGGAGGTCGGCGTAGGCGGTCCGGGAAAATAATTTTGTTTTGGAATTTATTTCGGAGGGTAACAAAATTACTGAAATTTTGGTTATAATTTCAGTGAGTTTTCAAACATACGCTTGAAATTTGGAAGAAAATTTTCCAAATTCAAATGTTGTCGAATTTGTTTGAATGAATCGTATTTATTTCGGAGGGTAACAAAATTACCGAAATTTCGCTAAAATTGTGAACCCTGGTCCGAATGCGCTCGCCCTAAAAGTAGTTGGTGAAGTTGTCACGCAAGATGTGGCCAACCACATCCAGGTTGGCGGTGGTGACGCCGTAGTAGCAGAGGCTAAGTGGCTGTGCACCTGCATGGTGGAGGTCGGGGTAGCGGCAAGGGGGTCCATGGTCCAGTCAAGGAAGCGGTGGCCGTTGCGAAGGAAGGTGACGATGTTTCCAAGGGTGGGGTTTGAGTGCGGACTGTGGTTCCCTTTCTGTAGCTTGCCCGCGTCTTCGAGTGCAGCGGTGGTCCCCTTTGCTGTAGCTTGGCCGCGCCAGAGACAAAGGAGGAGGAGGACGACGAGGTGGTGGTAGAAGTGGAGTAGTGGTGCAACCTCTTCGAAATCCTACGAGATCTTCTTATCTTTAGTCCTTGCTTTTGCTTGGACCCTTTCAAATCCCTCTGACAATTATGATTCCCTAACACCATTATGGTCAAGAGTTGGCTGTCGTAACACCCACTCATATCTGACAGTCCCCGTTAGAAAATTAGGAAGCTCAGTTTGGTTACAACAATGTATCTTGCAGGAAATTATATGTAGCACTACCCCATCTTTACTTACATTATTTACAGACCCCTCTGAGGATACATCAGAGGGGATACCAGGCATCTTGAATCGACTGGTAGGACGTCGGTATGCTCTCTTGTGATCTAACTAACTTCTGATGCCAACAAACGAAGGAATTTAGACTTGCATGCGTATACCGGACAACAAAGAGCCCCAGTTTTGCACGAATTTGATTGGATTGATATTAAGTACACAAGAACCCCAAAACAAAGAAAGAGAGCAAGAATAAGAGATAAATCATCTTTGCACGGATTTGATTGGATTGATATTAAGTAATTGAAGGTTTACAACCACTCTACCATTGAGGACAAAATCTCACTCATGAGCACCCAATCCCACAAATTTTCTCTCAATACATTTCTCGAACTCTAGCCTCCTCTACTCTCTCAACTTTCCTAAATATCAAATTAGGGTATCCTAGGCTTGGTTTTTGTTGTTGTTGTGATATAGTTTGCTAGGACTTGTGGAAGTTGGTCTAAGGTCATCTTGACCATCTTTAATCCACAAGCAAGTCTTTGGATCAAGTTTTGATTTCACCCGATTTTAAGCCCTTTTGCACTCAAACAAGAAATTCATAGAATCTTGGCTATGATTGTTGGAATAGGTTCCTGACCTTCTTGTTGAGTCGTGTCTAGAATCTCAAGTGATTTGGACTTGCAGATCAAAAGTTAGGTCTTTTGTGGATCCAAAATCGTCTGATTTTTACATCGACTGAGGAGGCGGTCGAGGCCGTGGCGGTTACACCGCCCACTTCTTGGCGGTCAGACCGGTCGAGCAGTTACACCGGCCACTTCTTGGTGGTTAGACCAACCGAGGGGTATTGTTCCTTGAGTTTCTTGGTTTCAACTCAATTCTTCATTGTGATTTTGAGACATCGATTTTCATAGTTTCTCATAGCTATTGGAGTGAAAAGGAGTAGAATTCCATAAAGGGAAAAGTGGACTCTCTGAGGGCGGAGCTAGAAATTTTATACGAGGTGGGCCAACCAAACAAAAGATCATTTTGTTTCAAGCAAGACTTCTAAACGCTAAATGCCACAATACATTACCTGCCATCATTCACTTAATGATCTTGCTTGAGAGTTTAGATGGCTAATATCAGTACTCTCTTTCTTGCATTTAGATGTCTATGTAGTAGAGTCCAATTGAGGATTAGAGGCAGAAATTCAATTGCGATGCATCTTGTGGATTAGAAGTAGAAATTAACTTCGACCAATTGCGGTACATCTTGAAATTAGACACGAAATTGGCTCAACCAATTGTGGTGCATAAACAACATGTTCTTTCTTCTTGAAAAAAGAATCAAGTGTTTTCCTCTTAGCCATGATTATCCTAAAATATATACAAAAGAATAGGGCGAAAAAGTTTCTTAGAAAAATGGTGATGTGCAAATGAAATAATTAGGACAATTCTAACTTAGCAAACAAAAATTAGTGGCCATCACAAGAGTCTTCTAGTTGATCGAACAAAAAAGCAAGCTGTCTTGTTAAGTTTCCAAAATTTAGGGGCGTTTGGATCCTAAGCAAGGGGATTCTAGCCTTGCTCGACAAGGAAGCTAAATGGTGGCAACAAAAAACTAGCTTTTCACGACAATCTAGCCAACAAGCGCCAAAAAACTCGCCCATCGTGGAGAGCCAAAATGGTTCTCATTAAATCGGAAAGCATGCGAAGTCTTGATCGTGGATCGCTACACGCAGTCAAAGTTCCATTGCTCGGGTAATAAAACCAAATCGCATGCCTTGCTTATGTGAGCTATAACGTAAATGGGCTAATGTGTACTAGCCAAGCTAGGCACAACCAACCAAAAGTTTTTGACATGTACCTTTTATCACTTGAGTGCTGGAAGCAGCAGAAGGGGATCTTGAATAATATGAGAAAAGACTTCAATCCATCATTGATTTGGAGTCTCGAAGAGGTCTTAGGGGATAAGAAAGGGGCAAGGGGGGAAGAAGAGTTGGCATGAGCTTTACCACCTCCTCTTCTCACATGCGTAGAGTTTTTTTTTTTGCCTTTTGGGGTTGTGAGAGGTGACCAAAGTAAAAAAACATGCTGCTCCTAGCACTTATTGGAAATACAAGAAGATGTATTGATCTTTTGTGCACATGTAGATACACTTGTCCTATAGGATTTGGACATTTGAGATATTAGAGGACCATACATATGCTTATAGAAAAAAAATCTACATAAGATTCATGGGGTGTCTAAATATTTTTTGATGTATGGGGGAGCCAAGCCCCCCACTAGTCTCTGGTTGCCTCCACCACTGAGCTCCTATTTTCCTCCTTCTAGTCGCTAACACGGTCCAACATGTTTCCAAAAATCAATCAGGAACCAGTATCATCTCAACTCTTCCGAGCAACAACAACAACAACAATCCTAACCAGGAGGCCAACAGCCCAACAACAGTTGTGGCTATTCCTATGTGAATTACACCATCTGCACGAATTGACCTTGTCAGACTAAATGTGAATAATTCATTTTACTGTTTACTTCCGTAAAGTTATGATAATTTAGTGTCCTCTTACATTATATATCACTTCAATAGATACACAAGTAGAAGAAATTAAGGCTTGCAAAGAACATCTAAGATTCTGATTATGGTAAGATAGGGAGAGTTGTCTTATATTCCGTCACATGATTCTAAAGGATGGTAAGATAAGGAAAGTTGTGTCTTATATTCCGTCACATGATTCTAAAGGAGTAAAGACATTTGCATTACTGGCAAGTTTTATCTCAACTTTCGCAATTTTATCTTCCTTGTTTTCTTCAAAGCAAGGGCCCAATATTCACGAAGGCGCTAGGTGCTAGTCGGACGGTGGACCGGCGCCTAGGCGCTAGGCGCCACCTAGGCGGCTGACTCAGGTGGAGGCGAGGTGCGGAGGGAGTGCGGCGCGGAGGCGAGGGGGGGGGAAGAAGAAGGAGGTGGCTGTGTAATCTCGGCCGTCCGATCAAAATATATCTTGCATAATCTGAGCAGTTCGATCGAGACCCCACCCCTCCAACCCAAGCCAGCCCACACAGAGGCCTCCCCTAACCTAATCTTATCCTCTCTCCCAGTTTTCCCTCTCCCTCTCAGCCGCCCCTCTCCCTCTCGCTCTCCATCTTCGGGCCGACCGCTGCCGCCCAGATCTGCCGCTCTGACAACCTCCCTTGCCGCTGGTGATCTCATGTCACATGCGCAATCGCTTGCCTCCTCCTCGACGCCTCCTCCTTGATGACAGAGAGATCTAGTTGCGGCATCGACGATGGCGGTGGCAGAAAGATCTAGCAGCAACTACGACCTAGCGGTGGCGATGGTAATTACGACCTAGCGGCGACGGCGATGGCGATGAAGGTGCCAACTTCCTTCCCTCTTGCCATGCTCCCCCTCCCCCTCTCCTCCCCCTTCCTCTCCCTCCTTCCTCTCGTCATCGTAGCTCCGCCTGGCCGCCCAATGCCCGCCTAGGCAGCCGACTGTGGCCTTAGTCGCAGCGGCCATCTAGTGCCGAGCGCCTAGGCGCCGCCTAGACTAATTTCGCGAACACTGCAAGGGCCTGCCCCAATGAGGTTGAATCTATATAACAGACAACAAAAATAAATTAAGTTCAGGGATAAGCAGTGGCGGAGCCAGGATTTCGCCGATGGGGGTGCAAACTTTTTTTTTTGCAATTACAAGGAAGACACATATGCACACACCCCACCACACACACGCGTGAGTGCACCTCATATCACATGTCTAGAAAGGCGGAGGCCGAGAATAAATCCATGACCTTACAAAATATCTCTTGAAAGCACACTCGTGTGTGCGTAAAGGTGCAAACTTAAATGATATATTTCAACATAAAAGTTTAAATGACATAGTAAAGGTTCAAGTGGAACAAATTACATGTTTCTAGTATAACCGACATCACAAAATATTGCTTGTGTTGGTGGGTTGTGACTATTGATTGCTGAGAATAACACAATATAATTCATTGTATAGTCTATATATTATACTAGGTATATATACTATATAAAGAGTTTACATGCAAAAATTTTGGGGTGCAAGCGCACCCATGCACTAATGTGCTCATACTTTGGGGATAAGGGCAAGATATCTCTTGTGGGTGGGATGCTAAACAAACATTATGTATCTTCTTCGCCATGACCATTTCTAAGAAAAGAATGCCTACTGCCTGCAGGACTCCTTGCAAGGTTAGGATGTCAAGAAAGCGAGCGACCAAGCAGATGTGCATGTTGCTTGATAGCGAGTATGAACTAGAATGAAAATGATCGGGGTTCACCATTTCACCGTACATATAACAACATATATAATTTCGAAGTAATATGGTACTAAATAGTAACGTATCCGGCAACTTTTAGCATCAATATTTCAACATAACCAATGGCAATGTACTATAATAAAGAAGTAGCAATCAAAATACTTACCAACATAAAGAAACTCACTAATCATATTGTTAATTGTATCAAAGTGAAGCAACTAAGGGCGAAATCATGGATAAAGATAGTCGACATTGGCAAATACATCATCCGATCTCAATGACCTGTAAAAAAAAGAACAAAAGCAATTAAAATTATCTAGTAAAAAGTAGAATAGTCGAATGAAAGTAAATACATTACCATTTAGTATTTATGTTCTTTCAAGTTCATGAAATGATGAACCACAACGTCATTTGTAACTTTCTTCATTTTTCTTTCTCCACATACCAAATTAGGCTCACAAATAATTTTTCACAATTCTCATGGTGAAAAACACCTCTCAAGCTGTGGCGGTGGTGACAGGCAATACTAGTACTAGCTTCAAAAGTCGATAAACCAAAGGATAGCAAAGATGTTTCCTTATCTCCACCATTTTTTTTTGAGAGAGTTGGCCAATAGCCTGTATCATGTGACAAATCCCTATGTCATAACGGTATAATCGGTTAGGTCGAAACATGGAATTTTTTTTATGCAACAAATAGACATGGCCTGAGCTCACAAAGTGGACCATGGCTCCCTTCCCAATTGAATTTATACATTGGTACCTATACACTAATGAAGTAGTAAGGGCATGTACAATGTTATAGACAACTGTTGTCTATAATATCTTTCTATGTCATCTATAGACAGCATTAAAGACAACTTCTACAATGGATTGTCTCTTTACATGTCTTTATAGACACCTCCTTTATGTACAACATGCCTTGTTTCTCGTGTTATAGTCGACTACTGCATGAGCAATGACCCAATTCTCCATGCACCCCCTCTCTCCTGCACATCATCTTGTGTCATACATGTCAAGGCTTCTGAGACGGTGACGTCATACTATTGTACATAAGTTGGGCGCTACTTATTAGGATTTGAAACACGGTTTGTAAGATTGCCTTCCAAAAACACATACATGGCACGAGGTGTTTTTTTTTGTTTTATACCAGCATTGGATTCGTGATCCATTTCAACTATTGACTTCATTATGACTAGCTAGATCTAGCAATCAAAATCCATATTCTATATGTTTTCAGCTTGGAGATTGCAACATGTGTTACCGAAACATTCGAAAATGTACTACAGAACCATCAAAATATGCTACAGGAACAATTTGAAATATACCAGGGAACAACTCAAAGATAATACCACAGCAATCAAAATATACAAAGGGAATAATTCAAAATATACTACAGGAGCAGTTCAAAAATATACTACGAAAACACCCCAAAGACTAGTTGCATGCTCACCCGTTGCCATATATGAAAAATCATATTACTGAGCATGTTGAGCCACCCTCGTGGGCCTCGTCCCACACCATGCCACGATTACGGCGCTCGCCTGCAGCTAGCGTCGCCACGACACTGTTGATCTTTGGGCGTGGGCACGTTTGTAACTGCATGTGCATGAAATTGCGAGTGGCACAGGCTTCGGCCTACTCGACAGCTTGTGTGTGAGCGTGGGTCATTGTCGCGTGGGCAGAAAGAGGCCCAGTGAACAGAGATTGGGCTATGGGGTGCACCTGTGATAAAAACTAAGTGATCCTTGCTATAAAAAAAATTGGGCCCGGTGTCCTGTGACACCGGGTGGGCCTCTTGGGCTCTGCCCCAATAACAGCTGGCTCCATTATTAGGCAGCATGAACCTTAATTTAGGACAATTATTTGGAGGCAATATGAGTTGGCATTAAGCCATTAACAGGCTACATAATACCAGAGGACAAATTGTGCCGCTCTATGTACTGTTCACAGGTACAAGCTTAAGAGAAGCCTAGCAATTAACATGCATTGACAGCATTGTACAGTGAGATTAGGAAGAAGCCTCAAAGAGCTATATGCATTGATCCTCAATACCCGTTGATGTGCTTTGAGATTCTCAAAGTTTGACATGTGTATCTTCACATACCCATAAAAAAGTGTATTTGAGATGACAAACTCCAAAAATAAATAAATAAATAAAATTCATTTTCAATTTAACTAGTTTGAGCTAGTTTCATGGTATATAATCACTCTAGTTACACTAAATTCAAAAGTAGTTCAAACTCACTTGCTATAAATATATCGGGGTATAAAACATTTTCATACCCCAAACACCAAAATTGCATATAGTAAACTGATCTTGCATACTAGTGAACTCTAGTGCCATCTATCCACACACCATGAATCTTGCATATGGATGTGTGTAGTAGAGAGAGAAACTATGATGGGCGGAGTTAAAGGTGCTATGCCCATCTTGGATGAATGGTGGAGATCGTGGTACTAGAGTTCCATAACATACTATGTATATATTTGTCTTTACACGTATAAATAGTGTAAATGAAGGAAAATAAATAAATAATATTGGTCGATGGCTAGCTACAGCTCATCCGACCGTACATATATGTATTTAACAATTACACTGTGCCTGCATGTGTGGGAACTTTTCTATGATATAAAGCCATGAAATTACGGACATTAAACATGATACTGCTACGTACGATCTTGCATTCAACAAAACAACCTGTCTCTTATATGAGTGTTGGACTGATCGTTGTGCAAGGACATGCATGCATAATGCATGAACGGTTGATTTGATGGGGTTTTGCTGGTTCCTCACTTCCGCTTGTATGTATGGTGAGTCATGGCTGTAGTGGAATAGTGGTTTATAAATGCTTTATTCCTTTTTTTTGGCGATCATCAAGGTTTTATTCTAATTGTCTACGTTATTTAATTTTGGTAATTTATGTACTTGATTAGAGATTTGGCGGTGAACATTTTTATTGGAACCAAATTAATGGGATGGAAGTGTCGGTGCTTTAATTACGGGCACCCATATAATTTTTTTTCGAAATTGTTATTTTACCAACATTTGTTGAGTTGCATGCACCAACCAATCACTCAAAAGCTTAAGCTGATGAGGAAAGACAGACAATTTACTTATATTTCAACACCATCCTCACGTGTAACCTCCCTTAGATCTAAGGCGTGGAATAAAATGAACTGCAATTATTATTATTTAATTACGCCAACGGATCTTGAACTCAAGACCTCTTGGCTCGATAACATATTGAGTTGCATACACCAACTAATTTACCAAAAACTTAAGGCGATGAGGAAAAGCGAATAATTCACTTATACTTCAACAGTGTGGACTACATACTTAATGAATATATGAAGTTTTTGGCTTTGCGCGGCGAAATTGCAAATCTAATCTCCTTCCGAGTGAAATGACAAAAATGTCGTTGCGGATATGTCGCCTGCCGCACCCCCGTCATGCGGCATCGGCCTACTGTGCCCCTGTCGCCCTACAGCATGAGCTTCCGCGCCGCTAGTGCCCCTGCAGTGCTGATTTTCAGACTGCCACAGTGGAGTTTCGGGTGGTGGCAACGCGACGAAGATATATATCGTCTGCTGGCACATTCAGTGTTATTTTTTCTTTACGGAGGAAGTTAGAATTGTTATTTGGATGCACAACAATATCGGATAAAACAAAAACTCGCTGGCGCGAATTGCTAGGGACTACGGTACGCGCGCCGATCCCGTTCTAATCAATACGCATCACATGGAGAATAGTTCTTTTTTTTAAAGAGAGAACGAGGGGAATAGTACTGGATGCACCCAACTATCTATTAATAGTCGCCGAAAATGGTGGCAGGGAGTCTGGGACTAGCTGTACAGCTACAGTACCACGAGTTACTTAACCCTTAATTTGCACTTTTCCTTTAATTAATTTTGGTTGGTGGTGACATCTGACATGCATGCATGATTACGACAAAAAGAACAAAATGATTTTGCACTTTCCCTTTAATTAATTTTTTGGTTGGTGGTGACATCTGACATGCATGCATGACTACGACAAAAAGAACAAAATGATTGGATGATTTCAACTAACAACGAGGAACTGTGGCCCGTCTCGGTATCCAGCCATTACTGCATGCATGCACACAATGCCTGAACTACCAAAAATATTTATAAAGATGAAGTATTAACATGGGAAAATTAAGCTTTAAACTCAAAAAATGATAGACTGGAGGGGCAGATGACTGATTTTTTAACCTAATATGTAGTATAAGCTACTAGCTTCTTAACTATGCATATTTTGGCTCGCATGAAGCTCCACCCCTGCATGCAAAGTCCATTGCTATCCAACGGTACACCCTTTGAGCTTCTATACAATCCAATCCTCCTCTTGACTCCACACACACACCCGGCGCGGCCCTCCCGCACCGCTCGCCTTCTCGTCTCCGGTCGCCGCTGTCGCCGGTCACCATCTCCCCACCATGACCTTCTTCCCCGTCTTCAGTGATGCCACCGTTGGATTCACCGCCCGTCTCCTCCTAATGCTCGTCGCCCGTGGTGCCCCTGCGGCCCACTGCCCTCCTTGACCTAAGGATGGCGGCACCGCCGCCACCACCCCTCCCTTCCTATATAGCCGGCACCCCGGTGAACACTAACCATAATCTGGTGTACACGCCTGAACTATCTCGAAGAAAATCGCAAGGTCAGATATTCGAATGATTTACAAAAAAAAAAAAGAAAAGAAAATCACGCGCATAATGTATAGCAAATATGTTAAAGCAAATATTTTTTACATCATTAGACGACCGTCCAAACAAACGGTCTTAGCTGTTGTCACGGTATTGTCAGTACGGCTGATTTATTCCAGTCTGTGGGGACGAGAAGTAAAACATACGTACTTAATTTTAACTAGTACGTACTGCACGCTGCGCTGCGGATGTGTCGGTTTTGTCCGTATAGTTCGACGTATGAAATTAGATTGTTGTAAAGGACAAGTTTTCGTAGTGAATAACAGATGCGTTTGTCCGATCGCAAGAACGACATAATCTGATAGTAATCCATATGCTTACTTTTTTTCGTGTGTAAAATACAATATGTCTATGGATGTTGATTAAATATAAGGTTACATATGTAAATATAATCGTAATGTATGTCTTCGACGTAAACACGTTATATGCTAATAATTTTGGCTGTTATAAAGAGGACCATGTGTTTGGTTGTATGGTCTGTGTCGAATGATGTATGTACGGTAGTAGGTAAAGGCGTATAATTTTTTTTTTTTGTGGGATAAGGCTATAAGTCTTTCGACTGTAAGCACGAATGGCTTCTACGATCTGTTTGATACGTTTGGGGTGGTATCGGTTTCGAGTTGTGTCTACACGAGCTACTGGGCTCAGTTTTTTTTTTTCGAGTTATGTCTAAGTCTGTTGAGTTCTTGTGGGGCACCGGTTCTTGTCATTCTCATGTTAGCGATTATCTGCAAATAATGTTTCGTGTCAGCGCAGGAGGTGCTTGGAGCAGGAACGTACCTGATCTTTTTCTTTGCTGTCAACTATAGGCACCATGAATCTGTAATTTAATAAAAGTGGCTACGTGAGTGGAAAGTTTGTTTTTGCGTGCAGTCCGAATAATACGGAGAGAAATTTGTATGGCAATAAGAACCATTCATATGGCCTGGTTGGCTAAGAGAGGTATAAGCATGAATGGAATACGATGTTAGCTGGCGCAATGTAAGGTCAGTTCTGCTAAGCATGTATAACAGACAAACAAACGTTAGCAGTAGCGTTTCATAGATCATACGACGATGATAGTTGCAGTTTACAGTCCAACTTGAAGTAAAAGGGAAGGCTACAGGATCAGCATAACAGGCAAGGGTCGTAGAGTATGTTGCTGTTCTGATTACGACATAGTAATTTGGTGCTGTTACAATCAGGCAGACCCAAAAGGCGCGTTAGGCTAGCTAGTTTCTTCTGTGTTTGGTACAAAAGTGTACGGATGACTGAGATACACTACCAGAAATCTTGTAGTTTTCGAGTGCCTGTATCTTTCCCGAGTGTATGAACGAAAACACTCGGGAAGGTCCCGAGTGTTTCATAGGACACTCGGGACAAGAAGGCAACACTCGGTAAAATTTACTTTCCCGAGTGTTTTTCATAATACTCGGGAAACAAAATGTAATCCCGAGCGTACCAAAACAAAAACACTCGGAAACATTTTTTTTAGTAGCATCTTTTTTTTCATTTCTTTTTTTTTTTCATGGCGCCTTTTTTTTGGCTTTAACCTTAAGTCCCTCGGCGTCCTCCACTCCCCAATCATGACCACCTCCCGTCTTCCTACCCCCTTTACTGTGCTCGCCCACCCGCTGCTCCTCTGCCGCCGTTGTGGTGCCTCCTCCTCATGCATTGCTCTCCTCCTCCCCTCCTCCTCCTCGGCCGCCCGCCTCGTCCCTCCCGGCGCTCTCTGCCTTGCCGTGGCGCCTCCTCCCAAACTCCCTCCTCCTCCTTGTGGCCTCCTCCTCCTCCTCCTCCCTCCCCCGCCCCTTCTCGTCCTGCTCCCGCCGCCGCCTCCTCCTCCTCCGGCCTCTGCGCCTCCTCGCCGCCATGGAGGCCACTGCTCACCCCAATCTCTGCCTCCGCGTTGCCCTGTGGGTGATGGCGCTCCTCGCTTTGTGGTGGGCGGAGGATGGCCGAGGCGGGCGGTGGTGAGGAGGTTGCTTGATGGTGGTGGCATGTGGCGGCTGAATTGGGCCTGACAAGGAGGCGAGCCGAGCAGGAGGAATCGGAGGCGGGCCTAGAAGCGCCGGGTGAGTGTAGAAGCCGGAGGCGAGCATTGGGCCAAGCCGATGACCATGGGGAGGTGCTGCGAGCCGATGGGCGGCCACAGCCATGAGGAGGCCGAGGGAACAACGGTGGTTTGTCGGGGTTCTAGAGTGGTTTTGGTTGCGGTTTAGTTGCCTAATTATGCTATTAGTTGATTCATACTGACTTGAGAGTTTGTAGATTTAGTGGTTTTCTCTGTGTTAGGCTTGTTTTAGTGTGTTGAATCGTATGTATTTTGTATGTTATGCTCATAATTTACGTATCGCCCTTGTGATGTGCGGACCTATATGTTCAAAATCTGACAGTAATGATACAGCTAGTGGAAGCACAGTGACCTCAAGATCAAGGACTCCAAGGCGCTTCTCTTGGCGAAAGCTTGGTCCTTGTCTTTGGCATCGGTAGTACTAATATCATGGCCGTTGGAAGAGATGTGTTGAAGCTTATGCTGTGTTGAAGCTGTGAAACTAATGTTTGATCCTTGCAATTCTTGAGGAACCTGAGGAGATCCCATGAAATGAGGTTTGGTGCTAAGTATGTCGTGGAGTCCTTTGGTGTCTTCAGCGATAAGGAGAAAGTCTTTGCTTACTTGAAGGTTATATCCATTTATGGGCCAGGATGGTATGGAGTCTATGGACTATTGATCATAATTTATGCTGACTATATGGAAACCAATGAATTTGTCATTTCTAGTAAAGAAATTGCTTATGGTGATGAAAAGATTTTACTCTCATCTTGAGCTCATCCTTCTTCATGGCAGGAAGAATGCTTCTCAAATAGCAGGGTATAACTTTTACAGTTCTCATGCATTGATATATCATTTACTTCTCGGTAATGAACATTCCATGAGGCTCTGCAACATGGTTTAGCACCTAGTCTTGATATTAGAAAATAAAACTAGTTCAAGGTGGTTACACAAATGTTTCTTTTCTCTTGATTGACAGCTGCCATTTGATTGCCGGCTGAGTGCGCTTGCGACAAATGGATTGTTTCATGCCTTAGACGAGCACTGATTAAGGAGCTTGATTTGTATTATACTTAGTTTCAAACTTATGATTAATATGAAGTGATAAGCAATGGTTACACAGGTTCACATTTTGGTAGTAGTGTTCAAATAGGCGTGTATGTGCATGTGCACGTATGTAGTTCAGTATGGACCTGTGCAAGTATGCATGGATTCATAATAATATAATATGCTACATAACCACTACATTTATACATTAAAAGCATAAGGAGCTCACTATCATTGTATGTCTTGTACTATCTGCAACACAAAGATCTGAGCTCATCCATGCTACATTGGCTACACTTCATGCTTTATCGCCCGTGTAATCTCCAAACTGGTGTGAAGCTTAGGCCCTTTCTTAAATTATGCGGATCATGAAACACCGATCTATCTGTCTCATCTTAATCACGAGGATCTTGAGCAACGGTATGTCTTATACACGGATACTTCTTTATATTTTAAGAAATGCATGCAATAAATATTACAACGTGCTATAGTACCACACACATAGACTTAAATTTACATTATTCGGATGTTGAAGAAATTGAGTAAACAATTAAATGGAGAAGATGGAGTTGGAATTGTTGGGTCACGGGGTAGGCTACGATAGCTACAAATAAAATTTTCTACCACGCAAAACCGGAAACCATGCAAGTAGATGATCATAGATCGTTACCACCAGACGCCTTGAGCAATGGAAGAAGGGTTGGAGCGGCTGGTCCAGCGAAGAGCGTCGATGTAGTGGTCGTGGTCGATCGTCTCCTCCAAAGAACGTCTGCGGTTCCTTGTGAAGATCGCGGATTGTCCTCAAGCGCAACAATCGTAGTAGCGCCTCTACGGTATCCACACGTCCAGGGAAGGAACAACCGAACGCCGGTGTGCCAGCACCAAGTCGCACGGTGGAGCTCTCAAGAAGATGGCGGCTAGGGTTTTTGGTGGTGTTTCACGCATATCTCCCAACAGCCTCATGCACCTCCTTATATAGTGCTCATGACGGATCCTATCCGAACACGTTTACGAATCGTATTCGTACTGGTTTGTTCCAACCCGTTAAGTGTGTGACCCTGTAGGTTCATGTGTAGTTCGGTTGTGACTCGGAAACCGTTTCCGATCACGAGTCGTAGCGGCTCCTAGCAGAACATATCGATTCCCGAATACACATAAATTATATCGGACGAACCTTAATGCAATATGATCTCGACTAGGTCCTCATCACTTACGACTAGGTCCTATCTTTATCTGACCGATTCGTGTTTGATCACGACCAACTCGTAACTCCTTACGACTTGGTTTCGACCACTCTGTGATTACGTTCGACCGATCTCGACTTGCTTGTATCTCCATCGACCCGATCGTAGCTGTTGAACTAAGCTTGACCTACTGTATACTCCCTTTGCCTCACGATGTGCGGTCGAACTCGGTGAGATGTTGTGTCATCCATGGGTATTCAATACTTTCTCGTCGAGTGTCGAGATAACTTCGTGGTGAACACTTGACTACTAGTGGCATGGCCATGCACTTTCTTTATCCGATCTGGCGAGGGGCCTAGAGACATCTCTCTGTTATGTTAGGAGGGCAAATCCATATCCCACCAGGTCACATTCCTCTCCATGTTTGAGCATACAAAAGCTACCTTTATAACTACCCGATTCACGGTGTAGCGTTTGGCAACCCCTAAGAGTGCTCTTACACATGTAGGAAACCATCTTGATCTCGGGTCTAAGGATTATACATCATCATTGCTTGAGACCAACTAATGACACATAGATTCATAACAATCTCAATAGTGCCTCAAGGTGGGTCTTATCCAACATCATGTTCTCTAACATGTGTCCATATCATTGGTTTGATATCTCTATATCTATGACTCGTGAAACATAGTCATCAACCAATACATATGCTAGTCTATTCATATGTGTCCTCATATGTTTACGACCAGGGATCGTATAAGAATAATTATCGCAGGAATATAGAGTTTCACAACCAAGTCACATACTTGATAATAAATATTAACAATATTATTCTAGGAACAAGATAACACATTATCCAATGTCATGAACATAATGAAATATAATCATCTCTATGATTGCCTTTAGGGCATATTTCCAACAGGAATAACCTCAATACTCTCTACTGAGCCATAGGATCAATTTCTGGTTCTATAGTGGAGGAGCAGGTATGTACACTGTTACTCTATGATTGCCAGTAACATCATGTAAGCATTTGTTTCAATTCTCCCATGTTTAGGGCTCATTGGAAGTTTTTGAAAACGGTGGTCAACAAATTATTTTAGAGGCTCAGGTTTGTAACTATATTATTTTGTTTTAGTTATGGTTGATCTCCTTCAGTGGCTACACATTAGGCTCCTCCCAGACCTGCGCATGGAAGTTTAACAAACATTGACATTACTGCTAGTATCACACATGGTCTTGATTGTTGTGTTCCACTATGGAGCATGCATAATTTGCAACAACGGAGATGCTTATTCAGTTCTATTGAAGTATGGAACCACTAAACTTGATTCTGTTACCTACGATTTGGTAGCGGATAAGAGTATTCAGTGCTTATCTGCATATCTGTTTAGGTCCGGATGTTGGCGGTGAATTTGGTCCTTATCGCTAGTCGGGCGCAATTAGTTGTACAAGCGATATCTTGAGAAGCTCCGAGTCCAGTGCGGTTTATCGCTGCTTTTTCTCAATGAGATATCTTCCCCCTCCTTTGATCTGCATGTACGTGTGATTCAGTGAAATGTGAGTTTCATGATCTCAGTTCCACATATGCGTAGGTTATTTTTTGTCTTATGAATAAGGGAGCCGACCAAAGTTCTATTGGTTGCTTTGAGTAAAATGCTTGGGCTTTTGTGTTTCTTATGAAAAATCCAAAGTGATTTATCCCACCATGACCACTAAGGAATGTGTTAGTTAAAAATCCTGTGAGCAATTTGTTGATGTTATTTTGAGATAAATACTCTGTACTTGACCTGGTAGTAATTTTCACCGAATCAAATATTAGCTTGTTTGACAACTGTTGTTGTTACTTCAGGAACTTGAACAAATGAAGGAAAGTGTGAAGTAGATCTTGAATCTGATGGGAGTTAGAGAAAGGGACACCTTACACTTACCGTTTCCGTGTGCCAAAGGAAGGGTCATTGAAAATTAATGATCTTATTCGTGGCGAGGTAATGACTTAAAGCTCTAGAGCATAAGCTTTAGCACTACCATACTATTACACTACTTTTAAGCTTACTGTTGTTGATAATTCATGATTGC
Organism: Phyllostachys edulis; assembly: GCA_036346405.1. Classification (NCBI taxonomy): domain Eukaryota; kingdom Viridiplantae; phylum Streptophyta; class Magnoliopsida; order Poales; family Poaceae; genus Phyllostachys; species Phyllostachys edulis. Next base: position 3,367,338 of record CM070546.1, on the reverse strand, counting down.
AAAAGAGATGGGCTATCTGCCTCACGCAATGGTAAATTATTTAGCACTCCTAGGCTGGGGTGATGGTACTGAAAATGAATTCTTCACTATGGATGACCTAGGTTAGCTTCTCAACAATTCATTCTATTATCTTCATTGGCTGATTCTTGAAAATTGTAATGACCATTTGTTTAACCATTCTCACTTTGGTGTTCTCTCAACTTTCAGTTGAAAAATTCACTATAAATCGTGTCAATAAAAGTGGAGCAGTGTTTGATGTAACAAAACTAAAGTAAGATCCTTTTTGCCAAGTTTTTCTCTGGTTAACCTATCATTATTGAGCTGTCAAAATTCTATGATCTACTCGAAATATTCGGTGACTAATTAGTTGAACTTGATTTTGCTACCACTTACTCTTTAGTTTTTTAAGTCTTATACCTAGGTTTTATTCAATTATAAGATAACTACAACGAATTAGTACTAGCTAGTTCAGAGGTTATTTTATGAACTTTAGACAAGCTGGGGAGTATCTCTACAAGTCCATATGTCAAATAAAGTTAGCTGGACAATGTTAAAAGTTCCCTTCAGGATGTCCAATGGATTAAGCTAGGAAGCATCTAGAATCACTTCATAATATTGATAGAGCTGATACATAAGCCTGATAAATAGAGTGATCTTGAATGAAATAGGTATAATGCACCTTTTCTTGTTTTCTAACCAGTAGTGTTTTGAAAGCATATCGCATCATGATCAAACTTGTATACTGGGATCTACCCACAGCTAACGACTACCACCACCGATCTCAAATTGCTATCCTTCTGATACTTTATTGGCGTGTCCACTATTCCCTTTAAGTGCATGTGCTATATATCAACTTAATATCTTCTAGTCAGACCTTCAAATCTTGACAGGAACCTTCACACTTAACATGGAAAATGATCTTTGTGCTTCACTGACATATTTTGATAATGACCTGGGTTGTATATTTATGTAGATGGATGAATGGACAGCATCTAAGATCACTTCCACGGGATGTACTCATCAGGAATTTTGAAGATCCCTGTCTACTTAGATTTCATTCTGTGTAACTCGGCAAGGGATTATCCATATCTGTGGCAGAGTTGATGTATTACATTGTACTTCGAACATTATGTCAATATTGTTGTTGAATTTATATATGTAATGATTTGTGCCTAATTAGTGGTATTTTTCTTGCTGTGGAATATATACTCTGTTTCATTGCTGAGTTTCCTGTTAGTTTAAAATGAAATGCTTTGTACGTACAAAATTGATGCATATCTTTGTTCGGTATTTCTGAGTGCCCTTAGTTGCCAAACACTTGGGAAATCACGAATTTGCATGTGTCTTTGGGTAAATCACGTGGCTAGATTTCCAGTGTAAATCTAAAAATACACTCGGGACAATTTCCTACTTTCCCGAGTGTAATTATGAACACTCGGGAAGAATATTTTTCCCAAGTGTTGACTTGTTTACGGAGTGTTCAGATTTACACTCGGGAAAGGTATTTCTCCCGAGTGTAAATCTCGAAACACTCGTGAAACCAGTTTTTTCCCCGACAAATCTATCCCAAGTGCTCTTTCCCGACAGCCAACCTTCGGGAAATTAGCTCCCGAGTGTTTTTGCTAATTTCCCGAGTGTTTTAGACACTCGGAAAAAACCAGGGTTCTGGTAGTGTCGATGATTGTCCCAAAAGCCATAGCGTGCTATCAAAAGTTTGCTGCGGATGTACATATGTTTCCTGTTGGAATACAGACAGCATAAACGAGTAAATACAGAAGGTGTGAATGGGCATTGTTCTTTGGTATGTGCATATCGGGAATATATCACCTGCTGCTCTATGTTTCTGGCTGAGCATCTATGTTGAGCTTCCTGATGACCGAGCGTGTAGTTTCTTGTTTCGGTTCACTGTGAAGAAAACACGAGCAGGATTGTAATCAATGAATATGTATTTGTTTTTCCTAGGTGTAAGAATAGCTTGTGACATAAAGGATAGTTTTCATGTACATGAGACTCAATAAATATGCATGAATGTGAGCAAAATTGTGTAGGTGTAGTTATGGGTACAGAGTTATACCTTGTTTATCTCTGGGGATGGCGGTGTGTGCAGTATATACTCATGTGTCGGAACATGTGGTAGCAGTGACGTGGTTGCTGCCGGTGAAGCTGCAATGTCCTCTGGGCCTGATGAAATGGGCAGAGGCAAGCCACGGTGGTGTGTACTTTGAGCAGCTGAGGAGCTAGCCCCAGGCTGATGAACAGTGCAGTAATGTTCGGAACCCTTGGTGTTTGGCGCTGGAAGGAGAACTGGAGGTGATTTTGGTATGATGGTGAAGCTATCTACCTGGAATGATGCGGATATTCTCTGAAGTGACTCACGTGATCCGCTGATTGTTAATCTGTAGTGTTGACCATGTAGTGTTGTTATTTCAGGCGGAATGAATCCAGGAACAGTTGGACAAGTTGTAGTGAGGTTTAGAACTGGAAGTCCTACCAATTCTTGGCCAATGTCACCAAAAAAACAAATTCTGCGAGTGTTGTGTCAGCCTTAGACATGCTCGCTATGTCGGTTCCACGGATAGCTAGTTTGTATCTGCATGATATTTATGTTATGTAGTTTGCAGTAACTGAATGCATGGAGTAAATTTTTTTTTGGTAAATTGTTTTTGCAGTTTGGGTGGTATGTTCACTACCTTGGCTCTGCGGTTATTTCGTCACATCTTGGGCACCTGTAGCCTTTAGCTACCTGAACCGCTGTTCTATTGCAACCAGTACAGGCCTGATACCACCATCCCTCGTTTGGAGTGAGGTCCTTGATCATGATGTCAACTGTGTATCGGCGTCCCTGTTTTGTATGTGTTTTGGTCTGAATACTATGTTGTTCGGCACATGGCACAAATAATCAGTACGATATTTTGTATGAATGATGGTCAGAGTATGACCTACCACAGCCTCATGTGCATTTAATGTGGACAGCTGATCAGCTGTTTGCTCAAGTGGGGCTTCCTGAATGAAGTTCTGTCCAAGTCCAAACCATGTAATTCCATGCGGTATTGTGGCAAAGCTATTTGCAAAGAAGACATGTTATGATGGTTAAACGACTGGGTAGCTTGTATATATATAATAATTGCAGGAACCATGTAACAGCAAGACTGTAGCAAGAGCTAAATGAGTATACGCTGACCTGCTTCAGAGAGCGAGCACCTCAGGTACTGTAATATTCGGATACCATCTGCACACAGTGCTACCTTGAAGAGACAACTGGCCTGCAATTAAGCGTTAAATATGTCTGTATTTTAGACGGACAGGGGTACTGTGTACTATAGTTGAGTAGGTATGTACATGTGTAATTTGACAATAGATGCAAACGTGACTAATCTTTACCTTCATAGAGTTTCACGGTCAGGCCTAGCTACAGAGGACAACCACATGACCTTCTGTTGATTCAGCCTGCAGCCCAGGTGCGTCAAACTGGTTGGCATGTGGTCCTCATAGAGTTACAGAGGCTGCCTGTCTCTCTGTGGTTAAGATTAAAAGTGATAAATGCTGAGAGGGGAGTAAGAACAGTGAGGTGCTAAAGGGAAGGATAGGTGTATGCACGCATGTGAACAGAGAAACATTGTATGGCTGTACATATCGGAAAATAGTAACAACGAAGAAAATCCTGACATGAAAGAGGAGTACCTTCCATCGGTGATGTTTATATTCCGAACTGGCTTCATGGTACCTCGTGCAAGGACTGTTTTGACGTGTGAGATCCCCGTGATCAGCCAATTGTATCTTTTAAAACAAACATTGTTGCAGGTCAGAAGAAAGAAGGCTATGGTATTTGTAATAAATAAAACTATACGTAGTAGTACAAGGCTGTGACCTGACAGAATTTGCTTCTGGCCGATGCGTGATCTGAGTATATCGAATGAAACCAATGTGTATGCATAGTGGGAAATCTGGTGGTACAGCTGTCACTTCAGTGAGTTTTGTGTGTCTAGTAAAGCGAGCCATGATAGGGCAATTAACAGTTTGATACGAATCTTTAGCATTAGCTACTTCAAAATACTGAATGAAGTAGACATGGTCCTCGCATAGTGCTGAATTGAAAAGGTGAAGGTGTCGTTCTGGAATCTGAGCTTCCATAGTTGTTCCCTGATGGGGAAACGAATAGTAGCGATATCATACACAACAGAAGTAATAACAGTGAGATGTACCTGTTCATCTATGAGCACGAAATCACGGCGAAGGATCTTTTGAGCTGGACCATCGTCAGTATAGTGTGAGAAGCGTGTCACTCTCACACGGATACGCCAGCAGTGTGATTGTTGTGTAACATCCTTGAGCATTGTGTACTGCATGCTGCATGCCAACAAGCGTTGCTATGAAACCGAGCATGATAATCAGAGCGATGTAACAGATAAGATAGGCAATGCAAGTATATGCTTCGGTAATATATGTGTGTACTAAAGGATTTCGAAGCAGCAATGAAGCTAGAAATGAGTTTGCAGACTAAATGCATTTGAACAATAGTTGAAAAGTTCAGTGCATTATCCAGGATTGGAACTGTAAACGATAGAAAAATGCAAGACTCAAAGAACGTGGATGTGTGGGCAGAATCGAAGAGTATTCAATGTATTTTACGTGAGATGAAATCAGCATAATGTACTAACCATAGAGCCATATGTACTAACAATAAAGCGAATGGGCGAGAATTGACTGATAGTATAAAGACTGAGTATAAATACAGACCTAATAGAGTTTCACATATATCCCATTACATCATCGTACACAATATTCCTCGTGTCTGAGCAAGGTGAGCCGTCTTATTTTTCAATCAATATAGTAAGCCCTCGTTTCGATGTGCCTCTTGATATGGCAACGTATAGCTGACCATGTGTGAACACGACATTCTTTAAACATACACCGACTTTAGCTAGAGTTTGGCCTTGGCATTTATTGATGGTCAAAGCATAATATAGTTTAACTGGGAACACTGACGGCATTTTAGTGTGAAAGGCCATTTTTGGCTTTTTGAATGGAAGCTCAATTCTTGGTAGGCAGACAGTTTCACCTGTATGTGTTCCTGTCATGATCGTAGCTTCAAGGACACAGTCTCCCAGTCTAGTCACTAAAAGGTAGGTCCCATTGCATAGACCCATTGATTGGTTGATGTTTCTTAGCAGGACAACAGGGACTGATATTTTCGGCGAGAGGCAATGTTCTTGGAAATTGTTGATGCTGATCGAGTTTAGGAACTCAATTGGATATAACAAATTGATATCAGATGTTTGGTCGGCCATATCGCTAACCGTATCTGGCCGAGATGTTCTCTAAAGCTGTTGGCACCTTTGGAAGTATGGAAGCATTGATCTTGTCAACGGTAACATTAAGTGGAGATCATATGATAGCACGGGCCGTAAGGTAAGGGATGGAGGTATAATTATCATGAAATTTATCATAAATAGTATCGATAATGGACGAAATATCATCGTTAGCGGGTGCTAGAAGCAGGTTAGATGGGGTCTTTATCCATGAAGCTTTTGTCTCGCCTGTTTGTTTGTATGTAGGTAGACGACCCTCGCCAACACTGAGGATCCATTGAGCAAATTCTGACAGTTCAATTTGTTCATTAGTGTGAATTGATGAAGTCATAAGACGCATGTTTATGGTGAGGCGAAGGATCGGACATGCTTCCTAGCGGAGATTTGATAAGGCAAGCCACAATAGTGTCAGCACGGGATCCTCCTTGAACAACCGGTAATATCTATCTAAAATCACCACCTAGGATAACAGGCTTTCTACTGAAGGGGATATCTGCATTTAAGCTGTTATCTAAGGATAGGATGTCTCTGAGAGTACGATCAAGCGCTTCAAAGCAGCGTCTATGTGTCATTGGTGCTTCGTCCCACAAGATCAAGGTAGATCTACTTATTAGGTCTCCCAGCATAGTTCCACGACAAATATTAGACAAACTTGATCAACTATGTCTAGTGGGATCCGAAAGCATGAGTGAAATGTTCTACCACCGTGCGACTCGGATGAAGCAACCGCAAGGACTATCTTGCCTTTTGATCTAATCCGTGAAATGATAGAATTCCACAAGAAAGTTCTCCTTTGTACCACCATGGCGGATACAAAATAGAAACAAAGTGCATTATGTGAAATGAATGCATGATCCTATCATAGATCAATCATTGTTCGGTATTTAGATAATCGTACATAGAAAGCGACTGTGCTTCTAGCTATACTCTATCATAGGAGAGTTCTTCAGTGATCAGTCTTTTGACAAGGCTGTTCTCATATCCATCGAGTGGGATCGGAAGATCATACGATGACAAATGAGGCCATTATTCGAGAAAAGTGAGGAAAGGTCTTTTAGAAGTTGCACCTATAGTCTATGGTCAGGTACCGCACAATTACAAACACCGAGTGAGCGGCGTATCCTATGGGTGATATCGTTAGCCATATTTTGCCAGTATCTATCAAACAATAGACGTACATTGCCCATGTCACTATACTAGACGACAACCATAAAGAGGTTCCTGAGCTGTGAAGATGTCGCCCACACAATAGCTTCATTGAAAAGAGAAAACCATTTTATGTCATCACCGATGAGACCATGTGCTTGACATGTTTGACGAAAAGTGTCATAGACAGTGCCCTGGTATGTTCTGAGGTCCTCATAACCAAGAGCGCCTCGTACAGACGTGGGCAACATTCTAAGATAGAAAAGCTCGCCTGTACCTTGGTGGACATGCATCATCCTTCCAATTTTGGTGCCTCGCTTTCGACTCGACCATAACCTACGATCGGAGTTCCAAGTCCATTTCGTTGGGAACTCACAGTAAGTATAGTCTCTCGCGGCGACATGTCGTTGGTTGGCCACGAACCATTCAGTCAACATGCTTTTAGTTGCGTTAGGATCCTTGAGGACATTGTTTAGATCTGAGGTTTTAGTGAACAAAATCTGATCATGGTAGGCAGATGGATAGCCAATCGTTCAACTGAAGGTGTGTGAGCATGGATCTCAAACCCAAAGAGTCACCAGCTTGCTTCACAGGTTGATAGATACCGAGATTTTACATATTCAGAAATCTCATCAATACAAGGAGGTTGGGCATGGGCTGATGTGGACTGTGAATCGTTGTTAACATGAAATGACATAGAGGCTCAATTGTGACCTTTCATGACATATTTGAATAGGTACTTCACGAGGTTTGTCTTGTTGCACCACTCAACATTAAGATGTGCCTGGCACTTTTTAAACAATGACAAATTATAAGGGACAACTGATCTATTGTCAAGCCTAACACCATGCTTGATAATGAATCTGCCATCATCACGGCGACGGTATATCGAGAAACCATCCTCATCAACAGCCGTCTCGTTCTGGAATCTCTTTGGATACCATTTTGTACATTTGCCCTGTTTCATTCAAGGGCATTTGTGATTTTGATCCCCACAAGGGCCATGCATCATGAATTCTTCAACCAAAGCATATCCAAGTGGATTTGTAAGAACATTGGTATCTCCGTTGTAATAAGACTATCAATGAAAGCGGGTGTAGGGAAATTGGGTCGGTCTTTCAACCATTTAAGCACATGCACATGAGGCAGCCCTCTTTTTTGGAACTCTGTAGTATACACTACTGTACCACAGGATAAAGTGAAATTTTTTTAGAAAGGTTCTGATTGAAACAAGGAAACTGAAGCCATGTGTGGATAAGAGGAAGTCACCTACACGAACAGTACCGAAAGCAGTGCCATCTTTAATGTTCGCGAGGTACTCTTGTAGTTTCATATGGTACACTCGAGTAACGACATCAGATCTATCAGAAGGGCACTGACTAGGTTCATGACGGAGTGCGTCGAGTATCTCTGGCCATTTTAGATTGCATGTGAATGTACTAAATAAGTCTGGTGCACCATATGCACGGCATAAAGCCATTGAGTGATGGTAATTTTGTACCATGTATCTTCTACTACCAGTGAAGCTAGCAGGCAATATCATTTTTATGTCCACATCTTTTCCAGTTTCAGCACCTTGCGCGACAGCATTTGTTATTCCTTGGTATGTGTTCGAGCGGAGTTTATCTTGGTTGAAAGTATGGAAAGAAAGCCTATTTCCCTCAACACAAGAAAAGGAATTGACAATAATCTGGTCGGACAGTCTCCCAGAACAAGTGAAAGGATTAGGTTCTTGCAAACGGTAGTGTAAATAGTAGCAATAGAACTCAAGCATGGAAACATTTTCACACATTGTAGTTCTTAGATCATCGATCTATCTCAATTTTATACCCAGTGGAAACCCTTGTCACTGTACGGGAATAGAAGAGGATATTGCAAAGCCATTAAAGCTGGATGAAGCGGCGATATATTCTGGAATTCGCCGGATTGGTTGTGGACAATCACATCAAAGGTTGAGACATCAGTAGGGAAGTCTCCAACAATTAGACCAGCTAGTTCTAAAGAAGATGGAAGGGTGTAGCGGTTGGAATGTGAATTGTCCGAACCAATCAGTTGAACGCTAATGTATGGGGCATGCGGAGAAAGCAGTCTATCTCTAGCCATTCTGAACAGCCTTACTAATGGATTGCAGTGATCCAACATAGTAATGAGAGCATCAACAATAGAAGGATCTGGTTGTTCACAGCGACCTGCACCTCTATCAAAAATAGCGAGCATGTTATGGAGCTCATTCTGAGTGTCATATATGTAGAGCTGAGCATATTTTGGGTGTTTCCCATCAGATGGGAGCAGTGAGCCAATACGGTGGTGAACAACACCGTTTATGCAAAAAACATAAGGCCCAGCACCAGTATTAATGCTTCTATCGATATTAACACCCAGTGAAGTGAATGCGAAGAGAGTTATAATCTCGATCGGGCGCATGAAATGATTACGAAGGACCAACGTTGAAGCAAACAAGATCCTTAAAGGGTCCCACCATGGCTTGGAGGGTGGTAGAGAGATGTTACCATTTCGTGACATAAGATATAAGCTATCCGTCTTTGGTGAATGCATTCTCACCACGTAGTCTCTCTTGGTACCGTAAAATCGCGAGCAATGATGGCAACATAGTCCGGTGAACGAAGTAGTAAGAATAAATTTGGATATGTTGCTACAAATAGACGAAATGATTTAAGCCATTAGAGATGAGATAAGATGAAATGTGCATGGTCAGAATGGCGAGAGTGGTGTTATGTGGAAATGGGGAAAGTATACTATACAAACTTACCTTTAAGAATTTTGATATAGTCGGTAGGCAAGGAAAAGACATGGGCAACAAATGGATTATGGGTGCGTGGCCTCGCACAATGGTATCGGAAAAGAAATAAGGAAGATATAAGCGCAAGAACATGTATTTTTCGTATATAAATAAATATTAGGAAATGCATGCAACAACTTATAGATGATAGGAGTCTATCATACAACTGGCAAAGAAAAATTTTGCCGTTCCTGAAAGAGCGCCTCACGATTTCAGTGTAGTTTTAGGATGCACAGATGGGCGTAAATGGTCTCCTCTGATGGCAGTTGCGAAGGGCGAGCGGATGAAGAATTGATAGATGTAAACAACAAAGAATAGGAAGATGGCATAGAACATAGGTATTCTTGTTGTTGGTCACGAAATAGCATTGAGCTGAGCGAAGTGGCCTACAAGTGGTAGTGTAGGTACACATGGAAGTAAAAGATAAAGGAATAAGAATAGGAGGTTGGTAAGTAGATGTAGCGAGAGGTAAAGGTGGCGAAATAAATGTTACACAGGTTGAAGGGCAAGCGCATGAGATGCAAAATCACGAGCATGTGATGGCGAAGGATTGAATAGGTACACTACTCTGAGACAGACCTTTGGTCCGGGCCTAAGGGCCTCTAGTCCGATTATAGAGGGACTAGAAATCGGGACTAAATGTCTCACCTTTAGTCCCGGGTCCCAGCCAGGACTAAAGCGACTACTCTAGTCGGTTGGTAATACCAGCAGGACTAAAAGGTCCAGTGGGCCGGACTAAGGCCGACCTTTAGTCGGTTAGTAATACAGCAAGGACAAAAAGGTCCTTTGGGTCAGCCACAGGGGCCCTTAATCCGGTTGGTATTACCAACGGGACTAAATGTTTTTTTTTTTTGTTTCCATTTCAATTCATTATTGATTTTGGTTTTACAATTACATTAGGTTTTCAAATCGTATTCTTCATTTGCTAATATATGTATCGCCCACATATAATTTAGTTTGGAACATTATTACACACAAATAAAGTATGAAACTATATATATTATGGAGCTATATATATATATAATATATATATATATGCACATAAAATTTACAACATTATTCATGCATCCTTGGTATTTACAACACAAATGTTGTCCTCCACTTAAATGTCATACAAATGTTAAATCTGGTTTGGCTTCAATTGTTCATCACAGGTTAAAGTAGAACTTCGGTCTTGGGGCTTGAGGACATGCTCATTAAGAAATCTGCGATTGTCTCTTGAATTCCTTTGAGGGGTCCATATCCTTTTGTTCCTTCAACCATATCTCCTTCAATTTGCATTAAGCGAAAAGAAGTATTAATATACATAAGATTTATTTAATAGCAACAAATAAATAAAATGGATTTATTATATATACTTATTACGTACTTTCTGCATCTGTAGATGGGTTCTTTTGCATACACCATGAGGAACTGCATAAGCGTAGTATCCACACAAATTGTTGCCTGGTGGTGTAGTAGAACCCACATGCACGATATAAAAGATTACTCTCGTCATCCCGTAGCGTGGTGAAGCATGATAAGGTAAAGATGCGGGGAGCTAGTACAACTTACATCCGGTCGGTGTGGATCGGGAAGTGGCGCTTCGGATCCGGACGGTGTAGTTGAATCGAACCAAGCCCAAACCACCCTAATAATTGGATCGTTAATTAACTATTGCAGAGTTAAAGAGCGGAATAAATATTTAAAGATCGAAGTTACCTGGATAATGTCTATCATATCTTGGTAATCTTCTGCGGTTTTCTCAACGAGTCATAGATTAGCAAATGACCGTCGGAGATCGAAGACAATCGGTATCGATGAAAATTGCATTTGTTTATAGAGTCAACATATATATCTTTATGTTGGATTGAGTAAGTAAAGTAAAATGTGCACGATAACAACACTCACCCAAAGTTGTAGGGAAGAGTATAAATCTTTTGTTCTTTTGGTTGATCAAGAACCTCAGGAAATTCCTCTCCGTTTGAGGTCTCCATTGATCGTAGGGAGTGTTTGGGTCCTTGAATCGATATATGGATCATGAAACCAATGTTCTTGTCGTTTCTACGTGTGAGGTCTCTCATCATGTCTCTGCATATGTATAGACATGCTAGCTAGTGTGAGGATAATTACTTATACATATACATATGCTAGAGTGAGATTATTAAAAGAAAGAATCACGTACAGACAAAAGCAGCTGATGAGAGATTTGTCTAGAGCGTTCATGTGGCATAAATTGGTGTAACTCATTAAATGAACCATTATAATGTCATCATACGGAAGTAATGATGGTTTCTAATTTTGACGCAAATAAAGTCATCCGCTTTTCATGCGACACGCCGCCATGTACCTTCTGGTTTAACAAGTACATTTCGTCACGAAGTTCCATGAGCTTCTCGGGGTTGTATAGACTCTTGCCATATACATATTCCTTCTTCCAATTATCAACTTCGGAGCACTTTTGATGTGTGCTCCGCCGAGAATTAGGGAAATGCTTAGACGGTTTCATGAAAAATTCATCAAGTTGATCCAAATGCACATTTAGGATATCTGTTCTATGCGTTAGTGTTTGAACCATATTCATTCCCAATAACTAAGCGGGGCATCTTGATTGTTGTGATTGTTCCCCGAGTTTGGCAACACCCTTCGTGCTCTCTTCTCTTTCTTCTTCGCCTCCTCAATTGACTTCGTGAGAGTGCGGTCATAGTCCGATAGTGGCGAATCCTTACGAGCACGTAACTTTTCTCGTGGCGTCCACCCTTTGCCTTAGAACTTACGGGCGTCTGAAATCTGACTTCTCGGTTTAACCGCTTCACTTTTAGCCTTGACTTTCGTGAAAAGCTCACCATCTGTTTTCCTTTGAAGCATCTATTTCCTCGGCGATCTTCTCATAGGAAAGTTTAATTCGTCTTAGAAATAGTGGTGTTCTCCTGAGGTTTTCTTCTTCGGCGGTGGGGCAGCCTTCCGTTTGTGGGTCGCCTCTTCTTTGGCGAGGCCGGGGTGTCGGCGTTGGAGCCCTGGTGGGCGATGGGCGGCGGTGGCGGCGTTGGAGCGCGCGTGGGCGATGGGGCGATGTGGCGTTGGAGCCCAGTGGAGGCGATGGGCGGCCGGTGGCGGCGTCGGCGTTGGGCCCGCGTGGTGGGCGGTGGGGCGGTGGGGATGCCGTGTCTTCCACTTCATTGTCATCGCCCTTAACCTCGTGACCGGTGGTGAATGGATAATTGGACTTAGGTTGGGGAGGTTCTCTTTGTGAAAACAACGTGGTATGAGTAAACCGTTATTTAAGCCAATACATAATTAGTGAAAAAATGTTTCGTTCACTTTCATCGCACCTAGGGTTAGGTTGTTGAGGAGGAGGAGGTGGCGCCCAGGGAATAATGATATAGCGCTTGCGCCAACATATGAATGTCTTCTCAGCTTCTCCTAAAGTCTTCTCCCATCACCTCCTTCAATGTCAAGAGGCACATTGCTATTACCTTTCACAACTCTATCCACAGAAGCGCTAGCATATCCGGAGGTATTAATGCCCCATGGCATCTTGGTGTCTTCGTAGGGTCGTCTGAGATACAACACCGATAGCCACCATGGTTGTGGCATTCCCTCGGAATGTGCGGCTCACATGTCGTGAGAGGATCGGTGATGTCATCCTGAGGAAGCGCTACCTGCGTCATCTTGAATCACCGGCACCTCAGGCGGCATGCCCTTTTCAGCGATTAGGGGGTGATGTTGACTCCGTTGTGATGCTGATTTGCCTTTGGATGGAACTTCTTGCTATCTCTGCACTTGCCTTTTGATTTCCTCATTCATTTTGGCTTCAAGTGCTTTCTCGCTCTCTTGCTTCACGAGCCACTTCCCGTGACTCACGAACCATTTCCTCCATCCTGCATCCGCTCTGCCTCCTCGTACTTCTTTCTCTGGCGGCTTCTATAGGTGGCTTTGTCTTTAGGGAAGGCATGCTCCCACCCACACCTCCCATAGCCTCTTGTTAGCCCGTGTTGAGTACTCTCCAGGCGTATGTCGGCTCATCCTTATCTCTGTTAGGTGCCACCGCCTCTCTCGTAAAGCCTCGAGCATAAGCAAATCTTTGTTTGCTCTTTGGAGTTTTCGCCATACACTATCTTTCGGTCTCTAGGTCAGAGCTTCCCCCAATGAAAAACCAATACTTGGCGCGCCGGGCAGTTGATTGATTCTCGTTCGATCCTTGGCAAGAATCTCGTTCCATTCTTTCCCACTTAGGAATGGCACTCTGTAGCCACGATCCCAAGTGATGGTGGTATTGCTTTTGTCGGGCATTCTTTGGTTCCTTCTCACCGTGCCTCACCCTCATCCGATGTCTTGAGCGCACAAACTCATCCCAAAAGCGGCCTCAACTTGCGTAGGCCTTAGTGTTGAAATCTGGCGTCGAGTTCTTCTCGATAAATGTGTTGTACAATTTCTTCTTCCAACTTGGGAATTGTGTGGCCATCTTCTTCATAGCCAGTTCCTAACTCTCTCCTTCAAAGCTTCATCTTATCGTATCGAGCGAAATGTTGAAGGACATCTTGCCAAACTAGTGCCTTGTCACGATCGGAGACAAAACTAATATGAGGAGCAACTTTCTTTTGCTTCCATTCACGAGCATTGATCGGGATCTGTCCCTTACAAGGTACCCACGATGGTGACAAATTTACGTGCATGTGGTCCAAGTACTTTTGTATGCTCCTCGAATTGCGAGAGAATGAACCGACCCTCCAACGGCTTCTTGGGCCTCGTACATTTCTACTCTTCCCGTTGTTGTCGTCGATCCGGAGGGCTACGAATGTAGAAACACAAAGATTTAAATAAATATATTTATCGACAAATGAAATTATTCTGAATTTCATGTATACATAAGAGATTGTAGATAGACCTCGCCGAACATTGTCTTGCTCATCTTCATAATCGGCAAAATCTTGACTCCGTCATCTACTTCTTGATTGTTGTCATCACCTTGAATTGGGCACCTTGTAGGCGTCATTGTTGATAATATCCATCATGGCATCGTCCATGTTGTCATTCGAATCGGCCATTTCTCGCAAATATATGTGTGAGGGCGTTAGAGCGGTTCGTGATCGGGTTATGATTTACGCATCAAGTGGCGTGCGGTTAGTGACATGCATCGACAAAAGAAAAACAACAAGTGACGAAGTTCCCTTGCATCGATCCTGAAATTGATTGAGGGGTTTTGAGGAGGTTCTTTGGGACACATTTGGGCCTTGTAGATGGAGAATCTCTCCGGCGGCGGAGCAATGAAGTGGAGCGGCGGTCGGCTTTGGGGAAGGCGTTGGTGGTGTGGCCATTCCGGCCAAGGCAAGGCGCAGGAGGGGAGGTGGGTGGGTAGTAGGAGGTCGAGGGCATCGAGGTGGTCTTCATGGCACGATGGGGCTAGCAGTAGCTCAATGGTGCGATTAGGGCGGCATGGTGCTCGGCGGCGATCGGAGCAGAGAGACACTGCTCGGTGAGCTCGGCGAGAGAAATGGACAAGGGTGGGGAATGAATGGGGGCGGAGGAAGGAGGGAGGCGAGTCGCGGCTTAACAATGGTGTGGCGGGCGCAAGTTCTCGCACAAAACCCTCTACCGGCGGGAGGCGGCTGCTTCTATCTTGTGCGCTACGTGAGCAAAGCTTGACATGATGGGGTCATTAGAGGTGTTGACTGCACGACTCGACACTTGAGGAGAAGCAGCCCTTGAGGAGGTTGGTGAGAACGTCGATGACATGGCTGTTGCCAGGAAGCGAGCGACGTCAGGTGAGCGACCCTAGAGGCTGGCGGGTGGGCCCAGGGGAAGGAGAAAAAGAGAAGGAGAAGAAAAAGGAATAGAAAAGGGAGGAAAAAGAAAAGAAAGAAAAGGAAAAGAAAAGGAGAGGTCGGGCCGATGCGGATGGTTTTCGGTCTAGACCAGATTTTATGGTTTCATTTTTCTAAAGTTTCATTGTTAGACAACTATTTCCAATATAAAGTCGAAAACTTGAATATCAACAGAGTCGTCTCCAAAAGTTTTAAAATTCCATATTTTTAAACAAATTCAAAGCGTAGATTTTTTGGTACTATTACACAAATGATGGCTTGTTTGATGTCATTTAACGACAATTTGCACACAAGTAATCTCAACGACAATGAGTGCAATTGACAACAACTAACGACATTTGGCGACAATTGATGGCAATTTGCACACAAGTAATTCTTCACAACAATTAATGCAATTGATGGTATTTAGCGATAATTAACGACATTCAATAATTGCATAAATAACTCATTTATAATGTAAAAAGAAAATGAAACAATTAAAGAAAAGAGAAA